>OX424563.1:14333549-16733549 GCA_949152475.1 Terebella lapidaria | reverse complement strand
GGCGAGTCGTGTGTACATGTATATTTTGCTAGTGTGTGATTTTGTATGAAGTTCCCTTGTTTTTGATTTCTTGGTGTGTTATTGGTCATCTGTAGTGAAGTAAACATGGGTTTGGCAGGGAACGACAAACTTGTAAGGTATTGCTGGTGTTCTAGATTGTGAATAGGTAGACATATGCATTTGTGATATGAAGTGTCTTAGCACAGGCATGTGTGTTAGAGAAGAACGAATATATGATTGGTTGATCGCCAAACACGGGCGTGTCTGATTGGACACCTCGTCTGTTAATATTACGTACAAACGACACAATCAAGCTGGTAAGACGGCATACTCTATTGCGTACGTGGTTCTGGCTGCAGCTTGAATATTTTGCTGGAATTTCGGTGTATAGTGGGTGGAAGAGCGACACAACACTGACCAGTCGCAACTAGAATATGCCGAATTTGAGAGAAGACCGGACAGTTGGGGAGGGAGGAGTGAGGGGCTAGTCCACGCTACTGGCGCCAGACGGCAGCACCACCCAGGGCATGGCCAAAGCACGGCAACACGCTGACAAAGACCCGGACCACGCTCGCTTACCGTGCAACTTTTCACCAAACAATGTTAAGAAATGTGTGAAATTCAGCTGTCCGGGAGCTTCATCCAGCATTTTCTCGAGGACTTTGGGATCACCCTCGCGACCTGTAACAAATAAGTTCTTAGTCCCGGTGCCATGTCATGCTAGCTACCGATCCCCGATGGTTGATATTTTGAGGTTTGGCGCCTGTTTCGTCTCAACTATATATCTGACCTAAGAAAGTGTGCAGTGGCTAACGTGGTGTAGCGAGTGCGACCATTAATATTTTTTTGGATTAGTCAGGGATACATACATATACAAAGTAAAGTTCACTTAGATGGATAGGTATATCCACAGCGTTTGAGATTAAATACTTCATTACGTTTTAAGAAACGTTCAATAATTTTTAAACGAAATTTTTATGATGATTATATTGAATCATAAACATATTTATGCAATCATATTCTTTAATTTATGTGATTACGAAGCAACAAGTTCTCGTGACCAGTAGCATATCAGACCACAAGTGATATTACATCGTGCAAACCACAGCTGATAAATGCTTCAAGGCGAGGCACGATAAGCTACAAGCTGCCAACAGGTTAGACACCCATATATGGACCATGTGCATACGTTCACTCGATCACTTGATAATTCTTCGGAATTTGGAAAGATCTATCACAATTCAAGTATCTCAAGTCTGTTCACATGGATTAAATCGTGATGTGTTGATTACGACGCCAATTTATTGGAATTAAATGTTGCAAACTCACCAATTTGTTGGTAGATGGCCATAAGGTCACTGACGTCAATAATGCCGTCACGGTTCTGATCAATCATGGTGAAGGCCTGGGAGAGTTAACACAAACAAACATGCTTAGTGACGGTACAATACACTCGACAGGTGTCCGAGCCTTCGGGACATCGAGCTCCCACCTCAGTCAGTCATATTCGTTGTTGTACAAAACCACTCTGTGAAATCACACAATATAGCCTACTGCAACTAAAGGCGAGCCTGCGTCTGCGCGAACGTCATGCTCAGTGATGCTATAGCCAACACCTATATTCTATATGATGCAGTGTGAGCGACTAAATGTTCCAAACTGTTTCTGACCGTTGATGCGATTAGTTTCAGCTCGAATTGTGTGTGTTCATGATCAAATATATTTCTTTCCCAACAAGCATAATGTAACAGTTGTTAGGCCTAACCAAAGCGCATTCAACTTGCGGACTATAGAAACAAAACCATATGGACAGTTGCACTACTTTTAAAAAAGCCTGTATACAAATTAGAGAAAAGCCACAATTTATTTGAGTTCTGCGAAACGTTCACTGCTAGCAACTAGCAGTGGTCGTGGCATGTCCTAAACAGCGCATGCGCTCCGAACGTGGCATCAGCCAGTCAACAACACTCGTTGACATTGGTCACGTGATATATGACGTCATGGCCTGCCTTACCGAGACTGCCATAGATCCCTTGAAGGTCGGCCACGTCAATGACACCATCACGGTTCTGATCCATCATTGTAAATGCCTGATACGTGTACGGGTGATTCAGTGATTAATTTGAAACGAAAACCAGCTCATATTGTAGTGGAGGGGTAAATGTATAGCGTCCATCAAGTATTCTGTATACCGAGGTATATTTCTTCATATGAAGTCATCGGAATTTGCTAGGCTATGCTATAACGACGTCTAAGCACTGAATCTTGATTGAAAGTACAATATCACTCTCTTATTTCTCTACATACACCCCAGATATATACTATACTATATAGATATATACTATACTATATATATATATATTATTAGGTCAAAAGCCTAAAATATAAATTCTGGGGTAGTTAGTCTCGTTATCAAAATGTGTGTCTCTGGTTCTGTAAATACTTTGATAAACTAACTTGCAAAAACTATACTCACATATCAGAAAATCGTACGTATTGATGACACTTAGTTAGCAGATTTATTATTGTACTGTATGAGACTCAAATAATATATATAACAAACTCCACGATAGAATGCAGAATGAAAAATGGCACAGTGTAAAATAGGCTAATGCGCAAGACAATGTTCTATGGTATTCGTCACATATTTCAAAATATCGCATGCCATTTTATATCATGGGGTACTTCATATCTTATGGTATTTTGATCATCTTATTAGTATAAACTCTTACTATAAACTACGGTCTTCAACCCACACTGACCTCTTTGAACTCTTGGATCTGACCCTGGTTAAACAGGGCGAAGACGTTGGAGGTCGCTCTCTGGGCGCGCTTGGGCTCCTCCTTCGGGGCTTCATCTCCTCCTTCTTCCTTGGGCTCCTCGTCCTCAGACTTCTTCTCCTTCTTCTTGCTCTTCTTCTCCTTCTTGCTTGACTGTACCGGGGGAAAAGGGTAATTGTAAAATACGTAGGTGTCAAAGTATGGGCGTGAACGAAAGCGTTTGCGCGCAAACGTGATTATAGAACACAATGTGAATTGTACTTTCATATATTTATTGCGATCAGAATGCAATGCAGAGTGTACTGTCAGAGAACAAGGGATCCAGAACAGTACAGTCACATTAATAATGAACTGTCAGAGTGCAAGTGTAAGAACTCAGGACACTAGAGTCAGGTCAATAATGAACTGTCAGAGAGCAAGTGTAGGAACTCAGGACACTAGAGTCAGGTCAATAATGAACTGTCAGAGTGCAAGTGTAAGAACTCAGAACACTAGTCAGGTCAATAATGAACTGTCAGAGTGCAAGTGTAAGAACTCAGAACACTAGAGTCAGGTCAATAATGAACTGTCAGAGAGCAAGTGTAAGAACTCAGAACACTAGTCAGGTCAATAATGAACTGTCAGAGAGCAAGTGTAAGAACTCAGGACACTAGAGTCAGATCCATAATGAACTGTCAGAGTGCAAGTGTAAGAACTCAGAACACTAGAGTCAGATCCATAATGAACTGTCAGAGTGCAAGTGTAAGAACTCAGAACACTAGAGTCAGGTCAATAATGAACTGTCAGAGAGCAAGTGTAAGAACTCAGAACACTAGAGTCAGGTCAATAATGAACTGTCAGAGTGCAAGTGTAAGAACTCAGAACACTAGAGTCAGGTCAATAATGAACTGTCAGAGAACAAGTGTAAGAACTCAGAACACTAGAGTCAGGTCAATAATGAACTGTCAGAGAGCAAGTGTAAGAACTCAGGACACTAGAGTCAGATCCATAATGAACTGTCGGAGAGCACGAAATATATATCGGTGATGGTTCAATTTATTTTTTTCCTAAAAAACAAATCCAGTTCTGTGAGCAGCAGATGACGATATAATTATGGAGCCATTGACATGTACGTGAAATAAGCCATAACGCTACCAATAAAACGATAGGATCTTTTATGCTCTGATTGTTTTATTTGTTTCGTTTAAACTCATAAACCACAGAAGCAGGAACTGGGGAGCGCCTAAGAAACAGCCCCATTGATTCAATACGCTCTGCTGTTTTCAATTTGTGTCTATTATATATGTTTCAGGTAATATTGTGGTGTATTTATATTGCTGAAATGGTAGGTCTTTGGAATCTCAACCATTGGCATTCCACCAGTTTGCCCAATGGGTGCATGAAATCTATAGAAAATCGATTATCATAGACAGAGATTTAAACACGAAATATATACAAAGATACTCGAAGATCGCTGTGTGTATAATTTAACAATATTTCATAAGCAATGCGCTATATGTGAACTGAGGCCTCCATTCGATGTGACCCTCGTCTAAATATATTTAGTTTACAGCATCATATCAGATCAGTTCTGAGTTGGGAACTATTGTTGGCAACGTTTCATATTGATGAACAAACGAGTACTGTAAGAAAGTCCCGGGATCAATAACCACAGAAATATGTCTATAACCAGCTCTTCTATCTATTATCTCCCCCCCCCCCCGCCCCTCCCTTCCTTCCCCCTCCAGCCGCCAATGCCTCCCATGTTTGGCTCTGGCTCCGGATCAGATCCGGAAGGAATGGTCACGTGATCTTCCTTCCTAGAATACACGAGTACTGGGAGTATGATACTGACTGGCAATCCATGCCCCCCCCCCCCCTCCTCACCACCACCACATAGAAATCGTACGTATATACAAGTACAGCGACTACCCCCCCCCCCCCCCCCCCTCCCACGCTCCCCTCCCCATCGGCAACTTCCAAACCTCCTAGAATAACCACAATAGTTGCTTCCGATAGCAGCAAACCTGTACCCAGCTTTCCACACAAGTCCCTTATCCATCTTCCCACAGCTTTCAACACAAATTTCTTATTCATCACTTTTTGCTAGTCTTACTGTACAGACACGAAACATTCAACGGGCCAATAAAACTAACGATTCATATTAGAAACTATATGAGCATGATAATAGCTAAACCTTTCTGCTTACAGAACAGCCATTTAAATTTGTTTACAACAAAATGAGCGGTTTCTTGCATGTACTTCTTTTTATTTTTCGGCTCTGATAACCCCGACTTTTTGGGCAAGTGTTCTGTTCTGTTAATGCTTCTGGAGAGCTAAGCTTTATATCTGTAGGGGAGGCTAGTCGCCATAGAAACCAGTGCCGTCATATCCGGTGCCAAGTGGCACATTCCTCGTCTGTAGCCATCTTGTTTAACCCTCTATCCACTGCATGCTGCATACAGCCAGAAAATAGCTCTGTAACCCTCTATACACATACTATAGTTATATCATATATAACATATAAAACACTAAAAAATTGAAACATATAACACTATAAAACTTGTGTTGAAACCAGATACATCCACTGGTTTTTCTTCCTTTTTCCCTCATTCCTATAGCTCTTACTGCTTACTCATTTTGTCTTGGACCTCCGATAGCCAAATATTTTTTAATGCCCATTGAGGAGATTTTGCACTCACCATTTTGATGACTTTGCCTAGTGATTGCCTAGAAGTATCTCAGTGTCGAATAGAGATCCTGGAGGAATTGATCCTTAGAAGAAGGAATAGATCGTTGCAACCGCGCCCGAGCTTGCCGTACTCCCTCGCTCTTCCCGGAGCTTCTGGTCTGTTCCCTCCCGTGGCGCTCGGCTATCTGATGCCTGGTATACGCGGCAGCACGGTACCCCCTGCCACCACAATCACTGAAGCCCGGCTCCAGAATGGAGCTATAGTTGTGGGCCAAGATCTGCACACTGGCGTCTTTGACTAATCTGGATCCGTTTGAACGCGTACAACACGAAGCCACCTCCCCCCCCCCCTCTCCCAATACTGATTAAGGTTTCCGCACAGGATCGGGAAATAATGCTATACATGCAATGAACATTCTGAGGAGAATTCAGAAACTAAACTTGTGTAACTGATGATGGCGTTCATCGTGCTTATATGAACACGTCATTGATAACCTATCTCATGCGATGAAGATAATTACTAGTACTTTCTCGATTCACTATGTGGATTAGGCGCTAGCTTTCCATATTTATACATAATGGGTGTATCGACCTCACAAGCCTTAGCATTCAAATACCTTCTTTCCTCCGTCTATAATTTCAGGGATTGTAGACTTGTACTTGTAATCGTACTTGTAATTAAATTGGGTGATAGTATCTTGAAATCACAAGAATCTGTTTCCGTCCCTATCATTTCACAAGAGGTATTAAGCTTATATGTATGTAGTAAGGGGTTGATACAATTAACGGTCATTCAGTCTTATCAGAGTATTGCATTTGCATGCACTCCAGTACCATTAATTGTGTTTCATGACTCTTATCAAGGGTTGGTCTACTGAGAAGTTCTTCACAATTTATCATATATGTACATGTGTTATACCAAGCGATCTCAAACGTATCCTGACAAAGACTCCTTCAGTAACAATGTGTATCCGAAATCTGGTGTGATTTTGTAATATGATTAAACTTTCAATGTGTCACCTTTCACCTTACATATTGATGATGTCTTAAATGTCCTTCAATGAATTGTCATAGAGACTCTCTCTCGTATTGCCCTGCGATTTGATCGTAGAATGGAATTCACACAAAAATGCAAAAATTGACTCACCTTATCTTCACCCATGGTTGGTCTGAAAGAACAAGAGAAATACAACTGTAATATTCATATCATACAAATGAAAACAATAACGGATTACAATATGTTTTAATTCTCATTTTATCAATAAATTCTATGAATAATGAATAATTGAAATTCTAATAATATAACAAAGTTTGTTTAGATAGCATGTTGATAAAATGCTAACATAACATGTTACATCTAGATTGTTATCACAGGCAGTATATCGTAACATCGTGGAATATCATATTGCGTAGAGATAAATGGATTTGTTATCATAGACGTAACCATTTCCTCTATGGGTTACCTATGGAACCCCGCCCTCCCCCCCCCCCCCCCCCCCTCCTCCCCTGCAGATACCACAAACTGCACTCGCCCAGTATGTTAGCCTGCTCGTGGGAGAAGGGGTATTTCGTAACCTAGTCTGGACCTGATAAGTTGCTGTATATATTATGCCTAACCTAAACTACCGAAACCGACCACGCCACTACTCGCCTCTTTCCCCACTAAACACTTTCTGACCCCCAACATCCCCCTTCCCTACTTATCCCGCCTTTCATCAATCATCAATCATACCTTTGACTTCTTCACTGAGCATTTTATGTGTTTCGATTTGATCTGTTTACATTTTTACAAACTTTTCTTTAACTTGGCCAGTAATATTTTGCTTCATTTCTGTTGGGCGGATTACCATGAATTCACCGACATTTTCAATATTCTTTAGGTTCAGTCTTTTTGCAGTTTTGCTTTTTATCTTAACATTCAAAAGTAACGTTAGTCATAGATACCGCTTGTTGATTTTTTTCTTGCCTTTTTTTTTTATCGTGTGCTATTTTTTCTGGAAGCCAACACGGATCAATATCCGAGGTGGTAGTGTACACACGTGGTTTCCCCAAGACGGTCGGTATTATAAATATAGCTCTGCTCTGCCTGGGTTAGATTACATATGCTCCCAGAATAGAGCTGCTTGGAATTATCAATGTACTTCTGATATATATGTAAGAACTGGACGATGGGAATTTTTCCAAATTCGCTGAACAAACTATTTTGTACACAAAATCGGCCTATTCATTTTACAGCAGTGATCTTTATATTTCAAAAATCTGAATATACCAAAACGACATTTAGACTTTTCTTGGTTGGACCCATTGGTCTTGAACTGCGATGATTATCTCTCTGAACATACATTCGAATATTCAAACCCCATTACTAGGTATTCAAATAGGCCTCGTACAATAATATCCAATAGGACCCGTCCACGAGATCAACAACGCTACGTCTTGAGATCACTTCAAGGATCGACGTGATCCGTTTCCATGACTTCTACTGCTAACATTATGTAGGACTGAACCATGATTTTGATAAGGCACGGTCTTTCGGAAACACGCAAAACAACTAATAATTATTCTTAAACGAATAACGATATTGTGAACTTACTATGCTACCTATTACCTAACATAACATTCAAAATCCAGGTTATTTACAAATAATTCTGCAATCCACTCCAAAGATCTCCAAGGAAACTGTATCCATGGCTCGATGGTGTGATCGAGTAGTTATCCGATTGATGATTTATGCATCCGTTCAAATGAAATATATTTTTCCAGGGAACTTTTTATTCATAGTTAGCTCTGTAATCCGTGAGTTTGTTGGAAAACTCCCATTTTCATGCAATCCAAACTTTGTCAGCATGTCACACAATTCCACCCAGATCCCTATCACAATTCACGATTTTATCACACAAAACTCACCTTTTTGTTCGAGCCCCGCGAAAGAGTTCCTGATGAGAGTGTCCCCTTCAGCCGACTGGACCAAGTATGTCCCACTCTGAGAGCACTCTGAGACCCCGTCACAAATATCTCCGACTTTTAAACGTCCCTGTCCCACTGGGTCACGTGACGGGCACGCCACGCTCTGATTGGTCGGCGCAAAGTCAGGGTCCTACATGGATATGATCCGGACGTTCTGGAGCGCGTGCAGTCCTGGTGGAAGATCGGAGGGGGAGAGGGGGATTAGTGGTTGGAGGCAGGTGCTGCACTGGGGATTAGGAAGAGCGTGCGGGCGGATTACAGGCGACTTTTGGCTCGAACTATCCCCCGCTACGTTATTGACTCTTGCTAGATCCAGATGCTAAGGGATACGCCTGTACCGAGAATCGGGCTATGAATAAACACTATTTCAGGCTTACCTGCCAGAATATTACTATGGCAAACTAGCTACAGAATGCACACGCGAGTTAGCGATGACGACGGGAAGAGGCCGGGGGTCCGGGCTGTGTATAGGGCCGGGATACAGCATTGCTGTTTCCATGGTGATCTAACTTCAGACATATGGATCGTATACAAGATACAGTTCGCGTCGGTGGCCAGTTGTTTACATAACTGAAACAGAGGAAAATAGCGGAGCGATCTTTTTTTCTATTTTGGAATACATTGCAACTGAATGTTGCTTCTAGAGCCCAAGAATACACTGTCTCTAGATATATGAGGGGGTGGGGCGCGGAGGTACTAGTATATATGCACTTCAACACAAAGACCAATTAGCCTATACTTTTCCAATACACAGGAAATATTTAGGAAGCTGAAATTACTGATTCACACAGTCCATTAGGTTCGGATATTCGGGATGTTTTCTCAGCAATATTGTATCTCGAAATTCGGTGGCGTTAATCGGCGCACATCAATGTGTTGTATTCCCTCATATTTCATGCCTAGTATCAGAAAAACAGATCTTTCGTTATCTATTTAACCTGGCATTGTCATGAGTTTCTTTATTGCTTCATGTAAAAGTTTCTGCAATAAATCATCGTACAAAAACATTTTAAAATTTGCCTTGTGGTCGACCATAATTATACCCTTAAAGATGTCTGAGAAAATATATTTACATCGGCCTAGATTAAATAACCGATTAACAATTTTTGTTTCGGTGTAAACATGTATATATTTCTATATAGCCTCATTTCGAAATCGGATATTAGCCAAATGTGGTTTATTCAATATAATATAATTTACTCGTGAAAAATATTAAACCCATACATTGATTAACTGCGATTTATCTGAGCTCAGACCTCCTCGTTGGACTGAACTCTCAGGTAGAACTTGCCCTATACTGGGCCGTATACGTACATGCATGCTGTTCAAATAATAAAACTATGTACGGCCGTTTATGGCTACATATACATGTAATTTGCATATACATACATTTCGATGCACCCACGTGGGTGTGTGTTTGATCTGGATGTAATCTGCCAGAGTCAACAGCTGGCATTACACAACAAGGAAATATCTACCCGACCACCTGCCTGGGTAATATCTTCCCTAGTCGATAACCCCCTCGCGTGTCGAACTTCCCCCTCCGACCCCCCGCACCCCCACCCCCCCCCCCCCCCTTCCCCTGCACACTTAGGCTATTCGAACCATGTATGCAAATATCCAAACAAAAACCCAGTGACAGCTCGCTAGACATCGGAATGTAAGTATGAACATTTGGCATGACAAATTAATAATTTTCTTGACTCAAATGAACTCGCGGTAAGAAAATACAACACTTTCCTAATACGTGCGCTTGTGCAAACCCCATTCGCCTTTTCCGCTCCACAGATCGCGTTCTTCACTCGTCCGGAAATCTCATACCAAAAAATAAATTGACGCGATGTTTCACGATATGGCCTTGAAAATATGAACGCTGTCTGGTTTGCTATCATACCCTCACTATATGTTATATCCCCACAATCAATTTCAATTTTCCATGAATATTGACATTTAGTTCTTTATAATTTCTGATTTCGAGCCTATAGTTCACGTATATTCTGATAATATATCTAAGCCTGAACCTCCTTCAGTGTACCTACAGTCACCTATCTTGCGCACCCAGACCTAAATATAGGTACAATTGAATATGCCGGTATCCTGGAGCCTGAGCCTCGCACAAAGCAATTTTCAAGACAACCTGAAGACGTGTCCCCCACTCACATACACGCACCTGCAAACATGACACGTTTCCCACACATGTTCACGCTGTTACATTATATTCTATCACACTGGCATGGCAACCCACAATCACGCGCCACATTATGCAAAAGTATTCATAACATGCAACTTACACCCCACCACAAAACAGACCTGTACCAATCACAGAACTGCGTACTTATTATCATTCACCTTGTACATGTATTCACAGCGTTATCTGAGTTCCCAGCAAGGTTGAGCAAGCCCCCAGGCGGAACTCGAGGAGATGAGAAGTAGAAGTCCGCCTGTACGGACGTGTCACAGAGATTGTTTTCAAAAAGTGATCTGAGTTCATACAGTGACTAGCTTTAGGGGTCTAAATCTGTGTAATTTGAGTGGACTGAATCCGGAATACGAGTGATTGAGTGAGTGTGTGAGTGGAAGGAACATTGTTTTCGCCTGCGGCTTGTTCACTGTTGAAATAAACAATTGAAAACGACATTGCTGGTCTTGATCTAGTGTCGCTTACATACTCAACACTTAAGAGAGTCGCGGTTCCAGGAGAGTCCGAAAAAATCGGCCACATTGGTGCTGTGACTAGGATCCGAAAGTCTCGGAATCCTCGGAAATTGACATTTTTCGTCCTCGACAAGCCTGAGTTCCGTCCGAAGTCAATGGCAACTCTACGGGAGCCGACCACGCCCCTTGTACCTCCCTACCTGTACAAGCTACGCAGCACAGATAGTGAGGTCACATTCCCGCGGTTATCGGTATCAATATAACCACCGCCTCTGAGATAGCCACAGTCACTCAAGAACACCTGCCACTCAACCAAGACCCGATGCCCAAGGGAATTCAACTATTCAAGTCCCCCGGAACACTGGCGCCCGACAAGGTCAGTCACTCGATTGAAGCCTGTCCACATGTACGTCACTGTACCGGGTACATCACACGTCCACGACTCCTACACATCAGTAGAGGAAGAGGAAGATACACTACCTCGGTGACTATGACCAGGGACTCTGTAATGAAACGGAGTTACCACCCGTCCCGTGAGGGCCATGATCACCTACCACACCATACTGCTAATCGTGCTGGTCTCGTCCGCACCCTCCACAACAGTACAAGTGCCACACGTCCATGACACATCAATCCCATGCTCTGCCTGCACACGTGACCTCCACTCCAGGAACAACCCAGGTGACAGTAGCGCCGGCCAGGTACCCTGTGTGCAGATATACACCAGTGGTGTACCCACAACACATCCCACAGCAAGTGTTCGCGGTGCAAGCGTCCAGCACACCACACCGCCAGCACCCAAAACGAACACGCCACATATCTACGTGCCACAGGCGCCCAACGCATAGGCTTTGAACAGTTCACGTTAGCCTTTGCATGCACTGACTTGAACCAGCCAGTCAGTGGTTTGTCGACATCAACATCAGTGGTGCGGCGGAGACAAAACTGTCCATGCGACCATGTGTCACATATGCCCTTAAACAAGCACATCCTGCACCCCCCATCAGTTCCACGATCACGAATGGCAACCAAACCCCTATCAATTGAATAATAGACTTGCCGATCCAAGTTGCTGTTCACATCTGACACAGACTTGTTGTGTAGCACCAATAGAGACGACATGATACTCGGCATGAACTATTTCTGTCAATTGTGTGCCGTAGTGAACTATGGTGAAGGAACTATCCAAATTGGACAAGAAATCCAGTATGCCTAAAAAGATTTTTCCGCCCATTACGTATAACTGACGGTCTGTCGAGTCGTGAACATACCACCTAGGAGCGAAGCTGTCATCGAGCTTGTTCCCACATCTAGAGTGCGAGTCTGATGTCATCCATGGATCGTCCAACCAAAGACGAACGACCAATGACGAGTCCAACCTCGTCATGGGATGAACACTCAGGATGACCCTTAACCGTCAATGCATCAAGAGGACGGTCATTAACCCAGCCGACACCAGAGTGACTCATTCGTTGTGACCCAGTCGCCATCGCCAGCCCCATCGCTACTGATCGGCACTCAACCTCACCTCCGGCTACTAGCAAGTCGGGTGAACTCCGTCGACTGATGAAAGACAGCCTTTGCCACCAGGAAAGGACTGTATGAGTTCGACGTCATGCCTTTTCTACTCAGCAATACCCCCGCAACCTTCAAGCGTCTCATGGAGATGGTCCTCCGAGGTTAGTTATGGTCTAGGTGCATGTGATACCTGGATGATGTCATCTCCTACAGATGGACGTTCCACCACATCCTCATCAAGCTGGAAGCCATCCTCCACAGGATCTGCTTGGCCGGCTTACGACTGCAGCCCACCAAGTGTGAGTAATCTCGGCTTCATCATCAGCGGCCAAGTTTTAAACGTAGACCCAAACAAGATCAAGGCAATCTGTGATTGGCCCACGTCTGTGATTGGAATAACCGACGTCCGATCGTTCTTCTGGTTTACCAACTACCACCGGTGGTTCATCAAAAGATACGCTGAAATCCCCAAGCCCCTCGTCACTCTCACTCGAGGTAAAAGCCGATTCACCTGGGGCATGCCACAACGCCATGCATTTCAGTGCCTGCACGACTTTGCCCATATATCGACCTCGGAAGACAACATCTTCATTCTTGACACCAACGCCAGCAGATTCGTGCTCAGACAACCTCTCTCAATGCACCAAAGGCAAAGAGATCCCGATTGAATTCCCCAGCAAAACACTAAAAAAAAAAATAGTACTGTAATGGTTCTAGGGTCGATTTCTACTTCAGATTTTCTTGGTCAACCAAATATCTGAATGTCTGTCTTTGATCTTCCGGCTGTAGGGATGCTTCGGGAAGTTCTAGTATTTTGACTTTAGTGGTACTTCGGGAGACTCCAGCTGCAAGCCGTCTTGGTTGACTTCGGCCACAGGGTTGTTTCAGGAGACTCCGTTATTATGGTTGCAGGGGTGCTTCGGGAGGCTCCTGTACTTCGGCTGCAGAGGTGCTTCTGGAGGCTCCAATGCTCCGGGTGCTGGCCGTCTCGGTGGACTCTGGCACTTCAGCTAGTGAGGTACTTCAGGCAACTGTAGTGCTCCGGCTGCAGGCCGCCTCGGTGGTAGCGTGTTCGGGACTGCGGCTCCTTGTGTGCCCGGAGTAGGGATTACTGATCATGTAATTCGGAGTTCGCCTTCTTCTATCGACACTCTTCTACGGCTGTATGTTCAGTGGATAGCTTGGGTTTTCGGCTATTCCTGACGTTATCAGCTTTATTTTCTGACCTGACTGGTCTTCCAGTCTCTTTCTTATTACTTCGGCTGACTCTACTTCTTGAGATTTTCTAAGTACAGTTTCAGTGTAATTCCATCTGTATATCCAAAACGAAGTTGGTTGGGCTGACTCAAAGATCAACTCTTGGCTACAGTTCAAGGTTTATTGTCGAATCATACAGTCAGTACAAATAGTTGTGAATTCATCTAGAGATGACAGTTTCGGTTGCTTCTCCACTCTTCAGCCAAGTTCAGCTGAACCGCGATGTGTACTGGTGGGTGCCCAGGGTCAAAAGGCGCTGACTTCTGCGAGTCAGTGGTATTTATACATTTTGAGGTAGGTGTCATGTGATCGACCCCAACCAATCAATACTGTGTATTTTACAGAACTTTATTTTATGATTGATATCCAATCAGGAACCACCACATAGCAATGTGCATTGTTCTAAATCTGCTTCTGAGCACATTTATGTAATAGCGTATTTTGACCACCAAGGTCTGAGTTCAGCTGAATAGCAACCGAAGCCACCGAAAAGTACCCAAACTTATATACAGTTACAAAATCATTTGTAAACCTTTTTAATGACTGAACAACATCAGGTAAACACATATAACATTTAATAAACATGTACTAAACCTGGCCAAACACAACTTATCGGCTTAAAATCGCTACACTATGACATACTGAGATCTCCTCGCCATGGAGGAGATGGTCCATCAGTACCGCCACTATCTTTGGGGATACAAGTTCTTGTTGTGCACAGACTACAGCTCCCTGGAGTGGCCCAAAATCTATCACTTCCATTGCCAGATGGTGCGCGTGCTGCCCGCTGCTCACGATGCACGACCTGGAAAGGAAAGCAGACCCAAACAGACCCAAGCAGACAACGCTCATGCAAATGCCGACTGGTGCACCCTTTGACAGGATCGCCGTGGACATCCTGGACACTCACAAAGTCACAAGACGTGGCCATAGGCACATTCTAGTTGTGTCAGATTACTTTATGAAGTATATCGACACCTTCCCATTGTTCCGCTATATGGCAAAGAGTGTCACCAATGCTCTCGACAACAGGTGGATCATATACGACGGGTTCACCAAGGGCGTCCACAGTGAACTCGAATCGCCCTGTTCCGCTACACAGTGGCCATGTTGGGAGCCACAGAGTGATGGACAGGTTGAATGGTTTAACTCTGCTCAACATGGTCAGCGCCTTTGTCTCCAACCACGCCACGGATAGGGACCAAAATCTACCATTTGTCCTGATGGCATATCACACTTCTGTCCACTCATCGACAGAATACACTCCACATCTGATGGTATTCGGTCGTGAATGCAACCTACCAGTTGACATCGTCTTCTCGACCTACGACCAGGAACCACCACCGCCATGTGATCCAGAGATGGGACACGACGCCCACACCAAAGTTTGATTACAGTTCAAGAGAGGCGACTTGGTACGGTATCTGCCACTCACACAAAACAACAAGTTCGCCCGGCCATGGACTGGATGATGGAGAGTACTCGAACTAGTGACTGACATGGACCATCGTAATGTGTAAGTGTCTAACCCATGACAGACACGCATATTATACATGGACATACTCTATCTCGGACATTGATCTGCCACCTGGATCAGCAGACAGTGACTTATCATTCAGCCATGAAGGCCTAGCAGGATAAAGTCATCACGAACCAAACCATACCCATACCCAAGGAGGCCACATGCCAAGGAGAGGAAGCCAAAACCCTCGCCATGCAGTGGAACCTTCTCATCCTACATGTACAAAGTTCTTGTCAGGAGAGTCAAGCAAGACTCCACCGGACGTCCCATCATCCAAACAGTTCTGCTACCCTACAAGCCATAGTACTTCACCTGTTACATGATCTTTGTATCGTTTGACACATTGATATCCAGAGGACGATCGAGCATGTCAAACGCCAGTACTACTGGCTCGGTCTCGCCCTTGCCATTGCCAGATGGTGCGCGTGCTGCCCGCTGCTCACGATGCACGACCTGGAAAGGAAAGCAGACTCAAACAGACCCAAGCAGACACTGCTCATGCAAATGCCGACTGGTGCACCCTTTGACAGGATCGCCGTGGACATCCTGGACACTCACAAAGTCACAAGACGTGGCCATAGGCACATTCTAGTTGTGTCAGATTACTTTATGAAGTATATCGACACCTTCCCACTGTTCCGCTATATGGCAAAGAGTGTCACCAATGCCCTCGACAACAGGTGGATCATATACCACGGGTTCACCAAGGGCGTCCACAGTGAACTCGAATCGCCCTGTTCCGCTACACAGTGGCCATGTTGGGAGCAACAGAGTGATGGACAGGTTGAATGGTTTAACTCTGCTCAACATGGTCAGCGCCTTTGTCTCCAACCACGCCACGGATAGGGACCAAAATCTACCATTTGTCCTGATGGCATATCACACTTCTGTCCACTCATCGACAGAATACACTCCACATCTGATGGTATTCGGTCGTGAATGCAACCTACCAGTTGACATCGTCTTCTCGACCTACGACCAGGAACCACCACCGCCATGTGATCCAGAGATGGGACACGACGCCCACACCAAAGTTTGATTACAGTTCAAGAGAGGCGACTTGGTACGGTATCTACCACTCACACAAAACAACAAGTTCGCCCGGCCATGGACTGGATGATGGAGAGTACTCGAACTAGTGACTGACATGGACTATCGTAATGTGTAAGTGTCTAACCCATGACAGACACGCATATTATACATGGACATACTCTATCTCGGACATTGATCTGCCACCTGGATCAGCAGACAGTGACTTATCATTCAGCCATGAAGGCCTAGCAGGATAAAGTCATCACGACCCCCTCGACCTGCTCAAAGAATTATATTTCTCTTGTGAAATATCCACCAGATCACAAATGCCGACCCACCCCAAACCTCAATCTAGTGACAGCACTGCGTCTGGAATGCTGCTACCAAGACTTCCGTCTGCAGCCGGACGCCAGACACGAGCACACAAGTCAGCCACTGGAGCTACCACCGACTCTTCTTCTGGTAAGAAGTGAATGTGCTACCGACTGAGGCCAGTGATCAGCAATGGCACACATTACAGGGCTGATACTCGACCCTTACAGGGCTGACTCCCTCACATGCCATGTATTTGCCTCAATGTGACAGTAATAGTAACCAGTCATGAATCGGCACGGTCACCTTGTTGCTTATGAGATGACGGGACACAATCCTTAGAATCAAGCTTGCAGTCAACCTAAGCCTCTGATTACCGACGAAGAATTCGAGAGAACACCATAGTGGAAGTTCGATGTGATGAACCCATTCATGCCATGGCGCGACCTTCTCAGCACACTCATCTATCACCAACATTCATCGCCCCACATCCATGACCTACAAGTTTCGCCCATCTAGCTCACTATGAGTATGAAATAAATATCACAGCCCCATTGACACTGTTGTCTGTTTACACAATTCAGCCGCCCCATCCTAGTGTCTTGCGTTTGATAAGGAACGATTGAACCTGAAGGGTCCAGCACTTTGGGAGCATGACCCAAGACCACGACCACGACCAGCAGAAGTGGTGCCCTCAATCACCGGCCACCGGCGCCGCCCTTGCTGACGCCGTCGAATGTCAGATTGACGCACTCCTGTCGATCGACCCAGCAATGCCTGCGCCAATAAGAGTACCTCACATTGATTGGGTACGTTCCCTCCCGCCTGCCCGAACTGGAACCACGGGTTATACAATAACCACGATTTCAGCCTCACGTCTTTCATCCCAATTAGCAACACCAGCCTAATGAATGAAGTAAGACCAGCCAAACAACGTGGCAAATGTCATACTCCTTCTGGAATGACCCAAAAGTATTGACGGCTGTGGACCGGAAGCAGAAGACGCGATGGAGCGCCTGTGCCGCGATCGACCCCGGGTCCATTTTCATTGACCCCACAAGGTGACCTTCTTGGACCTGGTGACCACAACTACCAGAGCCAAGCGAGTTCGACCCAGCTGGAGATGCCCAGCTTCGGGAGGACGTCGGACAACAACCCGACCAACGCATTGTCAACGTCCTCCACCTGCTCCAGGATCCTTGCCAGACACACGGGTGAAGACTCGGAATTCATACGTCATCCCGCAATGGATGATTGTGGAATGACCCATGGCACCCAATGTCATGATTACCGGGTGCAAGCGGGCCTGGTCACTCCAGCCGAGGACTTTCCTATACTCCCGTGTATGCCGGACACCAATGGATGATTGTGGAATGACCCATGGCTTCGCATCTGTGATAGCTGACATTTCTTGCCATTCCAAAATATGCTCATAAAATGTCATCCATGTATGGTACTTCGAATGAGATTTCTGGTAATCCTGGTCACCTACGAGTGCCATGCAGTATTTTAGTTGCTTGGTGCGGTACCCGAGCGCATGTGTGATCCGGTGCTGCAGGGTATAGTTTTGAATATATGTTAATTAAATCACCATCCTCTTAGCTGACAGACTGACCGATGACTTTTCTTTTGACAGGTTAGGTTTGTACATATTTTTTCGTTCATTGTTTTCATGTGTGCTTGCAGGGAGATGTTTTCTTTAGCAACATAAACGACTTTAGTTTCAAAATATGTTAGATTTTTCTGAAGTAGGTTTTTGGAAAGGTACGCTCTGAGGGCAGGATTAACGAAGGGGTGTATTGTAGGATATTTATGTCAGGAAGGGACTTTCCCCAAAACTTATCCCCATATACAGACAAGCACACATCACATGCATTTCGACCTTGGCCAGGAATACACAGTGTTCCCGGCCCCCATACATGCACCTGCAAACATGACATGTTTCCCACACTTGATCACACTATTACATTCTATTCTATCACATTGCCATCACAACTCACGATCCAGAGTATGCAAAAGAATTCATAACATGCAAATTACACCCCCCCCCCCCACAAAACAGGTTTGTCTAGGACGACGAGTCCAGACATAATGTCAGTTTTGCTCTACGATGCACCATTTCCGAGATATCGCCGAAAAACGAAACATGCCAACTCAGCAAGAATAATTTCGTCCATAATACCCCTTAGACATGTTATGTAGAGCGAACGGACGTTATTTTCGGACTCGTGACCTCAGACCAAGGTCAAAGATATCAGAGATATCGATGAAAACATGTTTGTCTAGGGCATCGTGCCCGAAAATAATGTCCATTTCGCTCTACAACGCACCATTTCATAGATATCGATAAAAAACGAAAAATACCAACTCGGGGAAAAAATTCAAGGTCAAGATCAAATTCATCCCTAGTACCCCTCAGACATGTTTTTCCAGCGCGTCGAGTCCTAAAATATCGCCCGTTTCGCTCTACGACGCACCGTTTCCGAGATATTGACGGTAAAGAAAAGTGCCGACTCGGCAAAAAAATTTGAGGTCAAGGTCAAAGTTCATACATGATATCCCTAAGACATGTTTGTCTAGGGCCATGAGTCCGAAAATAATGTCTGTTTCGCTCTACGACACACTGTTTCTGAAATATGCCGAATCGGCAGAAAAATTTGAGGTCAAGGTCATCCATAATACCGCCTCAGACATGTTTGTCGAGTCCGAAAATAACGTCCTTTTCGTTCTTCTATGCACCGTTTCTGAGATATCGATGAAAACGAAAAATATCAACTCGGCAAAAAAATTGAGGTCACGGTCAAAGCTCATACATAATATCCCTAAGACATGTTTGTCTAGGGCTACGAGTCCGAAAATAACGTCCGTTTCGCTCTATGACGCACCGTTTCTGATATATCAGCGAAAAGGAAAAAAATGCTGCTAGTCAAAGTTCACCAATAATACCCCTCAGATGAGTTTGTCTAGGGCGACGAGTCCGAAAATAACGTCCGTTTTAAACACTCTACAACGCACTGTTTCCGAGATATTGACAAAAACGAAAAATGCCGACTCAGCAGAAACATTTCAGGTCAGGTCAAAGTTCATACATTATGTCCCTAAGACATGTTTGTCCAGGGCTGCGAGTCCGAAAATAACGTCCGTTTCGCTCTACGACGCACCGTTTCTGAGATATGCATGAGAACCTCAAGTATGAGTCAGCTAAAATTATTTCGAGCCCTAGGACAAACTTGATACCCCTAAGACTATCTGTCGGATGTCTGTTTTGCTCTAGTTCGCACCGTTTCCGAGGTATCGATGAAAATGAAAAATGCTGAAAATATTTAAGCTAAAAGTCAAAGGTCATCCCTGATACCTGCAAAGACATGTTTGTCTAGGGCCACGAGTCCGAAAATAACGTCCGTTTTGCTCTATGTATGACACACCGTTTCTGAGATATCGACGAAAACGACAAATGCCGAGTCAGCAAAAAATTTAAGGTCAAGGTCAAAGTTCATCCATAATATCCCCCCCCCCCCCCAGATATGTTTGTCCAGGGCGGCGAGTCCGAAAATAACGTCCGTTTCGCTCTACGACGCTCTACGAGAGTATACTTGTTTGTCTAGTTTTCGTTGCTGAAGACACAAAACCATGATGTATACAAAATGTTCTTTTTGTGTGGCTATTTTTGGGACTTGTGTGGCTATTTTAGATAGGGAATTTAACATGTACGAGCCACACAAGGGTCCGTTCGTACACTCGTCCGCACCGTTTCCGAGATATGCAGGAAGCCTCAAGGATCACTCAGCAAAAATTCTTCCGAGCTCTAAGTCAAAGGTCGTTTGACCAGATGACCCCAATCAATAGGGTTCTTCTCTGGTGATATATGGACCTCCATGCAAAGTTTCGCAGCCATTGCCTGAATAGTTTTTGAGTTATCGTACAGAAAATAGTCCAAAAATTTACTTATATTTCATCCTCACGGACCTCGGATCTGGCTCCAAAACTATACAGCACATTACTATGGGGCGCCAAGTGTAACGTACCTGTGCTTTTGTCACAAAAATGAATTTTGTCCATCAAAATTGAAACTAATAATTAAAAAATCAGTTTTGTAATCACACAATTGATTTTGTATCACAAAATTGAGAATTGGTACATCAACTTCGATTTTGTATCACAAAATCGATTTTGTCAACACATTATTGATTTTGTTTCACAACATTGAGAATTGGTACATCATATTCGATTTTGTTGGACAAAATTGAATTTTGTCATCACACAATTGATTTTGTATCACAAAATTGAGAAATGGTACATCAACTTCGATTTCGTTGGACAAAATTGAATTTTGTCATCACACAATTTATTTTGTATCACAAAATTGAGGTCAAAATTCAGCGGTGACATCTTCGACGAACTATCGTTTCTAATCAATCATCTATTTTCTTAGTATTATAGAGTGACGTACAGACTATTCTTCAATTGCAATTATGCTCCAATGGGGCTCGTTCATTGGCAGGGGGGTCAATATTTGGCGAGGTGACTGCCAAAAACTGAGACCCAATTGAAGATCAAACGGGGGTCTCATTTTTGGCAGGACTCATTTTTTTGGCGTTACACCGGCGCCCCTAATAATAATAATAATAATATATTTTCATGGGTAGGTCTACTACACTGGTCGTACTAGATGACTTTCAGAAACTGTAATTTCGAGTGTGACGTCATGATCATGATCTAAATATATTTATCAGTCAACATTTTAGCAAAACGAATGTCGTATTCGCCAGGTGGCTCTGTCTACCACCAAAACAAACTAGTATTGCGTAATGATGGTAATATATTAGATACCGCATTGAAAGTTGTTGAGGTAATATTTACCGGTTTAAACGATCATGTCAGAAGCCTATAAACCACTGAAATCAGTGTCAACGAGCTGTGCCTAATGCCAACCTTCTCATTTGTCATTCGGATATCTCGGACAATCGAATCGAATTGTCGCGCCTCTGACTGTAGTCAAACTCGAAGTGACGAATGACAGAATGACTCACACGCACACAGCCCGGGGCTTAGATTATTAGAACAGAATGGGGCAGGTCGAGCGGGCTATTTTTAGAAAGCGGTTCGACGGTATATAAACTGATAAACGGTACAGCAATAGATCTAGTTCGTTTGACTACACGTATGGGATGACCACAGGTGAAAGGAAAGCATGACACCGACCGTCAACATGGTCAACGTCTGAACGTGGGACTGACAGTTTGAGTCAACTGTTACAGTCAGAGTAAGGTGCGGTATTTGACTTTCACGATGGTGATCTAACCCCCCTCATTGGCTAGAGAGGCCCCTAGCACCAACTCAAATATACTATAGCTCACTAATGTGCTCGTACCGCACCTTAAACTACAGTCAGTGGTCAACCAACACAAGACAGTGTAGAAGGCGGATCTACCATTACTAGTGTAGCCTCAGCGTCAACTATATATATCTGCATGCAAGGGTATGGTGCAGTGTACGTAAATGTAGATAGCTAGCTAGGTCTGCCGTCTACATGGTCACTAAGACAGAACTGCACATGCAGATCTACCAGAACACCGTAGTAGAGTAATATATACTATATCATTGTATATAGTAGAGATAAGGACATGTACGATTACACGATTAATTGATTACGATTCGATTACATGGTGTAATCGATTACAGATCGAATAATCAATTGATTGCAATTATTGAAATCCCGGTTGAAAAGAACACTTGGGACACGATACCTCGTATAATCAAACACAACTCAAGGCTCAAGTGTGATTGCACTCAGTTACATCGCATGACACCACGATCATTTTCGCGCGTTGCTTAGAAACCACATTTAGCTGTTATTCACTACACGGTGACACGTCGAGGTCATACTCTGCCGTTTGTTACAAACTTGAATGAATTTGTTCCCATTTTCCGATTACTCAATTACGATTCGATTATTCATGTCCGATTAATTGATTTCTAAATGTTGTAATCGTATACATGCCTAGGTTGAGGTCTAGTATATAGAGCTCATCTGCTCTGACATGTTCTCTGCTGATTGGCAGTGATTACTGACTACATGGACTATGCATGAATTTATTTGATCCCATCGAGACAGTGAAAATGCACAAGTATATGGACATGATGGATGAACGTACGCACAAAAGCGCATTTACACGGAAATGCATTTAGGACATGAAAGGAAAAAATATTAATCCGCCCGGGCATAACACTAATCCTCTCACACAAGTAAAATTTTGTTTCCGCCCGGATGAATTAATTATTTGTTTGGATAAAATAGAAATTTGTTAAGACGATAAACTTTAACTTTGATTCGGGCGGAATAGTATTTAGCCCAAATAAAATTTCATTTGTTCGGGCCGATTAGCATTTCGCCCGGGCGGATTACTATTTTTTCCCAGGCAGATTAGTATTCCGGAAAAATGTTTTTTCTTTCATGTCACAGATGCATTTTTAACATGTTTAAACAATGTTATTTCGTGTACGAGTTTCTCATTTAATGGTATTTTATATGTTTCTTGACATATGGGCTGTGGCCTGAAATAAACATAAAAATAGACAAATACATGTAAGTAACTGAGAGCAAAGACGTCATGTGACGGTCTTCGCGGAATACATTTCAGATTTCCAATAATTCTGTTGTCTTGCTTTGGTGATAATATTGTTGTGTACATGACATATATGCTAGTAGTTTGGACAAGTACCAGTACCTGGGTATCGTTTTGGTTACAATATACATGTAGTATCATTATGAGTAGCCGGTTATGGTTTGTTTTCCATGTTCACTTTAGGTAGGTAACGAATAACTAGTCACAAATTTACATATACATGAAGCCCTAATTGATTAATGACCACACATTGAGTTGAAGCGAATATGAAGTGTTTTGGAAACAATGTTGTGATAATAATTATATCTCACTCTTTAGCTCATTATCAATTTGGTCATATGTACCCATGCACATGATGTATGAATACCTGTACAGGTACTAGTATACTGAAAGTGACAGATTTCACTTTGCAATGTTGCAGGACAAGATGACTGTGACGTTCGATCCATCGTATGAGAACTCCTACAGGATGCAGCTACGCAGTCGGTTACTGCTCTCGGAATGTCGCTTGAAGACGCTGCGAGATCTGTGTCTGGATTGCGTTGGAAAGAACTTACACTGCATCACTCGAGCTAGTCAGTACCTCGCGCCACTACACAAGGAGCTTATCATAGAGCGGCTCGCATTCCATGACTTGTTCACCACGGAGTACTTGCCGCACGTCACATATAACTTGTTCTCACCCAGATTGACGCGAATTAACTTTTACAAATGTCCACAAATAAACGAAACTTTACTGAAACTGCTGGCATCGTCAAAATGTAAGCTGCAGCAGTTGACGATACATGACTGCAAGCAGGTTGGAGGTAGGTAGAAGTAAGAGGGCAAATATTCTTATTTTAACTGATATCCTTTGTGCTTTCTTGTTTATTTGAATATGTTCGATATTGTCATGAGTTTTTTTTTTCATGTTTTTCAGATGCAGCGGTGTTAACAATAACAAAAGACCAGACGGAACTGTGCAGTTTGGAATTGATCAAATTGAAAGTGACTAAGAAAGGTGTTCAGAACATAAATAGTTCACACTTACACACCATGAATTTTCGCGGATGTTCAGAATTAGAATCTGCAGGTACCGTATAAATCTACATTTCTTGTAGCAAAACTATATATGAAATTCTAAGTAGAGATTGCTTATCACCGAAAAACTGTGTTTATCATTAACAAGATCAAAGGCTACCGGACTCTCACCTCTGCTCACATTTCTTTCTGATTCAGGAGTGGAAATCATCGTGACAAACAACCCGTCGATAAAGCACTTGAACTTGGTGGCGTGTCACAAACTAACAGAGCAGGTGTTTTACTGCGTAGCGGAGTGTCTCAAACACAACCTGGTACTGGCCTACTTCAGCTCTTGATAATATTATTAATACTATTAAGTATTGATTCTGAAAAAGGTGATTTGTAGGGCTGCACCGAAATGTTAATTGAGAAACTTCCTCAATCGTTTTTGCTTCCTCATGATAGCGTTTATTCTACATGTACAAATAATCAATATCTTTCTGCCAAATGTACCATCATAATCAATATTACTGGTATTTGCATTGTACATTGTACATGTACAACATTAAGCATGTTGAAAGTTACCTTGTATTATTCTATTGTCAAATTGCCGTACCCCAATATTATATTCCTAATAATATATAACACCATTAATGCTTCTCAGACAAATAATTCAACTGTTTAATGTGTCAATAAATATTTCTAGTGACATGTAATAAATACTGAATAAATACTGCTATGAAGATATGACTGTTTGTATGATGCAGGAAAGTCTGGACATCGCAGATGTACACTGCCTGACCGACGAAAGCTTGAAATGTCTTGTAAGCAAGTGTCCAAATATGAAAAGGTGAGCTAACTCCAGGATGAATTGGTGACCAATATTTGTATCAACCACAAAACTTGGAGGCACATTGGTTATTTCAATTTTCATATAATATATATAAGGTGATGATGTGTTTGTCCCCGAAATAAGAAGAAATAAATAAAATGTCCATAAAATAATGTATGATAATTATTTTCTTTTTGAAAGCATGAATCTTTTGGGATGTAACAAAGTGACAGAAGATGGAAGTTCACAAGTAAGTCATCAATGAGTAATTCTTCGATTCATTTTTGGCACCATGTAATAAAATCAAAACTCACACAATCCAATCAGAGGTTTGCGATGAACTGCCTCATGTATCGGCTACCCATTATCTTGACCAGCTGCTGAAGAGTTGCCCGAGCCTGCAGAGACTGGATCTCTCTTACTGCTCCAAGCTGGTGACGAGCCCTGCCTCCGCCCAGCTGTTCATGTCCCAGCTGCCTAACCAGCTGGAGGAGCTTGTGCTCAATGGTCTACAGCTGGACGATGAGCAGATGTTAGCTGACGGTCTCCGGCCTCTTCACAAGCTCAAACAACTCTGTCTGTCTGGCGTACCGGGCCTCACTGACCACAGCATGGAACAGGTAACTACTGACATCATGATAACCATCGAAACTCAGCCTGACTCACCGCACCATGACAGTGTCGCTAATAATATTTATCTTGTTCATCCTCCCCCCCCCCCCCCCCCCACAGATCATGCAGAGTCTGGGGCCACACCTCGAGTACTTTGACATTCGAGGGAGTGTCATGTCACGCTTGACGGACGAAGGACTGCGGAGTGTGTCTCTGTACTGCCAGAGTCTCCGGGTCCTTGGATTGAGTCTCATCAAACACTTGACGGGCGTGACGCTCATACCACTGCTGGAAGACCACCAGAGGGCACCACTGCTGCAGCGACTCATGCTCGCCAACCGACAGGTCAGTTGCGGGTTCAAGACGGTCTGTTAGGTGAACGTTTAGTCATAGAAATCCCATAATTTATCGAACGTTCCAGAACGTTCTGTTGCGTTGAATGCACTACTGCTTGTACTGTAAATCATGGCACAGATGTTGCTCGCAGTCTGCTCATTTTACCATGTGCTGACTGCTTCAGTCTATTTGCAGCTGGAGCTGTCTGTCTTGCAAACGATCGTTGACAACTGCTGCAATCTGAAAGAACTCAGCGTTTCTGGACTCTCGGTCGTCACGGATGATATCCTTCTGCAGCTAGCCAAAAACTGCCGAGAACTGGTCTACATCGGCATCAAGGCCTGTCGTAATGTAAGAATAAGTCTTTAGTATATAGTCTGATGACATTTGTAACGAGAAATGAGGAATCATTTAGGATACACGTAGTACAGAAATAAACACAAGCTCATGTATACATGCACTCACGAAAATAAGAAGTTGTAGACAATTTCTCAGTTTATTATGGCTTCTCCTCACATCAGCTGGCCCGTAGTGTACCTATGCGATATCATAAATACTCTGTGAAATACATGTAGCTTCCAAGTTTCAGTAAAACAATCTCAAGAATGAATAAATTTAACCAGTTTCTGTAAAAATAACCCATTGACAGTCACATTTTTTTTATCAAATTATATGTAAACTTGAGAATGTGGGATTCATTCCAATTTAGGTTAAGCTCCAATTAACCTGCAGACTTGTGTATTGTATACGTTGCTAGGTGACGGATGCGGGGGTGGTGGCGCTAGCCCGCGAGTGTCCGCTCTGTGTGGCCGTGCTTTCAGGACTCCACAACATCACGGACCGCAGCATCCTGTCACTCGCCAATAACTGTCCGTACCTGGAGGAGCTGTATATCTCCGGGTGTGATCTCGTGTCCCCCGCCGCGGTCAACTACCTCAAGGTAACCATGGTCACCAGCTGATAAATTAGTAGCTATATGTATTGTGTACATTTCAAACCTGGGCTGGATTGGATCATGGCAAAAGTGTGACTCAAAGTAACTCAAATGTACTCCCAAGCTTTTCAATTGTTTCCAGACTACAAACCAATTAACTTTGCCTACCCTTCTCAAAAGCCACGGTTGGTGTTCCTCCAAAGTCACTCTGAGTAGAAGCAACAGAATTTTGGCAAGCAATGCTAGATACGCACTTCATTGTAGGGCCACTGTTCTATCGGCGATCATGTCCACTGTCCACAATCAAATCCAGCCTTGATGTTTTGTGTTTGCTTTTGGAAGTTCTGCAGTAGTGTAAAAGGGGATTGTGAGTGTTTGAATTTCGCGAATTTCGGGATATTTACAGTGTATGAGAATTAAACCTCTGGTCAAACACCCAAATTCGCAAAATTTAACCCTCGTGAAATTATCCCTTGTTACAGTACATTTATTGTTTGCCTCTCTATTTTGTTCTCATCGTTTGGTTCATATTCAGTTGTTTAATGTTGTTTTTACCACACTGTTTCAAACCATATTCCTTGACCTGTCACCATGGTCACACGCATTCAGTTTTGCACACAATGAACATGTGATTTCAATACATTCACATAGAGGAGATGGACTGCTAACTAGCACCAGCAGTGACCTGGAGGTATATCCAGAGAAATAGGGGCATGGGGAATTTTTATGAAAAATTTAATTGTCAAAATCTGTCAAATATCACAGTGACATCATCAACTAGTCTTCAATATTGAACAATGGCAAACGTTGACAGTTCAGAAGTAAAGCTCAATACTTAGTAACTACAAACGGAGAGTGCATGGAGTGGAATATTAAGGTTGGCAGTCCATTTCTTCCATGTCTATGGTTCAGTACATGTTACTGTACCATTTCAAACTTCTGGAAATTTTGGTTCACTTGCACATTTTGGTAAAGATTTTTGTATCGTGCAAAAGCGCCTTCTCTATATTTGCAGGATGCATGTATCCCGCGTGTGTATGTCAGTCACCGAGTACCCAATGCTCAGAATACGGCCCACAACCTCGACACCGGCAGTTACGATACAGTCTCCTAGACCGTAGACTTCACATGCGATTACTGCTGACCCCCGACTGCATGATACATAGGTCCTTTATTGTGATACATTTAATGATCATTCTTTCACCCTAACACTGAGCGCTAAGATCAAATACAGTGGTCCCCCTCTGATAAAACCTACTCTTCTGCCACAAAATTTAGGTCTTATCTAAGGGGTTGTCATATTAGAGGGGTTCATTTACATGTTAAAATCATCCTAGCAGCCTTTATCATGTTTATAGACATGATAGAGGAGGGAGGGGGGGGGGGGTCTTTATAGATGGGGTCTTATCTGAGGGGAACCACTGTACATGTATAGTGTTATAATCCTGTCATTGGGCATGAAATGACATCATCACTTCGTTCAATCATGTGGTGCTCCACATTATTCTGTTCATAATATTATGGCATTATATTTTGAGCTTGATTTTCACACTAAAAAATTCACACAAAAATTCCAGTTTTGTATGGGTTGTTTGTGTCAACGTCAAACCTATGGTAAAACTTTGGGAGTACAATGTATATTCAAATCATTCATTCAATCATGAGAAAACAGACTTTGTGTTCATATACAGCTTGAAATATTCACAGATCGGTTTTCTGTTAAAGTTTCAAACATCTTTGTATACTTTATTCGCATGTATTAGTGTTTAGCATTGATGTATTCAGTTTTGTATCCCAAATTTGATTTTTATATACCTGGTTGACTGTTATATATTTATATACACTCTCAGCTGTGATAATCGTTGCATGGCTTTGTTGCAATATCTGCTCCTACATGTTGTTGTGATATCTATATTTTATCAATTTTAAAAACTTTGTTGTGAGATACTGGTACTTGTTATTTGGTGTTGGTCACAATTTAGTTGTAGATTTAATATATCTGTCTGTGAAATCTTGCAGAAACAGTGTATCGCAAGGCTCTGTGTGACGCACAGAGTTTACAAACCGAATGTGGAAACCCAACACTAGGGCGGAGTACAGCGTGCTACTGTATCGCCACACACGACGAAGTAATTTCACAAAGTTTACTGCTTGTACATGTGTATGTACAATGAACAGTGTATACAGTATTTCAAAATCTGTGATCGAGTACTCCGGTAAAATTTAGTATTTAACTGAACAACATGCAGTCAATGTTGTGTCCCACAAAAGGACGATTCATTGTTATTCCACAAGAAGCAATGTTGGCAGAAAATTGTGACGCTCTGAGTAAGAAGCTACCTACCTGGTGAGGCAATAAGTTGCCAGATATCTAGGATAAATGAGTAATATTCTGGTGACATCGCATTGTTGATTGAATAAATGTTTTTTTATAACAAGAATATTAAATTTGGCCAACATTTTTCTTCTATTCATTTCACCAAACTAGTGCTGAATCATATCAGATACATGTGTTACAGGAATAAGGAATTTAAAACAAGTGTCATCTTAAAATGATCATACACATATATTACATGTATTATTATGCATATAAAGCAATTTATTTCACCAGCTATGTAGTACATCTTCAACAGGTTTGTTTCTGACAATAAATTATATAGAATTTGCCAAATAAAAAAACCCAATATAGTGTCTTCCAAAAACTGTAAATAATTTTGTTTACTGGTACATGATTACTCTGCAGTTGAGAAACATTTATTGCTAATTAAGGCATTAATTAACATTTATTTATTAACATTCATTGACATTTATAGACATACACAGTACTTACATGTACTCTCCAACTTTTCCCACCAGGGATCTCGTGTAAGTCAAACATAGCGATTATAGTACACATTGATAGCACTGACACAATGTATCCAAACATAACTACCTTCTCATGATGTTCTTCAATCATGTACACAATATATTTATCTACTCAATACGAGGTTGCTAAGAGAATGGAAATACACTTAAGATTCTACAATTTTCTGAAGCAGAACTTCCAGATTGCGACAATTTCCAGCTATGGAATACAAATTCGGATCGCATGATGCCTGAACAAAAACGGAAACCATGGCAACTGTGTGACTTGCTGATTTTTACGGCACTTGTAATCGTGATCGTCGACACATATGAGAACATGACTATTATTCTGAAATTCAAGCATTGATACTGTTAATATCCAATCCCGTGCTAAGAATTCACGACATCAGTTCTTTCATCAACTTTATCTTCCAAAGTGAGTTTCTCGAGTTGCTCGTCGATACTCTCCGTGGTGAGCGAGCCATCGGCGGCCTCTCTGTGAACTTTGCCTTCCCTGTCTATGACAAAGTTGTAAGTTGTGGGAGATGACAGAGCTTGGTCCACAACCTCGTCGAGACTATCGGCTGTGATGAACGTCTGGGCCAGCTCCTAGAAAAGATGATACATCATAGTTCAACCATGACGCATGACGTACAACTTGTATCTCTCTGAACACAATGAATGATTCTTTAGCAGCACTTCATACAGTTATTTATACCGACAGATTTATTAATATTATATTATCTGAAACATTATTTTATCAACAACATATTTTTATCAGTTAAACCATCACGCAACGCTTGATACTTATAAAACATATTTTTATATTATTACATGTATGCATGTCGGCTGCTTTGGCAGCCTATCTGACGCTCTCTTCCAGGAAAGTTTGCAGCAGCTGATGGTTCAATTTTTCTATACTGTTACCTGTTGTTTGCTGATGTAAAGTTTAGCTTTCTCTATTCGCTGTTTCTCTTCTTCTTCAAGTTTGATGAGTTTCGCCAGGTTCCTTTCTTCCCGTACTCTTGTTTCCTCTGCCACTCGTGCTTCTCTGAAATCAGCAATAAAACTCAATCATACAATTTGTTCTGGGTATTTCTTAATTCAAGTACTGTAAAAAGACTAATTTTGGCGGCTATTGAATTTGGCGGTTGTGTGCCCCACGTTATTTGGCGGAGATTTAATTTGGCGGTTCCAAAACCACATATATTTTTTAACATGTGTCTACTTAATTTGGCAGATGATTTAATTTGGCGGTTTTTCCCCTACCGCCAAATCCGCCAAATAAATCGTCCGCCAATATTAGTCGCTTTACAGTAATTCCCATGTAATTGTGGGTTACTCGACACAACAATCATTTCACTGAATGTGCACATGACACACGTGCAGTACAAATTCACAATTCACACCAATTTCAACAAATTTAAAACAATTTCTCATTTTGATATTCATTCTAAAAGATTTTATATTGTGCTACTACTACCGTAACTGGGCAGTTTTCAAGTTCCATTCCTCATTGGCTGTCAGAGCTGCTCGCATCTCATCCGCATGCTTTTCAAAACTGTGTGATGCTTCGAATGCTGCTTTTTGCTGTTGAACCTCTGCAAATAAGTACTTCCTGGAGAGGAAATAGGAAAAAAAATATACTAAAAGGAAAAATCAAAAGTTCTAAAATAACTTTTATTTTTATACTATGCATACTTACCTCTGACTCTGGGGTCGTGTAATTGGCGAGCCCTCATTCGCCAACCACACATGAAATATGGGTGAAAAAGCTAAACGAAAGTTAGCCGGTCCGTTTAGACCCTGCGTTAGTAATGGTAGTTACCTGAGCAGTTCACCCTCCGTGTGGTAGCATAATCGTGCCGGTCCACTGCCTCCCAGTTCACTTTTGTTGAGTTGCAACACTTGATCACTGAAGGTTATCTTCTGAAAAGACAAGAAGATAATCAGCGGGGAGGAGGGTGGGACCATCCAACGTCAGAGGTAAGTATGCATAGTATAAAAATAAAAGTTATTTTAGAACTTTTGATTTGTTATGCTAAGCGATACTTACCTCTGACTCTGGGGAATGGCCTGCCGGTGGTGGGCCCCTCAGAGAGAAAGTACGCCTTGCACAAGATCATCCCCTGAAAGTAGAAGGATGAGAACTATGCATAATACCAGTGACTATAATTACTGTATAAAGGATAAGGAACCCGCTCCTTTCCTATAGTAATTATAATACTAATTAACCACAGAGTAGCTCGGAAGTTAATAGTATACTGAGAGATACTTTGTAATCCAGAAGAATCTGAGATTACATACCTGTCGTCGAGTCCCTTGTGAGGCGATGAGCCGTAGCTAGGTGTTGAGACGGCGCTCCCCCCCCGGACTCTTGGCAGAAGAAGCAGTGGGTTGCACGATGACTTGTGCTGCGACGATGGGTCCCAGATGATAGAGGTCATCCGCGAGGAGCGATACATCGCGCAGGTAAAATGAGGAAAACGTAGAGTGAGATCTCCAAGTGGCTGCCTTCATGAGATCCTGAAGTGACATGTTGTGTGCAAACGACCAGGAAGTGGAGATGGCGCGAACCTCGTGAGCCGTACGACCGTAGAGCTGATGTAGGTCCCGACGATCCTTACTGTAAGCACGTGTAACAACAGCCTTGATCCAAAGCGAGATCGTGTTCTTGGAGACCTGTCCTCTCGATGCCGAAAACGGGAGAAAGAGGTGAGATTCCCTTGGTCGTGAAGGCTTAGTCCTCTTCAGATACAACCGTAACGCACGTACCGGACACAGGGACAGATCCCCACAGTCAGTCGCCAACTGAGATAAGGCAGGGACAGAGAACGTTCGCATCCCAGCCGCCAGGGCAGAAGGAGTTTCGGTCTTGGCAAGAAACCCCAGATGGTACTGGAGGGTAACAGAAGACCAATCTTCCGGGTGTAAGACCTCCGCAGACAGTCCCTGAAGCTCACTGACCCGCTTCGCGGAAGCAAGGGCCAACAGGAACACAGTCTTGTGCGTGAGAAAACGAAGCTCCGCTTCCTCGAGAGGCTCATATGGAGATTCATTGAGGCTACAAAGGACCAATGACAAGTCCCATTTTGGTGCGCGGGAGACCGGAGGCAAATCCTGGGCGAAGGACTTGAACAGGGCCGAAATCTCCCGTGATGTAGAAATGTCCAAACCGTGAGAAGCTAGCACATTAGACAATGCCGCACGGTATCCCTTGACAGTAGTAAGCGCCCTCTTGCGCTTGTCTCTCAACCAGACAAAGAAGTCCGCTACCGTAGGGAGAGGGGGACGGCGTGGATCAACTTGCCGTCGACCACACCAAGAAGAGAAGACTCTCCACTTGGCTTGATACAATCGCTCTGAGGATGACCGAACTGTTCTGGACATCCGCTTGGCAGCGTTCTTCGAAAAGCCAGCCTTTCTGAATGAACGCCTGATAATCTCCACGCGTGAAGATGGAGAACGCCCAGATGCTCGTGAAACTGACGTCCCTGACGAAGCAGGCTGGGGATCGGTGGTAACAACCGTGGAAGATCCGTCAGAAGCTCCAGGAGTTCCGGAAACCAAGGCTTGGCTGGCCAGCAGGGAGCCACCAAGATGATCTGGGCCGAGCTTAACCGAATCCTCTGTAGAACCACGGGAATCAGTGAGAACGGAGGAAAAGCGTACGCCCATAGGATGGACCAGTCCTGAGCGAGGGCGTCGACTGCCCAGGCATGAGGGTCCGGGAACGGGGACACATAGAGAGGTAGACGATTGTTCTGGAACGTGGCGAACAGGTCCAAGTGAGGCTGACCCCAAAGACGCCACAGGTGACTGCAAACCTGGGGGTTCAGAGACCAGTTCGTGGAAACCGGACCCTTCCTCGAAAGGGCGTCGGCGATGGTGTTCATGGAGCCCGGGATGTGTCGGGCCAGAAGACTGACATCCTGGGATTCCGCCCACTCCAAGATTCTTCGAGTCAAGGCGCTTAGCTCCCTTGATCGTGTCCCCCCCTGATTCTTGATATAGCCGACGACCGTCGTGTTGTCGGTCATGGCCAGTACCGTGGACCCGGCAACCGTCTGATGAAAATGGCGCAGGCCCAACCAGACAGCCCTGAGCTCCAGCCAATTGATGTGATGCCGGAGATCGGCCGCCGACCAGAGACCGGAGACTTGACTTTCGCCGAGGTGAGCACCCCAACCGAGGCGAGACGCGTCGGAGAACAGGAGAAAGTCGGGCTCCAACTCGTGAATCGGATGACCCCGTAGCAGGTTGACTGGATCGGACCACCAGAGGAGATCTGGCTGGAGAGCGGAAACCACCGGAACCAGAGTTGACAAGTCCTGCTCGGAAGACCAGTGGTCCTTCAAGTGGAACTGGATCGCCCGCATGCGCAACCGTGCACCAGGGACGATCTTCTCTAGCGACACCATGTGACCTAGGAGCCTCAGGAACACCACCGCCGCGACGGGAACCCCGATGGAGAAAGACCGTAGAACGCCGTTCAAACGTTGAATACGATCTGCCGTCGGACGTGTCAGGAAGGACTGCGTGTCGATGTCCATCCCGAGGTAGGTGACACGCTGGGAAGGAGCCAAGTCTGACTTCTTGAAATTTATGATGAGACCGACTCGCTGACAAAGCCGAACGATCTGGTCCGTGTGTGCGGCCACCGTCTGCTGGTCCGTGGCCGTAATCAGCCAATCGTCCAGATACCTCGTGAGACGAATCCCCCTGCGGTGCGCCCACGCCGATACCGGCTGAAACACCCTGGTGAACAGGAACGGGGCGGTGGAGAGGCCGAAACACAGAGCACGGAACTGGTAGATCACGTTGCCCCACTGGAAACGAAGGTAGGGCCGTGATGAGGGATGAATCGGGATGTGAAAGTAGGCATCTTTCAGATCTATGGAGGTCATCCAGTCCCCGCTGCGCAGAGACAGTAGAACCGTCCGTGGGCACTCCATGGAAAACTTCTCCTTGGAGACAAACTTGTTCAGGGGACTGAGGTCGATTATCGGTCGCCAGCCGCCCGTGAGCTTGGGGACGACAAACAGACGACTGTAGAAGCCGGGAGAGTTCTGGGTCACCTTCTCCGTGGCTTCCTTGAGGAGCATCTCGGACACGAGGGCGTCCAGGACCGCAAACTTCTCCGACCCCGGGGCGTAGGATGCGAACGCTATCGGTAGAGGGGAGAGAGGAGGCGCCTGACTGAAGGGAATCCGGTACCCGTGACGCAGTATGGTAGTTACTAGACAGTCCTCGAATTCCGTATCCCAGACTGGCCAAAAGGCCTGAAGACGAGCTCCCACGGGGGATACATCCGAATCGTGGTTCCGTGGGAGCGTCTGGGACACATCAGGAGCGGGGCTGAGGCTTGGCAGAAGACGAGGATCCACTGCCGCCGCGACCTCCACGTGAAGAGTTAGTCGACTTCTTGTTCTTGTCAAACTTGGAGCCTTTAGAGAACTGAGACGACTGAGACTGCTGTTTCGACTCCGTGGCCTTGACCTTCGGGATCTTGAACGACGAGGAAGAGGATGCCGCAGGCTTCTTCTCCTGGCGTTCCACCAATTTAACTAAGTTAAATTTGCTGAGAAGGTCCGCTTCCTGGGCAACCGCCTGGCCTGCCTTGGCCAGGACATCCGGGTCAAAGAGGCGAGGACCAAAGACCGAGGACGTGCGTAACTTGGACTTGAAGGCGTCCGACAGCTTGGAGGTAGATCTCTTGAGAAAGGCGTCCCGTCGCCTGAGAACAACGTTGGCCCACTCCACGTGCGACTCCTTCGTAATCTGTCCCACACACTTGTTAACGGAGGAAAGAGTCCTCTTGATGCGCAGCAACTCCGACACCGGTACTTGAACAGTGGCATCCGTGTCCAAATCGGCGTCCGCTGGAACCGAACCGGGGGCCAGACGGTCGACCTGCACGCTGAGGAGGCCCGAGAGCCAGTCGAGGGTGTTGGCAACCAGTTGTACCCGACGCGGGTAAGACTCCCAGGTCTTGAGATCTGTGTCCGAAAGTGTAGCGGTAACACTCGAGGACTTGAGCCCAGGGGCGATGACTGACAGGTCGTCATTCACCGCCGCTGCCTCCAGAGTGCTACCGCAATCCGTAGACTGGTAGTGCTTTAATTGTCCTTGGAAGCACGAGGCGAACTTGCCAGCTCGTAGGGGCTGTCCATTGACTGGGACGATCTTCTCTTCCACTAGAGTCCGTACTGACAAGATACCCTCGGACCACGGGAAGCGCACGTCCGGCTCCGGCTGCTGACGGGCGTGGAGCACACGCTCACCCACCGACGTATAAGAAGTCCCCTTGGCTACAGGTAGCTCAATCTCGTCAGGGAAGGCCTCCTGAACCCAAACGCGGACCTGGGCAAAGGTGTCGTCGTCAGACTTGGAGGAGGAAGGCTTGGAGGTACCGGCCGTAGCTGAGGAGTCGGCAGACCTAGCCGGGCTAGCCACCCGCGGCTTCTTGACTGGAGGTTCATCCGAGATCTGGTCTGCCGGGGGGGGAGGCAACGAGACTGGAGGCTCCAAAACAGCAACAGAGGACGACTCGGCCGCGTGTTGCTCACCTTCAGACCTAGGGGCGTGGTCTGAAGCGGGACGCTTGGGCTCCCTCACACGGTCGTAGTCCGAGCGTGAACTTTTCTCTCCACGGCTACCGTGAGAATCCCTGGAGGAGTAGTCCCTGCGGTCCGCACGCTCCCGACGGTAGTAGTAGTCCCTATCGTCACGAGAACGGCCGGAACGGTAGTAACGATCCAACTCTTCATGGTAAGCACGGTCAAAGTCATATTCACGACGATGATCATAAACCCAATCACGGAACCGATCCGCGCGGCTGGAGGACGGACGATCCCAATCGCCGGAACGGTGTTGATCCACAGGCCGAGCTGGACGGTGGCGGCGGTCAGGCGAGGACGGGCGGCCCATCGCTGGAAGAACACTATCCGCCGTGGCTGTTGACCCGCGGTGCGAATCTCCACTGGAGGAAGACGACCGGCTGTCCGCGCGTCGACTGACGGACGGTGGAAGATCGCGGGGCAGAACACTGGGCTGAGGAACCCCCGGGCTGGCCACCGGTGGCTGCTGATCACGGTCACGGTCGGGTAAGCACCCGCGCGGCACCGCTGCGGCTGGAGAAGAGGTACCCTGGGCTGAAGAGGCGTCACGGTGCTGAACACGGCCCGGGCTACCAGCGAGAGACTTGTCCACCACAAGCACATCAACAGGGCCGTCGGAGAGCTGGACGGTGGAGTAGTCGGGGGGGCCACACTTGGCACGACCGACGGGGCCCCTGCCTTCACCTGACTGTTCCTCCGAGACCGACTCGCCGGTCTCGGCAGCCTGGGAACGGGAATCCACCGTGGCCGAGTCAACTGGCTCCGAGAAGATCGGGTCCAACGAAGGCAAACCCCAGGAACACGAAGGCTGGTCAGCTGGACTGTGGCTCGAGGGGTTGCCGCCGACGAACGGGTCACCAGAGAGAAGCGGCGTCGGAACTTCATCCACCGTGGGGGTGGCCGGTGTCGCAACTCCTTTCCCAACCAGGGACGACAACATCGCCGACATGGACGCAATGGAAGTCTGCAAATTCCCAACCGTCTGTTCGAGGGAATCAAGACGAGAGGAGGAAGAGGAATCCAGAGATCGTCGATCAGCAGAACGCGACCTCTTCTTCTCCCTGTCGATCCTACGCTGATCTATCCTGTCGAATCTGTCATCGGGCCAAGATTCGCAGATCTGACAGCGCTGAGACGCACAGCAAACAAACGGTCTGCAAGACGGACAGCGATCGTGAGGATCGAGATCGAGAGGAACCAAGAAGTGTCCACACTTGGTACATCTCCTGACAGAAGACGATTCCATCGTAGAAACAGCTAAGTTCCAAAATCCAAACTTCAAAGGGGCAATCGCGAGCGACGCAAAGTTGTTGTTGACAGGAGCTCGCCAAAAACAAAAGTGAACTGGGAGGCAGTGGACCGGCACGATTATGCTACCACACGGAGGGTGAACTGCTCAGGTAACTACCATTACTAACGCAGGGTCTAAACGGACCGGCTAACTTTCGTTTAGCTTTTTCACCCATATTTCATGTGTGGTTGGCGAATGAGGGCTCGCCAATTACACGACCCCAGAGTCAGAGGTAAGTATCGCTTAGCATAACAAAGTAACATAGATTAAACAGTTTCAGAATCAAAGTTAATACTCACTCCAACAATCAAAGAGGCACTACTGTAAAAGTACTAATTTTCGCGCGGTACTTATTTCGCGGTAAGGGTAGATCCGCGAAATTAAATACCTCGCTAAATTAAGTCTCCCGCGAAAATTAATTTTGAGATTTGTGGCCGTCCATAGCACAATACGCTGTTGCTAATCATAACACGCAGAATTACGTTAGTTACAGTGCCCAGATACCGGTCGCTAGCGTCTGCATGGCACGTGCTTGAACTTGGTGCCGATGACATCTGCACCAAGTTCAAGCTTTTGCAGACTAAGCATGACTTGTTTGACGTTTGTGTTTAAAATTTCAAATAAAATCTGATTTGATTTCCTGTCACTTTCCATTTCTCACACCAATTGCATTGATATACTGTGATGTCCATCAACTGCAAATTCTTTACGCGATTACTGGCAATCACTGAACCGCGAAATTAAATCCCCGCGAAATTGCCTGGGGGTAAAAACCGCGAAATTTAATACCCGCGAAAAAAAGTGTTTTTACAGTATATGGGATTCTGATTTTAGCGAATTTCCAAGATTTTTCTCCCGACGCTTCTATTTATAGAACAAAACGTCAAATGACGTTTCTGACCTAGGATATCTGCTGAGCCGACCTGGGCTGATCTGACAATTGGCTCGGCCGAGATCCTGGGACAAAAACGTAATCTGACCTATTGTTCTATAAATAAAACAGCGTCGGCCGACAAATCTGGAAATCTCCTAAAAACGGAATCCCATATAGTGCCGCTTTAACACAAATTGATTTAAATCACTCCAAATCATGCATGTCATTAAGGTCCAGGTACTTGTCTATTCGTGAACATTAAATCTATATAGCCATGATAGCAGGCAACATTGATTTGTGAGCAGAAATTTTTTCAAGATTATTATGTCAATACTTTGGAATGACGACTGGTTTTCATGTGATTCAAGCAAAACTCTTGCTCAGAGTGAAAATCGGTACAGTTGAAATCGGCTGTGGATTGATGCAACGCTAATTCCGCACTGGTATTCGTATACATGTACATGATGTACTAGTCCTGAAAACAAGGATGAGCAGGGTGTTTATAAAAAATTGTTTTGCTCCAAGCACGGTAAACCAAAAATTTAAAAAAAATATATTAAATTACTAGATCTAGATCTACGTAGTAGACTCTACAGCCTGTTTTACTGTGTACAGCGCTGTATGGACTCAATACATCGCTGTGCCGACTCGACTGTCTGCGGCTGGCCGGGGAAAGTGAGAAATTTGATCAAAGTATTTGAGGCATAATTATCGTGCAGTGCATTCCAAAAACTGTGCGGACTGTTCCAGCTAGCGTGCAGCGACATCGCTGCAGTCTTAGTTGGGCGATTTCTATGAAAAAATACAATGCAAATGTCCATTTATTTCAGCACACATTTATCGAGTTTCCGTTGATATCTCAGGTCGCCATATGCCATTGTGCGCATGTGCAGGTCAGAGGTCAGCTAAATATTTGCATACTAGGTCGAGGTCACATCATCTGCCCATGCGCACGAACATGCGCAGATAATGTGACCTCGACCTAGTATGCAAATATTCAGTTGACCTCTGACATGCGTACACAAAACAGCCCAGAATATGGCGGCAGATGTCAACAAAAACTTCACGAAATCGTGCGGAAATAAAGAGTGAATTTTGTTTGGAATTTTCGGTAGAAATCGCCCAACTAAGACTGCAGCGATGTCGCTGCAAGCTAACTGAGAAGGACTGTGCAGTTTTCGGAGTGCGCTGCATGGTAAATATGCCCCAAATACTCAGATCAAATTTCTCACTTTCCCCGGCCAGCCGCAGACAGTCGAGTCGGCACAGAGATGTATTGAGTCCATACAGCACTGTACACAGTAACAGCCTGTTTTGCCTTGTTTAAGCTTGTTTTCAGGGCTAACCATCTTATGTTATATTAAGTATTGACCATCACCTCAATGCCTTTTGACTTGTTCTGTAGTTATCGTATCTCTGTTTCAATTCTTTTAGTTCTTCTGGATCGGTCGGTGTACGTTCCCGAACGTAGTAAATTTTCGTGAGGCTCTTCGGCGCCCATCGTCTTTTTCGCCATCTGACAGCTTGTAATAAAATTAAATTATCTTCACCACGCACGAATCGACTTGACAACAGTGGTACATAACGCAGAATCGTGGAGTTGTGAAGAAACATTTTTCGCACGAATTTCTACACTTTTTTCAGTGGCCATGTGAAGGTGAAGGTCAAAACCTTAACACCGACTATAAAAAGTTATTATCTGGCGGTTATTATCTTCTTACGGTGGCTTCTATCTGCTCGAAAATAAAATTAAATTTGTCCGTTTTCAAAAATCGCAACCTCCATTATAATCATGAAATGGATTGCAAAAGCAAATTTATTCGCGATGTAAATTACTGTGTATTCGCGAATTTTATCGCAAGAATAATTAAATTCATGACAAATTTCGATTTAAAGACATTTCCCTCGCGAATTTAATTGATCTAGCGACTTAATTCTTGACTTTCATAATAGAACTTGCGATTTTTATTGTTTCAGCAATATTATTTGCAAGGGAAATAAATTTATTCGCGAATCCATTGTTTTGAATAATTATTTTTTCTTAGAAAACAGACAGATTGAATTTTAGGTTACCGGACCTTTGGTCCGATAACCTATTGGCATGGCATGGCGTTGCGTCCGTCGTCCGTCCGTCCGTCCGTCCGTCCGGCGTTAACATTTTTATCTTTAAAGTTAACGATCGAATCTTTCTGAAATTTTGCACAAAAATGCCTAAAAATATTTTGAGAAGGAGGTATTTTTTTGTTTTTTGATTTTCGCATTTTTTTTCAAAATGGCGGCCGTTTTTGTCGAAAAACCCTCAATTTTGGACTTTGACGGCCATTTTCTCAAAAACTGTATGATCAGTTTTGAGTTTTTGGTTTCTAAAGATTCCCCTCATATACCTCTGTGATATGTAGAAGTTTGGTTGCCCTAAATCTGCCGGTTTCTGTGTGGCGGCCATTTTGAATTTTTGGCGGGTCGGCGAAAAAATTTTTTTTCGCCCCAAATCGCATTACTATCCATTTTGGGCCATTTCTAGGGCAAAAAAAAAATTTCACCCTTTGAAAAAAATTTTGGACTTAGAAAATTTTCGGCACTTTTTTCCTTCATAATGGGAGCTGTCAGGACTGTACTCATAGAACGCTTGAAGATAGAGCATAGAAATTGGCACTTTCAAATGGGAAGTCATATATGGCGACTTGTGTGGTGACCTTGAATTTGACCTTCGATGACCTTGAAAGGTCAAAACAGCCATTTTGGGGTCAAAAAATGCCCAGATTTGCCTTTGTAGATGAAATGCTTGCAGATAGAGCTCATGTTTGCATTATGAACATATAGGAAGACATATATGGCACAACTAATGATGACCTTGAACTTGACGTCAGATGACCTTGAGTGCCAAATGTCTGACTTGGAATGTGTAAATTGACCTGAGCGGCCTAAACGATTCCACCCAACATATAGAATATCAAATGCCGCACACATACATGTAATGGTTACATCGAAGTTCATACGGATGACCTTGATTGGTAAATCCCAAGGTCATATGTTTACACTGCGAACCTTGATTGGTAAATCTCAAGGTCTGTTACCTGCCAATGCTGCCATGGCCAAACCAAAATTGTCTGGTAACCTATCTTAGCCTTTGGGCTAATTTTTTGAAGTGTGGTGAAAGTTACATTCTGGCACATGTTGTCGTTTTCTGCACCACGCCAGGAAACTCAAATTGAAAATCTAGATTCATCACAAGCAGGCAGAACCCCAAATATGTAACCATGTATCATCGCACGGAGAACATGAGTCCCAAACTATATATAAACTTTTCAATGTAAAAATTCGATTGTGTTTGTAGTGATGATTTCGTAGTATCCACCTTAATTAAAGTTCAACATAGAAAACGATACTCGTTTTAATCGTGTTATACGCTCAGCTATTCTGCTATATACAAAGAGTGCAATAGGGCCTGCATAAGTCTCGTTTCATATATGTCGTAAAATGACGTATTTAGGTACGTAGTGGTGACAAACATTGCCACGTGGTCATTTTTGCTGATTTTGCTTGACTTTAGAAGCACAACACAAAAATATTATTGAGAATATTGTTACGATTAATTTTTTTCTTAATTACACTTGCTCCGAACTACAACATACCACTGTTTTTAATAATAAATGGATATTTTTTCATGGTCAATTCGCCCCCGAACTATGTTGTGTTTCGCAGCATGTTTTTGGACTCCATATTCCAATATAACACGATTATTTTTGTGATGTTATGACAAACGGTGTACAGAACATATGCCACATCATATATAGTCACAAACACCACCGACGGTTTGGATACTAGTCATGTAGTTTCAAGAGAATGAGCTTTTTTCTCCCGTCAAGGTCATGACCTTGGAACATGAAAACATACGTTTTTCATCCCTTTTGAATGGAATGAAATGTTTACGAAAAATGCATATTTAGATCGTTAGCGATCGTAGGAACGGGTCATGATCAAAGTACGAACATGCGATAATTTTCCGATAATTTCCGTGTAAGTTGCAGGAGTTCGAATATGTAGAATTTCACGAATTGGCCCAAAAATTTGGCGGGAAAATCGAATGTCACCAGAAAGGTCAAATCACGTAAAATAACGTGACGTTTCAAATCTCCCTTACACGCCCTATAGACATCGAGTACATGTAGCTGACCAGTGAGGAGCAGGGTGTAGAGTATCACCGCCAAGACCACTCTGGGACCATATGCCTGCTTTCCCAATTTCTCGTGTTCACCAGAAAATCACGAAAATGGGATCTCTTATCCTTGAACAATGTGAATGTCAAACGTGAAATAATACGCAATATTGTAGTTTTTTCTTTGTTATATTAGTAGTTTCGATTTGACTCTCTGTATGAAAGATGTGGTGGCAATCAATTTTGCAACAATCATAGAATAAAAAAAGTGTGTTTGTTGGGATGGTAAATTCCGGATATCATTAAAATAATCCGATACCATAATTATTCAGAAACAACTCTAGGTTTCTGAGAGAAGCGTCCAGATAGGAGGGGTGGGGGTGCACCGCTCGGATGTCGCACTCGGGTTATGATTAAAATCTAAATGTTAGTCGGTGTGTATCACGGTAGGAATGAAAAAGCGTCTGGGAAAGCCCAGGAGCTCGGAAAAACCCAGTGGACAGCTGGACTGTTTCGTACGTATAACTTCAATATAATCTGTCAAAAAAATACTAGATATAGCTCCCGAAAATTATTAGATACCCAAATGAGCCTACAAACCTCGACAACTACTGTAAAATTCTACCTACAAACAATTAAAAGATGAATCATAACGCCCGAAAAGCCGGATTAGGAAAATTGACATCTGCATTTATCCAACATTATGATGTAGACCTACGACAGCCTATAAGTGCCATACAAAATTACGACTTTTATTCAAATTTGGATATTCAAGATGTCAAGTTGAATATTCAAATTAACAAGTTGATTATATTCAAGTTAACAAGTTGAATATATTCAAGATAACAAATTGAATATTCAAGTTAACAAATTGAATATTCAAGTTAACAAGTTGAATATTCGAGAAGATAAATTGAATATTCAAAATGACAACTTGAATATTCAGAATGACAACTTGAATATTCAAGATGATAGTTGAATACATGTATTCAAAGTGACGTAAGCCATATGATCCAACTTTTGGTGACTTGACCCACAATGACCTTGAGTACTTAAACTCAAGGCTATGTCCATCACAGAATGTATAAATTGTTCTTTGGAGACAAAATTCTTGGAGACAGAACTAAAATGTGTTATGAACAAGTGAGAGTCGTTAATCTGGTGCATCCTCTGGTGATATTGAGTGATCGAACTCAAGATAACTATATGGCAATTCATTTAACAAGATAGGTGTGATACAAGTATCCATTTATTTATGACTTTGTGACACACTAAGTGCTACTTTGATGAGGCATAAGAATACATTATACATGTATGTGTGTGTACAATTGCTGAAATGTATACCGAGTTATCGCTGGTTAGCTGCAGGGCTATTGGTCCCATGTTATTGATTTCCAGTTTGATATCACGAGTTTCAACATTTTTCATCTTGAATATTGAACTTTTCATCTTGAGTCATCGTGAACATTCCAGTTTGATTGTTCAATTAGTAAAAAATAACTCTGGTGATCGTCATGATATGTGTTTTTTTTTCAAACCAGTGGAATTCTCTGGTTTGATACTATCAGAAAAAATATCTTGGACTGTCCAAGTTTCACTCTCCTTTATTCACTAGTCTGCGTATGGTGGGCGTTGAGTTTTTGACGGACTGGCGAGCAAGTTACATGTACATTTTCCAATCCAAAATCATTGAGAACTTTCTAGAAACTTGAATTGACCTTCGAAGGTCAATTCGAATAATTTTTCTTTAAAAAAATAACATAATTTATTTAGCTTACTAGAACGTAGTCAGTGCCTAAATCCCAGGTCATGAGTAGATCAAGATGTGCTAAGAACAATCAGAGTCAGTTGGAGACAATTGACCATTAGAGGCAAAAGGGGGCAGCTCCGGATCTTCAATCGGTTGCGAGATGATGGTTCACGCCTCTGTGACACACCTCACGGTTTTTGAACACACCTCTGGCTTCGATGCACTACCATTAGAACGAGTAGAGCGATTCAGTATGTAAACTGTAACATGTGTAACGGCAAGCATTTTGTTCGGAGCCAGAGGACCGATCTTACCATAGACATAGAAGAGAGATGGACTGCCAACTCTGATATCATTCTCTCTCTGTTTCTAGTCATTGAGCTTGAGGTCACAAAAGGTCAGAGGAAGATGGTAGTTACACTTCCGTTGTCAACGTATAACGTCGTATTGCCATTGTTCATTCCTGACGATCCTCAGCGTGTTGACGTCACGTACGGTATTCGACGTATTTTGACAATTCAATTTTCCCTTGAAACTTCAAACCGGAAATAAAGTACCCATGTTCCTCTGGTCACAAGCTCAAGGTCACTGAGGTCGAGTTGGCAGTCCATCTCTCTTCTATGTCTATGGATCTTACCAAACCCTGGCTAGGGAAGGGACGAGAAAATTATCTCTGACTCCATGACAGCGTGACTGGGTCTGGTGGAGGTCCCTGTCCTCCCACAGCTAAATGTACAATTTGACAGTCCATTTCTGAAGTCGCATCAGTTGTCTGAGGGTGGCTTGCATCTTCTTTGACTTAGTCGATGTGGCATATGCAACCGATCTGGACTGCGACCTGAAAACACAGAACCAAGTCGGTGACCTAAAATTGTTCAACATAGTCGGCCATGTGTGGTCCACTGCTACCCCTCATAACCCAACTGACTAGACAGCCTAGAGAGGTTGTGGTGATCAAGGTAGAGGCAATCAAGCCAATCATTGCATCATCGGTCTCTGCTATTACGACACGGGATTCTACATTGCAGACTCAGGAATGCCCATGGGACCATGTTCTCTTAAGCGGACCCTTGACCGGAGGCTCAGTGTCCATACGCTGTAGCCCTCGGAGCTCTCAGCCCTATATCTCTCCCGAAACGGGGCATTGAAGCTCCCACAGAACGGGTCCATATAGTTCTCCCGAAATGGGATGAGTTGAACAGGGGGTTGGCGACTTTATAGGCATGGACAAGGCTCACGAATATTCGTGAGATGATAGTCCGGGGTCAGATGCCACAGCATCCGCGACAGCATCCTTAAATCAGAGTGTCAGGTGCCTGATTAAAGTGGGTGGCTACCAAGCCAGTTAGGGTCTCTTCGTCGTAACTCGTAGTAAGCGATGGCAGCGATGGGAACCATTCAGCTTCAAATCCATTAGAATTGGATTTTTGCTGATACATGTAAGATGGTAAAGTAGCAGGAACTCCATTGTCTCTTTATCCAACCTGAGAAAACCCTTAAAGTCATAGTAGCAAGGTACCATTATATGGTTTCATTCCTGTTCAGATAAAGGCATTGTGGACATTTGGTGATAAAAAAGATGTTCGCGTTAATTGGTAATTAATAACAGCGACATATATTCGAGTATATTGAGTCGGTATTGCAATCGCCTTCTCATGCCGATGAAAAAAATAGCTTCGGCAGTTTCCGTAATCGTGACGTCAGTTGAGGCAAAATGTGCTTTGATGGCTGGCCAAAAACGTAAAACACGTAATTTGGGCGGTCAGCTCAAAGATAGAAAACCACTCCAAAATGCATGAGATTCAAAAGAAAACACGTGAAAACCAACAAATACTGGACATCTTGCAGTTCATCAAACCTCCCTTCTGGGAGAATGAATAGTACCGATTCTAAATATCAAGACAAGAAATGCCGTATTCCAACCATCTCACCCGTTCACTTGAATTGTCAAACATACACAACGAGAATGAATATATGCGACTTGCAGTTTACCTTGCTGGCTACATGTACTTTCAGTACTGCCTCAAATGACGTCACAAACCACGTGTACTGACCCATACTAAAATCGTGATCAAAATCTTCGGCAATTTACGGAAGGAGTGCCTATTTGATTCAATATCTCGAAACCCATTGATTGTATTTGTAAAATTCGTTCGAATTCACAGATAACTATTCATAATGGACTAAATGAAAAGCACTTTCATCGGCATGCTACTAGGTCTTTAATGACTAGCTCCCGAAGAATCAGAGTGTAATCGTGCACCTTCTCACGATTCTGAGGAGGGAGGTAATACTGCTCTGCTTCTGGGCGGCCATCAGCTGGTAATACTCCTCATGCTAGGAATGATTATTCAACATCAGCAACAGGTCTTCCATCCAAAAATTGGGGTCCTTGTCTCTGGTTAGTTCTCCCTTTCAGGATTGGTGGTTAACGCTGCAAATTCCCCGCCGGGAATTATTATCTCCACCATATAGTTGCACCCGCCAAGAATGTGTTGATGGCCAGTTCATTAGGAATGCCGTCCTGCCAAGAGCGGTTACTTCCTCTGGGAATAGTTGGTAACCTCACAGGGTGTTACGAACCGTCTGCACGTGTCACACCGCTAACATCTACCAATGAAACCAATGAAAGAGTTGGAGCAGTCTTGCTGTTCGTTTACATATTTACGATTACAGTTCTGAGCAAATCACATAATGAATTGGACAGCGCACGCGCGGATTTAGATTTAGGCGTCTCATGTAGTTTGAGATGGCAACTTAGGGGAATGTTTTCTATTTATCGAATCTGAAGGCATATAATATGAATGGTAATAGGTCTCAACACATTTGGTCCTTGTTGTACTGTTTGATTTTTTTGGATATTCCAGTGGTTGAGGATTGAGTTGTCTGACCTGATCCAGTGCTGCTTCTGAACCAATGCACACCGCAGATCCATGCCATGCTGGACATTGACCAAACTCCAGCATTAGCCCAACAGAGAGACAGCTTTGAGCACAATGGCTGCACAGCTGACTTCGGTAAGGTGTCAATAAATATACCCCAGATATTTGAGGTACAGATGTGAGATGAAAACTTTACAAGTCTTTGTTCTCGTGTGTTACAGAAGCTGTGCCCCCCTTTGAGCACTCCCCGCAACGGTGGCGCCTGCTGCCATGCCTACCACCCACTCGTTCATGGGACAACGTCCCTGTGCTGTTCCGGGAACCTCATGTCACGTCCGGGTTCCGAGCGATGCACCAGCCTTGGAAGTACTACCTGTGGAGTGTGTTCCAGCTACACAACGAGTCCATGAACGTGTGGACACACCTCTTGGCACTGGTGCTGACAAGCCACAGATTGTGGGAGATCATGGAGCAGCTGGACCTAGACTCGGACCCGTACTGTTGGCCGCTGGTGGCTGGTCTGCTGTGTGGAGTGCTGCTGTATGCCTGTTCCAGCGTGGCCCATTGTGTGCAGTCCCGCTCTGAGCTGACTCACTATGTGGCATTCATGGTGGACTATGCTGGCATCGGGTTGTATGGTCTGGGCAGCATTATCCTGCACCTGTGGTACTGCAGTGAGCCAGAGTTCTACGTGGCTGTCCAGTCTTTCTTTGTGCCACTGGGCACAGTACTAGCTGTGCTGATATGTCTCTGCTGTTCCATGGCTAAAGTCGTCTACACCCGGCCCTACCCATTCGCTCGCAAGGTCTGGCAAATGTCGCCAGTGGCCGGGATATATGTGGTGCTGATCTCGCCGATTGTGCACCGTCTGCTGACTTGTTACGTTTGGGGAACCGACTGTACAGAAAGTGTTCCCTGCCACCTTCGTCAGGTCATCTGGTTCGCACTCAGTGGCACCTTCTTTGCATCAGATTTCCCCCAGCGCCTCCGACCAGGCCTATGCGACTACTTTGGTCACAGTCACCAGCTGTTCCATGTTTGTATCATGCTGTGCACGCTAGCTCAGATGGATGGTGTGTATGCGGACTTCCAAACCCGTGGAGAGGTGTATCGTCAGCGCCCCACCCCGACGCTAGGCTCTGCCTTCGGTCCCATTCTCATCGTTTCCGCTGCCGAGCTTCTCATTATCATAACAGTCACCGTCTGCATCAAAGCATCATTCCGCGAAACGAACAAACAAGAATAGTGATAAGACAGAAAAAAAAACTTTATGGAACTATGACACGCGAAGTCAATATTAGGGATCAAACAGAACGGCGATCATTTCTACGGGAGACAAGTGCTGGGATCATCGGAAACTTGATAGAGAATTGCCTCACTAGTCAGAAAACGCCTATGGCAGACAGCTTAAAACAAATATATGTAAATGGAAATGTATACATAGCCTTTGGACACTGTTCTGTGGAAATTGTTTCATTTGTGTGTTTTACTTGTTTTGTTTTTTCTTGTGTGTTGTTGGCTATTAATGTTGATTAAAATATGTTGTACGTGTATACAGTACTAGTTGGTATGTCAGTTTCTCTGCTCGTATTATACCCATAGTTGTTGCTCGATTTTCTTCATATTGGTACACGGACTCGGCATACGATCTTGGTGACAACAGGTCAAGGTCACAGTAATGTTCTGAAATTTTTTTCCCATTTACTGTGTACGTATGTGATCAACTAAAGCAAGTTCTTCCCCCAAAGGGGATAATCAAGAATGGTGACATCTTCTCCCAAAGGGGATCATCAAGGATGGTTACACACAATAACGCGAAGGCCAGTCCTTTTAAGCATCATAACGTGATCGTTTTTGGTTGTTGCATTTTAATGGCATTTGATGTTGTGCATCATGAGCCCCTCCTAAGAAAGTTCTTCCTGGTGGGTGGGTCATCAAGAATCTAGCTGGCTACTGATCAAGGACCTGTATCAGAACATAATGTCAGCAGTTAAATGGTAAGGTCTTCTGTCGGCATCATTCAAGGTGGAGCAAGGAGTTCGATAAGGAGGCACTCAATCAACCCCTCACTACAAAGTACTGTATTCAACAATGACCTACCTCTCACACTTGAAGAAACCCATTAAAGACCTAGTGGCATGCCGATGAAAGTGCTTTTCATTTTGTCTGTTATGAATAGTTTTCAATGAATAAGAACGAATTTTACAAATACAATCAATGGGTTTCGAGATATCGAACCAAATAGGCACTCCTTCCGTAAATTGCCGAAGATTATTCACCCAGAACGGAGGTTTATTGAACTGCAAGATGTCCAGTATTTGCTGGGTTTTGCGTGCTTTCTGTTGAATCGCATGCATAGGGCACCGAAGTGAGATTTAAAACGTCACGTTATTTTGCGTTATTTCGTCATTTTAGGGACACACAACTTTCCCGCCAAATTTTCTGAAAAATTGTGAACATTGTAATTGTTCGAGTCCAAATAATATCAACGTGAATCGACGGAAATTCATCGGAATTTTATATTACCATCATTGACACATTACAACCACTATCAGATCGATGAATGTATTAATCCTCAAATATTTCCTGTCGATCGAAGAGTTTGAATAACCCATGTTTCTAGGCATTTGGGCCGCAATCTTTACGGCAGAAAATGTACCAAGGCTTTTAAATTGAGTCGAACTTATACTTTCTTTTTGTGTTCCGAGGAACTACATAAGAGGAGAGACATATTTCGTCCTATATCACAAGTGTTACATCACATAGATATTTGTGTTATAATCGAATTTATGCCTCAGAAATGCACTCTCAAACACGACTTGAACAGGGCGCATTTTCAGCTTGAAAACTACACCTGATTTTGTGTAAATTTTGTAAGTAAATAATTCGGAATACTTTCATTACATTCAAGAAAGAGTTATGAATATATCTTTGAAACTTTGTGGTACGGTACATGTGAATTCAAGCTAAATCAGCAAAAATGACCACGTGGCAAGGCTTGTCCCCGGAAGTACAAATTCACGTCATAAATACGTAATTTTTTGACAAATGTGGAACGAGACTTCGGTGCCCTATTTTGAAGTTATTTTCCGTCTTTGAGCTGGCCACCAAATTACGTATTTTACGTTTTTGGCGAGCCATCAAAGCACATTCTGCCTCAACTGACGTCACGATTACGGAAATTGCCGAAGCTATATTCCTTTCATCGGCTGGAGAAGGCGATTGCAATACTGGCTCAATAAACTCCATTACATGTCGCTGTTATGAGTTACCAATTAACGCGAACACCTTTTCTATCACCAAATGTCCATAATGTCTTTATATGAACAGGAATAAAACCATATAATGGCACTTGCTACTATGACTTTAAGGGGCAAGAGTTGGCGCTGTGTGCATCACGCACGTCACCCGTGCAGATGATGTCGTACTCCTTCACCAGTGATCCCCAGGAGCTGCAAGTTACTCTTCATAATGTTGAGGACTACATCTTGAGACATAATACTAACCCGAAGAAGAGCAACGTTTTTATTGTAAATAAGAATAGACTCTAAGCCTAATGACCATAGGCTGGCTATTATGCTGGCTGTATGGAAGAAAAACCCTGTATGCCCTCAGGGGTGGTGGCCTCCATGGAAGGCATGGAATCCCAACCTCAGTCGCCTCAAAACTCTGGTTCATCTATGTAGTCCGATAGTTTCACAAATGCTGAACATTACACACCTAGAAGAACTAAGTAGCCTTCAGAGAAACACCATCAAGCAGATACAAACTTCCAAACAAGTGACTATGAAGTCCTGGTTCTGTTGTGTTAGAAAATTCTTGGGGAATCCCAAGCTTGGTTCGATATTCGAAGTTATGTATAGTCAGTGCTCCAACGCTGCATGAAAAACCAAGATACAACGTACAGTAAATCATTACTGGAAGGAAAGATGGAAGCAAGATGCCTCCACATTGTCATCTGTGAGGTACATAAACTGGAAGATTCTAAAGCCAGGTACAACCCACCCCTTGTGGTCGACAGTGCGTCCACCAGCCTGGGATGTCCAAAGAGCAGCAGTCAAGGCTCGACCTCCGACAAGAACCTAATAATAATACTACAGTCTAACAGAGCGTGATTTAACCAGTTTCGAGTTGACTCTATACGTGTCCACTTTGCAAGAGCCAAGATGAGGAATGGCCCACATGGAGCTACCGGGACCACATTACACGTGTATCACTAGCAAGCGGAGAATAGACGTTTTCTGGCATGGTTCCGTGTTTCGACTCCAGGTTACTAGAGTATTGTTAAATGTGAAACCGAGCGCCAAAAACGGGTAATTCTTATTTTGTACCTAATTAGGGAGCAGGTGGAAATGCAACTCATTGTTTAGAAGGATCTTGTGACAGAGGGTAACAATGTTTACCAGAATGTTATCAATGTAAGTATTCATCGGGTGTATAACGGAAAATCTTTGTCAGTACTAATGAACAATAAAAACAGGACTAATGAACAGGACAAACACCAATACCGGAATAATCGCGAAGCTGAATGTGAGCAAACTCGAATGAGCTCCTAAAATAGATAATTCTTAATATAGATAAAGATAGAAATGATAAGATGAAATTTTATTCACAGTTCATTTGAAAGTTCATCAGTAACATCAGTCATATGGCTATATTCACCGACAGGGAACAGCAAGAATGGTTATATATATACAGTGAAACTAGAATAATATACAGATGTGATGAAGATATACCATCAATGTGTTTGTTCACAAATTGTACATTACATAACATACAAACAGAACAATACATTCCATGGACTGCCAGGCATTGAATTTACTTTTGAATATACTGATTGACCCCGATAGCTTTAATTAATGTTCCAAGTTTGATCCCCTGGTAGACAATATTGTTATACCCATAACTGAGCTTATGTATCATGGCAGTTCCAAGTTCAAATTTCAACATTGTCCCATGCTGATACCCCTATTATGGTGCTCTTCAATCAAGTTGCGCATATGTAAATTACATGCGGACGATTATATTTATTTGGCAAGTGAATTTTTGGCGACCATTTCCCACTCCCGAGGTATTGAGTATCCATCATAACATGCCGAGAGGAAGTGATCAATCACACAATAACATAATAAAATCTCGAGTGTTTTCTCTCTACTTGTTTTTTAAAGGAGTCAATAAAATATGACTATGAAATATGCACTTATTTCCAAAACCCGCAACATTCCATGATCACGGAACGACAAATTTTCCTGGCAACAACACTCGTCCTATATTCATTATTGTTATAAATGTATTTAAACTGTTTTCAGGGGAATGCCCACCAAGGGTATCATAACTGACATTCGACTTATTTGACCCCAACTCATCAGATATATTTCCGACAATTATAATCACTCAGAAATAATTCCACTCCACCGAGAAAATCCACAGACAGGTGTCACCAAGTGCACATTTTACTGCGTAATTTGCAAAATAAAATTTATAACTGACCAAATATTTGACGAGTACTACTCTCAATCTTAGGATTATTCACCTTGTGCGATACAGTGTGTCTAACAACACTGTCGCTATAACAATGGCTTGGTAGCTTTCATGTCTTCATCATGTCTAGAAATATTACTAATTACTATTTTTTTTTTAAATTGGAACATTGAAAATTCAGTTTTGTTTCAAATCGGACATTCGATTCGATACATCGATGAGGCTAATAGTTATCCAGTTAATCACTAGTGGGTGACAGTTGTCTTTTTTTCTTTTTCCCCTTGGTGTTTAAGATCAACATACTTTGATGTATGTTCGAAGTCCAATATCTGAACCTGACGCTAAAACACACAGGGATTCTCCAGGGATATATCTGCACTTTCATATATTTCACAGTAAATACATCTGCACTCCTTTCAGCAGTACAAAAATATACAATTAACACAAACGAACGAAAGCACTGCTTTGTTGGATACAACAATTTATGGCAGATAATGAGCACATCTGAATACCAGCAATCATTACACTCAATTATGGGGTGAGTCTATTGATCCCAGAAAGAAGGATCATTACCATGAACCGAAATATTACACACCACTCCAGTCTGGTTGTACAATAACTTGCCGAGTATTAATATTCATCAAGTTTATTGGAGCTCCCGAGAACCCCTTTCATAAAGCTAACTTCAGGAAGTCAAGATTTCTGTGCACTTAGGATTAAATTATTAGTGGACCTGGTTTTGGAACTAGTATTTGAAACAAGTTAGCCATTCTATTTCCATGACACTGTCATTCTGGGACATACGAAGTAATTCACACAAGTGCCGGTACGGAATAGTATACAAAGCCATGATTCGAGGGATTCCGATACATTACCAGCACATATGCTGGTAGCTCACAACATTTTTTCAAAGTTATATGTTGAGAACGAGACATTGAACGTAATTGACTGAGTTGACGACAGAGACAATGCCCCCAGCCTGACCTCGTGACCGAGATGTCCAGGGTAGCATCGTGTAATGGTGGTAAAATGTGACATAATTAGGTCCAGGTGGACGACTGAAGCATCCAATTCACTGGAGCGGGAATGTTGCTGTGGTAGGTACATCCAATTCAGCTACATATACGCGTACTGTACACATTACAATATCCAGATTTCCAAAGAATACCGGTAAGTACAATTATGAATATTTTTTTTATAATAAAATGTTAAATCATAGATAAACTGGCCCGTGTAAGCGTACTGGATATACATCACTTTATTTGGCCTCACTCGCTCAACCAAAGATCCAACATCTAGCTTTGTATATAGTTTTTTTTTCAGATTCAAGCACTATATCTTCACACCTAGCCAAATTTCATATCCGTATGTAGATAAATATCAGCAGTACAAGCAGCTCTTTTCAAGTTGTAACATCCAGTGTCATCTGGAATCCAATTGGGGTGTCGTTCATTATTTATTGGGTGGGATGGGGGCTGGATGATTTTTTCAGAAAGTGATTGTTTACCAATAATATATATCGCAGCAGTTTGCAGGCACACACTAATCAAATTTCTATTCAAATTCTAACATTGTCCAGTTCAGATACCTCATGGCCGGTGTTCCACAATAACTCCTGTATCATATACCGCGTAGATGTAATTTGAGTACGCGGCAATTTCATTGGGCAAGTGAAGATTGGGCGACCATTCCCCACTCCCGAGGCACTAGAACTGGGTATAAGAGGACTTGATCAGTCACACAATAACATAATAAAACCCGGATCTGGTCGCGTGTGTCCTCTATACCTGTTGGTTTGTGACGGGAGCAGAAGTATATGAAATATGCACCAATTTCTAGAATTCCAAAGCAATACTGGTAACTGGAACGACATTATTTTTGCAGATTTTATTCAGCGAAGATATCGTGTGGTTTTTGTGAAAATCATTACTATCATTCATGAAATTAAAAAACTGAATGCTGACTTTCATTCAACTTGTCACCTGTAAGTAGATCAAATCGCCTTGGCTTTTATAGTGGAGATATTATGATTGGGCAGCGAGGAATGTATGGCCTATAAGGAACCAAAACACAAATGTGCCCCCATGTTCAAAGAAAAATTGAAGTATGTTGCAGACGGAAAAAACCTTTACTTTAACGTTGTAATGGATTATTTGAAGTGAGCCTCAGTACATGTAGTAAGATATTCGAATTGACGAACTTTCATTCATCAAGATTGGTTGTTGATTCAATGATGAGATTCCATACAGGGATATTCATCATATTCCACGCAACGTTGGATCCCTCTGAACCCTTGGAAACTTGTTGCTTCACACCGTACATTCCGGGGCTTGTGGTCTTCTGTCTTCTCTTTGATTTAACTTAACACCGCTAAACAACAATGCCATCCATAATTAATGTGCCGAGAGACGATGATGCGAATGCTGGTACCCTAGAATCTTTCAGACTAATGGAGTCGTGGTCACGGGGGAGAATGCTTGTACGATGGTCGAGGCTACAGCCATGTGGTTTTATGATGTGCGATTTTACCATGCAGTAGAGAAGCGATCCTTTGGTGTAATAGTGGCGCATGAAAAATCATAATCTGGATTGGCCTCATTGGGGTGAAAAATTTGGCTGAAACATTGACAATTTGTTTGTGCACCAATTTTACATTGGTAAAGTAATATGAGACTACGTTAGTATAGTACTGCAACATTATATAAATTTGTACAATAATACGATTCCTATTACACGTACTGCTCGATATTCTATCGCCAAGCACATTAAGTCGAAAGTTATATGAAATATGAGACATAATTGCAACATATAAGAAACGTATCATGCCCATGCTGATCGGATTGTCCAAAACCAAACTACCTGTGTAAAGCAAAAATCGTGTCCGGTTTTGACAAGCCATATTATGCGAAAATAAACCAATATTTCTTGCGGACAAAGAAAAATGATAAATTTTGCATAGTGTTTAGTGTACACATACACAGAAACCAAATGAGAACTTTTCTCATGAAATAGACTTTTTTGTCTATTGACTTATTTTAGTTGTACTGAGTTGTTCGGTTACAGTCCATCATGAAACGACACATTTACTATTTTGGTATGATAAACTCTCGTTCTACATTTATTGATTCACATGAGTATAATTAAAATTTTCAGGTGAATGCCATTGAAGGGTATCATAGTCGACATCCAACCCAAATGACCCCGATTCATCAGATATATTCAGACAGTATTTGCTCAGAAATAATCCCACTTTACCTAGAAAGTCTACAGATTGGTGTATTTTATGCTGTTAAGTTGGACATTGGGTGCCGAAAAAAATATGCTTGTTCTGATACGTATGTCCACAAAAAATGTGCAAATCGAATATAGGAACTCTGGTCTGGTGCATGAGATCAGCCAAATAATGTGGTATTCATCCACTGGAACTAACAGGGCAAACGGTCCGATGTTTAGAAATTTTTTAGGTAAATGTATACATGCTTTCACGCACTGTATTTTTTTAAGTTTCAAGCCTCAACCTGGACCTGCACACACTGGACATATAGAGTGCCACTCCCTGGGCATTTGCACACAGTGAATGGACAAAAAACATGATAAGAAAGCAAAGAAGCACATGTTCAACGATATCGAGGTTTTTTCAGCTGTTGATATCAGATATTGTTTATAAATTCCTTATTGTTTATATATATATTAATAGAAAAATACTAATTTTCGATCATTTTAGATCAAAATTATGAGTTTGAAAAAACCCTGTGATTCTGAACATAATGCCGGGAGTGACATTTCATATGTCCAGTGTGTTTAATTATGTCACATTTTACCTCGCAGATCGTGGCCACGAGGTTATGCTAGTGATATCTTGGTCGTTAACGTCATCAATTACGTTGTCGCGTTCTCAACATATAAAAGTAAGGTTTTAATCTTATATGAATCCCTTGAATCATGGTTTGAACTATTGCATAGTACATGCACACCCATGTCTTTTTTCGCGTGTTCCAGAATAACAAGTTCAACCAGATGTTGAACGGGAATAGAATGGTTGATTTTTTTCTCAGGTAGAAAATAGGTAAAAAAAAATACTAGTACTTTAGTGATAGTGCAAAAGTACCCTTCGCTGGGTCAGCTTTATGAAAAGAAGACGTTTTCAAGAATTGCAATGAACCCAAAGAGTACCAAACGTACACTTAGCAAAGGCTTTCCCAAAGGATCAATGGACAAAACCCAGTATTTGGGTGTGATAACTGCTGGTGTACAGACATGCTCATTATCTGCCATAAATTGCTGTGTCCAACAAGGGTAGGGCTTGTGTACTTTCAATAGCTAACTGCTGTTCATAGCTAACTGAGATAATTGTAGGCTATTTGTACTATTGAAAGGAATATATATTGTATATATATATTGTATATATATTGTATTGCATGAAGATTGTGTGTATTTTTGAGCGACATCTACAGATACCTGAATTCGACGTATATATACTTGGAGGCATCACTGAATCAAGACACATTGTCACGTGACAGTACTACATCATGTCACTAAAGCTCATCATTCATGATTTCGAACGTTTGATTAATGATATTTGAAATGTATTTGCAATATTCATATATATTAAACTGTTAATAATTTGTCATATTTTTTATGTTATTGATGGAGCTATCAACCCTTCGTAGTAGCAACAACGTTGTTACACGTTTCATATTGTCAGTTTTTTCATTGTCTCCCCTCAAATGGGAGATGGAAATACGAAACATTCTCGGAGAAAAAACAAATTTATGTCATTTTCCAAAACATTTTTTATCTTAAAAAACAACATTCAACAATAGTTTGTGGGGGTATGGATTTTGTTTTGATGTTTCTCCTTTCTTTCCTATTTTGCAATATTCAATCCCTCAGCAAATGACCATAGCAATTATGTGATATGGTTGACATGGATGTCTTGGTGGAGAACACTATTGTTGTGATATTCAAAGCTTGTGTTTTGTCTTTATTGTTCTTGCTTAGCTGGCTGATGATTAGTATTGCCCGAGATAAATAATCCTCATACTGTGAGCACTACAACTCACTAACCTGTTAAGTATCAGCACGAGGGTATTGCGCAATTGCGAAGTAAAGTATGTACTTTCTGGCACCAGTATGTGAACTTTTTCAGTAAAGTGGGATTGTTTGTGATAAATTACTATCTACATATATCTGATGAATGAGAGGCAGAAGGGTTGGTATCGGCTATGATACCATTCATGGGTATTGATATGAAAACGAAGTTTTCATACTTATGAAAATTAAAAATTCCAGAACGAATGATTCTACCACGAATATTGTGTCATTTTATGATGGACTGTAATAAATTTGGGCAGTGAACCTTTAGCACATATAAGCAGGAAGCCTAGGCCATAACCGTTTAGTTATGTCCATTTGTATATACATCGAATAATATACGTGCCCAAAGTTTGTCTCACCTCTGTCTCAAGCAATAATTGGTGGTCTAGTTTTCTGGATCGCTACATATCACATTATGCAAATGTAAGTATCAATCTATTACTACCAATACAATCAGATTTTGATGATGCCAATAAGAAACGTAAAATACAACATTTTGCAATAGAAACAAAGCCCGACCAAATAGTTTATCCAAAGACACACTGGCGTCATCAGGGGCAGACAGTGTGTTAAATGTAGTTGTTTCTACTGTACACCTGATGGAATTAGTATACAACTGCCCAACAACCTATGAAAAAAAAAAAAAAAAAAGCAAAATCAGATGATATTTGTTTTGCATGAAAGTGCATATCAAAATTGGACAGAGTGTTTGGTCCCAATTACTTTATTTTAAATAAGTTTTAAATAAGCCTGAGTTTCTCATATACTCCGGTTATGTCTCAAGCTGTGACAATCTGAGACCAATGGAGACCTCACTTCGGTGATATTCAGTTCGACTTTGGCTGTACATGTAGTAATATAAATTATGGCTTGGTGCATAAATGGGACCATATAGAATACGTATATATGGAATGTATGTGGAATGGTATGTGGAATGTAACATAGTAAATATCTATGTTAATGATACATTACCATATAGCTTTGCAAAAGTAAACTAGTGCAAAGCCATGAAACATTGCTTGTCGATGCTCCAACTTACTAAAATAAAATTTCTCGTGTCCCTTTATTACACCAGAGGATTGCGTCACTCTAGCACATGCACGATTAATACCACAAGCAAAAACATATTCGTAAAAACTTGTAGCCTCGACCATCCTGCAAACATTCTCCTCCGTGACCACGACTCCACTATAATCTGTAAGATTTTAGGATACCAGCATCCGTATCATCGTATCCTGAGCGTAATACGTTATGTATACCGTCGTAGTTTACAGGCATTGAGTGGAATCAGAGAGGTCGTACACGAGCGATACTATAATGATACTTTTAGATGCATTACTATAGCCTGTTCAAATATAATCCTGGAGGAAATGTGTCTGAATAATACAACACACATAGCCACTGATAATATCACTACATTTAATACCAGGGCGAATTCGATCTACATTCGAACGGTGAAATGGAATTCATCATTCACGGTTCATATTTCACTAATAATATTGGCGACACCATACAGAAAATCTGCAAAAAATACCGCAAATCAAATCACGATATTGCTTTCGGCTTCTAGAAATAGACTAGCTGAGTAGTCACGTTTCATTGACTTCTCTCCTCGTCAAAAAACAACAGGTAGAAAGAAACCACGCGACCAGATCCGGGTTTTTATTATGTTATTGTGTGACTGATCACTTCCTCTCGGCATGTTATGATGGATACTCAATACCTCGGTAGTGGCGAATGGTCGCTTAACATTCACTTGCCAAATATAACCGTGCGGTACCAGTATCCTATTGAACTTTGTGTTACAGGATTTGTTGTTAAACACCGTGGGGTATCAGAACAGGACAATGAAAAGCGATCTGATTTAATTAGTGTGCTTACATGTAGCTTGGTTGGTTTCGGATTTCTAAATTGTTTCTGTACGTTGTTGGGCAGTTGTGCACTAATTCCATCTAGTGTAAAGTAGAACAACTATATTTACACACTGTCTGCCCCAGATGACGCCAGTGTGGCTTCAGATATAAAATTTTGGTCGGGCTTTGTTTCTATTCCGAAAGTGTTTGATGTTAGGTTTTTGTCATCATCAAAATTTTGTTATACGCGGTATTAGGTTGATACATACATTGATACAGTAATTATGCATGCTGTTGGTGAACAATTCCTATTTAGCGTATTTTATTTATGTACAGCTTTGCCATTTCCTGTCTTCCCCTACTCAGTCTGGTGCTTTTGTTTTATACTGTTTTTGGTTGTTCAGTATCCATGGTATCATAAACGATGTTTCCTATCATGATTACATCGATCATGGTAATGATCGGTGATCGGGTTTTCACATTGGTATCATTGTGAAATACAATAATGATATACATGTAATATGGTGCGGACCTTCCTTCTGGGTAATTCGGAATATGAATTTAGGTAAATTATCAGCACCCAAATTACGAAAGAAGGCACATTTTACATGTTTTACGGTATTCACTGTACTGGAAGTAAGACATCGTTGTTGATAATTACACTTGACAATGATATAAATCTCACCAAAAACCCAAAAATTCATGGAATATATTAGAATATAATTTGTGGAATTAAATAGAGTACTTTGTGCCCGGTAGAAGTTTACACTGCCATTGATATATGCACAAGACACAAAAAACGAGTGTCATTTTTCTCACGGTACCCCTATATATATAAACATAACATCCATACATGAACATGTAGGCCTATGTACGAGATAACAAAACGCAGAGATTCTGGATGATTGAAATGATTAGTGTTCACTCGATAATGATTGACTGCAATTGGCCCCAATTGATAGTTGCATGTCATTATCGTGAGCAACATTTGACAGGTGATTTGCATTTGGACTTTATTCAGTTACTGGAGGACACAAGGAGACACACACTCAATTCAATTATGCTTTCATCACGGGGTGTAACTCAAACACCAGACCTGACCATAAACAGGAGCCAATTCCCAAGTACAGTATATTCTGAGCGAACGAAACTAAGTGCGCTATCCAATCCAGTGGCAGGCAAACTCGAGAAATTTGTATCAAACTTCATGAAACCTCCTATATGTGAATAAATGGGGGCTCTGTCACACATGTGGCCCATAGCATCCAACCACGTCTTGCTGCATGCTAGTGACATGTTTGGTGTAGGCCTGCTTATCAACCAGATCATGATGACGTCAATAGAATTTCGTAAAAGCCGCTATTTGCCTTGGTAATACCAATCCTAGTGTCACAACAATCAACACTAGCTCTGGACTAGTGGTAAACAAAGTCCTCATATTCGCAACATCACCACATAACTTAACTGGGGCGAATTCCATCCACATGTTGATAGGTGAACGGTGAAATGAAATTCATCACTCACGGTTCATATTTCATTATTATTATTGGCGAACTTTTCACAGAAACACCACGACATGGGAATTTTACAGAATTAATGTCATTCAAATTACTATTATTTCTTTGGGGTTCAAGCAAAAACGTATAGGTGCGTATTTCATAGTCGTGTTTTATTGACTTCTGTTCACGTCAGCAAAAACAGGCAGAGAGAAAGCACGCGACGACATCCGGGTTTTTATTATGTTATTGTGTGACTGATCACTTCGCACTGCATGTTATGATGGATACTCAATACCTCGGCGGGGTCGTCCAACCTTCATTTGACAAAATAATACGATCAACCCGCTCAATTTACAACTGCGCAGCTCACGATATGTGACTTACTTTTGAAATCCATGAGATAAGATTTGAATGGCAATTTGATTAGTGTGCATACGTGTAAGTCTGAGTTGCCGTGAGACATTTTCATAGTGAACAATTCCTATTTTAGAAGATTTTTTTCATATTTGCATCTGTCAACTTTGCCATTTTTGGTATTCGCGTACTGATGTTTGTCTTATGATTCACAGCAAAGCTTACTTTGATACCATTCTGGAATACATTGCCATACCTAGCGCGACAAAGGCCTTCAAAGTAATAAGCTCTAACAACACCTGCTCGCTAATTAAAACATGAATTTATTTATTTTGTGCACCCAGTTTTACCCCCAGATTTGATTAGTCTGGTGTCAAACATAATCACACAGAATCATGCATCAACACTTCGCGTGCTAGTGCTGTGCATATTATGCCCCGTGTGGATCAGTTGGACTGTATATGATTTTTCAAAGTAAAGTATAAAATCCAAACGTCGAACGATCATATATTGTTCAGTTTTATGTGTACTGGACATGAATTCCTACAGAAATCCCGGCAGAAAACATATTAGACCAGTAAGAAACTCTATATAGTGCATCCTTGATGTAAATTATACTTGACAATTAGGCCCACATGTATTGCATGAGAAACCAAAAATATTATGCCATTCTGATTGTATATGAATCGTGAAATAGTGTAGCTTACAACAGGAACATGTTAACACATCTCAGATCGATTTCATTGATTCATGCACATGACATGAGCAACCAGGCTATGTTCTCATTTTTTCTCACCACACCCCTTTATGTAAACATATATAAACATCCATTCATTACATCCGGTCCTACGTGCGAGATAAGGAAACCAGATTCTGAATGATTTACACACTGGGTATTCGCCTGATAGTGATTGGCCACAATTGGCTCTCATTGATAGTCACATATATGTTATTATCATCAGCAGCAATTGTCAGGTGATTTGAATTAGGAGTGCACGGGGTTAGTGCAGGAATTCTATTCCCATCTGGAACGAGACGCACACCACCGAAGAAGACGATTTATTCTTCCCAATAAAAGTATGCTTTCATCACTGGTTGAAACCTAATACATCGACCTTGACTATATTGCATTGAATGCTTGATGAATTCTGCGGTCATCAGGAACGAATATTTCGGTCATTAGGGGCAGTGAGTGAGTGTGTGAAATATAGGTGTTTTTACTGTACACTAGATCGAATTAGTATACAACTGCCCAACAACCTACTAGAATAATTTGTAAATCCGAAACAAAACCCATGCTGTAGGTATGTAATGCACTCACATCGTTTTGTTTGTTTCCATTTGGCATAAAACCGTATTTTTGCAGCAAATATCAGACTTCTATCTTGAAAACCTAAAAAGTTGGCAATCGATTTCATGTTGAACTTGAGTTTAATTTTGCCTCATTTTACCACAATTACACGATGTTACCTCGGACATCTGGGTCACGAGGTCACGTGGGGGGCATTGTTTCCGTCGTAAAATCAGCCAATTATGTTGTCTCGTTCTCAAGATATATATAACTTTGCAAAGGGTTGACGACCAGCATATGGAATGAATGAGAACAATTTCCTCTCAAATGGTGGCTCAAAATTCCAATCGTAATTCAATTCTAGGTGCACAGAAATCTTCACTTCGTGACGTTGTTTTTATGAAAAGACCTTTCGGGAATTTCATTGAATCGATGAGTACTGATACTCAGCAGCAAGTTTTCGTACAACGAGACTGGAGAGTTTGTTTCGTCTTCGTTTGATCCTTTCTAAAATCAATAGACAAAGCCTATAATTGAATGTAATCATTGGTGGTATTCAGATGCGCTCATTACCAGCCATAAATTTTCCAACAAGGCTAATACTTTCAATAGCTATTGTGCATTTGTATTTTTTTTTTGTAAACGATCTGTTACACTAAAATATAGACAAATATTTGCGATTAACAGAGATTTGTACTCGACAAGTGATAGTGTTTGCTCAGGTATATCACAATATTTCGCAAATGTACTTTGTAACACCGGTCTATATGGACTTTCTCGGAGTAATGGAATTATTTCTGAGTAATTACTTATTCAGAAATATCTGAATATATCTGATAAATTGGGTTCAAAGGGTTTGGATGTCGGCAATGATACTCTTCGTGGGTATTCACCTGAAAACAAAATTATACATCTGACGAGCGATGAATGTAGAATGAGTGATGTTACCAAGAAGGATGGAATGAGGTAAAATTGGTCAGTAAGCAGGTAAGCTGGTCAGTAAACATAAATGTTAGTAAACCAGGAAGCATAACATGATCATTTTTCATTTATTCTTGTATAATCCTACTTGTCAAAAACTTTTAACAAACGAATCTCACCATGAAAATGGTCTTACAAACTCAATACCTCATCAACTACACTTTAACAATTTTTATCTTATCAATTCACTACTATTGCTTTTTAATTATTTGATGTGAACCTGATGTTTGAATGAATGTTTTACCACTCTGTACATGTGTATGGGATTCCATTATCGTATGGTCAGTTGTTATATGGTAAAATGAATATTTCCCCAAGACTAACTCAAATAACTCACTATTATTTTAAAGCAACTACCTTCGAAAACAGACTTTTCATTTTTTTTAAAAACTATATTTCATATTACACATGTGAAAATGACTGAATGAGACGTACTTACATCAAATGTTATGATAACAACCAGTCTTTTGAGATATTTTGCTCATTTGATCAGGCAATTCACGCCTGAATACAGCAAGTGTATCCATCACACGCAGATGTAAGCAAAGCATAAAAATCCAAAATAGACTGACCATTCCACGCACACCACCGTATATCACTGATTTTTAGGTTACCGAACCTTTGGTCCGATAACCTATTGGTGTGGCGTTGCGTCCGTCGTCCGTCGTCGTCCGTTTATCTTTAAAATTTACGATCGAATCGTTCTAAAATTTTGCACAAAAGTGCCTGAAAATATTTCGAGAGAGAGGTATTTTTGAGTTTTTTTATATTATTTAAAAATGGCAGCCATTTCTGTTGAAAATTGGCCTGTTCAGAAACCTTTTTTTCTTATTGATACATAACACTCCTCATAATATACCGCTGTGATGTGTATAAGTTTCGTTGCTCTTGAATTGTTCGAAGTGGGCCATTGTGGCCCAAACTCAGTCCAAGTGGGAGTTTCCCATGTTGAATTTTCCTATGCTTTATAATGGGACAATATCTCACCTAATATTGAGATTAGAGACTAGGAATCAATTGTGGACGTATAGGAAATGATATATGCTGAATATTCTCGTGACCTCGAATTTACCTCTGACCTCAGTTTCAAGGTCACAGGACAAAATGGCTAATATCTCGCTTCTTATCGACTTCACAGCTTAGGAATCCATTATGAAAATATAGGAAATGATATATGCAGATTATTGTCATGACCTTGAATTTGACCTCAGACTTCACTTTCAAGGTCCGAGTACAAAATGGCTAACATCTCGCTTATTATCGAATTTACAGCTTAGGAATCAATTGCAAACATATTGCAAATGAAAGATGCTGAATATTCTCATGACTTCGAACTTCATATTTGACCTCATTTTCAAGGTCAGATCATACATGGCTAATATCTCACTTATTGCATTCGGGTTTGATGGATGCACTTCGTTTGAATATACAGAACTGGCATAAAATGTGTGTTAAAACGGAAGGAAAGTTAACTCAACATTATTGTGCACATGTTTTGTTATCTTGCATTAGATAAGTTGCACTAAAATTTAGTTTTGAACAAAAAATATTGCATACATTCGAAGGCAGTTGCTTTGAGTAATGTTTGTCATGTGCTCCAGATTCCTTTTCTCCACGAAGGCCGATTTGTGTTTTGGCCATATATGATTTGTCTTCTGTTGGTTCACCCCACCTTGCGCCTCCATAGAATTCCGAAATCAATGTTGTAGAAGAAACATGGATTTCAGGGCTGGACCTGACTATTTCACATTTTCATCTGAAAAAATACTAGGGAACATCGAAGGTGATAATCAAACGATACATTATTGATAACCTTAGAGATATTAGTAAGGCCAATTGCGATTTAATCTCCGATGAAATTATTTTAATAATACAACACACATATGACCCTGATATCACCACATAATACCAGTAAGCCAGGTGGGAGTATATCAATGTGGTAGGAAAGTGAAAAGCAATTCATCATTAATGCTTCACATTTCTTCAATAATATTGACGATATTATTGACGCCACACCATTATTTGAGAGCTGAAGAAAATCCGCGAGAATAATGCCTTTCAAAAAACAATATATATATATGGAATATAATAGAATAGTCAAGTCAAGTCAAGTCAAGTCAAGTCAAATTTATTCGACAGTGTACACGCTATTTACATTGAACAATAACAATTTCGAATTTTACAGAAAATGTGTACCACTGTCAGGCCACCACATAGCCAATGGCTGTCTTCCTGTGGCGCCTAGCAGGAAAGAAAAATAGAAAACAAATTATAAGCCTGTCAAAATATTTACCTGTACCAAGCGTGTAGTCCTCCCAAGAGCAGGTGAGTGTGGCGGGGCGAGGCGGTCGTGAGAAATCAGGTGCTGGCATCGTGACGCTGTGAACGGGTGGGGAACCTATCAATTTCACAGTAATCAATCATCAATTTACGGGTTTAATTTCGACAATCTTTGCAGAAAGTGTTTGTACAAGTTACATGGTCTTTATAATTTGAGATAAAATGTTGCTTAAGACAATTTTTAAAATGTTTCCTGTTTTTTTCTTTGTAATATACCAAAACGTTAGAATATTTGTTCCAAATTCTGGGGAAGTTATGATTCGGTAACTTAGAAGTGAAGGAAGTTCTGGGCCGTGACGTGTGATATAAATGACTCTGTCTAGTAATTCGGGTATTTAAATTGGAGTTAAGTTCAGCCAAACGTGAGAAAGATTTGGGCAGTACCGAATGTTCAAAATCATACATGAATAGCAATACTTGTAGATAATACATATCTGATATTTTTAACAGTACATTTTTCTTAAACAGCGGATCTGTGTGTGATCTGTAGGACTTTTTGTTTATGATACGAATAGCTCGTTTTTGAAGTAAAAATATTCTGTTTATGTGGGGGGAATTGCCCCAAACGAGTAATCCATAGTTTAATATGTAGGATTCGAATAATGTATGGTAAATTATCATTAATATATCAGTAGGGAATATTCTTTTAACTTTATTCATGATATATAAGGACTTTGACAGAGTTTTACAGATGTGTTCGACATGCACTTTCCAAGTTAGTTCAGTATCTAAGTATATCCCTAAAAATTTGGGTGTGTTAGAGTCATCATCATGTCTGATTTGTTTTCCGTTAATGTGGATATCAATATCTAGATTTCTTACTTTCGAAAGTGGACCAAAGAACTTGAACGTTGTTTTATCACTATTTAACACTAGTTTATTGGCACAGAGCCAGTCAAATACGTTATCTAATTCAGTATTTATAAAAGATGTCATGTCAGAAATGTTAATACCAGAGGTATACAATGTAGTGTCATCGGCGAAACATATAACGTTTAGACTAGTGCTGGATTTTATATCATTAATATATAGAAGAAACAAAATTGGTCCTAATATGGAGCCTTGCGGAACTCCACAGGTTATTGGTTTTATATCTGATTTAGTGTTTTTTATTTCGCAGTATTGTTTTCGGGCTGATAAGTAACTTTTAAACCAATCGTGGCTTATTCCTTTTATACCATAGTCATATGTAGTAATTTTAGCGACTGTAACCCCCGTCCCTCCCGCGCATACATATTTCACAACAAACATTCATTCTACATGACTTACATACAGGACAGGTACAGACTATACGATCACAAGCATAAACTCCATGTAGTCATGGTTACATACACAGGTCAATCCACATGCACTTGCGGCCCCATTCACTCGGTACATCGACCCAGTTAGTTTCGGCCTTGACCTTCACCAGCACCTACTTCTAAACATAGAACATGACACACCCACCGCTCACATCACGTGCACAGATATAAGCATAACAAGTCTCGTTCACGCGCCGGGGAAACCCACTTTCCCGGTGAGATCAGCACACATCAGCACATACATGACCAATCACAACACCGCATGCATTTGGCGGGAAAGTCTACACCACATGTTGCCGGCCCCGCAGTTTTTCTAGGAGTTGAGTAAATGGCCGCCACGAGCACAGACGTGTTGAGGTATTGTTAAGAAGTTTGGCCGTGCTCGTATAGAATACTTGGAATAATTGTGGACTATTTATACGTGAATTGTGATAAAGAAGGACCATAGTTTTCGGCTATCTTATTGACGGGGAATCACCGGACGTAGGTGTATTTGCGGCCTTGATGTGACTGTCTGGATCATTGGACATTGTCGCCCAAATAAATTATTGAACTGAACTGCCGGCCTTGTGATTTGCACAGCGATCGCAGACATTTCGGCCTAATATCGGCCATAGAACGATATTTATCACATTGGCGCCGTTCGACCAGGATCTGAGCTAGTCTCGGATTACCGACCCTAACTTACCGGCAGTGATGGCATTGACCCCGGGAGCGTTCCGAGGTGAGTCGGCCGACCAGACAGATGAAGAAGTCACGTTCAACCCGACCTTCCGACCTTCCGGCCCCCGCTCAGTTGTTATGAGCGACACAGTTCCGTTGTCACAGGAACAACAACCGACCGGCCTGTTCGACTCCATGGACGGACATTCGACCCTGAGATCGTCTTCGCCGCCCGTCGACCTGATACAGGAGTTCCTCGACGAAGACCCGCTCGCACCTCAACACACAGTAAGTGACATTTTGAGTGCACACGCTAGGGCGTATTCGGCAACGTCGGCCAGAACAATCCAGAGACTATTGAACTCTGCCGACAGAAACTATACGCGCTCACGTCAAAGAGCGAGCGTATATCGTGCTACCGACCCAGAACAGTTATCAGTGAACGTTCGGCCGGTAACCATAGACACATCATTGGTTACACACCCACCGAGTGACTCTCGGATACGACAGTGGGTTTGTCAGTCTGACAATGTTCCGGAATCGGTCCCGCCAAGCGCTTATTCGGTAGATCGGCCACTGGCGCCGTCAACGACGCCGAGACGACACGACCCCGCGACTGAGACGTACTCGCGCATACCGACCGAGCCAACGGTGGTAGAGTACACACAACCCGGCCAGGCGAGAGTAACGAAAGAGAACATCCCGGCGACGACCGATGCCCCGATCGTGACACCTCTACGACCGCAACGACCCAGCGACCCGACGACGGAATTTCGCGCCACCACACGGCAAGCGCGACTTCGGCAACCACCACCGACATCGAGTCGCCGACCTCACGACTCCGACATGCCGGCCTCCGACTCGCGCCCCCTCGCGCCGACCGCTTCCCGACCATCGCCAACCGACGGAGAACAGCCGCGCTTCGCTTCGCCGCAAGACCCAGTTGTGTCTGCTCCGGCAGAAAGTGTTGTGCCCATGATCGGACCTCCGATCTCTCAGCCAATCGGCTACACCACTGGATACGGTGTATCGCCAGTCGGATACCCTGGCGCAACAAGCGGTGTTTCAAATGGAGTAGCTGTCGGATACTACCAACCACCTGTCGGCTATATGAACCCACCACCCGGATACGGTGGCGTTCCAAGTGTGATGGCTGACACCGGCTATCATGGTGCACAAACCGGATTAGGGTACCATGGTGTAGGCCCAGACGGATCGACATACCGATATCCACCGCCGGCTGTAATCCCACCCTCAGTCGGGATACCATGGGTGACGCCACCATACAGTCAAACGGCCCCTGTCGCACCAATAGCGTACGACCCCAACAGCATTCCGGCACCACCCGCTACTTCGCCCGCCGTCTCCGCGACAACAGCACCGACCGCACCCGCTAACACGACCTCGGCAGCTCCGATTGTTACGACTTCAACTGCTCCGGCTGTCACGCCAACGACGGCTCCCGTCACAACAACGCCGACTGTGGTGAGCGTCGACACGCCCACGCCCCAGAGACTCACGTCTGAGCCCCAACCGTTAGCAATGGCTAAAACGGCTCAATGGCGTGCGACCTTCAAGGAGGGCAATCTCACACAGTACATACGGAGCTTCGAGCAATTCACTGCGGCCTTCACATATTCCGACCTCAATAAAACAACGACCTTCCGGAGTACGCTGCGCGGCCGCGCCGAAGCGTTAGCTCTGAACATTCCGGTCGAGACTCCCTGGGAGGAGTTCCGTTGTCAGCTCTTGGAGGGCTGGGAACCCGCACCTCGTCGGCAGTCCAAACGGGACGATTTTCCGTTTCTAAAAAGAGAACGGAAGGAGAATGCGGAACATTACTTAGAACGGCTTCAAGCTCTGGCTGAGCAAGTGTTTGACGATGTCACGCCAGAGTCCCGGCAACGAACAGTAATCTCCCAGTTCCTCAACGGCCAACCCGACCACATTGCCGACAAACTGTGCGTGTTCACTTTCCATAGTTACGGTGAAGCGCTGACGGCCGTCCTCAAAGCTGAAAGTCGACAGCAACGGACAAACAGAGATCGTCAGAGGGGCACACGACGTGCCGACATCTCCGTGAGCGGATACCCGGATGATGATTGTGTCGACCAAGAACTGTCTTGTGCTATGGGACAGATCAATCAGGGAGGAACACCGACCCCTGAACAAGTTGCGGCTTATTACGACCCTGCCGACAGTGACACGACCGGCCTTCAAGGATGTGAAGAACATTCTGTGCCAGCCTGTTCACGCGAATGGGTGGCGGAAGCTTTCCAGAGCGTCCTTAGCGACGAGAATGGACTCTGTGAAGAGACAGCTATCTATTCTGTCCTACGAACTACGGCCCCGACTAAAGGTGATCGGCCTCCACAGCCCGGACGACCAGCCGTATGCTTCTTCTGCAAGAAGCCCGGCCATCGCTGGATGTGGTGTTTCCGACTTAAAGACGTCTTAGTGCGCAATGGCATGAAGCCACTAACTTTTCGACCTAAAGGTGCTGGTACTGACCGAAGGACAGATCAAGTATTGTCAGTACCTAACCAAATCGGCAACCAAACAAAGTCGGCCCCGACAGAGCCAACGGCTCAGTCGTTAAACCAGTAGTGGAAGGTGCTGCGGAGCAAGGACCTTCCGGGCAACAGAACAATGTTACATGCTCCACACCTGCGGTCGTCGTAACTACCAAACCAACAGTACCAACAGTTACGACCCCACAGCCGGCCCAGCCCACACCTCAGCTCCTTGAAGGGGTGTGTACCAAGTGTCGAACTCCGACTCCAAAGCCGGCTCGCCCTCATGAAGGGGTATCCGTGCCACTTCCACAACGGCCTCCACGGGAAAATCGTCGTCCTGAAGGGGTGTCGCCCCCGACTGCCAACGGCACCGGAACAGATAGTATGTCTGAGGTGGAGTGGATCTCCGATGACGGAGGGTTCTACGCGTTCCCATTTGGACCGGAATCCAGATTGCCGCCGCTGCACACACTCTTCAAGCCACCGCCGGACGACCCCGCAATTCCGGCCGTCATAGACAATTCGAGAGCGGCACATGAGTGCTGGAAGTTATCGGTACGCGTCGGGGATAAGACAATACAAGCTGTACTCGACTCCGGAGCGCAAATCTCTTTGCTCCGACGCGATCAGCTCCGACACGTCCCCGCCGATCAACGACAGCTACAGCCTACTTCGGCCACGATTCGTGACGTCAACGGACAGTCAAGCCCAATCGATGGACTGATCGACCTCCCAATTCAGGTCGGGACCAACCACATGATTGTGACATTTTGTGTAGCTGACATCCACGACGCCATGATACTCGGCATGAACTTTTTCCGGCAAGCTCACGCTGTAGTGAATTACGGCGCAGGAACAATACAGGTACACAAAGAAATCCTGTTTGCGCACAAGGACATTGAAGCCAATGTTGTTAGAATGGCAGTGCGCCGAGCCGTCACCGTCCCCGCACGTAGCGAGGCGATCGTAGAGCTAATCCCGACCTCCAGAGTTCGAGTTCGGCAGCATCCACGGATGATTCAACCACTGACGGCTTTTCCCGAGGACACTGACCTCATCATGGGAAGAACATTAACGACCTTGGACCGACAATGTGTAAAGGTGTCTGTAGTCAACACGGCAGATACCGGTATTACACTTACTCGATCCGACCCTGTCGCCATAGCCAGTCCGATCGAGAGTGTTGTCGGAGCTCTACCAAGACCCGGAGAGGAGCCCGACCTGTCCACAGCCGACGCCAGTCACTACCGCGACCTGCCGCCACATCTACAAGAGATGGTGGATCGCGCCGGACTAGCGCCAGAACAACACCGGCGTTGCGCTAACCTGATCCATCAATATCAGGGCACCTTCATGCACCCGGATGGACAGTTAGGACGGACCCAAGTCGTCCAACACAAGATTGACACCGGCAATTCGGCCCCGATTCGGCAACGTCAACGACGCGTCCCTCAGGCGCAACAGAGCATCATAGATGAGGAGGTCGACAAGATGCTTCGCTTGGGGTGCATTGAGCCGTCAGATTCGCCCTGGAGCGCACAGGTGGTGCTCGTGCGTAAAAAGAACGGCCAAGTGAGATTTTGCGTCGATTATCGGCTCCTGAATGATGTCACCCGCAAGGATTCATATCCGTTGCCCAACATTCAGGACACTCATGACGCCCTGGCGGGCGCTACATACTTTTCGGCCTTGGACTTGGCTTCCGGCTACTGGCAAGTCGAAGTCGACCCCACAGACAGACCGAAAACTGCCTTTGCGACAAGGAAAGGACTATACCAGTTTAAGGTTATGCCATTCGGCCTCAGCAATGCACCGGCAACATTTGAACGGCTGATGGAAACCATACTCCGTGGATACTTGTGGACACGGTGTATGTGTTACCTGGATGACGTCATCGCTTACGGCAGAACATTCGATCAGGCACTCGCAAACCTGGAGGCGGTCCTGGATCGGATTAGATCGGCAGGCCTGAAGCTTCAACCCAAGAAGTGTGAACTGTTCCAGAGGGAAATTTTGTACTTGGGGTTTATAGTGAGCGGCCAAGGAATTCGTGTCGACCCCAACAAGGTCAAAGCCATCAGAGAATGGCCGACCCCGTGCGAGATCTCCGATGTCAGATCTTTCCTTGGTTTCGCCAATTACCACAGGCGATTCATCAAGGACTATGCTGAGATCGCCGAACCTCTCGTAGCACTCACCCGAGGTGAATGTCATTTCACTTGGGGACCGGCTCAGCGACGCGCTTTTCGGCGGCTCCGCGACGCTCTCATCCAGGCGCCTAAGCTCGCGCATCCGACCCAGAGTCCGGATGATTACTTCATCCTCGACACGGACGCTAGCGGCTACGCTGTGGGAGGCGCACTCTCACAGAGGGTCAACGGGAAAGAAATCCCCATCGGGTTTGCCAGCAAAACCCTATCCCGGACCCAACGGAACTATTGTACCACGTACCGAGAACTGCTGGCAGTGGTAGAAATGGTTCAACATTATCGGCATTATCTTTGGGGTAGGAAGTTCCTCCTCCGGACCGACCACAGCTCCTTGAGGTGGCTCAAGAACTACAGCGACGCGGACGGCATGCTCGCCAGGTGGCTCGCTAAGTTGCAGCAGTACGACTTCAAGATAGAGCATCGGCCCGGCAAACTTCACGGCAACGCAGACGGCTTGTCACGGTGTCACAGTTGCAAACACCAAGACTGTCCCGGACGACTCGACACACCTCCGACCGACCCAGAGACAAGTTCCGGAGAACTTCCAGTTCGTCGGATCACTGTTGTTTCGGCTAAGACAAGGGCAGACCTCCTGAACAGTGATTCCATAACATCACCGGTCTTGCCCCAACTAGTTTCGGCACGCCAAGTTGTTCGAGTCCGTGCTTTGGACGCCACACTTGATGGGCAAAAGTGGCTTTCGGACTATTCGGCTCAGGACATTGTCGCGGCACAGCAAGCCGACCCGAGCGTCGGAAAAGTGCGACAGTGGATGTTGATCGGCACTAAACCAGACTCTAAGGAGGTAGCGCGCCATGGGGAGGAGGTAAAAACACTTGTTTCCAGATGGAGCCTCCTGGCGCTACAAGACGGGGTACTAGTTCGGCACGTAAAACCCGACCCCACTGGACGGCCTGTGGTGCAAACCGTGCTCCCCGTAGCACTCAGAACGCAGGTTCTGCACCAACTTCATGACCTGAAGATTGTCGGACATCTCGGCATTCAGCGAACCATCGAGAGAGTCAGGCGCCGATTCTACTGGCCCGGCCTGGCACTGGATGTCGCCCGCTGGTGTGCCCGCTGCTCGCAATGTGTCACCCGCAAAGGAAAACCGGCCCCAAAACGATCGCCTCTGACACAGTTGCCGACAGGAGCGCCTTTCGACCGGATCGCGATGGACATTCTCGACACCCACAAAGTCACGGGAAGAGGCCATCGGTATATCCTTGTTGTGTCGGACTATTTCACGAAATATACGGACGCCTTCCCGCTGCGGCGACATACCGCCAAAAATGTTGCCGACATCCTGGTAAACAGATGGATAGTTTATCATGGCGTCCCCAAGGCAATCCATAGCGACCAGGGCACCGAGTTCGAGTCGGCTCTATTTCGGCATGTCGTGCGTCTTCTGGGCGCTAAGAAGATCCGCACGGCCCCATATCGACCTCAGAGCGACGGCCAGGTTGAGCGATTCAACAGGACATTGCTCAACATGCTGAGTGCATTCGTCAGCGATCGTGCGAACGACTGGGACGTGCACCTGCCATATGTGTTAATGGCCTATCGAACCTCAGTACACTCGTCCACGGGATGCACCCCGCATCTGATGGTGTATGGACACGAGTGTAACTTGCCAGTCAACCTCATGTTTCCGACCTACGACCCTGAGCCTCTACCCCCGTGCGGCCCAGAGTATGTGGAGTATTTACGGCAAGCGATCAGGACGGCCCACGGTTTCGCTCAGGACCATCTTGAGAAAGCGGCAATTCGGCAGAAGATGGGTTATGATGCCCACGCCAAGCCTCGACCCCAGTTTCAACCAGGAGAACTGGTCCGATATTATTATCTGCCTCTCACGCAGAATAATAAGTTCGCTCGGCCTTGGACTGGTCCCTGGAGGATCGTCGACCGTGTGACTGAGGTAGATTACCGGATCGCCTTGGTTTCCAACCCTCGGAACACTCGTGTTGTTCATCTGGACGTACTCAAACCGTACGAAGGTGACAACCAAGCGGCTCACATCTATTCCGACCCTGTACGACCTTCGACGTCGTCAAGCAAATCCGGCTCAGAGCAATCGGCCGACCCCCTGGGGCTCCTCAAAGAGTTCTACTACCCCTGGGAGGTCACAGTGCAAGATCGGCATACAGATACAGACCAAACAGCTGAGTCTGACTCGTCAGCGGCCCAAGATCGTAAATCGCGATCTCCCACTTCATCCGGCTCAAGTCGTCATCGGCAACGGAAAAGATCACGCGGATCAAGTTCCGACACACCAAAACCGGCACGCAAGACACGCAGGCAAAAGCCTGTGATATCATCCGACCCCGAGACAAGCGAGGCTACGCCCCCGCCTGCACGACCAAGTCGACCCAAACGCAATGCACGCAGACCGGCCCGCTACAGATAACCCCGGCCTTGTTATCTGATTGATGCTATTGATGATGAATTATGCATGTCTAATGGACTATGATATCATGTCTTTCCCATAATAATATAATATATTACAATAACAATGTATATGCATTTAATATGTACAAGATGTCAGTGAGGCGAATTCGATATATATACACTTGATATGATTTCATAATTACGATGCTGGTGAAAAATTGATTGCATTATGATATGTGTTTCGACCCCGTATAACGTATGCTATTGTTCCGCGTGTGTTACGCACTAACTAAGATTATCATGTCAGATTCTATCCATGTGTCAGCCGAAGAGGATAATAATTCATGTCACGCCGTGAGTAAGGCCACTTAGTTGTCGAAGAGGTGGTAGTGTGATTCGTTCCGGGGTATGCGTCGACCGAGCCTCTACCCACTCCATGTAGTATTCGGAGGAACGGCCCAGTGGTACGGGAACCAGTCACTAAATAGCTATCATACCAAGATGCGGCCTGTCATCAAATTCATCACCCAAAAATATTCAAAGCGCCACGGTGTGACCGACCCTGATCATTGCAATTTCGACCCCGACAATATTAGCGGCCCCGTTGTCTTGTGAACTGGCTGAAAATGAATGGAACGAAGTCCGCCCCTGTGAGTGATTGACATTAATGTCTCAGCCTTTAATAACTGTGTGTCGTCTGTGAAACAGCAATTCGGCCGTTGGTTTATTGTGCGCTAACTTAGGGAGAAAAGGAACGATCAAAGAATCAGTTCACAAGGTTCGCACGAGCGCAAATAAACATTTAAGCTGTTTACAGCACCCACATGAAATCTCCCCTGATAAAGACAATAGTGAGTCGTCGGGCAAAAAGAGCCCAGTAATTTGAACAGTCGATTAGCACAAATAGACAATGTATAGGAACGTGTAATCCAGGGGACGGCAGATGGACATTCGGAAAAATGGACAGTGTGAGGACCCCCCTACTGTCGTAATGGACTGACCCGGATAGGTCAGAGAGAGATCGTACTAGCGTTTCCCTGACGACGGCCCGCCTTGTTGCAGATACACTTGGAACAATGGGATACAGCGTAAAGACGTTTTTATATATCGGCAGAGAGCGCCCCCCGGCCTGATTCGTGGAATTGGGATGCTGTCAGCATCTTTGTGTACGGCTGGAGTGATTAGCGGTAATCAGGTCACTTGCGCCTGAGATTTCAAGATGGAAGGAGCATAAGTACGACGGAGAGACTTGTGTGAAAATTTGGAACATTTGCGGAACACTGAGACGGCAATTAGTAACATTAAAATAACGAGAAAGCTGTGAACATTTGTCGGATTGTAGTGGATACAGTTATAGTCGGCTGATTTATCCCTGAGTGACATTTGTGTGTGCGGCCTTCGCCATGGCGGATAAGCCAAGTGATGGAAAAAGACAGTGACGGCCCAAATGAAAATCGGCCCCGCTCCATCACGCTTGATGGAGACAAACTGACGGTGGAAATTATCGGATCGGCTCGAGGAAGAGACCGACCACTTACGTCGGCAGTTGCATCGTCTCGAGGACGAAAATGAGGATTTACGGCAGGAAACCGAACAGCTACGTGCTCGAGTGGCACAGTTGGAACAGTCGGCCCCGCTTTCGGCACCCACAGTGACGGCCGCGACGCAGAGCGACCCAGGTACGACCATTCCGGGTGATCTGCTCGCCACAATAGTGTCGATTCTGCCCTGCCTGCCGCCGGACGAACAGCAGCAACTGATGCGGCAGGCGTCACCGGCACCACCACCACCTCCTGCCAGTAAGCGTGGCCAGAAGGAGTGAACGTTTCGGCCCAGTGGTGACAAACAGACAATTGCCGGCCTCGATTGTGTCGGCCTCTGAAAATCCTGGTCACGCAGGACTAGTGATGTATCGGCCTTTCATTGTGTCGGCCTGATGACAGAAAGTGACTCGGAGAAATCCTGGTCACGATGATCATCCTGGTTATGTCGGCTTATTGTTCTGTCGGCCAAAATTTGTAAATAGTTATCCTAGTCACGGTATTTTATTCATGTAATTTAGTTAAGGTTAATCCAGACAATTCTTTTTCAGTTTATAGACTCTAAATTAGTTTCCGTTTCACTCTGAAGCGTCGAGGAGTTTTGTTCATACATTCCATTCATATCTCATCATTCGTTGTTGTGCATGTATGTGTAAATGTATCATCGTAGTGACTATTGACGGACTGACTGATGACGTTTATTTTGACGGTTAGAAATTTTTATTGTATGCAGTGTTTTACCATTGTCGCGCGGCGTGTGTGTGTGAGTGTTGGGGTTTGACCTTGTAGGACTTCTTAGCTTTTTATTGTTAGTTTTTGGCGACGGTAGGGTCCGGGTAGGGTAATTCCGAGGGCGTAGAATTAATGAAGGGGTGTAATGTAGTAATTTTAGCGACTGTAACCCCCGTCCCTCCCGCGCATACATATTTCACAACAAACATTCATTCTACATGACTTACATACAGGACAGGTACAGACTATACGATCACAAGCATAAACTCCATGTAGTCATGGTTACATACACAGGTCAATCCACATGCACTTGCGGCCCCATTCACTCGGTACATCGACCCAGTTAGTTTCGGCCTTGACCTTCACCAGCACCTACTTCTAAACATAGAACATGACACACCCACCGCTCACATCACGTGCACAGATATAAGCATAACAAGTCTCGTTCACGCGCCGGGGAAACCCACTTTCCCGGTGAGATCAGCACACATCAGCACATACATGACCAATCACAACACCGCATGCATTTGGCGGGAAAGTCTACACCACATGTTGCCGGCCCCGCAGTTTTTCTAGGAGTTGAGTAAATGGCCGCCACGAGCACAGACGTGTTGAGGTATTGTTAAGAAGTTTGGCCGTGCTCGTATAGAATACTTGGAATAATTGTGGACTATTTATACGTGAATTGTGATAAAGAAGGACCATAGTTTTCGGCTATCTTATTGACGGGGAATCACCGGACGTAGGTGTATTTGCGGCCTTGATGTGACTGTCTGGATCATTGGACATTGTCGCCCAAATAAATTATTGAACTGAACTGCCGGCCTTGTGATTTGCACAGCGATCGCAGACATTTCGGCCTAATATCGGCCATAGAACGATATTTATCACACATATAATTTTGTCAATAAGATATCATGATTTACGGTATCGAATGCCTTTGATAGATCGACAAAAACAGATAAAGTATAATTTTTTCCTTTTTCGTCATTCGCTTCAGAAATATCTGTCAGGAGTTTGATTACGGGATGTATAGCAGAATGTTTAGCTCGAAAACCATACTGATTGTCATACAAAATGTCCATAGTTTCCAAAAAAATTACCAGACGTTTGCATATTAATTTTTCCAATAATTTAGAGAAGGAGGGTAAAATACTTATGGGACGATAGTTTTTTATCACTTCCCTGTCGCCATTTTTGAATAAAGGGACTACTTTAGCTATTTTAAAATGGTCTGGAAAAATCCCCTGATTCATAGATTCGTTAAATATGTGTGTCAAAGGTATCAGAATTTCTTCAATGGTGTTTTTCATTAGTTTTGTAGATATGTTATCAAAACCTTTGGAAGTTTTGGCTTTCATTTTTCTCGATAATTGCAATATTTCCATGGGGTTCGTGGGGACCAAGAACATAGTAGTGGGATAACAGTGTTTGAAGTATTGTGAGAAATGTTGTTTCGAGCTTGGTATATTTCCACTTATTTTATCGCCTAAGTTGACAAAATATTCATTAAAATGATTAACTATTTCATACATATTTGACGTTTCATTTCCATTAACTATAATAGTGTTTGGTGTATTCGATTTATCATTGACTTTATTGATAACTGTACGTATGGCATCCCATGTCTTTTTCACATCATTTTTATTTTCATCAAAAATGTCTTTGTAATAAATATTCCGCCGTGCTCGCAAAGTTTTATTATATATGCAATTATACTTATTATATTTCACAGAATTATTTGCAGACGGTTTAGCTAATTTTCTGTTGTACAGTTTCCGTTTTGTTAAGGACGATACCAGCAAACCCTTTGTCATCCATGGTTCTCTTTTAATAAACCTTTTCTTAACAAACTTTTGTTTTAAGGGGAATGATATTTCAAATTTTTCGTTATATATATCATAAAAGTTCTGCAATGCCTGATTGGGGTCGGTGGTATTTAACACCGAATCAAAATTCGAGTTACGCAAATTTTCAATAAATTCTTGGGTTTTATTTTCAGTAAAACATCGGGTCCAGAAAAGTTGAGGTGGGGGCTCAGGGTTAATTTTGGAGTTTCGATAAATATTAAAGATCCCAAAATGATCTGATATATCACAAGTTATTATGCCTGATATTATCTCACTTTCGAATTCGTTCGTATACATGTGGTCTATCAGTGTGGCTGATTGGTGTGTCACTCTGGTAGGTCTATTTATTGTAGGCAAACAACCGTATGAAAACATTGTGTCAACAAAATTCATGGTTTTTGTATGATGGGAATAATTCAGTAGGTCTATATTAAAATCTCCCATTAGTAATACACGTTTTTTCTCTTCATCAATTAATTTTAAAATATCAAACAAAGTGCTTGTGAATATATCTAAGTCTGCTTTGGGGTATGTGTTCGGCCTATATATATTACCAATTATTAAGGGCTTGGATTTATTTCCTGTTTTGATTTCAATGAAAATAGATTCAAATATGTGAGGTAAGAAAACTGACAAATCGTTTCAAATCTGAAAATCTCAGATAGACCTATAACATCAAAGCCATCTGCACACTGCATATCAACAAGTAAGTTTTTAAGATCAAACCAGTGTGCATTTAAACTTTGACAATTTAGAGAAAAGACTGAAAGTTCGGTTGTTTTAATGTCAGAAAGTAGTGGTTTTAATTCGACTGGGTCGTAATATTTACACGCTGGTACTTTATATGTGTCAGATTCGTCTTCATCTAATTCTAGACGATGTATGAGGTCATATTGATCATCGGTTCGCACCCGTTCAAATGACACGCTACCCGCCATGACCCGACAGGTACACGCCGCCACAACTCCGCCACAAACAGCCTGCAAGGAAGAGTACACATCAGTACATGTATATAAATGACAAAGGGCAGTGTGTTTCGAGCTGATAAAAGTGCAGACATTACAAGAGTGCAGTGATAAACAAAAACAGAGTCAGGACTGGATTTAGCATATATATAAAAACACAGCAATTTTCTTGTAATATACAAAATGGATGCTAACAACTATACAGTAACGAGGACGGAACAACCATGACATGGTGAATTTGAGTACACACAGTATTTGACATATCCTGCACACAAGATAAATATAGGTCTGATTAAGCAAAGTTGACTGTAGTATTTTTGATATAAGTGAAAAATACATTTATTACGTGATTTTAAATTTAGGCGTCTGTTATTAAATGTAGCAATTCAATGTTATGCATGAATTAACTATAAAATAGACGACGAACAGCCGTAGGGCATGACGAGTACACAGTCAAAGGATTAACGAGTGTAAAGTCATACCCCAGGCTGTGAGTCGACCATTGTACTTGTGCCACAGGTGTGTCTACGTGGAATAGAACACGGCCCGGCCCACTGCCGACGGCGTCAACCGTGGCACAAAGGTTGTTTGTACCACGGTTGACACCCCCAACAAAAGGCCAGACCGTGATCCACTCAACATACACCACTGTCTGCCGTGGAATATAGGAACACGCTTGAGTGAACCCGTGGCACAAGTCAGATAGACCACTCGGCCCAAGTATCATACCCTGCGCCTTCTTCTGTATTCAACAAGGATCAAAAAGGTGTGAGACGGATCAAATGGCATGCCTGCAGTGGACGAGCAGTATTAAGGCGCAGCGTATGACACCCGGGCCGACCACTCGCACGCGCGGGCATGGCCCACACACTCGGTAATCTCTCGGCTAACGCCTCGAGAATAACCTCGTGTATGAGCCATACCCACGGGCGCTCGTGCTCCATCTACTACATAAACATGTACAAGACGTCGGTAGTTTAACTCATCTCCAATCAGTGTGAGCACAATTGGCCCAGATTCATGGATGAGGCCAAAAGTACACGTGATACAGTCATGAACTAAATTTGTCAGCTCTTGAGTTTATTTGACTTTGGGCTGAACTACCAATAAAAACAATGACGCGCAATATATAGAATATAATTTGTGGAATTAAATATAGTACTTTGCGGGCGGTACAAGTTTATACAATATCTATGCAATTGATTCATACACAAGACACAACAAACAGGTGTCATTTTTCTCACGGCACCCCTATATATAAACATTACATCCATACATGAACATGCAGGCCCACGTACGAGATAACAAAACGCAGAGATTCTGGATGATTGAAATGATTAGTAGTCACTTGATAATGATTGGCTGCAATTGGCCCCCAATTGATAGTTTCATGTCATTATCGCGAGCAACATTTGACAGGTGATTTGCATTTGGACTTTATTCAGTTAGTGCAGGACACAAGGAGACACACACTCCATCAACCAAGCTGTTGATTTATTCTTCCCAATTAAATTATGCTTTCATCATGGGGTGTAACTCAAACACCAGACCTGACCATAAACAGGAACCAATACTCAAGTACAGTATATTCTCAGCGAACAAAACTAAGTCTCCTATCCAAGCCAGTGTCTGGCAAACTCGAGCAATTTGTATCGAACTTCATGGAACCTCACATATGTGAATAAATCGGGGCTCCTCTGAAACATGTGGCTCATAGACGTGGAATCAATACCCAGTATTAAGTATTCCGAGCAAACAAAACAGGGTCCGTTATCCAATCTCATAGTCCGGGGACAGAAAGTCATATCAGGCATACGAAGTGAGAGAAAACAAAAATGACAGAGTAACTCATGAACCCCCAAAAATGGCCATTAGGAGGTGAAATCAGGTGTTCATGAAAGAGTGAGCATTTCCTGCCCCACTAGTGGCACCCGTCATCAATTCCCCAAAATTAACATGAAAATAGATCTAGTTGCATGGCAGACATGGATTTGCTGTATTTATCCACCAGATCATGATGACGTCCATATAATTTCTTAAACGCAGCTATAGCATCCAAACACGTCTTGCTGCATACTAGTGTCATGTTTGGTGTAGGCCTCTTTATCAACCAGATTTTGATGACGTCAATAGAATTTCTTAAAAGCCACTATTTGCCTTGGTAAAACCTATCCTCGTGTCACAGCAGAAAAGACTAGCTCTGGACTAGTCCTGATATTCGCAACATCACCACATAACTAACTAGGGTCAATTCCATCCACATATTGATAGGTGAACGGTGAAATGAAATTCATCACTCACGGTTCATATTTCATTATTATTATTGGCGAATTTTTCACAGAAACACCACGATACGGGAATTTTACAGGAATAATGTCGTTCAAATTACTATTATTGCTTTGGGGTTCAAGCAAAAACGTATAGGTGCGTATTTCATAGTCGTGTTTTATTGACTTCTGTTCACGTCAGCAAAAACAGGCAGAGAGAAAGCACGCGACGACATCCGGGTTTTTATTATGTTATTGTGTGACTGATCACTTCGCACTGCATGTTATGATGGATACTCAATACCTCGGCGGGGTCTCCCAAACTTCATTTGACAAAATAATACGATCAACCCGCTCAATTTACAACTGGGCAGCTCACGATATGGGACTTATGTTTGAAATCCATGAGATAAGATTTGAATGGCAATTTGATTAGTGTGCATACGTGTAAGTTTGAGTTGGCGTGAGACATTTTCATGGTGAACAATTCCTGTTTTAGAAGATTTTTTTCATATTTGCATCTGTCAACTTTGCCATTTTCGGTATTCGCGTACTGATAGTTTGCCTTATGATTCACAGCGAAGATTACTTTGGTACTATTCTGAAATACATTGCCATACCTAACGCGACAAAGGCCTTCAAAGTAATGAGCTCTAACATCACCTGCTCGCTAATTAAAACATGAAATCATGTATTTTGTGCACCCAGTTTTACCCTCAGATTTGATTAGTCTGATGTCCAACATAATCACACAGAATCATACATCAACACATCTGTTCTTCGCGTGCTAGTGTTGTGCATAATATACCCCTTGTGGATCAGTTGGACTGTATATAATTTTTCAAAGTAAAATGCAAAATCCATCGTCGAACGATCATATATTGTTCAGTTTTATGTGTACTGGACATGAATTCCTACAGAAATCCCGGCAGGAAACATATTAGACCAGTAATAAACTCTATATAGTGTATCCTAGATGTAAATTATACTTGACAACTAGGCCCACATATATTGTATGAGAAACCTTAAATATTATGCCATTCTGATTGCAAATGTATCGTGAAATAGTGTCGCTTACAACAGGAACATGTTAACACATATTAGATCGATTTCATTGATTCATGCACATGACACGAGCAACTATACTATGTTCTAATTTTTTCTCACCACACCCCTTTATGTAAATATACATAAACATCCATTCATTACATCCTGCCCTACGTGCGAGATAAGGAAACCAGATTCTGAATGATTTACACATTGGGTATTCGCCTGATAGTGATTGGCGACAATTGGCTCTCATTGATATGTCACATATATGTTATTATTATCAGCAGCAAGTGGCGGGTGATTTGTATTAGGAGTGCACTGGGTTAGTGCAGGAATTCTATTCCCATCTGGAACGAGACACACACCATCGAAGTTTATGATGATTTATTCTTCCCAATCAAAGTATGCTTTCATCACTGGTTGAAACTTAATACATCGACCATGACTATATTGCATTGAATGCTTGATGAATTCTTCGGTCATCACGAACAGATATTTCGGTCATTAGGGGCAGTGAGTGTGTGAAATATAGGTGTTTCTACTGTACACTAAATCGAATTAGTATACAACTGCCCAACAACCTACTAGAATAATTTGAAAATCCGAAACAAAACCCACGCAGTAGGTATGTAATGCACTCCCTTACCTTTTTTGGTATGGCTTAGAATTTTAACAATTTATTGTACAAAGCAAACAGGACATTATTGTTTTTCAATAATGGAAAACAACAGACACAATATCGATGCCACTGTGGTGTCCAGTTTCGAAGTCACAAGTACATTCTTGATCTCTTTCTTTTTCAGACCAACTCATACTTTTTCTGTATCTGTACGCCTGATACATTATCTGGATAGGATGTACCCAACGCAACAACATTCCTGCTCAAGTGATCGAAATATTTCAAGCATCCACCTGGACCTAAAGTCAAGTTCAACACAAAATCTCATATGAATTTTGCCCAAAATTTGAAATTTTGTTTGTTTCCTTTTGGCATAAACCATATTTTTTCACCAAATTTCAGACTTCTGTCTTATCTTGAAAAACTAAAAAGTTGGCAATCGATTTCATGTTGAACATGAGTATAATTATGCCACATTTTACCACAGTTACACGATGTTACCTTGGACATCTCAGTCACGAGGTCACCTGGGGATATGTTTTGGTCGTCAAATCAGCCAATTACGTTGTCTCGTTCTCAAGATATATATAACTTTGCAAAGGGTTGACGACCAGCATATGGAATGAATGGGAACAATTTCCTATCAAACGGTAGCTCGAAATTCCAATCGTAATTCAATTCTAGGTGCACAGAAATCTTCACTTCGTGGCGTTGTTTTTATGAAAAGATCTTACGGGAGTTTCATTGAATTGATGAGAACTAATACTCAGCAAGTTTTTGTACAACGATACTCTAGAGTGTGTTTCGTCTTCTTTTGATCCTTTCTGAAATCAATAGACAAAACCTATAATTGCATGTATTCATTGGTGGTATTCAGATGTGCTCATTATCTGCTATAAATTTTCCAACAATAGATAATAATAATGATTATAATAATAATAATAAATTTATTCTTATATAGCGCTAGTAAATATACACATTCTCAAAGCGCTTTACAAAAGAAAGTTGTGTAAAAAGGTGATTAAAAATTATAAACATACACGTAAAAGTATTGATAAGGACATAAAATTATGACTAGGCAAACATTGTATGAGATATTTGGAGATTACATGTGTTCGTACGCAATTGAAAACAGATGAGTCTCTAATTTGGCTTTGAAGCTGGATAAAGTTTTTGAACTCCTGATGTCACGAGGCAAAGTGTTCCAAGCTTAGGTCCGACCACACTGAAAGCGCGGGCACCATATGCATCTGTTCGAGATCTAGGTACCAGTAGATTAGTTCCATCGACCTGAGGGATGTTCGTCGAGTGTTGAAAGTGATCTGCTCAGCCAGATACACTGGGGCCTGGTCGTTAAGACAACGATATACGATTGTCAGTATTTTAAAAGCTGATCTTGATCTGATGGGAAGCCAGTGAAGGTCCCTGAGGATCAACAAGGCTAATACTTTCAATAGCTATTGTTCATTTGTAGCTTTTTTGGTAAACGATCTGTTACACTAAAATATAGACAAATAATTGCGATTAACAGAGATTTGTACTCGACAAGTGATAGTGTTTGCTCAGGTATATCACAATATTTCGCAAATGTACTTTGTGACACCGGTCTGTGGACTTTCTCGGTGTAATGGAATTATTCCTGAGTAATTACTTATTCAGAAATATCTGAATATATCTGATAAATTGGGTTCAAAGGGTTTGGATGTCGGCAATGATACTCTTGGGTATTCACCTGAAAACAAAATTACACATCTGACAAGCGATGAATGTTACCAGGAAGGATGGAATGAGGTAAATTTGGTCAGTAAACTGGTTAGTAAACATAAGTGTTAATAAATCAGGAAGCATAACATGATCATTCTTCATTTATTCCTTTATAATTCTATTTCTGTGCACAATGAATAACAATAGAATTCTGATTTCTGATACATATTTTATTACTTGTCGAAAATTTTAACAAAAAAACAATCGCATCATGCAAATGGTCTTACCGATTCAATACGTCCGCAACTCCAATTTAACATTTCTTATCTGATCAATTTACTACTAGTGCATTTTAATTATTTGATGGTAACCTGCTATATGAATCAACGTTTTACCACTCTCTTTTAGAAGGCAATTATAAGACATAAATAAATGAATCTTTATGTGTATGGGATTTTATTATTGTATTGACAGCTTTTATTTGATAAATTGAATATTTCACAAAAAAATGACTCGAAAAACTCACTATTATTTTAAGTAACGATTCGCATCTTTGCGAAGGGTGGTTTGTGTTTTGGCCATAAATGATTTGTGTTTTGGTGGGTCACCCCACCTAGCGCCTCCATAAAGTTCCGAACGCCATGAATTTTAGGCCTGGACCTGTCTATTTCACCTCTTATCACAGGGAAATAAACTGGAGAAATACTAGGGAACATCAAGGGCGATAATATCACATCGAATATATGATTCCAAACGATACATTATTGATAATCTTAGAGATATTGGTAAAGCCAGTTGGGATTCGATCCCAGAGAAAAGTATGCTGATGATACAAACACAAATATGCACGACATAATACTATAGTAAGCCAGGTGGAATTATATCAGCATGGTAGGTGATAGGAAAGTCAAAAGCTATCCATCTTTAAAGGGTATATATCACGTAAATATGACATCAGCTTATTTGAAGCCACTCGTTGAGCTGAATAGAACAGTCTTTACAGAATGTTGATATCTCGATTTGTTAAAAAGTTATAGCTATTTTAATACTGAAAATCCTGCAAATTTCTCCCGATATTCTTGAAAAATCTGTCAGCTAATTAGTATGCAAATGAGATGTGTGACGTCATTGACAGCTTGCTCTTTAATTAGGCGATTTAACATGTCACAATTAAGCATTTGAGCTCATATTTGGTCACCAAAACTCATCAGATATATCGTTCAATGGGGATAGTCAGTGAGTGCATATCAATTTTGGTTACCATGGCAACCAATGGGATGATTTGGCCCTCAGCAACCAGGTTGCTAAGGCTGGTATTCAAGTTAAAACACAATATGAAAGTATCAAACCAATTTAGATAACAGGGTAGTGACTATATTTTGTGGAATTGATCAATAAAATGTTCAAAACACACCTTAGCAACCGATACAGGCCTGAGAAATCACTGACGTTTAGAGCCGTTGGAAGTTAGTGCATGCTATTACTGCTGGTGTCCCAAGCCTGTATTGGTTGCTAAAGGTTGTGTTCACATATTTTGATGATATATTCCTCAATATATTGTCATTACACTGTTGTCTGAAATGGTTCCATACATGTATATCTTGTTTTTAGTTAGAAATTGACCTTAGCAATCATGGTTGCTAAGGGCCCAGCCAGGCCATTGGTTGCCATGGCAACCACGAATTTCTTAAAATCACTGACTATTCGAACTAAAAAGCATAAAAAATGGGTTTTGGTGAACAAATATGGATATAAATTATTCCATTTAAAAGTACCTAAATAAAAAGCAGTCTGTCATTGACGTCACACATCTCATTTGCATATTAATTAGCTGTCAGACTCTGTTGTCAGATTTTGTAAATATGTTTAAAGTGTCATAAATTTGGAAGGAATCATGATATCAATATGCTGTGAAGACAATTTTGTTCAGTTCAAATATTGCTTTCACATACATAAGAAAAAACAATATCCAATTTTCGTGATATATACCCTTTAACGGTTCACATTCTCCAATAATTTTGACGATTTTAGAAGACGTCACACCCTCACATTGGAGCTGAAGATGATGCCTTTCGACTAACTAGTCTCGCTTTGGTATTTTAGAAAGAGGCACATAGTTCATAGTCGCGTTTTATCGACTTCTGCTCAGGACAAAAAACAACAGGTAAATAGAATACACGCGACCAGATCCGTGTTTTTATTATGTTATTGTGTGACTGATCACTTCCTCTCGGCATGTTATAATGGATACTCAATACCTCGGGAGTGGGGATTGGTCGCCCAGTCTTTCACTTGCCAAATGAAACTCATCGTATTCAATTTACATCTGCGCAATTTATGACCCAGGAGCTATTATTGAACTCCAGGAATAATCTTGAAATTCGAATAGAATTTCGATAGTGTAATTTGGCATTGCTGTGATATATATTCATGATAAACAATTGAGTTTATATAATATCTTATTCGAGTTTGCACGTGTTTAGCTTTGCCATTTTGTCATCTATCCGTAATTGGTGTTCGTCTCCCAGGAAATAGATTTTGTTTGTTTAGTAAAATAAAATGCCATGACACAATGATAATTACATTGACATAATTCTGGGAATATGTAATGTAATATAATATACATCGCTGTACTTGGCAAGATTTTAATCCTGTGTCCCAAGGGCCTTCTAAGTAATCATTTCTACCTGGTCCCTAATCAGGTAGAAAAAAGTGTGAATAAATAAATTCACACGTTTTCGGCGCTAGATTTCACATAAAAATATTTGATTAGTCTGGAGTCATAATATTCGTTGCATGCTACGGATATACCTGTAATACTGCCATGTAATGTTGAATTTTCATGGTGGAATATCAGCAATCAAATGTCAAAAGATCACACATTGTACTGTCCTCTGTGTACCAGAAGTATGACAGCTAGGCAGGAAGTATACAGGTTTTCCTAAAAAACATTTTTTTTCATGACAATTACATAATTTGCAATTGAAAAAGTCCATAATATTATGGGTTTTTAATTGCATGTATATAAATGAATAGCTTATCTTAGTGCAGGTAGGTGTTTACATGCACATACTGTGTTATATATCGATGTCATTGGTCCATGCCCATGACACAAAGAGCAAATTCTCAGGCACCCCTTTATAGCATCCATACATACAATGTAAACATGCAGGCCTACGTGCCAGATAATAAACGCAGTTTCTGGATGATTTAAATGATGACTATTCTCTAGATAGTGATGGGCAGCAATTGGCCCTCATTAATACAAGCATGTCATTATTGAGAGCAGCAATTTGGCAGGTGGTTTGCATTAGGACTGAGAGAGTGCAGGAAATCTGTTCCCTTCTGTAAGGAGACACACAAACCATCATCCATGCTGGCGCTTTATTTTTCCAAATAAAATTATGCTTTCGTCACGTGGTGTAACTCAATACACCGGACCCCAGTAAATTGTATTACCTTTGCCATGAATACTTGATAAATGTGTCCGGAACTGTCTTAATATATATGCATGAAATGTGCACACGTACTTTCATGAGTGAATGATCAATGGCACATAACTTCATTTATTTGAATGAACAAATGTATAAACGTATGTTTAATGAGTTTTGTCTTCTGAACAAGACTTTGAACAGATTTGTTACATTGACTTCATGTAAATGTATCTAAGTAATCGCTGAGAACTGGTAGAAAACATGTCTAAATCTCTCTCTATGACATAATTATTTTGAATTGACATTTTAAAATTAGTCGCAAAGTAGCAGGTAATCTCGAGTTGTCGTTTTGGATTTAAGGAAATACATATATTGCCATGACAAAGACAAGACCAATATCTCCATTTGCGCTATAATACGCAATATATACAATATCGATGGCTAAACTCGTCCCAGTCAAGTATTCCGTGAATGCACTTGCATGTTCTAAGACAAAAAAAAATATGGAATGAAAAAAAAAGAATGGGTTTGTTTGTGTTCGGATATGGTTATCTTTTGAAAATTACTTCATTATAAGTGCACAGAAATCCTGACTTCTTGCAGTTAACCCTATGAAAGACTGTTTTCCGGAATTCCAACGAGATCAATATAAGCACTAATACTTAGCAATTATCTATCTATCCGTATGTATGGATGATATTCGATAAGGTATTTCACAAATTGCACAGTAAAATACATTTGCATGCAAATTTTGAAACCAATCTGTTCACTTTCTCAGTGGAGTGTCTGATTAATTGCTACCTAATTGGCCAGCGCGTCGCGCTGGTCTTCTAAGTTTGAGTAAAAACAGACCCACGGAGGGTAGACATGGGCGGCCCCGGTCCTGTTATCATTTGTTTTAGATACAGTAATCTAAAGAAAAGGATCACAACACTTTCAAGAATAATATATAATGAGTTCAGCATTTTATTCTTGTGAATAAACGCAATATTCTGAGAGCTTTACGATATTTTGGGGTGGTTTACCGTAATACATACGCATACAGTAGCGCAACAAAATTTTTGAGCTAAATTTCTGACGTTGGCAGAACAATTAAGAAAGATAGCCAACTTTTATAGTTCCCGACATAAGAGTGATAAAGTGTAATGAAAAGTGTGTTTTTTACACCAAAATAGACCCCATGAACTATCAATTTGAACCAAAACAATGGGCACCATTGATATAAACATATGTTCTCCTGTGTTTATTGTATGGAGAATAATGAGCAATTTAATCCATTAAATTAAGGTTATTAATCACACAAACTTTCCCATCCCAACATATTTCCGATGGCCACGAAAAATAATTCTCTCCATTGTATGTTACTTGTATTCGGCTAGAGACGTTGGATGTCAGCGACATAAGTATTACCCTCTGCATTATGAACCCGCAGTGCTTTTTAAACTCGTATGATTTGGGTCCAAAATGATCTAAAGTAAGTGTTCTATGATTGGTTTTGATAAAACAATATCTGATACTGTTGCTGGGAAAATTTGAATATCATTGAACACGTTCAACAATGTTTAATAACTATGTTTCGTTGTCCGTCTACTTCGCTGAAATGATTAGGGGGCGACTCTTCTTATGTCCAGTGTGTGTATGATACCAACACTAGGCATTCACACACTCTACAATGTCATACTCTACATGTGGAGTCAAAATTCGATCGACGCACGCCGTGGCAGATCGATGATGTTGTTTTCCTCCATTTTTGCAATGGATTGCTGAGTAAATATTATGTAAATAAGTAAACAATTCATATATGGTTGGTTCTCATGAATATCATTATTAGGGGAAATTATTATCAAGTTAGGTGGCAAATATGAGTAATTTTTAGAGTTTGTATTATAAAAGGCTTTTTCATTCAATAGTTTTCACAGAAATGAGCGATTAATGGTTCGAACATGTATAACAGTGTATAAACCCTGCATGTGACGAGACATTAACCTAACAACTACCATTAACCTAACTGTTACTTATTCAGTTACTTGTCTAACGTTTTGCTCCAAAATTCATTGACAAAATAGAGGAAAACAACACCATCGCTCCACCACGGTGTGCGTCGATCACATTCTGACTCCACGTAATTCGTATCACTCTGTCATAAGCCAAATTCTCGATATTTGTATGTAGAGTGTGATTCACCTGAGTGCAAATTAATCATACTCATGACAGTCAATGAATGTAGAATGAGTGATGTTCCAAGAAACAAGTGTATTTGATGATAAAATGCACCGAATTGGTTTACATACCTTTGGTACAAAATAGTTTAGAAATGAGGAATATTACATGATCTTTGTTTATCCATGTTCACGTATGTGCTCGAAGTGTTGGCCTCAATAAGGCTAAATATGATCTAATGATTCCTAAATATGATTCGTCGTGTAGCGCTACATTAGTGAATCGCTTCTGGTGAGATCGCACGTCATGCCCGCTGGGGTCGTGCAGTTCACTTCGCGCAGTGGAATACGCGTGTCACAAAGCCTACAAAATAATCATAAAAATCGCACGCTTGTAGCCTCGACCATCCTGCAAGCACTCTCCCCAGTGACCACAACTCCATTAGTCTGAAATATTCTAGGGAACCAACATCACATCATCGTTTCTTATGCACTAAATTATGAATGTCCTAACTGCAATGTGTAAGGGCGTTCATTTAAATCGGAGAGAAGATACAAAAACACAGGCTTAACACTGTTTGGTTTGAAGCAACAAGTTTGCAAGAATTTATAAAAACCCAGAGTAAAATTGAATTCTTATAATCTCTATGAGCAAATGATACCTTGAAAATTATTACTGAGCCAAAAAGCTACCATAAATTCATTAACCTTATGGCTTGTGATCAGGCACCTATGTACTTGTCATACGTCTTTGATATAGGGTTTGTTTTGGATTTCTAAAATATATATGGGCTGTTGGGCAGTAGTATACTAATTCCATCTGGTGTACAGTAGAAACAACTACATTTCACAGAATGTCTGCCCCTGATGACTCTAGTGTGTCTTTCGATAAACTATTTGGTCGGGCTTTGTTCGTATTCAGAAATATTGCCTTCTACATTCGCCATTGGCATCATCAAAATCTAGTTTACATTTGTGGTAATAGATGGATACTTACATTAAACGTGATAAACATAAATATTTCACTGATCATAATTTAAATGAATCACTGTTCTTTTCACTAACATTTTCGCTAACACTTTGTGCGCTAGATCAAATTCCTTCTACGCGTAGAGGCAGATGTGTGCCTCTATAGCCATACATAGCACTAACATGCACCTGCACATACAAGGAAATTGAGCTGAGTTGCGATGTCTACATTGTAGAAATGACATTAATTCCTGAGTCTGGATTTGCTTTTCACCAAACTTTGTCACCTGTATTTTCAATCGCTGGTCTATGGCACATCAAAGTGCAGGATATAGAATATAGAAACTATTTGTCATCGATTTGGAGGACAATATTATAGAATGACATAAAATTGTGTTCAATACATTAGGATGTTCTTGTTAATATTGCTCCAGTCTGTTAAGTTTTAATCCCCGCAGAAATTGTACTGGTACCTATAGTAAGCCCTGATGTCACCACATACACCCATAGGGGTATGGTATCTGACTATAACTCGCCAAGGCCTTTACTGTAGTTTTTGTTCGCCAAGGCTCGCAAAAAGCAAAAGCTCTTTAACTCGTTTAACATGTTTAATAAATTTGATATCGAATGGGCACTCATTCAAGATAATGTTTTCCCGATTTCTGTGATCCGGATTGATCTCGGCTACGCCTCAAACATAGTGATATCACTTTCCTGTGTCAGTGCATTATCTCACATATAACAAGCCATTGCGATTTATATCTACATCTACAAAGTCGTGTTTCATCATGCATTTTTCATATTCATGGCTTCTCACAGACACCACCGGATACATAACAGCCAACCATTTGTAAAAATATTGCCGTTCAAATTACTGGTATTGTTTGGGGGTTCTAAAAATAGGTGTGTATTACATATAGTCACGTTTTATTGACTTCTGCTTTCGTAAAGAAAACAACAGGTAGAAAGAAAGCACGCGAGCAGATCCGAGTTTTATTATGTTATTGTGTGACTGATCACTTCCTCTCGGCATGTTATGATGGATACTCAATACCTCGTGAATGGGGAATGGACGTCTAACCGTCACTTGCCTTAATAAAACCGCCCCGTACCTAACATCATATTTATTTTCTCGCATTTCGTGATATAGAACTTACTGTTGAACACCTTGGGATATCTGAATTTGATTGTTGTGCGTACATATAACGTTTTTGCACATGTTCAATCAGCTCGGATTCTCTGTTTTTTTATACCAGTTCTACAGTATAAACTGATATCATTCCGTTATAGGCACATCAGATTTCGAGACTTTGATCAAATGTAGCATCATCTAGATAATGAGTTCCAACATCACGTGTTCCCCAGTCAAGAAATTCGCGTCAGAAACCCATAATCTTATGGAATCCTGAATGCAGATGTATAATGACATAGTGTATTTTACTGCAGGTAGATGTTCATACGTTATCGATGTCACTGATTCATACACATGACACAAGAAACGCGTGGTTTTTTTTTCACGACATCCCTTTCTATAAACAACATTCATACATTCATTCATAACTACGTGTGAGATAAGAGCACGCAAATTATGAATGACCCAACTAATTATTATTTACGTGATAATAATTGGCGCCACTTGGCTCTAATTGATAAAAGCATGTCATTATTGCGAGCAGGTGATTTGCATCAGGACGTCACTGGGTGAATGTAGAAATTTCATACCTATCTGTAAGGAGACACACAAGCCATTGATCAGGACTGATTTATTATTTCCGATCATGTTATCCTTTCGTCACTGGGTATCTCAGTTATACACTGGACTTTACTATATTGCATAACCTGTACTTTCCAAAATAATCTTAGATACACGCAATATGTAGACATCCTCCATGAGCCTACACATCTTTAATGGGTCTGATCGTAAACGAATGTACGAACATATGATCTGAAGTTGGGTTCCGTGGTTTGAACAAGACTTTTATTCAAATAATATTTGTTCCATTGACTTCATTGACGTGTATTCATTTCCTCATTGAAAACCGCCAGAAAACAAGTTCAAATCTCTGCTTGGCAAAAAAAAAAACATTTTGTATTTTTTTCGCAGTGAGCAAGATATATAAAATGACGACAACATGTGCAGTCTATACGTTTCCATGTATCCACCAAGATTATCACTGCTCTGTTGCTGATCACTTTTACTCTCGAAATCATTGATGGCTAAATCCTTATCGTACGAAACAATGCTGACGCAGAAAGACGATATATCCGCGCGAAATACTGGCGTCGCATCACCGCAAGTTTGAAACAATACACGTCTCAAATAAAAATATTATTATTGTTTGAGCCCAATGATAATGACGGACATAAAGGCGAATGTACAGCATCTAGTACAAACAAACACGATCTCGACTCAACTGCTTAAACATAAAATGGGTTGGCTAGTAGCATATGAATGTGTATGAGTTTCTTGAATCATGGTTTAACATACATTCGCATGCCTTGAGTTCTCCCAAAATAACAAAAACAAAGGTGAATGAAAATAGAATTATTACTGTAATGTTTTTCAAATACTAAATATATTGGAAATACTTCCATCATATGTCCACAAAAATTATGAAGTTGGGCAGCTAGCTTCGAAAGACGTTTCCGGGAATTTCAATGAACTTGATGACTACTGATACTTAGCAATCAAACCTAAAACAATACTAACTGCACATCGAGATTGGAGAAGTATTTTATATCTCAATCCCTGCTGATGAACCTCATCTAGGATCAATAGACAAACCCCAGTAATTGAATGTAACAACTGCCGGTGTTCAGATATGCTCACTAGCTGATATAAATTATTGTGTCCAAGGACAGAGCTTGTATACTTTCAATAGTGATCAGAGGTTCTGTACAGCTCAACGATGTGTATACATGTGCATTATATTTCATAATGTGTGTGTATGTTTTTTCTTCAAATACCAGTTGCCTCACTTCGAACACAACGTATGAAAACAATTTTAAATACCAAACTCGCTGATGAGAAACGTGGAAGCTACCAAGCCAATGTAATGGCGCCAGTGTTGATTAAAGTATCGTTTAGATAAATTATCGTAAGAGTTTTACTCGCCACGTTTTTTGGTCTGTCTCAACAAGAGGGTACTGGCATTGTGTAAATGGCATAGCAAAGTATTTACGTTGTGTCACCAATCTGTGGACATTCTCGGTGAAGTGGAATTATTTCTGATTAATTGCTATCTAAATATATCTAATGAATTGGGGTCAGAGAGGTTGAATGTCGGCTGTGATACCATCCAGGAGCATTCACCTGAAAACAATTTAATTATACTTATGACAATCACTGAATGTGAAGAAGTAATATTGTCAGAGACATGTGTTTGATGATAACATGTAGAAAGAACTGCTCTGCATACCTTTAAAACATATATGTTTAAAAACAATGAATATTCCACTTTTTGTTTTCGTTTATTTTGTGAATCTACATGAATTTCCTATGATCAACAGTTCTGCCAAAATGTTTGTTTCATTGAGTCCAATCTAAATATGACTTCTCGTGTCCCATTATTAAACTAGCGGATCGTTTCTCTCTTGGAGAAATCGTACATCATGCACGCTGAGGTTGTGCAGTTCATATCGCGCACTGAAGAACCATGAGTGATAAAATAGTCATAAAAACCACATCACTAGCCTCGACCATCCTGCAAGCATTCTCCCCTGTGACCACGACTCCATTAGTGTGAAATATTCTTTTGTGGCAATTTTTACATCAACACCTCCTGGGCACATAAATTATGGATGGCTTCATTGTGTGTCGGCGTTAAGTTAAATCGAACAGAAGATACACGGCCACAAGTTTGCAAGGATTTATATGAATCCAAATTTATGTGGAATATCCATAATCTGTATGCAAATTCATACCAACCAAAGGATTGATAGAAATACTATTTCTTCAACGGGTTGATAAAAATAGTTTTAGATAGATCTAAATATTCCACGAAGAAATTTGATGAATAACACATATTTACATGTAGGCCTGGACTTTCTCTCCACTGATGAGTTGTCACCTGCCACCTTAAGTGTTGGTATGTGGCACTTCAAACTGCAGTGAAATGAATGTGAGAATTGGTCAAATTTAATCAAGAGGACAATAATATCACACTGGCTGTATTACTTTGCACGATATGTTGATGGTACGCTTGAGAAAAGTTAGTATAGCCAGTTTAGATCTAATCCCCAGATAACTGTTATAATACAGGGTGGATACAGGAATTTGAAGGCTGGATAGTTCAGGCCCTACAAACTAGGACCTTTTTATTTTATGCGGTAGCTCCTCTTCTACTCTTGAGTAACAAATTCACAAAACTAACTCTACTACTCTACTCCACTAACTCTACTCTGATTTCCGTGTTATGTTTTCTTTCATGCCAGAAGGAATGAGGTAAGTGCACATCGCTCCCTGTATCACCACATAATACGCTGAGAGGGTACTGGCATTGTGCAAATGGTATAGCAAAGTACTTATTTTGTGTCACCAATCTGTGGACATTCTCGGTGGAGTGGAATTATTTCTCATTAATTACTATCTAAATATATCTTATGAATTGGGGTCAGAGAGGTTGAATGTCGGCTGTGATACCATCCAGGGGCATTCAGCTGAAAACAAATTAATTATACTTATGACAATCAATGAATGTAGAATGAGTGATATTACCAGAGACATATGTGTTTGATGATAACATGTAGTCGAATTGCTCTGCATACCGTTAAAACATATATGTTTAAAATCGATGATTATTCAATTATCTGTTTTTCGTTTTCTTGCTATATATGTATGTCTTATGTTTAAAGTCATAGTAGCAAGGTACCATTATATGGTTTTATTCCTGTTCACATAAAGGCATTGTGGACATTTGGTGATAAAAAAAAGGTGTTCGCTTAAATTGGTAACTAATAGCAGCGACATGTAATTGAGTATATTGCGCCAGTATTGCAATCGCCTTCTCCAGCCGATGAAAGAAATAGCTTCGGCAATTTCCGTAATCGTGACGTCAGTTGAGGCAGAATGTGCTCTGATGGCTCGCCGAAAACGTAAAATACGTAATTTGGTGGCCAGCTCAAAGACAAAAAATCACTTCAAAATGCATGCAATTCAACAGAAAACACGCCAAAACCAGCAAATACTGGACATCTTGCAGTTCAACAAACCTCCGTTCTGGGTGAATAAATAGTACTGATTCTAAATATCAAGACAAGAAATGCCGCATTTCTGCCATGTCAACCCTTCACTTGAATTGTCGAACATGGTCAATTCATGGGGCATGAAATCAAGCACGTTCTAGTAACGTTCAAGGTCAATATTTGACATTTTCGTGGAGATAGTGTGGATTGTTTTACTGAAAAAATACATTTACATCATACAAGCCTGCCTCATAACTCGCCTGTCATTTACGATGGTAACTTGGACATCGCCATTTTGAGGTCATACTTGAAATCTCGTCTCGGTCGTCCACATGGTTACTTGCGTTTCCACGATTTCGATTTAACTGTATATTCATAATGTGTGTTGGCTACTAGCATATTGAATGTGTATGAGTCCGTTGGATCATGGTGTAACTGTTCCGTACATGCATTTGCATGACTTGATATCTCCCAAAATAACAAAAGGATGGTGAACGGAAATAGAATGGTTACTGTATTGTTTTTCAAATACAAAATACATTGGAAATACTTCCATCATATGTGCACACAAATTCTGAATTTGGGCAGTTAGTTTTGGACATGAACTTGATGACTACTGATACTCATCAATAAAACTTGAAACAATACTAACTGCACATCGAGATTAGAGAGGTGTTTTGTATCTCGAACCCTGCTGATGAACATCATCTAGGATCAATAGACAAACCCCAGTAATTGAATGTAACAACTGCCGGTGTTCAGATATCCTCACTATCTGATATAAATTGTTGCGTTCAAGGACAGAGCTTGTATACTTTCAATAGTTAACTGCTGTTAATATGTGATCACATCAGGTTCTGTACTGCTCAACGATATGCATACATATGCATTATATCTCATAATGTGTGTGTATGTTTTTTCTTCAAATACCAGTTGCCTCACTTCAAACATAACGTATCAAACCAATTTCAAATACCAAACTCGCTGATGAGAAACGTGAAAGCTACCAAGCTACCAAGCTTGATTAAAGTGTCGTTTAGTTAAATTATCGTAATGCTCAGAGTTTTACTCGTCACGTTTTTTGGTCAGTCTCAACAAGAGGGTACTGGCATTGTGCAAATGGCATAGCAAAGTATTTACTTTGTGTCACCAATCTGTGGACATTCTCGGTGAAGTGGAATTATTTCTGATTAATTGCTATCCAAATATATCTGATGAATTGCGGTCAATGAGGTTGAATGTTGGCTATGATAATATCCAGAAGCATTCACCTGAAAACAAATTAATTATACTTATGACAGTCACTGAATGTGAAGGAGTAATATTATCAGATACATGTGTTTGATGATAACATATAGTAAGAACTGCTCGGCATACCTTTAAAACATATATGTTTAAAAACAATGAATATTCCACTTTTTGTTCTCGTTTATTTGGTGAATCTACACGAATGTCCTATGATCAACAGTTCTGCCAAAATGTTTGTTTCATTGAGTCCAATCTAAGTATTATTTCCCGTATCCCATTATTATACTAGCCGATCGTTTCTCTCTTGGAGAAATCGCATATCATGCACGCTGGGGTTGTGCAGTTCATATCGCGCACTGATATGCGTATCAGAAAAAAAACATGAGTGATAAAATAATCATAAAAAACACATGACTGTAGCCTCGACCATCCTGCAAGCATTCTCCCCTGTGATCACGAGATCCATTAGTCTGAAATATTGTTTTGTGGCAACTTTTACATCAACATATCCTGGGCACATAAATTATGGATGGCTTCATTGTGTGTCGGCGTTAAGTTAAATCGAACAGAAGATACACGGCCACAAGTTTGCAAGGATTTATAGGAATCCAAATTTATGCGGAATATCCATAATTTGTATGCAAATTCATACCAACCAACGGATATATTGATATAAATAATTTTAGATAAATCTAAATATTTCACGAAGAAATTTGATGAATAACACATTTTTAGGCCTGGATTTGCTCTCCACTGATGAGTTGTCACCTGCCACCTTAAGTGTTGGTATGTGGCACCTCAAACTACAATGAAAAATAAATTTGAGAATTGCTATGTTTTATTCAAGAGGACAATAATATCACACTGGCTGTATTACTTTGCACGATATGTTGATGATACGCTTGAGAAATGTTAGTATAGCCAGTTTAGATCTGATCCCCAGATAACTGTTACAATACAGGGTGGATACAGGAATTTGAAGGCTGGATAGTTCAGGCCCTAGAAACTAGGGCCTTTTTGATTTTATGCAGTAGCTCCTCTGCTCCTCTTGAGTAACAAATTCACAAAACTAACTATACTCTGATTTCCTTGTTATGTTTTCTTTCATGCCAGAAGGAATGAGGTAAGTGCACATCGCTCCCTGTATCACCACATAATACGCTGAGAGGGTACTGGCATTGTGCAAATGGTATAGCAAAGTACTTATTCTGTGTCACCAATCTGTGGACATTCTCGGTGGAGTGGAATTACTTCTGATAAATACTATCAGAACTATTACTATCTATATATATCTGATGAATTGGGGTCAGAGAGGTTGAATGTCGGCTGTGATACCATCCACGGGCATTCACCTGAAAACAAATCAATTATACTTATGACAATCAATGAATGTAGAATGAGTGATATTACCAGAGACATATGTGTTTGATGATAAAATGTAGTCGAATTGCTCTGCATACCTTTAAAACATATATGTTTAAAATCGATGATTATTCAATTATCTGTTTTTCGTTTACTTGCTATATATGTATGTCTTATGTTTAAAGTCATAGTAGCAAGGTACCATTATATGGTTTTATTCCTGTTCATGTAAAGAAATTGTGGACATTTGGTGATAAAAAAAGGTGTTCGCGTTAATTGGTAACTAATAGCAGCGACATGTAATTGAGTATATTGCGCCAGTATTGCAATCGCCTTCTCCAGCCCATGAAAGAAATAGCTTCGGCAATTTCCGTAATCGTGACGTCAGTTGAGGCAGAATGTGCTCTGATGGCTCGCCGAAAACGTAAAATACGTAATTTGGTGGCCAGCTCAAAGACAAAAAATCACTTCAAAAGGCATGCAATTCAACAGAAAACACGCCAAAACCAGCAAATACTGGACATCTTGCAGTTCAACAAACCTCCGTTCTGGGTGAATAAATAGTACTGATTCTAAATATCAAGACAAGAAATGCCGCATTTCTGCCATGTTAACCCTTCACTTGAATTGTCGAACATACATCAGGGAAATAAATATGCGACATGCAGTTTCACCTTGCTGGCTACATGTACCTTCAGGTCTGCCTCAAATGACGTCACCAACCACGTGACCCACACTAAATTCAGGATCAAAATCTTTGGCGATTTACGGAAGGAGTGCCTATTTGGTTCGATATCTCGAAACCCATTGATTGTATTTGTAAAATTCGTTCGAATTTATTGAAAACTGTTCATAATAGACTAAATGAAAAGCACTTTCATCGGCATGCTACTAGGTCTTTAACGGTTCTGCTCATATTTTCGTCTCATTGAGGCCAAGTAAAATAGGATTTCTCGTGTCCCAATATTATACTAGCTGATCATTTCTCTCTTGTCATGGCTCGTGCTTTTAATCTGCACCCACTCATACTTTTAAACACCTGCACAAGCACCAAGCGTTGATTCGCGCACACTCACCACTTTGCAGAATAGTCAACCAGTTGACGGTGGCCGTGTAGTGGAAGAAGAAGAATAAGAGGTCAATTCATGGAGCATGAAATCAAGCACGTTCTAGTAACGTTCAAGGTCAATATTTGACATTTTCGTGGAGATAGTGTGGATTGTTTTACTGAAAAAATACATTTACATCATACAAGCCTGCCTCATAACTCGCCTGTCATTTACGATGGTAACTTGGACATCGCCATCATGAGGTCATACTGGAAATCTCGTCTCGGTCGTCCACATGGTTACTTGCGTTTCCACGATTTCGATTTAACTGTATATTCATAATGTGTGTTGGCTACTAGCATATAGTGGAGCAAAAACCCAGCAAAAAGTGCTTTAGAAATTGAAAAGGTGCAACATAAAAATTAACAGACAGTATCATATACCAAAAGAACCGGAAAAGCCTTAGGAGTTCGAATCTGACCATAATAAGTTTCAGAAAGTGTTACAATTTCCACAATTTGGGTTTCCATGGCAACTAGTTGTGAATTTTTTATTGATATCTGAAAACTAGATAAATGATTCACAATCATTTATTTTTGCATCACCAACACAAATGATTAACACGTTTTAAAATAATGACATGCACTTCACAAAATAATATCAAAATTGTTTTGTACCTTGTAATCTGTTGCCATGGCAACCAAATATTTTTTTGCAAATATCAACATTTTTGCCTATGAGCTGAAATTTTTAGCTCTGAATATGAAATTCAATATTATAAGTAGTTAATATTTATTTGAGAAGAGGCTATAAATGCTATTTCATGAATATTATGAGTTTTAGATACATCTATAAGCTCGTTGCCATGGGATACGTAACATAAGAATAGGTGTTGGGGTTAATGCAAATTTACGAAATTACAATAACTGAAGCCTGTATGTTTCATTTAAAACACATATGAGCTAAATTCATGTTCAACTGACACAAATCATGCATATGTGCATTGATGAAAGCGTGTTAAGCACTGAAAGGTTGTTCAATTGACCAGTTGCCATGGTAACCAATAATAATTTTTGTGAAAACTACTCTATTTCTATGTACTTTGATTTTATTGTCCATGAATAGACATAAAATATGGGGAAAAAAATACTAATTGCATGTTAATGCTACAGGTGTTTCCGAAGATCTTCTAATTGCAAAAAGAATGCCGTGAAAGAATAAAATTATTCATAGAAACGGTCGCCATTACACTAAAAGCTAAAAACATGTATAACTCGAAAACTGTTCATGATGGATTCATGATGCTAATGTCGATTCCTATGTTTTCATGGTCATAGTTTTCAAAAACAATGGTTACAACATGATAAAGACTGTCATTTTCAACATAGAAATGTGTCCTACTGGTAACTATGGTAACCAGGCCAAATTACTTTCCAACGAATGATACCACGGTGGCTAAGCGTTACCTCTGCTCGGCCGTTCCACGGTGAACACTGCATGGAAAACTGAACATAATCTATATTCTGCAATGATTTAAAGAGTAAATAGTACATATGCCATCAGATTGTGTTGAGAATTTTGTCGTTGATCTAGCATGTTATACTAGTGTCCCGCAGCTTACTTGCTTATCTGCCTATAGAATCAGACAAATTGCTCATAGAATCGGGTTTTTACCCATTGAATCAGACTAATACACAAGGAATCAGACAAACGGTTCCTCCCGATGAAGTCATGACCTTTATCAATTTTGGTCACCATAGAAACCAAATTGGCTGATTAATTAACATTTTCGTATACTCCAGATAGCACGCATACATTGACCAACAGAGGACCGACATACAAAAAATAAATTTGTTAAGCTTATCAACATTTCAAATAGTTTATGACAAGATATTTTAGATTCGGCCAGGATTTTTCAGTTTGAGCCAAGATTTTTAGTTTCTAACAAGATTTTATTGTTTCTGCCGGAGATTTTCAGTTCGCGCTTTTTTAACAAACTTTTTTTCAGATTCAGTCAGGATTTATTTTAGATAGAACGGGTAGGGGGCATACAACCGATGGACCATCAGTGCTAACGTGACTTTCCGCCTTGCTAGAAACTACAGAAAGTTGGTTGAAAACCTACAATCCTAGTGGAAATTTAAAATCATGTCATAAACTAAAAATATCGTCATAAACTGAAAATTACTGGCATAAACTGAAGAATATCTTGACAGAAACTAAAAATATCGACGCAACCTCAGAAAAAATCCTGGCGTGAACTAAAAAATCTCAATGGAAACTATTTGACAAAACAAGGCCGGTGACAAGCCACCGTACAAGGGTGCAGTCTGCGAAGCCCGAATATCAGGGGCGGATCCAGAAATTTGGAAACGGGGGGGGGGGGTAAACCTATCGGTTTGGGGGGTCGGGGCCGCCGTAAGCCCCCCGAAAAAAATGGTTTCCGAGAGCACCTCGGAGTGTTTTCAGGAAACATTAAATAGGAGTATTATGCACATTTTGTGTGGTGATCAATGACTCATTGGCTTTGCGTGAACAGATAATAGTACATGATCTAAGAGTAAGTCCCGAATACACCATAGCGATATTTTGTGACCTGTCTAAAACGTTCGACGTCATTAACCATGAAATTTTGTTACATAAACTCAATATGATGGGCGTCAGAGGGGTGGTGAATGATTGGTTTAGAAACTATTTGACTGGTAGGAAACAATACGTAAGTTTCAACAATCGAAACCCAACATTTTTAAATATATCTTGCGGTGTCCCCCAAGGATCTATTCTTGGATCACTCTTGTACTTACTATACGTGAACGATATAAATATTTGTGCCCCAGTTTTATATTATCATTTGCTGATGGCACAACCATGTACATGTCGGACACAAATCTAAAATCCTATTCCAAAATTCAAATACTGAAGTAAACAAATTATATCAATGGTTTTGTGCTAATAGACTTGCTTTAAATGCACTAACACTAATTTATTCCTTGGATATGCAAAACAACTGAATATTTCTCCAATCTCGGTGCTTTTCAGAGATAAAATTATATGAATGACTGTAATTTATTCATTCCGATATAGCTTTCATTCAAATATCGTACATTTATATATGTTTCGATGATCAATAAGGATATTCAGTGAAAATATACCCGAATATATGAAGAAATTCCGGAATTTGTCTCGACATCGGCAAAAACAACAACAACAACAATGTCCTGGGTCCAGGCGTAACATTTGCCTGGTTCCAACAGTTTGATGGATGCGTGTGAGTGAATTCAACAACAACATTCTCCTCGGATGTCTTACACAAAATAAATCTACAACTTTCAATTACTGGGGGTCACACCGATTGTTCTTTGTGCATTACTAAATGATCTAGACAGCGACACAGGCGTATAGAGATAAATGTTTATTGACACAGTGACAATTTGAGTAAAGTCTAAATTTTGGGGCATTTTTGAGACCATCACATTCACAATCAATCTTCACGAACGGGGGGGGGGGGGGGGTGTACGCCTGATGCACCTCATGCTAGATCCGCCACTGAATATGGCGCCAAGCATTAATACTGATTATGGAGACACCAAACCAGTCCTAAGGCCAGGCCAAATTCTGAACTTGGTCGTTGGATTTTTGTCTGAAAAAAATCACACGAGCGTACAATATTTTTTTATTTTTACATTTATTTTTTTTGTCTTTCACAAAAAATTGCATACGGGCGGAAATTGTTATTTAGTTTTCGAATTATCCGTTTTGCTTACGATCGGGTTTTTAAAAAATATGTTTCTCGCACTCCACCGTTTCCGTCCAATGGTGAGAGCAGTTCTCGCCTGAAGGCTCGGCCTAGATTCGGTGACAGAGTGCTAGATAAACCGATCTAGCACTCGAAACAATGCCATATGCATATAATATCACAAATATTGAAAATACATACGAGTGGACATTTGTATTAAATTTTCCAATCAACCATTTTGCTTAAGGGTGCTTTTTTTCTCAATATATTTCACGAATATTCAAGACATTTTGCTTACAATTCAGAAATGCTGACAAATCCGTTTCGGGCGACAATCTTTGAAATGCTGATTTCATTACATCATATCTCGGGAATAGGGTTGTGAGCCAGCCTGGGACTAGGGTTAATTGATACTTCTAATACTTTGCTTCGAAGTAGTATAGTAATTAGAATAGCTCAAGGATTAGGATTTTGTTTTTGAAATATATCGTGGCATGTATGCAGTCTTGGTGGATTCTGCATAAAATTTTTGGTGCTTTTTGGAGCCACAAAGCTTCAAATATCGCAGTACATGTTGTTTTGACAAACTTTGAGCAAGACCAATTTGTAAAGAAACCCTTAACAATCTGTTATTCCTACGCCCAAGTGTGACCATATGACGAATTCACTTTTATATTACTTCCCAGTGATGTAACTCGCAGAAAACGTAATCAGTATCTTCCCCTTTTATGCTTACAGAGAAGCACTGGCGGGCCATTGCCTTCAATGCAATATGATAAAAGTACCAGGTCTCAACTACCTTTCATTCCATGCAGTATTAATACTCTTAACTATATTATTTTGAATGAAACATACACGCTTCAGTTATTGTAATTTCGTGAATTTTCATTATCCCAACACCTATTCTTATGTTACGTATCTCACGGCAACGAGCTTATTGATGTATCTAAAACCCATAATATTCATGAAATAGCATTTATAGCCTCGTCTCAAATATATATTAACTACTTATAATATTGAATTTCATATTCAGAGCTAGAAATTTCAGCTAATAGGAAAAAATGTTGATATTTGCAAACAAATATTTGGTTGCCATGGCAACTTTACCCGAAATACACTTCGTTGGTTTCAAATGATAACCGATGGTATTTCACAAACAAGTCGCAAGCATGCGGGTGTTGTCACGAACTGTGTGTCCATTTTCATAAATATTCATGGTAACATACGTCATGTTTGCTCATTTGGATGTTCCATGGCAACAACATTTTAGGAATAAAACGGCCCTTTTAATTAATTTTCACTATTTAACATTGTTTGAAGTGGGGGCCGGTGACGTTTTCTATGCTATTTCCTCGAGCATAAAGCGTAATACTCACGATTTTACTCGGTACTTCCTAAAGAACACGTAACGCTTAGCCACCGTGGTATCATTCGTTGGAAAGTAATTTGACAGTCTTTATCATGTTGTAACCATTGTTTTTGAAAACTATGACCATGAAAACATAGGAATCGACATCAGCATCATGAATCTATCATGAACAGTTTTCGAGTTGTACATGATTTTAGCTTTTAGTGTAATGGCGGCCGTTTCTATGAATGATTTTATTCTTTCACGGCATTCTTTTTACAATTAGAAGATCTTAGGAAACACTTGTGGCATTAACATGCAATTGGTATTTTTTTCCCCATATTTTATGTCTATTCATGGGCATGGAAATAAAGTACATGGAAATACAGTAGTTTTCAAAAAAAATATTATTGGTTACCATGGCAACTGGTCAATTGAACAACCTTTCAGTTCTTAACATGCTTTCATCAATGCATATATGCATGGTGTGTGTTAGTTGAACATGAAATTAGCTCATATGTATGTTAAATGAAACATACAGGCTTCAGTTAATGTAATTTCGTGAAGTTGCATTACCCCCAACACCTTTTCTTATGTTACGTATCCCATGGCAACGAGCTTATAGATGTATCTAAAACTCATAATATTCATTAAATAGCATTTATAGTCTCGTCTCAAATATATATTAACTAGTTATAATATTGAATTTCATATTCAGAGCTAAAAATTTCAGCTCATAGGCAAAAATATTGATATTTTCAAAAAAATATTTGGTTGCCATGGCAACAGATTACAAGGTACAAAACAATTTTGATATTATTTTGTGAAGTAGATGTCATAGTATCAACACGTGTTAATCATTTATGTTGATGAACCAACAATAAATGATTGTAAAGCATTTATCTAGTTTTCTCATATCAATAAAAAATTCACAACTAGTTGCCATGGAAACGCAAATTGTGGAAATTGTAACACTTTCTGAAACTTATTATGGTCAGATTCGAACTCCTGAGGCTTTTCCAGTTCTTCTGGTATATGATACTGCCTGTTAATTTTCATGTTGCACCTCACCAAGATTTACCCCCTATTTTTGCTCTACTAATATTGAATGTGTATGAGTCCGTTGGATCATGGTGTAACTGTTCCGTACATGCATTTGCATGACTTGATATCTCCCAAAATAACAAAAGAATGGTGAATGGAAATAGAATGGTTACTGTATTGTTTTTCAAATACAAAATACATTGGAAATACTTCCATCATATGTGCACACAAATTCTGAATTTGGGCAGTTAGTTCTGGACATGAACTTGATGACTACTGATACTCAGCAATAAAACTTGAAACAATACTAACTGCACATCGAGATTAGAGAGGTGTTTTGTATCTCGAACCCTGCTGATGAACATCATCTAGGATCAATAGACAAACCCCAGTAATTGAATGTAACAACTGCCGGTGTTCAGATATGCTCACTATCTGATATAAATGTTGCGTTCAAGGACAGAGCTTGTATACTTTCAATAGTTAACTGCTGTTAATATGTGATCACTTCAGGTTCTGTACTGCTCAACGATATGCATACATATGCATCATATTTCATAATGTGTGTGTATGTTTTTTCTTCAAATACCAGTTGCCTCACTTCAAATATAACGTATCAAAACAATTTCAAATACCAAACTCGCTGATGAGAAACGTGAAAGCTACCAAGCTACCAAGCTTGATTAAAGTATCGTTTAGTTAAATTATCGTAATGCTCAGAGTTTTACTCGTCACGTTTTTTGGTCTGTCTCAACAAGAGGGTACTGGCATTGTGCAAATGGCATAGCAAAGTATTTACTTTGTGTCACCAATCTGTGGACATTCTCGGTGGAGTGGAATTATTTCTGATTAATTGCTATCTAAATATATCCGATCAATTGCGGTCAGTGAGGTTGAATGTTGGCTATGATAATATTCAGGAGCATTCACCTGAAAACAAATTAATTTTATATATGACAATCACTGAATGTGAAGAAGTAATATTATCAGAGACATGTGTTTGATGATAACATATAGTAAGAACTGCTCGGCATACCTTTAAAATATATATGTTTAAAAACAATGAATATTCCACTTTTTGTTTTCGTTTATTTGGTGAATCTACATGAATGTCCTATGAATAACATTTCTGTCAAAATGTTTGTTTCATTGAGTCCAATCTAAATATGATTTCCCGTGTCCCAATATTATACTAGCGGATCGTTTCTCTCTTGGACAATTGCACATCATGCATGCTGGGGTAGTGCAGTTCATATCGCGCACTGATATGCGTATCAGAAAAACCATAAGCGATAAAATACCGGTAATCATAAAAACCACATGACTGTAGCCTCGACCATCCTGCAAGCATTCTCCCTTGTGACCACGAGATCCATTAGTCTGAAATATTTTTTGTGGCAACTTTTACATCAACATCTCCTGGGCACATAAATTATGGATGGCTTCATTGTGTGTCGGCGTTAAGTTAAATCGAACAGAAGATACATGGCCACAAGTTTGCAAGGATTTATAGGAATCCAAATTTATGTGGAATATCCATAATCTGTGTGCAAATTCATACCAACCAACGGATATCTTGATAGAAATAGTTTAAGATAAATCTGAATATTTCACGAAGAAATTTGATGAATAACACATATTTACATGTAGGCCTGGATTTGCTCTCCACTGATCAGTTGTCACCTGCCAACTTAAGTGTTGGTATGTGGCACTTCAAACTGCAGTAAAATGAATTTCAGAGTTGGAAAATTTCAATCAAGAGGACAATAATATCACACTGTATCACACTGGTTGTATTACTTTGCATAGGGGTGGGGGATAACTAAAAAATGGAACAATACCAAGCACAACCCCCTTCTAAATGATGGTATGGTATAACTACAATACTTCAGTGCCACTTACCTGATGATTCTTGGTTGTTAACCCACATGTACATGCATAGTCAAAATTTTGGTGATTTGGCCATTTTCACGGGTTTGCAGCAAAGCATCTGTGGCGATTTTGCCCATAGATCGCGGCAGATCGAGTCTTTGCAAAACACTAACCAGTTTTACGGTCTATTTTCGGACGCTTCAGCTCGAAGCACGCATTGCCCCGGCAACGCTTTCTAATCCTCTCTCGCCCAGTAAACTATAACAATGGTTTGACCTAGTTTCCCTTCGTGTCTCGTGTATTGGGGTTTATATACTCTGGTACAGTTTTGATCTGTGAGTTGTCTCAGAACAAGGCGAGAGGGACAACGGGGAGCTCAGCCATGAGCTCTACGTCCTCGCACCGTGGCTAAGGCCCTCGCGGGCCCTGGAGATGACTTCAATACTGAGCCCGGGCTGGAGTAGACCTTGATGACTCGGGGGCGCACGCCCTCTGGATCACTGGTCTTCTCCACCGGGGATGGTGTGACACAGGCTTTGGCAGACTGTCGGGCTGTCCGGGGTTCTATCCCCGAGGCAGACCGCGGCGAGCCAAGCCTCACAAGCTAACACCACGGTGATGATCCTGTATCTGAGTGGTGTCCATACGTTGGGCTCGTTGGGCGGGCTGCTACCTGGTTAAAGTTCTGATGATAGAGTAATGATTGCACCTGCAGTGACCCTCGGTGAGCGGACTTTCGCGAGGATCCGGGGATAGCGGGTGCGCGTCCGCGATGACCTGTGGTGAGAGGACTATCCTCGAGGATCCTGGATAGCGGACGACGTTAAGAACTTTACAATTATGACTAGTTGAGGTGGATTCTGTTGTACTCAAAGGCCATAAGATGCTCTCCGAAACAACATATATCCAAAGGAGAAAGAAACTCGACTGTACCTCGAAGTATGATATGCTCGCGTTAGTTGTCTTTCTCTGGCCGAGTCTGGTGATATCTTCAGACACAAGCATGCTTATAAAAACCTGTGTTTCAAGGAATACAGCACTAACCTAAAAATATACTTCGAGAAGGTGGCAACAAATGCTTCAGCCACACGAAGGGACTTTCTTGCTGCGCTGGACATTTGGTTCCATAGTGTAAAGGACTTGCATTACAGTGCAAATTGCATACCTATTCTCCATAACTTACCTGTAAACAATGAAATACATTGTTATATATTCTGGAAAATGCATTCTGGCTATCATACACAATAGAAGCATGATGAACAATGAATGTTGATTGATAAATAATGACATAAAACTACTTGGACCGAATACAGTATTTTGGCATTTTCATGCATTTTGCTCGATTTCGGTACTCACCATCACACCACATGTACATGGGGGTTACCTTGCTAATAAAACAAAATGCTTTCGGAATATGTTTTATGGTATTATGGACCATCTTTTTGAAGGGGGTTTTTGATTTTGTTAGATTATCCCCCACCCCTAGTTTGCACGATATGTTGATGATAGGCTTGAGAAATGTTAGTATAGCCAGTTTAGATCTAATCCCACAGATAATTGTTATAATACTGGGTGGGTACAGGAATTTGAAGGCTGGACAGACTGTTGCTGTCGAGTGTTAGAGACTGGGGCCTTTTTGATTTTATGCGGTAGCTCCTCAGCTCCTCTTGAGTAACAAATTCACAAAACTAACTCTACTCTCATTACCAGGTTTTTTTCAGTTTTCATGCGAGGAGGAATGAGGTAAGTGCACATCGTCCCTTGTATCCACATATATTATAACACCACATACATACGCACCTATTAATATAACCACATTACCAGCCATGGCAAATCAGATCTAGATAATAAATTTCATAGGTGGGTGGTCATTTTCCACAGTTCACACACATTCCAATATCAATATTGAATATTTTTTCAAGAAACCACAAGTTACAGAAGATACAATATTTGCAGGAATAATATCAATCAAATTACTAGTATTCCTTTTGGGTTCTAGAAATAAGTGTGTATTACATAGTCACGTTTTATTGACTTCTGCTCCCGTCAAAAAACAACAGGTAGAAAGGAAGCACGCGACCAGATCCGGGTTTTTATTATGTTATTGTATGATTGATCACTTCCCCTCGGCATGTTATGATGGATACTCAATACCTCGGTAGTGGCTAATGGTCGCTCGGTCTTTCTTTGCCTAATAAAATCGCGCCTATTCAATTTACATCTACGTAGCTCATGATACAGGACCTATTGTTAAACAATATTGGGTTATCTCTATGAGACAGTATTGAAATTTGAAAAAAAAGTTCAATATTACCCATACTTAAAAGTAAGTAGATGCTGCCGTATTACATATTCATGATATTTATGATTTTCTATATTTGCTTTTGTTCAGCAGTCTCAAGTGATATTATACATGTACATCGAAAACTATATTAACATGATTCTGAAAAAGATTGTTATATTTACCTGACGATATATCAAGCTAAGATGGCCTTGTCAGTAATTTGTCTCACACACCCTGCTCTCAAAATGAATTTATTTTCTTGGGCCCCAGTTTGACATAGATTCAATTACTTTGGTTGCAAACCTTGCATCAAAACATCTATATGTCCTATATTAGTGATATATATATATACGTATAGTCTGCTTCCCCTTGTGGGCCATTCGAATATGAATGTTTAAGGTTGAATATCAGCATGCAAACGTTAAATGATCCCACATTGTATATTCTTGTATGTACTATACGTCTGCCACACTGTCAGCATGAACTGCTCAAACCATGGTAGGAGACATGCTAATGAAATCTGTATGGCATATATTTCACATTTACATAAAGTGCAAACGTACCGGTATGGGTTTCTGTTTGCATGTGTTCAATATTCCTGCAGGTATAGATGTTCGCACATGTATATCAATGTCATTGACACGATAAGTGTCATTTTGCACGACACACCTCCATATAAACATAACATCCATGCATAAACATACGGGGCTGCCTGTAATAATCTGATAAGAAATGCAGATTCCGAGCCATTTGAACAATTAGTATTTAGGTGATAATAATTGCGACAATTGATTATCATTGATAGTCGCTTGTCATTGTCGCGAGCAGCAATTGGTAGATTATTTGCATACTACGTGTAGTACTGTAGAGGGTTAGTGCAGAAAACATCATCCCCATCTGTACGAACACCCACAAACTATTGACGAAGTTGGTGATTTATTCTTCTGAATAAAATTAGGTTTTCATCATTTGCTGTCACTCAATTCACCAGCCCTTAGTAAATTGCATTACCTGTCCCATGAATACTTGATAAAAAGTGTCCAGAAAGTTCTTGGATGCATGTAATGTGCAAACGTACTTTTATGAGGTAAACATTAATGGCTTTAAGCTTTTTGTATTTGAATAAACAAATGAACAGCGATGTTCTAATAGGAGTTTTATTTTCAGAACAAAATTTATATTCATATCAGATTATTTCCATTGACTTCATGATGATTTTTACGCTCAAATCTATGTATGGCAAATTGCTTGCTGTGAAGTAAGGTGAGGTAATCTTGAGTTATCGTTTTGGGATTGAGGAAACGAGATAATGTTACAACGACGGCAAGTCCAGTAAATCTGTCTTATTGTGTCCAATCACTCCATTAAGATTATCACCGATCTTTAGATAATCCCGTTTGATCTCGAGATTATCCGTGGCTAAATCCTTCTGTGTATAGAACAGTATGCTGACGTGGAAACCCAACAGATCCGCGCCAAATACCACCATCTCGCTTCAGCGCAGTGCGGAAAGAAAAGGAGACACATACATTTACAAAGCATTTTTATTTTCATTGTTTGAGCATATTACAACAATGACGAACATAAGACGAATACACAGAATAGCACCGACACAGCGAGGTTGATACAAGCGGCTGGACAAAGTAACCATGAAATAACAATATTTTCAAAACCAGGTTTTTGGCATTTTCGTGTATTTTGGGGTATTTTTTTTTCAACGAGAAAAACATAATCACATCAAACGTGCTCGTCATGTCACAAAAAGAGAGTACTCGTCTGTGCCAGTATTAACTTCAATCAAGTGATGTAGACAAAAAGAATCCTCAAATTCAAGCATGACATCAATGAATAGGAATATGATATATATCTTACTTAGTGATTAGCGAGTGCACCAAAAGAAAATGGGATCATAGTAGTGTTAATATACCTATATGTGATCCGAGAGTCGCGAAAATGCAAGGATGAACAACTATGTACATCAGTTAGTAGTAGAAAAACAACAATAAGAAACAAAACCACTCGGTGGAGTGGAATTATTTCTGATTAATTGCTATCTAAATATATCTGATGAATTGCGGTCAGTGAGGTTGAATGTTGGCTATGATAATATCCAGGAGCATTCACCTGAAAACAAATTAATTATACTTATGACAGTCACTGAAAGTGAAGGAGTATTATCATCAGAGACATGTGTTTGATGATAACATGTAGAAAGAACTGCTCTGCATACCTTTGAAACATATATGTTTAAAAACAATGAATTTTCCACTTTTTGTTTTCGTTTATTTGGTGAATCTACATGAATGTCCTATGAATAACAGTTCTGTCAAAATGTTTGTTTCATTGAGTCCAATCTAAATATGATTTCCCGTGTCCCATTATTATACTAGCGGATCGTTTCTCTCTTGGACAATTGCACATCATGCACGCTGGGGTAGTGCAGTTCATATCGCGCACTGATATGCGTATCAGAAAAACCATAAGCGATAAAATACCGGTAATCATAAAAACCACATGACTGTAGCCTCGACCATCCTGCAAGCATTCTCCCTTGTGACCACGAGATCCATTAGTCTGAAATATTTTTTGTGGCAACTTTTACATCAACATCTCCTGGGCACATAAATTATGGATGGCTTCATTGTGTGTCGGCGTTAAGTTAAATCGAACAGAAGATACATGGCCACAAGTTTGCAAGGATTTATAGGAATCCAAATTTATGTGGAATATCCATAATCTGTGTGCAAATTCATACCAACCAACGGATATCTTGATAGAAATAGTTTTAGATAAATCTGAATATTTCACAAAGAAATTTGATGAATAACACATATTTACATGTAGGTCTGGATTTGCTCTCCACTGATGAGTTGTCACCTGCCAACTTAAGTGTTGGTATGTGGCACTTCAAACTGCAGTAAAATGAATTTCAGAGTTGGAAAATTTCAATCAAGAGGACAATAATAGCACACTGTATCACACTAGTTGTATTACTTTGCATAGGGGTGGGGGATAACTAAAAAATGAAACAATATCAAGCACAACCCCCTTCTAAATGATGGTATGGTATAACTACAATACTTCAGTGCCACTTACCTGATGATTCTTGGTTGTTAACCCACATGTACATGCATAGTCAAAATTTTGGTGATTTGGCCATTTTCACGGGTTTGCAGCAAAGCATCTGTGGCGATTTTGCCCATAGATCGCGGCAGGAGTCTTTGCAAAACACTAACCAGTTTTACGGTCTATTTTCGGACGCTTCAAAAATAGACCTCGCGGGCCCTGGAGATGACTTCAATACTGAGCCCGGGCTGGAGTAGACCTTGATGACTCAGGGGCGCACGCCCTCTGGATCACTGGTCTTCTCCACCGGGGATGGTGTGACACAGGCTTTGGCAGACTGTCGGGCTGTCCGGGGTTCTATCCCCCAGGCGGACCGCGGCGAGCCAAGCCTCACAAGCTAACACCACGGTGATGATCCTGTATCTGAGTGGTGTCCATACGTTGGGCTCGTTGGGCGGGCTGCTACCTGGTTAAAGTTTTGATGATAGAGTAATGATTGCACCTGCAGTGACCCTCGGTGAGCGGACTTTCGCGAGGATCCGGGGATAGCGGGTGCGCGTCCGCGATGACCTGTGGTGAGAGGACTATCCTCGAGGATCCTGGATAGCGGACGACGTTAAGAACTTTACAATTATGACTAGTTGAGGTGGATTCTGTTGTACTCAAAGGCCATAAGATGCTCTCCGAAACAACATATATCCAAAGGAGAAAGAAACTCGACTGTACCTCGAAGTATGATATGCTTGCGTTAGTTGTCTTTCTCTGGCCAAGTCTGGTGATATCTTCAGACACAAGCATGCTTATAAAAACCTGTGTTTCAAGGAATACAGCACTAACCTAAAAATATACTTCGAGAAGGTGGCAACAAATGCTTCAGCCACACGAAGGGACTTTCTTGCTGCGCTGGACATTTGGTTCCATAGTGTAAAGGACTTGCATTACAGTGCAAATTGCATACCTATTCTCCATAACTTACCTGTAAACAATGAAATACAGTGTTATATATTCTGGAAAATGCATTCTGGCTATCATACACAATAGAAGCATGATGAACAATGAATGTTGATTGATAAATAATGACATAAAACTACTTGGACCGAATACAGTATTTTGGCATTTTCATGCATTTTGCTCGATTTCGGTACTCACCATCACACCACATGTACATGGGGGTTACCTTGCTAATAAAACAAAATGCTTTCGGAATATGTTTTATGGTATTATGGACCATCTTTTTGAAGGGGGTTTTTGATTTTGTTAGATTATCCCCCACCCCTAGTTTGCACGATATGTTGATGATACGCTTGAGAAATGTTAGTATAGCCAGTTTAGATCTAATCCCACAGATAATTGTTATAATACTGGGTGGGTACAGGAATTTGAAGGCTGGACAGACTGTTGCTGTCGAGTGTTAGAGACTGGGGCCTTTTTGATTTTATGCGGTAGCTCCTCAGCTCCTCTTGAGTAACAAATTCACAAAACTAACTCTACTCTCATTACCAGGTTTTTTTCAGTTTTCATGCGAGGAGGAATGAGGTAAGTGCACATCGTCCCTTGTATCCACATATATTATAACACCACATACATACGCACCTATTAATATAACCACATTACCAGCCATGGCAAATCAGATCTAGATAATAAATTTCATAGGTGGGTGGTCATTTTCCACAGTTCACACACATTCCAATATCAATATTGAATATTTTTTCAAGAAACCACAAGTTACAGAAGATACAATATTTGCAGAAATAATATTAATCAAATTACTGACATTCCTTTTGGGTTCTAGAAATAAGTGTGTAATACATAGTCACGTTTTATTGACTTTTGTTCCCGTCAAAAAACAACAGGTAGAAAGGAAGCACGCGACCAGATCCGGGTTTTTATTATGTTATTGTGTGATTGATCACTTCCTTTTGGCATGTTGGATGATGGATACTCAATACCTCGGTAGTGGCTAATGGTCGCTCGGCCTTTCTTTGCCTAATAAAATCGCGCCTATTCAATTTACATCTGCGTCGCTCATGATACAGGACTTATTGTTAAACAATACTGGGTTATCTCAGCGAGACAGTATTGAAATTTGAAAACAAAGTTCAATATTACCCATACTTAAATGTAAGTAGATGTTGTCGAATTACATATTCATGATATTTATGATTTTTCTGTCTTTGCTTTTGTTCAACAGTATCAAATGATATTACACATGTACATCAAAAACTATATTAATATAATTCGGAAAAGATTCTTATGTTTACCTGACGATATATCAACCTAAGATGACCTTGTCAGTAATTTGTCTCACACACCCTGCTCTCAAAATGAATTTGTTTTCTTGGGCCCCGGTTTGACTTAGATTCAATTACTTTGGTTGCAAACCTTGCATCAAAACATCTATATGTCCTATATTAGTGATATATATACGTATAGTCTGCTTCCCCTTGTGGGCCATTCGAATATGAATGTTTAAGGTTGAATATGAGCATGCAAACGTTAAATGATCCCACATTGTATATTCTTATATGTACTATACGTCTGCCACACTGTCAGCATGAACTGCCCAAACCATGGCAGGAGACATGCTAATGAAATCTGTATGGCATATATTTCACAATTACATAAAGTGCAAACGTACCGGTATGGGTTTCTGTTCGCATGTGTTCAATATTCCTGCAGGTATAGATGTTCGCACATGTATATCAATGTCATTGACACGATAAGTGTCATTTTGCACGACACACTTCTATATAAACATAACATTCATGCATAAACATACGGGGCTGCCTGTAATAATCTGATAAAAATGCAGATTCCGAGCCATTTGAACAATTAGTATTTAGGTGATAATAATTGCGACAATTGATTATCATTGATAGTCGCATGTCATTGTCGCGAGCAGCAATTGGTAGATTATTTGCATACTACTTATAGTACTGTAGAGGGTTAGTGCAGAAAACATCATCCCCATCTGTACGAACACCCACAAACTATTGACGAATTTGGTGATTTATTCTTCTGAATAAAATTAGGTTTTCATCATTTGCTGTCACTCAATTCACCAGCCCGCAGTAAATTGCATTACCTGTCCCATGAATACTTGATAAAAGTGTCCAGAAAGTTCTTGGATGCATGTAATGTGCAAACGTACTTTTATGAGGTCAATATTAATGGCTTTAAGCTTTTTGTATTTGAATAAACAGATGAACAGCGCTGTTCTAATATGAGTTTTGTTTTCAAAACAAAACTTATATTCAGATCAGATTATTTCCATTGACTTCATGATAATTTTTCCATGTCCTCGTTGGAAATAAATGCGTAAAAAACAAGTTCAAATCTATGTATGCCAAAAAAAGCATTTCAAATTACTTGCTGTGAAGTAAGATGAGGTAATCTTGAGATATCGTTTTGGGATTGAGGAAACGAGATAATGTTATAACGACGGCAAGTCCAGTAAATCTGTCTTATTGTGTCCATTCACTCCAATAAGATTATCACCGATCTTTAGATAATCCCGTTTGATCTCAAGATTATCCGTGGCTAAATTCTTCCGTGTATAGAACAGTATGTTGACGTGGAAACCCAACAGATCCGCGCCAACCACCATCTCGCATCAGCGCAGTGCGGAAAGAAAAAGAGACACATAAATTTACAAAGCGTTTTTTATTTTTATTGTTTGAGCATATTATAACAATGACGAACATAAGACGAATGCACATAATAGCACCGACACAGAGAAGTTGATACAAGCGGCTGGACAAAGTAACCATGAAATAACAATATTTTCAAAACCAGGTTTTTGGCATTTTCGTGTATTTTGGGGTATTTTTTTCAACGACAAAAACATAATCACATCAAACGTGCTCGTCATGTCACAAAAAGAGAGTACTCGTCTGTGCCAGTATTAACTTCAATCAAGTGATGTAGACAAAAAGAATCCTCAAATTCAAGCACGACATCAATGAATAGGAATATGATATATATCTTACTTAGTGATTAGCGAGTGCACCAAAAGAAAATGGGATCATAGTAGTGTTAACATACATATATGTGATCCGAGAGTCGCGAGAATGCAAAGATGAACAACTATGTACATCAGTTGTAGTAGAAAAACAACAATAAGAAACAAAACCACATTCATAAGAATATACAAAAGTCAGAGGCGAAATTTCAAGCTGATCCCATCTGATGGCGTGAATGGTCGCTAAGGTACAAGAGAGAGAAACCTGAATAGAACTGCACCTCACTGGCTGGCATCTACTGCGCATGCGGGGCAAGAAATGCAGCGCCTCGGAGCAGCACCAAAGTGTTTAATCCAATCACAGTCTGTTTATGCACATCATCACCGCAAACTCTGGAAAATTCAGCCACCACAGTCGATGTTTATGAATTATTACAAATACAGAATATGCTTGGTGCCATTTAATTCCTGTACATGAATTGCAAACTCATTCTTGATTGTATAGGAAGTTGTATTAGTGTTGAGTTTCAGTAACGACATGGGTGTGACTCGGTACGCTCAGCCAAGCTTGAAGCATGGATGTTATATGATGACATATTTTCTCTCTCCGAAACTTCTGATCATACTCATCAGAATTCTACATAAAGACAGTTACATAGAAATCACCTACCGTCATATGTGATCCGGCCGTCTCTGTCGGCGTCCGCCTCCTGGATCAGTTCCTCCACCTCCTCCGCCGTCAGCTGATCCGGAAGGTTACTCATGACAAAGCGCAGCTCGTCCGTGGAGATGGAGCCCTGGTTGTCCTTGTCAAACACCCGGAAAGCCTCCCGGATCTCCTCTCCGTTGTCAGAGCAATGGATCTTTTGGGCCATCATGCTCAGGAACTCGGAGAAGTCTACGGAACCGCTTCCTGGGTTGGGAGTGGTCATGGGTTTAAAATGTACGTGTAACATGCACGAAAAATTGTCTTCCAAAAGGTAAATATTCTCCTAGGTTTAGGAAAAACAAGTTACCATTTTGTGTGTGATGTACCGGGAAGAAAGTGATGATGGCATACTGAATTCAGCTGAATTTGGTTACAAATATTTCAAAAAATTGCACAGACGAATGCATTTTTTATCTCATTTTTGGCGAAATACTGTATATGAAAACCATATAGTAATACAGAATTATGGAAAGGCCCTACCGGAATATGTTCTTAGGGCCCAGCATGAAACTCATACCTCAGGCTGAAATATCACTTTGACAATGATAAATGCATAGAAAAAGTGCCAATTTAGCCTAAAGTATAAGTTCCGCACTCGGCCCATATAATTGTGTTTCGCATCAGCAGGATAATTAACGATTCCAACTCTTAGGATCAGAATGCAGTGCATTATGACTTTTAGTTTTTATCTTACATTAGACATGGCCATTTCAAAATACTTCTTTTACACCCAACACTACTTTATTGGCAGGGTATTTTTATTCACTCGAAGATTTTCGATGTCATTGAAATGAATTATGAGACATCAATTGGTATTTCATCCCGACTCCGAAAAATGCCGTGTAACGTGTGCTCTGTACAACGTAATATGCTGTTCAACTCGGATCTTTGTGGGTTCCGAAAGAGTTCGCGGAACACTACACTCTACAGCACACATTTCAACCTACCGTCGACGTCGACCTGGTTGATGAGTTCCATGAGGTCCTGGTCCGTGGGGTTCTGACCTAGGGACCTCATAGCCATCCCCAGCTCTCGCGTCGAGATCGTCCCATTGCCGTCCTTGTCAAACAACTGGAACGCCTCTCGGATCTCTGCAAATGAGGCCGAGACGTCAGTTTAGTTGATTGGTCATAATTCCTTGAACGTATATTTTTTTCTCGAGAGATTTAAATAATCGTCCATTGCTCCACGCCATCAGTGATCGTTTCTGCTGCTGAGGTGAATGGAATTCCATTTGCTATCAAAGTGAGGATTTGTCACATTTGGGCTTCATACCACACGTATTTATTGCAACATATGTAGTAAATTTGAGGAAAAAAATATCGTAAAAATATTTATTATAGAAAGCTCTTCTGATTGGATAAATGAGACGGTGAAAACTGCTAAGCTTTCTAACAAGTACTGTGGCGCTATTATAAAAAATAATGAAATAAGTGGAAAATAACTCGCCAGATTGTTTAGTGTAACGGCACACCATTAAAGCTCTAGTTTATGAACCCTGGCTTTTATCAAATCATTTAAAATCAGTTGAATTGATCAGTGAAGCGATAAAATAAAGGATCTGACATTTCCTTAAATATTGATATCATTGCCTAAGTTCAGGTGTATGTCAAAAAAGCTAAATTATTTTATTACGGTAAAAACTGTGGTAACCACCGATTTACAACAGTCTATCTGCAATGATAATCTACAATGGTTATATCTATACAAACAACTTAACACTGTCGAGCCGTGTTGCCATATACTATATGAAATTTTTTGCTTGATCGACTTCATGTTCATGTTTTGGACAAAACCTATGGTTCAGATGATATAATCAGGGTTCCAATATACGAACAGAACCCACCATCGAGCACCTAGTAACCGCTATCCTTTCCTAATCGATTCGGTGATTTGTGCTTCTAGTTTTTCAAATCCTGGGGGCGCGTCTGGGACTCACTGTTATGTGACTATATTCTTAAACGTAAAACGTCTACCCGGTATATGATTTCCTCACACTACCAAACAGGATGTAGTCAATGTTCGAGGTCCGTCCTTGTCTTTTGAAAACCTATGTACAGCCTCCCCATACGTAGGGAACTGACTATTTACACACCATCAAAGACCCAAGCGTGGCAGCAATGTCATACCCATCCAATGGCCCCGACTGTCCTCGTCCTTGGCACATCACAAACGATTATACAAATCAATGTCACCATGCGGTCGAGCTCGTTGAATCATTAATGAGCGCCTATGAGGAAAAGTTTATGAAGTTTGGTATGGAGAGAGGGTCTAAATAGACAAACCCTTAATGGTAAATGTTTCTGTGCACTGTCCCCTGTATGTAAATCTTGGGTCAGCTGTGATGTGTCAAATGTTTTCCACTCATTGACAACTCAAACACATACAACATAATGGTTTCTGTGACAACGTACATTATATTGATGAGCCTAGTTTCGAAACTAGAGCAATATGCAGAGATAACAGATATACATGTAACTTTATATATAGTTCACAAATTTTACTAAATTTGATTACATATGAAATAGCATGTCAGTATGTTTTTTTATATATTTAGGCCAAACTATATTGTCAGTAGTTAAGCCCTATCTATTATATAAATACACCATATTTGTATACTATCATATATACTTGTATCCAGCAGTTTCACAATGGAAATATAAAACAATTTACAACAATCTATTGTCTGTACAGACATCTATTATATCCAATGCCTGTGCAGTATTTGAAATAGTTTCTGAATGTCAGTATGATTCTTCGACATTATACGTGATATATCAGAAATACATATCTGGTTACATGTCAAACTTACCAGCTATTTGCTCATCAGTCAGTTTCTCCACATCGTAACTCTGTGTCAACATAAAAAGGGAAAGTTTGGTACAATTGAAATAAAAGTACAATAAGAGAGGTAGTATGTGACATGAATTAGTCAAATTAATATCAATTTGTAAATAACAATATTATTAAAGAACGAGTCAATAATCAATTAGATCTGTCTGTAGGCCTAGACACATTGTATTTTGAAACATTGAGTGTATTAATTATTTACATAAATTCGGCCCCAGTTCGCTAGCAATCTTGCTTGCATGTACAATGCTCGTTTAATACGTCACAGAGTGGGTCTTGGGAATGTGTCTGTGGAAAACCCCACCAAAAAAAAAAAAATCCCGATTTCAGCGGGTCTGTTAGTGTTGACAGCCGACAAAGGGATGCGTATCATCCGAATCCAACATAACGCGGATGTTTCGTTGGCAATATATGGATCCTTAGGGACTTAGGTCTCTAACGTTGATGGTCATCCGGGTAAACATAGCGTCTGTCATAAATTTTCCAGCTGAAATATGAAGTGCTCACGCAGGCCTCTCTCTCTCTCTCTCTCTTCATGGCACCATTGATGACCGTTGACTGTTAACACGGGTTTTAATACTGTGCATAGGGCACAACATATAATCTTTTACCAATTGAAACGTTTGCAGTATGCTACCATCATGGCAATGGACAATGTCAAAGTTGCAGTTCATTTCATAATTTGTATTTTGCTTTATACGTGAATGCATATTATTATGCATGTTCCCATGAATTTATAAAATACACGTGTGTATGATAATGGAGATATAAAATCATGTTGAATATTCCCAAAGAGCGATTTAGGACGTTATTCTGCAGAATATTGAAATACATACAAGTCGAACGACAATCATAATACTGATCAGTCAAGAGCTGTTTCTGTATTCTTTATCTATACCCCCGCTCCTCCACCCCACCCCACCCCACTCCTAAACTGAATACTCAAAGGAATAAGCCGGCGTCGCAGGAACAAATCATCATATAATATCCTTGTGTTGACAAATTTCATGACAATTTATATTGCAGTTGGTGTCATATTTTTAGCATATACGAGGAATCGATTGCCTGAGGTTAATTTATCCCACGTTATGACGTCGCGGTGAGTTAGGTTTACAGGTAGGCAATATAATATTCGCGTGTGCTTCACGCGTCGAATTTCATCGTGAAATACACCCTCGAAAGAGGGAACATTATGTACGTTTTAATACGTTAGCTAGGCCTAATTACCACTACCGTGCGAATTTCATGTAGGACCAAAAATCCTAAAAAAACTATGGCAGAAATTTAAATTCATATGGTATTATAGTGTTATTACGGTGTAGAATTCCGAGTGCGTTCGATTAGTTGCCAAAGAATTGAGTGAGGTATTTCATGTACTCTATAACAGAGACTTGATACTGAATTAATTGGCAAAAAATTACTATCGACGATATTAATCGATTCAGCCCGCATGTCGATAGCTAAATCGTGTTCGATCTATAATGAAGACGAAAAATATCAGGTAGAATAGTAGGGCTACAGCTTTTCGTTATTTCACACACAAAATACAGTAGGCCTATATCTGTATATAACGATCGAAATGATAAGATCGCAAATCGTACATATGCTAGGTGTATATTTTGCGATAACACTTACCATCGCTGTACAAAACAATGACACACGTGGTTATCCATACACATCTGCTCAATATCCTTCCGTTCACGTGCCAGTCGCTAAGGAGGTGCCCAGTGTTGCTATCCAACAGACGCCGGGCTCACGCGCTCACACGGATGGCGGTGTCGTCTGCCGGGCACAGTTTTTTTCCCGCGCTTTTACTTTTCCCGCCGGCTCGTGGTTCCTGGTGTCTTGCACACGGACCAAGGTAGCAGCAGCCAGTCTGTCAGGTGCGTTCGCTTACAGCCTCTCAGTGGCCGACACATTAGACAAGGCTATAGGCAGCGGCGACCGGGGTTTCCTCGAATATCCATTCTTGAAATATCACACTTTGTCCTCTTGTTTGTGGCGGGGAAAAAACTCCTTCGACGATATGGGGGTTCAAGGTTTTTTTATGCGGATTGTTGAAGCACACGCAACGACGGGAATTGGAGATGGCAGATGTTATTGCGGTGAATAGAATAACGAAGAATCGCCGAGACAAATATATCCAAAACGATATCCATTTTCGGTGGGTCACAACATTGTTCGAATTTGCTACATTTAATGTCACTGTGACTCGAATTGCTCGGACAGGGGATTCAAGAATTATGTCACTTCAGCGAATTGAGCGTCTCTTCGAATAAAATTTTCCAAAAAGTTTGAGTTCGAATTACTGGATGAGAGTCAATTCAATTTGAATAGGCTATGCACACATATGCAACTGCCACAGTCTAGTCTAGCTATGTATAGGCTATATCTGACACAGCGAATACACGATAAGAAGATCATTTTCATGCTCTGACTAGCTTTCATGATCAGTATATTTTTCATCGCCAGGATTTGCATGTGTTCCTTTGAAGTTACATACAGAAGTGATACGTAAAAAACATTCGCACAAAAAAATTAACGGTTTGCAAGAACTGAAGCGTATTTCTGCGATATGGTCGAGGCCCGGCCTAGAGCACAAACTTTATGGGGTATCATATCAAGATCTGAAATTAATGCACACAAATTATATAAAAATAATACAATATGACGTATACTGCAATGATATATGATGACATCATTTAATTCGATGCGATACCGGTATAACCCTTATATAATATTTTCTTCGTCTTAAAGACATCGCAGTCTTTCCGCCTTCTCAATATGATATTTTGTCATATATATATATATGTTTTGTATTTCTAAAAGTCATGACATCAGTTTCAATATCTTTTTTTATAATTTTATCAACCGCTCGTGCAAAATAGATCCATATTATGGCCTAAGCTCATACATACATCGGTATATGCAAATACATTTATAATATAGTCCGTAAGGCTTACAAGATGAAAACGACCTATTTGACAAATGGCTCATCAAATATGAAGAGCAATTTTCTGAAAGGAGAAAACCGCTTTGTGTGATATTGACCTCACGCATGCAGTACATGAGAAGATGTTCACTCTGGTAGTAACCCTGTGATTCAATTTAGACCTAACACAAGTTAATATATTAGCAAACTGTGCAAAAAGTTGCAATGAAATAATGGCGTGCAAGGCGATGCGTGTCCAATGGTCATTTGTTTTGAAAACGAGTGGAGAGGGGGGATGCTAAAAAGAACCGTTCTAATTGATAACAAATGGACGTTGGGTTGTGGGTAACCTTGATATAGGTAGCGGCTCTTATCAGGATCCCGCAGCCGAGCGAAGCAGGCGATAGAACGGTGTACATCCGCCAAACACGCAACAACCCCCGTCACGCCTGAATACTCACTGCCGCCTGACAAACTCGCGTATATTATTCATAACGGAGAAAAAATAAACATTCCTCGGCGCGCGCGACACCAATGGCAACGGAAGGATGCCAAGCCCGTGGAATGACTTTATGTGTCCCATCTGAAGCCATCGATCCCCGTTACGCATGGTTGGTTAGGCACCAAGAAATGCCATATTGTGACGTCTCTGGGGGACGTCCCGCTGAAAAAAGAAGCGCTCGATCGCTATGCAAATGTCATCGAAAACTGTATAGTCTTGAAAACCAACAAGTGAGGCTTCAAAGCACGAGGAATATCCACTCCGTAATTCGACAATTGATTTCAGTTTCTTCAATTGCAAGGAGCCTTGTTATCAAAATGATATAATTGGAGATGGATGTCATATACTTTTAGAAGTTGGAAAGATCAACCTCAGGGGAAAAAAATGTTTTAAAATTTGAGCAAATTGAGACAAGACTCAAACAGTTCGTTACCAGGATTTAGGCTGTTCCAACAACTGATCATGGAGCGAGGGATGGTATGTGTAATACATTGTCTGCAATCGAAACTCTGTTTCATATAAACTGTTTTATTGTGTCGGTTGTAAAAATAGCTTGAAAGTATGTCATTTGCATAGCTTAAATAACAATGATATGCATGCTCTATAATTCTTGTTCAGAACCAGAAACATATTTTGATTATGCTTCATATTCAGACCTATTCAAAATGGTATTGAAATTATTTTTATCAAGATACCCGAATAAATATTGTTCAGAATGACAAGTTAAGTAGAAAATTGCCTGTCGCTTGTATTGTCATGTCTATTTATAGGTTTATCGTGCATGAGTTTAAGCCATCCATCTTTATGAAATGACAGGGACTGTTGTTTGCATATTGGCAAACAGCGGCGATTGAAATGTACAGAAGTAAACTAGATCAAGATAGATTGAAACATTTCCTGAAATGTTTGATAAAATGTCTTCCGTTGAAAACATGCCCTGGCAAGCACAAAAAGTGGTGCATTTTCCCAAGTTTGATATCAACGCACATTCGAGTCTACCTGTTATTTTGAATTCAGTTCTGAAGCTTCCCAGGTAAACTACTGCTTACCAAACTCACATCAATGTTTCAAGGTTATTGAACGGAATGCAATAGAGGGGTTGAAAGACACGGTGGCTCCCAGCTATCTGGGCTTGATCGATGGTACTGTTTCACGTGCTTGCCACTACCAGTATGTCTATAATTTATGAGCACGTCGGCTATTGGACTTTTGTCTGCTTTTTTATGATGTTTTATGGGGTCACCTTGGCTTGACAGAAAATTCTCAGTTGATGAGGCATCTTATTGAGGCCACATTTCCACGTCTGCATTTTTAATGATATTCTCCTGAATTGCAGACCTACAATAAACATAATTTTTGGTTGTATTTTTCGTAGAATGTAAAAAACGTTAAAGTGATACACCATGATCATTGATTGGTGGTACAATTTGATCCTGAAATATTTTACTGTTTCGAGGAACTTGTGTGAAATAAACTCTCCAATAGTAATATCCAATTTCATGTACAAAATCAAGTTTTTCTTGAGGGAATGATCTCCAGAAACACTCAAATTGGTCCAATATTTTCCTGTATCAAATATTTATCGATTTATATTGTAAAAAATAATATGACAATATCATGATATGCTTCCTTCTACTCACGCATTTTGTTCTATAAAATAAGTTACCTTTACCAGCAATGGTTTTGACTTCTGTGTCTCATCCTCGGTATAAGTTTGCATAATTATTTATTTTAAGTATAATATCGGCACTTCCATAATCAAATAAAATAATCAAAATGTTCATAGCATTTCAAAGCTAACATTTGATATTGTTGACTCCAACGAAAAAAAAAGAATTGTTTACGAGGATCACTGTAATGTGAATAGTACATGAAAGAACTGCCACCTATTGTATGAGCCACTACCGTTTTTCTGTGTTAATATCATTTTCAGAGCGTCCATGTTTCAAAGCTGACGGATGAGCAGATCACAGGTGAGTTTGTTTCTGGGTGACGCACTTGGAACATGAAGATCTATACCTTCGAAGTTGTTGATCAGAGAAACCAGCTGACCATCTACAAACTAGTACTTCTGATATCACCTACAAAGAAAATCTCTTAAGAGATATCCGCTCAAGTCATTGTCGTTAAAGGTACGCGAAGGTAGAATGGAGCATATACACCCACCTTCTCTACACGTTACGTCTATATTTGGCATAATGGACCCTGTTGGGCGGTGTATAATGACAGTCGTGAGTGGAGGCCATTTAGCCAACATTAGTGTCATCCTTATCGTCAGGTATTTGAAGAGCGTGGAGAAACTTGCATACTCTCAAATATGACAGTCATGTAGCTTTATCGGTTGGATAAAATTATGTGAATTTTCACTTTTTAGGCATGAGTTTAGATCAGCTATACACAGGTAATGCACACGTACCCGTATAACTTAATAATTCCATTGATAAATCTATTAATGTCATTGAAACACTCATTGGAAACACGAATAACATGTGTATAAAACATGTGTGAATAACGAAAAATACGTAAAAAATTACAACAATAAATATACATGTAAATACCCTGTTGGACGAAATATCCAATAGTGAAAAATAAAGACATATATACATAGTTCTTGAAGCGAAGGTGTCAGGTTGATTTGACAAGTTCTGCATAATACTATTATATGCAGAAATTGTCAAATCAAGCTGACACCTCCAGTCGTATTGCGATGCCGTGCCATTGTTCTCACCACACGATGTATTTGGCACCAAGAGTGGTATCACAATATTATTATGGCCCATAACAATTCAATACAATCAGGATATGGAATAGATTTCCGTCCGAGTATTACATGTTTCCACAAATGCATAGTTTTGTGCTCGTAGTTTTGTGCTCGAGCACGATTTTGTACATATGTACATGTATAACATGATGCTTCAGTTGTCTTACTGAGAAACACCTGATGATTTTCCGAATTTGTTATGTTTGTAGCAACATGTCATATTATAGTCATGCGATTCAAGTCATAGATATTAGTAGTGGTGTGGTATCTCGCACTATTACAGGATTGCATGAGTTTTAATAATTCAGTACTTTATAGAATACGAAAATAATATCCTGACTTTTGCACTGCATGGTGCAAACGTTTTGTCAAATAAAAGAGAACATCTCACAGAAAACTCTAACCTCACACTGTATGATGGTTAATCTGGAAAAGAGTATTTGTTCAGAAAAGCAATTGCATGAAAGTATGATACCTTTCGTATATAAGCAGGAGAATGATGTTCACATGCAGAAAAAAAAGTTACTATGATAGACCTCCCCTGATACAACGAGTGTTATCTACGTAAAAAAAAAACCTCTTCCATTGCAATTATCTAAAAGTCTATTCTCATCTGGCAAACGCCTCGAACTCATCACTAAATGACATTCTCACTGCCTGATTACGAGGGAAATGGGCTCGGAGCGACAGGACGCGAAGCCTTGGTGTTGTTATATGGTCAAAGCACAGGCCTGATGGACAACTCCGGGCGTTTATGGCAACGACAGACCGTACAAATTCACATCTCATCACATCGGGCCACAATTGGGGCTCGGGGGGGGGGGGGGGGGAGGGGGGGGGAATTGCAATCATTGACCAATAAAGTCCTGTCGCCGCCGAGGGTTTTTTTTTTCTTGCCCCAACCCGGTGGTCGGTACGGAGTGGTCGTTTAGATGAAAAGACGATGAAGCGATGAGATCTCGTACAAGTGCGCGTGGTTTAATTTCTCAATATTGACCCTTCATCATTGGGTTGTTTTTTTCTCTAAAAGTAATGCACGAGATTTTTTATCTTGTTAAGGCGACACACCAACACACATACACGTACAACAATATTATTGTTGTTTTCAAAAGGAAGAACGTCCAGTCTAATACACCATATTGCGTGGATAGACCCAAATAATGTGGATAATTTTGAATACTTGTACAGCGCTTGCCCCTACCAAGCACAATCATTACTCTGAAACTCAGTGACACTTTCGGTTCAAAATTTTCAGTACGCTCAAATGGCATTGAAATGGGATTTAATGTCATTTTTAATAACTTTCTGATACTTTATATGATCAGTTCTAGCGGGGGGAACTCGTGAACGTCTTCAATGAATTCAGTGTAATGTGTTGCTAATTAATACATCAGATTCATGTTAGGATCGTGAATATACAAGCCACATTGCAATCAACACCAACTTCGAATGTTGCTCGTTTTTTCGGTCGTACTCAAAAATCTCTCATCTGTCCCTTCCCGTACCAGAGATCAAAGAGGCGTTCCAGCTGTTCGAGAAGAAAGGAGACGGGACGATCTCGACCCGGGCCCTGGGGATGGCTATGAGGTCCCTCGGGGAGAACCCCACTGAGGAGGACCTCATGGGCATGGTCAACGAGGTCGACGAGGATGGTACCAGCAAACTTTGTCCTTATCTGTGTCAATCCATATCGTGAGATGAGGAATTGCGATAATTGTAGGCAGTAGAATGTAGTCAAAAAAATTAGGGAAGTTTTGAATAATTCGTATGCAGCGAAATATGAAAGTGTATGAAAAGTGCATGATATGGATTATCGCATAATATCATCCATTGATTGTGTTTTTTGGTTACGATCAAAATACAGTATTACTGAAATGCGTTGACTCATGAATTAAATGCGACATGAATCGCCATCAGTTTATCAAAAAGTAATAATTTGTTGTCCAAGAATCACACATTGCATCTATCTTTACTGCCAGGTAACGGGACGATAGACTTCGCGGAGTTCCTGAATCTGATGGCTCAGAAGATCCAGTGTGTGGATCACAAGGAGGAGATCCGGGAGGCATTCCGGGTATTTGACAAGGACAACCAGGGTTCCATTTCCACGGACGAGCTGCGCTTTGTCATGAGCAACCTTCCGGATCAGCTGACGGCCGAAGAGGTGGAGGAGCTGATCCAGGAGGCGGACGCCGACAGAGACGGTCGCATCACATACGAGGGTACGTGTCTCCTGCAGCGGAAGACCTGACAATATTTAGATGGTCGATCTTCATTAGGGAGTGAATAGAGTGATATATTATTAGCTGATAAACCATTGGGCGTGTGCAAGAATTTTGGAAGTTGGGGGGGGGGGTCAGATGTATTATAATTTTGGTGAACGAAGGGTAGAAGGGCAGACGACCGAGCTAGGCGAAGGAGCAATAACAGCCGGGTGTATGGCCCCCTAAAGAACCCCAAAACCTGAAGCCTTTTTTGTGAATGTAAGAGCATTCAGTGACGCTCCTGGTTTTAATATTGAGATTCTCAAACACTGCGGGTTTTTTTTGTGTGTGTGAATTAACTGAATAAAGTTCATGTTTCAGAGATAGTTTTAGACCCCTTGAGAATAGTTTTAGACGCATCGAAAATATTTTAGACGCGTTGAAAATGACTCTATTTTTAATTTCTTCTTTGAATCTTTGCTCGGTAGCAAAACTCAAAATTTTGGCAGATAGATGCCACCGTAGTAACGTGATTACTAGATTTTTGCAATATTTTCGTCTAGGATCTCCCAAGTGTATGCATCTATTTTCGAACTTCTTCCTATGGCGTCTAGCGATTGATGATACAAAAATCACATGAACCCGTGAAATTTGGATTATACAGATTTTCATTCGCAAGTTTCTTATATTCAACAAAATTCTATTCGTGTAATTTCAGAGTTCTCAGCTATCATGTGCATCAACAGAGTGTAACTCAACCCAATCCAGTTTGTCGACCATCATCATGATCATGCAGTTGCCTAAAGCCTGATTGTGGCTCCTTTGCTCCAAGTGAACCTCATGATGCAAAAGACAAGCCAAACCTCATCATAACGTCCTTTCTTGCCTTACACTTTTCAACAATTTCATCATACCCGTCCTTTTTTCAATTATTGCTACTATTGATATGATCAATATTCGTATAGCTGGTTCATGTATTTGACAAGTTTCTTGAACAATTTTGATGTCTTGATTTTTGTAGTTATTTATATTTTCAAAGTTCATTGCTACGCAAACTGAGCGAGAGTTGTGGAATGAAACTGGTTCACATGTGCATTATGTGCCATAATATTATCTGTTGGTAGTAATTAAATTTTGTTGTTGTTATGTGGTGGTTGTTGGTGACATTTCAATTGAACAATACAGTAACTACTTTGTTGAACCGCAAATTTACAGCTCTATTCTCGGATGTCTTTTTATCATTGATTGATCATTAGTTTCACAATGGAAAAATTGCCCTTATCGCACAATGAATGCTTTATCGGTACTTTTATATAAAAGTTCTATATATCGTATGCATGTACATGCTATATTTAACGAGGAATATACAACATTCTATAAATTCAAATATCAAAACTGTATTTTTATAGTTACTAGTAGATCATTTATTGATTATTGACTGGTATTCATGTACAATTATTTATTTGTATATATAGTGAAGCATTGTTTTGTTTTACCATTATTTGCCTTTATTCATACCGAAGTGTTTGCTTACCTATTTCTTGGTAAACAATATTGTTTTTTATTTTTATATATTGCTCAATATTTGCACTTTGTATGACTTGCTCAAATTGTTATTAATTAATAAACTACACTTCTTTCAAAACTGATAAGTATTTGTTTGATTCAAAGATGGTGTCAACATTTATATCTAACATATAATAAAATGACACACAAGATTGAGTTACTAATAGTCTTTTGAAATTAATTCGCAACATTCCAATCGCTCGAAATATAAAATCAGGTAAAAGTAAATTCTCAAAAGGTTTCGATTTGGGGGGAAAATTTATATAAGTAGCCATATTGTATAAATTGATGATCCAAAACATGTTATTGACATGTAGCCAGTCATTGTTATGGCTACTGACACGTGACAGGAAACAACTCAACTGAAAGTTGTTTTAGGCGCTTGTGGGACATTTTACTGTGCCGAGGTGTGATAATCATAATGTACCTCTTTAAAATGATACATTTACCATAATTACAAATACAAGTACTGATATTGCGGGATGTCGTGGGTCAACCAACGAGGAGAAAGGATCGCTGGGACTATAAGCACGATTTCGATTTTTCCCATATAGGAGACCTACTTTATTATACATCCAGGGTATACCGGAATACAGCCAGGGAATACCGGAATAGTTTCTTCGTTGACAAATCAAGTTGAATGTGTTCTGTGCCGACTCGGCAAAAAAATTTCGGGTCAAAATCAAAGTTCATCCATAATATATTTAAGACATGTTTGTCTAGGGCGAAGAGTCCGAAAATAAGTCGATGAAAACGAAGAATGCCGACTCGGCAAAAAAATTTCGGGTCAAGGTCACAGTTCATCCATGATACCCCCACAGTCATGTTTGTCTAAGTCGACGAGTCCAAAAATAACGCCCGTTTCGCTCTACGACGCACCGTTTCCAAGATATCGACGAAAACGAAAAATGCCGACTTGACAAAAAAATTTCGGGTCAAGGTCAAAGTTCATCCATAATACCCCTTACACTTGTTTGTCTAGGGCGACGAGTTCGAAAATAACATCCGTTTCGCTCTACGCGCACCGTTTCCGAGATATCGACGAAACAAAATATGCCGACTCGGCAAAAAAATTTCGGGTCAAAGTTCATCCATCATACCCCCCAGACATGTTTGTCTAGGGGGACGAGTCCGAAAATAACGTCCGTTTCGCTCTACGACGCACCGTTTCAGAGATATCGACGAAACGAAAAATGCTGACTCTGCCAAAAAATTTCATGTCAAGGTCAAAGTTCATCCATTATACCCCTCAGACATGTTTGTCTAGTGCGACGAGTCCGAAAATAACGTCCGTTTCGCTCTACGACGTACCGTTTCCAAGATATGCAGGAAGCCTCAAGGATCTAGGTCAAAGGTCGTTTGACGGATCAATCCCAAAATCAATAGGGTTCTGCCCTGGTGGTATATAAACCTCCATGTTAGGTTCTGCAACTATTGCCTGAATATTTTTCGAGTTATCATCCGGAAACCAAGTCTCATAATCGGCCTTGATTTCATCCTCACGGACCTCACGGACCTCACGGACCTCGGAGTCGAATAAAAAAAAAAATACCCCATAGACATGTTTGTCTAGGGCGACGAGCCCGAAAATAACGTACGTTTCGCTGAGTAATATAAAGGTCTAACGTCATCTAAATAGGGCTCGAATAATTTATTAATGAATCGCTTGTGGTGTGTCATAGCTCTAAGGTAATGGTGTACGCTCTAAAGCTGCCTGGTCAAAGTTAACAGTCTGGATTTGCTTGCAGCAATGGGTAGTCTTTGGGTGGAACATCCAAAACGGGTTCATGGAAACTTCACATAAAACGCTTCAGACCATGGTTATTTGTTCATCAAAACAACCACAAGAGTCACAAGACATTCTCAATGACTGTTTATACTTCCTGGAGAAGTTCTATGTATTTTTGACCGGGCAGCGTTAGATAAATTATTGAAGCTTTTATTCAGATGACGTTGTGCTTTATATTGCTCACAATTGATGTTTAGAGTATTTGAAACCTCCAGTTTATACAGTGTTGCTGTACGTGGGGGCCGTAGGTATCGGAATACATTGCAATCAATCTTTGGACACTATATATTTGTGGGCCAAATCCGTGGGCGAAGACCTATTTCTTAACAAATCAGGCTCCATGGATAATTGGACAGCATAGGATTGTACATTGGTATCTCGCAAACTGCACGAAAACTCGTTCTAAAGTAATATGGTCAGTAATTTACAGAGAAAACATTTCACTCACCATGTGTCGTAATCAGTTCAGAAAAGGTTAGCCTTACAGCGTTGACAATAACATATAACCTGACCCCTAAACAAAAGAACTAGGTCGGTCAACGCTCTAGGCCATTTGGCAGGGTGATCACCTATAGGGGTGCCCCAGACAAGTACTATACCTGTCTGCGGTCATGGAACAGGTACCCGATATGTGAGTCAACAATGGGGGACGACCCAGGACCGATGCCGGAACAAAACACGGCGGTTCGGAAGGTATAGCACCAATGTATAGTTCGGCGACCCCACGGTAAAGTGGTATACCCCATTAAAGGAGTGTCGCCGAAATGACCGAATGTCTTACAATCTGCCAGCATCTGTGCGCTATGACTGTGGTGTCACTACTTGTATAGTCACCACGTCGTCACAACGCTACACCAGTAAACTATAGCAGATTCTGAAAACGTAAGCGACTCTAGTATCAAAACCACGAATTATAACAAATATTTTAATAGTGATAACTTTGCAAATCAACTTTCAATCACAGCAGAAGGTTCCCGGCTGATTGTGCCGGGTTATATACAGTACTTAGTACATACAATAACACTTTAGCTTTTACCATGCATTGCATAGCATAAAAATATCGGCGATGCATGACTTTCAAAAAATTAATAGAAGAGATTTATCTAAGAGATAAATTAAGAGATTTATTTAGGAGATAACCCAGTAAATGTCTTAATCCATATTGGTAAAAATTATGCATTCAGTATATCATTTGTACATGTATCTTGTATTTTATACATCGAACCCAATACTTGGAAAGTGTAGGCTATGTCAAAGCTTGTAAACAAAACAAAATCGATTATATTACTCTATATCTACTAATCATTTTTTAAAATGAATAAAGTATGCTATCAAAACTAAATAGGCCTAACATCAATTTCTGCTGTCGAGTATCCTAGATGCGGGTTCAAAATCAGCAGTTAAACCTTCAATATCCGACGATTCAGTTTGAATGTCCAACTGAGAGTGGCTGCTTCACATCTAAATTCTTCAACCAATATAGGCCCTTATAGATATCCAATTTGCAATCAGACATCTATTGGCTTATTCATGTTCGGAGTAGATCCGTCAAAGGCTTAAAGGCCTACTGACAGTCATGATCCATTCAGAACAAGAAGACAAATCCTTAGATAGGGTGTGTCCATGTCGGCCCTAGTTAAGGTCTCACAGTTCACGGTGTGGACCTAAACTTAGACCTAGTCACATCCCCCGTGCGTGCAGACATCACTCAGCACACGGCTCGCTTTCTTTACTCCGTTTCTCGCCGCGTGTTGGATCAGATGGTGTGCCTCGCCTTTCTTTAAGAGATCTGTGCGAATCTTCTTCATGTGTCCCACTGCCAAGTTATACGAGGCATGCGCGTGGCCCTGGTCGGCAGCTTTCTTGAACCAATGCATGGCCGTGTGTTCATCCTTTTCCACACCGACTCCCTTCAGGAGTTTCTGGCCGACTTGATGCTGTGCGGTGGCGTAACCGAGGTGCGCATATCCGTGAGTGACGTGAAAATGCAAGTTGTCGAAATGATAATATGCGTAGTACACGAAAGCGATGGTCAGGATAACCACCGTGACCTCGATCGCGACCACCCACCAGGGATCCGGTTTCTTGCGCCGTGCCAAGTACACACGGCCGCCGTACGGTAGATCCGGGTTCCAGTCGGCAGGGAGTGCGTTGCCGCGTTTATCCGGAACGTTGCGTTTTCTGGCGATTCCAGCTTCTGCAAGCAATGGGGACGTGTCCATCTCGGCGGCCATCTTTGCTGGGGTTGCTGCCTGCTTGCTCGCCGCTGTTGTTGCACGGCTCTGTCGAGATCCTATCGACACGCTTGAGTGGCCCTGCTGCCTCTAAGCTCTCTGCTCTCTGCTGCTGCTTGCAGCCGCCCACTGTTGACCCGTTGCCAAGGTGACGCCACGTGTGCACATTTTACCGCGCAGTTTTCATGGGCGGCCATCAGTGCCAAAAATAGATCCTATAGATCGCCTCCCTTTCTGTGGCATCAGAGGCTTCGAATATCGACCCTTTGGAATAGCGTGCGTCGCGTAGCTTTAGTAATTTATGGGTAGGCCTATGCATTCAGCAACACGATAGTGGAATGATTGCATGTAGAAATAGGCAAGATACATTTTAATTCTGTTAGATAGGCCTACGTTTGTGCATGTAGGCTGACTAGCCTATATGAGTTTAATTTTTAGGCCTACATTATAGCCCTAGTATCAGTAATCGTCGGCTATATCATTGTAAATGCAGCCAGTCAGCCATCTGAAAAAAATAAATAGAGTTATATACAGTTAGGCCTATGTCCTGTAATTAGGAAGTAAAATAGACCTACACTCGCATTTGACTGCTGCACTTAAAATACAGACTCCGTGTTCAGGCTATATACACCTGCATCATTCTTTGTCTCGGGCGGAATGTCGACTGTGGCGTCAATACAGGCTCCTTAAGATCACGCGGTAGCTGGATTCCATCGACCCGGCCGGGACATTGCTATATCGCAAGGTGCCACATGGCTTATAAGACCGTCCCATTGATTGATTCGGCCACAACACACACACACACACAATATGATGAATTATTTACACTTCAGGCACCACTGAAGTGTACGCCTAATGTACATTCATCCGTCATTCTTTACAATGTTATTGGTGATGGCAAAATGAACGCCCGTTTTAACATATATATGTAGGCGTCCATGTAGGCATAATTGATCATTGTCAATTCTGCACCTAATGTAAAATTAGCCCAAGGGCTAAGTTAGGTTACCGAACAATATATAATACCTATTTTGTCCCGTGGCCTTGAAAATAAGGCCACGGTCAAATTTAAAGTCACGAGAGTATTCAGCATACATGATTTTCTATATGTTCACAACTGCTTACTAAGCTGTAAATTCAGTAATAAGACAGATATTAGTCATTATGTCCTGTGACATAATGAAAATGAAATCAAAAGTCAAATTGCAGGTGTCCACAATAGAATCCTAAGTTGTAAATTTGATAACAAACAAGAAATTAGCTAAGTTGTCCTGTGAGACCTTGAAAAGGAAGTCAAAGGTCAAATTCAAGGTCACGACAATACTCAGCATATATACATTCCTATCAGTTCACAATTGATTCTCAAGTTGTAAAGTCGATGATAAGCGATATATTAGTCATTTTCTTCTTTGACCTTGGAAATGAGGTCAAAGGTCAAACCAGGGTCATCACAATATTCGAACAGTATCATTTCCTATATGTCCACTATTAAATCCTAAGCTGTAAAGTCGATAATGAGCGAGGTTACGAGGTACCAGCCATTTTGCACTCGACCTTGAAAATCAGGTCAAAGGTCAAATTCAAGGTCATCAGAATATTCAGCATATGTCATGTCCACAATTGATTCCTAAGCTATAAAGTCAATAATAAGCGAGATATTAGCCATTTTGTGCCTGACCTTGAAATTGAGGTCAAAGGTCAAATTCAAGGTCATCAAAATATTCGGCATACATCATTTCCTATACGTCCACAATTTAGTCCCAAGCTGTAAAGTGGATAATAAGCGAGATATTAGCTGTTTTGTTCTTTGACCTTGAAAATGAGGTCAAAGGTCAAATTCAAGGTCATCAGAATATTCGGATTATAACATTTCCTAAATGTGCACAATTGATTCCTAAGCTGTAAAGTCGATAATAAGCAAGATATCAGCAATTATATGCTCTGGCCTTGCAAATGAGGTCAAAGGTCAATTTCAAGGTCATGACAATAATCAGCATATATCATTTCCTATGTGTTCATAATTGATTCCTAGTCTCTAGTCTCAATACTAAGTGAGATATTAGGCATAATGTGTCCCATTATAAAGCATAGGATGATTTAACATGGAAGAGTCCCATTTGGGACCCGCCGAGAAAATGAAAATGACTGCTATACGCCGACCGGCGATAAAAATCTCAAAATTGTCTGAACAGTTTTTGAGAAAATGGCCGCCAAAGTCAGAAATTGGCCGTTTTTCGGCGAAAATGGCCGCCATTTTGAAAAAAATGCGAAAATCAAAAAACAAAAAAAATACCCCTCTCTTGAAATATTTTTAGTTCTTTTTTGTGCAAAATTTCAGAAAGATCTGATCGTAAACTTTAAAGATAAAAATGTGGACGGACGACGCCGACGATGCAGACGACGCCGACGCAAACGCCGACGACGACGGACGACGGACGCAACGCCATGCCAATAGGTTATCGGACCATAGGTAATGTAATGTATCAATGTAGGCCTACCATAAAGAAATGCAAAATTCGCAAAAACTAAAAACTAAAAAAGTCATCTTCATGTATGATTGTTATTATGTACATTTGTGTATTAATTTGTACACAATATATTAATTATGACTTTAATGTATTTTGTGTAGGCCTATGTGTACAGGGCTTAAATCCATTTAACTTGATAACTACTATTAACCTGTTTCCAAAACTTTAAATATCAAGTTATAAATAGTTTGAGGTTCATCTTTTCACTCTTATACAACCAATGTTTTCAAGTGCCAAACAATGAGGAAGTTCATAACATTCTCAGAACGATTGATTCAAGTGCGAGACCGTGTGATGACGGTCTATATCATGTATGTACATGTACACGAATCGTGACAGAGAAGTGAAAAAATGTATACTTGAACCAAAGCTGCATGCCTACGGAGCCCCTGAGGTGACATACCAGATATATTTATTAATCCGTGCGCACGAAATAGTAAATCGTGCGCACGAATTAGTAAACCGTGGCCACCAATTGGTAAACCGTGGCCACGAATTAGTAAACCGTGCACACGAATTAGTAAACCGTGCGCACGAATTAGTAAACCGTGGCCACGAATTGGTAAACCGTGCGCACGAATTAGTAAACCATGGCCACGAATTGGTAAACTGTGGCCACGAATTAGTAAACCGTGCACACGAATTAGTAAACTGTGGCCACGAATTAGTAAACCGTTGGAACGAATTGGTAAACCGTGCGCACGGATTACCTTAACTAATCTGTGGGCATGATTTAACAATCCGTGGGCACGATTTAATAATTCGTGGGCACGATTTAACAATTCGTGCGCACGATTTACCGATTCGTGCGCACGAATTAGTATTTCGTGGCCACAGATTGGTATAACTAATCCGTGGGCACGATTTACCAATTCGTGGGCACGAATTAGTATTTCGTGCCCACAGATTGTTAATTCGTGGCCACGAATTGTTAAATTGTGCACACAGTTTGGTAAACTGTGCGCACGGATTGGTAAACCGTGCGCACGGATTGGTAAACCGTGCGCACGGATTAATAAATATTTTCGGTATGTCACCTCAGGGGCTTACGGAGCCCCTGAGGTGACATACCAGATATATTTATTAATCCGTGCGCACGAATTAGTAAACCGTGCACATGAATTAGTAAACCGTGGCCACGAATTAGTAAACCGTGCGCACGAATTAGTAAACCGTGGCCACGAATTGGTAAACCGTGCGCACGGATTACCTTAACTAATCTGTGGGCATGATTTAGCAATCCGTGGGCACGATTTAATAATTCGTGGGCACGATTTAACAATTCGTGCGCACGAATTAGTATTTCGTGGCCACAGATTGGTATAACTAATCCGTAGGCACGATTTACCAATTCGTGGGCACGAATTAGTATTTCGTGCCCACGAATTAGTAAATCGTGCCCACGGATTGTTAATTCGTGGCCACGAATTGTTAAATTGTGCGCACGGTTTGGTAATTCGTGCGCACGGTTTGGTAAACCGTGTGCACGGATTGGTAAACCGTGCGCACGGATTAATAAATATTTTCGGTATGTCACCTCAGGGGCTCCGTAGGGGCTCCGTAATATGTCAATGACCGATTGGTTAATAAAAATTGACGCCTTCATATAAAACGACACACAATGCAGACATTCAGTTCATGTTGAATACATTACTGGGATAAAACCGCCGACTCACGGTTCATCCATGTTAATCAATAGTATAATATTCTAGGTTATATTCCGCACCGTACCTAGACACACGCACAGGGAGAACACGACGGTGTGTCACAAAGGAAAACGCTCTTGTATGCATATAGGTGAGTGTCCTACATCTTAAAAACACTCGGATATATTGTTTGTGCCTATGGTGAATCTTTCGAAGTAATGATGCACAAAGGAGACGCACTTGGTGGAGGTACATGTGCATGTAATGTTGTGGGTCAGAACGTGATAGCACTCCTTGCTTTCAAAAATGTGTGTTTATTGACGCAGTGCATTTTGATGACAGTGCAGGTGACAGTGGCGTACGTAACTCGCAGACAGTTCTCCAGGCACTGATACTATCAGCTCAACACCTGTACATGTAAGTACACATAAATACACATTTTTTTTTCAAATCATGCATGGGATATGATATGTATTGTCACTAACATCGCTAAACTATTAACAAAATGTTGCAATGCGTGCGTGAACTGAAGTTGCCTGGATTATAGGGGAATATATATGTCGAGCAGTTTTGTTTGTCTTACACTCCCTTGAATATTACTTAGGTTAATAGTAACAACATACATCAACAACAAGTGACAAAATCGAGTAGCATGCATTCAGCATCAATATGTTCACTTATAAGACCATAATGAAACTTGTGTTAAATTGGTGTAATTGTGGTAATTGGCTAACCGGATTTTTTTCGTTTGCAAATTGTACCTACATGTATTTGGCAAACTCGAGCCTATGAATATGTAAATATGATATGAATGATAGAGTGACTCAGGGCTGTGCAACACATGACCACACTTTTCATTATGCGTTAATAGTTGTCAGAGTATTTGCCGAGCAATGCCATCTGTTACCATGTATATTTCCATAGCAACCGTAAATTGCTAGAGACCTGTCCGTTTGCCCACCATCGTGACCGGAGCAAGATGTCGTCTGCAGTTCTATGCTTTTTGTGCTCATTGGTTCACATCGCAGGTGAGTAAATAACCGAAGGAATAAATGAATCATAATTTAATGCGTATAATTTAGGCTCTACTCCTGACAGAATTCCAGTTTCAAAAAGTCTGACACATTGATGTCTTTTCAACCTATGATAAGAAAGATTCGAATACAGCTAGGTTGGCTAAATTTGTTCAGCTCACAAACTTGAATATACAAAATTGCACAGCTTAGAAACTTTCAAAAAAGTATACAATCTACAAACTTGAATATGTACTGTATGTACACAAGAACGTTGCCTAGTAGGCTACACCTATTAATGCTCACGTACACAGCCGGCCAGTACTACGGTACAGAGGTGGGCAGTCTGTCCAGTAACGCCCATGACGTGCGAGGGACTGTTTATATCGTGGACGAGTCGAGAATCTTCATCAAGGATTTCTACTATGATGGGACGGGTCCAGGTATGAATTCTAAAAAAGGATTATTGTATCAGATTAGTATATTGATTATCAAGCAACTCGAGATAACGGCGAGACTTTTGGCAGCCATGTCATTAGATTATTGAAACAAAATGAAAATATACTAGTACTACACGTGAGCTAAATGTTGCAATTGGCTAAATTTCAGTTTCTAGATTCAAAGAATTGTTCGAATTTTTTTCAGATGCATTTTTCTGGGTAGGCCAGCAAGGTGTGACCGGTAACAGCCCTGATGGACAGGGTACCCTAGTACCAGACAGCTCCGGCAGGTAACCATGACGACCGTGTGACGCCATACCACACGAATGCAAAAATCACATTTTAGATATTTTCGCCCGTTTGAGATGAAATGCATCGGTTGAATGTGTGGACATGTTGTGTTATGTCATTCTAGCCGCTTGCCGCTGTACAAGCACGTGGAGGCTGACGTACTGCTGACGTTACCCCCGGGACGTACGGTCGGGGATATTCTCTGGCTCTCGGTCTGGTGCCGTATGGCAGGGGTAAGCTCTCACCCAGTCGTACACAGCTATAAATAAAGATATGCTATACCCCCATCCCCAATCCTAACATTACCCGGAAGTTCGGTTTGAAGTTCTATTTCTCTGTATGAAGCGGGTATCAGGTTCTATTTAACCAAGCAAAAATCTGATTCGTTCAAATAAAACACCAAAATCTCGGCACAATAATGCAAATGTACCAGCTTCCTTCTTCAACACGAGTGTGTGGGGGCGCGGAGGGGGGGGGGGGGGGGTTAAGATAGCAAGCGCGCAATGAGAGCGTTTACAAAGAGGAGCTGACACTTTGAGTATCCATGACGTCACAACAGGGAACACGTTAATTAATTACATCAACCATCCGAGATCGTCGATTACATGAAAGGTTTGGAATAGACTATTTATACGAATACAAGACTTCATTAGACCTTTCATTGCTCAGGGCAAAATAGTATCATCAGTATTTTCTTATCTGATTGGACTAACATGGTAAGCATTGCTTTGTTATCCCATAAGAATCGTGATTCATATGGTCCTGTACATGCCATGCATTTCATATGATTTGGTTAGAGAAAGTCAAAATAATAATGAAAACATTTTCATGGATCTTCACATACGTACGAGGCCTAATTATATGAGAGAAAAAAATACATTCTACTTCCTGTCAAACACTTTTCATGAGAGTTCAACACAGTTCTATTTTAGGAAGTCTATAGGCCTATTCTATTTCTCGTGATCTCGTCATTTCGTGAACGGCCTGCATTATGTAGGCTAATTGCTACTTGTTCAATACAATGTATTTAGGCCTATTCATGATAGGCGCATGTTCCAATCAAATATATGGAAACCTAGACACGGTGTAACATAATGTAGTACATATATGTACATTCCTACACCCCACTGTTATACCTGTAGGCGGACTTTGGTCATATCGCAGTGCCGACTACCGTCACTGTGCCGTCCGCGCAGACCGTCACTCCGACCGGCACGAGCGCCCAGGTGGCGTCAGGTGAAGTCACGTTCCTGGACCAGCGCCGCGTCCGTGTACAGGACTTCACGTCAGACGGATCCATCGCCGGTAAGACAGCAGTGCTCCGTTGCTCTATCGCCAGTGCTCTGTCGCCATTGGGCCTACAATTAAATATATCTACTGGAGATAAAACTGTATCCACGGGGTTGGACGACTTGTAATTATTCTTGTTCATAAATATGTGTATAATAGGAGTCTTGTTTTGTAATTGCTGAAAACGCAATCTTTCATATTCAGATTTGTTTTTCTATGCTGGGACGTCAAATAATGCTCCGGATGGACGTCAGAAGATGAATGATGAAACAGGAAGGTTGGCTTTTAATTCTTGAAAAATTATTTGCATACGGTGAACAGTCGTTTGAAGAGAGATATGTCTTAGCTATGACATTGTATCCGCAGTTCCAACAGCCTCGGCGTGTACACGGGTAAAACGATAGACCTGGTGCTGCCGGATGGTTTGACTGCCGCAGATATCAGCTGGCTGATCGTGTACAGCGAGAGTGGATCCGCCATCAAGTGGCGAGTGAACCCACCCACGGGCGCCATACCGCCTTATACCGAGGTATGACTGTATTGACTTATATCCAGGTATGACTGTATTGACTTATACCCAGGTATGAATGCACTGATTATACAGACGTATGAATGTACTCTCTTATGAGGAATGAATGTACTGCCTTACACAGAGGTATGAATGTACTGCCTTACACAGAGGTATGAATGAACTGCTTTCCACAGAGTATGAATGAATTGCCTTACACAGTGGTATGAATGTACCGCTTTACACAGAGGCATGAATGAACTGCCTTACACAGAGGTATGAATGTACCGCTTTACACAGAGATATGAATGAACTGCCTTACCGAGAGGTATGAATGTACTGCTTTACACAGAGATATGAATGAACTGCCTTACACAGAGGTATGAATGTACTACTTTATACAGAGGTATGAATGTACTGCCTTACACAGAGGTATGAATGTACTGCTTTACACAGAGGTATGAATGTACTGCCTTACACAGAGGTATGAATGTACTGCCTTACACAGATGTATGAATGAACTGCTTTACACAGAGGTATGAATGTACTGCCTTATGAGGAATGAATGTACTGCCTTACACAGAGGTATGAATGTACTGCTTTACACAGAGGTATGAATGAACTGCCTTACACACAGGAATGAATGTACTGCTTTACACAGAGGCCTGACTGTACCGCTTTATACTGAGGTATGGGTGTACTGCCTCACCCTGAGGTTTGAATGTACTGCTTTAGAGAGTGGTATGAATGTACTGCCTTACATAGAGGTATGAATGTACTGCATTACACAGAGTTTTGAATGCACTGCCTTATAGAGAGGTATGAATGAACTGCCTTACACAGAGGTATGAATGTACTGCCTTATAGAGAGGTATGAATTAACTGCCTTATACTGAGGTATGGGTGTACTGCCTTACACAGAGGTATGAATGTACTGCCTTATACTGAGGTATGGATGTACTGCTTTACACAGAGGTGTGAATGTACTGCCTTACACAGAGGTATGAATGTACTGCCTTATACTGAGGTATGGATGTACTGCTTTACACAGAGGTATGAATGAACTGCCTTACACAGAGGTATGAATGTACTGCCTCATAGAGAGGTATGGATGTACTGCCTTATAGAGAGGTATGGATGCACTGCTTTATAGAGAGGTATGGATGTCCTGCATTAAACAGAGGTATGATTGTACTACGATATACAGAGGTATGAATGTACTGCCTAATACTGGTGTATCAATGTGCATTACTGCCTTATACAGAGGTATACTGGCGCATGAATATACCATCATACACCGAGGTAAGAATTTATCGCCTTATTTTGAGGTTTGAATCTGAGATATGAGATACAGTTTAAGATGTGCCATCTTATAAGTAGATATGAGTGTACCATCATAATGTACCGAAAGTGATATTCAAGACTGAGATGATATGTGGTAGTCAGAGTAAAGTATGTCACTCGTTCACTGACAATTGTAGCATTACAGGATGTGACTATTTTTTATAGTGTACATAAACCTACAGGTTCCAAGATCTGACAAATTTGAATTATAATATATCAATGTATAGGTTTAATTGAAGCAATGATCTTTGTGATACAGACTGGTTACTATGGTAACTACCTGGGCATGCTGACTCCCTTGGACAAGTTTTCTGTAAGCGGTCGGGTGTATGCGATAGATAGCCACCGTCTGTGGGTCCGGCTCTTCAACTACGACGGACAGTGCGACGGTAACCATAGCAACAACAACCACGGCAACAACAACTTCCCCAACAAGAACAATGACATCACATTCATTCATATTATTGACACTTATGCATTTAAATGTAGCCCTATGCTGTCAATATTTTATTTTCAATACCAACTGATATCTTCTTGCAGAAAAACAGTAAATAAATTGTCATTTATTGTGGGTATCGTTTATGCAGATACACATTTCACTATCGGGCTGAAGAGCAATGGTGCTCACGGGTCGACACCTAACGCTAACGGCATGAGGATAGACAACGGCGCGGGCAGGTATGAAATACTGGGTTTGAATATGTCACCATATTTTAAAGCTGGACTAATGGGATTCAATGAGTGAAAGTATATGTAGGCACCGTATACGATTGTTCGGAAATATTCGGCCACGTCACTAGCGTAAGTTATGAAAACATGGTATGCATGGCATACTCTTGGAAAACATATTTTGTCTCCTAAATCTTGTAAATCTAGATTTAAGATAGTATCTTTCAAATCCTTTGTAAAAAGTCATGTATTTTTGTGACGTAGTTCAGAGCCTCTGACGTCATATGCGGACGCGGATTTGGTGCTGACGTTGCCAGGTTCGGCCAGTTCGCCCGTTGGTCAGCTCGCTTGGTTTTCCGTATGGTGCGGCTCTACGCAGGTAAAGGGTTTATTTTTCGAAATAAATAATTTTTGAGAAAAAGCCCTATACAGAAGACTCTCTACACAGCCTATTCAATCGAGTAATTATCTGTCACAGGAGGACTTGGGTTCTCTAGTGTTAGGCGCTATCAGCGTTCCTCACACCGCTGATCTCGGAACGTTCTCTCAACTGGCTCACAGTGTACGCTCTGGCAGTGTGTACGCTATCGACAAGCGTACAATACGCATAGAGGACTTCCACTATGACGGCAGGGGACCAGGTGGGTTTCAGTTCAGAATTTGCGGAAATTATGCCATTGGGCGCGTTTCTTTGTGCCATGTTGAATGTCAACTTTGTCAACTTTAGAATTCCCATATGTTAAGAAAGTTTATAAACTTTTTCAACCCTTCGTTGCCGGAATCAGAAAACTGTTGAATACTTGTGTAATGTATAAAAAATGTAGTCATATATGTTCAGCCACGTTCATCATCGAACCCCAACTTCTGAAACGACACCATGGACAAGTACCTGCATGAACTGTTTTATTTTTTCATTTAACTTGTCGAATTCACAAATTCCAATCTTTCATCTTCCCACAGATGCGTTTTTCCTGGTAGGACCAAATCAAGTCAGCCCTAGTGGTATCAAAATCCCGGACGAAAACGGAGAGTGCGTACAAATATATTGTGCAATACACTAATTTTGATACATATCTGACTCTGAGGTAGATAACGGACCCTTTTCGGAGAATATTTTTCTGCATCCTAAAATATCTTTTGAAGCGCAATATTGCACTTGATAATTTCATATTTTACATGGTTTTGCAGACATGCTAAGCCTGGTGCGTACGACGAACAGACGATAACGTTGACTCTACCCGTGGGACTGACCGTCGATACGATAGATTACCTCTCGCTATACTGTATCCAGTACACGCAAAACTTCGGAGAGATCAGGCTGACGCAATCCGAGTATACTGTCCCGCCCTACGTCATGGACCCAATAGTAAGTACTGAATGCTGATTTACCAGCTTGTTGAAAATTATACGGTTTCTAATTCCATGACAATTACTCAGAGAAATCTTGGTTGTAGCATCGCATTCTGAGCACATAACAGGTATTTTCAAACCAATTTATGTGTGAATTGTCATTCTACCAACAAAATAAAGATACTGCAAAATGAATAAATTTATATGTATAGTCGATTTATAGAATGACTCCAGCTTTAAAATTGTCTTGTGTGTTACTTCACCGTATTTGAAAGTGAATACCGTGATCTAAAACATTATCTATCATTTACTAGGACTATATGGCCCATATATTCCTCCACATGCACAAATATCCTCTTTGATTGTCATACTTGTACCTGTAATGTCTATACATTGCCTGGTCGTTGTCAGGCAGAACCGATGGGGAACTGCGAGGCAATGAACGAGAACTTCAACGTGGGCTGGGAGATCATGGGAGAAAACATCGTCTTCGAGTTCACCGGCGCTCTCGGTGAGATCATGCCAAAATGTACAACTATCAAAATCGTGATTTCAACCTTGCGTACATGGTATCGACATCATGTTTTTCATTTCAATTATATTTAACATTTACCCGTAATAGTTTCAATTTGAAATTGTTGGATAATCCCAACACGAAATCAATTTGAAAGTAGTGATAATGTACCATAAGGGGTACGAATTTCGTCACAATTTGCAAACATATATACTCTCACAAATATATGATATATAATGAACGATACGTTTCTGCAACTAGGCAAACACCAAAAGACTTTGACACTTTAGTAGTAATTCATAAGTCTGTGTGTCTCTTGTTGCCCAGAAGCCGACAATGGATACATGGCTTTCGGACTGAGCGGAAGCAACACGGGCAGTGCTATGATACGTGCAGATCCCATGGTAGTCTACCTCAACAGCGGCACGCCAACTGTACAGGACTACACTATCAGTGCTTACTCCCTGGTAGGCCTCTGAGGGTCGTGTACATTGTTGTCGTCATTTTAAGAGAAGAGAAAAATATGATATAGTCCCTTTTTATACAAGTTTGTGTAAAGGCGAAAGTTAATAGGCCTACTTTCTACATGATTTAGAATAAAACCCGTGTGGTTCAACTGGTTACTAGCCAGAAATCATTATGCCTTAGATGAGTTGTATTAGTAGACTGTCGTCTTTCCATACAGTGTTCCGGTGATCAGGGAGTATGCCCGGACACTGCGGCCGGGGGCGCAGAGAGTCTAGAGATGCTGTCCGTCACGGTACGGTCCGGCGTCACTAAAGTCCGCTTCCAGCGCCCGCTAGACACTGGTTTGTTTACTGTTGGAACCATCCAAATTTACTTGAACGATTGATGTATATAAAATATTTCTTATTTCTCGTTTTTACTTTCATTTACACCAAATGAATCTTGAGTTTTAGATCAAAAGTACATGATATCAGAACAAATTTCGAAATATTAACCTATACCAATGAGCAATCAGTTGCAATTATACTTTTTAGGTTACCGGACCTATGGTCCGATAACCTATTGGCATGGCGTTGCGTCCGTCGTCCGTCGTCCGTCCGTCCGTCCGTCCGTCCGTCGTCCGTCCGTTCACATTTTTATCTTTAAAGTATACGGTCCGATCTTTCTGAAATTTTGCACAAAAATACCTAAAAATATTCCCAGGAAAGGTTTTTTTTAGTTTTCTGATTTCCGCATTTTTTTCAAAATGGCGGCCATTTTCGACAAAAAATGCCTGATTTTGGACTTTGGCGGCCATTTTCTCAAAATCTGTTCAGTAACTTTTTTTCTTTTTGATACATAACACTCCTCATATGTACTCCTGTGATGTGTATTAGTTTCGTTGCGCTTGAATCGCTCGAAGTGGGCCATTTTGGGCCAAACTCGGCCCAGATGGGACTTTCCCATGTTAAACTCTCCTATGCTTCATAATGGGACACATTAAGCCTAATATCTCACTTAATATTGAGATTAGAGACTAGGAATCAATTGTGGACATATAGGAAATGATATATGCTGAATATTCTCGTGACCTTGAATTTGACCTCTGACCTCGGTTTCAAGGTCAGAACGGCCGTTTTCGTCGAAAAATTGCCAATTTTGGACTTTGGCGATCGTTTTCTCAAAATCTGTTCAGTAACTTTTTTTCTTATTGATGCATAACACTCCTCATATGTACCCCTGTGACATGTATAAATTTCGTTGCCCTTGAATCGTTCGAAGTGCGCATTTTGGGCCCAAACTCGGCCCAACTGGGACTTTCCCATGTTAAATTCTCCTATGCTTTATAATGAGACACATTAAGCCTAATATCTCACTTAATATTGAGATTAGAGACTAGGAATCAATTGTGGACATATAGAAAATGATAAATGCCGAATATTCTGATGACCTTGAATTTGACCTTCGACCTCATTTTCAAGGTCACAGGACAAAATGTCTAACATCTCACTTATTATCGACTTTACAGCTTAGGGATCAATTGTGGACATATAGGAAATGAAATATGCTGAATATTCTGATGACCTTGAATTTGACCTCTGACCTCATTTTCAAGGTCACAGGACAAAATGGCTAATATCTCACTTATTATCAATTTTACAGCTTAGGAATCAATTGTGGACATATAGGAAATGATATATGCTGAATATTGTCGTAACCTTGAATTTGACCTCTGACCTCAGTTTGAAGGTCAGAGCACAAAATGGCTAATATCTTGCTTATTATTGACTTTAACGCTTAGGAATCAATTGTGGACATGTAGGAAATGATATATGCCGAATATTCTGATGACCTCGAATTTGACCTTTGACCTCATTTTCTAGGTCACAGGACAAAATGGCTAATATCTTGATTCTTAACGACTTTACAGCTTAGGAATCAATTGTGGACATATAGGAAATGATATACTCCGAATATTCTGATGACCTTGAATTTGCCCTTTGACCTTATTTTCAAGGTCATAGTACAAAATGGCCAATATCTCTCTTATTATCGATTTACCAGCTTAGGAATCAATTGTGGACATATAGGAAATGATATACTCCGAATATTCTGATGACCTTGAATTTGCCCTTTGACCTTATTTTCAAGGTCATAGTACAAAATGGCCAATATCTCTCTTATTATCGATTTAACAGCTTAGGAATCAATTGTGGACATATAGGAAATGATATTCGCCAAATATTCTGATGCCCTGAATTTGACCTTTGACCTTATTTTCAAGGTCATACTACAAAATGGCCAATATCTCGCTTATTATCAACTTTACAGCTTAGGAATCAATTGTGGACATATAGGAAATGATATACTCTGAATATTCTGATGACCTTGAATTTGACCTTTGACCTTATTTTCAAGGTCATAGTACAAAATGGCCAATATCTCGCTTATTATTGACTTTACAGATTAGGAATCAATTGTGCACATATAGGAAATATTCTCATGATCTTGAATTGACCTCTGACCTCATTTTCAAGGTCAGAGCACAAAATGGCTGATATCTCGCTTATTATTGACTTTACAGCTTAGGAATCAATTGTGGACCCATAGGAAATGATATAATGTTGAATATTCTGGTGACCTTGAATTTGACCTTTGACCTTATTTTCAAGGTCAGAGAACAAAATTGGTAATATCTCGCTCATTTTCGACTCTACAGCTTAGGAATCCATAGTGGACATATGGGGAATGATATATGCTGAATATTTTGGTGACCTTGAATTTGACCTTGACCTCATTTTCAAGGGCAGAGAACAAAAAAAGTTAATATCCCACTTGTTAGGGACTTTACAGCTTAGGATTCAATTGCGTACATATTAGAAATGATACATGCTGAATATTCTCATGACCTTGAACTTGACCTTTGACCTCATTTTCAAGGTCAAAACACAAAATGGCTAATATCTTAATTAATATCGACTTTACAGCTTAGGAATCATTTGTGGACATGCTAGAAATGATATGGGCAGAATGTTCTCATGACCTCAAATTGACCAACTACCTTATTTCCAAGGTTATGGGACAAAAGGCCAATATCTAAAATATACATTGTCCGGTAACCTTTCTTAGCCCTTGGGCTAATTTTTCGAAAGACATTATATAGGGGGAGAATAAAATTTCTCCTCAGCTCACTTTGTCATATTGTTGCCTAGGTGACGTTGACGTGGACAAGACTATACCCACGGACCGTGACGTGTACGTAGTGTGGGGCCTGGGTAACGTCAACACGGAACAACAGATCACCAAACACAAGACCAGGCTCACCGGTCAGTGGTCTGCCCACTGGTGAATTCTCCAGTAGTTTCATGTTTCTATATTGTATGGTCAGGGTTTAATTTTAGGTTACCGGACCTATGGTCCGTAACCTATTGGCATGGCGATGCGTCCGGCGTCGTCGTCCGTCGTCCGTCGTCCGTCAACAATTTTATCTTTAAAGTTTACGATCGAATTTTTCTGAAATTTTGCACAAAAATGCCTAAAAATATTTCGAGAGGGAGGTATTTTTTAGTTTTTTGATTTTCGCATTTTTTTCAAAATGGCAGCCGTTTTCGTCGAAAAACGGTCAATTTGGGATTTTGGCGGCCATTTTCTCAAAATCTGTTCAGTAACTTTTTTTCTCTTTGATACATAAGACTCCTCATATGTACTTCTATCATGTCTATAAATTTCGTTGCGCTTGAATCGCTCGAAGTGGGCCATTTTGGCCCAAACTCGGCCCAAATGGGACTTTCCCATGTTAAATTCTCCTATGCTTTATAATGGGACACATTAAAGCCTGATATCTCACTTAATATTGAGATTAGAGACTAGGAATCAATTGTGGACATATAGGAAATGATATATGCTGAATATTGTCGTGACCTTGAATTTGACCTCTGACCTTGGTTTCAAGGTCAGAGCGGCCGTTTTCGTCGAAAAATGGCCAATTTTGGACTTCGACGGTCGTTTTCTCAAAATCTGTTCAGTAACTTTTTTTCTTATTGATGCATGACACTCCTCCTATGTACCCATGTGACATGTATAAATTTCGTTGCCCTTGAATCGCTCGAAGTGGGCCATTTTGGGCCCAAACTCAGCCCAAATGGGACTTTCCCATGTTAAATTCTCCTATGCTTTATAATGGGACACATTAAGCCTAATATCTCACTTAATATTGAAATTAGAGACTAGGAATGAATTGTGGACATATAGGAAATGATATATGCTGAATATTCTCGTGACCTTGAATTTGACTTTTGACCTCATTTTCAAGGTCACAGGACAAAATGGCTAATATCTCGCTTATTATCGACTTTACAGCTTAGGAATCAATTGTGAACATATAGGAAATGATAGATGCTGAATATTCTCGTGGCCTTGAATTTGAGCTTTGACCTCATTTTCAAGGTCACAGGACAAAATGGCCAATATCTTGCTTATTAGCGACTTTACAGCTTAGGAATCGATTGTGAACATATAGGAAATGATATATGCTGAAAATTCTCGTGACCTTGAATTTGACCTTTGACCTCATTTTCAAGGTCACAGGACAAAATGGATAATATCGCTTATTATCGACTTTACAGCTTAGGAATCAATTGTGAACATATAGGAAATGATATATGCTGAATATTCTCGTGACCTTGAATTTGACCTTTGACCTCATTTTCAAGGTCACATGACAAAATGGCTAATATCTCGCTTATTATCGACTTTACAGTTTAGGAATCAATTGTGAACATATAGGAAATGATATATGCTGAATATTTTCATGACCTTGAATTTGACCCTGACCTCATTTCCAAGGTCACAAGACAAAATTGCTAATATCTCGCTTATTATCGACTTTACAGCTTAGGAATCAATTGTGAACATATAGGAAATGATATATGCTGAATATTCTCATGACCTTGAATTTGACCTTTGACCTCATTTTCAAGGTCACAGGACAAATTGGCCAATATCTTGCTTATTAGCGACTTTACAGCTTAGGAATCAATTGTGAACATATAGGAAATGATATATGCTGAAAATTCTCGTGACCTTGAATTTGACCTTTGACCTCATTTTCAAGGTCACAGGACAAAATGGCCAATATCTTGCTTATCAGCGACTTAACAGCTTAGAAATCAATTGTGAACATATAGGAAATGATATATGCTGAAAATTCTCATGACCTTGAATTTGACCTTTGACCTCATTTTGAAGGTCACATGACAAAATGGCTAAGATCTCGCTTATTATCGACTTTACAGCTTAGGAATCAATTGTGAACATATAGGAAATGATATACGCAGAATATTCTCATGACCTTGAATTTGACCTTTGACCTCATTTCCAAGGTTACAGGACAAAATTGCTGACATCTCGCTTATTATCGACTTTACAGCTTAGGAATCAATTGTGAACATATGGGAAATGATATATGCTGAATATTCTCGTGACCTTAAATTTGACCTTTGACCTCATTTTCAAGGTCACAGGACAAAATGGCAAATATCTTGCTTATTAGCGACTTTACAGCTTAGGAATCAATTGTGAACATATAGGAAATGATATATGCTGAAAATGCTCGTGACCTTGAATTTGACCTTTGACCTCATTTTCAATGTCAACAGGACAAAATGGCTAATATCTTGCTTATTATCGACTTTACAGCTTAGGAATCAATTGTGAACATATAGGAAATGATATATTCTGAATATTTTAATGATATTGAGTTTGACCTTTGACCTAAATTTCAAGGTCAGTCATTTTATTTTCAAAGTCAGATTACAAAATGGCTTATATCTCGCTTATTATCAAATTTACAGCTTAGGGGTCCAAAGTGAACATATAGGTAATGATGTATGCTGAATAGTTTGGTGATCTAGAATTTAACCTTTGATCCCATTTTCACGGTTAGAGATATGGCGATTTCAGTGGTCACCTTGAATTTGACCTTCAACTTTCTCGGCTTAACTCTGTATATTTCTCCGGTAACCTTACTAGCCCATTGGGCTAATTTTTTCCTTTTATTGTCAGGATTCTCTGTGAAATTAACGTAAATTGCATGTGCTCGAATTGTTGATCACTGAAATAGAATAGAGTAAACTCTATTTCAGAAAGACGGAACATTTCTCGCCCCACAAGTGGCACTAGTGTGATCTGCTTTTATTAAACAGGCGACAAAACCATCAACTTTGGACGCGAGATCTCCTACAACTGTCAGCCAATCAGAGTAGAGGACGATGGACCACGTGACGTGTGGGCGGTCCAGACTATCAGTGGCATGAACACAAAGGAATTTAGAGCAGTGATTGGACCGACCGGGGGCAAACGTGGATACGAGGGCATTACAGGTATTGAACAACAAATTGCTGAAGAGATTAATTACCTTGACATAAAGATCTCGACGTTTGAACGCCACAAATAAAGCTGAATCAATGGTTGCAACTTGAATCTCTAATTCAGATGTAGGCCTTATTTGAGACATGGTCACAATACCAAATATAGTGTTTTTGTCATAACCAAAAAATAAAGAATAGAATATTTTACCAACGTCAACAACGTCACTCTGTCCCAATCGATACTGATTTCGATCGATCTCTTGTGTCACCGGCATTATATAGGACAGATATCGTGGGGTATTTCATGGTATCTGAACGGCCTCCTGATCCCGGAGTTGACCGTGAGGCGCGGAGAGACTTACACGTTCAAGGTGCACGGGGGCTCGGACCCTAGCAACCAGGCCAAGTACCACCCCCTCTACATCACTGACGACGCCGTCGGGGGTTACGCCGACAAGAACCCCAATGAGAGACGGGTATGTGCTGCGGTTGAGAGGTATATCGTAAATATTATGCAATATAAATGCTTCGCTACTTTGTGTTACGAAGTAGATATTTCCTAGGAATACAACGTCAAAAAATTAAGACATTTCTCCCAGTTTCCTTTGCTAATGTCAGAGTATCTGGTGTTTGTATTTTCCGCAGATGGTGACGATATACGCTGGCACTTCCTCTACATCCCCCAATGGGACAGGTAGCGCTCTTTACTTCGTACAACAATCAACCATTATAGTGATAAATATGTACTGCATATGCCACTGATCATTTGATTTGTGAACTACTTAGATGAGCCTTTAATATACATTTGTAGTAATTTTAGCGACTGTTACTCCCGTCCCTCCCGCGCACTACACATTTCCACAACAAACATTCATTCTACATGACTTACATACAGGACAAGTACACACTATACGATCACAAGCATAAACTCCATGTAGTCATGGTTACATACACAGGTCAAACCACGCACCTGCGGCCCCGCTAGCTCAGTACACTCGGCCCCGTTTACCCGACCTTGACCTTCACATGCACTGACTTCTAAACATAGAACTTGACACACATACTCCATACATCACGTGCACACATACAGGCATTACAAGTATTAACACGAGCCGGGGAAACCCACTTTCCCGGTGACATCAGCGCATTGCACCACACATTCAACCTATCACAACACCGCTTACACTTGGCGGGAAATTACACAGTCACATGGTCCCTCGGCCCCAGTCTACTGCGCAGAAGTGAAGTGTAAATCCCAGTGGCAGGACGTGTATACGAGAAGCTCCTGTGAGACTGTCGATATTAATATATATAATCTATCGGATATATGTGCAAGTTGTATAAAGGACTATAATATAGAAATATAGACTGGGATATCACCCGACGTAGGTGAGAGTGCGACCCTGATTGTGCGTGATTGATCATCAGTCTTTATCACCACAATAAACAGTTAAATTGAAACTGCCGGCTTATTGTATCACACGACGACCCAGTTAAACCGGCTTGATATCGGCCGTGAACGATATTCTTCACATTGGCGCCGTTCGACCAGGATCTGAGCTAGTCTCGGATTATCGACCCAGACCTGACCGGCATTGATGGCATTGGCCCCGGGAGCCTCCCGCGGTGAGCCACTCGACCCTACGGATGATGAAGTGACGATCAATCCGAATCCGGCCTTCCGACCTTCCGGCCCTCGCTCAGTTGCCATGAGCGATACAGTTCCACTGTCGCAGGAGCAACAACCGTCCGGCCTTTTCGACTCCATTGGCGACCATTCGTCCCTGAGATCGTTTTCGCCGCCTACCGACCTGGTGCAGGAGTTCCTAGACGAAGACCCGCTCGACCCGTCACATACAGTAAGTGACATTCTGCGTGCGCACGCTAGAGCGTACTCGGCCACGCCGGCTAGAGCGACCCAGAAAAGTGACTTTGCCGACAGAAACTATACGCGCTCACGTCAAAGAGCGAGCGTAGATTGTGATATCGACCCAGAACAATTAGCAGTGGACGTTCGGCCGGTAACCATAGACACGTCAATGGTTACGCACCCACCAAGTAACTCTCGGATACGACAGTGGGTTTGTCAGTCTGACAATGTTCCGGAATCGACCCCGCCGAACGCTTATTCGGCCAATCGACCCCTGGCGCCGTCCATGACGCCGAGACAACACGGCCCCGCGCCAGAAATGTACTCACGCATACCGACCGAGCCTACGGTGGTAGAGTACACACGACCCAGCCAGACGGGAGCGACATCCGAAGACATCCTGATGACGACCGCTACCCGGATCGCGACGCCGCTACGACAACAACGACCCAGCGACACAATGGCGGAACCTCGCGCCACCATGCGACAAGCGCGACCCCGACAAGCACCCTCGACATCAAGTCGCCGACTCTGCGACCCCGACACGCCGACTTCCGACACACGCGCTCCCGCGCCGACCACGCACCGACCATCGCCGACTACCGGAGAACAACCGCGCTTCGATCCGTCGCAAGATCAAGTTGTGTCTGCTCCGGCAGAAAGTGTTGTGCAAATGATCGGACCTCCGATCTCACAATCAGTCGGAAACACCAACGGATATGGTGTACCGCCAGTCGGATACCCTGGCGCAACAAGCGGTGTTCCAAATGGAGTAGCTGTCGGATACTATTCACCGCATGTCGGCTACGCGAACCCACCGCCTGGATATGGTGGCGTTCCCAGCGTGATCGCTGACACCGGCTATCATGGTACACAACCCGGATTAGTGTACCATGGTGTATGCCCGGATGGATCGGTATACCGATATCCACCACCGGCTGTATTCCCACCCTCAGTCGGGATACCATGGGTGACGCCTCCATACAGTCAACCGGCCCCCGCTGCACAAGCACCACACGACCCCAGCCACACGACGGCACCACCCGCCGCATCGCTCGCCGTCTCCGCGACGACAGCACCGACCGCCCCCGCTAACGCGACCCCGATCGGCCCAGATACGACGGCTCCGGCGACTTCGGCTGTTCCGACCCCGACGGCCACTACAGCGACTACACCAGTTGCGGTGAGTGTTGACACGCCCACGCCACAGAGACTCACGTCTGAGCCCCAAACGTTGGCTACGGCTAAAATGGCTCAATGGCGTGCGACCTTTAAGGAGGGCAATCTCACTCAATACGTTCGGAGTTTCGAACAATTCGCTGCGGCCTTTACTTACTCCGACCTCAACAAGACGACGACCTTCCGGAGCACGCTACGCGGCCGCGCTGAAGCGCTAGCTCTCAATATCCCGGTCGCAACTCCCTGGGGAGAGTTCCGTCGCCAACTCCTAGAGGGCTGGGAACCCGAGCCCCGTCGACAGTCCAAACGGGACGATTTCCCGTTCCTCAAGCGGGAACGAAAAGAGGACGCGGAACACTACATGGAGCGACTCCAGGCCCTGGCGGAGCAAGTGTTCGACGACGTTACGCCAACGTCGCGGCAACGAACTGTAATTGCGCAATTCGTGAACGGCCAACCCGACCCCATTGCCGATAAACTGTGTGCCCTCACTTTTAACAGTTACAGTGAGGCACTTACGGCCGTTCTCAAGGTAGAGAGTCGTCAACAGAGGACAGCCAGAGATCGACATCGAGGCACACGACGTGCTGACATTTCCGCAAGCGGATACGCGGAAGACGACCCTGTCAATGAGGAACTGTCCTGTGCCAGGGGACAAGTCACTCAGGGGGAAACACTAACCCCAGAGCAAATTGCGGCCTACTACGACCCCGCGGACAGTGACACTACCGGCCTACAAGGTTGCGACGAACACTCAGTGCCAACCAGCTCACGCGAGTGGGTGGCCGAAGCCTTCCAGTGCGTCCTTAGTGACGAGAATGGACTGTGCGAGGAAACGGCTATCTTCTCTGTCCTACGAACAACGGCCCCGATGAAAGGTGATCGACCCCCGCAACCCGGACGACCCATGGTGTGCTTCTTTTGCAAGAAGCCCGGCCATCGCTGGATGCGATGCTTTCGGCTTAAGGATGTGCTAGTACGTAACGGCATGAAACCGCTAGCATTTCGGCCCAATGGTCCCGGTACTGACAGAAGGACAGCTCAAGTGTTGTCAGTACCTAACCAAACCGGTAACCAAACTAAACCGGCCCCACCAACACCTCCGACCCCGTCGTCAAACCAGTAGGGGAAGGTGCTGAGGAGCAAGGACCTTCCAGACAACAGGACAACGTTCCCCGCTCCACATCTGCGGTTGTCACGACTACTGTACCGGTAACGACACCAATAACGACCCCGCAGCCGGCCCAGCCCACACCTCAGCTCCTTGAAGGGGTGTGTACAAAATGTCAAGCTCCGACCCCGAAATCGGCCTCTTTTCATGAAGGGGTGTCCGCACCGCGGCCACAGCGACCACCACGTGGAGACCGTCGTCCTGAAGGGGTGTCACCCCCGACCGCCAACGGCACCGGAACGGACAGCATGTCCGAGATCGAGTGGATCTCCGACGACGGAGGATTCTACGCTTTTCCGAGTGGACCGGAATCCAAACTGCCGCCTCTGCGCACACTCTTCCGGCCACCGCTAGACGACCCCGAAATTCCGGCTGTCATCAACAACTCCAGCGCCACCAATCACAAATGCTGGAAGTTGCCGGTACACGTCGGAAACAAGACGATAAAGGCTGTACTCGACTCCGGAGCGCAGATCTCCCTGCTCCGACGCGATCAGCTACGTCACGTCCCCGCTGACCAGCGACATTTGCGGTCTACTTCGGCTATTATTCGTGACGTCACCGGACAGTCAAGCCCGATCGATGGACTGATCGACCTCTCAATACAGGTCGGAACTAACCATATGGTCGTAACCTTTTGTGTGGCTGACATACATGACGACATGATTCTCGGCATGAACTTTTTTCGGCAAGCTCACGCTGTAGTGAATTACGGTGAAGGGACGATACAGGTACACAAAGAAATCCTGTTCGCACATAAAGACATTGAGGCCAATGTTGTCAGAATGGCCGTGCGACGAGCTGTCACCGTCCCCGCACGCAGCGAAGCAATAGTGGAGCTGGTCCCGACTTCCCGAGTTCGAGTTCGACAACACCCGAGGATAGTCCAGCCACTTACGACCTTTCCCGAGGAAACCGACCTCATCATGGGGAGAACACTTACGACCCTGAATCGGCAGTGCGTAAAGGTGTCGGTAGTCAATCCAGCAGATACCGGCATTACGCTCACCCGTTCCGACCCTGTCGCCATAGCAAGCCCTGTCGAAAGTGTCGTCGGAGCCCTGCCACGACCCGGAGAGGAGCCCGACTCGGCCACGGTAGACGCCAGTCACTACCGCGACCTACCGCCACATCTACAAGAAATGGTGGATCGCGCCGGACTAGCGCCGGAACAGCATCGGCGTTGCGCCAACCTGGTTCACCAATACCAGGACACATTTATGCACCCAGACGGCCAACTGGGACGGACCCAAGTCGTCCAGCATAGAATCGACACCGGCAACTCGGCCCCAATTCGACAACGACAGCGACGCGTCCCTCAGGCGCAACAAAGCATCATCGACGAGGAGATCGACAAGATGCTCCGCTTGGGGTGTATTGAGCCGTCCGATTCGCCCTGGAGCGCACAGGTAGTGCTCGTGCGGAAGAAGAACGGACAGGTACGCTTCTGTGTCGACTATCGGCTCCTGAATGACGTCACCCGCAAGGATTCGTATCCCTTGCCCAACATTCAGGATACTCATGACGCCCTGGCAGGCGCCAACTACTTCTCGGCCCTAGACCTGGCCTCTGGCTACTGGCAGGTTGAAGTCGACCCCAGCGACAGACCGAAGACTGCCTTCGCCACAAGGAAGGGACTCTATCAGTTTAAGGTCATGCCATTCGGCCTTAGCAACGCCCCGGCAACCTTCGAACGGCTTATGGAGACCATACTCCGTGGTTACTTGTGGACCCGGTGTATGTGCTATCTCGACGACGTGATAGCTTACGGCAGAACATTCGATCAGGCACTCGCAAACCTGGAAGCGGTCCTGGATCGAATCAGATCGGCAGGCCTGAAACTTCAGCCCAAGAAGTGTGAGTTGTTCCAACGGGAAATCTTGTACTTGGGGTTCATAGTGAGCGGCCAAGGAATCCGAGTCGACCCCAACAAAGTCAAAGCCATCAGAGAATGGCCGACCCCGTGCGAGATCACCGACGTCAGGGCTTTCCTTGGTTTCGCCAACTACCACAGGCGATTCATCAAGGACTACGCTGAGATCGCTGAACCTCTCGTAGCGCTTACCCGAGGTGAATGCCACTTCACTTGGGGACCGGCCCAGCGACGAGCTTTCCAGCGACTCCGCGACGCCCTCATCAAGGCGCCCAAGCTCGCTCATCCGACCCAGAATCCGGAGGACTACTTCATCCTCGATACGGATGCAAGCGGCTTTGCTGTGGGAGGAGCCCTCTCACAAAGGGTTGACGGGAAGGAGATCCCCATCGGGTTCGCCAGCAAGACCCTGTCCCGGACCCAGCGGAACTATTGCACCACCTATCGGGAACTACTGGCAGTAGTTGAGATGGTGCAACACTATCGGCACTACCTCTGGGGTAGGAAATTCCTCCTCCGAACCGACCATAGCTCGCTAAGGTGGCTGAAAAACTACAGCGACGCCGACGGCATGCTCGCTAGGTGGCTCGCCAAGCTACAGCAGTATGACTTTCGGATAGAGCATCGACCCGGAAAATTACACGGTAACGCCGACGGCTTGTCACGGTGCCACAGTTGCAAACACCAAGACTGTCCCGGACGACTCGTCACACCTCCGACCGACCCAGAAACAAGTTCCGGAGAACTTCCAGTTCGTCGGATAACTGTTGTTCCGACCCAGACAAGGGCAGACCTCCTGGACAGTGATTCGATAACATCACCGGTCTTGCCCCAGCTAGTTTCGGCACGCCAAGTTGTTCGAGTCCGTGCTTTGGACGCCACACTTGATGGACAAAAGTGGCTTTCGGACTATTCGACCCAGGACATTGTCGCGGCACAGCAAGCCGACCCCAGCGTCGGAAAAGTGCGGCAATGGATACTAGCCGGCACCAAGCCCGACTCACGAGAAGTCGCCCGCCAAGGAGAGGAGGTAAAGACACTTGTTTCCCGCTGGAACCTCCTGGCGCTACAAGACGGTGTGCTAGTTCGACATATAAAACCCGACCCTGCTGGACGGCCCGTGGTGCAAACCGTGCTCCCCGTAGCACTCAGGACACAAGTTCTGCACCAACTACACGACCTCAAGATTGTCGGACATCTCGGCATACAGCGTACCATCGAGAGAGTCAGGCGCCGATTCTACTGGCCCGGCTTGGCGCTGGACGTCGCCCGCTGGTGTGCCCGCTGCCCGCAATGTGTGACCCGCAAGGGTAAACCGGCCCCAAAAAGATCGCCCCTGACACAGCTACCGACAGGAGCGCCGTTCGACAGAATAGCGATGGACATCCTCGACACCCACAAGGTCACGGGAAGAGGCTATCGGTATGTGCTAGTCGTGTCGGACTACTTCACGAAGTACACTGACGCTTTTCCGCTACGGCGACATACGGCCAAAAATGTTGCCGACACCCTGGTGAATCGGTGGATAGTCTACCACGGTGTCCCCAAAGCGGTCCATAGCGATCAAGGTACTGAGTTTGAGTCGTCCCTGTTCCGGCATGTTGTGCGTCTACTGGGCGCTAAGAAGATTCGTACGACCCCATACCGACCCCAGAGCGACGGCCAGGTTGAGCGATTCAACAGGACATTGCTCAACATGCTGAGTGCGTTCGTCAGCGATCGTGCAAACGATTGGGACTTGCACTTGCCATATGTGTTAATGGCCTATCGAACCTCAGTACACTCGTCCACGGGATGCACCCCGCATCTGATGGTGTATGGACACGAGTGTAACTTGCCAGTCGACCTCATGTTCCCGACTTACGACCCTGAGCCTCTACCTCCGTGTGGTCCGGAGTATGTGGAGTATTTGCGGCAAGCCATCAGGACGGCCCACGGTTTCGCCCAAGACCATCTCGAAAAAGCGGCAATTCGGCAAAAGATGGGTTATGACGCCCACGCAAAACCACGACCCCAGTTTCAACCAGGCGAACTGGTCCGGTATTATTATCTGCCACTCACGCAGAATAATAAGTTCGCTCGGCCCTGGACTGGTCCCTGGAGGATCATCGACCGTGTAACCGAGGTTGATTACCGAATCGCCCTGGTTTCCAACCCTCGGAACACTCGTGTTGTTCATCTGGATGTGCTCAAGCCATACGAAGGTGACAACCAAGCGGCCCACATCTATTCCGACCCTGTACGACCCACGTCGTCGTCAAGCAAGTCCGACCCAGAACAGTCACCCGACCCCATGGGACTTCTCAAGGAGTTCTATTACCCTTGGGAGGTAACAGTCCAAGATCGGCATACTGATTCAGACCAAACAGCAGAGTCTGATTCGCAAACGACCCAGGATCGTCAATCGCGATCTCCGACTTCATCCGGCTCAAGTCGACATCGGCAACGGAAAAGATCACACAGATCAAGTTCCGACATTCCAAAACCGGCACGCAAGACGCGCAGGCAAAAGCCTGTGGTATCTTCCGACCCTGAGACAAGCGAGGCTACGCCCCCGCCTGCACGACCAAGTCGACCCAGACGCCACGCACGCAGACCGGCCCGCTACAGATAACCCCGGCCCTGTTATCTGATTGATGTCATTGATGATGAAATATGCATGTCTAATGGACTATGATATCATGTCTTTCCCAATAATAATATATTATATTACAATAACAATATATGCATTTAAGATGTACAAGATGTCAGTGAGGCAAATTCGATATATACACACTAGATATGATATTATAATTATGATGCTGGTGAAAAATTGGTTGCATTATGATATGTGTTTCGACCCCGTATAACATGTACCATTGATCAAGGCGTATGTTACGCAATGACTAAGATTATCATGTAAAGCTTCAATCCATGTGCCAGCCGAAGAGGATAATAACCAGTCACACCGTGAGTAAGGCCACTTAGTTGTCGAAGAGGTGATAGTGTGATTCGTTCTGGAGTATGCGTCGACAGAGCCTCTACTCACTCCATGTAATATTCGGAGGAACGGCCCAGTGGTACGTGAACCAGTCACTACATAGCTATCATGCCAAGATGCGGCCTGTCATCAAATTCATCACCCAAAATATTCAAAGCGCCGCGGTGTGACCGACCCAGATCATTGCAATTTCGACCCCTACAATATTTGCGGCCCCGTCGTCCTGTGAACTGGCTGAAAATGAATGGAACGATGTCCGCCCCTGTGAGTGATTGATATTCATATCTCAGCCTTTAATAACTGTGTGTCGTCTGTGAAACAGCAACTCGACCCCGTAGTTTATTGTGCGCTAACTTGTGGGAGAAGGAATGATGGACTGATGAGTTCACAAGGCACGCACGAGCGCTAATAAACATTTTAGCTGTTTACAGCACCTACATGAAGTCGCCCCTAATAATTACAATAGTGAGTCGTCGGGCAAAAAGAGCCCAGTAATCTGAACAGTCGACTAGTATAAATAGACAATGATTCGGCACGAGTTATCCAGGGGACGGCAGATGGACATACGGAAATCTGGACAGTGTGAGGACACCCCTACTGTCGTAATGGACTGACCCAAGAGGTCAGAGAAGGATCGCTCCGCGTTTCCTTGACGACGGCCCCGCCTTGCTGTGTGTACGCTTGGAACAATGATACATAGCGTAAAGACGTTTTCTATACATATAGAGAGCGCCCCCCGGCCCTGTTCCAAGAATCGAGATGCTGTCAGCATCTTTGTGTACGGCATTGAAGATTAGCGGCAATCAGGTCACTTGTGCCTGAGACTTTGGAGGAGAAGGACTATTGTCAGAAGTTTCGGCTATTGAGATACAGATTATTGTTATAGAAACTGTGCTAATCGAACAATATTTATCGGCCTATAGACTGTGATATCATTGAAATCCTGGTCACAAGACTTTGGAGTTAATTCGGCTTGTATCATCGGCATTTGAACTAGGCTGGTTTTGAAGAAATCCAGACTTTGTTACAGCCAGCCTAGTCAGTACTTGGGAAGTACTTCGGCTTAATTTCGGCCCGTCAGCATGGCTGACAAACCCGGAGACGACCGGGAAAATAGCGACCCAGGTGACAATCGGCCCCGCACAGTTAAGTTGGACGGCGATAACATCACCGTCCAAGTGATCGACACCGGGGATGAATCGGATCATCCTATAGTCGTCCCCGACAACGAAGTTTCGTCCGGCCCCGACTCGCAGCCTGAACAGCGCGATCCAGTCACGCTCAGTGACACGACAAGCGGATCAGAAAAGGGAGCGCGACCCAAAACGGCCCGGAGCAAGCTGGCGCAACGAGGAGAGCGCCATACACCGAGCCCGACTCCGGATGATATCTTCAATATCGACCCCGAACGCTTCCGCCGACTCGAGGAGGGCGGAAGTATCGTCCAGCGTGCGATTGAGGCACGACAAGCGGCCCAAGAAGCTCAACGAGTCGCTACCGCGAGCCGCCAACCCGACCCAGCAAATCAGGTGATCGCCCCGATCGCTCCGGCCCCGACTTCACCCGCTTCCGGTTCAGCGGTAGCACGACCTGCGGCCTCCCGTTCTCCAAATAAGAGAACTTATACTTCTTTCAAGAAGAAGCATGGAGCGGGAGCCCGATCGACCTCCAGCAGTTCGTCACGCTCCAGCGGCGGATCTGCTATTACGGCCCCGTCCTCGACTTTCCGTCGGCAAGTGGCGGAATTAATGGAATTGGTGCCACCTCCCGTGACACCCTACGGAACTCGGCCCATAGACTGGAACAAGGTTCCACTCAGTAAGCGAAATCGGAGCGCTGGATACGGCCACATCCATAACTTCGATGAGCAGTCGACCCTGTCGGAGGGAAACCTCCTCACATTGGCCCCGCTACAGCGTGGAGACGGTCGATTCGAGTGCCCCTTCTGCATCGGCGAAGAGGAAGGAGCAGGAGAACGACAGTGGTCCTCCGTGCCACGACGCGGACCTTTTCGGACGGCCCAGAGTCTTGATGCGCACGTGCTAGCGTATCATTTTCCGTTCCTGCGCTACTTCGTGTGTCCGGCCCGCGACGGCTTCCGGACATTGGCCCAGGAGGAGATGTTCCGGCATCTGTCTCAAGCGACCCCGCAACACGTGACGTCGTTCCCCTTCTACCAGGAAGGACGACTATCGGCATCCGGCCCCATGCTCGTCAGGTTCGCGCTACGCTGCAGAGTCGACATGCAGCCGAACCCGAATTATCGACCCCCAAGAGTTCCGGCCAACATCCCGATCTTCAGGAGGGACGTCAACACCGTCCTGACGTTCGGCATCTGGCACATGGCGCCAGAGCTCTTTGAGCAGTATCCGCCCAACTCGGCCCCGGAAGTGCAACAGGTACTCCGTCGACTGGAGTACAATCGTGCTTCGACCCCGGCAGACGAGATTCGGCTTACCCGCATGGTCAGTGACATCGAGACCATGAATACGCGGGTTCGAATTCGACGACCCAGTACGATCTTCTTCGTTCGGCCCATAAACTACCAGACGACATCAGTGAGCACGGCGGAGGAGGTCCCGACAACGACCACCGGTGTTTCGGCCTCGGCAGTCGTCACGACGGCTTCTTTCGCGACAGTGGTGTCGCCAGCGACAACTCGACCGGTCACCACAGTGACATCCTCGACCCCGTCTAGAGCTCGGCCGTCGGATATCATACCCCGGCGGATGGTTGTGGAACGACCCACGGCCTCTAACGTCACGGACTACCGAGTCCGTGAGGGATTGGTCCCTCCACCTGAGGAGTATCCGCCACTCCCAAGTCGACCCCTGAATACCACACCGGTATCGTCATCAACCGGCAAGGAGACTCCCGAGCCGAAGAGCCCAGTTGAGGATCGGCCACCTCCACTCAGGGAGATTGCACCCGGATCTCCTGTACGTGCGACCCCGACACCGTTTTCGACCCCGGAATCTTCACCGGAGCCTTCACGACGGATGGTGGAACCCGTCCCGCTCCCACCGTACCTCACGGAGGAAGTGGAGCCTCTGCGCTCCGTTCCGACACGCGGCACCGATAGAGGCCGGCCCCGACTCCAAGTGGACGACCCAGAGCAGCTCGAGTCACTCCACCGAGACCTCGACGAGCGTCTGCCGCTTCATGGATCCGGCGAGTTCGCGGCCGATTTCCAGTTCCTGCGGCAACACGGCCGACGTTTGGCGACCCGCTCGCTTCCCGGCCTGCAGGCACTACCCGGCCAGAATCCCGACCTCACAGACTTCCTACGGGATGAGGACGCCCAGCGGCTCCCGAACTACCTCGGATTTCACGAGGACTTTTGGACGGCTCGTCTCGAACAGGCCGCCCATAATGCCGACCCCTTGCTCCTGCCGTCAGAACCGGAGGAGCACCTTCCGACCCTGTCACTCGCCCGCGCTGACGACTTAGCGCACCAGTACTTGCGACTAATTCGTCGGGAGTACTTGTCGGCCCTGGATCATCACATCAGGCAGGCAGAGTACAACGGCCTGTCTGTCGGCTTTGGGATGGGGGCTCTGCATGAGCGCCACCAGCCCACGTTCCCGGACGCTCTGTCCGAGGAGAACCTTCGACTTCGAGTCCGCGTGACCCAGTTGGAAGATCAAGTCGCCAACCACCAACAGGAGATCGCTCGACTTCGAGCCACTTCGACCCCGACCCCATCAGAAGCACCAGCTTCGTCGGCCCCGACCACTCCGACCATCCCGGGAGAGCTATTGGCCACAATCGTGTCAATCCTGCCAAGATTGCCCCCGGACGAGCAGCTGCAATTGATGCGGCAGGCATCACCAGCGGCCCCGCCTCCTCCCGCCAGCAGGCGTGAACGGGAGGACAAGTGAAATTCGTCCCTGAACTGTTCGGCCCCTTGAACGCGGCCCCCACCGAGTGACCAAACAATTCTGGTCACGGCACACATCTATTGTAAATAGTTGTACATATACATTTAATATCCTAGTCATGGCTTTTTGTTTTTATACATGTAATTTTAGTTAAATTTAATCTACATTTTATTTCAGTTCATTAGACTCTTAAAGTTATAGTTCCGTTTCGCTTTGAAACGTCGAGGAGTTTTGTTTCTCATTCCATATCATACATTCCATTCATTGTTGTGCATGTATTTGTATATGTATCATCGTAGAGACTGCTGACGGACTGACTGCTGACGTTTATTTTGACAGTTAGGAATTTTTATTGTATGAAGTGTTTTCTCATTTCGCGCGGCGTGTGTGTGTGAGTGCTTTTGGGTTTGACCTTTAGGACTTTTTAGCTTTTTATTGTTTAGTTTTGGCGACGGTAGGGTCCGGGGAGGGTAATTCCGAGGGCGTAGAATTAATGAAGGGGTGTTATGTAGTAATTTTAGCGACTGTTACTCCCGTCCCTCCCGCGCACTACACATTTCCACAACAAACATTCATTCTACATGACTTACATACAGGACAAGTACACACTATACGATCACAAGCATAAACTCCATGTAGTCATGGTTACATACACAGGTCAAACCACGCACCTGCGGCCCCGCTAGCTCAGTACACTCGGCCCCGTTTACCCGACCTTGACCTTCACATGCACTGACTTCTAAACATAGAACTTGACACACATACTCCATACATCACGTGCACACATACAGGCATTACAAGTATTAACACGAGCCGGGGAAACCCACTTTCCCGGTGACATCAGCGCATTGCACCACACATTCAACCTATCACAACACCGCTTACACTTGGCGGGAAATTACACAGTCACATGGTCCCTCGGCCCCAGTCTACTGCGCAGAAGTGAAGTGTAAATCCCAGTGGCAGGACGTGTATACGAGAAGCTCCTGTGAGACTGTCGATATTAATATATATAATCTATCGGATATATGTGCAAGTTGTATAAAGGACTATAATATAGAAATATAGACTGGGATATCACCCGACGTAGGTGAGAGTGCGACCCTGATTGTGCGTGATTGATCATCAGTCTTTATCACCACAATAAACAGTTAAATTGAAACTGCCGGCTTATTGTATCACACGACGACCCAGTTAAACCGGCTTGATATCGGCCGTGAACGATATTCTTCACACATTATACACCGTCTGATCGCGTGCTGTTGTGCAGTCGGCTCGTACTGTGAGCTGAAGACAGGCCGTGACGCCGAGGACTTCGAGACGTTTGACGAGTTCGCGGCCACGCTGACTGAGGACTGTGAAGGCACCGAGAGCCCGGGGGAGTTCACGTGGACTCCAGGCCCCGACACCCCGGATCTCGTGTACTACCAGGTCAGTCCTGGTTCCGGAACAATCGCATCGTCCATTGGACCCTCAACGATGAGAATATACAAGAACTATATGCTGTTAATATTCTCAGTACAATGTATATTCAAAAACCGAGAAAATACGGTAACTATTCTCTTTGTAATAGACCCGCTTTGACACAATCGAAATGGGAAAAAAATGTCGTGAAAAAAATTAAACTAAAATTGAATAAAAAATATGTATATATTAATATTTAAAAAATAGTTTGGCTTTCTATGGGCTTGCTCTATCCACTGTGACATCCAGGTTGACTTGTGTAATATTTGTGTTTTATTTCAGTGTTACACGCACAACTTTCTGGGCTGGAAGATCCATGTTGTAGACGAGTACTCCAGTGGGGTCGCTATGATCAGTCCTGTTGCGGTGCTTGTCGTCATAACGTCTTTCTTGGCAGTGGGCCTCTGAATCATTACGTTGGTGTTTTGATTTGTATGCATAATTCATGCATTATATATACACTACACAAGACAGGTGCATTTATAATATACACCGTTTTTATATTTCTCCTATGAGCTGTGATATGTTCTGCCCGATTATGTTATACTTTATGGATATTTGTTTTTGAGATCGTATATTTTCGCCCATAACACATTGAGATTATTGTTTTAAAAGGGTGTGCATGAACTGATGAATTATTGGGCCTGTACGAGCCTTTTTACAGAGTAGTACTGATAATTGCAAACTGTTATTCATTCACTAATTAATCATGGAAAATTCCCGAGTATTGCATTTATAGCAAAATATTGTGAAACAGGTAGCTAAATAGTGTAAGTACTGTACTTATTGATACTGTAAATATTGATATTTGCACAGATTATGGCTGTTAATATTGTGAAGAATAGTAGAGGGTTTTATATAACGTGCACATTGTGTGGTTATTTGTATGAACTCAATTCACATTTCTATTATATATTATATATTATATTATATTATATTATATTATATTATATTATACCGTTCAATACTCGCCGAATGATCTGTAATATATAAATATATAAGTGTATCTTCTTTGCTCGTCAAGTACATTTGCAGATATCGTACAAAAGTTCAATAATAAAAACATATACAACACCTTATTTTTTCATTTGAGATTTTGGCATCCATTTGAGAAACATGAATGGTTCGGGGATAATGTTTACACATGCATAATTGGGTGGTCTCTCTTCGAGATGCTGCTTTTCAAACATGCATACATCATGAGGGACTCACTTGAGCAAGTTAAATTTTGACAAGGACCTCAATGTTTGAATATATTACAGTGGAATGAAATGAATAACAATTACTAGTACACTGTGATCAAACGTTTTACTGCTAGATCGCCATGAGTATGACGTGGGAAGCACTAAATTAGATTGTGAATAAAAACTCAACTAGTGTTGTGAGGTGGTAAGAAAAATACATTATGACACATTGGACTGATATTACATGTATGGCTGCTATAGGGAGGAACAGGATGGGAGGAAATGAAACATTAGATGATTCCTCTCATATTAGAGGTCTGACCAAGACTATTGCATAGAGGGGAAGAGATTAAACAGTACAAGAAGTACTTATTCAATATCAGAGTTATCAGCCATCAGTTGCAGGATGGGAAGTAACAAAACATTATGACCGGTGATTAATTTATTACTAGAGGCATATGACCCATGCTATTGCATATACGGGAAAAATGAAATATCATGAATGATTCATATAATATTAGAGGTATGCCTCATATAATTGCGGGATGGGAAGAATTGAGACATTATGACTTTTGATTCATCTAATGTTAGAGGTAAGATCCGTGTCATTGCAATACGGGAAGAAATGAATATCATGATTGATGATTCGTCTAATATTAGAAGTATGACCCATGCTATTTCGCATGGGAAGAAATGAACATTATGATGGATGATTCGTCTAATGTTAGAGGTATGACCCATGCTATTTTGCATGGGAAGAAATGAACATTATGATGGATGATTCGTCTAATATTAGAGGTATGACCCATGCTATTTTGCATGGGAAGAAATGAACATTATGATGGATGATTCGTCTAATATTAGAGGTATGACCCATGCTATTTTGCATGGGAAGAAATGAACATTATGATGGATGATTCGTCTAATATTAGAGGTATGACCAATGCTGTTTCGAGATGGGGAGATATCAGTGTTTTTTTGTGTGCGCTTATATTTTTGTCCGCTTATTTCTCATATATATTTGCCTGCACGCTGAGTGTAGTATGAAGTTAACTATTGTCCATATATGTACAATAACGGTGCACATCGTAACACGTCACTTTGTTTTAGGTGGAATATTTAAGATTGTTCAGCAGAAATGAAAGTATGTTTGACTGTATGGCGGTAAGGAGGCATCTACAACAAGAAACGTAAACATTTAATACGTCTATTTATTGTAAAATAGTTTACATAGATGTATCCAGTTGTCTCCCTGTGTTTGTGGATGGCCTCCCTCGGGTGAGGTGTACAGAAACACGTTACATATTTCATATCACCGAGCACTACACATTTCCTCATCAAGCACGCGTCAATTTTAAATTCGTAGGAATGCCAACTGAGCCATGCGGGTTTTTTGGATTATGTTATGAAGCTACTTTCCACGATGGCGATTTACAGAACTCATGTTTGTTTATTTCCTGAAATATATACACTTTAATGATTGGAATCAAAGTGAAATTAACGCTGCATAAATATGATTTTGAACACTGACGTTTCTACATATTAGGACAAAAAATGAGCACAATTTATCAGCAAACAGGACATTTAGTAGTATCCAAACTAGTGTACTGATAAATTGATATAACCTACCGTGTTCGTTACTGGAGGTCACGCACATTATTTGTAACAATTAATAGGGGTTGATTTCAATCTATTTTCAGCCACTAAATTGTGTGTATCTGAGGAAGTGAGGGAGGTATTCATCGCCTTAGCATGCTTATAGACCATATATTACATGTAATATGATGATAAATGATGCATTGTTTGATAAACAGGTACATGAGATATTGTTTTTTTCTCGCACATGTTGCAATATTGAGAGCAATTTTGAGGGCTCCTGTCGGTATATTTAGCATTCTAAAAATACATCATAACCACGAACCATATCACTGACCATACAATAATTGTGTAAGATATAGACAGTGATACAAAACATACTAGTGGGTTCCAAACCGGTTTTGAAATATTTATTTTGATACCGGTATTGGATATAAAACACATTAAAAACAAATTCAAATATCACAGAACACTGTGATTAAAACAAACCTCGGTGCACAAACACACTAAGTATATGCATGCGTAAGACAGGTCACCAGAAAAATGTATGGCGTTAAGCCACAATAGTATTTTTCCCAACCAAAATTGCCTTTCTGGCCTTTCAGCGTCATTGAAGTTCAAGTTCAAGGTCACCACTGAAATCACAATAGTGGTTCGCCATTTGGATATGCGAATGTTTGAGCTCTACCTTGAAGTGTTCTAGGAGTTTACGCCATACAGCTCCCATCATAAAGCGAAACCAGGAAAAATATTTTTAATGGCCAGAATTGTTTTTCTTGTTCGGTTGCAAATGGCTCAGAAGTGATGGTGATTTAAATTCTAACCAAACTCTTTTTTGCCGACCCATCGAAAAATCGAAATGGTCGACACATACAGACAAGTGGTTCAGAAACACCAAAATTTATACACATCACAACGGTACATTTGAGGCGTCCTATGCATCAACTAGACAGCAAGGCCTAAATGCCTTGGAGGCAATTCAGTGTGAAGCATGAGAAAAAACCAAATGCTAACCCAGGAGAAACATGATCAAGGGCAAAGAGAACCCCTGAGAAATGTACATGTATGTAGTTAGTCATGGACAAACTTGAAACTACTATCGACATATCTGTGGCTAGGGCAAAAGTACGAAAACAATGCCTGTTTTGCTCTACGAAGCACCGTTTCTGAGATATCGATGAGAAATAATGCCGACTCAGCAAAATAAGTACATGTACAGGTTATGGTCAAAGTTCATCCCTGATGATCAGCCTTAAATCTAAAGGCTTAAAGTTTAGCAGCCACTGTCCGAATATTTTTGCATTTGTCGTCCAAACATCGGGAAAAATATTGATTTAATCCTCAAGGAAACCGGAGCCGGCTCACAAAAACAATATTATGTTTCTTCTACACAACATTTCTGAGCAGTTGTGGAAATCTGGCAAGGATTAATCCTTGTGCACAATTTCAGAAAGATTTGACTTGATTATAAATCTGTCGATAATAAGCGTGATATTAGCTACTTTTATTTGTGCTGACCTTGAAAAAGAGCTCAAAGTTCAAATTCAAGTTAATCAAAATATTCGGCATACATAGTTTCTTATATGTCCATAATTGATTCCCAATCTATGAAGTCGATAACAATCGATTAGCCATTTTGCCCTGTGGCCTTGAAAATTAGGCCAGAGGTCAAATTCAAGGTCACGAGAATATTCATTTCCTGTTTGTCCACCATTGATTCCTAATCTCAACAACATTAAAGGAGATATTAGGAAAAATGTGTCCCATTATGAAACATAGGATAATATAACATAAGAAAGTCCCATTTGGGCGAAGTTTGGGCCAAAATGTCCCACTTCGAGTGATTCAAGAGCAACGAAACTAATATATGTCACAAAGATACATAAGAGGAATCTTTTGAAATAAAAACTCAAAATTGTCAGAACAGCTTTGAGAAAATGGCCGCAAAAGTCAGAAATTGGTGATTTTTCATCGAAAATGGTCGCCATTTTTGTAAAAATTGCGAAAATAAAAAAAATCCCATCTTTCAAGATAGGATATCGAACCATGAGGCCGGTAACCTAGAAGTCATCGTTTTTCGACAAAAATGCCTTTCTGACCTTTCTCATTTGAATGTGCAAATTCAAGCCATATCTAGAAGCTCCGATTATGAAGAGAAAAGTGGATGAAATCCAAAAACTTGTTGAATGGGGAAAATATGTTTTTTGCTTGAAATGGCTCAAAACGAATAGTGACTAGATTTCGCCCGACCCATCGAAAAGAAGTCTTATGCATAAATTAAACTTATTAAGTAAGTTATTGGACAGTTCTGAGAAAATGAATTGCGAAAATTTAAATAAAAAATACACCTCTTTTGAAATATTTTAGGCAATTTTATACAAAATATCAGCAAGGTTCGACAGTAAATTTCAAAGATAGAAATGTAGACGGACGCCACCGACGACGGACGCAACGCCACGGTAATAGGTTTTTGGACCAAGGGACATGAATCAATCATGTTCTATGTCACATGATACGTCGGTGCGCGATGAGTCAGAAACCATCGTTGATGACATTATCGGTGTAGGGGGTAGCGTGTCCGATTGTTCGTCCGATGATGAGGGGGGTGATGATGATGCTGATGATGATGAAGGGATGGGGGTCACGCATGGTTGGGTGGACTGTTTGTTGATGGTCTCGATATTACTAGCGATGTCCTTGCGCAATTTCATCGCATATTTTCTCTTGAGCGATTCAAGAAGATTTCCCGCCAATGTGTTGCCCCTGTCCTTCACTGCGATATCCACTGTCAGGCCTAGCGTCGAAATGCCATGGGATTCGTTAGGAGCCCGGCCGCAGTCCGTCGCCTCTTGACAATATTGGACGAATTCCAGGGGAATTTGCTTGAAATTCATGTCTGAAAACCACAATGAATAACTTACATGTACATTCACTCTATCCTCCAGTCAAAATTAAACCAAATTATAATCTGATGTGTATATTTTACTGCACACTTGACCTATATATACGAACTACAAAGCATGGTACATGTAGGCCTATATTAAAAGCATATATATCAAAGAGAAATTCACCAAGGAACTTCTTCTCCAGTGTCGAGATGTCGGCGTGCTCCGGATACCATTGTACTGCTTCCTTCCAGGTGGCTGATTTTGTCAAGTGAACAAAACAGTCTTGGATCCGGTTCAGCTTTTTAGTTTTCTTGGCTTCAGCCGCAGCCTTCTGGAGAGTTATCAGTCCGGAACCGACTCGGCTCAGCAGCTTGAACCGGAGAGTTTCAGAAAGACCCTGAAAATCTTGGAATACCTGCAGGAGAATCTAGGGGACATTTAATCACCACATTGCACGTGTGTTGCGAACATCTGATTCCTCATTGTTCTCAATATTTCAATGGAGACCTCTGTTATGTTATTCTGATAGGAGACATTGCGCGGAGAGATAGAAAATATCGCAGGAGGTGGGGGTGGGGGAACGCTCGAAGGAATAAATAAATAAATAAACAGAGAAATAAGGAGTAAAAGATAAGAGAAGAAATAATTGAAAGGAATTCGAAATAAAACTTGTGAACGAATCATGATACACATATATATACAAGCGTCAGGAAATGCAGTAAAAGACACGTGTCGCCTCTTAGCAGTGCGTAGCTTGATTCCAGTGTGGGGCACTGGGGATTTTTCTTTAGTCTGGACTTCTGAACTCCTAAACTACTGTAAATATAGTCACATTTTTCCCACTCTAGCTGATAACAAAATCAAGGACTTTCCAGACCTAAATCGGAACAATTTCCAGACAATTTTATTTCCTAACCCCTACAACTCCCAATCTCGCAAACCAAAATAAACTGTTATGCACGATAATTCCTGAATATAAATTTAACACGCTTGTACACTAATCGACATCTATGTATGCGCTGATCTTGACTTGCAAACAAATTTTTGGCTGAAATATTTCGTTACTGCATCGAATTGCAAAAATCGTTAATTTTATAAAACATAATTCCGCGTAGCATTGTTCACCCCCAAAAAACAATACTGAGATTGTGGCGTTGGTTACCTCTTCATGGTAAAACATGGAAACACATAATCAATACTACTAGTATATGTATCCACTTGAACACTTCGGACCATATAATGGGTTACCTTGGTAAAGTGATTCCTGTTAGACATGACCAAGTAGTTGATGCCTTTTGCTAGTTTTCAACTAACTGTCATATCAAAGCGAGCCCATAAAGATTATGTAGATTTGACTTGAAATGATTTCGATAAATACAATAACTTGTGGAAGTGACAAAAGGGTTATTAATGTGCGTTTTTATACCAGTGAAATTCCCCTACAATTACAATGATCGAACCCACGCCGTGTCATAGTCGTCTGTTTTATGACATCATAATAATTTCCCGTGGATCTGTACTGACTTGTAATCCGTTGGTATGGGACACAACAAGTCAGGAGAAGTATATTAGTTTTTTAAGATTTTATTGTAGAATATTATAAGTTGGTTCGAATTGAGTGACTAAACGCTCGCATATAACCAATCGGCAATCTCGCTTCTTGCCCTCCCCCCCCCCCCCCCTGCCCGCAATAAAAAAAAGGATTCGATCATAATATTTTTGTTGTGACAGAAACACACCATAGAAGGAAGGAAGGTTACAACACAATAATCAAATATGAGGTACACATATTGGACATAAAAAAGAGGTACTGTTATCAATTTCATCACCATAGAAAGAGAAAGAAACACAGAAAAACATGAGAACACGGGAATATAAATACATGCTGAGAAAAAATTAAGTTGACGTAGGTTTAATTAAAAAGAAAAAAAATATATATATAAGTTTAGGACATGGTGATGTAGCTATTGAGGCATGGCAATTTTTTTTAAAAAGTAAAGTGTCTGCCATATAAACTTGTTGATAAAGAAAATAATTTCCATGTACCGTTTGTCCCAATGGCTTGTTACGAGAGTTCATACACTCGGTGCCCATGATTCGTTCGATAAGCTTCCAACATCTTGTGGAATAACAGGACACGTGAAAAGTTGTTTCCATGGAAGACAGAGTCTGCAAAAATAATGAAGTTATTTTCAGCTGCATATGAGGCCTTTATCCCCCACCCCTCCCCCCGTCTTTCCAAGAAAGAATTACATCATAGGCGAACAAGTAATAAAAATAGCTATTGAAGGCTTGAGACAATTATTATTGGAATCAGCAACAAAAATGTTTTACCCAGAGATTATGTGGCTCTAGTATTGCTAATACCAAATAAATTAACGTTATAGTAACTATATTATTGAGCACAATAAAAATAGTTAAGGCGAAACACGTTTATTATTGGTTTAGCAAGGAAACCCTTTGAACATTAATTATTTTTTTACTGTTATAATGAAATTACCAAATAAGTTAACATTACTTCTGCCAGTTAATTATATTATTGAGCACAAAGAAAATAATCAGGGTGAGAAACGTTTATTATTGGATTCGGCAAGAGAATTACCAATAAAATTACTAAATAAGTTAACAATAATTTTGCTCGTTGAGTCTATTATTTATGGAAGCCCATAGGTGGCATTGCGGGAAAGAAATTGGTGTTTTTTTTTCTATTAAACACCATGCACGTCCGAACGTAAAAAGTTCAAAACTACCACGTTCGCACGCGGAAGTATTTAGCACTATCACGTTCGCACGTGGTAACTTTAAAACTTATCACGTTCGCACGTAGAAAGGTTTTAGGCTTCCACGTTCACACGTAGAAAGTCCAAAGCTACCATGTTCACACGTGGAAACATTATATGCTTTCACTTTCGCACGTAGAATTTTTATAACCTATCATGTTCGTACGTAGAAAGATGTAGGTTTCCACGTTCACACGTAGAAAATTTCAAAGCTACCACGTTCACACGTGGGAACATTATACCTTCCCACGTTCGCAACTAGAAAGATTTAGGTTTCTACGTTCATAGGTAGAAAGTTTCAAAGCTACCACGTTCACACGTGGAAGCATTTGTTCTTTTCCACGTTCGCACATAGAAAGGTTTAGGTTTCTACGTTCACACGTGGAAAGATTCAAAGCTACCACGTTCACACGTGAAAGCATTTGATGCTACCACACCCAAATCTTTGCACGTGCGAACGTGGTAGCTCCTGAAGTTTCCACGTGCGAACGTGGAAGCGTTAAATGCTTCCACGTGAGAACGTGGTAACCTCGGACTTTCCACGTGTGAATGCAATAGCCCTAACTGTCTCCACGTGCGAACGTGATAGTGTTGAATGCTTCAACCAGTCAACGTTCGAACGTGCTAGCTTTCTGCTGGAAAAAAACATAGAAAATTTTCACGCGCATGGCACCTATGGGCTTCCGTAATTATTGGTGCATATATCATGCATGTGAGTAAGGGGCGTCAGTAAAATAAGCTGAACGAACCACTAAATGAAACGTGCAAAAACTATTCTGATCAAGCTGCATAAATACATATTCAAAATAATGAATAATACTTTATTTAATTATAGTTGTAATGAATACAGAAAAACATACCTTATTGTCTTCAGCTAGTTCGATTTGACAGCGTTTTTTCCAGTCCACTGATGATGAGGGGGTCGCGTCGTCTTCTTTCGCTTTGTTCATCTCGAACAACACTCGGCGGCAGTGCCGAACTCTTTCGAAGAAAGACGTTCTGCGAGTTTCCGTTTGAACGTTGTGTAGCGTAGCTATGCGCCTTGCTTCTGTACCATCCAAACCAACATACAGATGTATGTTTGCGGTGCGTATCGGGTCCAGTTCTTCCCTGTCCCCATGTTCCGCCAGCAGCTCTTGACATGCCGTTCTGAGGTGATTTCCGCCGATAGTGACGATTTTGTATCCCGAAAGCTTAAGGGGGTCGAAGTCCTTCCGATCTGCGACGTCTGATATGGCAACGACGCATGGGAGCACAGTCACATGCTTGGCCGGAGATGTCAGGAGACCCTGTTTGATGGCGTTCACGTGATTTCTGTTGACATCGCGGACCTGGAACTCTGTCGGTGGAGCTTTGAGAGCCATGATGTGGACTTCGAATTTCCCTACATACTTGCAGGATATCGCTTCATCTTCTTTTGTCACGCACGGAAGTTGATGTGGGAGTTCACTTCTTGTATCTTCTACGGCTGGGATATCGCTGAGTCTGGGTCGTTTTTCTCGAACTCGGGAGGTTTTTTGTTGTCCAGTCCTTTTCTGTCGGACACAGCGTTCAATTGTGCAGATATGGCACAAACCGGTGATAAAATCATCGTTCGTCCCAACATTGTCGATCTTCAGTGCGATGCCTCTGGGCTGATACATGTCTCTTCTCATGTTCCGGGATGTCGAAGCACCTTTGAAGTGCAACTGGAGAGGAGATAATGGTATTATATAATAAAATGTATTGTGTTTCATTGTTCTGGCTTTTTTTCTTCCGTTTAATCTATCTCTATATTTCAACCCTAACCCTTTACTGAAGTATATTGTTGGGCTCAGGATTCAATCCTGATCAAACTGAGAGTATTAAGAGCAATTCTAATGCAACTTCTCAAACCTATCTGTAAAGCATTACACTACTCGTAAACTAACACATAATCAAATCAGCAAATTGTGTGTGGGGGACACTATTTGACAGTCGACCTATCAAAACGAGCACCCTTCACAGTATTCATGACCAGCTAACACTGCGTCCCCTGCCGACGAAGCTAATTGCAATTGATACGGAATACGATATAAATTTCGGACGGCATTGTCAGGTGATGAATAAATCTGAAACAATGTATGTTTGCCGTGTATGTTTTTTTAAATTCCAGCTAGAACAAACAACTACGATTGTAGTTTTTACCATTATCATTGTGTTTATATTCGAGCTATAAATACTATTTGGTTAAAGCATGCGCAGTGCAGTATATCGACCATAATTAGCTTTCTGATTGTCATTCTCATCATTTAACATTCAGTTCAATTCAAATGAAAGATTGATAACTTCTGTGTATAACAATACCGATATATCGACAAAACCGCAGAATATATCGGGAAAGTTATTCTGAAAATATAGTTTGATTAGTAACCTGTGAGAAGATTTTTGCCGAACTGATTTTGGTGCATGCAGAAAGTTTACTGGCAAGTAAGTGCCATAGGGGGCGTTGAAAGTGTGATCAACGTGGTTTCGAGGTCTCTGTCACAGAAATATTGAGAGAATACATAGAGACTGTGAGTTGATGATGGCAGAAACCAATATGGGTTTCTGATGATAGCGACAAATCCAGTAGTTACAAACTAAAATAAGAAGAGGTACAGAAGGAAATAGTCTATGACTACCATTATAAAACCCCATTCGATTTTGAGGGAAAAATATTTTAGAGGAGGAAATTTGTCTTTGAAATAATGAGACTACAGTGATAAATTGACCAAACATTATACATATCAGTTATACTCTCCAGGAAATCTTGCCAGGAAATTCATAAAAGCAATTTATGTCATCTAGTGATGTCCAATTCATATGATCTGTAGAATCTGAGATGAAATACTCAGCCATTGGTTATCAAATGATAACGGAGAACAATAGAATACACTTACCGCTATGTGGTGCTCGTCTTTTCCTGGAGACACTTTCTCTACGTTTCCGAGAATTTCACCGTTTGAACTTAAGGCACGACGGCCGGTAATGTACAAGAAAATATCTGTCCCATCTTCATTATCTTCTGGATCCTTGTCCATGTCCTTTGACAACATCCAGTGCGCCATTTCGGATTTCAATTCCTTCTGTACTGAACTGATAATATTTTGAAGTGATATTTTGAAGAAGAAAAAAACCCAGAAAGAGGTTTGCAGTCATAAGGGGGTAATAGTGAATGGCAACTTCTCTGTCTGCTGGCACGCAATAACAGTTACTGGAGTTTTTATTCGAAGAGTTGTTTCTACCGGCATATATTTGGGTCGGGAGAGGGAGGGGAGGTGAAGGGAGGTTGGCGGGAGGGGGGGGGGGGGGGTAGCAGGGAGGGCGGTTGAGACTTTGCGCTGATCCAGATGCTGATTGCTGAGACCATTAGGATCAGGGGTTAGAGTCGTAAAAATTGTTGGGAGGAGGGGTAAAAAACTGATAATTAAATATATTACCACCTTTGAATATAAAACCATCCTTTGGTCAGAGCATTCCAACAATTGAGACCGGAATAAAAACGGAACCATGATCTGGCAGGTCATTTCATCACTTGCTGATACATCTACACTCGGTACATTTAGTACGAGTAACAAAGTTGCTGAATATATACATAAATTCCTGTATGTACATACAATGCCCCTCTGTGGTCAATCTCAACTGCTGCTGAATTTATGAAATTTTTCATGAAATTTTACCACCATGATGTATTGTAATATTCCTTTATTAGTTCTCGAGATAGTAGATAATATTTATTTTCGAAACAAGAACTGTAGTAGATACATATTCCCCATTGTGGCAACATGTGTATTTTAACATACTGTATGTAATACAAATGTTCATCGCATGGTCCTGTATACATTGAAATCCTGTAAACATTGTACACGTTTGTAGGGCGTGCTCTGATCATTGGAGAATCATAACTACATAAAGCATAACTGGATGATCATCACGCACGATTGAACAAAGTTAAACACAATGGACAAATTGGGTTGTCATATTGGACCAGACATAATGGGGTTGCCATATTAAACACTGTGGTTATGATAATGCACAATGGAAGAGGCATTATTCCATACGTTATTTTGTGCCCTCGTGACATGCAGGTTTCCCGGCAAATTTTCGGCCAAATCCTATAGTTTTTGAACGGGACACGCGGTTTCGTTCTACAATAACTTAAATGAACGGAACAATATTTGAAGTTTGAAGTTCATTAAATTCTATCGATACGGAACTTGATATTGATTTTCCTTTGACAGTTGCATGTTCATTGTGTAGGCCTTGAGCAACCCTTGTTTTCCAGTTATGATATCCTGACAACAATTACATGACAAAAACATCAACGAATCAATCAGTCGTCATATATATATATATTAAGTCGAAATATTACAACGTTTTCCGGTTATTGTTCACACCGACTTTAAACGATCTTTTGGCGAACTAAAGATTTATCGTTCTATAACTTGGCATACTTCACCTGGAAGTCAAACGGGAAGTCAGACTTCTATCGGAAGAATTTGAAGAAGTTGGCAATCTACCCCAATGTTAAATTTCAGCCCAAACGGAATCTCGAGAATCTGTGCATAATCGAGGATTTGGTCCTGTTTAAACCCATCAGGATTCCAAGTCGGCCAATTATTGTAATTTTGAACCAGAAGATACATTGGGGTGTTTTCTCTACAAATATGTTGATTTCGAAAGATTGCACCGCTACAAAACCAGACAAATGCACAAAATTGTAAGGGGACCTACAATTAAATAACAATCAAATATCAAATTTAACATTGGATCAGATTGTCAACTTTCCAATTTTCGCGCTAAATGTCTGAAATTCGGTGGAAAATTGCAGTTTGACTTCCGGGTGAAGTTTGTCAAGTTATCGGATCATTGAGCATCAAAAAAAATATCAGCGAAAAACAGTGTAAACGAGTTAGAAAAATCAGAGTATGTGCGATTTCCGTAGTATGGAAAGGGGCAGCGGTCTCCGGCTTGGCATTTCTTATTTATTCTCCATATATGCGGCAACGAAAGAATGAATAGTGAAACAAAAAGTAGGTTTTATTGTGAAAGGTGATTATCAAAACCTCCAAACACTTTACAAATGTGGTACAATAACTCCATTTAATTGCGTAATCAAATATAGTTGTAACAGAAATAGTGTGGCCATAAATTTTACCTTTGAGGATCTTGAAAGGTCAAAACGGCCTTAATTATTCGAAAACACCTTTTTTGCATAGAAGACTTAAAATAGAGCTCAGATAATGGCACATTGGAACGCAATGTAGATATTCCAGTGGTGACCTTATTGAATTGGCCCTTCAATGACTTCAATGACTTTCATTTTTAAAAATGACCGTTTTAATCAAAACGACCATTTTTGGACATTGTACACCAAATAGATGGCATTGCCAGCCTCGCCGAGCGCGTAGTGCGAGGCTGGCCAGTTATCAATGTTTGATACGCGGGATTGTCCTCGCGCACCATGAAAGCATACATGCACACTCACTATAAGATATATTTTTGTGGCACTAAATCTCACAAACAGACAAATTCATGTTAAAAAATCATTTCATTTTCTATATGAAATTAGTAAGCTAATATTCAACTCAACTACATTTTGTAAGACTTGATTTTTTATTTGATTCGACTTATTCAGTGTATAAAAACAACATGACATGCACAAGCATATAATTGATAAAATGCAATGAAATGACATGCACACTGACAGTATACACTATGGATAGCGCCCTGTAGCATTGCTGCATATTTTCAGGAAGGGCCATTTAGGGTGAAAGATGACGGTAGGCAAGATATGACATACAGAAGTACGAGTACATATTGGATTGTTATAATAGGTGATACTAGTATCTAATACAGTCAGATTGTCCATTACTCAGAGCCTGGTTTGGAGCCAAGTTTTGACTTTAGTTTTGAAGACATTAATTTTTTTTATTGGCGTTTTTGAGAGCTTCTGGAATACTGTTCCAGAGCTTTACACCCTGAGTTGTGAAATTGAAATGAAAGATCCCTTGGATATTGGTACCTTTAGATATTTGGATATTGATATTTTGTATCTCATACAATATAAACGTCAAACAACTCAAATTGAATGTTGTGTTGGTCTGTCAAAATAATAGAATTAACAAAAACATAGAAGAGTTCAATGCGGACTCCCGTGTGATGTTACATATCTTAAGCGCGACGATGCACCAACCTACTTTCGACAAGAAACTGACCCTGTTCATGAGAAATTGAATCGATCCTTTTCACTCGGCAGAGGGCCAGTGTTTATTAATGCAGTTAATACTTGTTTTACTCGTATCTCAAATCATGATTCTTTCATGAGCCCAAAAAGGGTAATGATGGGAAATCCGAAATGACCAGGCATTTTGTGTCTTTGAAAAATTTGCAAAAGCGGCATGCAGTACGCTCTATTTTCGCAGAGTTCAATATATATATAATGTTGTATGCATATAACATGAACGACATATACCTGTCCAGCCGTACGTAATCAATTCATGTTACGTAATCTAAAATTTATGAGAAAACAATTAAGTGCAGGACCATCTGCACCATCTGAATGCTAATGAGTGTTTCCAGACGTTTGACCCCCCCCCCCCCCCCCGAATATGTATGGCTAATTGCAATCGAACATTGTACAGGCAACTCTCATCAGACGATTGTTCCGTTTGTGTCTATGTCTTTGAAGTACCAGCTCGTCTAACTTTTAAAGTCAACTTAGTCATGGGATGGATTTGTTCTCTATCCCACCCTATATGCTATCATTCTATGTAAATTTGACGCCGTATAAATAGTAACAGTGGTACTACAGACAATGGTAGCGCGCTCAACAAGTGTAGTTCAAAGTGGAGCTAATTGCTTGTCATCTGGCCTCAATTTGAAGTGTCTGGAGTCCATATATTGTCCAAACTCATCACTGAATAGTTATAAAACAGCGGGGTGTCACCCGCTGTTATGAAGGGAATGGGCCATGGTGCTCTAAAATGTTGCAAAAAAATCCCTCTGAGAACGATTTGCCTTGGTAGTAACCACTCTGAGAGGTCTAAATTCCAAACTGTTCAGTGCTTTGACAACTTTTTTTTATTTATTTATTTATTTATTTATTTATTTATTTATTACCGGTATGTACGATATTTGATCATATGACCGATATATCGGATTTGATCGCCTGGTTCTTTACGGGGCTTAATGACTTTGTTGGAATTCTATTTTAATGTGACACTATGTGATCTAATCCCTATTTTGAAGTGTCCTGTGAGTTTACAAGAACAGCCCCCATTTTGAAGGGAAAACGCTTGAGGGTCCACAGCAAAAACATTTCAAAGGGCCTGCGGCTGAAAATCGCTCAAACCATACTTATAGTAGGCCTAGCGATGTACAGTAAATAGTGTGCCTCTACAAATAGTGTGTGGGGAAATTTTTTGTCAACCCATCTCAAAAATCCCAATGGCCGCCATGCGCGGACGAGCAATTCAAGGGCAACAAAACCTATACATGTCGCATATACCATAGGTACAAGTTGGGGAAATAATAAAAAAAGAACTAAAAAGAATACCTCCCTCTTGAATTATGTTTTTTATTTTTTTTGCAAAAATTCAGAAAAAAAATTCGAGTGTAAATTTCAAAGAAAAAAATATAGACGACAGGTGGACGACTCTCGCAACGCCATGCCAATAGTTTATCGCACTATTTCCTCTGGTAACTGAAAAATTTTTCAATTGAACGATTGCCGGCGTAGCGCGAGAAATAATGCACCCCTAAAAACGGTATCAGCAGAAAATGCAAGGGGGATGCAGTATTTCGCGAGTGGCATGCGATATTTCAATCTCTTGTACTTGATTGCAATTTACTACTGGACACACAAATGGCAACGAAAAGGCGAGTTGGAAGAAACCAAGTGTTAACCTGTTATTTATGCAAGACAATAAAGTTTAATCAAATGTGTGATAACATTTCGTAAGTCTACACCCGATAAGAACATATTGAAATCAAACATGCATATGCCAACCATATAGATAACACAGATTTTTCGTGTTTGAGTTCGCAATAAGCGAAGAAGCCTATTTCCACGAAATCAAGCGTACTGTACACCACTTCCTACGATTCGATTTATACTCCTTGCATAACGGAAAATAATTTCTACATCAGATTATGTGATCTCCTTTTTCATTCGTTAAAATGGTGTTAAGTTGAGCAGTGGCAAACCATCTATTGCCTAACCGAGATGGTTGAATAGATATTTGCTCATGTCAGATTGAAGTTTATATTCACTAGCCGAACGATATACAGTCAAGTCCATGTATCAGTGAAACACGCTTTTTGGCCGTAGTTGTTTGTGATCATCAAATCAACTTGAAATTCTTTGTTTTACTTGTGTATCAAACCGCAATTTGTCACCTAATTTCAGAATTTTATCTAAAAACTTAGTGAAAAAACAACTTTTACAAACATAAACCGAACCCGATAATCCAATATGAACAAAATCGAAATTACAGGGTGTCCCAGAAAAAGTTACCCAAAATTATTTGCAGTTATTTGCATCGAAAATAATAAAACAACCACAAATTTTATACCAAGGTAAGCCATATGTTCTCAAGTTTATGTAAGTCAATGGTGCCTATCTCTTTATCTTGATTGTTTGGTGTGATGTATAGTTCCTAATGATCTCTTCACTGTTTCATGATGTCTTTCAATCGACCGGTTATAAATGCAATGCAGCGTTCGATCAGGTTGCTCTCAATCTCCTGATTTCCTTCTGGATGTTTTCCATCAATTCGGCCAGGGTAAATGATACAGGGTCTGTATACACCTTTAATTTGAGATATCACCATTAGTCACATGGGTTTAAATCCGGTGTTTGGGACACGGTCAACGTGCAGAGTCGGGACTTGAATTATCTAAGTGACCAAAATTTAACACTGAGGTTGATGCAAAATTTAACGTAAACGACTGTGTATCATAAACTAAGAAATAGGAGTCATATTCTGAACGAAGAACGAAACCTTAAAACGCCGGTTATAATGTCGTGAAAACTGTTACCGGTATTCTTTTTCTCATCTGGGTCTCTAACCCAGAATGAACACAGGGAACCACAATACCTTTGATGTTGGCTGACAAGAAACTCGATTGTTTTGGGTGCACGTGGTTGTCGTATCATTCTGTGTACTTGGAGTTCAAACACCCGACTGTACAACAGTAATTCACACCTTCCCTGAATTGTATGCCTGATCGTTAATACGGTAGATAGCCCATGTCCATGAACGCTTTGTCAGCGAGAGAGATGATCAGATTTGTGTGGATTTTTTTTTCTATCCATAATTGTTCTCTCACGGATAACTTCGTAATTTTGGGCGCATGTACATTGTAGATGTAATAAATTCGATTTGGTTCATCTAAAAAACTTGCGTTTTTGACCACTTGGAGCCATCACTGATCACTGACGGATAACAACAACATGGAGAGTGAGGAATTTAGCAGCGAATCTGGTAAGTTTGAGCATTCACTCTGAACATCACACCAAGGGCGAGGCGTTTGATAGTTTAAACAGGTCAAATACATATGCTTGAACCATTATACGCGGATATTCTGCGTCGCTCCAAGCTATGACTAAGATTACATTTTATTGAAATCATTATAAGATATACTAAGATTACATTCTATTATTATGTTTTATTATTTTAAGATATCTTTGGTGTGCGAGCCATTATCTTGACTTCTTCGGGATATAGTCAATATCTATTCAACTTCTTCCAAATAACTATGTTTAATATATTCATGTAACTGCATAAGCGTATTTCGTATTGAAAACAGTTGACAATTCAATTGATTATATTTTGGGAACGAACGTTTTTTAAACCCCGATGTAATTTCGACTTATCGTATGCTAAATTCCATTATTCGATTTGTGGGGCACAGACCATGATACATCTAGCAGACGAGTTCTGTTTGGTAAACAATGGGCCCAAGAATTCGATGGGTTATCTGACGACGACACGAGCGAGAGTCTATCCAGTGATTCTGAGGCTGCAGAACCGGGTCAAGCATCAAAGGACAGCAACAGACACAATCGTAAGTGAAGTTTAAAAACATTTAAGTCTCAGTGAAGCTGCTGGAGGGTATCAGATTATAAGTCTTTTGTATACCGATGAACATTTCGGGCCTTCAATTTATATCTGTTTCATTTGTCACCTAAACTTTAAACGTTGTGGTTTATGTTTCCAGAATTAGCTCGCCGCGGCAGGCCGATTGGTTCAGGGAAAAGAAGGAATGATAGTTCGCCTGAATCAGGAGATGGGAATGTGCCAGCACATCAGAAATCTCATAAGAAAGGCAAGTGCTATGGTATATTGTTCAGTATCGATTGTTCTCAAATATTTCACAATGTAAATGATGTTGACAAAACATAACCTCAGGTCTGATATTTGTACTTGCAATAATTATGTTATCCAAACGTCCATTCATTTTGCAGTGAAACGAGGTTGTGTCGCAACTACCCAGCTTGCAGCAGTGATGTGTTGTAGTTGGTTATGTCTGGCTGCGGCCAACATTGAATGCTACGACACTATCACACGGGTGAGGAAAGAATTCCAAGACATGACGAAAAGTCAACAGAGAAAATGGATACTCGACTACTTTTGCACGCATTCCAATAAAGATATGGATGGAGACTTCACCTACACGTTCGTTATCGGTATGTAATATAGATGGATCGCCCTCTGTCGGCAGGTACAACTTGTCTGTCTGACGATCTGTTACATTTTATAATCTGCTGCCATGCTTGGGGCGTTGTCCCTGGCATACGGTTAGATGGGAGTGGTGGAGCGGGGGTTCGGGGTGCGGTGGGAGAGTGCGGTCTGCCCAAATAAAATAGAGATTTGCTATTGATTTATTTTGGGAACAATACCACTGAGTGGGAGCTTGCCCATGATTCTTGACGAGTCAACTCGGTAAAAATCTTTCTACGCAGGGGCATTGCTCGGCAAAAATCTTCAATCACAGGGGCATCTGAAAGCCCATGCGACAAAAGATTTTTGCCGAGCAAAGCCCCTGCGAGGAAAGATTTTTACCGAGTTGACTCGTCGAGAATCATGGGCAAGCTCCCACCCAGTGAATACGAAACGTGTGTGAATGAGAGTTGCTATCGACTTTGTGTACCAAAAATTGCATATACATATGCATGTATATAAATATATAAATATCGAATTTTTGTATCATTATTTCTCATCAGATATCCCACCTAAAATATTATAAAATAAGCTTTCACACTATGACAGTCACTTTTGGCACAGGGTTGGTTGTCATTTTCTCACCTATTTCCAGGTACGATGACTGTGTGTTTCACGGCCTGGCAGTTGGTTATCGGTTCATCACGGGCAACTGTCTATAGGATCAGGCGTGCTTTTGAATGTAAGCTATAATGATATGAAATCGCACTTTGTCATTTCGTTGGAACACGCATTAGCATGACATTATACAAGGGGTTACAGAGGATGTGGAAGAAAATGTAACCTAGTTACAGCAATCATGAAATCCAAATGTTCTAATTTTAAAACTGTATGCGGGGGAATGTTCTGCTTTGCAGCTGGGTGCGTGACCGCTGTGACGCCAAACAGCAGCAAGCGCGGATTACATTCGGCGTCTGTTCAACAGAGTATTGCGTGGATCCGTTCGTATGTAACGTTGTTCGCTGACAAACTACCGAACACAACTCGACTCTATCTACCGTCATGTCTGACACAGCTCGAGATATACACACAAATGGAGATGGAATTGCAAGAGAAGGGCGTCACAGTTTGTTCCATGTCCTACTTCTACCGACTGTGGAAAAAGTATTTCAAGCACGTGGCGATACCACCAGTAAGAACTATGTGTACAAATCTCATTCAATATTTAGTACTAATACACTTAAATGTTTGTAAAATTATGAAAATATAAACTAAATAGAGAATTAATCAGATCAATTGTTCGAACATTATTCGGAATATATGATTCATTTTGAGAATTTTATTTGGAGAATTCATCAGAAAAAATAGTGTGGTAAGCATTGAGGCATTTTAACGAAATGTCAATATGGTTTCAGCAGTATTCCTTTTTTCTTCTGGGAAATCTCAACATCACGTTAAACTTGAAATATCTGGTGTTATTTTCATTCAATATGTATGTTTACACAAATAATATTATATTTCCAGGTCAACAGATTTGCGAAATGTGATAAGTGTACATTGATCAAAGCAAAGTTGGAGAAAACTAAGGACAAGACATTGCGAAAAGCGTTGAAAGAATGTCGTGAAAGGCATTTGAATAAGCAAAAGTGAATATTACATATTTTTTCCAATAATTCCTAGGCGCGAAAAATATCCTGCTCGTGTACAATCATTAAATAACATCAATTTAAATTTCAGTCAAGAACGTCAAAAGTACTACAAGCACGCTGAAAAGGCCAGACATCACAAAGACAAATATCTATCCTGTATCATCGACGGCATGGATCAATCCAAAACGGACCTGCCACATTTCGTTGATGTGGGAAAGATGATTGCTGCTACCCACAAACTGAAAACACACCTCACGGGAGTTATTGTACACGGTGCAGGTGTATACGGTTTTCTGGATTTATGCCAATGGCCCCACGGTTCCAACTTAACCATGAACATTTTGTTGAGGGTACTGGAGTTGAAGTCACCTCTGCCTCCTGTCTGGTATCTCCAAATGGACAATTGCGGCCGGGAAAATAAAAACCGCTTCGTCCTCGCCCTTTGTTGCCTTTTGGTCGAGCTTGACATATTCCGGAAAATCAAGATAGGGTTCCTGATGGTTGGACATACCCACGAGGACGTTGATCAGTTGTTTTCGAGATTTTCAAGGTGGTTGACAAAACACACTGCGATGACAATTGACAAGTTATTGTGCGGTTTCGAGAAATGCTACAACCCCAAACCTGAAGGATTTGAACTGTCACAGTTATACGACATCAGTAACTGGCTCATTCCTAACCTCACTGCCTTGTCGATGCACAGTAAACCGCATGTATTTAAAATTGTGAAGGGCGAAAATGGCAAGGCCTGCATCTGGACAAAAAAATGGTCGGCGGACCGTGAGTGGCAGTCGTGCATAAGTCGGCCCGACGACCAGCATCTCCTTCGATCTCATCCACAGGGAATTCCAAAACTCCTCAGACCTTGTTACGAGACTCTAGAAGTTGAGAACTTACAACGAACTGTCCCTGAGGTAACAAATGAACAATTAAATATGTTTGGCAATAATCGATTATGATTTCATTGCGTTCGAAATATGACATGAACATCTTTACATCATTTAGATTTTCAAATACATGAAGATCGAGGCGGATAAAGAGTGGTGGCGCACTTGGCTCCAGAATATGGCCGACAAGGTGGAAAGTAAGTCAGTTCGAAAGAAAAAATTAGTTGTAGATTTTGAAGTTCGAATGAAATAACAAGACACGATCTGGTTGGGAATGTGATGAAAATGGAAATAATTCGCAACAAACATTTTCATAAAAAAGTGCCATCCTGTTCATTTTCTAGACAGTATGATATGTTCACCGTTGACCGTTATATGTTATGTTCAAAGACGATTCCGATGACGGTGCTTTTGAGGAGAACGTGGAAGGGTGGTTCCTCCCAAAATTACATTGCAAACAGGCGCAATCGTCGAGACCATCTGCCGAACAGAGCAGCGAAAATGCGCCAATCTTCTCCGACATATCAGACGAGGACAACCCGATACCACCGGTAATTACGTTGTTAAACGTAATATGGTTATGAAAAAAAAAACTATTGAGCCCTCTTTACTGCTGTAAACTACATGTCTATGCACGTAACCTTGTAATTCATAGACAAAACCATTTTTCGTAGATTAATTATACACTTATTTACCAGACCGGTGCTGGAGGGCGGTTCGTTATAAACTTGTTTTCATGCTTGCATTTATCAAGGTTTGTATTGGTCGAAAGCCATTAAAGAACCGTGAAGATTGTACCCGACCAATGGAAGTGGGAGATCTTGTGCTGACTGACATGCTGCAGTACGCGGACCATTGGCCTCAAATGGCTAAAATCCGGTCACTACAGGGCGATCGTATATCTGTCAGCTGGTACAACGGAAGCTTGAATGGACCATGGAAGCCTCACTTGCTCAGAAAGAAAGGCATCCGCGAACTGGTGGAATGGACAGAAGACATCAGCCGACAGGTGGTATGGAAGTACGGCTTCGAACTGACCGGGAAAAACTTCATTCCAAAATATGTCAAAGACTCGATTGCTGCATATAACAACGACTAGCTTTAGTTTCGGTTAGACAAAAGGATAGAATTGTATAAAAAAAATGTTGACAGTGGAAGAACATATCTAGATGACTTGAAAGTGAGTTTATGACTGAACATCGGAAGTCGAATTTCAAATTATGATATTACCCCCGTTGTACATTGATAAGATATGGGAACACAATGTTCAGCGGCAAGTTCTCTGTGAAATTTAAGCCAGATTCGTTTTGACAATGATTCCATAAAACCGAGTTATTTATTTAGATGAGGCGATAGGGAGGACCGTGACAGACCACAAACTTCTAAAATAACATTTGGTTATGTTATGTTTGGTCATGTTTCCTTGGAGAAATCGCCATGTGGACATGTTACGTATTAAAAGGACAAAAGCCGAGTAACTCTCCATTCCTTGCTTAGAATGGACCGATACGCGAAGCGTCGAGGTTCATTTGAAGCAAGAAATGGAGAGTTGCGAGGCTTTTCTCCTTTTAATACGAAATATGTTCACATGGCGATAATATTGATAATTCCAATATTGATTATTAGATAATAATCCCTACTGAGAATGGAGCGTTCAAACAAAGGACCTCACCTCCGGTTGGATTTTAATAGTACATGTATGTCTACTACAGATGATACAAAGACCTTGGTGATAGCGTATCGTACACACTCAATAAAGGAGCGTTTGTTTAATACCTAGGACACATTATAGAATGTGGGAAACTGGGATCAGTCCGGTAGTGTTCACGCGATGGCTCGGTCACTAATTATCCCTCGACTGTGAGACAAAATAAACCAGGTACTGTCTGTCCTGTTATGACACAGTAATAAAGTGCCACTTATTTACAGCAACCATGCAATGACCATCCCCGCATCCCTGTCAGTTGTCCGACATTTTCTCAAAGACGTCTTTGTTTATACGGCAATAGAGTTAAACTCGGTTGTTGTTATAGTTGGTGAAACATGAACGGATGAACGGTGTATATACAAAAAAAAGTGAATGCAGGTTTATTGAAGCGGCGGCTGCTGCAGGGAGAGTGACCGCGTGGTCCGGATCCCAGGCATCTGGGGTGCCTCTGTACAATTTACAACCCGAACCCCTGGAGAGGGGTCACCTTCAGCAGCCAGCATCTGACCAGCCTGTAGTCTGCCTCGTATAAAAACAATTCTTAATTACCATTGTGCATTGGCTTACTGGAATCAATATTCACAATGGCCCATAAATGGCCATAATTGAATCCTAAAATAATTAGCTTTACCTGATCTGAGAATCTTTCCTCCATAACTTTTTTGGATATACAGTGCAAAGACCCCCATACTAAGAATATTGAATGCGGGATAGGAACCATCGATGACTCCGACAAGAATACTAGTATATTCCGAAATTATTTGGCAACGATCCGTTAACATTTGCTACCAGTAATGTGCCATAGTTATTTCTGAATGTTATCAAATAAGTACCGTTAGTCAATTATGGATCACATGTCTCACAAGTCACTCAATTTCTTTTCTTTTTTCATATTTTCGCGTCATTGTGGATAATGTAATTAGATTATAGTGACAATTGAGGTTGAATGGCACTTCATGCGACAGCCAGGAACATAACATCCAATCACGTCATGTATTCGAACAATGTAACATTGCAGAGTAGCAATGAATCGTGGCGTCATAAGAATATTTTGTTTAAACTAATCAGTCAAATTTTTGCTGATACTGAAGTATTACAAGTTGTGGGTGGAATGTGTCACACTCATTTGTTCAACATCAATTGGGTGAACTGAAACTACATGTAGTAATCCATCAGAAAATACACCGACTACATTGCGAATTGCATGTATTTATATTTGTACCACACAAACAAACAAAATTGATTTGGTATGTGATATTTTCATATCTGTGGTACTGATGGGCTGAAATGCAAAAATTAAATTACTTCAGTATACCATATACTGTTAACTGAACTCTGTGGATTTCCAGTGAAATGTATCAGGATTGTAGGAGGATTGTTTCTATCGAAAATAATCAAAAACTCAATCAGTGTTCAATGTTTTGTACTATCTAGTATATAGGCAGATGATGTCCAGTTTCAATAAAAAAAAAATGAACAGAAATGAATTATGCCGATTTAATGCATGATTTGGATTCCATGTCTGTTCTGAATTTAAGGTAAATGTACTGTAAAAGAGAAATCGTAATGTAAATTGTATTGTTGTTTTCCGAATAAATGCTATTGACAGTCCGCTATTATAGCTTATGTGTTATATTCATTCAGACAAAGGATCCGTCTCTTAAGCAAACAATATTACACGTAATATTTTTGTCCTAAGTCCGTCGTGAATAAAATCCGACGTACTGTGTTTTTTTACAAGGGACCCGACTTCTAACCTTTAGAGTATATATCCATCATAACGTTTGATCTGACGATGAATCAGTTCTCTAAGCTTAGAGGATGTATCCATCATATATTTTTTTAAAAAGGATCAGCCTTCTAACCTTAGAGGATATATGCACCATAACATATTTCTTCTCTGAGAGGGAACAGTAGTATAACCTGAGACGGTCATCTAAGCTTAGAGGATGTATCCATCATATTTTTTAAAAGGATCAGCCTTCTAACCTTAGAGGATATATGCACCATAACATATTTCTTCTCTGAGAGGGAACAGTAGTATAACCTGAGACGGTCATCTAAGCTTAGAGGATGTATCCATCATATTTTTTAAAAGGATCAGCCTTCTAACCTTAGAGGATATATCCATCATAAGTTTTTCTTCTTTTCTGAGGGAACGGTCATCTAAGCTTAGAGGATGTATCCATCATATTTTTCAAAAGAAAAAGGATCAGCCTTCTAACCTTAGAGGATATATCCACCATAAAAAAAAATCTTTTCTGAGGGAACGGTCATCTAACCTTAGAGGATGTATCCATCATATTGAATTTTTTTTCGGTCAAGTGACCAGTCTTCTAGCTTCAGAGGATATATCCAACATAATATATTTCTTTCCTGAGAAAAATCGCTCATCTAACCTTGGAGGATGTATCCATCGTAATTTTTCAGTTTCCTAACCTTAGAGGATACCATAATACATTTCTTTTGCTGAGCGGGAACGGTCATCTAACCTCAGAGGATGTATAAACCACAATGTTGTTCCTATTACTGACGAGGCGTCTTTATTCAAACTTACATGGTGTATCCATCTTAGTGTTGGGGTTTATTTCTGATGAAAGCTCACCCCCAACCTTGATGGTCGATAATAATTTACCAAGGAACATCCATGTTAAACTTTTTTTCCTGATAATATACTTATTTCTCAAATGGATGCCAAAATCTCAAATGAAAAAATAAGGTGTTATACACAATCCAATGTTTTTTGGTAACTTTTTGTGTCTGCGAAATATATTTGCAGGCTGTCTTGGTTCGATGATAATACTGTTCGAATTGTCATTATCTAAAAGTATATATAGGCAGATATATTCATAAGAAATACGGACACTATATTCCATATAAATAGTTTATTTCTGAAGTATGGTCACATATTTCTCAATACCCGTTCTATTATATACACCATGTTGAACAATGAACATTTAAAACGGTTTGACCGAAATGCCGCTTCATAAATTTCCCAAAATAGATCTACTTCCAGATAAGAGTACATGTTAGTATTAATATCTTACAGTTTTAGCAACATTCTGTATACGCTTTCAGAGTGAGCATTATCAATAACCAAAAGAGGTTAGGCTTTTTTCATATCAATTATAAACATACCATTGAATACAGTACGACTAACATGCGATATATCAATTTTAACAAACGTAGCATTACTCACACACACTTTCAACCAATCAAAACGAATGCCGATAGATCACGTGTCATACCTCGACCAATCAAAAACAACCGGCATAAATGCAAGTAATAAAATATGGATAAGCGTAGTATCACATTACAGAGATTCAGGAATGTGTGCCTTATGTTATGTACCACATTATATATGTATTTTTTCTAACTTTACATCACGTCCGATTAATATAGTATGATTTTTTTTTGTGCACATGGGCAGGCACATTGGTTTCACTAACATTTTTTTACAGATAGATCTATCTATTCATGAACCATTTTAATAAAAACAAGTGTTTGTATTCGTCCAGTGATCCGGCAGTCCAGTATAGTACGCCTCATCCGCTGTACGCGCTGCGAGAGCTAGGCTACTCACGACTACCGTACTTTCACGCCTTGCTTTGTCTCTCCTTTTTGAGCTGTTTGACCGTAGCCGAGTAGTTGATACCGAGCATGATAACAGCCAGTAGTAGGACAAAACACACAGCTACAAGGATGAACATTGCTGCCTCGACCTCTTCCTGGTCCAACACCGACACTTTGAACGCCTGGAATAAGATAATACACGCAGTGATGAATAGTTTTGTAGTATTTAATTATATTACTTTATGTGTAACTATACGAAGAAGACGATGGAAAAGAAATGACAAATTCAAGAAGATATACTCCAGAAGACCTTTTGTAATAAAATTAGAAACATTTTCAAATTTACGCTGTTTACACACGAGACAACAGCGAGAATATTTTGTTTAACTATCTAGTAGTAAAGCACAATGGGATAACAATATATTTCGTAAATAAATAAAACAATTAAATGCATATAAATACAGTTGATACAGTCCAACGATGTTAAATATATATGATATTGTTAGATGGCTGAACCGTTCTGTATACAGAACCATTGAATACACTGCGTGTGTAGGCAGAGAACTGCATGGGCCTTTACAGTTCTTTGCTTCAATCCTACAGCACTGTGATACTTAGTGTATCATTTCATGCGCACTGCTACAAACATGTAATCTGAAAAAAAGCATATACATTGTTAATCATTATGCTAGTATTATAACAATTCTAAAATAGACTTGCATGATGTTACGACTGACGGTCGAGGGGTTATCGCCATCCAAATGTTGAAGTCATCCATTGTTAGTGTTCTCATTACATGTGACATTAAGGGGGTTCCAACAGATTGAATTTCAATTCAATTTGTTGAATATTGGCGATTCAATTTGTTGGATATGTTTTGCATTGCTAGCCATGCATATGGACGTACATCGCCACAGCCTGCCTATACACCATTTTATTATGCAATCTTGCTATGTAACAAATACATATGTTTGTCATCGTGCCATGTTAGACACACTCAATCCTTATAACAATTAGCATGTAAACATACTAGGATATTATTAAACACGATACACGATTATTATTACCGTGCTGCCACACAACGCACAAAACAAGACATCCCCAACAAGTTCATTTACGGGAACAAGTACGGTATTATTGATGACGTTAACGGAATTACAAATTACACAAACTTCAATGGTGAAATATGCATCAGTGTGGCAGCATGGTTGTACGACTCTGTTATCAGTTGGTTATAGAAGCCTATTGCCCAATACAATCATATGCGCTATGCGTGAACTCAAACTATCGAATATATTCGTGATACAGTGTTAATATCATAATACAGACTAAACCCTTCCAACCAAGGGTTTAATTTCTTCACCTGGGTAACGGGTTCTGCGGTGCCTTCACCCTCGGGTTCACCCTCGGGCTCACTAGTTCCGGGCTACGTGCGAAAGAATATCAACAACATTTTATTCGAATATCTTCGATATATATTTGTTTACACAGTTGTAAACTCGTATAAGAAAATGTGCATGTGGAGCATTTCAATTCAACTATGGATAGGCTAGGTACATATGCAGAGTAAACGTTATTTCGCCCATGTCGACTTCAGAGACACGGAACAACGTTTGCATCCATCCAAGGCACACTGATACATGAAGTGTTAAAAGAAATAAGTCCATAAAAACATCTACACCGATGCAGTTATTCGTTGTTTCCTTCGGGATATTTTACACACTATGTCGTGATTAAAAGCAATCTTGTATGGAATAGTATTTGCATACACTGTACAACATTAAAATGATATAATGTTATCATTTAATGTTATCATAATGTTAGGTCACTTGTTTAATCTGCTAAGTCAATGTTAATGTATGCACTGAGAGTGAAAGTATACATGTATTAACCAATATCAAATAATAATATCCCGCGTTATCCAAACAGAGTCCGTAATCCAAACTTAAAATAGGCAAAATCGGGACATTTTATGAAACTCCATGAACCCCTTACATGACCATAAGAACTGGAGGTATACATCCAGGAACAGGAATTCGGTCAATATTTCGACGGAATAACATTGTCAAAAACATAATGATAAATATGAAAAAAATAAAAACACCACTTTTGTCATAAATATATGAGCATAAATTAAAACTATATTGTAAAAAAACATAATAATAAATACGAAAAAATAAAAACATCACTTTTGTCATAAATAAATGAGCATAAATTATAACTGACAGGTGGAAATCCTTATCGACATAATCTGAATAGTTGGAAAAAGTAGGATATCTGTAGTTTCTTTGGGGTTTCTTTGGGGTATATAGCATCCAAACCAATCACCAAACATGAATGGACTATTCAGTCACAATACACAAACTATGTATGTGGAAGTGTATTAAAAGTCATGCTATTATTTCTTCAATCGTCTGGAATTTAAATCGCTTGTAGGAGAATCTTAGCTTGAATTCCACGGGTATGGGGGGGGGGGGGAGCTTAAAAATTGAGTATATTTATTATTGTGAATAATTTTACAACATATATTTCTAGCACGACATTTGCATACATTACAAGGGTAACAGCATGCTTATATTGCTTAGTTATCCCAATATTTAACTGGTTGAATACAGAGAGAGATTTACGTTGTAACCGAATAATACTATTACTGATATTGTTACTGTGTCTGTTGTTACATGGATCAGGATAAAAACAGGAATAGCTTCTCCCCAGGATGCGAATAATATGGAATGTCAGAGGGGGTGGGGTTATTTGTTTCAGCAGTCGGCACATGAAACATGCGCTATGAAATCCATGCACTTCGATTTCACATGCAGTGCGTAATGTGAGACCGATCCTTAAACCCCTGAATTTACGAAGCCGTTCGTCAATCGTCAAGCAACATGCTTCGTATTGAGTGGTTTCTTTACCTGGCTACCAGGTTCAGCTGTGCTTTCAGGTTCACCGGTAGGTTCACCAGTAGGTTCACCCTCGGGCTCACCAGTAGGTTCACTCTCAGGTTCTCCAGTAGGTTCAACTTCAGGTTCACTAGTTGTGTGCTACGTACAGACGAGTGTCAACATCAACTTGCAAGTTTATGCATTTAGATCTACAGTCTTTCTACATGTATATATATATATATATAGCGTACAGAAAAGTGAGAGGGAAAACTATGTTGATAATGTTGCAATATAGAGTAGAACGTGTTGTCATCTGACATCGAACTCACGGTGATTATTAGTACTAAATTCTATAGATTTTGGATATCCAGCAACACTGAAAAAAGAAGGTGGTTGATGAAACTGTGAAACAATATCTATTTCAAATTATTTCGTTAGCATCTTGTAAGTTAGTGTGTTAAAATTGAGCAGGGAAAAACGTACAGTTTATGTGGTTTATTTCGATTTCGTATGATACACCAAGGGACAATTCTTACAACCAGTACACGTGTCCAGTTATAAATAAACAAACAAATGTACAATTATGTGGGGTCAGTACTATATACACAGGTTATGTTACTGGTTGTACGACATACATTCTGTCCAGGTTATTTACTACCAAACATTCAACTAGTATGATCAACATTCCAACAATTGCCAATTCTCCCAACTGATATCGAAGCTACGTCCGCTCGGTAGCCTCAGTGAAATCAAACAACTGGTCATGTGTTCGAAGACAACCATCAAACCAATTTATAATGTGTTTTAAACACTTCAAAAATACACGATATCACACACAGAAACTGAAGCACAATTTCCCATGATCGGTGATCAGTTAATGCAGGTTTACTGTACACAAATCTATTGCACATTAATGCAGAAAAAAATGTTATCGAGTTGTTCAAAGCTTTATTATTTGAGTTGATTAACAAAGATTGATAAACCAGTGGGGTTAATATGTCAGACATTTGACAAACCTATATGGTATGTATGAATAAATAAATATTTACAAATATAAATATATATGACTTGTGATTTAATGACTACATGTTAGCATCAACGAACTACCGTATGTACAATTATCGTTGTAAAACAATGAAGAGATTTGCACCAACAAACGAGTATTAATCAAGTGATATAAAATGTACAGAAGTGAGAGTTATATGTTTCAAACATCTCATTTGCGGGCCCTCAAAAAGATATCATCTTAATCGTTCGATCGAAATTGTCAGTGTGTAACGATACAAGATGCTGCTGTTGCTCATTGGCTGCCAGTGACGTTATCGACAGTGACGTCATCATTGATCACAGCGATCGAGATTCATACGCCAGAGATCCTGCCATCTATAATAGTATCTACGTATAATCTAGAGACGTCCGCGATGTTGTCTGTTAGGTAGCGTTAGATAGCGTGAGTTATATTAGGCGGGTTAGGCCGAGAGCGGTGGCAAGCATCAGTAACACGAGCGGTCCCTGGCCGCGGGCAGTGACGGCCCCGTCCTTTACCTCTCCCTCTGGCTCGGAGCTCGGCTCCCCCTCAGGCTCCCCCTCGGGCTCCGGAGTCGGGTCAGGGAATTCATCGACCACATGAATCTTCCAGCCCAGGTAGTTGTGTGTGAAACACTGGAACGACAACCCATGCACATTGTATGAGATTTCGAATTGTGTTTTATCCAATAAGGCTCAATTGGTGCGTATTTTTGTTCACGGAGCATATTCAGTTCAATAGGTAAAATTAAGAAGTAATGCAGGCCTTTTTTGGCTATTTTTGCTCCAACTTTCAATAGGACCTATTGACCTCGAATTCAAGTATTTGGACGGGTACTTCCCTCTTTCGGTTTCGCTTACCTGGTAGTACACTAGATCTGGAGTCTGGGCGTCAGGGGTCCACGTGAAAGTCCCGGCGCACGTGCTCATCATATCACAGTCCAGGGTCAAGGTCTTAAAGTAAGCCTCGAAACTGTCGTAGTTGTCGGGATTTTCGCTACCTTTATACTCGCAGGATCGGCCATCTGTGCAGAGGGAATCGATGGTATATATTACACCTACAGTTTATAATTGTAGTTGCATATGATCAATGCCTGTGTACTTTGTGGACGAATGTTCTGCATTGTCTCTATGTTCGAACTCGTTTCAAGAATATGAGCTCTAGTGAATGAAGTCCATATCGGCAATCCCGATTCAGCTATCCTAGGGTTAGGCGATAATACCGACCTATGCCCATTAGTTCTCTATTGACAGTCCTGGTACCAGCGTATATCCTTACACCCTGGAACAGACATCCTCCAAAGATAATACATGGTTAAATATACTTGAATATATGGTACTGGTATGTAGGTACCATGCCAAAATAAGAATAGCATTCTACCGAACAGACATCTAAATACGAATAGAAGCAGTTCAAAGCCTGAACGTGTGATGTGCATGGGTGGGCCTATACATGTATTAAAAAAAACGAAAAAAAATCTTATGGTCCTCCAACTGCACCATACGAAATTAATTACTTACAGCCTGATCTCCCGGACTTTTGCCCTTGTACCCGCCCCGCATGTCGTCCGTGATGTACAGCGGGTGGTAGCTGGCCTGGATGTTAGGGTCATCACCGCCCTGGACAAAGAAGGTATAGGTCTCCCCTCGCTTCAGGGTCAGCTCCGGGATCAGCATGTCGTTCACGTACCAGGCGATACCCCAGGAGACTTGTCCTGTGTTGAGGGGGGGGGGGGGTGACGAGACATGCATTGGGTATCTGTCTATGTACTTTGTCTACACTGTTCGTTTACACGTCATTTTTCATATAAAGATATTGCCACTGCGCATTCGCCAGTGGCAAGAAAAGAAACCAAAGCACTTATGAGGTGTACAGTTTACAAACACATCCTGATCGGCGTGAAATGCGCACCTGTAATGCCGGCGTATCCCTGTGGGCCTCCAGATTGGCCAATTTTGAAATCAAAGACCTTGGTGTCCTGACCGCTGATGTGCATTGCCTTCCACGGTGTGACATCCTCGCCCGCCATACCCACGACAGGAGGGCAGTTCGTCGCGGCAGCCCGGCCAAAGTTGATCGTCTTCGGTCCTACAGGGTCCAAAGTTATATCGTTACAACGCGATGCGGGAAATTTCAATGAAACCTGGAATTCATTCCGTTTGTTTGCTTTTGATTTTTTGGTTTTTTTTTTTTTTTTCTTGCAACATCCAGAAGCACCAATGATAAAATCACGTTCAATGGCACATCCATTGCCGAGACGATGCTGAGATACACATACATATGCACAGGCCTGTGACGTACGAAACTCACCCTGTGTCCGCACCAAATGCTTGGTCACTTGAAATTGATCATTGACGTTCCCTGTGCCCCAAACGATGTACGTGTCGCCCGATGTGGGGATTGCCTTGTCCAGGCCCGGATTGGCTGTGGTTGGAGCGATGGGGGAACATTACAGTGTACATTTCTTCATTTAACTCATCCTTTATTCCAGTACAGTTTACATGGCGAACTTACTGGCGTTCAGTGGGCGCCTGAATTTGACTGTTGTGACGCCGTTCACGACGTCGGCCGAGAGTAACGTCAAGTCGTCAGTGGCCCCCGCCGTCATTGTATCTGGGCATACACCCGCTCCTGCTGAACACTGTGGGGGATTGATTGATTGATTGATTGATTGATTGATTGATTGATTGATTGATTGATTCATGTATGTATAGCTTGCTTTACGGATGACTTACAAGAGCTCGGCTGGATATGTAGTAGTCCTGGAGTTTTGGGACACCGTTCTCCAGATAAACAACCATAGGGTCCGAGTTGTCCATCAAACTGAACGTCTCCGACCCACTGATCCCGAACGCCATGTATCCGTTCTCAAGGCCTGTAGACGGTGGACGTTGAAAGTCCCGTCAAAACATGTATTACCAGTGTACCAGTCACACTTCCACAATTTATTTGAACGAATATCATGTATAACGGGATCATCGTCAAATAAATGCGGAGCTAACGTTAGGGTTTCATAGCAGAATATTTGAGTATCTGTGAACACCTACACCGCTGGCGTTGATGGAAGTTCCGTGTATTACAAACTCTCACCGAGATTGCCAGTGAACTCGAACATTATCGTCGTATCCTCGACCTCCCAGGCGACGTTAAAGTTTCCCTCGTCCATCACCTCGCAGTTCGCCAGAGTCTGTCCAACGAAAATTGTATAATTATTTAATAGGAAATTCGATCGATCATCGGAGGAAATGTAAAAACTAACAATATTATATTCAGATGGGCTCCGAAAGTTCTTTATGAAATGTATTACCACGGATACACCGCGATTGTGACGATGCCAATTTTACAATAGATTTTTTAAAATACAAGCTAAGAGTTTTTGGAATAGAAACTAGGCTACATGTAAGCTCGACCAAACATTCACATCAAAAGTGGCACTGAAAACAGTGTTCCAAGGCCCTTCATCGGTACATTTTAACTATGACTGACCGAGTGAACGGGGATGTAAGGCGGCACGAAGGGCTCAGACGGGATCATAACGCTGGCGAAGTTCTCGGCGGCCGTCACACAGTAAACACTAAGCCACTCAATGTCATCCACTGAGAGACCCCCCGGCAGCAACAGATCAACGTCCTTGTTCGCGTAAGCCGTCAGCGGATCCAGGCTACGTGGGTAGTAGTAGTTAATAATAATAATTATAAAAAATAATAATAATAGTAATTATTATATTATTAGTAGAAGAAGAAGAAGAAGAAGAAGAAGAAGAACGAAAACAGAATAAGAGATACAACAACAATTTTAACGAAAGTGAAATACAGAATGACAAAAAAAACATTCATGTATTTACCGTCCGTTCTCATTGGGAACTTTCATGGCCTGATCAGACGCCGTGATTGGTCCGGTGCCAACCATGAAAAACGTGTCTACGAGAAAGTAACATGGATAATTATCATCTAAACTGTGAGAGGATCGAGCCGGTTGAGTCATCAATGATATTGTTTTACTAACGAAATGGCGATTGAATTTGTGTTGGTTTTTTCTGCATTTTTAATTTGTATTGCTGTATTAGATTTTGTGTGTTTTCCAATTCTAAAGACATCAGAATTATTGTTTTACTGATTAAATGTCGAGTGAACACTACAAATGTTGTAATTTGGCAACTTTTGTGTTCTGATTTTAAAGACATCTATGAAACTGTTTTATTGATGTAAAATTAAAGTTTTTTTTTTTAATTTTGTAGGCCTAATAAAAATTTGTCGTTTTCCAATTTTTATTCCGGCCGCTTACCAGGGGCGTTGCCGTCGTAGTTGAACTGTTTGATCTGTATGCGGCGCTTGTCCATGACGACAACGTCACCAGTGCTGCTGATGTGACTGCTAGCTATGGTCATCATGCCCAGATTGACCGGGGCCGGCACATTGAAGTTGTCTGGGAACATCATCGAGCCAAAATCCACCTGTCCATACATGTAGACGGAGAGATTTCATAAATACTAGTATTATCAGCAGAAAGTCAGAAATTCTACCAGAAATAGTGAAATCATCTCTCTTTTTTGTATGTATGTGGACACATGTTAAGGATTTCAACTCGCATGTGCATGGATAGGTATAATTATATTGCCTGGATGTACATGTATATACAGGGACGCATTCCGAAATGAATAGATAGACTTCTGCCCATTTTACGGTAGCTGATTCTCGCAGTATTCATACTGGCTGAAATAAGCCACCGTATAATTATAATTACACGGTCTGAGTTTGATACGTACGCCGACTTGCTCGCACCAGACCGAGAACCAGGCGACCTGGGTGGCCACGACCCCTTGAGGTAAATTCAACACGATATCCGCGTCCACATATTCCCCCAACTTGTTCGAACTGGAGGAGGAGGGGTTGGGTGGAAAAAATCTATTATTGGCTGGTGTTTTGTCAGCAGCAAATATCGAAATACATGTAAGAAACTAAAACGACAAATTATTGAAGCAGTGCATAATATTCCAGCGTGTTGACAAAATGGTCGGTAAAAATCAGTCATGTCACCTGCTGAACTGTCCAATATTATTTTTAAAAAAATAACTGAATTAATCCATGTTTAAAATTTCACTGTGTTGAGACAATACTCACGAGCCCGACTCATCCATTAGCAGCATGCCTCCCGCGGCCGGCATTGCAGGGTTCTGTCCCTTGATCCCAATGTAGAAATATGCATCTGCAAGAGAAGATTAAACTGTTCTTGGTGTTTTTTTTTTCATTATTTTCATGTATTTACATCACAAATATTGTTTTGATGGAAGTTCACATCGAACAATTTTGTTCTCACTCTTCTGAATCCTTTTCAAAACTGTTTCATTATTGGTGGGGTGAAAAAAAAGCCTTTGACACATTTCGGACACATTTCGTATCACAGTTGTTTCTAAGCACGAGTCACAGAGCACCTCTGATTGAATGCCCCAGTCACATAGCCCCTGTAACGTGATTGCTGTATTTAAGCCCCAGTCACAAACACACGAACCTGGACCTTGCCCAGTGTAGTAAAAGTGACGCAGGCGCAGTCGGTTGTTGTCCACCACATAAACATCTCCATTGACGCCATAATTCTTCATTTGTAGTGATCCCAATAACTCGCCAATATACATCATTGATGTCATCTGCAGCAGACATGAAACAATGACTTTCATAGGTATTTCAGCACTTTTAATACCTAATTCCCCACCCACATGTACGTGCATGCATCTTTTGGCCTACTTGAATATTTGGTCAAAAGAAGCCGCCGAACCCTTCCAAATGTATTTACATATATGAATGTACCAATATTCGTTAGTTGCAAAGAACTGTGACCAACGTTATATGTTGGTTTCCAGAATTGAGTTACTTATATCGATAAATTTCAACCGATGCTGTTGTTAGTGGAACAGTCTGCAGACACTACGTGAAAGTCCAAGTTCTTTCAATATAGGGATATTACAAATATATAATAACGTTTATCAACGATTCAAAAACAGGAATCCATATACTCACGTGGATTGGCGGAGGTACACACAGGTCGTCCGGCACCATGATTTCACCGAAGTTAGCACTAGCTTGCAGACACCAGACACTGATCCAATCGATATTCATGGCGTTCACGCCTGCTGGCAGATGAATGACCACGTCCTCGCCGTTGTACGCTCCCAGCTTTTCCATGCTAGATATTAGGGAGCGCAGGACAAAAGGTACATACATGTAGGAGTGACAGTATGTTAGAGCGATATATGAACCTTGAATGAAGTAATTTTCGTTACCTCATGTCGGGTCCCACGCTGGCTTTCTGACCGCTGCCGCTTGCAGTTCCAGTACCCACGAGGAAAAATGCGTCTGCCAAGAATACACATTATTACATTGATGGACATGAATGATATTGTTCCAGAATAATCTCAATTCATTTGTATTACAGATCTATCATCGAAGAAGAAGAAGAAGAAGAAGAAGAAGAAGAAAGGAGAAAGAAAACAAGACGAAGAACTAGCTATAGAGAAAAAGAAAAGGGCAAAAAAAGAACCAGCTATAGAAGAAGAAGAAGAAGAAGAAGAAGAAGAAGAAGAGTGGACTGACCTGGTCCCAGTCCGTCGTAGTTGAATGCCGAGATCCTGATGGTCATAGCGTCCAGGATCGTGACCTGTCCGGAGCTGACCTCGTGAGCCAGTGTACTCAGCATGCCGATGTCACGTGGTGCCGGCACGCACGTGCTCTCCCCAGGAAACGTCACGTGACCGAAATTGGCCTGTCCACACGCAAACGAAATTTATACATTCCATGGTTCTATATAAACCGCTGCAAATGCATGGAATACTGTGTAGTGTATCTCTACACGATAACATTTTTCTCTCGGGTAGTTCGTACACGTACATCGAACTGCCGACACCAGACGGAGAGGGACTTGATGGTGGCGGTGGTCAGGGGGTCGGGCAGGGTTAGAACCACGTCAGCCCCCATGTAAGTACCTAACACGTTCATCCTAGAAAAACAAGTAGGCACACAGTTACGACTACATCTTTGATTCTTTGGCAATTTGTATTTAAGAATTGGCAAATGTAAAATTCATTTCAATTATTTTGATATTTTTGCTCGGGTATATAATGTATAATTGGGTAAAGGGTCTAGCCACCATGGTATTATATCATATAAAGTGACATGCTATTGAAGTCTCATCGTACCAGTGTGGAAAATACATAGGCCCTATAGTTATGTCGCTGAGATTACAAGCATACTAACGTCATCATTTCGTCTGGTACGATCGTTCCCGATACATCAGGCGTCTCAGTGGTCCCCGCCCAGAAAAAGGCATCTATCGAGAGTGAGGGGGGGGGGGGTTAACAGTCAAACCTCACCTTGATTCAAATGATGTTAATTCAGATAATTTAATGTATCATTACGTGTAAGAAAACTTGGTCAATACCTATAGATAATAGTGTATGTATGAAAAATCAAAAACACAATTATGTGTATTTTACCCGGTCCCTGCCCGTCATAGTTGAAGTTCCGAATCCGAATCCGCTTTGAATCCACAATGTAGACAGTACCGCTGACGTCATGAGCCGCTGTGTTAGGAAATGATCCAACTCGCTGGCCATAATACTGCCCGTCTGTACGTACACAAAATAACACCTTCTTAAAATACAGTTTTAAAAATTGTTTTTTTTTTGCCAATATGCTATATTTCATTATCCATATATATCTTGACAAAATTTATCAGACCTCATCATCAAACGGAGACCACTAAGCCAACATTTGCAATATATTGCGAGTGTGTGAAAACATTATTTCCATTTTTCAGGAATAGAATCAGTGAGACTAGTGTATCAAATACTAGTATCACATTTTCATTTTGTATCGTTTGAATCTGAATTTATTTAGATCTTGAACATATATGGTCTAATTCAAAATTACAGTCACATATTTAACGTTATATAATACAATTATGTTTATAAACCAGCGGCATACTTCAAACTATATTTTATATATGGAGTCCAATATCGCCTATTAATCTGAGCAATACAAGACAATTTGAAACAACGCATAAATGTAGTTAGCTCCAATAATTGGCAGTTTCTAAATTCACATAGAATATAATAATGCCATGCCATTCCCTCCCCTTCAAAAATTAATTAACTTCATTTATTTTATATCGGTAAAATTTTTGTTGTTAATATATAGATTTATACAAAATATCGAATATAATTTAACCATACTACGATTCACAAAAGTTCCTAGTATATCATGCATGCATGATTGTAGGTTGAGAAAATCCTAAAACATGTTAATTAATTAGTCAGTATAACGGTCTACCCAATATAGGTATACCCCAGGGCCCATACTTACAGACACCGGCGATAGACGCCAAGGTCAGTCCGAGATACAGGATTGCGGCCCGCATGACTCACCCAAACACCGACTGAAAGAAAAAAAAACGTAAACATGACAGGTATTCCGACCGATCGCCAGGTGTAATGACTGGGGTCTACTGGAGGATTCACGATGCCAATAAAACATCATAGAACATTAGACAGCGCTTCTACATTAAAGGACAATCGCTTCGTGCTTGTAATAATTAATTAGTTTCTCATCTCGGTTCATTCTGTATGATGAAAGTATCGATTTGTGAAATGTTCCATAAAACATTCAGCAGACACTGTACGTGTGACATGACAAGAATTCATAATATTTGCGAAAACGAAAAATGTTACGTAAAACTGCAAATTCACAAAAAAGGCAAAGGATGAAAAAAAGCTGATCATAGCTTTTTCAATAATTAATTTTTTATGGTGATTAAAAAATGGTGTTATTTCATTGAAATTTCATTGAAATTAGCATTACTAGTATGAGAATAATACTTCGTATTGTTTATATATGAATGAAAGAACAATCACGATAGAGATATTGTGAGCATATATTGTGTGTATATAGGTATGATATAACGTATAATTTAGAACCGGTAACCCGTCTCTGACGTGTGGGGTTCGTCGGAAAACATGACACATCAACTTATACATGGTCACCAGAAACTCAACGGAAAATGTTGTTTGATAATTTTCAATGAAATTTATGCACAAAAACTCTAATTAACGTTTATTTGAGCAATTTTACAAGGCCGTGTTGCCATATTACGAAAAGTTAGCCCAGGAAAATTAGTTATATAAGATCCAATTCATGTTATTTGTATATCAGCTCATTTTGAAAGGTAATTATGTACGTCTCATTTCGTTTAGTTACCTGTTAAATCAACAAGAGATATATCCCACAATCCTTTTTAAAATGTAATCCTCATGTAGAACAGCTGAACCCGGTAGCTCCGTCAGCGTACGTCCCTCTTGTGTGCACAGTATCAACTGACAAACCCCTGTTTTACCCCCGTCAGTTCAGAGTTGGCATCACCGTGATATGGCAGAAATAAAATCAGGCAGTGACAGCCTAGCAATCTTCTCTGTAATATGCGAGTCACGATACCACAGAAGGCTACCGAACTTTTAGACCCCCCCCCCCCCCCCCCCAACACGAAGCACTAGTTTTTGGTTCAACCGACCGTGACGCTTTAAAAGTCTGAAGAAAACGATATATTTCTAAGGTGAATGACTGAGCGTAGAATAATTTTCTGATATATTGCCAAGAATATTGCCGGAGTTTGGCCGCCCATTCAGATGTTTTTGTATGAAGTTTAGGTTTTCCCCCATGAAGGCATAGTTTTATAGTTATCCATTTTAGACATAGTTATTCATTTGTGTGTAAACATTTATAGAAAAATGTAAGCATGCATGATACCGTAAATTTCATTGTTGTTCGTACTTGCATGGAAGAAGCGCACGTTTTCACCGTTTATGTATATCCATTTTCCTACGTATTGTTTATTTCAAATCTACTCTATTCATAAACATTCGCTGTTGTACTAAGATGGAGATAAAAAGAAGGAAGTGACCTTCGAATACGATATGCTTTCTTTCTGTTTGTGGACAACCAACATGAAATTCCATGGCATAAACCAGTTCGAAGTACAAGTCAGTACAAATACGTTAGAGCTAATCAACTGTCCCTGAATCGAACAGCCTAACTGATGGGCTCAGCCAACTAATCAGTTTCTGTAGTAACCAATCAGGAAAATCAATTTCTGAAGCAACCAATCAGAATCGTTAATTTCTTCAACAACCAATCAAGATCTGGGACGTGACTAATGGGCATGCCGATACAACTAGTCATATTATGTCAACACTCGATTCAATTTATCACGTGTGCTGATATTTTTGAATGTCCAAAAGTCAATAAAACTCCAATACAATTTTACTGTATTATAGCTACATACAGTTATCGTCAAGATCAAATGTTTTCAGAGCCATGAAGTCGTGTCTCTTTGCTGTGCATTTTCCACGCATATTTTTTTTTCATATTATTGCTCATGCTGGTACCTTAATCACAACTTCCGTGTCGTGAGATCGTCTTGTTGTTACGTGTATTTGGCTTTGGGCCCAAAAAGTTAGCGGTAACTCTCAAGTGTCTACACAACCGATCAACATGAGTGACAATCTATCTGAAAGACCAAACAGCGCCGGACTTCCTTGTCTTCACAGCTAAGCGTGTACATCGTCTCTAAAAGGTCTTTTGATGGCGGACTTGAAGTTTTGTGGCCTGATCTAAACCAACAAAGTCATAAGTTTAGCTGAAATCGATTTATCGCGAAACCGAAATAAGAAAAGGACAGTTCGTAAAATTGTTTATATTATAGAATGGACTTGATATACATGCATGGGTCTAACACCCATAGCTGGACATGTGGCCTCATGCAGGGTGATACTTTAGTAGTTTCAGTATTAATACTTTATGTGTATTGTTACTCGTGTTTGGGCGAAACAGCCAAATCATATACATCGTGTAGTTTTGTATGACTATGCATAGTAAAATCTATTAATGAAGTATTTGGATAATACCTGTGCACAATCATTCCGCCAATATATGCCTCGTGTAATTGCGCATCATCATAGAGTTATACTGTATTAGATCATAATTGTTATTCTAGGGTCTTTGTCTGTTGGCTGTATAGATGTACTATACCAGTGTTGGTCTGCGAACATAATTATATTTCATCAAAAATGCAAAGACCACTTATTAAATTGTTTCATGTGATGAATTATTGTCCTTGATGAAATATCTGTGCCGGCCAATTATCACTGTTGACTAATGGTACATGACTGTGGTATGTTAGAGCGTTTGACAGCGCACGTTGAACAATCGGTCGCCGGAAACTCTGCGGTTAATTACGGTCCGTTAACTTACGCCTGTCGAAAACTTTCCTTTCTCATCAACTGATGACGTATATGTTCTATGGAAAGCCAGAGATATCGCAAAAACACACATGACTAACCTAAACGGCCTCAGGCATTACATGCATATGATTTATTCATATTATGTTTGTCAATGGATGGTGAACAAACACCACAAATAACAGTTATGGAGCACAGGAGTATCTAGGCATATCGAGGCAATGTTGCTATATGGAGGATTCATGAGAGAAAATGCCTAGAGTATGCCTATAGCTAAATAAAAGGTGTCCGCACGCGAACGAAGATGTATCATGTAGACACCGTTGGAGACCTCTTATAGAACTCCAGACCCTTGGACCCCCCCCCCCCCCTCTCCAAACTCAACTAGACTTTACCCCGCCTCACCCTTCAGTGAAATAACTCTAAATCTCGTGCCCTCTGTGGCAGAACGGTACGTACATGCCCCACAACCTAGACAAAACCGCTGATTCAGGGTGATGCTGGGGTAAATAAGGATAAATATGGCCAATAGTTTCAATGCGAAATTAGGCCAAGACATTAGATGTGGTTTGTGCACACACCAGTATAAGATTGTACAGAACAGGGTGAATATGATAATATGAAAATACATGTAACATTTACTCATTTACACAATTTCTAAAAAAAATATTTGTTGGTTTAACATCAGTATCGACATTCCAGAGTATAATATAAATCCAAAACAGTATACACGATTGAGTACCGTATTCCGCATGACTTCATAATCATAGCACAGCATCAACACCACATTTGTGTGGTGACACATGTTCATTTAAGCCACGCCCAGGTTGTCGATATACGAGTACAGTTTATTTTCCTCTGTTCATTAAGGCGTGTAAACCAACACATACATACGCCTTACTGTATCTAACTTGGGAATCCTTTGACGCTTATACTTTACAAGCATAGCTGCATTCTGATCAATATTCGTCAGGTATCGGCCTAAATATGTATTAATTAGTGAATATGTTAAATTCACAATAACACGTGCATTGGTTAAACAATCAGAACCTCAAACATTAATCGACAGAATGCGAGCATAAATTCATTTACAAAATAGTAGCCTAATCGTGTTAGCTATAATGACTTTCTTTATTATATCACCCGTCTTATCAAGTTTACTACATGTATATTGAATATTATATCTTAGATTGCTATATTTGTTGCCGTGGCAATGATACATATATTCCTTCGGGTATCGTACATGATATAACAACACGTAAGTGGACAAACAACAGGTGTATCATAGCAAAAAGACAAGGAACCGATCTTGCAAACTAATAATAAATAGACTCGTACATTATGTGTGAGGCCATGCAGATGTATTTCGACATTTCCTCATGATTCCCATTATCGGTGAAGATTCAAGGATTCTTAATGATTACACCACTATAATGGCACCCAGTATAACCAATACATACTTTTGTTACTGTTATTAGTGTCATTATGCTAATAATGACTTTTTTTTCGATTTCTAAATGAAATATAAATATAGCTATTCCTCAACGCATTTTCTTAAAATGTATATTATATTTTTTAGAATGAAACTATATGATTCGTCTTTTTGTGTTGACGCGACCAGATTGATAAAGCCATAATTATATAACACGTACATGGTTGTTTCAAACGCAATATATAACACGTACATGGTTGTTTCAAACGCAATATATGCCATCGCAGCCCATTTATAACAGGGAGAAAAAAAACACATTTGAGGTGCATATAATATTATCTGAATGCCAGACTTATGCGAAACAATATTAGTCGCTTGGTTATTTGGACAACGCCCTTCACTGTTTAGTTTAATAATTAACGTTGACACTTAATACGTTATAAATATATAGGGCTACATACGTCGAAGTGCATCGACTAATATTTCTCTAGGTTAATACAAACCTGCGTAAGATAATGTGAACCTGGAATATCCAAAGAAAAGCACCTCCCGTAGTCAATCGAGCCCGTTCCTAGTTATGTCAACTGTCTCAGGTGTGTCATAATTCATTGACAACAATAATGGTATCCTCCATCCAGCGAGCTAATTTTTGCATACGGCTCGGCTCTCCGTAGCTGCATTGATTGGACCGCTTCCAACTTACGGCGATAGGTAAATTTCGAGCTGTTTTCACATCTAAAACAGTCTAGTCGACGGCCGCCACGTACATTATGCTACTCAAGGACCGTGATGACATGTCTTTGAATCATACTTTGGCATCATGGCGGCACGCTGTCATCCACATTTATAAGCGAGAGGCGATCCAGTGCAAAACGAGATCTGCATGCATGATTATGTACTCAAGATAAAAAAATATATATTTATATCTATATTCCATAACCGGCACAACTGGTTGACTAGTCAGTATGTTTTGATGGGTATTGAAAAACGTTTTTCACCATGCATTTTAATTTTTGTTTGCCGAATACCTAAAATGGTTTACATATCAAGTTTCAACAAACACATTTCTTCAAAGTGTGGACAATTTTATAATCTCTCTCAAACATAATAACAGAGTATGTACAAAAATAACAAATACATGTAACAAATACATGTAACACTATAACATACCAGTATATAAATCATATAAAACATACACATGTACAATCCATGCAGAATGCAATCGTTGGCATACACGTACAGGCCCATAGTAACTAACGTGTATTTACATACAAAGAACCGTGATAGATGTGGTATTTCTACGATAACATCCGCGAGAATCTTGTGAAGACTGATGAGATCTTTCGTTGTGAGCAAATAGCTTTCGAGTGTCAACAAAACATAACACTGATCTATCAAAATGTTCGAATATTTATAATTTTAATTAATGATAATTAACATATACCCAGTAACACCTTATAAAATTAATAAAAAAAACAACAACAAAAATTAACTGAAGTAATCAATCAAAACAGTCACGCACAATGAGCTACAGACAAAGTTGTTCTTCACATAAACATGCATGTATACGCTTCCATTAGCATGTTGACCAACACTATTTTATATTCCAGCGGCAATGGACAAAAACGTCATAGTCACCTTGCATCTACCGTCCTTCATAATACTGCAAACTGTCAAAAAAACGAACTCTTTTTCCATCTGATAAAAAAATTCAGCTGTGCAGGGGACCCAAGAACATAGACATGACAAAACCTCAGCTGGGTCAGACACAGGACTCCCTCGAGCCCGCCCGCCCCCTTTCACAGCCCTCCACGGACGCTCCCGGCACGGACAATGCGGTGGGGAAGTCGCTCTCGCTTTTCGAGCGTCGATGGCGCTGTAGCGTGGCTGCTGACGGCTCTGCATACGTGGACTGACCAGGCTTTGGCTCAGCCGCTGAAGTCTCCTCCTCACATACATCCCATAGCTCCGTCTTCGTGAAAGCTATGTTGTCATAGGACCTGGATAGTCTCTTCGCAGGCAATGATGCTGTTGCTCCAGGATTACCTCTGGGCTTTCTACGCAGTATACTGGATGAAGTCGTGGCGTAGTCCTCCGCAAAAGGCGGGATTTTATCCAGCTGATCCACGCTACTGTGTTGAAGTCGAAGCAGTTTTCTTCTACTAAGCGATGTGTTTGCCTCTTCGTCAGTTGATCCTGACAGCACTTCCAAACTCCCCACCTTGTCCACCTGTTCTCTGGTAGCTGCCCGACTTCTCGTGTGATTCATTCCGACAGTACTCGAGGACATGACCGAGCGGTTGAGGTTGGCTGCTGTTTCGTTGTTGGCGGTTTCGTTGAGCACAATGTTCTGTGACTGGTTGTCTCCCCTTCCACGCTGATTGAGTTGAGTTGACATGACCGTACGATCCAGCTCGCCAAGTATTTGAGACTCGTCCATGCTCCAAGAGAGTATCACTGTCGGGTCCTCCGTAAGTCGAGTCATGTTGAGGTCATTCTCGTGGCTCGTTCGACCGCGAGAGCCAGTGAAGGACGTCTCCTGCAGCTGTAGCTGGCCGTCGCTGAACAACCGGTGTCCCAGAGCCTCTTGATACGTAGGCGGGGGTAGATTGTTCAACAGAGCAGAGTTCTGTGCCTGCGGGAAGTCGTCGATGTTGTGATAACTTGGAGGCTGAACCATGCCACCGGTGAAGGAAGGGATACTTTCCCTCGATCTCGGAGCATCTGTAAAGTCAATGTATGGACAGAAGAATTTTTTTTATTAATATCAAAAGACGTCAACTGATACCACATGAAGTCAATACAATCAATGTATCAAAACCTGATCATTTGATTTTTTGTTCAAAGGAAACAACACTGACCGGTTCGTCTATTGCCCTGTCGTCTGCCTCGACTCTGGCGATACTGCACAGGCTGTGACTCAGTGACGGCAGTGTTGGCCTGGCCGGTGGAGTCTCTAGCAGAACGAGGTCTGATCATCACAGCATCCAGTCGCAGGGGTGGTCTACTGGGCTCTGAACGTTTCCGACGGCACTTGAGAATTAAAACAAGATGGAATTTCTATTAACCAAAGCAACTTCACTGTATACAAGTAGATCTAATGTTTCGTCATAATTATCATGATAAAATGTTAGAAGTTTCAATGAAAAATAATTGGATAACATTTACCAGAATGTCATTTTCTTTCCCCAGAGTAGATCATGATATCGTTCACATAACCGAAGTCACATTTGATTACTATATGTTTCCTGTCAAATCCCTGAGCACATTTGACAAGCACTCAAAGCGGTTTAAATGATAAGGCACCATTTGCCCAGTGGAATTTGTCTCATTTGATGGACAGGTGTAAACTGAACATAATGTAGTCTTCCAATATTGGATCAAATAGCATGACGTCGCCAGAAGTTACATTGATATGGTCATCATTTAATACAATGACTGACAAGGTAAAAAGTGTCTTGGTTTGCACTACAGACAGTATGTCAGACCAGTGTACACATTTTATACCTGTTTGTACTTCTTAGTACGCCTGCAGTACACAAACAGCGCGACAGCAAGGACAGCAGCCACTATCACGCTACAGATGACCGTGGGTATAATATAATCAAGACTGCTTGACGTCACGGCGTCTGTGTTAAAGAATAAATATAGAATGTGCACTGAAAACTTTGACGAACAATAACAAATTGTGCAAAATAATATATTACCGGACAGATAGTCCAGTTGAAAAGTACATGTATGTATTTCAGATGCACCTCCAAAGTTCTCATCACTAACCGACGTGTTCATAACGGAGATGAAAGCCAACGCCAGTGATGTGTTCATTACTGTAAAACTCGACCAGTAGGTTTCGCTGGGAGCTGGTCACGTGATCTGGGGCCTCGCTTCCACAGTATATACCTAAAGTCTTGGAATCTGTTGAATCACCGTCGTAAATGATCAGCTTGTCGAACAAACATCTGTTTGGGATGTCATACTCTATGTCGAATCTCTCGAACATCAGACGAATATTCTGAAAGACCATTATGGATATGATCACGAATAAAGTGTCTTGAAAACGATAAGTTTTCGTCAAATTTCATTATCTGTAATCTTGTACTTCTCGTGGTGTTGACAATATATGAAATTGCAAGAAAAAAATATGCTACCTTTTCGTAGACAGTGCTAAGCTTCCATTGACATGTGATATCTAGAGGGTACATTTCCTGCTCATACCCCGGGGAGAATATATCCCCAGGCTGCAGGGAGATCTCAGCGGGCTGAGACAGACCACAAGCCACGTCTGAAATAGCAGGAAATCGCAATTAACAGTTTAAGAACATTCAGATGTCCATCGATAATAATTATATTCATATACACGAACATATAATTGTATATTGCATGTATGCGTAAGACTTCGTAAATTACAATGAAGCCATAACCTGAAACCGAGCTGAAAATCTATTTCAATTCACTACATAGCTGTAGAGAAAACTATTCCCAAGCTCAGCTATATATTCACCGGACGGTTTGAACACATTACCTGACAGGTTTTTGATCTCATACTCTAACTTAAAGCCCGGGAAAGCGATGTCCTCGTTGGTGAGGAACCTGAGGTACATGCCCGGGAGTGATGTCAGAAACAGGGTCGGCCTGTGGAATATATGCACTAATTGCTGGACTGTTGTATATGTGCACTGACGTCAGGCGTCTTAGATGGATGGACAGTTTCAACGTATTATCCCCAGTCATTCAAACGAAATAAACTCGACTAACTGATTAAGAATCGATGATTCGCCAAATTATGAATTCATGAACACGGAAGATTTGATATTACAGCAAACTCAAAAGGTAGGAACTCCACCCTGTGCACCTTAAATTGTATCATATTTGAACCATACATACCGAAAGAGGAAAATTTACAGTAGGTTCATCATTTTTGAGAATTGATTCTTTTTGAAAATATTTAAACTGCATAATTAGTAGAATGCTGTTATAAATCAGTTGCAGAATTCGAGTTCATGTGGCTGACCTGTAGTCACAGCTCTCATGTACAATGTTCTCCTCTGCTGGCTCGGCTCCGTTGTATGTGTAGAGGATGTCACACATACAGGCGGGACATGGCTCCAGGGATAGGGTCAGAAAGTGTACCTCTACCACCTGGTAAACGTGGGGTGTGGTATGCAATTCAGATGATTTAGCTAAAATTGGTGCAATGACCATAAGAAAATTAGTGAATCCATTGGTTATCCTGCCTCTAGTCGGGCACACTTTTGGTATTGAATTGTAACTTTGGTCATCTTTGTTAGCTTGTTAGCACGTGCTTCCAAAAATCGATTCAAGCACGATGACATACATGTCCCGGTCTTACCTGCCCAGTATCGGCCCGGACCTGCCAGTCACAGAAGGCGTTGTTGGGATATCGGCCCCTCTCGTAGTCAGGCGAGGCAATGATCCCGTACTCGTGATCCAGTGAAATGGGCCGCTGTGAACCACAGGCTTGTACTACACAAAACAATAGGAGTGTATTAATTAGTTGAGTCGTTTGTGTTTTCAATTTAGATTTATTTGCCATAGAAGCGAATTCCACCCTGCATAATCGGATAAATTGTCAAGAATTTTAGATTACATGTATGCTGTATCGTTTCAAATCTCCTGCTTCAAAGTGCCCTCCCCACTACTTACATACCTGAGAAGTCGAAGAAAGTGAACTTGATGGAGAATCCCTGGTTCTCCTCCAGTTTGTAGTTAGTGAAGTGGGCGCCGGCCGTGTTACCGCCCGACTGTACAAACTGCCCGTCCCAACCGGTCCCACAATACATCCCGATCATATCTTGGGGGTCGAATAACTCCCCGTTGTATATCGTGAGGCTCGCACAGCCACAGTTTGAACACACTGGCAGGTTAAAGTACTCGATCTCAAACCGGATCACCTGCAGAAGAGTATGGTGTTAATATAATGTCTCAAAGCAATGTATTTACAGCTATATTCATCAATGTGTATCTTGAAACAAGTAGTCAAATTGTTGCCAACCATCCCCTCAGGAGCATCGAATCTCCAACGGCAGTCGGAAGACTGTAACATCGGGGACTTGATGAAGCCCGGACTCCAGTCAATGTTCACAGTCCCGCTTATTGCTTCCTCTGTATCAGGCAATTCAAAACTATATTTATCAGGGGGACATGTCATACATGTAATATTAACAAATCTGCATGTTGCATTACTCAGATAGTGTCAATATTGAGGCAGTGACAGTTGAGGAAGGACTTTTACCCGTCAAGTTGACACTGTTGAACTTGGCGTGGAACCTCCCGTGAAACTCCTCGAACAAGTCAAGCGCCCTGAACTCGATGAGAAGGGAGTCTCCGGACTTGCCGGTGGGGTTGGGGGCCAGGTCCCCACAGGTCAGGCCCAGGCGTGGGGAGGAGGGGCTCGGACCGTCATACAGGGCCACGGAGTCCAGACACTCATGATCGTCAGGTGGCCGGAGTAGCCACTCTACGAACTCCAGCCGCAAGTCCTGTGGGAGATCAAGTGTTTGTGTCTTTTACTTTAACTGCTGTCATGTTAGTTTCTTTGTAGTTCCAATACTCTATAGTAGCACATGAATTTTGAACACTGAAACCGTTCGTGAGGCATATTAGTGTCCATTGATTAGCACTATACAGCCTTTGGATTACACTCATATTGGTTTTACCTGGTTGCCATCGATACGCCAGCTACACGTGACGTCAGTGGGGTACCCACTCGGCCAGTCTGGGGACACGAACCCGCCCTGTGGCCAGTGTAACACTGCCGGTCGAGAGTTACTGCACGCTACCGCTAGAGGGCGAACGAATTGTGACGTCATGAAAACAGAGACGTGCAATAATTATGATTATAGCAGTCACGAGTGCAAAAATAGGCTACACTATGTGGTATTGAAGTCACTCACAGGTGATGTCTATCACGGCGACAGCCGCTGTGAAGCCCAAACCCTCGCCCTGAGCGAGGCTGGAGAACCTGAGGTACAGGTTGTGAGTGCTGGTGTATGTGGGCTCAGGGACAGTTTGGCCGCAGAACTTGCTGATCAGGGTCCACCCCAACATAGCATCCGCGTCATACACCTCCACAAACGCGTACACACACTCGAAGGTCGGCTCGAGATCAAACACGCTAAACGTCAGTTTCAACACCTTTATGGATTAAATTTATCAGCCATTAGAACTGCATTTGGGGGTTTCTCAATTATACAATTATGGAGAAACCCACAAAAAAGAACGTTCGTGGAGTTTCTGTGCTTAGCATAACGCTCGTTATTCATTTGAATATATAATATATATAACTACATGATAATTTTTTAAACCCATAAAAGCATGGTTATGGCAGTCTTTAGGGATTGCAATACAAGTACATAAAATCTTTGCAAAAAAAAGTTTACATGCAAATCCTATTTGTTGCAAAAAAGGCTATATGGCCTACTAGTAGGAGTATACATGTATGATGTGTACTTACGAAACGTTTTATATAACTGAACTAAATTTGATTGGAAAAAGCACCTAATTGATCACGCACGCGTGTATATTTACCGTTCCCTTTGGAGCAGTGACTTGCCAAGTGCATTCCTCATTGAGCATGTATGTGCCGTTGGGATAGCGGGGGGAGAACAGATCGGCAGGTGCTGTTACTTCTGCTGGCTGCACACCCTCCCAACCACACGCCACTTTCGTGACGTCATCATTCTCGGTCCATTGACTCAAAACTGCAACCGTAAATTTTCACTTTCAAATATACTATTATACTCTTGTACCACGGTTCACACATATTCAACATTTTGTGTGTATCTCAATATTTCATAACATTCCTACTATTATTCATCACTATAATCTTTTGACAACGCCTTTGACGCAAGCCGGAAGCCCGGAACCATCAAAATGGTGTTACTATGGTGTACCGAAAAGTGACGAAACTAGTGCGACATTCAATATGACCCAACTCGAAAAGATGATATAAGAGAAGCGTGCCAGTTTCCTCATGGTTTTTACAAACACCTCGAATATGTTGGAGGCAGATAAAGCAGCTTAATTCATTAATTCCATGGAATACGAACTTCATAAGATCAACACAACATGGCAACACTCTTATGCTTTGAATATGAGATAAATTCCAAATTTTACTTTTCAACTATACCATAAGTCGTTTTAAGGATCTTTCGCAGTATCTCTTCCTGGATAATTTCCATTCATATCTACCAAGCAGGTAAAATAATGATGAATGGCTTAATCATATCATTTTAATTTTATAATTCCACACAGCAAATCATTCTTTCAAACAATATTTCATTTTCAAAAAATAGGTATGATAGGCCAGTTTGAAGGATGTGATCATTATTTTCAAACGTCAACTACCAAAGTCCAAAAAAGGCGTATCAAAATATTTTATTACATTATATTGCTTACTAGTATATTCTACTAAATTGCATCTACCGACGCTTCAAAAATGATCGTCTGTTGTCTTTTGAAAACGTGTCGTCGTCGTCCACAACTCCCTTTCAGACAATTGTGTATTTATAAGCTGCATGGAATCATAAAAATGGTGTTACTGCTGTGTATCGGGGAAAGTGACAGGACAGTACAACATTCAATACGACCAAGTCAACAAGAAAATGCAGCTAACTGCGGGGGACGACATTAGAGCTCGAGCACATCATCAGCACCACGACAGTATATTATGATGAAAAACATAGGCCTACTTTATTCATATTCCTAATAAGTAAACATTTATTTTGAACTCAATGTAACAGATAGATCTACGCCTACTAAAATGGTATTTCATTTTTAAAAAAAAATATTGAAAACCATGAGAAATATCTGCATGTGATATCATGATACATATATGCCTACTGGGCGAATTGAAAGGCCAGTTTAAAATAAAAATTCGAATCCCCGCATGGAACACCTTAATTGTCATGTGATACAATACGTCAAATTACGGTAAATTTAGCCGTGGCGTCGCAGACGAATCATCGTGTTTACTTCATCATCACGCCAGAGAATGTCACACGCAAGATGCTGTATGCATGCACGTATTGCTGCACAGAAAATTGTGTGTTCCATAATACGTAAATAAAATTTGCTTTGCATTCTGGGAACGTCAATTTCCATCGGCTCCGCCATTTTGGACGTTTTTGGATAATTTGAGGATTTTACTTTATTTTCTCAATCCTAACACATCGATTTATGCATTATACATCTGTGGAATATTCAAAGTTTGCCATCAATTCGACAGATTTTATGTCAAAGACGAAGGAAATCCTCATTTGGAGTAGGTGTCTACCTGCCAAAACGGGCGTCGATAGTTTGGCATGAAACTTCCATGAAAAAGTCAGCACATAGACATGTAGAGGGTTGGGGGCTTCGCCCCCAACGCTCTAATGTCAAAAAAAGCTGAAATGAGAGAGGCGCAACTTCCTCAGGGTTTTTACAGACCCCTTAAAAATATGCTAGAGGCGAACATAACTGTAAGAGTGATTCATTAATTTAGTGGAATTGGATCTTCACAAGTTCATAAAACAATTGAAAACTTTTGTGCCCTAAGAATGACAAGAATTCTAAATTTATGTCTTCAACTATACAAAAAGTGGGAATCTTCCCCGGAACCTCTTCCTGGATATCATTCAAATCTACCAATCAGTTAAAAAAATAAGAAGTGTTTAATATATATCATTTTAAAATACACTTGCAAAACCAGAAAATATTGTTTCAAGCAAACAGTTCATTTTTCAAAAAGGTCATATTTCAACACCTCAAAAAGGCGTAAGCCTAGCATAATATTCCATTACATTTTATTGCATACAGTACAATATACACCTAAAGTGATATTGACAGAAAGTTTTGGATAACCTAGGGTGAATCTAAGAATCTAGCGAACCACAGAAGTTTCTTATAGTCAGAGTTTAACTTGTGTTTTGAGAAAAAAAACGTATACTAGTAATATGAAGCGTATGAGATATTTGACTGTATAGATTGATATTAGATCAATATTCTTGTTGATATTCAGTTGACAGTCATATGATTTCAACTCTATTTGATTTTTGCTATTATTTTATAAGCCAAATATATATGATCCATCAAGGTGAAAATGAGGCCATATATCTCAGCTCTGGGCCTGACCACCTTTTAGACCAACACCCAACATACCCCCCCCCCCCCCCCCTTCCTCACTCGATACTGTGACATTCTACCTGTCAGAGACAATGACACACACACGCGCAAAAATTACACGATAATAATGATTCTCGGATTTCGAAGAAAATTACCTGTATGTCCACAAAGAATATGGCATATTATCCATATAAGCTTGAAATTCAAGTTATTTTTGACTGATCGCGACAGAGCCGCCATTTTTTCTGATTTCCGATGACATCGCGATAAAAACCGCACGCGTGAGTGGATGATTATAATGTTCAATATCTCAAATAGATCTTATCGGCCTCGGTACAAAGTTCAACCGATATCATTTTGGCCCAGAGAGATAATAGCCAATTGTTTTTGTTTTTGCACGCTGAAAATGAATGCATTTATATATGTCTTTCATTACATTTCAGTGCTTAAATTCATCAACATTACTATTATATATAGCTTCAACTAATTATCGGCATAAAATCGACACCGATTTGTAAGAGGGATGCGTTTTTGCATGGTCTTTTCTTGGTCCAGTTCGGCAGCTTGTTAGTGCCATCCACTTTATTTTTTTTCCAAATCTAAAGCAATTTAAAAAATCATTGAAACAGGGAACAAACTATTTTTTCCAGGTTTAAATAGATTTTTCCCTGATTTAAATAGTTCTTTCCCAGTTTAAATAGTTGTTTTCCGGCTTAAATAATTATTTTTTGGTTTATAATTATAATTTATTCCCGGTTTGAATAGTTGTTTCCCGGTTTGAATAATTTTATTCCCGGTTCGAATAGTTTTTTTCCGAATAAATAATTTATTCCAAGTTTTGATAATTCTTTCCAGATTTAAATGACTGGGGTTTCCCAATATTTAGGCAGCAAAATACTCTAAATAAATAATTTGAATTGGGAAAAAATTATTAGAACTGGGTAAAAAATATAAAACCCGAGAATAAATTATTAAAACCAGGAAAGAACTATTTAGGGGTGATACTGCCGAATCAGCAAAAAAGCCGTCAATAAGGTGGAACAATGCTATATAGGCCAGCTACAACTCACGGTGGCTAGGCGTTACGCGTTATTCAGGGAGTGCCGCGTAAAATCGTGAGTATTACACGTTATTCGTGAGGAAATGACACAGGAAACGACATAAGTCCCCATTTCAAATGAGGAAAATCAATAAAAAAAAGTTCAGTTTCTTCCTAAAATTTTGTTTCCACGGAACATCCCAATGAGCAAACATTGCGTATATGTTAAGTACTGTGAATTACTTGTATACATCGTTATATTGACGAAAATGGACACACAGTTCGTGACAACACCCGCACGCTTGCGACTCTTTTGTGAAATATCATCGGCTATCAATTGAAACCAACAAAGTGCATGTTGGTAAATGATAGAATGCTCGGAGAAATCTTTCTTTATTGTTACACAATGCAACCAGTTGTTTTAATCGAGTATTCTTTGAACTGAGAAGCTTTTTATGGTTTACGCGTATCAGCCATTCAGCCTGAGTGAGAAAATCTGCGCACGCGTTACAGCATGAGGAAACATGTGAGCGTTGTCAGGGATAGTGGAGCTGATAATGCATACACAGAGATTTTTAAAGTATGATTTGAGGCTGCACAATGTCCAGTACTGACAATACTTCTCACTTATCATTATCCTCCATATGTTCCTCCCAATCTTCATAAATATGAATTTGGCAATCCTAGAGTTGTTCGTGTCTTTTACACAGAAGCTCACCAAGTGAAATCATTATCTTTTGAACGTGAATTCATTCCATCAATTGAGCAGTAAAACTGGAGAAAAATTCGCATTAAAAAGGAAATATCCCAACCTCAAGAAAATATTTACTCGTGCACAAACACGTAATGCCCCCACGCAAATCGCATAAAGTATAGCAACTAAATAAATGATACATTCAACCTAGATTCGTGCCGCTTGCGACCATTGTGAAACGTTTCGAAGAGAGGCACAGGTGAAGCCCATACTTTCAATATCACAGACCTGTCATTCTATTAATTCACATTAATGCCGATACTCAAATCCGACATTTCAAAACGGTATAGTTAGCGAAATTGTATGTTTTTCCTGCTAGGGATCAACCACAGGCTGCCATTTCCTCACGAATAACGCGTAATACTCACGATTTTACGCGGCGCTCAGTGAATAACGCGTAACGCCTAGCCACCGTGCAACTGATACCAAAAAATGGTCAAAACTTTTTTTATGGATTCATTATGACATTCGAAAACATTTATGGTGCATTTAACGATATTTTAGGCATTTATGGTTGCACCATGATAGGTTTGACATTTATGAGTGCATAATGATATAGGGCACGTAAGTGAAAACGCTATATTCTCGAAATAAGCCTCGACCGGGATTTTCTGGTCTCAACCTATTATCGCCCACTTTTTGCCTAGCTCGATTTCCACATAAATCAACTATCATTGTAAGAAAAACATATGCAATTAACAATATTAACCATATTCGATTACTCTCGACCATGATTGGCACCGATATTTTCAGTAAGACTGGAAAACAAAGCACAGTAGATTTACGGCCGTTAACTTCATGCCGCTTATAAAATAGAATAATGCGGGCTTATATGCATGTTTGGTCTTAAAAGGTAGCAAATCGTTAGTTTTTCATCGCATGGTACAACACATAATTTACTGATTTGATATAACATTAATTATCAACTTAATAGCTATCACTCCATTATAAAGGATAGGACGATAGGACCAAAAGGCTTTCACAACGAATATTTTCATGCGTTTCGAACGATATTCGAAACTTACTTACGCCCACGTCATAAAGTTAGGAACATTTACGGGTATATTATGATCTTGGGTATTGGGGTGGCTCCCCATAGCGAGTACCGGATTCGCATTGTGACGAAAAAAAAATATGGCACAATTTCATCCCATAGGCTAAATTATGGTATTTATTATTTGAAATTGATTATGTATGAGGTACCGCATATGTCTATATAAAATAGCGCAGGGGATAAGAAAAATTACCGGAGAAAGGTATAACTGCTTTTTATTTTCACAGAGCCGTTTTGACCTTCCAATTCAATCAGTTACTCCATACAGCTTCCATTATAAAAAAAAAATAGATGAAATTTTCTCCATAAAAAAATCATTGAGGAAAATTGAGAAATAAATATGGCTGGAAATGGCTCAAAACAGATAGTGACTTGATTTCGGCCCAACACTTTTTTCCAAACTGTTTTATCGCCGATCGGTTGAACAATCAAAACGGCTGCCACGCGCAAACCAGCGATTCAGGGCTAAAAAACTTATACAAGGTCACAATGATATGTATCATGGGAAATCCTGTGAATGAATTAGAATGAACAGTTATTGCGAGCCGTCACCACTGAAACAATCATATATATGATTCCCGCGTTTGAAAGTGCCAATATTTAAAGTCTAACTTAAGTCGAAATAGATTTGGAGTTACCATTTTTTGTGTGATAGAAAATTTGTTTTGTGTGATAAACAAGCTATTGTACTGGCTTTTACATAACTCTAATATTTTAAGGATCTTCTCGAGATATTAACAATTTTGTGCTAAGTTTAATTCTCTATTTTTAGCACCATTTTCTGGATTACTCGTGCATAGTGTCGTTTAATAATGCGAAATGAAACACGATAAAAAAACATACCGCACCCGTAATACGTATCTACAAAGCAGATAAATTTATAATATGCATAAAATACATTTTGTCGTCATACATGGCTGTAATTAGAAGTTTCATCAGCTTAATACACTTGTCTTACCCCTGTGACACCCAGAGTAGGCCTACTCAATTAGGATGGTGGAAAAAAGGTTAGCGCAAAATTTCGTTTAAAACTGTCGTATCTTCATAACTACCGAGGGTATTAATCCACGGGATTTTCTCTATTATATTTCAATAATGAGCCAATTTATATATACGGCTCCAATTATGAAGGAAAAAACGGATTGAATTGTCAACCTCCGACCACCCACCTCCCCCCCCCCCCCCCTTCCCCCTTCAAAAATAAATCAATGACATTTTTCTTTCTTTATTCATTATTTTGTCTGGAAATGGCAAGTAGGAAGACAGCTATTGCCAATTGTATTTATGTCATGTGTTTTGGAGAAATGATGGTTGGTCTCAATACCAAAGTTGAGACGTTATGATTATATCGAATTGCAAAAGTCACTATTTATCTGCAGTTCGCTAATAGCGAATGTTTTACCCAGTGTGCAGAGCGCGCATTTTATTTCCGGTTGTCAAATTTCTGATATTTTTGTTTGTTTTAAGGAAGTTCAGACATTCAGTGTGATTTCATCACCTTGAAACGTGGCTTATCCGGAGATATCCTAGCTGAGAATATTTAGGTTCATCTGGAAGACTGTATACAAACATAGACATGGTGACTTCTTAGGTCGGCGGTGAGATGGGGAACACTAACCCAACTCTTGGAGTCAAAGGTAGGCCTATGGCTATGCATTCCCCATTAGCATCTCGAGTAGGGCTTCAACGAGTACAAAGATTAGTGACCGGTTACTCGTTAGCTTGTAACCGAACCGTAACCGGTTACTCGTCCAAAAATATAGAGCTGACTATTGTCCAAAGTAACACCAATTTTTTTTTCGCAGCTCGCATTTTATCAAATCTCCGTGTCAAAATCCTGCCTAAAGCTCGACATTAGACGTCATCTTCACGTGAAAATATGCAATATTATGATGAATAAACATTCTATTTGGATTAGAGAGTGATAAATCACTTCAACTCAGCGCGTTTGGGCGGAAATTTAACCATGTTAACTGATGTGAAGTGTTTTAGGCTGAATAACAAGGGGGCAAAATACGTTCACGATTAACCGGTCACAAAATCTGTAATCGGTTACACTCCGAACCATAACCGGTTAACCGAGTACTCGTTGAAGCCCTAATCGTGAGGCCCGCTGGCTGCCCTAAGTTAATTCCCCATTGCCAGCATCGCTTAGCACGCAGGGCGAGGCTGGCCAGTTAGGCCTATCAATGTTTGAAACGTGTGATTGTACAACTTTCTGGGTGATGATTTCATTGATCTAAGTAAAAATTAATGTGTGGATTATTAGTCGAGGATCGATCGATAATAGGTCCGATTAGCGTGGTTGGACCTATGATTGGCAGGGTACCATTGATTGGCCCTACCAATAGAAGAAACAATCATCGTCTCTAAAATTGAATGAAAGAGTGTTCAAGTTTGAGCAAATAATTTTGAGCTTTCTTGAATGAAGCCTACAGTGTACATAAACTAGGGGAAGGACCAGCCCAAGCGACGTGGAACTCCTCGTCGCTTGGGCTGGGGGAACGACGAGTTCACTATCACATCACGTGACCGGTTAACTTCGATAGTAAAACCTGACCGTAACCGGTTACTCGTAGCAAGTGAAGTCGTCAAAGCTGCACGTGCCACGCACTGCATGCGCTCGTGGTTTTGGGGAAAAAACTCAAGGCATTATGGTACTTGATGACCTAGAAGATGGAACCCTCCACGCAGAGTGCGGAAATGCTCAAACAGGGAGCAGTGACTTCCCGGGACCGAAACAAGTTCGCATTGCAGTTGCATATTTCACCTATTTTTTTATGATTTCGTAGGATTTCCATGGAAAATAAAGAAGAAATTTTACAATATCGGGTCCACGGTTCCTGAGTCTGTGATTGGTCACAGGTGAAAACCAAACCTCCGGCGGTTTTCTGTAAACTCGTCATGCCCCTAACATAAACATCTCATAAATGTTGCCTGATCTTTAGGGACCCGGCCGATCAAAGGGATCCTAATGCTTTAATCGATCCTAAAGATCCTGTGTATGGTTGATTTCCAACATGGTAATTCCTACGAAACATAAAAGCTCGTGTTTCAAGACAGAAATTGACTGAGCGCTAGGATAAGTTCTCTAATTGGCTAACTGGTTCAGGTTTGGTTACAGAATTTGCAAGCAGTTTTAAATCTCAGAAATCTGTTACAATGTGTATAATGTCATTTTCTCCTAAATGCCATGACTTGGAATTCATCACTTTGCGATCCGAAACAGCAATCACTACAATATCTCGATCAATATCAAAATCCTTTCAAATATTTAGGCCAGAGTGACGAATGGAACATGAGTGATATTTGGTAGAGTGCAAACTGCAACAAAAAGTTAAACTGCAACAAAACGTATGTTGTCATGTACCGTGTATATACCGTATTCGCGCGCATACAGTCGCATGTGCGTATAGTCGAAGGTGTGCGTATATTTCGAATATACGCACATGTGCTTGTGATTGAAGAAAAAATCAAAATCAAGAATGACAGTAAACGTTTTTTTATCGTAAGATCACCGGTTCTATGACGTGCTTGACTGATTTCATGCAATCGTGACTTTGTCAGTTCGTGTCAATCGCGGCCAATGGATTGCAAACTGTCAAAAAAGTTGTGATGTTGATTGCCTAATTACGGTCAGTGTAATTGACACTTGTGATTTCGTTTGACATCTTATGATCGAGATGTGTCATTTCTGTTCATGAGTGTGAAATAAATATCTTGAAAAGCCCTTGTTTCGTTTGTGTTTGTGATGTTTGCCGCCCAGCAGGAAGTTGCCATTTTTCTAGCATGCACTCATTAATATTCATGAGCTGATTCACATTCCAACCAATCAAAAGTTACCTTTCAAAACGAATCAGCCAATGGTGAAAGGCCAGATATGACATCATAAAAAACCCCACCAATCAGGCTGCTTGTTTCACTTTCTCCTTCCAAGTGACATGTGGATTTGTTTTGAAATAGCAACGACCCAAACAACAAATTTTATTTGTTTCCCGAAGTCCCAACAGCTTCACACAACAATAGATTGTACATCATGCACATACACCAACACAAGTACCGATGTCTGAATTCATTCGTGCACCAAACCATGTAATTGCAATTGACGAGTCGGGCGGTTTTCACAGTCGTGTCGGCCTCGTATAACTGTCAAACTATCTGAGCCTGATCAAAGGGATTTGCAGTCAACCCCTTATCGAAAACGATCGCACATGTGCGTATGTACGAAATATTTTTCAAATTATAAGTGGCCTAAAACAAGCAAATTTCAGATAAACGCACATGCGACTGTATGCGCGCGAATACGGTATATACTTTTTGGACGAGTATATAAAATCAGGTGTCACAAGTTACAGAGTTAAGGTGATGAATGCAACCACTTTTAACAAATAGTTCCTCAAAGAATATTTTACTATTCAGTTCATGATTATTGAACTGGTATCGAGAGATGATTTGCATGAAAGACAGCTTTACTTTTCAGCTAAATCAGCTAAGTACTGGAATGCAAGGTGGTTTAATATCACTTTTGTTTTTAAAGAATCGATCAAATTGCTGATTAATGATATCAATGGTTGTTCCAATTCACATGAAAAACCAGGAAATCCTGTTTTCCAGATATGTGAATATTATGTACTTGATGTATGGCAAATACTAGCAAACCACAGAACAATTTATCTCACTGAACCCAGTCATGGTGGAAGAGAGGATTGTTTCATGAGGCTTCAAGTTTATTTTATACATCACCAATCTAAACTACTACATGCTCCTTTTCGATCCTTTGGATCGTTCTGGATAGAAATTCGCGTACTGAAAGCAAGGCACGATCGTCTGCCTGCATGACTCGAGCGCTCCTTTTGCCGCCAAAACCGCCGCGCATATGCGCGCGCAGCTGCGCAGAAGCTTCACTTTTCTGTCCACTGCCATTTTTGCTTGGCAGCTTTGGATTTTGGTTCCCGGTGAATTCGTAGAATTTAGTCTGCAAACTAGACTTTTGCGATATATTCTTACGGAATTTCACCTGCCACGTTCATAGACATCGTTTTGTGTCTATTTGGATAAGTATTGGTCGATAGTTTGTTACTTGCTAGATCGTCAGCGATTTGTATAGCCAGTTCACCCTATTATCGTCCATCCGTCGTACTTGATAGTGTACTTGTTGTTTACATCTATCAATAGTTCTACGTTAATTTTCTACTGTATATATTTTGTAAACGTATACTGTAGTTTATATATTCGTAGTCCTCTTAGGGTTCTTTTTCAGCGCGGTCTCAGGTTTGCGTATTTTGCCCGCCCTGTTACTGTGTGTGGTTAGTTCCCTTTCGTGATCATGACTTCACAATCCTCCCTTGGTACCGATGCCATGGACGAACGTCCATGCCCGAAGTGTCTGGTCAATACCCTCCGAGGAGGGGAGAAACACAGTTTGTGTTTCGACTGTTTAGACCATGGCCCGGTATCTATGGAGGATTTGAGGTGTGATCTGTGCCGTTTCTGGCGTCCCTCTTCCTTCGTGCAGGCGACTGCAAAGTATTCCGAAGCCTCGTTGGCTCGTCGGGATGCTTTGAGGCTTGCGGAAGCATCGGCTCCGCAAGTCCGCCAGTCGCCCATGGAGGTGGAGACTCCGCCTGTGACGGCACAGATTGCGTCCGGTGTTAGTCAGCCCCTGGGGCTAACACAGGACATGGTCAACGCGGCTGTGCAATCCTTCTTTGCACAGTCGTTATCGTCCCTTCAGGGTCCCCTCCTGCCGGGTCTCTCTTCCCTGCTTGGACAGGGAGTCCCGGCCGGTTCTTCGGCTGCCCCTTCGTCGCAGGGAGAGCTTGCTCCCCCTGCTGGCAAGAAGTCGAAATCTTCTAAGAAGAAGGTTTCAGTTCTTGCCAAGGCGAAAGCAGCCAAGGAACCGCACTCCACCTTCGTCGTCCCTCAGTCGGGGCCGATCGAGGTGGAGGGGTTCGTCGTCTCTTCCCCTGGGCCTTCCAAGAAGAGGAAGCGTGCTTCCTCTAAGCGCCGTGGTGCTGAGACCACATCGATTTTCGATGTGGCTCAGGCTTCGTCCGACCTCTCGGTGGGCGACGATCAGGCTTCGGGCTTCGATCGGCGGAGCATCTTGGATGGCTCATTCGGGTCCTCGGTCTCGAGGTTCGAGGGGGAAGAGTTCCCTTTGTTTGGGGGTGAGGCTCTCGATCGTTCGTGCGATCGGGAGTCTTCACTTGGCGGTCGTGCTCCTGGTCCTCGATCAGGGCACGATCGGGCGGGTGGTGCTGGGGTCGTTCCTCAGGACCACTCAAGTCCTGTGTACGCGGATGTAAGTCGCCGGACGGGCGCGATCGCTGAGCAGGCATTCCCTCGCCCGTCCTTTGATGTACCCTTGGGGTCATCGAGGTCTTCGATCGGACCTGTGAGGTCCAACGATCGGGGGGGTCGAGTGGAAGCTGATCAGGAGTCGTCCTCCTCGGAGGATGAGACTTCCGATCAGGCCGGGGGTTCTAACTTCCGGTGGGCTTTGGAGTCGGTCGCAAGGCGTATGGACTTGCCGATCGATGCTCCAGGGCCCTCACGGGGAACCGGTAGGTTCGCGTCGGCGCCAGTTCGTCGGCCGATCCGGCTCCCTGTATCTCCCGCGTTGGTCAAGTCTTTCGACAAGATCAACAAGGGAGTTACGGCTAAGAAGGATGTGGCTCGTACGGAGTCGACATTCCCTACTAGCCGTGTTCGACCTGAGTCGATCGACACCTATCGGACTGTAGAGTCCGAGGGTGGACATCAGACTTCCGTCCCGGTCGAAGACCCTAACCTTCACCTGCTTTCCCGGAAGCAGGGTACGGTCTGGTCAGCTTATGTGAAAAAGGCTCGCCTTTCTCACTGGCAGACGCTGTCTCATCAGTTGATGGGGCAGCTCTCGTTGACGGATCACCTGACCACTTTGGTTCAGGAGTTTGTGGACGAGGCGGATCTGGAGGAGGGGAGTCGCGCCAACATTCATGCAGCACTCGGCGTCTTGGCCGGAGTGGTCCATGCTGCTGAGCGTGACAGTGCGCACCTGGGCGCACAATTGGATCTCACCATGCGTGATGCCGATCTCCGTCTGCTTGACGTGTCCGCTACGGACGTCGCTGAGCTACGTGGGAGGCCGCTTTTCTCAGGCTATACCTACGCCAACCTCTCTCGATCGGATATTTCCGTCATGCGGGAACATCTCCGGGATGAGGCTATGGCCAAGGCTTTGCTTGGGAAGTCGGCGGGGTCTGGGACAGGCAAGAAGACCAAGGGTCAGAAGCCTGCCCAACCTCAGGCACCACATGCACCCGCTTCTGCGCAGCCGCCCTTTCGGGGGGCGCAGCCTCCCCCTCCCCAGGGGGATGGCAAGCGTGGAGGCAAAGGGGGTGGACGCTTCAAAGGCAAAGGGAAATCTTCTGCTAAGAAGTGACTCGTTGCGGGAAAGCGTAGGCTCTGTGGAAGGTTCAGTTCTGTCGGAATTCGATCTTCCACAACCTGGTCCAGTCGGCGGACGCCTGGCTCAGTTCGTCCAGAACTGGAGCGATCTGGCGTCGTCAGACAATTCAGTCGTGGGATGGGTGAAGTTCGGTCTCACCTTCAGATGGGAGGCTGGAAAACCACCGATCAGACCCAAAGCGTGGTTCTTCCCTGTGCCCGGCGATCGGGAAAAGTTTCAGCTTCTGCAGCACGAGGTGCAGCAGTTGCTAGAGAAACGTGCGATCGAGGTGGTCAAGGACGAGAGAGGATTCTATTCTCTCATCTTCCTAGTGCCGAAAAAGACAGGCGGGTGGCGTCCCGTTTTCGATCTGTCAAACCTCAACAATTTCCTGATCATACCCAGGTTCAAGATGGAGTCGGCGCTTTCCGTTCAGAAAGCTCTGTCCAAGGGGAAGTGGGCAGTCAGTATCGACGTCAAGTACTTACATGTGCCCATACACCCAGCCGATCGGCGATACCTCAAGTTCGCATTCGAGGGTTCGGTGTATCAGTTCAGGGTACTTCCTTTTGGAGTAGCCACCGCCCCTTACGTGTTCACCCGTATCGTAAGGACGATGGCGGCCAGGTTTCGATCGGTTGGAATTCATTTCCACCATTATATCGACGATTGGTTAATCATAGCCGACTCCCCGTCTCAGGCTATAGAGCAATCCGGGTTCGTCCTCAGGTTGGCGACCAGCCTTGGCTGGATCCCCAATTGGGCGAAGTCTCATCTGTCCCCGACACAGAGGTTCGAGTATGTCGGGGTAGATTATGATCTAGAGCGAGGAGTAGCTCTTCCTCCGCGGAAGAGAGTTCTCAAGGCGATTGCGGCGATGGAGGTCGCGCTGACGCAGTCGTCGATCACAGCTCGACAGTTTCTGTCCATCATCAGTCTGTTGGCGTCGATGGAGAAACAGGTGCCGTTCGGCAGGTGCTTCCTCAGACCCATTCAATGGTGTCTAGCGTTGCAATGGCGGATCCTCACCGATCGACTAGACCAAGTCGTATCGGTGGACGATCGTGCTCGGGAAGCAATGCATTGGTGGCGGGACCATCGGAATCTTTTCCGAGGGATGCCACTGGCGGAGTATCTGCCCGATCGGACCTTCTTCACCGATGCGTCAGAATTGGCTTGGGGAGCTCATATGGACGAGCACGAACTCTCTGCTGTGTGGAACACGAGTGAGAGGGCGTTGCACATCAATGTCCTAGAGCTGCGAGCGGTGAGACGTGCGTTCGAGATCTGGGGGCCTCAGAGTCCCCCAGGGACGAAGTGGCTGGTCTTCACAGACAACAGCACAGTAGTGGCGCACATAAACAAACAAGGTGGAACTCGGTCGAGTCAGCTTTGTTTGGAGGACGAGTGTCTGATCAGGTTTGCCTTCAAGTACCGTCTGTTTATCAGGGCGAGGCACCTGCCGGGTCACAGGAATGTCCTAGCGGACGCTCTGTCGAGACCGGACAAGATCATAGGCACGGAGTGGAGTTTGCATCCGGGGGTGTTTCGGCGCGTTTGTCAGGCGTTCGGGACACCGAACATAGACCTGTTCGCAACCTCTCGGAATCACAAGCTCCCGGTCTACTTCTCACCTCTGCCAGAGAGCGAGGCACTGGCTGTGGACGCGATGTCTCAGTCGTGGGACGGGATGTTCGGGTATGCGTACCCGCCAACTCGGTTCCTAACAGAAGTGCTGCACAAAGTAGCCAGGTCTCAGTGCGAGATTCTGTTGGTGGCGCCATGCTGGCCGATGCAGGCGTGGTTCCCCCTGCTACTGTCCCTCCTGATCGATGTACCACGGGTTCTCCCGATCGAGGACAGGTTGCTGAAGCAACCGGGGCGGGATATATTTCACGATTCCGTCCACGTGCTCAAATTACACGTGTGGAGGCTATCGAGCGATCCTTCCAGGAGGCAGGATTTTCTCAGCAGGTGTCCGTACATCTCGCGAGAAAGAATAGGAGATCCTCCTCTAAAACGTATGAGGCTAAATGGAGAGTATTCGTACGTTGGTGTAACGGAAGGCGCATTGATCCGCTCTCTGCCCCTCTGAATGCAGTGCTAGACTTTCTCTGCTATCTCTTTGATAGGCTTAATTTGAAGCCTACTACGATCGAGGGATACAGGTCCATGCTGGGCCCTGTATTCCGGGCTAGGGGGATCGATTTAACTAATAATCGTATCCTTGCTGATCTCTTGGCGTCCTTTAGGACGCAAAGGCCACGGGGAGTTCCTACTCTACCGGATTGGGACATGGCTTTTGTGCTATATTGTCTTACTAAAGCACCTTGGGAGCCTCTCAAGGAAGTTTCCTTGCAGAGGTTAACTCTTAAGACTTTCTTGCTAGTTATGCTAGCAAGTGGTCGAAGACGCTCAGATGTCGCGGCGATCGACGTATCGCGAGTCGCATTTGGCGCGGATGGGTCCGTTTCCTTATACCCAGTACGTGATTTTATGCCTAAAACACGTGCTGCAGTTGAGGGCGGGAAAGCGTTCTCCCCTATCGTAATTCCGTCACTGGGCGGTTACGTAGGACGGAATGAGCCGGACGCTCTATTGTGCCCGGTAAGAGCGCTGAAAATCTACATCGATCGTACCAGATCGATCAGGAAAGATCGCAAGCGGTTATTTATTTCCTATCAGCCTAATAGGGCTACGGATATCTCCACAGCTACACTATCCCGATGGGTGAAGGTTGTAGTGAGGACTGTCTATGCGGAGTCAGGTGCTGACGATCGAGTCACTTACAAAATATCGTCCCACCAAATCCGACACATCTCGATGTCTTTGGCGGCCAGGTCGAATATTCCGTTGGAATATATCGTGAGGGCTGGAATGTGGACTAATTCTACGACATTCATCGGGTTCTATCTGTCCAATGCTGCCGAACTTCAGGACCAGTCGTCCAGATTTAGACTGGGTCCGCTGGTCGTAGCGCAAGCTGTTGTTTGAACCAGCTGGACAGAAAAGTCTTGGTTTTAACGTGCACGTGTATATAAGCAACACTTTGTGTTTGTGTTTGAGTTCTTTATGTTACGGTCTCAAGTAGAGTTCCGTTTTCCACCGATGGGTGAAGAAGAAATTCGTGCATGTCGGAGGCAAGCGATCGCACCGCTAGGTGAGTATCTTTATTATATTACTAAAGATATATCGAAAATGTAGCATTTTAGCGATTCGCTTGAAATCAAGACTATCGTCTGTTTTCATGACTCTCTAGCACTACTGCTCCACCGCCTATCCTTTGATTCTAAGGAGCATGTAGTAGTTTAGATTGGTGATGTATAAAATAAACTTCCCAAATTTTAATTGTAAATTTGCCGTTTATTGTTATTACTCACCTCTAAACTACTACAGTAAAGGCCCTCCCATCCATCCCCGCCAGTTGTGTGCTAGGGGCTTCCTTTTGTCGTTTTTTGGACAGAAAAGTGAAGCTTCTGCGCAGCTGCGCGCGCATATGCGCGGCGGTTTTGGCGGCAAAAGGAGCGCTCGAGTCATGCAGGCAGACGATCGTGCCTTGCTTTCAGTACGCGAATTTCTATCCAGATCCAAAGGATCGAAAAGGAGCATGTAGTAGTTTAGAGGTGAGTAATAACAATAAACGGCAAATTTACAATTAAAATTTGGGAAATTTCATGAATTTAACCCAATGTTAAGGATTATTGTATCAATGCCAGCAAAATATTCGCTTGGTTTTATTTTTGCACACTGTAAGAAATGTGGATACTCTTTTATATTAGTCGGTGTAGATGTTTACAGCTTATCTCACTGAACCCAGTCATGGTGGAAGAGAGGATTGTTTCATGAGGCTTTAAATTTCATGAATTTAACCCAATGTTAAGGATTATTGTATCAATGCCAGCAAAATATTCGCTTGGTTTTATTTTTGCACACTGTAAGAAATGTGGATACTCTTTTATATTAGTCGGTGTAGATGTTTACAGCTTGAAGCGTTCTGATCAGCCCACATCAACATTGAATATATGAATCCAGTTTTAACGGGAACTGCAATCAGGGGGTTAGCCATGATGCCTGATATGATTGGCAGTATCCAATTTAGTGTAGAACACTTCTATCATTGTCCACCAACAAAATGAAATATATTGCACATAGGGTTAGAAATTATCCCTCAAGATATGCAGGTCAGGGGGAGCTGCAGTTCTCAAAACTTACAGGAATGTTGCGAGTCCCCAGCTTATGTCCACTTATCAATGATCACAAAAGATGATGATCTCGCGGACCTGTACATGTATCTTTAAAAGTTCGCCAGCCCAACAAGATATTTTTGAGAGTCCAGGATTGGAGGGTCGGCAGTAAATTCTATCCCTGATTGTACAGTGCATGGAGAACCGTTTTGATATACACTGTAATAATATGTTAAATGTCTTACTGGTACACAAGAAAAAGATTCTTCAGACGTGTACAAATGTTGTGATATTTTTTTAACATCGTTGAATGTATAGTCTAGTTCACATGAAAGAAAGAAAATTTTCAGTGTATTATTATGGAATATAGATATTGGTTGATTTTGATGATGGGAGTGTCCTACAAACACTATTTGCACGAATTTTGTTGATAATACTTATATTATAGAATACAGTCTACAATGTTTACAATGTACATGTAGTAGGCAACAGTGCACATCAATCACAAAATTAGTTCATTATAGACATCCTATCACATATGACTGGTCCGTTCTCGGGCCACTACGTTCTACTGGTTCTCAATTATTACAAGTTCGGAAGTACAATATATACTGTAGGTGCATGGGGAGAGAGGGGGGGAGGGGGGGGGGAGTGGATTGGAGGAGTGTCATTGAACAGGCTTAAATTCCTACAAATATAAGTACATGCTTGCTTGACACACACAGTCAGAAAGCATGAGGCACTGGCCTGGGCACCTCGGTCAGCCGTTCTCAGCCTTTCATGGTGTCAAAACCCTTCATGAATGGAATGTTTCTTGAAGTATAAAGAAATTTCAGTACATGGGATATTTTTTTTAGCTTTAATTGGACCTTGGGTGTCATGAAATCTGGGTTCGTTCCAAAAGTCGTGAGGTGAGTGTTCATGTGAATAAACTTCCATCCAAAGTGAATAGGTTTGTTGCATGAGTGTAAGTAAAAAAACTGGTTGTGTCTTCGATCATAAAATAATGGTATAAAAATAATTATAATTATATAGTTCTATACGTAACTTATGGTCATGGATGTATAACTCTTAACATAACATAATTTTAGTCTCCACGTGATTCACAGATGAGACATTTGTACGTGTTCGATACGTACATTGTATACGTCATTCATGATTAGGAGAATGCATACACAATACAGTATCATGATTATGTTTCACTGAATGTGACTAATGCAATTACGTATCTTTGTTGTTTACCTGTCTGAAATCAACATAGTATCTACTATTAATCCACACTGTATAGTCATTTTTTTATCAGCATAATCAGTATTAAACATGTTAAAGAACATGAAGAAGTGCTTAAAGTGCCGAGTGCATGACTGATCGAGCACGTGAATAAAGAGGAGCGTTCTTCACCATGGTGTAGTGTATAGAAATATGTGTTTGTGTGCAGGGGGTCTAGCATGCCTATAGCTAGTGTCATCAAGGTGATTTCCAATGTGTAATAATTTCAGTGTGTGTTGTGTACAATGTAGCCTACCAGGAAAGCACCTCTAGACCATAAACACCATAAACATGATAAACATGATTTACAAACGATAAACAACTTGAAATGAATGGTAAACAGTGGACACTCTCATTGTAGGTACATGCACTTGTGCTTGCGATTTTCTGTGTCACGAATTTCAAATTCAGTCACTTTACTTAATGATTGTAGGCCTTTGGACATCACATTAAAAGGTGGAGAGCACTGGATAAACATTGAAATCTATATATATATCATTGTGAAGTGCTGAAAATGGCAACATTTCCGTATCAGTAGGAACGATAATTCAACGAGTAATGACTTCTGCGAGTGATATGTCTTCTGTTTGAATCACCTCAACAGGTAGATTGCTCAGTGTATACCTTGTATACGCGTACATCTCTTTATTACATACATACGACGTACTGGCATGTCAAGTCGATGCATGTCCAACTTCGACAAACATAATTTAAAATATACAAGGTTTTTTCATGTACATTGTGTACATGTATATGCAATATTGTATAGTAGGAAATAGCCGTTAATTACTAACAAAATGTATGCAAAGATTATCATTTACAGAACATGACAGAATCAAACTGAACAATGATGTTTGCCTACATACCATCTAGTTCTTCAAATGATAAACATTATCATGTTATACGATTATACATCGTGTACATGTTAATGTTCATAACTAAGGTACATGTATAACACACATATTAATCCATTGTTCTATGCCAAAATATTCCATCCGAATGCACTATTTAAAGCAACTGCCGCATGCAAATGACATGTATATGTGATAGTTCCTTATGTCACCAGTACAGTATAGAGTTTAACTATAATTGATGTGAGGTCATTAGTCCTGGCTAAACAGATGATTATACATTAAATGTACACCCCATCAAGGCAATACATATGTCATTAGGCTTGTCAGTGCCATATCATGTGACCCAGTTACAAAGTTTGTGGAATGTCTGCCTGATGAGACAGGAAGATGTATACGAAAACTGCACTGGTATTAGTATGAATGTGACTCAAATATTGAACATGTTCAAATACTTGGTAAATATTGAAATACTAAGTGGTTAGTTTTCCATTTAGAATGAAATATCATGGATATAAAAAAATTCAAAAAGGGTAAGTGTTTCCACTTGAATATAGGAAAAATTCATAATTATTCGTTGCAGTATCATGACTGGTGACAAATCATAAAATCTTTGTTAAATACTACATGTACAAAATATGTACAGAAGTAGATAAAAACTCTAAATCAATACACATGTGTTGTATACCATTTGCACTGAGTACCAGTGCCATGTTTATGAATTATGATCTTAATTTTAGTATCATGTTTGTTGTGATTAGTCTAGCAAAATCTTGCATACAATGTTCTAGTTTACCAGTAAGTACTAGTATACAACATTCATGTACCATTTAAAATATGGTGACATATTTACATGACACCAATAAACTGCATGCCAATGTAGCATAATATTGACTGGTAGTGCATAAAAATGCTGAGAACAGGGTCTAGGTTTCGATCAATAATTAAGGAACAACCAGGAACTAAATAAACTGGCCGGATGTACTGACCAACTGGGTACAGAGTACTCTGAATACATTTGAACAACTGTACTCAAATATCATGAATATTGTGAGAAGACTAATTTTGGCGGTTGTGAGCCTCACGTTGTTTGGCAGAGATTTAATTTGGCAGTTTCAAACCCACATATTTCTTAACATATACATCTAGTTAATTTGGCAGACGATTTAATTCTGCGGTTTTTCCCCTACCGCCAAATCCGCCAAATAAATCGTCCGCCAAAATTAGTCGTTTTACAGTATGTTATTTTGGATGCAGTGCATGCTACACGCAAATGTACCAGGTTCAATGCATGTACAGTGGATCCTGTGTTAAGGACCACCTGGTTCGAGAGACCACCCTGTGTTTTAAGACCGCTCCACTTGGTCCCAAGTGGCCTTTTATCATGTAAATGAACCTGTCAAGAGAGACCACCTGTCATTTAAGACCACCTTTTGAGGGCCCTTGGGTGGTCTTAAAACACAGGATCCACTGTAATTAGAATTATACAATGTAAGTTCCAAGACGAGGAACCGTACATTGTGTCAACTAAACCAGAGGAACAAGAGATAGGAAGTTGCGTGCTTACATGTAGTTTCTAAAAGATATAATCTTCAATAATTATGACTATGACAACAATTGTGCAAAATTACATGTATATAGTGATGTTGCTTATACAGGTTAGTAAGATATTCAATCTGTAAATTATCTATGTTACTATGGTTCTAGGTTCGGTTGACTATGGCAGCAGCATGAAGGGGCGGCCTCCGCTTCTCTACCACCGAGTACATAGCGAGAATGTGCAGCTGTCCCTGGATGGGCGCAAGGCGCGGCGCGTTGAGAGCTTCTGCAAGGGCATCTGCTTCAGCGACCGTCCCGTCCAGCTCAACGAGAGAATACACCTCTGCTTCTCGGAGGTTTCAACCAGCTGGAGTGGTGTCGTCCGGCTCGGCTTCACCTCCCATGACCCGACGACCTTAAATGCCGCGGAGCTGCCACGGTATGCCTGTCCGGACCTGACGTACAAGCCAGGGTTCTGGGCCAAGGCGCTGCCAGAGCGGTACGCCGAGCAGGGAACTACGCTGTACTACTACCTCACGCGTAGCGGGGATGTTATGTTCGGGATCAACGGCGAGGAGAAAGGGCTGTTCTTCAGCAGCGTGGCCACGAACTGCCCTCTCTGGGCACTTGTGGACATCTACGGCAACACCACCTGCATGGAGTTCATTGGTCAGTGACTAGATGACTAAATTTAAATTTTAGTGTCCAATTCCACTAATATGTACAGATGTACTTTGTCTAAAACTGTGTGCTGTTAATACTTGTATCTACATGTACTCATGGTACTTGTGTAACAAAACAGCAATCAAAAAAAAATTTCTTGGTTTTTAGGTTACTGGACCTTTGGTCCGATAACCTATTGCCGTGGCGTTGCGTCCGTCGTCGTCGTCCGTCGTCGTCCGTCTACATTTTTATCTTTAAAGTTTACGATCGAATCTTTCTGAAATTTTGCACAAAAATGCTTAAAAATATTTCGAGAGGGAGGTATTTTTTAGTTTTTTGATTTTTTCGCAATTATTTCAAAATGGCGGCCGTTTTCGTCGAAAAATGGCCAATTTTGGACTTTGGCTGTCGTTTTCTCAAAATCTGTTCAGTAACTTTTTTTCTTATTCATGCATGACACTCCTCATATGTACCTCTGTGACATGTATAAATTTCGTTGCCCTTGAATCGCTCGAAGTGGGCCATTTTGGGCCCAAACTCGGCCCAAATGGGACTTTCCCATGTTAAATTCTCCTATGCTTTATAATGGGACACATTAAGCCTAATATCTCACTTAATATTGAGATTAGAGACTAGGAATCAATTGTGGACATATAGGAAATGATATATGCTGAATATTGTCATGACCTTGAATTTGACCTTTGACCTCATTTTCAAGGTCACAGGACAAAATGGCTAATATCTCACTTATTATCGACTTTACAGCTTAGGATTCAATTGTGAACATATAGGAAATGATATATGCTGAATATTCTCATGACCTTGAATTTGACCTTTGACCTCATTTTCAAGGTCACATGACAAAATGGCTAATATCTCGCTTATTATCGACTTTACAGCTTAGGAATACATTGTGAACATATATGAAATGATATATGCTGAATTTTCTCGTGACCTCGAATTTGAGCTTGACCTCATTTCCAAGGTCACAGGACAAAATTGCTAATATCTCGCTTATTATCGACTTTACAGCTTAGGAATCAATTGTGAACATATAGGAAATGATATATGCTGAATATTTTTGTGACCTTGAATTTGACCTTTGACCTCATTTTCAAGGTCACAGGACAAAATGGCCAATATCTTGCTTATTAGTGACTTTACGCCTTATGAATCAATTGTGAACATATAGGAAATGATATATGCTGAATATTCTAGTGACCTTGAATTTGACTTTTGACCTCATTTTCAAGGTCAACAGGACAAAATGGCTAATATCTTGCTAATTACCAACTTTACAGCTTAGGAATCAATTGTGAACATATAGGAAATGATATATTCTGAATATTCTCATGACCTTGAATTTGACCTTTGACCTAAATTTCAAGGCCAGTCATTTTTATTTTCAAGGTCAGAATACAAAATGGTTTATATCTCTCTTATTATCAAATTCACAGCTTAGGGGTCCATAGTGAACATATAGGAAATGATGTATGCTGAATATTTGGTGATCTAGAATTTGACCTTTGATCCAATTTTCAAGGTCAGAGAACAAAATGGCTAATATGTCGCTTATTATCATCTTTACAGCTTAGGAATCAATTGCGAATATAGAGGAATGATATATACTGAATCTTTTCATGAACTTGAACTTTGACCTCATTTTCTAGGTCACATCACCGATCACAGAATGGCTAATATCTCACTTATTATCGACTTTATAGCTTATTAATTTATTGTGGACATACTAGAAGTGATATATTTGTTGAAAAATTATTTTCAAGGTCACTGGACAAAAGGCTAATCTCTAAAATGTATATTGTCCGGTAACCTTTTTAGCCCTTGGGCTAATTTTATCGATAATTGATATCCTGTTAGTCAAGATATTGAACACACATTTTCGGCCCCAACAGATGGCTGGCAAATGAACAACCTGGACTCGGTGTCGGGAGGGGGCGGTGACAGCTCCAGCCAATCAGAACTTGAAGCCGCCTTGCAGCAGCAGCTTTCGATCACCACCCCTCCGCCGGCTAGTCCCGCCCCTCCCCCCACAGGCGACGCCTCCAACCCGACCCTCACAGGCCTCCCCACACACCTCCCCCCAGTCAAGTATCACTATGACGCCACGTTCACCCCGCTCCCCTTCCACCACACAATGGGCAAGAACGTCTGTCTGTCGTCTGACCGCACGCTCGCTGTCCGGATGGTCGAGGAGTACTGTAACGGTTATGTGTTCACACAGCGGCCCCTTCTGTGTGAGGAGGCCCTCATCATACAGGTAACCATGGCAACATGATGTGGGGGTTGGGAATGCAAAAGGAGATTGATTGTCAAGGAGTTACATTTCTGTGTCGAGAAAGTGTTTGTCTATCTTCTACACATATCGATTTGTACGACACTGTTCTAAGTAATAGCCAACATACCTATTTAGCACAATGAAGCTGTAATCCAAAACAACTATAGATCACAAATTGGTTTATGTCTGGAATGTGACACCCTCACAAACTCTGTACTCCTCCTTCCACGCCTAGATCCTGTCCCTAGAGACGGACTACGCGGGGGGTCTGGCGTTTGGTCTGACGTCGTGTGACCCCCTGACCCTGAGCCCGGATGAGCTCCCAGATGACTCTGACCTGCTGCTGGACCGGCCGGAGTACTGGGTCGTCAACAAGGATGTCTGTACCTCCCCACAGGTCGGGGACGAGCTCAGCTTCTACCTCACACAGGAAGGTGGGTATCGTCCTTCAATGTTTGGTGAAGACTGAAGAGTGATATTCAGTTGTTGATAATGGCTATCATCAATGAATTGTGAGGCTGTTCCTTGGCTGTATTGATGTATTATGTGTGTATTAATGTCTCAAATCTCTTTGTCTTATTCACACTTTCTTATACATCAAATAGGTCAAGAATATTTGCTTGTTCATGGTAATAGATGTAAAATTTAACAACATTCTGCTATCGTTTCAGGTGAGGTGCGGTACGGGAAGAATGGTCATCACATAGCCACACTAATGTACATAGATAAAACACTGCCACTCTGGGCATTCTTTGATGTCTACGGCAACACACAGAAAATCCGATCACTTGGTTAGTATATTTAGCGATGTTTTCTGGAGTGAGCTTTTTGGAATTTATACATGAACATTTGTCATTGAAAGGTTGAATACCCGGGAAAAAGCACAAAGTTTAGTTGATCAGAAGTCTCATGTTTCATATGTCATTTCACATGATGAGTGTGATGTCTTGTTGTGTTCCAGGGACAATTCGGCCAGACTCCCAAAGTAGCTTGCAAGGTTTGGGGTCAGGTTTGACAGTGGCCCTGCCTCCACCCCGAACCTCCGTGTCCACGACAACCCCATCTCCAGCCTCCTCGAATACAGCGACAACGTCTGCTGCAAGCCTAGTGGCACCCCCACGACCGCCCCCGCCCCGGGCCTCACCCTCAGGTGCCACGGCAACCCCAGCTTCGGGACGGCAGAGTCTACCAGCCAGTCCGGCTGTCACCACGCCGCCGACGCTTCCCCCCAAGCTCAGCCGGTCCGGGTCGCATGCCTCGCCGCTCCACCCAGCGCTCCTTCTCCAGTCACAGCGCTCAATCGCCGGCGCCCAGCTCCCCCCGCCTCTCATCCCCACCCCGCTGCGAGGTCCACCCCCCTCTATTCCTGAGAGACAGAGCGTTCGCCCGCACAGGAGCCCCCCGCAGGTACAGCCACCACCGCCAGTGGCGACCCAGGGCAAGCCGCAAGTACGCTTGGCAAAACCGCTTCCGCAGGTTCCACTCACACCGCCCGCGTTACAACCGGCGCCCTCGCGTGGCCAGTCAGAAAGCTACGATGAGAACTTGGACAACGAAAACAATGAATGCAAAGTGTGCATGAACAACGCCGTGGACTGTGTGCTGTACACGTGCGGACACATGTGCCTCTGCTACGAGTGTGCTCAGGATATCAAAAACAAACACAACTTGTGTCCGATCTGTCGACAGGACATTAAAGACATTATCCGGATCTACAAATCCTGAGACTTCTTCCCTTGTACAGCCCCCCCCCCCCCCCTCCCCCAACTTCAATTACCCACACCACCCTCCGCTCTCCAAACAAATCTTGATACTGCACTGTTTGTACACTCGCCATATCTGCATAATCTATTGAAGATACAGGCTTTATTGCCGCTCATTCAATTGTGTACATACTGTCATCACAGCTCTTTAAATTATTGGATTTATCATCATACTGTTGTGGTCTTCATAACAAAATTGGAGTTTGTTTATATCATGTACAGGAACATGTATATGTTTATATATAATGTATGTATCGCCCAGTTATTTTGTTGGGTTTGTATTTATGGTATGTGTGTTCATAAGTAAATGTTATTGATAAGTATCACTTTATATCTGGCAGAAAAATTATGTGTAGTATTCAACAGTGATATCACATTTGCATACTGAGTGAGTAGTTATCATGTTGTTTTCATATTTAATACCACAAAATGTTCCATTTATAATTTCACTTTCTAAGTGATGAAATAGCTTCATCTGTTGGCATTTACCCTGTTTCTGTGGATGCTGTATCACAGCTGCTCACGACATAATATTAATGGTGATAAAGTGGTATATATTGAATGTAGTAAATCAGCTGATCATTATGGTCATTATCGTTCACTGCTGGTGTATTTTTCTATCTGACAGATAACATGTGTTGTCAGTGTACGTCACTCTCAGCTACAGTCATCTTGTAGTCATGGTAACTCACTTGCCCTGATGGTATAGCACTTGTGCTCTTGAATGCATGTAACTATGTGTTAGGTATAATTTTCGTAGACTTAAAATTAAGGAGTACATGAAATGTTAATTAATGATACATTTTGCCTGTTGCTGTATTGAAATTATACAATGGTCAAATACAAAATTTGAAACTGGTGCGTGTTAGTGGTTTTGCCCATAACAGTTCTGGCGATTGCCGTGTCTGAACCGATGATTACAAATAACAACACTCAATCTCTCGGTGAAACGCCTGCAATTTTGATTGTCAATTTAAAGGACCCCAAGTCCCAAAATACTAAGACAACACTGCTGCTCAGATCGTGATATGGGATGGTCATAGTATGTACACTACAGTATACCTGGTAGTCGAGGATGGAGCTTCAACTTGTACAACATGTATGAATTTATCTATTTGGATTTTGAAAAGACATTTGAATGAGCAAAATACAAAACTCCACATAGATTCTTAAAATGTTTTATTGACAATCTCGAGGTCAAGTTTGAACAATGAATGAATGACTGAATATATGGATGAACATGATAGAATGTACGATTGAAAGACGAAAGATTCAGGTGTTTGATTCTCAGTTGAGTTCAGTGGTGTCATTCACTTGCTTCCTCTGTGCTCTGGTCCATGTGTAGATAGTTGTATACTGTCTCAAGCGTCTCTGACACCAGTTGACAACGACTGGAAAGTTCTGCATCTGAATCCACCCCACTGCGTATCACAGAGGAATATATCTGCTTACACACGTCCATCTTGGCAGGTAGGCTCTTTTTCCTGAAACGGACACCGTGGCACATACATCAGTTTATTTGCTTGCGGTGGCAAAACTACTGTAATTTCATCATTCATTGCAGTGATTAAACCTATCAAATAAGACTTCTTTGATGGGAAATACACCAGAATACGTGTTCATGTAGGACACATTCTCAGGTGTGAGAACATGACGTTGCATAGCATCAACATCCTGAAGCTTGATAGATTGCCCCTCACCCCTTGAGTAAAGCCATGTTTTTGACGAGACTGTGCGAGACAACTTGCAGTCTAGCCATCAGTATGCCTATCAGTTTGCCGCCCTCCTCATGGATTCCCGTCCCTTGACCTCGCGCTACCGCCTGCTGCTCACACGCCACCTGGTGCTGAACCGAGACGATGGCATGACGACAGGCAGCAAGGATCTCCAGAGCCGAGAGTAACGTCCGCACCTTACTGACTGGGCTCGTCTGGTCTGTCAACCAATATACAAATGTAAAGAGGTCATAAGGAACAAAAGTGCCGTATACCGGTAGTACATGATAAACAATATAATGTTGAAGGCAGTAATTTATATGGTTTCATCTCCTTTACATTGTCTTCTAATGCGCGTGATCTACTGTGTGTGATACAGACTCAAGTAGATTGCACTGTTATTCATTGTATCAGTCAACAGTCCTCAGTACATTTCCACTATTACTGTATCTTCTGTGTGTCACTTATTTTCCTCCTATATTCCATTATCATGGTATGGACTGCAGCCTTCTAGTGAGCTGTGAATGATGTTAAGCTGTATGTGTTACTGACTCTGTAGCTGGTACTCCAGCAGTGCGACTCGCTCCAGTTGGACACGTAGCAGCTCACACGCGGCGTCTACCTCCCGGAACATCTCCAGAGCCTGCGAGTAATGCTCCTCAGTCTGTTCTCGCAACTGTCGCAGCTTCTTGCTATCCACCTGCCGATACAACATACAGTCTATACAACACAGGCCAATACAACCCATCGAATACAACTCGACTGATACAGAACAACTCGAGCAATCAGCAAATAAATATACATTCGCAGACAGCGCCAACATAAGACACAGTATGCATTGAACAGATCAGATGTTACAAAGAATATCCGAAACATTCTCAGACAGCGCCAACATATAAGACACAGTATGCAATGAACAGATCAGATGTTACAAAGAATATCCGAAACATTCTCAGACAGCGCCAACATATAAGACACAGTATGCAATGAACAGATCAGATGTTACAAAGAATATCCGAAACTTAACACATTTAAGTTCACAGTCCATGTAGCTGGATTATTATATGCCATTTGTTTTAGCCAATCACCACAATGTTTAAGGCCTGATATAGTGCTTTTCCACCAGACTAAAACCCACACTAGCATGACCCATGAGTGTGGGAAAGTCCGTACACAATACACACCATTGCTCATAGGTACAGGTATATACGATTTATATATATTAATACTGACCTGGTTTCGGTAGGCGTTGTGGTAGAGGGAGGCCAGGCGGTGGTGGATGGTCGCAGCTCGGTACTGGCAGGTCGCGTGGCGCGAGGAATCACTCGGGACCTTGCAGTGCTCGAGAGCTGTCTGCATCAACAACACCACCTTCTCTTCCACCTGTGATAGATATGTGCTGTTGTCATGGCAACTGGCAATAATCATGGCAACTGGCTATATCTGTATGCATAGTAGAGCTATTGTATTACACTAGCCTCAAAGGCTTTACTACTTTACTTCTATAGTTTTTGTACCCAATGTCACTTGAGACTGGTTGCAAGGTTGAGTTGTCATGGTTGCAGTAATAGTTAGTGTTTGAGTGTGACATGTCCGATCTGTATGGTGATTACCTGTTCCTGAGCCTTGGTACTGAGCGGCGCATGGTCCTGTAGAAGGGTTGCCATGGTGAAGCACGTTGACGACAGTTCCCACAAGATGGAGTCCCACACCTCTGGGTTTCGGTCCCTGGTTGCTAGGTTACCTAAAGCTTCCCGGTAACAGTCCTGTGCCTGGCGCAATGCAAAGTCACATATTGGAGACTTATACTGAAGAAAATGCACTTCAGACATTTTTATATTTCAGTAAGATTTGATCGATTTTCAAAGTATACCTTAGTTAGAATTTGGGCCTCTTTTGGTGAAAATTCCAGTGAGCCTGCACTTTCTTCTATTCTGTGGCGAGCATTCTGAGCCAAGAGGCGCTGGAGGCGACCAAGATTAGCATAGAGCAGAGCAACATTCAAACTGTCTCCTAAACGTTTGAACTGACTAATACCCGCTTCGAAACAACAGGTGCTCTTTCGGGCAAGTTCATCAGTTTCTTGTCCTGTTGGGTGTTGCTTTCCTATAGAATACAGAAATTAAACAAAATTTAACAACACTTTCTCAGTCATACCCTGAACATGTATACCAAACAACATTTTATCACATATCACATTGTATCGTGTATATATAGAAATAGTTGCATAATTGTATGAAATTCTTATTCAAAGAAATATAGTTCTAAGTGTATTATTGAAAATGTACTGGTCGGAAAATAAGCTGCTGTGTGTTTCTGGTACTGGTAAAGGCAACTGGGAGTACCTGAGTCTGCAGCCATCTTCTTGCCGAGATTATTCATGTAGTGAACACCGAGCTCATTTTGGCAGTTGCCAAGACGTTTGGCGATGCTCTCAATCAGCGAGTCTTTCTGACCGTCACTCTGTAAGGCTTCCACTGCCAGGGTGTAGCACCGACATCCTCGCTCCAAGTTCTCTCCAGCTTCACACGAAAATGGACTCAACCAATCAAAGTCTGCAATGGTGAAAACCAAATGGTACATCATGGTAGTTTAGAATCAGCATTCAGCTTGTTTTCATCCAGGAAACCATTGACATCGAAGTGGTCACAAAACCCTACCAAATATGTCCAACATGAAAACAAAAGTATCCAATTTTACCATTTTTCCATTCCGAACATTCTGAACCTAACCAGTGAGCATTACTGAGCATTTACTTATCTGGTTTGCGCTTACGCTTTGAGCAACTCACTAGTCATGTAAACATGGCAAAGGGTTTGTCTTCTATCAGTGCAGGGAGCTACCCTTAATCTAACCTGACTTGGAGAGCTCGAGTTTAGCACTGGTCAGGATCTCCTCCTCCTGTTCTGTCTGCTCGCGGAACTCGAGGGTCTGCTCCGCGACGGCGGCCGGGTCACGGGCCATCATCAGGTGGAGATCCCCGGTCGCCGACAGAATCGACGCCAGCAGGTCGTCTGTCTTACTGGCCAGACTAGGACTCAACAGCTTCAGGCAACCTGGTAAAAGTAACAATTTTATTACCGCTTGTTGTCAATGAATTCGCTTCAAACAGATTGCTGAAATATGACAATGTATCATTCAAAATGGAAATTTTAATAAAAATATATCTATAGGAAAATATATCAGAGATATGGATCATGTGGATACAGTATACTGATGATAAACCACAATGCATTCAAATAACTTTTTTGGCTACTAGTATACATGTATATTACATACTGAAGCAATGGAGAGCTGTGGTTAGGTATCTCCAGCAAAGACCAAACTTTCTGGCAGAAAGCTGTTTCTCTCCCAGTCCAAGAAAAGCAACTGCTCCTTTGCGCATGAGTAAACTCTTGGACTTTGTATGCCAGGAGCCGGTCGGTAGCGATCTGTTCTTGAACAGTGACACCTGATTGCTAGAAAGTTTGTGTCTACAGCGAGCAAAGTTATTCCTGGAAAAACCATGATCAACGGATGAGCCATGATTGGCCGAGCAAATATCACATGATCCTCTCCTCTGTCTCTGATTGGCTGCACAACTATCACATGACTGTCTAGACTCGCTCTGATTGGCTAGGCACGCATCACATGACTGAGGATCATCGCTGTCCATTTCTGGGTTCTGCGTAGCGTTGAGAGGAGTGTAGTGCATGGGTATAGCTTCATTGGGGTTGCACCTAGCCTGATATTCTTCTGTCTCTGTGGTTATTCCACCAACATCCCGTCCCTTGTTGATACTCTCATCCAAGCAGGATAATCCCTGTGTACATGTGGGAGGAAACAATGAGAATTTGACCAATGAATGTCTGACAAAGCAAAAGAAATACAACATAGTATACTGAATTCACCTACCGACACATGGAACTGTGTCATTAGAAAGGGCTAAATATGGATGCATTTTAATTTCTATTTTTATACATGTATACTAACTAGTAGGGCTTCAAATTCAAGCTCAACGTCAGCCACAATTGTATCTCGCAGCATCACATTCAACCCCTGTCCTATCTACCAGCACATGTCAGGACACCTGCTTGTCGTGTATCACTGACCTGTGTGATGTGTTGCAGAGCCTCGGTACAGCGTTGTTCACGATCCCCGCTCACAGGCGCGTAGTGCTGCCGCTGTCGCGCTACGTTGTACTTCTGTTGGCTGCTTGCCAAACTCAACGCCTCTACGTCGATCGACTGGGTCGCAGTACCCGCCTCGGCATCACATGACTCCTGTCAATGACCCAATGTGGTCCAGGTTTGACACCATGGCAACAAGTTTTGAACCTAGATTTAGCAGGAATTGGTTCAGTTTCGAAGCTTAGTTTAGTTTTTAGTTTTACCTGAAGTGGTTCATCCTCAATGTCAGAATCCGGGTCGCTACAGTCCGGGGAGACCTCAGAACTCAGTAAGTTGTCGGAGACGTACAAATCCGACAGCAGAAACTGTGCTGATGTTACAATCTGTAAATGCATGGAAACACATATAATATAACTGACAATAGATAGATAAAAGTAAAAGCAAAAAAAAATTAATTTTCAATGAAAACAAGGTCTATATCTAGGAAGGTTAATTCAGGTACGGTACATCACAATTGACCTGAACGCAATATCAAAATCTGTTGATGAGCCTATAGAAGACCTGACCTGAGGTTGTGTATCTTTGTCCAGGAGCTGCAGGCAGTTTTTGAGCAGCGTGCGGATCGTACCAGACTTCTGACGTCCATATTTGGTTCTGAGATTGCGTGCCACTCGGTAGAGCAGCATGCCGACAGGAACGGTGAAGGGATTGTTACACAGGTCTTCCTGCACGTCACTACACAGTGAGCTTAGGTCATACAACTTCACAATGTCATCTCCATGGCCTGGAAGACGAAACACAACGTGAGACAAGTTCATAACTGTACACAAATAACATTTTGATAATATATAATCATTCATAAACTACAAAATAAACCTATAACGTGAACTAGCTTCCCACAAAACTAGCAATCAGTAGCTGCCCAATGCCCATGCTGTGAAATTGATTTTATCACGTGTATCACCACACAAACATCAAGAACTAGAGACCTAGAAGTGCCTGTTGGAATTGCAACTAAGAGTACAATCTATTTCATAACAAAAGAAATATTTATTCAAGTTTACTACAGGTACCAGTAAATAGCGAACTCTACTTCCAAAACTCAAGCCAAAACGACCTGCTGATGGGTTACACAAACCTTTGAAGAGCCAGTATGTGTGGCCCTCCTTAGTGGCGTTGGACTTGAGGAAGGACAAGATGTTCTGGGCGACATCCTTGATGACAGACGGTGAGAACTCGGAAGACGACGACAGTTTGGGGATGTCCTCCGTCTTGATCAGCTCGTAGCTCTGTACGATCCCGTCGAGGTGGTAGCACATTGCGAGTTCTGGGACGTTACACATCAGGTTGTCCAGCCAGTAGTCCAGCCCGGTCAGCACGTTGATAGGTTCCCGCATGTCCCTGTAACCATGGAAACATGTGAAACAGTGACCACATCTATAGGCGATTCTCCCATGCCAATTTTTTTCTTTCATTATCCATCTGCTACATGGTTACCGGATATGTACAGAACCATCTTCACCTGACCTCCTGACTGCACCTCCCCCCCCCCCCTCACATCTATTGGTACATACCAAAGTCAACCATTTATAAAGAAAATGACTACAAACCTTAATTTAAGGCTGATGCAGGGATGTGTGCCACCTCCAAATATCGGCAAATCCGTTCCGACCAACATTCGGATGTCTTCAAACGTCCACTCCTGTGTTCTCTGGTACTCAGGGCGAACGTTCTCAGCCTAGAACAGAAACATCAACAGATCATAGACAGGCTGGGTGAAATGAGGAGGGGGGAGGGCTAGGTGTCATGGTTTCTCCAACTTCAGGAAGGATGTGGGCTATCTCTCAAATAAAGCAAGTTTTCTGTACCTGAGTGAAGGGATCGGGCAAAAGTTGCGATGTTTTATTGTCCGGGATGGATTGCTGGGTTTCTTCCGTCTCGTCAGACTTTCCAATACTGAAACAGATCCCCATGATACCGCTAAAAAAACACTTTAACCTTGGGAAATTTGAGATCATGTTACAAATATTAACCATATAAAAAATGTTAACATTTTACATGCATGATTTGGTGCCAACCTGTAATATAGGAATTTGGAGAACATGTTTCTATTCTGTAAATGATCTCGGGTTTTGTTCTTTTTGGTGACATGGAGCTGTTCCTGAAATGTACAGAAGTGAAGACATTTTACTATTTTGTCAACTTAGCCCATTGGCCATGTTACTGTCTATTTTTGTAATTTTTCAGCTTTTCGCCACGATGCATATCAGCCATGCTGCCGCTTTCCTCATGTTCCTATATATTATTAACTTGAATAGGTCGCCGGCCATGCTGCACACTATTTACCTTCAGGTCGCCGGCCATGCTGCGGGCTACAGTATCATAGTAAAACTTTCGAAGCCACGTCCAGTCCTGCTCCTGTTGGCGCAGTAGATGCCTGTGTATGTCAAACTCATCGATCAGAAGCGTGTTTCCAACACGGTGAACCATCATTGAGACGTGGCACTTGCTGTAAGGAATCTTCAACAGCTTCTTGATGTTCTGAAAATTAAAGTCAGTTTTGAGCAATAGAATATCTGCATACAGTTCAGTGGCGTAACTACCATTTGCGCAGATGCGCACGTGAGCATACATTTTTTTTCAGCAGCCAGTTGAAGAAAAATAAATAAATCCAATACACAATGATGTGTAGTGAAAGTATGGTAAGGGACTTTCATTAGGATGTTTGAAGGACGTGGTTGCCAGGGTGGCACACGTGTACGCTCCAGGTTTATACTACTCCCCCCTACCCCACAGACTCGCACGTACTTCTCTCTGCACCACACCACCACCCGGCTTGTCTGCTGACATAAACATACGTGTACATACACTATAAGCACCAAACGTTTAGGTTCAAAATGTAGTAGACATCTGGACTCTGAGATAGTATATGAAGTCCATCTAAATTATATCTAACACCTTGTTCGAATGGTGTTACAGAGGCCTTCAGATGCCATGGCAGCCCTTGAAACATGTCTGCGTGAAAAAAAATGGGCAACAGTTATTCAGGACCTTTTTTTCTTAATCTCATCTGGATCTTGCAGGAACTTGTAGTGTAGAGTCCGGGCCGTGTGAGAAGTCCGAGGACAACACACATGTTAATAATAAATGAACCCTAAAATTACACACATTTATTCATTTATACATTTATTCTGTCGTACTCAGGCTTCTCACAAGGCCCAGACTCTGCACGACAAGCACCTGACGAGATCCAGGCAAGCATCCTGGGTGATTCTTGCTCAGTTTTCATGCAAACTTGTCTCAAGTGCTGCCAGGGTGTCTGGAGGTGTCTGTGCAACAGGATACCCAGGTGTGAGATAGAATTTAGGTGAGGTTCAGATCTGGACTTTGAGCTGACCACTTCTGAGTGAATAGAGAATTCTATATGTCGCTTCCATGTTGAACCTAAACTTTTGGTGCTTAGTGTACATGCTACTGAAGGTTCTGTGGGCTGAAGCAAAGCTATCCTCAGCAGCTCAAAACTATAATCACTTGTAGAATTGACAAAATTTATTCATTCTGCGATAGCTTTACTTTGTCTATAGAATGAGAAATCCTACAAATTTCGGTCTGCCTAAATTGAGTTTCCGAATCAAGATTCAAATTCGGGAGCATCAAATTTTTCCTCAAAGCGGCCCGCCTTGTGGGCGAGTTCTATACATAGTCTGATGACGTCATTGGTATTTGTCTAGATACTGTGGTAACCGGCAATGTAGACTGGCCGATCATTCTCTATTCACTGTTTTCATGCACGATTAACGGCAATTTTCTGAGTATCTGTTGTCGAACTGTGCATATTTCCTATATATTCCCGACTATCCCAAGATGTACTTTCAAGTTTGCGTGACAAACAAGAATGCTAAATTTGGCTGATTTTAAAATTGATTCCAACTTCAAGCGATTGCTACCCAAAGGATCACTTCTCCACACCTCCATCTCCAATACCTGTTGTATTCATTAAGACCTTCCCCCGCCACCCCCCCCCCCCCCCCACCCTTTCCAAGGGGACAATTCGAGGGAGCCTGCCATGGATAGGCTATCCATCGTATTAGGTGAGGGTGAGGGGGTTGCAGTTCTACATGTATGTACGTCTGCGTGTATATGCATATGCGTCCTCACTGTCTGTCATTTGTCCAGTTGTAGTGTGCATCACATGTAGTAAGTATATGTCTAATATATTTTGTACTTTAACAGCCGTTTGACATCCGTCAGAGCATGTAACACACACTGATTAAATTCAAATATAACACACTAATATGCTCTGAAATGCTCTGGAAAAACATCAAGGCAAGTTTCTAGGCAAGTTTGTACCGATACATGACCGTTGTCATGGCAACTTACCTCCGCAGCAGAGATGACATCGATTTCACCAGTCAGTTCAGGATAGCAGTGTCCCATCTTGATGCTGAAATACAATTTTCCAAGCATACAGTTTCTGTGTTGATTTACAAATTAGGACACGAAAACATCACATGCAGTAAGAACAGTTTTTGTTCAAGCAAAGGTTACCATGGTTACCTGGAGAACTGGTTATGTCCACAGGACACGTTGCGAATGTAGCTCTCCCATTTAGAGTTTGCTTGCAGCCAATTGGCCGGTGGCTGTTTGAGATCAGTGTTCTGTCGCAGTTGATGGAAAGTCGCTGGCATCTCGACAGCCGCATATTTGACGACAGCTGAGGACTTGACGTCCTGTCCACGTCCAGCCATCTTGTTCTCCTTCCACCAAATCTGCACGCACAGAGAAAAATCCATACCATTCAATGAGGTGAGTTACCAAACCAAACGAGCGGTAGCAATGCAAAACATTAGTATGCCTTTGTTTTGGTACGTATAACCCCTCGAGAGCGCGGATACACTCAATATACCTACATGTATCAACCTACCTAACTACCTCCAAGATAATGGTGTGGGCCACGGTAGTGCGGAAGATTCTCAATCTCAGTGAGGAGCTGTGAGCACAGCATGTACTGTATAAATCATGCAGTCAAATGTCAGTCTTCACTTGTCGCTTATTCGCATTTAGAGAACTTCTACTGTAATTTATCAGATTTGCAGAAATGTGATCTGTAAATGCCATTTACACGCGCCTGAACTATCATCATCATGAAAAACCAACATTGCAACAACTTTGCCTTTCACTTCTTGAACAAAATCGAATTTTCAGGAAACTCCGTTAGATGGGAAACGTGAAGGTTCCAGATTGTACGCGAGCATAGAGGTACGTTATGACAGTCTATTCTTCCAGCCCTGTCATAATGTACCTATGATTCTACTCGAGATTCTCCCATAGGTGGCACACGGAACGACACACGGCGGTAAACCATATGGTTTAACACAAAATATCGAATGATATTCGGCAGAAAAAAAAACAGTGTGAAATGTCCAACTGAAAGTCGGGATACGTATTATTGAAAGCTTAGGCCTATAACAAGGGTGCAACCACTGGGTTCTGCCCCCCCCCCTCCTCCCCCCCCCCCCAAAAAAAAAATATGTTATGAATTGTGTGTGAAATTCATGCTAATAGCCATCAGATGCACCAAAAAATTACTCAGGGGCATTCCCCAGACGTCCACCCCCATGGCATGCATATTCAATGAAATTTTTGCTACCAATGTCGCAAAAGTAAATTCTAAAGCTGCTCACGCGCAGCCCGGTTATAAGGGTAAAAGTAGGCCTAATTCAAGGGTAAATACGGGGAATGGAGAGCCTGCATGAATTAGAAAAAAAGTCAATGAACAGATTTTCGAATAAAAAAATCTTTTCAAATTTCAACGTTTTTCAACGAAAACAGCAGCAATATTGAAGGGGGAAACAGAAAATATTTTTAAAATACCCCCCTTTGTGTTATTTTTAGGCATTTTCCCCCAAATTTTTCAAAAGGATTCGCCCACGGCGTATTTAACAAAAATAAATCGCCCGTGATAACAAAAATATGGACGCAAGACGACGGACAGATGACGGACGCAACGCCTTGACAATAAATCGTGATGCATAAGCTAAAGTCCGTTAACCTAAAAAAAAAAAAAGGCCTATACCTCCCCATTAGATTTGATAAGTTTGGTTCTCCAACCAAGTGTAAGCAACCATACGATCGGAGCTGGATATGCCACTCCAGCTGATAACTCAAACAACATTCTTAGCTCCGGTCACAATCCACTCCCAATAAACATGTTCGTTGACATAAAGGTGACGGATTTTCTAACACGCTCACTCGAAACCGAGCCCAGTAGCATCCATTGTCGTCTGACGTCTTTCGTCGACTGCACCTTCTTGCAGTATTGCTCCACAGAAGGTCCATGTATGTTAGACAAATCCATGTACTCTTGCAGAACCAAGAGGTTTCTTCTGCATATATGATTAAGTTTGACGCCGTCCGCTATCCCGGGTCCTCGCGGATAGTCCGCTTACCGTGGGTCACTGCGGGCGCAGTATTTACTTTAGAACGTTAACCAGGTAGCAGTCCGCCTAGCAAGCCCAGGCGTAAGGACACCATTCAGATACTGGATCATCACCGTGGTGTTAGCTGTAGCTTAACCCCGGACAGCCCGACGGTCTACCAGAGCCTGTGTCGCACCATCCCAGGGCGAGAGACCGGTGATCACAGGGACGAGCCCTGGTTCAGCACAGTCCGCCTCCTGGGGTCCCTATGAGAGTCGCCCCCAGGGCCCTCGCGGGCCTTAGCCGGTGAGTGGGGAAGTAGAGCTCTCATTGCCGAGCCCTCCGTCGTCCTTTCGCCTTCGCCTTTATAACCCCCAGCACGAAACACGAGGAATGACGTAATACCATATATGCAATGGAGCCAGAGGAATAGAAGGCGTTGCTATGCAGCGCATGTGCTTCGAAAACGAAACGGCCAAAACCAGAGAGTATGTTCTATACTCTCTGCCAAAACAAAAGAAGATATAGAAATAGATAGATAACTTTATTTTGGTCATCGGTTGATGAAACTTGTTACAGGACAAAAACGTAGTTATATGTAAAGTTATTGACTACCGTCCGCTCTTCGGGATCCTCGAGGATAGTCCTCTCTCATCCGAGTCCTTGCGGACGCGCATCCGCTATTCCGGATCCTCGCGGCAGGGCCGCTCACCGGAGGTCGCGGCGGACACGGTAACTACTTCATCATTAACGGTAACCAGGTAACAGCCCACCCGACACTCCCAGGCCTACGGACACCGTTCAGAAACTGGTTCATCACCACGGTGTTAACTGGCGGGGCCTGGCGAGCCGCGGTCTGCCTCGGGGACGGAACCCCGTACAGTCCGACATGCTGGCCAGAGCCTCTGTCACATGTCCCGGGAAGGGAGAGAGCTGGCGATCCACAGGGCCTAAGGCCCCCGAGTCAGCAACTCGTCTCTCCCAGCCCGGGCCTCCCCACGGAAATCGTCCCCAGGGCTCTAGGAGCCCACTACTCAGACCCAGGGAACACAAAGCTCATGGCGAGCCTCGTGTGCGTCCTAGTCTCGATCTTGGACAATCTCCTCGAACGAGTCGCTTCCAGTGTATATATAATACACCAGAAACTGCAGGGCGCACGCGAGGTTAAATCGATCCATTGTTATAGTTTACTGGAGCGTAAATTACAATACGTCGCCGTGGCAACGCACGCTCGAACGGAGCATGTCAAAACAAGGCCAAGTACAGAAAGGCCACATAAATGGCTTTTATGTTTACAATCACCTGCCGCGTGCTTAGGGCAAAATCGCCACATTACCCCCTTCTTACAATGTTGGTCCCCAACATGTTCCGCCCGCGCCCAAAATGCTCGAAACCCGACGAAGGCTTCGCATGGCGGGGGCCGGAAGAAGGCACGATGGCAACGCCCGGAAGTCACGGCGCAAACACTAGGACTTTAAGAGTCCCTTTTGGAAGAATGGGGAACTACCCCCGGACTTATGGAGTAAACTATAACGCGCTTTGCAATTTTGAATAAATCCTCATAAACAAGCTAAAATTTTGACCGAGGTGGTCCAAAACCGTGTGATGACCTTGGAAGGTCATCCGTTATAAAAGGACGGTGTGTCGAGTCTTTGGAATATCTTTAAGGTTAGACTTTAAATTTAGAAATTTTGTAAAACGACACACCGAGTGATCAAAAGTAATAGTACCTCTAAAATGTTGCCGACCGCCCTGCCGGCCGGCTCCTCAGATCCGCAGAGCGGGTCTGAGGCAGGGCGGAGCCGCGGAAGCGACTCCGGCACGCCCGCATGACATATGTACATCTAGCAGACACACATACACCTGCGGACAGCTGTCGCAGACAGCTATCAAAGCCAACGCGGCAAGCCGCATCGACTGCCAGTATCTGTATACTGCAACCCGCACAGGCCTGTGTACAGACACGCAGATGGACGGACGTCTGCACTTTCATGCAGCCGCCCGCCCGCCCGCACATCTTCAGCACGGCCCGCATGGGGAGTTTACAACTGACAAAATCACCCGCATCTCGAACACCGGACACGCGGATCCCGCGGAATCCAGCGCCGCATCGGCGGACGAAATGCGGATGGCACAAAACACATGTGCTACACATCTGGAGATTAATGAAAATCCGAGAACGACATTTTTACATATATATACATGTAACAAATGACAGCTATACTACACGTGCAGCAATGCACGCGGTGTCGCTGCAAAACTCTGTCCCCGGTCATACTGACACACTGCCGTACCAACATACAAACACCACAAAACTCATGCGGAGGCAGTCATTTCCCTCCGGTGACTCCAAATCAAACCATGTATACGGGTAGAAAATAAATTTCTATCCCGGGGGACCTCGCAAATAACTACAGTAATTAAAATCAGTCATTAGCTAAAGCTTCCGCACTGGCGGTAAATGACGTGAAACTAATCACCAAAGCAAGGTAGAAATTGGGCATAAAATTGACAGTAACCACTAACTTGTGGCTTGTACGAATATGTCAGACGAAAACAACAATAAATTGTCATTCTCCAGTCTTTTCAAATATCACAGCAATCCGTCACTGTCAAAATTAGCGCAATCTCTTACACCCCTCTAGCGAAAGCAGAAATCTCCCGATTTCTTACTCTCTTTTGCACCGGAAAGGAAATTTCACATACTTGTCTCACTTTGTATCAGTAAATGAGCAAGAACAGAATTCTCCAGAGACATGCCGCACACTTGTGGCTTATAATCCTCCCATAAATAATAAATGAGATGGAAAATAAACAAAATCACTCCCCATAGCCGCTGGCACGCTTACAGGGCGATCGGACATACCCATGACGTCCGGACAGACAATCGGGCGCCCTATGGGCGTTTGCAAAGCGCCCACTAGCAACCCCGACGTACTGCCCAGCCGCGGAGCGGTGCCCGGTCCAGCCCAGAGCCTCCTCAAACGACTACCGGAGCGCGGAGCCAATAGATTAGACGCGGAGCCGGCATGGTCCATAACCTCAATGGTTAGGGGGCGAACCCTTCATACCGGCGCCCAATCTAGAGGCGCCCAAAGATGGTGAAAGCAATAGCCGGCGGACGTCCGGAGCTGCCCGCGGACGGAGTCCAGGCCGGACGCCTACCATAGAACGGCGTATTGCCCTTATCCAATGAAGATGAAATTGGAATTAGAAGCCACCACAAGTGTTGCGCATGTAATATACGACCCCCTTCTTAGAAGGAGGCCGGGGTTCCGGTCATTCCGGCCGGACCGCGTATTATAAGGTACGATCCGGACGAGAACGAGCGTCACCCGCTGCCGCGGCTGGTCCGCACACGCGGACTTAACAACCGCTCCATTATCATAATGGATAGTCGGTTTCCTGCCGTAAGAAACCTTAATCTACTATAACCGCAATTACAGTAGTGGCTCACGGGGGATAACTACACCGAAGTGCGTCATCTTAAAGCGCCGCGGACGCCGGACGAGTCACGCGGACGAACCGCGGACATCAGTCCTCATCGGCGGACACTATCCCCGCGTCCAGAGCCAGTTCCCCAAATCCGTGGGAAGACGCTTCTCCCGTAGCGGACGTAAATCCCAACCTCAGTCTGGCCATATAAGAGGTTGTCCCGGGACCAGGGGCGTCCGGCCGAATCAGTAAATTCGTCCGGCCAGCGTAACCGTTGTACGGATTACGCCGGACAGCCGTCCACAAGGTGCGGACCGGCCATCCGCACGTCCCTGGCGCTAGAAACTACAGGAGGGCGGATGCGGAGCGGCGGCGTTACGACATGAAAGTCTCCGCGGACCTCAACTCCGAAGATGGCCACAAAGTAGCCACCCGCGGAGGTAAGTCGTGCGGACTCTCACGGAACGACCTAAAACCCGTCCGTAGTATGATAGACGGGTACCGCAGACGCATCCGCATGGGCGGAAGGTTATTCCCACCCATACCGGGCTGGCGCACGTGGTTTCCGGCGTGGCCGCCCGTCATCCGCAGGTACTGGAGGGAGTGGGGGTACCTGCGGATCGCCGTCATCTGGCTGATAGCCACCCAGCCCATCATCTGACGGGTCAGAGAGGTCCGGGAGGCCCACCATACGGCGCACACGCTCGTCCGGAGTCCGCGGATGCTGACCGGACGGATCCCATACGGGAGCATCATCCGGTTCCGCATCTTGAATTAGCGGATCCATGACAAGCGGGCCCTCGTACTTCTTCAGATTATCGATATGGACAACCAGAACCCTGTCCGGATCGGAATCCCTCCGGATCCGGTAGTCCACATCTGTCACCTGTTTCAGTACGGTAAACGGGCCTATCCACGGCTTAGCAAATTTATTGCCTTGCTTAAGCGGCGGATAATAGTAGCGCACCTTGTCGCCTTCCGCAAAAGCTGGCCTACCCTTAGCATGGGCGTCATAGCCTCGCTTCTGCCGGAGGGCAGACTTGTCCAGGCGCGCGCGCGCGAAATCATGGGCGTTCGCCAGGGCGCGGCGAATCCACTCCACGTACTCCGGACCGCACTGGGGTACTGCGCCGGTCTCTGCCGCAGTTGGATACATAATATCCACGGGCAAATTTAACTCCCGGCCGTACAACATCGCGTGCGGAGTAACTCCGGTCGAAGAGTGGACCGACGACCTGTACGCCATTAAGACATACGGGAGGTGGTCATCCCAATCATTCGCACGATCATTCACAAAGGCCGCCAGCATGTTGAGGACCGATCGATTAAAACGTTCGACCTGGCCATCAGACTGGGGCCTATAGGGGGTGGTACGCACCTTGGTACTCCCTAGCATCTGTGCTAGGTTCCGGAACAGGTTGCTCTCAAATTGCGTGCCCTGATCCGAATGTACCTGTTTAGGTACCCCATGGTACACCACCCATCTATTCACCAATAACCGAGCTACCTCGTCCGCAGTCTGGCGGCGCAGTGGGTAGGCGTCGGTATACTTGGTAAAATAGTCGGATATCACCAGGATGTACCGGAAACCGCGCGGGGTGACCCGGTGGGTATCCAGTATATCCAGAGCTATCCGATCAAACGGCGCGCCCGCCTTAACCGTGGTTAAGGGGTGGCGGCCAGGAGTCGGGACTCCTTTGCGAGCTTGACACCGAGGGCAGGCTGCGCACCACCGGTGCACGTCCAAGCCGCTACCAGGCCAATGAAAGCGCTGTTGTAGCCTATGGACGGTCCTCCGGATTCCCAAGTGACCGGTCACCCGGAGGTCGTGCAACTGGTGGAGTACTTCTTTCCGCAGCTCCGCCGGAAGCACCAACTGCCATATTGGAGGCAGTGGGGTCGGTGGCTCATAGCGCCGGTACAGGAGGCCATCCCTCAAGGAGAGTCGTTCCCACTGAGATACTAGAGACAAGGTCTCCTCCCTGTAGGTCTTCCGCTCATCCTTCGAGGGCTTCTGGCCGGCCTCAAGGGCTGTGATTACCGGTGCCAGAGCTCTGTCAGCTCTCTGCGCCGCAGCTATCTGCGCCGGAGAGTAGCCACCCAAGTAATTAGGCTCCTCATCCGTCGCGTCCGGCTGCGCCGCAGCGGCCATCACCACAGGGGGCAAGGACCGCTCATACTCAAACTCTCCAGAGGACGAGGGTACCCACGAGGAGTACACCGCCGGACTCGAGGAAGACTCGCTGGAGCTGAGCCGCACCTCCGCTTCATATGCGGGACGCCCTCGCCGATATCGGCGGGTCCGCGCGCGGAGATGAGCCCTAGCCGCTCCGGCCGCCGTGTTGTTAGAGGGGGCGGCGGCCTGCGGTCTCCCCGGAACGTCCAATTCCGAGTCTGAGGACGAATCCGCGGCTTGCTGGAATGGTGCCATCCCTGCACAACCCGGATTCTTGCACTTATGACAACGGGACAGGCCGTCCGCGTTGCCGTGCAACTTACCAGCGCGATGCTCTATCTGCATGTCATACTCTTGGAGTTTGACGAGCCACCGCGCCACCAAGCCATCGGCCTCACTATAGTTGAGGAGCCATCTCAGCGAACTATGATCAGTCCGCAAGCGGAAATGGCGTCCCAACAAATAGTGCCGGAAACGCTTGGTCATCGTAACCACCGCGAGCAACTCGCGATGAGTGGTACAGTAGTTCATTTGAGAGCGGCTCAAGGCCACACTCGCATAAGCTACTACCCGCTCTTGCCCGTCCACGATCTGCGAGAGGACACCGCCGAGCGCGAAGTTACTCGCGTCGGTGTCCAAGATGAACTCGCAGTCCGGACGAGGGTGCCGCAGCACCGGGGCCACTACCAAGGCCTGCCGGAGTCCCGAGAAGGCGTTAGCCTGCTCGGCGGACCAAACAAAATCGGCGCCCTTTTCCGTGAGGATAGTAAGGGGACGCGCGATTTCCGCAAAGCCGCGAATAAACCTGCGGTGGTAGCTCGCGAAGCCCAAGAAGGACCTCACGTCCGCCACGTTACATGGCGGAGGCCATTTCTGCACGGCCGCCACCTTTGCGGGGTCTGGTCTCACTCCGGTGCCCGTTACCATGAAGCCCAAGTACAGGATTTCCTGCGCGAATAGCTCGCACTTACTTGGCTTCAATTTAAGCCCTGCTCCGCGGATGCGATGGAGCACCATCTGGAGGTTGGTGAGGGTTTCCTCGAACGACCGGCCATACACGACGACATCGTCGATGTAGACCATACATCGCTTCCAGAGGAACCCTTTGAGTACCATCTCCATGAGGCGCTCGAACGTCGCTGGTGCGTTACAGAGCCCGAACGGCATTACCTTGAATTGGTAGAGCCCGTTCTTGGTAACGAAGGCAGTCTTCGCCCGATCACTCTCCTCCATCTCCACCTGCCAATACCCGGAGGCCAGATCCAGAGCACAGAAATAGTGCGACCCGGCCAGGGCATCGAAGGTATCCTCAATGTGCGGGAGAGGATATGAGTCCTTCCGCGTGGCATCGTTAAGTTTCCGATAGTCCACGCAGAACCTCCACGAGCCGTCCTTCTTCTTCACCATAACCACCGGACTGGCCCAAGGGCTGTCACTGGGTTCGATGATGTCCAAGTCGAGCATCTTTTGCACCTCCTGGTCTATGACCTCTTGGTGCACTATTGCTGCCCGACGAAGACGCTGCTTGAGAGGACGCTCGTCCACGAGGTCGATGCGGTGCTTGGCGACGTCAGTCTTGCCAACCGCACCATCAGGACCCATGAACACATCCGCATACTGCCGCAGCAGTCTGCGGAGCGCTTGGCGCTGCTCTTCATCCAACCGGTCCTTCGGAACCCGAGATTCCAAATGGTCCGGCAGGGTGAACGGATCATCTCCGGCGGCCGCCGCCGCGCACGCAGCGCGGCAGACCGGATCGTCGGGGATGACACGACTCGAAGCCGCGGGAATAGCAGTAGCTGCTATGCATCCGCGCTTCAGTACAATCGGAGCATCCGTAGGATTCACCACGAGGATGGGCATCGCGCGGGGGTTGGACATGACCAGGGCCCCACCCAGCACGAGCCCAGTTCCTGCGGCGAAACTGCTCACGGGTTGCACTATACACGGACGACCATCGAGGGGCATGCGGGGACGCCGCGGCCTCGTCTCGATGATCATCTCACTCATTGGCGGCACTACTACAGTGCGCGATGTCCGCATCTGGAATGAATGCATCGGGCCCGAGCGGAAGAGGAAGTGTGTGTCCTCTCCCATCCGGAACTCGCCAGCGCTAAAGTTGGCAATCACCCGGTGGACCCGTAGGAAATTCATCCCAATTATCCCGGCCGCTCCGATATCCGCCACGATCGCCTCTGTCAGATACACCTTGTCCCCAAGGGTAATAGGCAGATCGATGATGCCATGGATACGGATGCGGTTGTCTCCCGCTCCGTAGAGCTTGTATGGTCCGGGATCTCGCAACTCAAGGTTGCGGAGTGCGGGCTCCTTCCTAAACGTTCCGGCGGCCACGAGGGTCACCTCCGAGCCTGAGTCTATGAGGAACCGGACCGGCTCCCGTCCGAAGGACAGGGGCAGGTACCAGCAGGGGTCCCTCACCAGCGCGCAGGTCGGGCGATACCTTTCGCACGCGCTGGGCTCATCTACGGAGTCCTCGCCATCCGCCTCAGCCGCGGAGGAGCTAGACTGGTCTCCAAGGACTACTTCCGGAGAAGTCATATCCACTTGGGGTCCGTCCTGCTCATCAGCGGGTGGGGCGGCATCGTTTGCCACCGAACAACTATCCCCGGACGCAGTGTTGGTCGCCACCACGTCCGGATCTAGTTTCCCTGCCGCGGGTTCCGATTCTGCTGTCCCGGAGGACCAGACCGGAAGGAATTCCTCCGTTGCGGGCCAGGGAGAGCTCCCTGGTATCCGCGCGACCGCAGGCGTTCCAACAACTCCGGACACTTCAGCCAAAAGTGTCCCTGCTTTCCGCAGAAGTAGCAGGGACGGTTCTGAGCTGGTCCGGAGGTGAACGCGCAACATTCTGCGGCTCCCGGAGCTTCGAGCCCGGCGCAGTGCGCAATCATCTGCGCGGCGCCGAGGTCGTATTCCTCTATGTCGCACTCGTCCGAAGGCGAGCGCGGCGCGGCGACCGGTGCCGCATGTGCGGGCGCCCCTGTAGAGGGTGCCGGCGCACTAACCCACTGCTGGGTAGGTTCCCTGGCGGGTTCCCGGACGACCGGGTCCTGCCACGGGGTTACCTGCGATGCCTTGACCGGAGGAGGAGTCGCCACCTGCGCGGGTACAGCCGAGGCCGGAGCCGAGGCTGGAGGCAACTGTCTAGGACGGACAGCCATCTCAAGCGCAAGCGCGGAGTCTATCGCCTCCTCCATCGATCGCTTTTCATGGGTGGCCAGCCCGTACGCTAGGTGGTAGGGCTGGCCATCGATGAACTGGTCGATCAGCATCGTCTCAAACCGTCTGGAGTCCATGTCCGGAAAAGCTCTCCGGCCGAGTATGCGTAAGCTGTACGCATAGTCTGTCACGGACTCAGTCGGCTGGCGGATACGCGCCTTGAACTCTCGTTCAGACTGCCGCCGATTGGTCGTCGGCGGGAACAGCAGGCGAAGTTGACGAGCCACCTCGCCGAACGTCACTGTTCCTACCGGCAGACACGGCATCACGCGGAGAGCTTTCCCTTCCAGGCTCCCCGCGAGGACGTGTCCAGCTTCAGGCTGGGACCATCCTTCGTACACGGCGGTACGCCATACCTGGAGCAAGTAGTCCTCCAAGTCGGCGTTATCCCCGTTGAACCGTTTCCGCCACGAAGAGTGGTCGGGCCCGTCATCGCGTTTGCTACGCGCCCGACGTGCGGTCCCGGCTCCGGGGTCGTCCGTGTACTGCGGCAAGTTCCGCGCGCTTCCCGCGCCTGCGGCGGAGTCTGCCGGAGCAAACATCGACGCCGCGGACATAGGAGCAGGGAAGCTCACGTTTGCCGCCGGGATCATTCCCGCTGAAAACCCACTCTGGCTAGGTGCGGGCGGGGCTCCCATCGAACCTACTGGGTAGGCTCCAGAAGGGGCGGCAAAGCTTGGGGCCGAAGCCGCCTGTTGCCACTGCCCGTCCGACACACTGTACGTGCCAGGGTAAGTCGACCACGCGGCTTGCGCTCCAACCGTCGGAACGGTCGACGCGGTCGCCAACGTGGTGCCTCCGAGCCGCGGGGCAGGCGCGGGTCCCATTGCGGGGGCCACTGGCGCCTGCGGACTCGGCAGGACTTGGGGAGGGGCTACTGGCCCAGACATCCCCGGACTTAGGGTGACCGACGGGTCAACGCTCGAATGCAGCTGATTCCGCTTGAACAGTACAAGCGCCTCGGATATCAGCCACCTCTCCCTCTCCGTCAAAGGCCCCGAGTTGCCTTGTGACAGCGGAGAAGGGGAGCGGTTCCGCCGGTCTGATCGTCCCTGATGGGGCGACCGGGCGCGGTCATAGCGCCCGAGGGGAGCCAGCTCGCCAAGCGCGTCGGTGAGCTGATCCACCACACTGCCCGGTGCGGACCGACCAGAACCCATGCCGGAGGCTCGCGAGGGAGCCCACCCGGCCGGGTGCGGCATCTGGTATGACTGGTCCGCTCGTCCAGAAGGACCCGCATGCATTGGCGCTCGATTCCGGACGCTCGAAGGCGTCTTAGGGAAGGGTGCCATTTGCCACGGATCTGTTCTGGGCACGGGCGGGCGCGGCGTAGAGCCGTTGCCAGCTCCACCCACCGCGCCTAACACGTCAAGGTCCGGCCTTGACGGCAACTCCTGCTGCGGCCCCGCGGGGCCCGACTCTACGTCCGAAGACGGAGCCAGGGACGCCGGAGTCGTCTCCGCGGACGGGGTCTTGTCCACGGAGGTTTCCGCGCGTTCCTTCCGGCCGCCGGAGTCGTCCGGAGACGTCTCACGGGGGCTGTCGCGCGACCGGGTGTGGTCCGCGACATTTCCACCCTTATCCCTCCCCTTGGATTCATCGGCCTTATCTTTGGCCTTCTCTTTCGCTTTTGTCATTCTTTGAGACGTCCTTGAGGAGCGGGCGATCCCCAGGGACTAAGGAGGCTACAACACTGTGACGGTAGGCTGCGATGGAACACTGTCGGACTGATCCTGGTCACGGCACCAATGTAAAGTTATTGACTACCGTCCGCTCTTCGGGATCCTCGAGGATAGTCCTCTCTCATCCGAGTCCTTGCGGACGCGCATCCGCTATTCCGGATCCTCGCGGCAGGGCCGCTCACCGGAGGTCGCGGCGGACACGGTAACTACTTCATCATTAACGGTAACCAGGTAACAGCCCACCCGACACTCCCAGGCCTACGGACACCGTTCAGAAACTGGTTCATCACCACGGTGTTAACTGGCGGGGCCTGGCGAGCCGCGGTCTGCCTCGGGGACGGAACCCCGTACAGTCCGACATGCTGGCCAGAGCCTCTGTCACATGTCCCGGGAAGGGAGAGAGCTGGCGATCCACAGGGCCTAAGGCCCCCGAGTCAGCAACTCGTCTCTCCCAGCCCGGGCCTCCCCACGGAAATCGTCCCCAGGGCTCTAGGAGCCCACTACTCAGACCCAGGGAACACAAAGCTCATGGCGAGCCTCGTGTGCGTCCTAGTCTCGATCTTGGACAATCTCCTCGAACGAGTCGCTTCCAGTGTATATATAATACACCAGAAACTGCAGGGCGCACGCGAGGTTAAATCGATCCATTGTTATAGTTTACTGGAGCGTAAATTACAATACGTCGCCGTGGCAACGCACGCTCGAACGGAGCATGTCAAAACAAGGCCAAGTACAGAAAGGCCACATAAATGGCTTTTATGTTTACAATCACCTGCCGCGTGCTTAGGGCAAAATCGCCACATTTATATACAAACACACAATAACCAAAGAGTGTGCATGTGGTGGAGAGATATTACCATGTGATACACTGACACACTCAAAACTTGAGTACTCCGTTGAACAACAAGATGCTAGATGGGATGGAAGAGTTATGAAAACGGTTTGTTTTAATGCGCCGTAGGCGCCAGCCTGATGGGAGAAATGAGTAATATATCTAGGGTGGCTACCATCGTGCATCAGCTTGTCTGTAAAAGCCGACAGTTTAACTGCGTATAGTGCATGCAAACCAGTTGTAGATATACCGAACTTGGAAGCCACCCTGACAATACGCTCTAACTTGTATGTCTTTTTTGGTTGCATTATTGAACCAGCATACAATACCAAATGTTATCACCGATTCCACAATCGATTTGTAAAACAGGGTGAGTATGGACTTGTCGATGCGGAGTTTATGCAGAATTCTCGAAAAATTCAAGCGCATTAACCCCTTTAGCATACAATTTATGGATATTAGCTGACATTGTTAACCTTTTATCAATGATGGTACCTAAGTATTTGTAATTATTTATTGTGTCCACCTTTTCGTCAATAATATATATCATCGTAGCTATTATTGTTTCCAAAACCTACAATCATCTCCTTAGTTTTGTTGACATTTATTTGTAAGAAGTTGTCGTAACAAAAGTATTGTTAACAAAGAATCTCGTGCCGTGATCTTTGGGCGAAATCGCCACAATTAACACGGTACTCCTGAGTCATCTCTGTTATAACCCCTTCTGCTTCCTCCGCAAAGTCGCATTGTAACATCATTAATCACTTTTGATCTGGCTGGGAGCTCCAGGTCTTCTGCTGCGCTGATTCGAATCTTATTACTTGAATCCTCAAACACGGTGTGTGACACTTCTTGGCTCCCAATGCTGATTTTCAGTCGGTCGAATTCTCAAGAGTACATTTATGACACGTCAGGTTCTCTGGGAATCAGCGTTTAGAGAGAGGAAGCTGCTTTCGGCCAAGGAACTTGGTGCTGTCATATCTACATGTACATTCATCATTCGGGTGATGTAGCGTCATCCCTCGCTTTCGGATCCGGTCCCAGAAAAGCTGCCGGTTTCATTCGCAAAGTGCTTCTCCCCCACACATGCCAAACTCGCTACTCGATCTGGGTTCTTGGATCACATGTCAGTTTGTTGGGAGTACTCTGGTGTGGGTTTAGGCTTTTCTCTTTGCTGAAACCCTCTGCTTACCAACCAGCTGCTACTTGGGTTGGGTAGACACTCGGGCTAAGTTACAGTATCCATCTTGTGACAGTCGCAATATTCCAGGTTCAGTCCCTGTCGTTTCGGTGGCTCGTTCTGGCTGGTAGATTCCTTCACCTGGCCCATGCGTCTCATCTTAGGTGTCTCAGCTCATTGACTTAATTGTTTCTTCCACTCGATGAGCTCTCCCATACATGTAGCTGTTGAATCTTGAACAGGCTACTGGGTGGACTGCCCTCTGTCTGTTTGAAGGCCCCTCTCAACAGTCGCATGTCTCGATTCGTCAGGTTGTTGTTCTTCATTATGACATCCATACAGTGTCACCTGGTCGGCTTTGGAGTAGACCAGTCTTGTCTTTGGAATACTCCACGTCGAGCATCAGTCAGAGAGTTTGCAACTCATCCTGGTAAAAAGGTAGACAAGCGTTGTTGAGGAGCCTCTCCTGCCAGTCTGGGTCATCGGGCAGGTGTTGGCTTCCAGCCTGATCTGGCAGCTCTGGTACACCATGGGTGCCTCTTCTCTTGTTGCTCTTGCCGAGGTATATTTTCGATATTGCATATCAGTTTATCGACCTGATTTCTTCGGGCACTACTACACCGGTTATTATACCCTAGGGCTGCTGACTCCTATAGTGGCTGCTGCTTATTATAATGGAAGAAATTATAGACTCATTTTATTAGCCATTTTATTTCGATAACGTCGGCAGTTCTGGAATCGCTCTTCGCAAATCATGATTCTAGTTAAGCATGTTGTTGCTTTTACCACCAGACGCATATCTCATATCTGCCCCCACTATGACACCTAGTACACCATCTGGCACTCGAAACAATGCCCAATTGCCCATATGCATATATTACTTGTATATCAGTTCGGCTCCCATATCATTGAGCGTTGTCATGGAGAAACGATGTTATCGAAACTTATATCCACAGTGAAATGTAAATACTCATCTGATATCGATTATTTATTAAATTTAATTTAAATTGGAAAAAAAATGCTTTGCTGAAGGTCTGTATAAACGCGGGTGTTGCTCATGGATAATTAGATGAAATTATTTACAATGGTCACTACTCTACGGTTACCTTTCAAGTTGACCAAAACTTTGATAAGAAGGGATACAAGATAGAGGGATATCGATCGTCATGGATGCAATACTGCCTGAGGGAGCCGGCAAAAGATATTTTATTCCACTGATTGTTGTTACCTGTATCATTTGTTCTATCTTTGCATCTCGCCACTACCAGCTAACAGACCTACATGTATATCGGAGTCATGGTGATAGTATACAGACGTGGAATAACAGTATACAATTTGTGACTTTGCAGAAGGAATACCATAGTAACAATACCAATAATCAGGTAATTATATCCTCAATTTTGTGGTCTCTTCGCATTTCGAACGTGGTCTACATTTGTTTTTTTTTGGGGGGGGGGGGGGCGGTGGCGGGGAGAATGCTTATTTTTAACGCTTCCAATTATCTACCCTTGTGGCATGTATAGAAGTTTCGTCGTCCTCGAATCGCCGGTCAGCGCATGGTGGCTAATTTTGTTTTTCTCCGGGTGGGCAAAAAAAATTGGCCCGAAATCAACTCACTCTGTGTTTGAGCCATCTCCAAACAAAAAAAATTAGCCCAAGGGCTAAGAGAGGTTACCGGACAATATACATTTTAGATATTAGCCTTCTGTCCAGTAACCTTGAAAATAAAGTCATTAATGAATTCAAAGCCATGAAATATTCAACAAATCTATCACTTCTAGTATGTTCACAATAGATTCCTAAGATGTAAAGTCGATAATAAGTGAGATATTAGCCATTATGTGATGTGACCTTGAAAATGAGGTCAAAGTTCAAGTTCAAGGTCATGAAAATATTCAGCATATATCATTTCCGCTATATTCGCAACTGTTCCCTAAGCTGTAAATTTAAAACTTAAAATTTAAGTCAAAGGTCAAATTCAAGGTTATGAGAATATTCAGAATATATTCCTATATGTTCACAACTGATTCTTAAACTGTCAAGTCGATAATAAGCAAGATTTTAGCAATTTTGTCCTGTGACCTTGAAAATGAGGTCAAACGTCAAATTCAAGGTCACGAGAATATTCAGCATATATCATTTCCTATATGTTCACAATTCATTCCTAAGCTGTAAAGTCCATAATAAGTGAGATATTAGCCATTTTGTCCTGTGACCTTGAAAATTAGGTCGAAGGTCAAATTCAAGGTCACGAGAATAGTCAGCATATATAATTTCCTATACGTTCACAATTGATTCCTAAGCTGCATTGTCGATAATAAGCAAGATATAAACCATTTTGTCCTGTGACCTTGAAAATGAGGTCAAAGGTCAAATTCAAGATTCAATATTCAACATATATCATTTCCTATATGTTCACAATTGATTCCTGAGCTGTAAAGTCGATAATAAGCGAGATATTAGCCATTTTGTCCTGTGACCTTGAAAATGAGATCAAAGGTCAAATTCAAGGCACGAGAATATTCAGCATATATCATTTCCTATATGTTCACAATTGATTCCTAAGCTGTAAAGTCGATAATAAGCTAGATATTAGCCATATTGTCATGTGACCTTGAAAAGAAGGTCAAGGGCAAATTCAAGGTCATGAGAATATTCAGCATATATCATTTCTTATATGTTCACAATTGATTCCAAAGCTGTAAAGTCGTCAATAAGCGAGATATTAGCCATTTTGTCCTGTGACCTTTAAAATGAGGTCAAAGGTCAAATTCAAGGTCACGAGAATATTCAGTATATATCATTTCCTATATGTCCACAATTGATTATTAATCTCTAATATCAATATTAAGTGAGATATTATTCATAATGTGTCCCATTATAAAGCATAGGAGAATTTAACATGGGAAAGTCCCACTTGAGCCGAGTTTGGGCCCAAAATGGCCCACTTCGAGCGATTCAAGGGAAACGAAACTTATACACGTCACAGGGGTACATATGAGGAGTGTCATGCGTCAATAAGAAAAACAGTTACTGAACAGATTTTGAGAAAACCGTGAAAATCCAATATTGGCTGTTTTTCGTCAAAAATGACCGCCATTTTGAAATAATTGCGAAAATCAAAAAACTAAAAAGTACCTCCTTCTTGAAATACTTTTTAGGCATATTTGTGCAAAATTTCAAAAAGATTCGACTGTAAACTTTAAAGATAAAATTGTTTACAGACGACGGACGGACGACGAACGGACAACGGACGCAACGCCATGCTAATAGGTTATCGGACCAAAAATACGGTAACCTAAAAAATCAATATTCATAATGGGAGCTGTATGGAGTAAACTGCCATATAAGAAATCGGCACATTCAAATCGAACATGGCTATTCCAATGGTGACTTTGAAAGGTCAAAACGACCAATTTGTTTGAAAATGACGACGTGTTTTTTTTTTTTTTTTTTTTGGGGGGGGGGGGGGGGGGCGGGGGAATTTTTTCAATTATCTGTTCCGAAACATATTTCTAAATGATCCATGGAACCATAATATATTTATTATGTACCCTCGTGATGTGAAAAAAGTGACTTTGCCCTTGAAACGCCAATCTGCACATGACGGCCATATGATTTTTTTTTCAAGGGGAAAGTTTAGTGAGAAAAAAAATATATGACCTAACGCTGTACATTTCTTCGCTAACCGTTCTTAGCCCTTGATTGTTTTAATTACACGTACATGTATGGTGACCATGGTTACTATATCTTATGAGTAGAATATATTTTTTTTATTATCAGGCTTGTAATATTATTTCGGGTGCACGGGTGAGTAGGAAAGAAGCTCTAAAAGTATCTAGTTAAAGCAATCTACTAAATGTGACCTCATGAACTCTCGTTATGCTTGCTAATTAGCTTCAATGTTTCAGTATAAAAATTATATATAGTATAAAATTATTATATCCAACACTAGCGTTTTTTTATCTACAAAACATGAGGAAATAAAATATAGTGTGTTTTCGAGTTATACTTCAGTCATGGCACTTGGTAGACCCAAAACAGCCATTCGATAGGCCTAATATTTGTAACTGTTCAACGCTGCCTTCACATTGGAACGAGAACATGCTTCGCTCTCATTGATATATCCTTTGTTGCCAGTCCCTGTCTGACAGCGGATCCTGTCTCGTAGAGAGCTTCCTGGAGCGTTTACAGACTGGTGCGGATCTGTCCGAGACTCTTCTGGCTCAGGTGCAGAGCTGTAGGGTCGTCATCTTCATGAGAACACCCAAGTGTGGCAGCCGGACAGTCAGAGACGTGTTCACGGAACTCGGCAAACTGCACAAGTACACCGCCATAACCAATGGCGCAGAAGTTAGTAGGCTTACCAATGTTAAAATCATCATATGTCTCATGCTACTCCATGGTGTGCAACAGATTTGATGAATGTTCTTTTTCTTTACATTATCCACCGTAAATGAAATAAAATTGTCTACGTGCGAGGCGCTAAGCTACTTTGACCGACACGATTATATCGCTGTGAAATTGGTATATTATATAATTTATAAACTTTCTCACGTGCACAGAATATTCGATTTTCAAGAAATGCTTCACACGTAACATGAACCTCATACGGATATAATGCTGGTTCCCAAAGAAATGTATGAATCAAAGCATTTGAATTGCTATAACAAATTTACCCTTTGCCTACCATTCAACAGAAACCGTACGTCTGCCGACGAGTTGCACGTTCCCGACCCCTCGTAATCACCCAGCACCTGTTGTACCAGACGTATGACTGTGCGGCGGGCGAACCTGCAATATTAAACGTTATCCGACACCCTCTCAACCATACCACCTCCACATACTACTTTCAAAAGTATGGCTCCAGCTGGACGGATCACGGCGCCTGGCACCCCAAGGAAGGTGCTGCCACAAAATACAACCAGGTAAACAGCATAGCGGAACCTAATGCACTACTCAGATGGCTTGATATTCTTCAATCTCTAATGTACTTCTCTCCAGCGTAAGGAAAAATGCAATCACCCTTGAAAGAAACAGATCTGTACACGGATCGTTGATTATACCATGAGTCAAAATTCCTACATCTACAAGTACAAGATGTGGATTTCCTCACAGACCCTGGAGCAGTGTTTGACCCGATACGGCTTGAAAAAGCCGTGCTTCTTGGAAAGGATGACGGCCCTCAAGTACTTCTGTGGTACTGCCGATATCTGTCGGTAAGTCACTACAATCAATATGGTCTCAATCGACCACACAATGCATTGGCACATTCATGATGATCTAACCCTAATCTACGCTACTTGTTGTTGCCTTCCGCTACCACTTTTGGCCTCGGTACTTGGAAATGTACTTCGTTGGGGGTGTTTGATGCCCGTCTATGTATTTGTCACACACAGTTTATTCGTGAAGGCTCATAAATATTGTTCTTGGTATTGTATATCATCAGAACTGAACAAAAATTCGGCATGCATCCGAAATATATCCGTCAGTTAAGCTTGACGATTTAGTGATATTTTCCTGCAGTAAACGCTGGTCCTCGGAGCGACTGCCCCGAGCCAAGGCCAACCTCGATCGCTATTTGCTGGTGGGTTTGACCGAGGACTTGCCTGCCTTCTTTGAGGTGTTAGAGACCTTCATCCCGCGTCTTTTCCAGAACGCCAGCCAAGTCTACAACATGATAAGTAGGTTACGGCAGCACTATTAGAATATCTTATACATGGTCTCCTATATGACACTCTGTATTCTGAATAACGAGCATCTTATGTCTGCAGGATCCGACTCCATGGCAAAGTGGAAAACTGTGCGCAAGGATCCCTTGAGCGCCAAGATGCAAGAACAGCTGAAGATATGGCTCGCTCCAGACATAGAGCTTTACAAGTTTGCTAGGGCGAAGTTCTATCAAACCTTGGCTAAAGTGAAACAATACAAATGGAAATCCTGACTGAACCATGCTATCTCCGATGTTGTAAATTAGTTATTCAACAGATAAAGTATGTGTAGCATTGCGCTTGTGTATTGTTTATGTCTTGAAGTAGGCGTAACGAATAACTAATTGGCCTTGGCACATAGACCGAGATAAAAATATCACAAAGTCCTCATCACGGCATAAAGTGAGAGTAGTCCCTTGCCCAATACTAATATAACTACTGGGTGTCTCAGTGTACGAACATACATGTATGCGACCCTTATCTCACCTATGATGCTGATAATATTATTCTTTTTTTTTCCTGTAGCCACTGTTGTCCAAACACTGTCTTGTGCAGACAGTGTCCTATGATGAAAGTCGGAGAGTTTGCAACTCTCCTGGTAAAAAAGGTAGACATTGTTGAGAAGGCTCTCCTGCCAGTCTGGGTCCTCAAGGCAGGTGTTGGCTTCCAGTCTGATCTGGCAGCTCTCGCACACCATGGGTGCCTCTTCTCTTGTTGTTCTTCCCCAGGTATATATTCGATATTGCACATCAGTTTATCGACCTGATTTCGTCGGGCACTACTACACCGGTTGTTATATCCCCTTAGCATGCTGACTCCTATAGCAGCTGCTGCTTAATGAGAGAAGTCATGAATTCATTTTATTAGCCATTTTAACTCGATAACTCGAATCATAATGTCATTTAAGCATTTCCGTTGTTGCTTTTACCACCAAACGCATATCTCATATTTGCCCCCACTATGACACATACCTCATCTGGCACTCGAAACAATGCCCAATTGCCATATGCATATATTACGTGTATATCAGTTCGGCTTCCATATCATTAAGCGTTGTCATGGAGAAACGATTTTATCGAAACTTATATCCACAGTGAAGTGTAAATACTCATCCGATATTGATCATTTATTAATTTTAACTTAAATAGGAAAAAATGCTATGCTGAATGCCCGAAACACAGGTGTTGTTCATATTGAATTATTGACTACTAGATGAAATTGTTTACAGAGGTTATAAATCTACCGTTACCTATCAATTTGACCAAAATGTTGGTGAAGAGGTATACAAGTTAGAGGGACATCCATCGTCATGGATGCAATAATGCCCAAGAGAGCAGACAAGAGAATTTTTATTTCACTGATTGTTGTTACCTGTATCACTTTTTCTATCTTTGCATCTCGCCACTACCAGCTAACAGACCTACATGTATATCGGAGTCATGGTGATAGTACACAGGCGTGGAATAACAGTATACAACTTGTGACTTTGCAGAAGGAATACCATAGTAACAATACCAATAATCAGGTAATTATATCCTTAATTTTGTGGTCTCTTCGCATTTCGAACGTGGTCTAGATTTTTTTTATTTGGGGGGGGGGGGGGGGGGGGGACGGGAGTGCTTGTTTTTAAAGCTTCCCTACACTTGTGGCGAGTACAGAAGTTTCGTCGTCCTCGAATCGCTGGCCAGCACATGGCGGCCAATCTGATTTTCCTCCGGGCGGACAATAAAACATAGGGCCAAGGGTCCTGTAGCTCATCGGCAGGCGACCAGAATATTTCATCAAACTGATATAATAGGTGTATGTGGTGCATAGACATCATTATAATGTACATGAGCATATGTTCATCATACAATACTAAGCTCTATCCTCAAGGTGTGTCGCTATGAATCAATTCACACATTCAATGTGGACTTAACCTTGACCGTCTTCCAAAAGATTTGCAATATAATGATTCCCCATATCTATCCAGCTTTCAAGATTTTCTACAAAAAAAACACTTATATTTACACATTTTTTGAAGGATGCACCAGGATGCACCATGCATATATTATGTGACTTCCCAATTAAAATTCATACTATATTTATACCTCAGTATTGAAACATAGAGGTGATCCAACATCTTCCCCGTGAAACTGTCTCACACCCAAATCCGCGAAACTTTATCCCCCGCGAAACTTACCCATTTACAATACCTCTTAACACCCCCACTTGTAATGCCACCAATGTGTTACAAATTAAGGACCTTTATTGGAATAACTGTGATGTTCTGTGTACTTTATTATGTGTTATAATATTTTCTCATGCCAATATACATAAAATTCCAGTGATGAACATCAGTATAAAAGTGTGCTCTCTCTCCTGTGTATTTTATTGTTATTTCAATTACAAAACTTCATTAATTATTTACTATGTGTTATTTCACATACTTTAATGGTATGTATTAATGTTCATGAATTATTTAGGCTACAGTACGGTATCTTGGTACTTTTCCATGGCAAAGTGTGTGCAGATCACAACCTGTTTATTTTTTTTGTTAATTCAATAAGAAAATTAGGCCAAGGGCCGAAGATAGGTTACCGGACAATGTTTAATATTTTAGATGTTAAGCCAGGTCACTGGTTGAATTTTCAGCATATATAACATTAAGCATATATCATGTCCACAGTTGATTGCTAAACTGTAAATTCAATAATCAGAGAGATATTAGCAATTTTGTGCTGTGGCCTTGAAAATGAAGGGGCAAAGGTCAAATTCAAGGTCATCAAAATATTCAATGTATATCATTTTATATATCATGTCCACAATTGATTCCCAAGCCATACAGTCAATAGGGGAGCTAGATATGAGCCAGTTTGTCCTTGGACCTTGAAAATGAGGTCAGAGGTCAAATTCAAGGTCACGAGAATATTCAGCATATATCATTTCCTATATGTCCACAATTGATTCCTAAGCTGTAAAATCGATAATAAGTGAGATATTAGCCATTTTGTCCTGTGACTTTGAAAATGAGGTCAAAGGTCAAATTCAAAGTCATGACAATAATCTGCATATATCATTTCCTATATGTTCATAATTGATTGCTAAACTGTAAAGTCGATAACAAGCGAGATATTAGCCATTTTGTCCTGTGACCTTGAAAATGAGTTCGAAGGTCAAATTCAAGGTCATCAGATTATTCAGCATATATCATTTCCTATATGTCCACAATTGATTCCTAAGATGTAAAGTCGATAATAAGCGAGATATAAGCCATTTTGTGCTCTGACCTTGAAACTGAGGTCAGAGGTCAAATTCAAGGTCACGAGAATATTCAGCATATATTATTTCCTATATGTCCACAATTGATTCCTAAGCTGTAGAGTCGATAATAAGCGAGATATAAGCCATTTTGTGCTCTGACCTTGAAACTGAGGTCAGAGGTCAAATTCAAGGTCACGAGAATATTCAGCATATATCATTTCCTATATGTCCACAATTGATTCCTAGTCTCTAATCTCAATATCAAGTGAGATATTAGGCATAATGTGTCCCATTATAAAGCATAGGAGAATTTAACATGGGAAAGTCCCATTTGGGCCGAGTTTGGGCCAAACTGGCCCACTTCGAGCGATTCAAGCGCAACGAAATTTATAGACATCATAGAAGTACATATGAGGAGTGTTATGTATCAAAAAGAAAAAAAGTTACTGAACAGATTTTGAGAAAATGGCCGCCAAGTCCAAAATCAGGCATTTTTCGTCGAAAACGGCCGCCATTTTGAAAAAAATGCGAAAATCAAAAAACTAAAAAATACATCCTTCTTGGATTATTTTTAAGTATTTTTGTGCAAAATTTCAGAAGAATTCACCCGTAAACAAAAAAGATAAAAATGTGGACGACGACGGACGACGACGGACGCAACGCCATCGTCCACATTTTTATCTTTTTTGTTTACGGGTGAATTCTTCTGAAATTTTGCACAAAAATACTTAAAAATAATTCAAGAAGGAGGTATTTTTAGGTTACCGGACCTATGGTCCGATAACCTATTGGCATGGCGTTGCGTCCGTCGTCCGTCGTCGTCCGTCGTCGTCCACATTTTTATCTTTTTTGTTTATGGGTGAATTCTTCTGAAATTTTGCACAAAAATACTTAAAAATAATTCAAGAAGGAGGTATTTTTAGGTTACCGGACCTATGGTCCGATAACCTATTGGCATGGCGTTGCGTCCGTCATCCGTCGTCGTATGTCGTCGTCCACATTTTTATCTTTTTTGTTTACGGGCGAATTCTTCTGAAATTTTGCACAAAAATACTTAAAAATAATTCAAGAAGGAGGTATTTTTTAGTTTTTTGATTTTCGCATTTTTTTCAAAATGGCGGCGGTTTTCAACAAAAAATGCCTGATTTTGGACTTTGGTGGCCATTTTCTCAAAATCTGTTCAGTAACTTTTTTTCTTTTTGATACATAACACTCCTCATATGTACTCCTATGATGTCTATAAATTTCGTTGCGCTTGAATCGCTCGAAGTGGGCCATTTTGCCCCAAACTCGGCCCAAATGGGACTTTCCCATGTTAAATTCTCCTTTGCTTTATAATGGGACACATTATGCCTAATATCTTACTTAATATTGAGATTAGAGACTAGGAATCAATTGTGGACATATAGGAAATGATATATGCTGAATATTCTCGTGACCTTGAATTTGACCTCTGACCTCAATTTCAAGGTCAGAGCACAAAATGGCTGATATCTTGCTTATTATCGACTCTACAGCTTAGGAATCAATTGTGGACATATAGGAAATGATATATGCTGAATATTTTGATGACCTTGAATTTGACATTTGACCCCATTTTCAAGGTCATAGGACAAAATGGCTAATATCTCGCTTGTTATCGACTTTACAGCTTAGGAATCAGTTATGAACATATAAGAAATGATATATGCAGATTATTGTCATGACCTTGAATTTGACCTTTGACCTCATTTTCACGGTCACAGGACAGAATGGCTAATATCTCACTTATTATCGACTCTACAGCTTAGGAATCAATTGTGGACATATAGGAAATGATATATGCTAAATATTCTGATGACCTTGAATTTGACCTTTGACGGCATTTTCAAGGTCATAGGACAAAATGGCTAATATCTCGCTTGTTATCGACTTTACAGCTTAGGAATCAGTTATTAACATATGGGAAATGATATATGCAGATTATTGTCATGACCTTGAATTTGACCTTTGACCTCATTTTCAAGGTCACAGGACAAAATGGCTAATATCTCACTTATTATCGATTTTACAGCTTAGGAATCAATTGTGGACATGTAGGAAATGATATATGCTGAATATTCTCGGACCTTGAATTTGACCTCGGACCTCATTTTCAAAGTCCAAGGACGAACTGGCTCATATCTTGCTTCTCTATTGACTGTATGGCTTGGGAATCAATTGTGGACATGATATAGAAAATGATATACACTGAATATTTTGATGACCTTGAATTTGACCTTTGCCCCTTCATTTTCAAGGCCACAGCTCAAAATTGCTAATATCTCTCTGATTATTGAATTTAAAGCTTAGCAATCAACTGTGGACATGATATATGCTTAATGTTATATATGCTGAATATTCTCTTGACCTTGAATTCAACCAGTGACCTGGCTAACATCTAAAATATTAAACATTGTCCGGTAACCTATCTTCGGCCCTTGGCCTAATTTTTAGTTTTTTGATTTTCGCATTTTTTTTCAAAATGGCGGCCGTTTTCGACGAAAAATGCCTGATTTTGGACTTTGGTGGCCATTTTCTCAAAATCTGTTAAGTAACTTTTTTTCTTTTTGATACATAACACTCCTGATATGTACTCCTATGACGTCTATAAATTTCGTTGCGCTTGAGTCGCTCGAAGTGGACCATTTTGGCCCAAACTCGGCCCAAATGGGACTTTCCCATGTTAAATTCTCCCAAGCTTTATAATGGGACACATTATGCCTAATATCTCCCTTAATATTGAGATTAGGGACTAGGAATCAATTGTGGACATATAGGAAATGATATATGCTGAATATTCTCGTGACCTTGAATTTGACCTCTGACCTCAATTTCAAGGTCAGAGCACAAAATGCCTGATATCTCGCTTATTATCGACTCTACAGCTTAGGAATCAATTGTGGACATATAGGAAATGATATATGCTGAATATTCTGATGACCTTGAATTTGACCTTTGACCCCATTTTCAAGGTCATAGGACAAAATGGCTAATATCTCGCTTGTTATCGACTTTACAGCTTAGGAATCAATTGTGGACATATAGGAAATGATATATGCTAAATATTCTGATGACCTTGAATTTGACCTTTGACGGCATTTTCAAGGTCATAGGACAAAATGGCTAATATCTCGCTTGTTATCGACTTTACAGCTTAGGAATCAGTTATTAACTTATAGGAAATGATATATGCAGATTATTGTCATGACCTTGAATTTGACCTTTGACCTCATTTTCAAGGTCACAGGACAAAATGGCTAATATCTTACTTATTATCGACTCTACAGCTTAGGAATCAATCGTGGACATACAGGAAATGATATATGCTGAATATTCTGATGACCTTGAATTTGACATTTGACGGCATTTTCAAGGTCATAGGACAAAATGGTTAATATCTCGCTTGTTATCGACTTCACAGCTTAGGAATCAGTTATGAACATATAGGAAATGATATATGCAGATTATTGTCATGACCTTGAATTTGACCTTTGACCTCATTTTCAAGGTCACAGGACAAAATGGCTAATATCTCACTTATTATCGATTTTACAGCTTAGGAATCAATTGTGGACATGTAGGAAATGATATATGCTGAATATTCTCGGACCTTGAATTTGACCTCGGACCTCATTCTCAAGGTCCAAGGACAAACTGGCTCATATCTTGCTCCTCTATTGACTGTATGGCTTGGGAATCAATTGACCTATCGCCAAAGCCCCCCAAAGTTGTCCGAGTTTCACAAATTACGTCGGCAAACTACTCTTTGGCCAATAATAACGTTTTTGCAGAATGCGTCCTAAATGGCGTAAAAAATGGGTTCGGCGATAGGTCAATTGTGGACATGATATAGAAAATGATATACACTGAATATTTTGATGACCTTGAATTTGACCTTTGCCCCTTCATTTTCAAGGCCACAGCACAAAATTGCTAATATCTCGCTGATTATTGAATTTACAGCTTAGCAATCAACTGTGGACATGATATATACTTAATGTTATATATGCTGAATATTCTCTTGACCTTGAATTCAACCAGTGACCTGGCTAACATCTAAAATATTAAACATTGTCCGGTAACCTATCTTTGGCCCTTGGCCTAATTTTTTTTGCTTCTCTTGATTTGTTTTTAAATTACACGTATGCTGACCATGGTTACTATATTTTATGAGTAGAGCATATTTTTATTATCAGGTTCATGTATTATTACTTCACGATACCATGCACGGGTGATAAGGAGAAAAGCTCTAAAAATATTAAAGCAATCTACTCTTGTGACCTCATGAATAGCCGTTATGCTAGCTAATGAGCTTCAATATTTCAGTATCAAAATCACGAACATTTGCCACTATTTCGATGATTTCTCGAGAACGATTACAGATATTCAGGTTTTATTAAATCCAACACTAACGTTTTTTCATCTACAAAACATGAAGAATTAAAAAAAATTAGCCCAAAGGCTAAAAAAAGGTTACCGGACAATATATATTTAAGATATTGTCCTTTTGTCCCGTGACCTTGAAAATAAAATCATTGGTCAATTCAAGGGCATGAAAATGTTCAGCATATATTATTTCTAGTATGTCTACAATTGATTCCTGAGCTGTGAAGTCGATAATAAGTGAGATATTAGCCATTTTGTGATCTGACCTTCAAAGTGAGGTCAAAGGTCAGGTTCAAAATCATGAGAATATTCAGCATATATACTTTCCTCTATGTTCACAATTAATTCCTAAGCTGTAAAGTCGATAACAAGCGAGATATTTTGTTCTCTGACCTGGAAAATGAGGTCAAAGGTCAAAATCAAGGTCACCATAATATTCAGCATATACAGTGGATCCTGTGTTTTAAAACCACCCAAGGGACCCCCAAAAGGTGGTCTTAAATGATAGGTGGTCTCTCATGACAGGTTCATTTACATGATAAAAGGCCACTTGGGACCAAGTGTAGCTGTCTTACAGGGTGGTCTCTCAAACCAGGTGGTCTTTAACACAGGATGCACTGTATCATTTCCTATATGTTCACTATAGATTCCTAAGTTGTAAAGTCGATAATAAGCGAGATATTTGCCATTTTGTGCTTTGACCTTGAAAATATGTTCAAGGTCAAATTCAAGGTCATCAAAATATTCAGTGTATATCTTTTTCTATATGTCCACAATTGGTTCCCAAGCTATAAAGTCAATAGAGGAGCAAGATATTAACCATTTTGTCCTTTGACCTTGAAAATGAGGTCAAAGGTCGAATCAAGGTCATGGCAATATTCAGCATATATCATTTTATATATGATCACAATTGATTCCTAAGCTGTAAAATCGATAATAAGCAAGATATTAGTCCTTTCGTCCTGTGACCTTGAAAATAAGGTCGAAGGTCAAATTCAAGGTCACAAGAATATACGGCATATGCCATTTCCTATATGTGTACAATTGATTCTTAACCTGTAAAGTCGATAATAAGAGAGATATTGGCCATTTCGTGCCTGACCTTGAAAATAAGGTCAAAGGTCAAATTTAAGGTCATCAAAATATTCGGCATACATCATTCCCTATACGTCCACAATTTAGTCCCAACTGTAAAGTGGATAATAATCGAGATATTAGCCATTTTGTTCTTTGACTTTGAAAATGAGGTCAAAATTCAAAGTCAAGGTCATCAGAATATTCGGACTATATCGTTTCCTATATGTGCACAATTGATTCCTAAGCTGTAAAGTCGATAATAAGCGAGATATTAGCCCGTTTGTGCTCTGACCTTGAAAAAAAGGTCAAAGGTCAAATTCAAGATCATGAGAATACATGTATTCAGTATATATCATTTCCTATATGTTCACAATTGATTCCTAAACTGTTAATTCGATAATAAGCGAGATATTAGCCATTTTTTTCCTGTGACCTTGAAAAAATGAGGTCAGAGGTCAATTTCAAGGTCACAAGAATATTCAGCATATATCATTTCCTATATGTTCATAGTTGACCTTTAATCTCTAATCTAAGTATTAACCACGCAGACCGGCGATTCAAGGGCAACGAAACTTATACACGTCATACATAGGTACATTAGAGCAGTCTTTTGAAACAAAAATCTCAAATCTGATCAGACAGTTTTTGAGAAAACGACTGTCAAAGTCCAAAATTAGCCGTTTTTCGTCAATAATGGCCGCCATTTTGAAAATATTTCGAAAATCCAAAAACTAAAAATACCTCCCTCCTGAAATATATTCAGGCATTTTTGTGCAAAATTTCAGAAAGATTCGTCCACAAACTTTAAAGGTAAAAATGTAGACGGACGACGACGGACGCAACGCCATGGCAATAGGTTATCGGACCAAAGGTCCGGTAACCTAATATAGTGTGTTTTCGGGTTATACGTCAGTCATGACACTTGGTAGACCCAAAGAGGCCATTGGATAGGCCTGATAATTGTAACCGTTCAACGCTGCCTTCACATTGGAACGAAAAACATGCTTCGTTCTCATTGTTTTTCTGCTTTACTGCCAGTCCCTCACTGATGGCGGATCCTGTCTCGTAGAGAGCTTCCTGGAGCGTTTACAGACTGGTGCGGATCTGTCCGATGTTCTTCTCGCTCAAGTACAGAGCTGTAAGGTCGTCATCTTCATGAGAACACCCAAGTGTGGCAGCCGGACAGTCAGAGACGTGTTCACGGAACTCGGCAAACTGCACAACTACACCGCCATAACCAATGGCGCAGAAGTTAGTAGGCTTACCAATGTTAATATGAGTATACTCATGTCACATGCTACGACAATGGTGTGCAACGAATATGACGAATCATCTTTTTCTTTATAACCACTATCCACCAAGATTGATAGATTAAATAAGCTGGTGTATGTAAAAGGTGTCAAATTACTTTATCTTGCAAAACCTTTGATTTTCTAGAATGCCTCACCCATCCTCATGCGCGCATACCATTTTGAATGTTATGAATACGGGTTTCCAAAACGTATAGGCCAAGACATCTGAACTGCATATAACCAAATTGAAACTTTGCCGACCATTCAACAGAAAGCGCACATGTACATCTGCCGACGAGTTACCCATTCCCGGCCCCTCGTCATCACCCAGCACCTGTTATACCAGACGTATGGCTGTGCGGCGGGCGAACCTGCAATATTAAACGTTATCCGACACCCTCTCAACCACACAACCTCCGCGTACAACTTTGAAAAGTATGGCTCTAACTGGACGGATCGTGGCCCCTGGCACCCCAAGGAAGGTGCTGCCACAACCTACAACCAGGTGAACAGCATATGGCTAAAGCACTACTCAGAGGGGCTGATCCACCATAAAAATACAATCAATGCACATGCACGTTTACTGGGTGATGTATTTATTGGTCTTTCGCATGCATGCTGATTGTCCAGCCTGATCAAACAGGTTTTGAAATGTTATGAATTGAAGTATATAATCTCCACCTAGAAAGAAATAGATATGTACACGTGTCGCTGATCAGTTGTATTACATTACAAAATGTGGTTTCTTCACAGACTCTGGAGCAGTGCTTGAAACGCCACGGCTTGAAAAAGCCGTGTTTTTTGGAAAGGATGACGGCCCTCAAGTACTTCTGTGGTACTGCCGATATCTGTCGGTAAGTCACTACAATCAATATGGTCTCAATCGACCACAAAATGCATTGGCACATTCATGATGATCTAACCCTAATCTATGCTACTTGTTGTTGCCTTCCGCTACCACTTTTGGCCTCGGTACTTGGAAATGTACTTCGTTGGGGGTGTTTGATGCCCATCCATGTATTTGTCACACACAGTTTCTTCGTCAAGGCTCATAAATATTGTTCTTGGTATTGTATATCATTAGAACTGAACAAAAATCCGGCTTGCATCCGAAATATATCCGGCAGTTCAGCCTGACAATTCAATGATATTTTCCTGCAGTAAACGCTGGTCCTCCAAGCGATTGCCCCGAGCCAAGGCTAACCTCGATCGCTATTTGCTGGTGGGTCTGACCGAGGACTTGCCTGCCTTCTTCGAGGTATTAGAGACCTTCATCCCACATCTTTTCCAGAACGCCAGCCAGGTCTACAACAGGATAAGTAGGTTACGGCAGCACTATCAGAACATGTTACACATGGTCTCCTATTTACACTCTGTATTGTGAATAACGAGCATCTTATGTCCGCAGGATCCGAGTCCATAGCAAAGTGGAAAACTGTGCGCAAGGATCCATTGAGCGTCAAGATGCAAGAACAGCTGAAGATATGGCTCGCTCCAGACATAGAGCTTTACCAGTTTGCTAGGGCGAAGTTTTATCAAACCTTGGCCAAAGTGAAACAATACAAATGGAAATCCTGACTGAACCATGCTATCTCCGATGTTGTAAATTAGTTATTCAACAAATAAAGTATGTGTAGCATTGTGCATGTGCATTGTTCATGTCTTGAAGTAGGCCTAACGAATAACTAATTAGCCTTGGCACATAGACCGCGTTAAAAAATATCACATAGTCCTTATCACGGCATAAAGTGAGAGTAGTCCCTTGCCCAATACTAATATAACTACTGGGTGTCTCAGAAAAGAGAGCACGAGATGTTGTTCCTACATTATGTACGAACATACATGTATGCGACCCTTATCTCACCTATGATGCCGATAATATTATTCACTGTTTTTTTTCCTGTAGCCACTGTTGTCCAAACACTGTCTTGTGCAGACAGTGTCCTATGCTGAAAGTCGGAGAGTTTGCAACTCATCCTGGTAAAAAAAGGTAGACAAGCATTGATGAGAAGTCTCTCCTGCCAATCTGGGTCCTCGGGCAGGTGTTGGCTTCCAGCCTGATCTGGCAGCTCTGGCACACCATGGGTGCCTTTCTTGCTCTTGCCGAGGTATATTTTCGATATTGCACATTATCGACCTGATTTCGTCGGGCACTACTACACCGGTTGTTTTCCCCTTGGACTGCTGTCTCCTATAGTAGCTGCTGCTTAATGGAAGAAATTATAAACTCATTTTATCAGCCATTTTTACGGAAGCCCATAGATGACATGCACGTAAAAATTTTCAATTTTTTTTCCAGCAAAAAGCTAGCACGTTCGAACGTGGAAGCATTTAACACTATCACGTTCGCACGTGGAAACAGTTAAGGCTATTGCATTCACACGTGGAAAGTCCGAAGTTATCACGTTCACACGTGGAAGCATTTAACGTTCGCACGTGGAAACTTCAGGAGCTACCACGTTCGCACGTGCAAAGATTTGGGTGTTGTAGCATCAAATGCTTTCACGTGTGAACGTGGTAGCTTTGAATCGTTCTACGTGTGAACGTAGAAACCTAAATCTTTCTACGTGCAAACGTGGAAAGGTATAAATGCTTCGCCTTCCACGTGTGAACGTGGTAGCTTTGAAACTTTCTACGTGTGAACGTGGAAACCTACATCTTTCTACGTTCGAACGTGATAAGTTTTAAAGTTTCTACGTGCGAACGTGTAAGCATATATTGTTTCCACGTGTGAACGTGGTAGCTTTGAAACTTTCTACGTGTGAACGTGGAAATCTACATCTTTCTACGTTCGAACGTGATAGGTTTTAAAGTTTCTACATGCGAACGTGAAAGCATATATTGTTTCCACGTGTGAACGTGGTAGCTTTGAAACTTTCTACGTGTGAACGTGGAAATCTACATCTTTCTACGTTCGAACGTGATAGGTTTTAAAGTTTCTACGTGCGAACGTGAAAGCATACAATGTTTCCACGTGTGAACGTGGTAGCTTTGGACTTTCTACGTGTGAACGTGGAAGCCTAAAACCTTCCTACGTGCGAACGTGATAAGTTCTAAAGTTACCATGTGCGAACGTGATAGCGCTAAATGCTTCCACGTGCAAACGTGGTAGTTTTGAACTTTCTACTTCGAACGTGCAAGGTTTTTAATAGAAAAAACACCAATTTTTTCTCCCACACCTGTCACCTAAGGGCTTCCATACATTTTAACTCGATAGCTCGAATCATGATGCCTTTTAAGCATTTCCGTTGTTGCTTTTAACACTAAACGCATATATCTCATATTTGCCCTCACTATGACACCTACCTCATCTGGCACTCGAAACAATGCCCAATTGCCCATATATATATATATATATGCATATATTATATCAGTTCGGCTTCCATATCATTAAGCGTTGTCATAGAGAAACGATTTTATCGATACTTATATCCACAGTGAAGTGAAAATACTCATCCGATATCGATCATTTATTAATTTTAAATTAAATAGGAAAAAAAATGCTCTGCTGAATGTCCGAAACACAGGTGTTGTTCATATTGAATTATTGACCACGTACCTGTTAATTTGACCAAAATGCTGGTGAAGAGCTATACACGTTAGAGGGATATCCATCGTCATGGATGCAATAATGCGCAAGGGAGCAGACAAAAGATATTTTATTTCACTGATTGTTGTTACCTGTATCACTTTTTCTATCTTTGCATCTCGCCACTACCAGCTAACAGACCTACATGTATATCGGAGTCATGGTGATAGTACACAGGCGTGGAATAACAGTATACAACTTGTGACCTTGCAGAAAGAATACCATAGTAACAATACCAATAATCAGGTAATTATATCCTTAATTTTGTGATATCTTTCGAACGTGGTTTAGATTTTTTATTTTTTGAGGGGGGGGGGGGGGGAGTGCCTTTATGGTTTTAGCAGAATTTTTTTTTTTCTTCTTTCTTTCTTTCTTTTCTTCTTCCGCCGTTTTGGTTTCCGGACGATAACTTTAGATTGCCTTGACGGATTCTTGTCAAATTTTCACCACAAGTCAGAAATGATATGTGAAAGAACCCTATTCTTTTTGACCCGGATCCGAGGTCCGTGAGGATGAAATCAAGGCCAATTTTTGAAACTTGGTTTCCGGACGATAACTCAAAAAATATTCAGGCAATAGTTGCAGAACTTTGCATGGAGGTTTATATACCACCAGGGAAGAACCCTATTGATTTTGAGATCGATACCTCAAACGACCTTTGACCTAGAGGTCAAAATAATTTTTTGCTGAGTCATCCTTGAGGCATCCTGCATATCTCGGAAACAGTACATCGTAGAACGAAACGGACGTTATTTTCAGACTCGTCGCCCTAGACAAACATGTCTAGAGGGTATTATGGATGAACTTTGACCTTGACCAGAAATTTTTTTGCCGAGTCGGCATTTTTCGTTTTCGTCGATATCTCGGAATCGGTGCGTCGTAGTGCGAAACGGACGTTATTTTCGGACTCGTCGGCCTAGACAAACATGTCTAAAGGGTATTATGGATGAACTTTGACCTTGACCCGAAATTTTTTTGCCGAGTCGGCATTTTTCGTTTTCGTCGATATCTCGGAAACGGTGCATCGTAGAGCGAAACGGACGTTATTTTTGGACTCGTCGTCCTAGTCAAACATGTCTAAGGGGTATTATGGATGAACTTTGACCTTGACTCGAAATTTTTTTTGCTGAGTCGGCATTTTTCGTTTTTGTCGATATCTCGGAAACGGTGCATCGTAGAGCGAAACGGACGTTATTTTCGGACTCGTCGCCCTGGACAAACATGTCTAGAGGGTATTATGGATGAACTTTGACCTTGACCCGAAATTTTTTTGCCGAGTCGGCATTTTCCGTTTTTCGCCGATATCTCAGAAACGGTGCATCGTAGTGCGAAACGGACGTTATTTTCGGACTCGTCGTTCTAGACAAACATGTCTGAGGGGTATTATGGATGAACTTTGACCTTGACCCGAAATTTTTTGTCGAGTCGGCATTTTTCGTTTTCGTCGATATCTCGGAAACGGTGCGTCGTAGAGCGAAACGGACGTTATTTTCGGACTCGTCGCCCTAGACAAACATGTCTAATGGGTATTATGTATGAACTTTGACCTTGACCTTGAATTTTTCTGCCAAGTTGGCATTTTTCGTTTTTGTTGATATCTCGGAAACGGTGCGTCGTAGAGCGAAATGGACATTATTTTCGGACTCGTAGCCCTAGACAAACATGTCTGAGGGGTTTTATGGATGAATTTTGACCTTGACCCGAATTTTTTTTGCCGAGTCGGCATTTTTCGTTTTCGTCGATATCTCGGAAACGGTGCGTCGTAGAGCGAAACGGACGTTATTTTCGGACTCGTCCCCCTAGACAAACATGTCTAATGGGTATTATGTATGAACTTTGACCTTGACCTTGAATTTTTCTGCCAATTTGGCATTTTTCGTTTTTGTCGATATCTCAGGAAACGGTGCGTCGTAGAGCGAATCGAACGTTATTTTCGGACTCGTCGCCCTAGGCAAACAGGTTTTAAATGTATTATGAATGAACTTTGACCTTGACCCGAAATTTTTTTGCCGAGTCGGCATTTTTTGTTTCGCCGATTTCTCGGAAACGGTGCGTCATAGAGCGAAACGGACGTTATTTTCGGACTAGTCGCCCTAGACAAACATATCTAAGGGGTATCACAGATGAACTTTGAACTTGACCTGAAATTTTTTTGGCTGAGTCGACATTTTTCATTTTCGTCGATATCTAGTAGATATTATGAAATTAATCATCACACCGAAATGCCTCCAAGGCATCTTTAGGCCTTGACGTCTAGTTTTTAAAGCTTCCCTACACTTGTGGCGAGTGCAGAAGTTTCGTCGTCCTCGAATCGCTGGTCAGCACTTGGCGGCCAATCTGATTTTCCTCCGGGTGGGCAATAAAAAATGGCCCGAAATCCAGCCACTCTGTGTTTGAGCCATCTCCGAACAAAAAAATATCAATATTCGTAATGGGAGCTGCATGAAATAAACTGTCATAATACTTTGAGATTCAAAAATTGAAAGTCACGTATTATGGCGATTACAATGATGATCTTGAAAGGTCAATACCACCAATTTGTTTGAAAATGACCACATTCGGATTTTGGGGAGCTATTTTCTCAATTATCTGTTTTTGTAACATATATCTAAATGATGCATGGATCTGTAATATAATAGTGTGTACCCTCGTGACTTTTGTATAAAGTAGATTCCCAGAAAACATATTTTGGAATAGATTTTTCATATTGGAATGGGAAGTCATACACTGGGATTTCGTGTGTAAATTGACCTATGGATGGATCTACGAGTGTACGCATGACCTAGTGCTTACCTTGTTATCAGGATAATAGGAAGTGATCTATGTCAGATCTTTTGACCTTGAACTTCATTTTATGAACATGGCCGCGAGTGCATGGCAATCTGAGAAGTGTGACCTGGCCGTCGCAGTTGGAGAGAGTTTGGGTTTATATTGTAAGCATAATAGAAAGTCACAAACGTGTAGCTGTAGTTAATAGTTCGAGGGGAAAGTTTAGTGAGTTTAAAAAAAACATATGACCTAGCACTTACAGTATTACATTTCTTTGCTTCTCTTGATTTGTTTTAAAATTACACGTATGCTGACCATGGTTACTATATTTTATGAGTAGAGCATATTTTTTATTATCAGGTTTCATGTATTAATACTTCACGATACCATGCACGGGTGATAAGGAGAAAATCTCTTAAAGTAGCTAATGAAAGCAATCTACTCATATGACCTCATGAATAGCCGTTATGCTAGCTAATGAGCTTCAATATTTCAGTATAAAAATCACGAACATTTGCCACTATTTCGGTGATTTCTCGAGAACGATCACAGATATATTCAGGTTCTATTAAATTCAACACTAACGTTTTTTATCTACAAAACATGAAGAATTAAAAAAAAAATAGCCCAAAGTCTAAGAAAGGTTACCGGACAATATATATTTAAGATATTTTCCTATATTATCCTATATTGTCCCGTGACCTTGAAAATAAAATCATTGGTCAATTCAAGGGCACGAGAATGTTCAGCATACATGTATATTATTTCTATTATGTCCAAAAATTGATTCCTGAGCTGTAAAGTCGAAAATAAGTGAGATATTAGCCATTTTTTATCTGACCTTGAAAATGAGGTCAAAGGTCAGGTTCAAAATCATGATAATATTCAGCGTATATAATTTCCTCTATGTTACAATTAATTCCTAAGCTGTAAAGTCAAGAACAAGCAAGATATTTTGTTCTCTGACCTGGAAAATGAGGTCAAAGGTCAAATTCAAGGTCACCATAATATTCAGCATACATCATTTCATATATGTTCACTATGGATTCCTAAGCTGTAAAGTCGATAATAAGCGCGATATTAGCCATTTTGTGCTTTGACCTTGAAAATATGTTCAAGGTCAAATTCAAGGTCATCAAAATAGTCCGTGTATATCTTTTTCTATATATATATCCACAATTGGTTCCCAAGCTATAAAGTCAATAGAGGAGCAAGATATTAACCATTCTGTCCTTTGACCTTGAAAATGAGGTCAAAGGTCGAATCAAGGTCATGGAAATATTCAGCATATATCATTTTATATATGTTCACAATTGATTCCTATGCTGTAAAATCGATAATAATTGAGATGTTAGTCCTTTTGTCCTGTGACTTTGAAAATAAGGTCGAAGGTCAAATTCAAGGTCGCAAGAATATTCGGCATATGTCATTTCCTAATGTGTACAATTGATTCTTAACCTGTAAAGTCGATAATAAGCAAGATATTAGCCATTTTGTGCTTTGACCTTGAAAATATGTTCAAGGTCAAATTCAAGGTCATCAAAATAGTCCGTGTATATCTTTTTTTTATATGTCCACAATTGGTTCCCAAGCTATAAAGTCAATAGAGGAGCAAGATATTAACCATTTTGTCCTTTGACCTTGAAAATGAGGTCAAAGGTCGAATCAAGGTCATGGCAATATTCAGCATATATCATTTTATATATGTTCACAATTGATTCCTAAGCTGTAAAATCGATAATAATTGAGATATTAGTCCTTTTGTCCTGTGACTTTGATAATAAGGTCGAAGGTCAAATTCAAGGTCACAAGAATATTCGGCATATGTCATTTCCTATATGTGTACAATTGATTCTTAACCTGTAAAGTCGATAATAAGCAAGATATTAGCCATTTCGTGCCTGACCTTGAAAATAAGGTCAAAGGTCAATCTCAAGGTCATCAAAATATTCGGCATACATCGAAAACATGCTTCGTTCTCATTGTTTTTCTGCTTTGTTGCCAGTCCGTCACTGACGGCGGGTCCTGTCTCGTAGAGAGCTTCCTGGAGTGTTTACAGACTGGTGCGAATCTGTCCGATGTTCTTCTCGCTCAAGTACAGAGCTGTAAGGTCGTCATCTTCATGAGAACACCCAAGTGTGGCAGCCGGACAGTCAGAGACGTGTTCACGGAACTCGGCAAATTGCACAACTACACCGCCACAACCAATGGCGCAAAAGTTAGTAGGCTTACCACTGTTAATATGAGTATACTCATGTCTGATGCTACGACAATGGTGTGCAACGAATATGACGAATCATCTTTTTCTTTATAACCACTATCCACCAAGATTGATAGATTAAATAAGCTGGTGTATGTCAAAGCCTTGCAAAAATCTTGCAAAACCTTTGATTTTCTAGAATGCCTCACCCATCCTCATGCGCGCATACCATTTTGAATGACTTATGAATGCGGGTTCCCGAAACGTATAGGCCAAGACATCTGAACTGCATATAACCAAATTGAAACTTTGCCGACCATTCAACAGAAAGCGCACATGTAGGCTACATCTGCCGACGAGTTACACATTCCCGACCCCTCGTCATCACCCAGCACCTGTTGTACCAGACGTATGACTGTGCGGCGGGCGAACCTGCAATATTAAACGTTATCCGACACCCTCTCAACCACACAACCTCCGCGTACAACTTTCAAAAGTATGGCTCTAACTGGACGGATCGTGGCCCCTGGCACCCGAAGGAAGGTGCTGCCACAACCTACAACCAGGTGAACAGCATATGGCTAAAGCACTACTCAGAGGGGCTGATCCAGCATAAAAATACAATCAATGCACATGCACGTTTACTGGGTGATGTATTTATTGGTCTTTCGCATGCATGCTGATTGTCCAGCCTGATCAAACAGGTTTTAAAATGTTATGAATTGGAGTATATAATCTCCACCTAGAAAGAAATAGATACGTACACGTGTCGCTGATCAGTAGTACATGTATTACATTACAAAATGTGGTTTCCTCACAGACCCTGGAGCAGTGCTTGAAACGCCACGGCTTGAAACAGCCGTGTTTTTTGGAAAGGATGACGGCCCTCAAGTACTTCTGTGGTACTGCCGATATCTGTCGGTAAGTCACTACAATCAATATGGTCTCAATCGAGCACAAAATGCATTGGCACATTCATGATGATCTAACCCTAATCTATGCTACTTGTTGTTGCCTTCCGCTACCACTTTTGGCCTCGGTACTTGGAAATGTACTTCGTTGGGGGTGTTTGATGCCCATCCATGTATTTGTCACACACAGTTTCTTCGTCAAGGCTCATAAATATTGTTCTTGGTATTGTATATCATTAGAACTGAACAAAAATCCGGCTTGCATCCGAAATATATCCGGCAGTTCAGCCTGACAATTCAATGATATTTTCCTGCAGTAAACGCTGGTCCTCCGAGCGATTGCCCCGAGCCAAGGCTAACCTCGATCGCTATTTGCTGGTGGGTCTGACCGAGGACTTGCCTGCCTTCTTAGTTTAAACATATTTATTTTAATTGGATTGTACAATAGTTCCCGAAGGAACTAATCTAGGTACTCTCCAAGAGAAAAAAACCGAACAAAATTGAAAAAAAAAAAAAAAAAAAAAAAAAAAAATGAACGTAAACAATGAAGCAAGTAAAATACAAACAAACTAGATATATACAAAGTTATAATACATGAGAGAATCGAATGGATGGTCCATGAGTATGATATGAGATGACATGAAAAAGAAAAACATTATATTTTAATATAAATTGGTGTTTAACATTTTAGTTGAAGAGATGAAAATTAAACATAATATAACAAAACATGAAGACAATACAAGCGAACTAAATAGCCACAAAGATACTATTAAGATATTAATGATCCATGAGATGACATGAAAGGAAGATGAGACACAATTTTACACTGCGTGAGTGTTCGCGAAACGGCCTGTTGTTATTATATAAGCTTGAACAGCATGCATAATATATATGTTTGTTTGAGAATCGAAATTACAGTTCCCTGCTGTCAGAACCTCTATACGTTCTAATAACGGCATTTTATTAAAAGGTTGATAGTTTTTGGATTCGAGAATTTCATCTAAAGATTTGAGAAGTTTATTTCTTTGTACTGGATACTTAGGGCATTGGAGGAAATAATGAAGAGCTGTTTCATTCGGAAAACCACAAGAACAAGAAGGAGAGTCAATTATGGAATTTTTGAATAGGTGATTATTTAACTTGCTGTTTTTAGTCGTATTCTTGTCAGCAGGATATTTGGAAGTCGTTTACCAGTGGAGTACCAAGTGGGAGCGTGTTCTGCAATATAGATAGACTTGATTTTTCTCACAAATGAATTCTTACTTGGTTCAGTTCTCACATCGTTGGGGAGGGAGTTCCACAGGGACAATGAACGAGGGACAAAGGATCGGCGGAATCGTTCGGTCTTGCAGCGGGGCAGGTCCATGGTTCTGCAATTCCTCAACATGTTTTCGACTGGAGTTCGTAAATAAGGCAGAATAATATTCGACAGATATTGTGGAGCTTGAGAATTGAGACACTTATATAATGTAGATAGGCTGCTGATTTTTCTGCGTTCAGACAGAGGCGTCCATCCCAGATCTTTGAGTAGTTTTTGGCGATTAGTGTTGAAAAGCGCACCGGAACAAATCAGGGCCGCTTGATGCTGCATATTTTCCAATTTATTATCATTAGTAATGGTCTGATCGGCGAAAACTATGGAGCCATATTCAAGGATAGGTCTTATATAAGTAAAATATAATTGTTGCAAAGTATTGCGATTGAATTTTCGGGATAGTTTCCTCAGAATGTTCAAGCGTGCGCCTGCTGATTTACAAACGTTCTGAACATGGTCGTTCCAGGACATGTTACTTGTAAGTGTGATACCAAGGTGGTTATGAAATTGCGAATCTAGCAAAGTATTGCCGTCTAAATACAGCGGTTCATATTTAACAACTTTCCTTTTCGTGCTAATGGTGAGTACCTCCGTTTTGTTTGGATTCAGTGTCATGAACCAGGCAGTGGCCCATTTATTAATGATATCTAAAGATGTATTTAGATTCCTTACCGAAAGGACAGGATTGTCCATAACACTCCATACGATTGTATCATCCGCATATAGATTCACATTGCAATTTATGTTGTCAGTTAAGTCATTTATATACACTAAGAACAGTAAAGGACCTAATATAGACCCCTGTGGGACACCCGACTTTATATCAGCTACATCTGACTTTATACTGTTTATTACAACTTGCTGTTTTCTGTTAAGTAGATAGGAATATAGAATATCGAGTAGTTCTTATTCTTCGAGGTATTAGAGACCTTCATCCCACATCTTTTCCAGAACGCCAGCCAGGTCTACAACAGGATAAGTAGGTTACGGCAGCACTATCAGAACATGTTACACATGGTCTCCTATTTACACTCTGTATTGTGAATAACGAGCATCTTATGTCCGCAGGATCCGAGTCCATAGCAAAGTGGAAAACTGTGCACAAGGATCCATTGAGCGTCAAGATGCAAGAACAGCTGAAGATATGGCTCGCTCCAGACATAAAGCTTTACCAGTTTGCTAGGGCGAAGTTTTATCAAACCTTGGCCAAAGTGAAACAATACAAATGGAAATCCTGACTGAACCATGCTATCTCCGATGTTGTAAATTAGTTATTCAACAAATAAAGTATGTGTAGCATTGTGCATGTGCATCGTTCATGTCTTGAAGTAGGCCTAATGAATAACTAATTAGCCTTGGCACATAGACCGCGTTAAAAAATATCACATAGTCCTTATCACGGCATAAAGTGAGAGTAGTCCCTTGCCCAATACTAATATAACTACTGGGTGTCTCAGAAAAGAGAGCACGAGATGTTGTTCCTACATTATGTACGAACATACATGTATGCGACCCTTATCTCACCTATGATGCCGATAATATTTTTCACTGTTTTTTTTCCTGTAGCCACTGTTGTCCAAACACTGTCTTGTGCAGACAGTGTCCTATGCTGAAAGTCGGAGAGTTTGCAACTCATCCTGGTAAAAAAAGGTAGAAAAGCATTGATGAGAAGTCTCTTCTGCCAATCTGGGTCCTCGGGCAGGTGTTGGCTTCCAGCCTGATCTGGCAGCTCTGGCACACCATGGGTGCCTTTCTTGCTCTTGCCGAGGTATATTTTCGATATTGCACATTATCGACCTGATTTCGTTGGGCACTACTACACCGGTCGTTTTCCCCTTGGACTGCTGTCTCCTATAGTAGCTGCTGCTTAATGGAAAAAATTATAAACTCATTTTATCAGCCATTTTTACGGAAGCCCATAGATGACATGCGCGTAAAAATTTTCAATGTCTTTTCCAGCAAAAAGCTAGCACGTTCGAACGTGGAAGCATTTAACACTATCACGTTCGCACGTGGAAACAGTTAAGGCTATTGCATTCACACGTGGAAAGTCCGAAGTTATCACGTTCACACGTGGAAGCATTCAACGTTCGCACGTGGAAACTTCAGGAGCTACCACGTTCGCACGTGCAAAGATTTGGGTGTTGTAGCATCAAATGCTTTCACGTGTGAACGTGGTAGCTTTGAATCGTTCTACGTGTGAACGTAGAAACCTAAATCTTTCTACGTGCAAACGTGGAAAGGTATAAATGCTTCCACGTGTGAACGTGGTAGCTTTAAAACTTTCTACGTGTGAACGTGGAAACCTACATCTTTCTACGTTCGAACGTGATAAGTTTTTATGTGCGAACGTGAAAGCATATATTGTTTCCACGTGTGAACGTGGTAGCTTTGAAACTTTCTACGTGTGAACATGGAAATCTACATCTTTCTACGTTCGAACGTGATAGGTTTTAAAGTATCTACATGCGAACGTGAAAGCATATATTGTTTCCACGTGTGAACGTGGTAGCTTTGAAACTTTCTACGTGTGAACGTGGAAATCTACATCTTTCTACGTTCGAACGTGATAGGTTTTAAAGTTTCTACGTGCGAACGTGAAAGCATATAATGTTTCCACGTGTGAACGTGGTAGCTTTGGACTTTCTACGTGTGAACGAGGAAGCCTAAAACCTTCCTACATGCGAACGTGATAAGTTCTAAAGTTACCATGTGCGAACGTGATAGCGCTAAATGCTTCCACGTGCAAACGTGGTAGTTTTGAACTTTCTACTTCGAACGTGCAAGGTTTTTAATAGAAAAAACACCAATTTTTTCTCCCACACCTGTCACCTAAGGGCTTCCATACATTTTAACTCGATAGCTCGAATCATGATGCCTTTTAAGCATTTCCGTTGTTGCTTTTAACACCAAACGCATATATCTCATATTTGCCCTCACTATAACACCTACCTCATCTGGCACTCGAAACAATGCCCAATTGCCCATATATATATATATGCATATATTATATCAGTTCGGCTTCCATATCATTGAGCGTTGTCATAGAGAAACGATTTTATCGATACTTATATCCACAGTGAAGTGAAAATACTCATCCGATATCGATCATTTATTAATTTTAAATTAAATAGGAAAAAAAATGCTCTGCTCAATGTCCGAAACACAGGTGTTGTTCATATTGAATTATTGACCACGTACCTGTTAATTTGACCAAAATGCTGGTGAAGAGCTATACACGTTAGAGGGATATCCATCGTCATGGATGCAATAATGCGCAAGGGAGCAGACAAAAGATATTTTATTTCACTGATTGTTGTTACCTGTATCATTTTTTCTATCTTTGCATCTCGCCACTACCAGCTAACAGACCTACATGTATATCGGAGTCATGGTGATAGTACACAGGCGTGGAATAACAGTATACAACTCGTGACCTTGCAGAAGGAATACCATAGTAACAATACCAATAATCAGGTAATTATATCCTTAATTTTGTGATATCTTTCGAACGTGGCTTAAATTTTTTTATTTTTTGATGGGGGGGGGGGGGGGGGAATGCCTTTATGGTTTTAGCAGAATTTTTTTTTTTTCTTTCTTTCTTTTTTTTCTTCTTTCGCCGTTTTGGTTTCCAGACGATAACTTTAGATTGCCTTGACGGATTCTTGTCAAATTTTCACCACAAGTCAGAAATGATATGTGAAAGAACCCTATTCTTTTTGAGCCGGATCCGAGGTCCGTGAGGTCCGTGAGGACGAAATCAAGGCCAATTTTTGAAACTTGGTTTCCGGACGATAACTCAAAAAATATTCAGGCAATAGTTGCAGAACTTTGCATGGAGGTTTATATACCACCAGGGAAGGACCCTATTGATTTTGAGATCGATACCTCAAACGACCTTTGACCTAGAGGTCAAAATAATTTTTTGCTGAGTCATCCTTGAGGCATCCTGCATATCTCGGAAACAGTACATCGTAGAACGAAACGGACGTTATTTTCAGACTCGTCGCCCTAGACAAACATGTCTAGAGGGTATTATGGATGAACTTTGACCTTGACCAGAAATTTTTTTGCCGAGTCGGCATTTTTCGTTTTCGTCGATATCTCGGAAACGGTGCGTCTTAGTGCGAACGGACGTTATTTTCGGACTCGTCGGCCTAGACAAACATGTCTAAAGGGTATTATGGATGAACTTTGACCTTGACCCGAAATTTTTTTGCCGAGTCGGCATTTTTCGTTTTCGTCGATATCTCGGAAACGGTGCATCGTAGAGCGAAACGGACGTTATTTTTGGACTCGTCGTCCTAGTCAAACATGTCTAAGGGGTATTATGTATGAACTTTGACCTTGACCTTGATTTTTTCTGCCAAGTTGGCATTTTTCGTTTTTGTCGATATCTCGGAAACGGTGCATCGTAGAGCGAATCGAACGTTATTTTCGGACTCGTCGCCCTAGGCAAACAGGTCTTAAATGTATTATGAATGAACTTTGACCTTGACCCGAAATTTTTTTGCCGAGTCGGCATTTTTTGTTTCCGCCGATATCTCGGAAACGGTGCGTCATAGAGCGAAACGGACGTTATTTTCGGACTAGTCGCCCTAGACAAACATGTCTAAGGGGTATTACGGATGAACTTTGAACTTGACCTGAAATTTTTTTGGCTGAGTCGACATTTTTCATTTTCGTCGATATCTAGTAGATATTATGAAATTAATCATCACACCGAAATGCCTCCAAGGCATCTTTAGGCCTTGACGTCTAGTTTTCAAAGCTTCCCTACACTTGTGGCGAGTACAGAAGTTTCGTCGTCCTCGAATCGCTGGTCAGCACTTGGCGGCCAATCTGATTTTCCTCCGGGTGGGCAATAAAAAATGGCCCGAAATCCAGCCACTCTGTGTTTGAGCCATCTCCGAACAAAAAAATATCAATATTCGTAATGGGAGCTGCATGAAATAAACTGTCATAATACTTTGAGATTCACAAATTGAAAGTCACGTATTATGGCGATTACAATGATGATCTTGAAAGGTCAATACCACCAATTTGTTTGAAAATGACCACATTCGGATTTTGGGGAGCTATTTTCTCAATTATCTGTTTTTGTAACATATATCTAAATGATGCATGGATCTGTAATATAATAGTGTGTACCCTCGTGACTTTTGTATAAAATAGATTCCCAGAAAACATATTTTGGGATAGATTTTTCATATTGGAATGGGAAGTCATACACTGGGATTTCGTGTGTAAATTGACCTATGGATGGATCTACGAGTGTACGTATGACCTAGTGCTTAGCTTCCTATCAGGATAATAGGAAGTGATCTATGTCAGATCTTTTGACCTTGAACTTCATTTTATGAAGATGGCCGCGAGTGCATGGCAATCTGAGAAGTGTGACCTGGCCGTCGCAGTTGGAGAGAGTTTGGGTTTATATTGTAAGCATAATAGAAAGTCACAAACGTGTAGCTGTAGTTAATAGTTCGAGGGGAAAGTTTAGTGAGTTAAAAAAAAACATATGACCTAGCACTTACAGTATTACATTTCTTTGCTTCTCTTGATTTGTTTTAAAATTACACGTATGCTGACCATGGTTACTATATTTTATGAGCAGAGCATATTTTTTATTATCAGGTTTCATGTATTAATACTTCACGATACCATGCACGGGTGATAAGGAGAAAATCTCTTAAAGTAGCTAATGAAAGCAATCTACTCATATGAGCTCATGAATAGCCGTTATGCTAGCTAATGAGCTTCAATATTTCAGTATAAAAATCACGAACATTTGCCACTATTTCGGTGATTTCTCGAGAACGATTACAGATATATTCAGGTTCTATTAAATTCAACACTAACGTTTTTTATCTACAAAACATGAAGAATTAAAAAAAAAAAAAGCCCAAAGTCTAAGAAAGGTTACCGGACAATATATATTTAAGATATTTTCCTATATTATCCTATATTGTCCCGTGACCTTGAAAATAAAATCATTGGTCAATTCAAGGGCACGAGAATGTTCAGCATACATGTATATTATTTCTATTATGTCCAAAAATTGATTCCTGAGCTGTAAAGTCGATAATAAGTGAGATATTAGCCATTTTTTATGTGACCTTGAAAATGAGGTCAAAGGTCAGGTTCAAAATCATGATAATATTCAGCGTATATAATTTCCTCTATGTTACAATTAATTCCTAAGCTGTAAAGTCAAGAACAAGCAAGATATTTTGTTCTCTGACCTGGAAAATGAGGTCAAAGGTCAAATTCAAGGTCACCATAATATTCAGCATACATCATTTCCTATATGTTCACTATGGATTCCTAAGCTGTAAAGTCGATAATAAGCGCGATATTAGCCATTTTGTGCTTTGACCTTGAAAATATGTTCAAGGTCAAATTCAAGGTCATCAAAATAGTCCGTGTATATCTTTTTCTATATATATATCCACAATTGGTTCCCAAGCTATAAAGTCAATAGAGGAGCAAGATATTAACCATTCTGTCCTTTGACCTTGAAAATGAGGTCAAAGGTCGAATCAAGGTCATGGAAATATTCAGCATATATCATTTTATATATGTTCACAATTGATTCCTATGCTGTAAAATCGATAATAATTGAGATGTTAGTCCTTTTGTCCTGTGACTTTGAAAATAAGGTCGAAGGTCAAATTCAAGGTCGCAAGAATATTCGGCATATGTCATTTCCTAATGTGTACAATTGATTCTTAACCTGTAAAGTCGATAATAAGCAAGATATTAGCCATTTTGTGCTTTGACCTTGAAAATATGTTCAAGGTCAAATTCAAGGTCATCAAAATAGTCCGTGTATATCTTTTTTTATATGTCCACAATTGGTTCCCAAGCTATAAAGTCAATAGAGGAGCAAGATATTAACCATTTTGTCCTTTGACCTTGAAAATGAGGTCAAAGGTCGAATCAAGGTCATGGCAATATTCAGCATATATCATTTTATATATGTTCACAATTGATTCCTAAGCTGTAAAATCGATAATAATTGAGATATTAGTCCTTTTGTCCTGTGACTTTGATAATAAGGTCGAAGGTCAAATTCAAGGTCACAAGAATATTCGGCATATGTCATTTCCTATATGTGTACAATTGATTCTTAACCTGTAAAGTCGATAATAAGCAAGATATTAGCCATTTCGTGCCTGACCTTGAAAATAAGGTCAAAGGTCAATCTCAAGGTCATCAAAATATTCGGCATACATCGAAAACATGCTTCGTTCTCATTGTTTTTCTGCTTCGTTGCCAGTCCGTCACTGACGGCGGGTCCTGTCTCGTAGAGAGCTTCCTGGAGTGTTTACAGACTGGTGCGGATCTGTCCGATGTTCTTCTCGCTCAAGTACAGAGCTGTAAGGTCGTCATCTTCATGAGAACACCCAAGTGTGGCAGCCGGACAGTCAGAGACGTGTTCACGGAACTCGGCAAATTGCACAACTACACCGCCACAACCAATGGCGCAAAAGTTAGTAGGCTTACCACTGTTAATATGAGTATACTCATGTCTGATGCTACGACAATGGTGTGCAACGAATATGACGAATCATCTTTTTCTTTATAACCACTATCCACCAAGATTGATAGATTAAATAAGCTGGTGTATGTAAAAGGTGTCAAAATACTTTATCTTGCAAAACCTTTGATTTTCTAGAATGCCTGACCCATCCTCATGCGCGCATACCATTTTGAATGACTTATGAATGCGGGTTCCCAAAACGTATAGGCCAAGACATCTGAACTGCATATAACCAAATTGAAACTTTGCCGACCATTCAACAGAAAGCGCACATGTACATCTGCCGACGAGTTACACGTTCCCGACCCCTCGTCATCACCCAGCACCTGTTATACCAGACGTATGACTGTGCGGCGGGCGAACCTGCAATATTAAACGTTATCCGACACCCTCTAAACCACACAACCTCCGCGTACAACTTTCAAAAGTATGGCTCTAACTGGACGGATCGCGGCCCCTGGCACCCCAAGGAAGGTGCTGCCACAAAATACAACCAGGTGAACAGCGTATGGCTAAAGCACTACTCAGAGGGGCTGATCCACCATAAAAATACAATCAATGCACATGCATGTTTACTGTGGGATGTGTATATTGGTCTTTCGCATGCATGCTGATTGTCCAGCCTGATCAAACAGGTTTTAAAATGTTATGAATTGGAGTATATAATCTCCACCTAGAAAGAAATAGATATGTACACGTGTCGCTGATCAGTTGTATTACATTACAAAATGTGGTTTCTTCACAGACCCTGGAGCAGTGCTTGAAACGCCACGGCTTGAAAAAGCCGTGTTTTTTGGAAAGGATGACGGCCCTCAAGTACTTCTGTGGTACTGCCGATATCTGTCGGTAAGTCACTACAATCAATATGGTCTCAATCCACCACACAAGGCATTGGCACATTCATGATGATCTAACCCTAATGTATGCTACTTGTTGTTGCCTTCCGCTACCACTTTTGGCCTCGGTACTTGGAAATGTACTTGAAGTTCGTTGGGGGTGTTTGATGTCCGTCCATGTATTTGTCACAAACAGTTTCTTCGTCAAGGCTCATAAATATTGTCCTTGGTATTGTATATCATCAGAAGTGAACAAAGATTCGGGTTGCTTCCGAAATATATCCGTCAGTTTAGCCTGCCATTTTATGATATTTTCCTACAGTGAACGCTGGTCCTCGGAGCGACTGCCCCGAGCCAAGGCTAACCTCGATCGCTATTTGTTGGTGGGTCTGACCGAGGACTTGCCTGCCTTCTTTGAGGTATTAGAGACCTTCATCCCGCGTCTTTTCCAGAACGCCAGCCAGGTCTACAATAGGATAAGTAGGTTACGGCAGCACTATCAGAACATGTTACACATGGTCTCTTATATTACACTCTGTATTGTGAATAACGAGCATCTTATGTCTGCAGAATCCGAGTCCATGGCAAAGTGGAAAACTGTGCGCAAGGATCCATTGAGCGTCAAGATGCAAGAACAGCTGAAGATATGGCTCGCTCCAGACATAGAGCTTTACCAGTTTGCTAGGGCGAAATTCTATCAAACCTTGGCCAAAGTGAAACAATACAAATGGAACTCCTGATTGAACCATGATATCGGCGATGTTGTAAATAAGTTATGCAACAAATAAAGTATAAGTAAGTGCATTGTTTATGCTTCAAAGATTTGTATCTGTGTGTATCGTTGTGATCTACGCCGATGACGGATTTAGTGCAAAGAAAGACGTTTGTTGCGACTCTACAATCATGTCGCAACAAATGGATGATTTGTTGGGATAGGGATTTTGAAGGGATGTATGTAAATTTGCGTCAATAATTTATACCACATTCGTTCCTAGTCACATAGGGATACTGTATCCTGTTTAATAGGATTGCAATTATAGGTTGAAATCAGCGCACATTTCAATACACTGATTGGACTATACCTGGAAATTGATTTGTCGGATTATCAATAAAGCTACAGTCAAAATCGGATCAATATCAACCATTCAGGAAAACCCCAGACGAGAGATAACGTCATCTGTGTGAAACGCATCGACGTACCTGAACGGTCAACAAATGCTGTCACCCGGGACCAAAACATGTCCCCCATTATCATCTCATTACCCAAGACAACAATACGATGGCTGAATATGGTGCCAACATGAATGAACCCAAACCAGCACGGGGCCGCCACTGACAATCCACGGACCACTCCATACCACCCCGACCAATGTGTCGGCACTCCGGAGTGAATATGGGCCAGTAGAAATGAACACGGAAGACCATGTCAGGATCATGGACCCATCTCCAACCCAACATGTCGTCAACACAGATCACCAGGAACCATCGAGGAAAATGAACCATCGTTCATGAGTTACGAACTGACCTGGACCATAATGGACCAAACATGGCCTTCCCATGTCACCCAGAATTGCTGAAAAGCTTAATCTATTTCAATGAAATCTATCGAAATATCCTGGTTGGTGGCCCAGACCAGGATAGTCAATCACATACCATCATGGAACATTCATGGAACCAACACCTATCTGACTCAAATCCGGCAAAATACCAGACTCAATGATCCCTGATTCGCTAATTCCTCACTTCTCATCAATGATTTGTAAAGAGCCCTTATTTCGAATCGGCTCTGGGACCAGTTAGTCAGTAAGAAAGGACTCAGTTATTACTTCAGGGTTCGGTGCCATGTTTCTGGACGATAGTATCATGTAACAGCTGTATTTGTTTTTATATATTTATTAATTCATATGAACCCTATAAATAATGCAATTTGTGTAACAACAACTCACTTTTGTCCAGTACTACATACATGTATCATCAAATAAACACATGGCTACAAAAGCAACTTCTGTCACTAAACGCTTCAGGTACACAAGAACTTAAATATCACCATGATGCATACAGTTGAATGAGGTCATCACCAACATCATAATGTTCATATCATGAAATTCATACATGTATCATAATGTTCACAATCTTCCCTGGAACTGAAAAAGAAACGAAACACAACGAATTCATGCAGATATGAGACATGGATCTAGTCAAGGGCGCAACCACTGGGGGGGTCGGGGGGTCACGACCCCCCAACCTTTGTGGTGACCCCCCCAACTTTGGGACAGTTTTTTTTCGTGGGAGATATAATGTTATAATGTGCATAGAATTAATGCTAAAAAAACCATCAGATGAAACCAAATACCACCATTTATCATGTGTATTTCAAAAAAATTTCCGGGGGCATGCCCCCAGACCCCCTATAGTGTTGCTTCACTCCTTCGGGGCTCGCGTTATAAAATCATGTTTTATCCAAACATTGGACCGACCCCCCCCCCCCCCCCCCCATCTTTTACACCGTGGTTCCGCCCCTGGATCTAATCTGAACTAATGTCTAATTTGGAGTTTGCATTAGACAGTGTCTCTGAAGCACTTTTTTGGTAAGTCACTCTGCCAGCTGTTTCTTGGTACCAGTCCACAGAATGTTCTCCACTTCATGCACTTGTCCACTGTCCAACATCTCTTTGATTGCACCGATTCCTCTCCGGGGGATTGGTGGACTTGAGGGCCTGACACAAAGAAAAGCCGTCTACCACACAGATGATGGACGGAGTGATCCTATCACAAATCCGTGAAGTGAGTGCACCATACCACAACAACAGATACACTGCTGTCTCCAGCAAGTGAACTACAAACAACACTGTCAAAATTGCCAAAATATTGGCGAGAAAACATTCATTTGCTCCCATGGTTCACAAGTGTCCACCCTATGAACCTCCGCCCAAAAAGATGCCAAGTGACTGAAAACCACCAGTTCCAGTCTGCTTTGTCACAAAGTTGTTGAAACTTCAAGGTCGCCATGTCCGATCGCAGCATCTTGATCACCTTGGTCACTTCATTTATGTCACTGACCATAACATTATTCAAGCTTGCAGAGAATCGACATGCATGAAGCATGACATCTGATATACTTTGTCTGGATAACAACCACAGAATTTGCCCTATTTTGGAGCCAAGCAAGCCCCTTGCTTGTCCAGAGGAACATAGTCAGATCCATGGCGGAGACCTTGGCTCCAGTGCCTAGAACATCTCTGACTCTACATGAATGTTTCATCAATGTTTCTTTCCTCAATGTTTCTACACGGATGTTTCGTCAATGTTTCTCGTCTATATTCGCAGAGCATGACAAATACTCACTGAACAGTCAGTTCCTGCACAAGCTTTGCATACATCAGACTTCGCAGTGATATTCTCCACCACTGTTGCACTAGTTGTTGTCCCTTTCAGTGCAAGTAGTTTGTCAGTAAGTACTGAGGGCATGTTTGGGTTTCTGCCAAATTTTATACCAACTGATACGGACTGCAACCAGATCCATTCAACAGTGAGTTATTGGACATGAGTGCCCAGTACATTATCGTGTCCAAGTACTTGTTATTGTGTTCCACTTTGCCTATGTGAGTTCGCTTGTACATGTAGCTGTCAGTACTTGTGTATGTGAGTTCGCTGTCAGTACTAGCTGTCGTTCTTCGACATCTACGTTCACGTCATCAAGAAGCTTGAAAACCAGGACTGCGTCTGGTAATTTCAATTTCATTTCTACCAAAATCCGCCTTGGCGCTGATCAAAGTCAGAATATGCCTCCGAAGCACTGTCTCTTTCTTTTTTTCCTTGAATAAACCATCCAGGGTCTCCAGAAGTGTGTCCATTCCATCTTCTTGTTGAAATCTTCCGCACTAATCTAAACCCCTGTTCTTCCAGGGGTGACTGTCAGTCGCAGGGACACAGCTGAAGCTTACTTTTTCAAGGAACCCTGTAATCTGCAGGTCATTACTCCACTGGTCATATATGTAAGCTACTTACATTTTTTAACTTACATTTTTAAAAAAATTTTCCCCTCTTTTCCAGGTTACCGCACCTATGGTCCGAAAACCTATTGCCGTGGCGTTGCGTCCGTCGTCGTCGTCGTCCGTCCACATTTTTATCTTTAAAGTTTACGGTCCAATCTTTCTGAAAATTTTGAAAAGGATACCTTAAAATAATTCGAGAAGGGGGTATTTTTTAGTTTTTAGATTTTTAAATTTTTTTTCAAAATGGCGGCCGTGTTCGTCAAAAAACAGTCAATTTTGAACTTTGGCGGCCATTTTCTAAAAAACTATGAGATCAGATTTGAGATTTTTATTTCAAAAGATTCTCCTTATGTACCTCTGTGATGTGTATAGTTTGGTTGCCCTTGAAATGCATGTCTGCGTATCGCGGCCATTTTGAATTTTCGGCGGGTTGACGAAAAAAAAATTTCGGCCCAAATTGCATTACTATCCATTTTGGGCCATTTCTAGACAAAAAAAGAATTTCACCCTTTGAAAAAAAATTTCGGCACTTTTTTCTTTCATATTATGGGAGCTGCCAGGACTGTTCTCCTAGAACGCCTGAAAATAGAGCTTAGAAATTGGCACTTACAAATGGGAAGTCATCTATGGCGACTTGTGTGGTGACCTTGAATTTGACCTTGGATGACCTTGAAAGGTCAAAACAGCCATTTTGGGGTCGAAAAATGCCCAAATTTGCACCTTGTCTGTCTTTTCTCGAAAACTGTTTGATCAGTTTGAGATTTGTCAATTATGGATTTTTGTTTTAAAAAATTCCCCTTAGGAACTTTCATGATGTATGTAAGTTTTGTTGCGCTTGAATCGCCGGTCTCCGTGTGGCGGCCGTTTTGAATTTTTGACGGGTCGGTGAAAAAAATTTTGTTTGGCCCAAATCGCATTACTATTAATTTTGAGTCATTTCTAGGCAAACAAAAAAATTTTTCACCCTTTGAAAAACATTTTGGACTTTGCATAATGAGCATATAGGAAGTCATATATGAAACAACTGATGATGATCTTGAGCATGACCTCAGATTACCTCCGACGTTAAATGTGTAAATCAGCCACTGAGGCTTAAACGCTTGCACATACAGGTTAGGATTGTGCATAAACTTACAAGAAATTGTGTATTTATGGCACATATTTTGATGACCTTGAATTTTACCTTAAATGACCATGAAGGCCAAATCTCAAAATCTTGCCTGACCTGACATGTGTACATTGGCCTCCGCAGACAAAATAATTGTTGATAGAGCTTATATGTTTGTATTATACACATATATACTGTATATAAAGTCATATGCAGCATACCTAATTGTGACATTGCCGTTTCACAAAGATGACGTTGATTGGTAAATGTCAAGGTCCTATATCACCTGCAATGCTTCTAAAAACCGAAATTGTCCGGTAACCCATCTTAGCCCTTGGGCTAATTTTTGTCATTGGACTCGTTTTGTTCACTTGAAATGCTTTATACTAGGGCATTGCTTCCATGATTATTGCCTTCAGCATAACATTCACACGGAAGCAACGGACGCGGTGGACATACGATCGAAGACCACAAATTCATACCCACCGACATCATAGTTTGAATTTAAAGTTACAAAAAAATGTAATAATAATATATAAATATTTATGTTTACAGTAACTATACATGGATATATACTGGCTCTGGCTCCTTATAATTGTCAGCAATTTCATACCACATAGCCTTCATATATAAATGAGAATGGGGGGGGGGGGAGGTCACACTTTTGTTTAGAATCTTGTTGGGTGGGTGGATAATATATGTGTTCTCGATATCTGTGTGTGTGTGTGGGGGGGGGGGGGGAAGGTCACACCTTGACAGCTGGATCTGGACATGCATTTTAAGAGATTTACATTTGACACCAAATGTACGATTATTATGCATACAACCAAAACTAACACGTTGTTTGACTCTTGACGGAGGCTGAGGGTCTGGTCTTTTCTGAGACACCCTGTGAGCAATAGTAGGCTTAGTACTAAGTAATAATTACTACGTGTAGTATATAGCCTATCCATTGTCCATGATAACCATACAAAATACTACAGCGTGATACTCTTCTCTAGTTCTAATATAGACAGGGAAATGAAAACTCTCTGGTGGTTTTTATCATCCACTAGAACAGCGAATCGATTACATACGGCGAATGGTGTAAAGTGCAACAAGGAACAAGATGTCCAACATCAGTCGCTTCGTTGAGACAGGGCGGAAAATAATAGGCGTGGGACGGAATTACAGGTAAAATATCATGAAATGAAAGCTGAGTTTCACATTATAATCGGTTTACTGTGTGGAATAAGTTCAAATAACACAGAAACAGCAGCAACTATTACCGTACTTGGGCGTGCTGTGTGAGCAAAATTTACATCGATCTACGTATCACCAAAGAGTATAGGAACTGTTCCTATACTCTTTGGTATCACCCTAAGCAATCAATTATAGTTCTATGTAATGGAGCTATCGATCATGTCGGCAAGGTTTTGTTATAGCAGTTATAATTTTATATGAAACCTCATTTTTCCTCCGTAGAGCCCATGCCTTGGAACTTGGAAACGAAGTTCCTGCAGAACCTGTCGTGTTTCTCAAACCAACCTCTTCTTACATATCGGAAGGTGAAAGCATAAAGGTGAATGAATATCCGTGACATCAGGTAAAATGTCTCCGCATACGGTAAGCAGCCTGTGGTAGGCGGCACACATGATCATTCCATATACACGCGATAAATGCAGAGCATATATTTATTTTCTGAATGACAATTATTCACAATGGTTGACTAGATTTAGTCAATACCGGTAGTCTAGTGCGAACATAATTCAGCGTAATTACATGTTTGAACATGTCATTAGGTTTGACATGTTTGACACGGAAATATATATAAAATTTCGGGGGAAAGCCTAGCTGTGTAGCTTAATGTTAGATGTATCTTAACAAAACTAGAATTATTCAATTACATTCAAATAGGCTATAACCGACAGATTGAATCGAAAAATCAGCATGATGAGATATCCATGCTAAATCAGCAAGGTAAAATCATATTATCAAGGATTCTTTAATAGACTATATTATAGATGATCCTTGATATTATGGTATACGCATGGAAAGTGGTTGTTGTAGACTATATATATCAGTACATATATCCAGTTATAAATGGAATATGAGGGATTTCAGCATGCGGTATTAAAACGTCCATCCGTCCAAAATGAGCGATTCGTTTTGCCTTGTCGTATCCAGGGGTGGGTCGGGGAGAGGGGGGGGGGGGTGTAGTGCAGGGCCTAGGGGACTCAAACCCCTTCCCCAAAAAATAACAAAATCGCAAAAAAAAATATTGTAAGTCGCAAAATCTTGATTCCACAACATGCACACAAAGAGTGTAAAATAACATTTTACACTCTTTGGCTCTAGCTTCTGCGACCCTCGGATGAGATGGGCTCACTTCGCTTCAATTTTTTTCATGATATTGAGAACAGGCATCAATGAGTACAGTATTTGAGTAGAATTTATACCCAGGAGAGGCCGGGAAGCTACTCAGAAAATGGCTCTGGCTTCTGGGGCCCCAGACACCGGGCCACAACAAGCTCGCTTCGACCCCCTCCCCTTAAATCTCGGATCTGCCCCTATGTCAGACAAACATTCATGAAATGTCAACTCCACTAATCAACCAGCTGTATTTCCGCCATTTGCCATTCCCCGCATGTCGCTTACTGCCTGCCGCTTACCGCGTTAATGGAATGTCGTATTGAGGATACCTAAAGGCCTATATGAAATGGATACCATACGTGATCTTGTGGGGACAATGTTCGGTGTACCTTTTCTCCATATATATATGGCAACTATAGGTATACTTCTTACTGTACTAAACCTTTTTTCAGCTTCCAAAAGGTGTGAAAGAGGTTCACCACGAAGTCGAGCTGGGTGTTGTTATCAGCAAGAAAGGCCGGATGATCCCCGAGGCTGAAGCGTTCGAACATGTGGGTGGCTACTTTCTCGCCCTAGATATGACAGACAGAGTGGCCCAGCAGGTGGCCAAGAAGAAAGGCCTCCCCTGGTCCCTGGCCAAAGGCTTCGACACGTCTTGTCCTGTTAGTGACTTCATTCCTATAGAGAGGATAAAAGACCCACACGATGTCAATCTTTGGTTGGAAGTGAACGGCGACCAGAAGCAAAACGGCAACACAAAGGACATGATTTTCCGACTGTCGAACTTGATCAGTTGGATCAGTGAACACTTTATGCTGGAGCCGGGGGACACAATACTGACTGGAACCCCTGAGGGAGTCGGGCCAGTCAGAGCAGGGGATAGAATTACCTGTGGGCTCGCCGACATCGTCAGAATGTCCTTCCCAGTGGAGACCTGGTAGCGGTCATGAGGCACCTACATACTACATTTGTACTACCAACTCAATCGAATTCCGAATTGTTGTAGTGATGTCGAGAGTCCATGTTTGTTACAAATAAAAAATAAACCCAAGGGCCAGAAACGTTACTGAAGAAATGTACAGTGTTAAGCCACCAAGTCAAAAACTGGCAGTTTTTCGACTAAAATGTCCATTCTGGCCATTCGAGTTCCTCAAAGGCGTGCAACCCTCCACACTCGCCCTCGGATGGGCAATATAAATATAAAATCATGATAAGCCTAGAGATTTGTCACAGGTTGCTGGTCAGGGACAGGGTTCTCTCAAAAGAGCGCCTGTATTCGGCGACATCGTCAATGTACACCATTCATCTCTTCCAGAGATATACTTTTAACATTATCTTCATCAAGCATTCGAACGTTGCGGGGCGTTGCAAAGCCCGAATGGAAAAGCTTAAAGCTATAATCACTTTTAAAATTGACAAAATGTATTTATTCTGCACTGTAGCTTTGTTTTGTCTATAGGATGAGAAATCGTAAAAATTTGGGTCTGAAAATGTGTATTACGTGCCTAAATTGAGTTGCCAAATCAAGATTTAAACTCGGGCCAGTCAATCTCGCATCAAATTTTCCCTCAAACTGTGCATATTTTCTATATATTCCCGACTATCTCGAGATGTACTTTCAAGTTTGCGTGACAAACAAGAATGCTAAATTTGGCTGATTTTAAAATTGATTCCAACTTTGAACTGGTGAAGGCTGTTCTTGGTGACAAATCTGTTTTAGCCTTAACATTCTCCCCCATCTGGACTTGCCAGTACTTGGAGGCCAGATCGAGTGCACAGAAGTAATGGGACCTGGCCAGGGTTTCGAATGTGTCTCCGATATGAGGGAGAAGACTTGATTCCTTCCGCATGACATTGTTCAACAGTCCATGTAGAACCTCCAAGAGCCATCCTTCTTTTTCACCATAACCACAGGACTGCCAACGGGTTATCACTGGGTTCGACGATGTCCAGCACGAGCATCTTCCGCACTTCCTGGTCGATGACCTCTTTGTGCAAGATAGCTGCTCATCATAGATGTTGTTTGAGCAGATGCTCCATGTCTGTTAAGCCAATGCATCAGACTCATAAACGCATCCACCTACGATGCTGGAGGTGGCTGCAACAAGCCCATGCCGTAGTACGACAGGAGCATCTGTGGGGTTCACGAGAAATGGGATTCTACTGGAGTCGGACTTGACCAGAGCCCCGCCCAGTGCGAGTCCCATATCCCGGGTGAAATTGCTCACTGGTTGTACTGTACAGGTTCGACTGTTGAGAGGAGTTTATGCACGCCGCGGTCGTGCTTCCACAATCGTCTCAGCGATCACTTTTGTCATATACACCTTGCCTCCTAGTGTAATCAGCATATCAATCAATCTCCTGGTAGTGATGCAGTTGGTACCAGCCCCATGGAGCTGATAACTTCCAGGGTCAGGCCGCTTGATGCTGCAGAGGGTGGTATGCCGACGGTAGATGCTCGTTGCCATGTGGGTAACTTCTGACTTGGAGTCAACTAGGAAACGCACTGGCTCACCTCCAAAAATCAGAGGTATGTACCAGCACGCATCCAGGGCCTGTGGACAGACTGTTTGACCCTGCGGATAATCATTCAGGGTGCGCAGTTCCACGGCAGAATCCTCATTGTCTGCCTCAGCAGTGATGGAGCAAGATTGATTCTCGAGGACCACTCTTGGGAGAGCTATACCAATTCAAGGGCCATCTAGCTCATCCGCAAATGATACAGACTCGACGAGCACAGAGGGCATGTCCTATTTCAGAAATCAGTTTCTTTCATGCGAGGGTCAACGCTTGGGTACCGGCGGACCAAGTCGAAGGCGTGACCAGCTCAAATCTCGTCGGATTCATATCTAGGAAGGCCTTGCTACCTAAAATATAGAGCTCGAAGGCATACTTTGGGTATGTCTCAGTCGGGAGTGGACATCGAACTTTAAACTCTTTCTTTCATGTCCAGATATCCGCCGTGGGTGCGAACAGGAGTTGAGGTGGCTCTCGCATATTTCCCCAATAACCACTAGCTCGCAACCTCTCCAACAGGTTCAGTCACTGGAGCCAGAAGTGACCCTGATGACCCATTCAACTAGCCCCGATCGATCCCATCGCAGTGTGCAATCATCTACACCACGCCGAGATCATATTCTCCCTCTTCGTTCTCGTACTCGAAGACTCTTATGGGTTAGTGACTGGAGCCACTTGCACTGCCACCGAGCGTCGATGGGCTGGTGCTCTAGGGTCTAGGGGCCATGGCACACTCCCGGGGAGCTGCAGGCTCCCAATGGGCCAAGTGAAAGGGGCTGAGGGACAGCTCGTGCTAGCGTAGTGTCAGCCGTTGCCGAGGCCGGCGGCAGCCGTTGAGTCTGCACTGCTGTCTCTATCGCCAGTGTTTCCTTGATGCTTCCTGCATTGACCGTTTGTCATGGGTGGCCAGAGCGTACCACAAGTGTCACATCCAAAATGCCTGTCCTGATCTTTGGGCTAATTGGCTACAAAAATATGATTTTCTCGTCTTTTTCATCCTTTTTAGACCGGAAGCTGAGTATTTTTAGGTTACCGGACCTTTGGTCTGATAACCTATTGCTGTGGCGTTGTGTCCGCAGTCCTCGTTGTCGGCATCGTCCGTCTTTTATCTCTGAAGTCTACGGTTGAATTTTTCTGAAATTTTGCACAAAAGTCCCTAAAAATATTTCAAGAAGGAGGTTTTTTTATTTTCGTATTTTTGTAAAAAAAAAAAAAAACGGCGAATTTTGGACTTTGGCGGCCATTTTCTCAAAAGATTTGGTTTCGAAAGATTCTCTTCATATACCTCTATGATGTGAACAATTTTCTTTGGGGCACATCATTGCTAATACTTCACTTAATATTAATATTAGAGATTAAGAATCAATTGTGGACATATAGGAAATGTTATATGCCGGATATTTTGGTCACCTTTAATTTGACCTTTGACTTCATTTTCATGGTCAAAGTACAAAATGGTTAAAATCTCAATTATCATTGACTTTACACGCTAGGAATCAATTGTGCTCATGTAGGAAATATATGCTGAATATTTTTCTGACGTTTTTCACAAAATTTATAATATCTCGATTATTCTCGAATTTACAAAATCAATTGTGGACATACAGGAAATGATATACATGTATGCTGAATATGCTTGTGACCTTGAATTTAACCAGTGACATTATTTTCAAGGTCACAGGACAAAAGAGCTGATATCTATAATATAAAACATTGTCCGGTAACCTACCTTAGCTTTTAGATTAGTTTTTTTGTATTTCTGTGATGTTTCGTAATGTTTTTAAATATTATAACAGTCTGACATATATGTAACTTCGAAGTTACACTATACATGAGAGCCGCGTACTAGTAATGGACGATGACGCAACGCCATGAGAATATGATAGCGGTTAACCTGAAAATAAATGTTCCGAATTTAGTCGGACTTTGATCCATTCAGAGTTTACATCGGGGTTTTTGTTCGCGCATACTTTCGCAAAGCTGAAAAGACACCATGTACTTACTATGCATGTAACAGGAGTTCAAATACTCGTATTTGAATACAATGGATTGGAGGAACTACGTGTATAAACCATTTAAACTTTGGACCACATTGATTAGACTTTCATGGACGGATATTCATGTCGAGCCTGGCTGCTATGGTATCTGGAATTATCCTCACAAAAAAAAATGTGTTACTTAGTAATATGGGTTAGGCCATTCCTTTTTCCTTGTTTCCCTTGAGCGTGAAAAAGAAAAGGTCGTTTTTACGTAGCATTTGTTGATTTTTCACGAGCTTTCGATTCGGTGCCACACTCTATATTATGGTATACATTAATCAGACGTGGTATTCATGGTAAAATTATAACTGTTCTGCGATCTTCGTATCAACAAATGAGATCTTGTGTGAAAACTTTTGATGGGATAACCGAATGTTTCTCATGTTCGGTAGGCACACGACAGGGGTGTATGGTGAGTCCCCTATTGTTTGCTCTTTACATAAATGAGTTGGTAACGAAGTTTAAAAATTTACAATGCCCAAGTGTACAAATTGATGAGGATTTTCGAGAATTGCACATGTTATTATATGCTGACGATATATGTATGGTAAATGATACAGTTGGGAGATTACAAACACAACTGAATGTATTACGAAATTTTTGTAATGAGTATGGGTTAAAGGTCAATTTGTCCAAAACAAAGGTTGTAGTCTTTAGAAATGGGGGATATTTACGAAGGAATGAATGTTTCTTTTTTGACGGGCAGCGAGTTGAAACTGTGAATTATTATAAATATTTAGGAATTGTATTTTCGTCCAGACTGGTCTGGTCAACGGCAGTAAACACTCTGGCGTCACAGGCAGAAAAAGCTGTATTTTTACTCAAACGCTTTGTCAAAGCATATGGCTGTATTTCAATTAAATTGTCTTTGGACCTTTTTGACAAAATGGTAGTTCCGATATTACTATATGGGGCAGAAATTTGGGGAACTGAAACTCGTACATCAATTGAAGTTGTTCAAAGAAAGTATTGTAAATATTTACTTTCAGTGTCGTATAGTACATGTAACGTCGTTGTATTGGGTGAATTGGGTCGTTATCCATTGTCTGTTTTGTATAAATTGAGGTGTGTAAAATATTGGCTTCATATTGTACATGATAACAGAAATATTTTGCGAAACTCGTTGTATAAAAAGCTAAAGCTTTATGATGAATTAGGAGGTAACAACTGGGCATCAGATATTAGGTTTATGCTATATTCATATGGGTTTGGTGACGTCTGGGTGAATCAAAGTGTCGGCGATATTGATACGTTCTTATGTATATTCAGACAGAGATTATTAGACACGTGTTTGCAGGATTGGCATACCGAGATATCAAATAGTTCAAAATTGTACATGTATCGTATTTTCAAGTCAAGCTTGGATTTTGAATTATATTTATCTGAAAAGTTATATCCTAAATATCGTATTGCTTTGACCCGTTTCCGCTGTTTAAATCATCACCTAGCTATTGTGAAACAAAGATATGTATCTGTTGATAGGAGTGAGCGTTTCTGTAATTTTTGTCAAACTAATTATAATGTGAATTATATCGAAGACGAAATACATTTTTTGCTAGTATGTCCTCAATACGTCACGCTTCGAAACAAATATCTTAGTCTGTACATAAGGAAAGAACGAAATTTAGAAGACATCTTCGTTAAAATAATGAAATCTAAGAATAAGGAATGTATCACCAATGTTGCAGCACTGTGTTTTGCTCATACGTATGAACTTTTGTAGATGCATGTGGGCCAGAGGCCTTTAATGAATAAAGAATTTTCACATTACGAAAAAAAATCAAGGGCAATTTTCAGTAAAATCTTATGCATGGGCATTCTTCTTCGTGACCTCCGACACATAGTGCCCAAATTGGTACACAACAATCTATACAATCTATAGTGCGGCTATAGGTTAAGTATACTAAAAGGTCAACATGACCGCCGATTCAGTCAATGTCTTATCAAACCACAGCGTGCTTGACTCAACCAGTAGCAACCATGGATATCAGTCGCTTCACCGAAACAGGGCGGAAAATATTAGGCGTGGGTCTGAATTATAGGTAAATACCAAAAAATTGAAACCATACTCTGACTGATTTTTGTTGCCTCTTTTTACATGGTTTTTGCTCATATTATTGCGACGCTAAACAGTCTCGTGTAAAAACTGGACATACCTCACATACAATCCGAGCCAAACGGTAAATTTACGAAATAGAGAAACCCCGAGGAACAGGGGGTTATTCAACATGGTCGAGGGCGGCTCTATTTTAAACCATACAGAAAACTACTCAGCCGTGAACGGCAGGTGTTTAACCAACATACAGCATTGATTAAACACCTACGAGAACAATGCAAGTATGGTTTAAACCAATTTCTACATGTAGGGGCTAAATTAACCTTGGGCTAGGTTGTCCACTTTGTTTGAGTGAAAATATCGCTGAACAGGTTAAAATCAGAGTATAAGTGATAATATATCATCTTCGGTTTATTATCTGAAATAACACACAAATAGTAGAATCCATTCAATAGTTCACATGAATAAATTGATGCACAGATCATTCAGAAAAAGCGCTGAAATTGGCTACTTAAAGCAACTCACACGTGTGACGTCATGAATACGGATTATAATAGCTAATCAGTTTCATAATTCAAGTACAAATATTTTCAAAACTTGACTTCACCAACAAAATTGGTGATATATCAAGAACGGTTATAGATATTAAGATTCTGTAAAAGCCAGCACATTACATTTTTCATTTTCTATCTCAAAAACATGATAACTTGAAATTCATTTTGACTTGAGTTAGACTTTAAAAATATCCTGAGCTCTTACCTCGTTTTATTTTTCAATCAATTTTGTCGAACTGGCGACCATGCATTGGGCGAAAATGGCGAATTTAGCAAATTTCCAAACCTTTCTCGAAATCTGTTTAGTAACTGCCTTTCTAGTTTTAATGTAAATGCATGGTTTATCATGTCATTTATGTAGTAGGCTAGACATGAAGACGGTTTGGCCAGAGATGCTCGGAAGGCCCGATCAGATGGCCCGACAAAACCTGAAAAGCACTGACTAAGGTAGAGCTAAAGGTCATAATTACGAGAATATAATATGATTCCTTCGCAGAAAACAAGCCTTGGAACTTGGATGTGAAGTTCCTCCAGAACCTCTCGTATTCCTCAGACCATCATCCTCTTACATAGCGGAAGGTGGAAGCATAAAGGTGAGTAAATGTGATATCAATGACATCGTAATAAAACTATTACCGGGTGTATATTTGTAGGCAATATATTGTGACTTGAGAAGCTGCCTTCTAAGAGGTATAGCTTTTCTATTTCAGCTTCCGAAGGGAGTGAGTGAAATCCAATACGAAGTCGAGCTGGGTGTTGTTATCAGCAAGAAAGGCCGGATGATTTCCGAGGCTGAGGCGTTCGAGTATGTGGGTGGCTACTTTCTCGCCCTAGATATGACGGATAAAACAGCCCTGCAGGTAGCCATGAAGAAAGGCCTACCGTGGGCTTTGGCCAAAGGGTTTGACACGTCTTGCCCTGTTAGTGACTTCATTCCTGCGAATAGAATAAGGGACCCACAGAATGTCAATCTTTGGCTGGAAGTGAACGGCGACCAGAAGCAAAACGGCAACACAAAGGACATGATATTCTCAGTGTCGACCTTGATCAGTTGGATCAGTGAACACTTTATGCTGGAGCCGGGGGACACAATACTGACTGGAACCCCTGAGGGAGTCGGGCCAGTCAGAGCAGGGGATAGAATTATTTGTGGGCTCGCCGACATCGTCAAAATGTCCTTCCCAGTGGAGACCTGGTGAAGAACATCACAACTTATATACACTTGTACGACCCACTATAGTAAATCAAATGCCAAATTGTTGTATTCATGTCATGATTCATCGTACAAATAAAAAGGGTAGCTTACCTTTCCGCATGATGTAGCTATGGATAGATAGATGGATAGATGGATGGATGGATGGATAGATGGGGAGATGATACTTTATTAATCCCAACGGGAAACTTGATTTACAGACGACACAGAATATGATGGTGGTAAGTGATACAAATACAAGACAAGACAACCACACACTGTACATTGACATTGTCTGGTTGAAGTTGAATTAAACACACGTATGGAGCTTGGTACAAAGGAGCGGGAGAACCGGCTGGTGTGGCACCTGAGAGACTTGAGCCTCACCCCAGATCTGAGCTGCTGGTAGTAGAAGTCTAATGGATGTGTTTCGTCACCCATAATGCCATCAAGTTTGGATTTACATAGCTTATGAAATAGTTGTTGTAACGACATGAAATCATTTCCAGTCATTTTTCCACAGCGCCTGATGACACGGGATATGTTATTGAGATCATTTACTGTAGAATTACCATAGTACACAAGGATACCAAAAGTAACAAGCTATAAAACGCGTTGGAATTTGTTTCTGTAATCAGCAATCACTACTGATGTTCAAGAGCATCGCTATATTCATTATTCTCCACACACACTGGACATACCGGTACATTAGTGTCACTGTCACTGTCTTCGTAATCATCCTAGATAAATCAACCACAGAACATAAATCAGTAGTCACAAAACAATGAATAACATGCTCAATAATCATCAGGTTTTCTCAGCAAACGATATAAGATATATTGCATAGATATTGTTCCATCCACATGAAGAGGGTAAATACATCATGTTTACCATGTGATACCATATCATTGTCTTATCATATAACAACTTACTCTTGCTTCCTCTTTTATATTATGTATTCTCTCCTTGTTACCTGTAAACCAGTTACATAATTGTCTCCAGGTGTGTACAAATTGTCAACCTTTCTAATTTCTAAATTGTGTTCTTCCTATTTAATCTCTTTCTATAAGGACGTAGGGAAGACAGCCAATTGGCTACTACGTCCTTACGTTTTCATCTAAGTTCTATCTGTGTACTAGTATTTCTATCTGATGAAATCGGAAATAAATTCTTCATCTTCTTCTTCTTCTAGTTTAAAGTGATTTCTGGTCTCAAATAAGACTAATTTAGTACGAGTAAAGTGCAAATATGATGTGAACTTATTTAAAAGATCTCATTAATCTGAGTAAAATGGTCGTTACGTTATGTAAATATCACAATCCGTTCAAAAGTTACAGCCATTTGAAACTGTCACTGCACTTGAATACAGGGTGCTCCTTGAAAAGTTTTAGCAACTCAAAATTATTATGCAAATTAGATGTTAATGAGAATTCATGAGGGGAACAATTTTTAATTATGATATTTTAAGCCATGATATAATTATTCTCATTGAAGGTTCCGACGATATGACTAGTGTATATTACTATAGCATACAATACATAGTCAATATCCACACAAGCTGTATTGTTGCTATTGTTACCAGTTGTTCCCTATAGCCGTAATTACCCATGGTTGCCATGGCCGCTAAATGCTAAGTCAATCTATCTGCAGACTTTCTGTCGATTATTTATGAATTAAATAAATATAGAGCCCAAGTTGGAACCATAAATGCATGCCCTGTTCTAAGTTGATTTCTGGCCCTAGCAACGGGTCACTGGTTATACCAGGTCACTGGTTACCTTGACAACAACAGAATATCCGAAAACACTTACTATTATATTATTCATATATTGGAGACTGTAGAATTAAGATTTGATGAATAATCATAACATTAAATGAATGAATAATACATATCAATGTACCTGATTAAAACAGCTTTCCCCGCTGACACCATGAATAACTTATTGGAATACTAGTAATATAGTTAGCAAATTTGCCGACTTCAGTCTTTAAAATGCTGTAACTTTTAAACTGATTGTGATATTTACATGCCGTAAAAAAACATTTTGCTCAAATAAGTTCAAATCATATTTGCACCTCACTATTATAAAAAGCACTGCGGTTTTGCTCATATTACACTGTGCAGGGGTGACACTTTACTGTATGTGTCCAATGTGTGTTTACTATAGACAAGCATTGGTGTGATATATTAAGATTTGTATTCGAATGTGACGAAATTGACTAGCGTTTTCTTTCTTACCAAATTTATTTTTGAACAGTAACATGCTAAGAAGTAACTAGCCTATACATGATTTTTTTTGTGACCGCATTGTCAACAACTACTTCTGAAAAATAGGATTCTTTCCAATATAACTTGATATCGATTTGAATAAAAAATTCAATTAATTGTTTCTCGTCCTCAGATTGAAGAATCGGGGATTAAAATACCTCGAGCCTTTCGTTTACAATGTACAGCGGAGCCGGAGATTGAAGGGGATGAGAAACAATTAAGTATACTTCAACGGTGCAATGGACATGCAAATGCTCATTATCATTCACTTAAATATATTGACAGCTCGTGATAACACCAACGATCCTCCATCACATGTATTAGTATCATCATACGTAAGTTATCGGAATACATTGACATGCAATTCATGTAATTTTGATACTACATAGTATACGTGTAATTGTAGTAATAACATGCAAATTTATTCTACAATACAATAACTTACATTTTCATCAAGTTATTTGCTCTATATACTAGTAATAGCTATTATTCTTCGGATTTCATTCCCACAGTCAATACCGTACAGCATAAAACTATATACACAGGTAACTTCATTTAATTGTTCAAACATCATAAAAGCCCAAGGGCCCACACACGGCCCAGTTACCCTCAAAGCAATTCTCACGCCTGCATTTTGTGTCTTAACAAGGCCAACTACAGAGTATGTTTACCAGTCATACTTCAATGTAACAATAATATATGTCGATAAAAGACAAAACACTTCCCACAACATGCAAGTGTTAAACTAAGGAATGCATATGAAACCTGAGAAACAATAGCAACATATGTAACAAGTATGTTCTGGATCAGCTAACAAATAATCCTATTGGTACTCATTGAAAATATCACTCTTGTCAGAAAAATGCTCCTGCTTGTCATATGAAGCTAATAATTCACCTTCTTCGACAAGAATTCCTTCCGATGGACCCGGTACCACGCAGACGGTTTCCGACGTCTGTTCCAAATACACCACATCGGATTCCGTCAAAGGTGCATCAATCCCAGGGTCCTGTGTGAAATCATGGCCAGTGGATTCATAACTCGCTGGATTTAGAGCCGTATCTTGGTTTGGTTGGCTCTCAGTGTTGTTGTCTTGGTTACCATTCTCCCCTGTAAGGTCCGTGTCTTGCTCGTCGTAGAAGGAGAGAGGCATCGGGAGCTGTTTGGGTGGTTGAGAGGAGGGTGGGGTGCTGGGGCCCCATGGCCGACAGTAGTACCACCATTCGTCATCACAGGGACATCCAGCGTAACAGTTGCAGCAGCAGTGAGCGCAGTGTGTCGACGCTGACGCCTGGCCAGGGCGGGTCGTTGGTGCCTCCAGAGATGGAGATTGCTCAGGTCCGCCCATGGACGTCGCTGAGTCGCTGGTCCAAGCATCCTGTGTGGACGGCCCCGCTGTGGTACTACTAGTAGACTGGCCAGCCTGCATTTCCTCGACACTTGGTGTTACAACAACCGGACCTGTCGGCGCGTACTGTGTCTGTTCCTCATAGTGCGTCGTGGGTTGAAATTGTGTGTATGTGAACAAATTTGAACGTCTTCTTCTCTGTCTCTTCGGTGGCTGCGTGAATGTGTTGAGTCCGCGAGGAGAATTGTACCTAGACATGAAAGTCACCAGCTGAGACGAGTCCACCTCGCTCTGCAGCCCAAAGTCATCCATCATCTCCGCCGAGTAGCGGGATCTCTGGGTGTACTGGCTTCTGCCTCTTGTCATAACCCCCGAGAGGAGATCTGGCCGGCCCCTCAGGAAGTACGGGTGGCTGAATTCAAACTCATCTAGTTCCGGGTAGTAATGCCAGTTGAAGCCGTAGCAGCGCAGCTGCCTTCTGAAGTTCAGGAACGTTGGTATTCGTACCAAGCCAGGGTAGCGCGCCATCACTTCATACTCAAAGCGCACCTCGTTGACTAGTACGGCATTTCCCTGGGGATTCCATGAAATAAGTTCATCTGAACTTTCAACAGCTGCGTACAGCTTGGAGGGGAAACGCATCCTGAACCTCAATTGAGAGCGTATCACTGTCAACGGACCCTGCTGATGTGCTTCCAGATGATACGTCATACTAACGGCACCGTAACCTGCATCGAATATATGGGATGTAATAAAGGTTTGAGGGCTTGGTGGAATTGTTTTGTCTTTGTAAGAAAGCAGTTATTCCTAAACTAGACAATTGAAAATCCTTGATCTGAGCAAAACCGTATGCTATACACTACGTTCTGCTCAGATCGAAGATTATATGAAGATTTATGTGACAATATGTGTATAGGCCTATCAATTAATGATATCGTTATTATGGAACGCCGGTGCGACATGCGAGAAGCAACATGCGAGAAGTGACAAACGACATGCGAGAAGTGACAAGTTAGAACAAATCAACACTCCGTTATAACATTCACACAAAAAAATTAATTGCAGTACAGTAACGTCAGACCATTCTATGGACCGTCGGCCCAAAATATATCAATTATACATAATGCATTTATTTGATAGTAAATGTATAATGTGCATATAATCCATATATAGTAGTATAAATGCAAAATCATACATTACCTGTCGGTACGACATAGGATTTATACGCACTGTTAGCTTACTACGAGTACTAATATTAATAACAATATAATCCTTATACATTAACTAATAATTACGGTATACAAAACTCACATTATACTGAGCTGAGCCAAGGGGCCTCCAGCCCCCCTTCCCCGAGAAAAAAGAAGGGAAAAACAGAAAAATTAGCCCAAGGGCTAAGAAAGGTTACCGGACAATACATCTTTTTGATATTAGGTTTTGTCCCGTGACCTTGAAAATAAGGTCATTGGTCAAATCAAAGTCACGAGAATATTCAGCATATATCATTCGTAGGATGACCACAATTGATTCCTAAGCTGGGAAGTCGATAATAAGTGAGATATTAGCCATTTACTGATCTGACCTTGAAAATGAGGTCAAAAATCAAGTTCAAGGTCATGAGAATATTCAGCATGTATCATTTCCTCTGTGTTCGCAATTGATTCCTGAACTATAAAGTTGATAATAAGCGAGATATTAGCCATTTTGTTCTTTGACCTTGAAAATGTGGTCAAAGATCAAACTCAAGGTCACCAAAATATTCAGCATATATCATTTTCTATATGTTCACAATTGATTCCTAAGCTGTAAAGTCGATTATAAGCGAGATATTGGTCATTTTGTGCTCTGATCTTGAAAATAAGGTCAAGGTCAAATTCAAGGTCATCAAAATATTCAGCATAAATCATTTTCTATATGTTCACAATTGATTCCTAAGCTGTAAAGTCGATAATAAGCGAGATATTAGTCATAAGTCCTGTGACCTTGAAAGTTAAGTCAAACGTAAAATTCAAGGTCACGAGGATAATATGTATATCATTTCCTATATGTTCATAATTGATTCATAAGCTGTAAAATCGATAATAAGCGTGATATTAGCCATTTTGTCCTGTGACCTCAAATTCAAGGTCACGACAATATTCTGAATATATCATTTCCTATATGTTCACAATTGATTCCTATGATGTAAAGTCGATATAAAACGAGATATTAGCCATTTTGTCTTGTGACCTTGAAAATGAGGTCAAAGGTCAACTTCAAAGTCATCAGAATATTCAGCATATATTATTTCCTACACGTCCACAATTGATTCCTAATCTCTAATCTCAATATTAAGAAAGATATTTGGAAAAATGTACCCCAATATAAAGCATAGGAGAATTTAACATGGGAAAGTCCCATTTGGGCCGAGTTTGGGCCCAAAATTGCCGACTTCGAGCAATTAAAGGGCAACGAAACATATACATGTCATAGGGGTACATATGAGGAGTGCTATGCATCAATATGAAAAACAGTTACTGAACAGTTCTTGAGAAACAGCTGCCAATGTCCAAAGTTGACCGTTTCTTGCTGAAAACGGCTGCCATTTTGAAAAAAAGGCGAAAATCAAAATTTCAGAGAAAACCGATCGTAAACTTTAAAGGAAAAATTGTTGACGGACGACGGACGATGGACGGACGACGGACGCAACGCCATGGCAAAAGGTTATCGGACCATAGGTCCGGTAACCTAAAAAAGGAAAGAAGGGGAAAGGAGGAAAAGATGTTGAGGAAGTGAAAGAAAAAAGAAAGAAGGGTAGAGGGGGAAAGAGGAGGAGGAAATGTTTTCAAGATAAATTACACCGGGAAGTAGCTTTGGCTTCTGGGGCACCGTGTCGCGAGCAGTGTATTCGCTCTTCAGCCAGGTTGCTCCAACCCACTTGTTCTCAGTGAAATCACTTTATGGCATTCACCTTCTATAAATGAATTGAGAGCGTTGAATGACAAATGCACATAATCCTTTGATGAGGTCCAAAACCAAGCCATATTTTATGCCATATCTTATTTCAAATAAGAATGATCATGCATTTATGGGTCTAAAGTAATGCTTGATAATCAGACCCAGGAGAGCTCTCGGGTGCTGTACTAGGCACGCAAGTACCTTCAGCTTCAGGGGCTTGCTTTAGCATGCTTAGCAACATTTCACAAGTGGGCCTTCCCTCAAAATCTTAGATCTGCCCCGTATCATGCAAAAACTCTTTAGGGGAATGGATAATGGACCAAAGGAAACCTCTAAATACTAGTACACGTCGAATGGGCATGCATATCGATTCAGCTTCTGGGACTCTTAGGCAGGTCCCAGACCCTCGGCCTTCACCACCTCGCTTCACGACATTTCACATCTTGGCCCTCCTTCGGAACCTTGGATCCACCCGAGATCAGGCATTCATAAACTCACCAAGGCCATGGAAATTCGACCAAGGACTCAGGAAGAGCCCTAGAACACACCATTGGGGATACATAAACCTTCGGCATCTGGGCCCTCTGGACCTTTGAGCGAACCACAGACCCCCGGCCGACAGGGGCTAGCTTCAGCCTGCTTTGAGCAACATTTCACAAATTGTCAAATGGGCATCCCCTCAAAATCTTAAAATCTGCCTCATGACTGTCATGAGTAGGGTTTAATATATTCCCGGTTTTCCTGGAACCGGGAATAAAAAATGCTCAGAACCGGGTACCCGGGAATGGAACCGGGAATAAACTCGTAGCTTCAAAACAATAGTACACATGAATTGGTTCGTTAGTTATCACTGCAGACACTATCTGTCAACGAGTTTTCCTTATAAATCACCATGCAACCATGCTTACAGCTATTTATGAAGCATGCAAATGTAAACATGGGTGAAATCAGAAATTCAGAATCCTAATTTACGTTGGAGGTATGATGTAACAGGAAAGGGCTCACAAGTTCACACCGCCCCCCCCCCCCCCCCGTCTTTGTTCATTTTTAACATGGTCACAAATATTGTGAAGGGACAAATCGCTGTGTGGTCCCAATGTTACATTATGTTTTGTTTTAGACATTATGTCTTGTTTTGAGAAAAAAATACCCAAGGTGTCTTTTTGCATGCACTAGACAAAAATATCACCAACTTTCCATGACAACGACAAATGGAAGCATACAGTAAGGACAGTAAGTACTTATTATTCTTTATTTTTACCTTATTTTGGCAATACATTGTCCTGCTATACCACAGGGTGTTGTAGGAAATGTACAGGAACGAAAGATACCGTTGTTTTCTTCTGTTAATATGTAGTTTTTTCTTGGGGGAGGGGGAGATATATTCCCGGTTCCTGGCCACCTCATTCCCGGGAAACGGGAACTCTGATATCTTGATAATTCCCGGGAACTCCATTCCCGGGATTAAACCCTAGTCATGAGCGAGCCCCAGACCCTCGGCCGACAGGGGCTGCCGCTCGCTTCGGTCGCCGCTAATGCGCTATATAAATGTATCGAACAAGGGTTTGTCCTCACCTACCTCCCCCTCCTCCCCAAAATCCTATACCCGCCCGTGTAACATTGCTTTAAAGGGCGGATTTAGGGGAAGTGGACTTTCTCTAGATAGATTAAAGCCTGCCACACATACCCCAATAATAATGCCAATATGGCTGTATAATTGAACATACATATCGCAACCCCCACTGAAGGGCCACTGCCCAAAACTTTGGGCCAAAGACAAATTCCAGAGCACCACTGGCCTGTCAACCTCGAGTCTTTGTAAGTATGTAGGCCTAAAGTTTGTTGCGCCCTAGTTCATGCTCCGAATGTGGGATAGGGTATTATCCCACGTTCGGAGCATGAACTAGTTGCGCCCTGCCGCGTCGCTCAAGCTGGTTGCGCCCCTCAGCCCCTGCTTTGACAGTTTGAGCCTAAAAAACAGAATGGAACCTTGGATCCACCCGAGATCAGGCATTCATAAACTCACCAAGGCCATGGAAATTCGACCAAGGACTCAGGAAGAGCCCTAGAACACACCATTGGGGATGCATAAACCTTCGGCATCTGGGCCCTCTGGACCTTTGAGCGAACCACAGATCCCCGGCCGACAGGGGCTAGCTTCAGCCTGCTTTGAGCAACATTTCACAAATTGTCAAATGGGCATCCCCTCAAAATCTTAAAATCTGCCTCATGACTGTCATGAGTAGGGTTTAATATATTCCCGGTTTTCCTGGAACCGGGAATAAAAAATGCTCAGAACCGGGTACCCGGGAATGGAACCGGGAATAAACTCGTAGCTTCAAAACAATAGTACACATGAATTGGTTCGTTAGTTATCACTGCAGACACTATCTGTCAACGAGTTTTCCTTATAATTCACCATGCAACCATGCTTACAGCTATTTATGAAGCATGCAAATGTAAACATGGGTGAAATCAGAAATTCAGAATCCTAATTTACGTTGGAGGTATGATGTAACAGGAGAGGGCTCACAAGTTCACACCGCCCCCCCCCCCCCGCCCCCCCCCCCCCCCCCCCGTCTTTGTTCATTTTTAACATGGTCACAAATATTGTGAAGGGACAAATCGCTGTGTGGTCCCAATGTTACATTATGTTTTGTTTTAGACATTATGTCTTGTTTTGAGAAAAAAATACCCAAGGTGTCTTTTTGCATGCATTAGACAAAAATATCACCAACTTTCCATGACGACAAATGGAACCATACAGTAAGGACAGTAAGTACTTATTATTCTTTATTTTTACCTTATTTTGGCAATACATTGTCCTGCTATACCACAGAGTGTTGTAGGAAATGTACAGGAACGAAAGATACCGTTGTTTTCTTCTGTTAATATGTAGTTTTTTCTTGGGGGAGGGGGAGATATATTCCCGGTTCCTGGCCACCTCATTACCGGGAAACGGGAACTCTGATATCTTGATAATTCCCGGGAACTCCATTCCCGGGATTAAACCCTAGTCATGAGCGAGCCCCAGACCCTCGGCCGACAGGGGCTGCCGCTCGCTTCGGTCGCCGCTAATGCGCTATATAAATGTATCGAACAAGGGTTTGTCCTCACCTACCTCCCCCTCCTCCCCAAAATCCTATACCCGCCCGTGTAACATTGCTTTAAAGGGCGGATTTAGGGGAAGTGGACTTTCTCTAGATAGATTAAAGCCTGCCACACATACCCCAATAATAATGCCAATATGGCTGTATAATTGAACATACATGATATCGCAACCCCCACTGAAGGGCCACTGCCCAAAACTTTGGGCCAAAGACAAATTCCAGAGCACCACTGGCCTGTCAACCTCGAGTCTTTGTAAGTATGTAGGCCTAAAGTTTGTTGCGCCCTAGTTCATGCTCCGAATGTGGGATAGGGTATTATCCCACGTTCGGAGCATGAACTAGTTGCGCCCTGCCGCGTCGCTCAAGCTGGTTGCGCCCCTTAGCCCCTGCTTTGACAGTTTGAGCCTAAAAAACAGAATGCTACCACTGACTTTGACAATAACAACATAAAGCAGCGAAAGTAATATATTTTGGGGTTCCCAAAGGTCACCTTATTTCTTGTTTTCACTTATTTTACGTTGATTTTGAAAGATCAAAGCAACTGCATAGTTTGTTTAGTCTACACGACCCGTTTGCTTACATTGTCGAGACAGGAAACACGTGTTGTCAGAGATGAGCACGTGCTTGCAAATCACGTGACCTCTACTTTCATTTTATGGAGTGCGATTTTGTTCAAAACCCTAGATTAGACGGGGTCAGTCTGAGGGTGGGGAGTATAGGGTCTATGCGAATTAATTATGCGTCCGTTGAATAAAGTGACGTACTTGATATTTTTTCCAGCGCGGGGGGGGGGGGGGGGGGGGGGATGGGTGGCAAACTTTCGAAATTTCTGCATATGGATATAGGTAATGTTGTGATATATCATGGTGTGATGTAGGGGCCTATATCATGACTCATGTGCTCTCAATTATTTCTGCACAGTAATGTAGAAGGTACAAGAGCGAATATATGTTTCTATCACTCATCCATTCCCTGAAAAACAAAGGAGCAGCCAATATGGCGTGGGGTCTGGGGCCCTGCACAGAGCCCCAGAAGCCAGAACTTTATATCTCATGTTCTGTGATTGATTCTGAGCTCTCCTCTGGCTCTGAATGGGTGATTTTCATTCCCGACAAGCATGCAATTATCTTGTCATGTTGGTATTTAAGAATATGTATCTCGAAACTATACACCATGTCACTGTACATACTTGTAGTATAGCGCTATGGCGTGGTGTGCGCGAGTAGTGACACCACGGTTATGATGCTGCAGTGTGGGCGGATTTATAAGACGTTCGGTGACACTCAGGTAATGGAGTATACCTCTTTTACTGAGTATACCTCCCTGCGGCCTCGTGGATTATTGCTGAATTTCTTTTGATAAAAGTTAATAATTAGCCACATAATTATCTGGCGGCCGCCAGATAAATATATTTTCACACCTTGCAGTATCTGGCCTCAACGGGCTTACGTAGTTCTGGACCTACCATCCTAAATTTGTATAGGCTGCATGTGTAGCGCGTGGTGGGCTGCGCGAGTAGTGACACCACGGTTATGGAGATGCAGTGTGGGCAGGTTAATAAGACATACGTGGAGTCGCCGAACCTTACATTTGTGCCTGACCTTCCGGACCACTGTGGGTTTCTCGACGTCGCTCCCGGGTCGGCCCCTCACTATGATTCACATCGCAACCAAGTAGGCCTATGTGTCACATATCGGGTAGGCCTACATTTGGGCGGCCCTAGAACTTCAGTGCTGTGATGTGACTGGGCGCCCGTACATCAGATTCCTGCATGAGATGCGGAATTCCGCATGTTTTCCCCATACTGTCCTCGTTTCCCCCACATCCTAAATCCCACAACTTTCAGCACAGTTTTGGAGTTTGGAGTATTGGAACGCGGAAAAATTGCGGAAATTGCTAAATATGCAGGGCAAAAAAGTGCGTAAATTTGTTTAGTCAATTTCCATACATTCCGCATGTGTGGAAAAATTTCCACAAGTTGTCCACAAGTGCGGAATCAGCCACAACAGCTTCTATTTCAAATCTTGTAGGGCCTACAGTATCCATTTGCAGCTCACGTGTCTTTTGATGACTTGGGAGAAAATGGTGGGATGCTGCTGTAAGTCGCTGTCAATCAACCAGTTTGGATTCATATACGTTAGCCCAGCAGATAGAACGGCTGTGCACCCCATTATTTGAGTCAATCACACATTATGATCATTCCAAAACAAGGCTGGGCTTCACTGAGCATTCTTGATTTGTACATCTACTGTACATGTAGGCTGCTTGAAATCTAGATCAGAACTGAGACAACTTGTTGCAGTGAATGAGGTCAGCACGAGGAACAACTTGAACACATGGAATTTTATGGCAACAGGATAAATAGCTGACCCAAAAGGGGAGAACTACACAGTATTTTCCGCATGTTTTCCACATCACCAAAACAGCAGTTTTTTTTTGTACATAAAACTTCCTCAAGTCAAAGTAACAGAGTCTTCCAATTCCGCATATTTTCCACATCACAGTCCTGCTAATCCACATGATTTCAACAATGTTAGGTGACTCTCCACATCCGAAATGAACCGAGTCCTGAATTTACACACTTTTCCTACCCACAAATTAATCACAAAGTGCGGGAAACATGTGGAATTTATCAGATTCCTCAATAACTCCACACTTTTTCCTAATATTGTGGAAATCTGATGTACGGGCAGTGGGATATAGCTGACCTCGAGAACGAGGTCTCTTCGAAAGAGGGGAGCACTGTAGCATTATGACGTGGTGGGCTGCGCCAGTAGTGACACCACGGTTATGGTGCTGCAGTGCGGGCAGGTTAATACTAGTAAGTTATTCGGTGACACTCCAGTAATGGGGCATACCTCTTTATCTACGCCGAACTTTTTACATGTAAACCTATAATGAAATTCTACTGGATCATAAATCCACAAAAATATGTTGTAGGTCTATGATAGGCCGTATTTTATAGGCATACATATTTTTACCATACAATGAACCGTCAACTTGGGGGATTTTACAGGGCGTATACCAGTAGCGGTACATAGGCCTATACCTATCCGTGATGTTTGTCGATTATTTGATCAACAAAATCTGATGAATTAGCAAATAACCAACTTTTTTCAATAACTTTATTCATCGTCTGTAACTCACAAATTCATAATTTTAATGAACTATATATATATAGGACGTTTCAAACAAAGAATTTACCCAGGTGTATAAAACATATAAAACACAAAAATATCACATCCATTAATGTAGGCCTATGCATGATCACCAACATGTACATCTTTATAGGATAAACCTTTCAAATATCATGCGACCGGTCCGTATTGACTCATGTCTTGTTAAAGAGGTCTACAGGTCAACATTAGTGCATCAAATACATATGCAAATCATGAATGGGTATACTAGGCCTAGGCCTACAGTATATCCTTAACCAGCTGTTAAAGCAACACACATATATAACAAATCAGTTGTACACGAATATCAACATATCCAGGTATCTACAAAGCTGTTTTGAAAGACTCGTGGGTTGCGGAATCACGTGATGTGACGGACGAGTTACTGAAGCTGTTTTTGCGCGCCAATTCCTCCCTTCTCAACACGTCAACTCTCGTCTGCTTCAGGCTGCCGTTACCGAAACTGTTGTGACGTAGGACGTCGTACCGTAACTTATCAATCTCTCCGTCGTCTTTGAGGCCCATGTTGTCATAGCCCTCAGTATGTTTGCCCAACATCCTATAGAAAACGTGTTATCATCCAGTGACAGTTACGAGTACAAACTGAACTAAGCATTCCGAGGAATACTGCACAACTGCTGATGTATGTTACAGGCATCCTACTATATCCATTAATAGCATAAATACAGTGAGGAGTTTCCAATGCGACACTCACCCTTCGTTGTACGTAACGGTGCCAGGCCGTGGCAGGATGTCCTCGTTCCCAGTCATCACCTCAGACTCCGTCATCTGCGTCTTCTTGTCTCTGCAACGATGCCGAAAACACCATTCACTCGCAGTATTCACCCATATCTCTTTACACAACCACGACATTATTATCTGTTTCTCTCTGTACCTTCTTCGCAACCCCTACGTTTATATTGCACTCATGTGCAAGCTATTAAGTACTATGAATGTACTAACTTGTTGCGGGTGACACAGAAGATGATGATGACCACGATGACGACGATAGCACATATACATCCTCCGAGCGACGCCCTGAGGATCAAGTCCTTCCTCTCCTCTTCATCCAAGGCGTCCTCCTCAGCCTTCTGAGCGTCACACACATCAGCTGCGAAACGATTTATGCATGTGCAATGTACACTGAACGTACAAACCACAGGATTTTGGCATTCTTTATTCTTCCCGGTGCTGGTAAATGTTTTTTTTTTTTACCTTTGGACATAAAATTTTGATTAGGCTACACTTTGGCCATAGAGTGTTCACGCATGTTTTCTCTCTGATTCTAGTTTCGTATGAGGCTTCTCCCACACAAGATAGGATTCCTCTCTTGGATACTCCTGTGGATACATACTCTGATACATGGTCCAGCTACTGGTGCTGGTGGCTGGATGACAGTAGCGGCATGTATCGTTAGGCTTGGTCTGGTCCGGGGCCCAGCACTCGTCGCTGATCCAGCAATAGTCGTTAGTCTGCAAAGATGATGTGGATGTTATAGGCACGTATCAATAATAGCTGCACATTAATGCCGGGTGCTGTCACATTGTGCATTTTGTACTCCAGATAAACTCTCATTCAATGGTATTTGTGTTCAATGCAGTTCATGTACCGATTTCCTGGAGCATGACTTTGATGTGGCATCACACTCGAAGCACGTTGAGTCGTGTGTGATGTAGATGAAAGTCTCCACTCCTCCCGTCTCCGAGGCCATAATCTCCAAATCCCGCTTGTACCTCATCAGCCGTCCAGCAATTCCTAGAGACTCACTCTCCACCATGGGTGGGGGCTGAGCCGAGCTTCTCCAGGCAACGCTTATCTCATAGCTACCATTGCTAGGCAGTGGACACGCGGCTTGATTCATGCTTATCACCGTCATGTTATGTTCATAGATGGTTGTTTTACGCTTCGGCAAATAGTCGACTCCATTAGAGGTTACCTATAAAGTATGAAATCAACCACCTTTGCCTACTGGTTGAATACGAGGGGTCATCTAAACGGGATGTAATTAATAATCTTCCAAGCACATCTGAATGCCATTTTGGGTAGGTCCAGTTATTGTTCAAATAATTATTCAAATAAATAGATTATGTACCTCAATATAACAAAAAAAATTGAATTTATGTACCTCAATATTTTTGATCTGACAGCGGATGTCGACAGCCTCCGTGATGTTGACGCCCATGATCGTGGCGAAGTTGCAGAGCTGGTTGCGGTTGTCACATATCTGAGTCTGACGGGCTGTCAGTCCTGGCGTTGAAGTCTCCGTCAGTCGGCAGTCTGGGCCCCAGTAGCCTGTTTGACACTCACACGCACCTACAGAATGGAAGCAGATCGAAGGATGCCACGAAACCCGTCAAATACCACTCTACTAAGTGGAACTGTTGATATTGAAGTCCCCGCTCGGTAAATGGAATATCAATTGAACAGCATGATCTGCTGACTCACCATTGACGCACTCGCCCCGGCCTAGACACTCGTTGATACAAGAGCTGTTCGGGAAGAGGCCGAGAACGTTCGCGCCGATACTTGTATCTCGAACTAGCTGGTTGTAGCAGCGGAACTTGGCATTGTCGATAGCAGAATACTGCCAGTTGGTGTTGTCTAGCAGCTGTATGAGAAAGAACACTGCATTAAACTTAGTATTGTTGTTTGATGAACATTAATACACTTTGAGAAATCAGTTAGCAATAACAGAGTCACTTAATTTACAGGTGTCATGTTCAGATGTAAATATACATCATGTACATGGAATATACATATTTGTCATACGATCAGGAATATTTAGTCCGAAATGTGTGATAAGTCTAACCTGGATATCCTGTACACAAAATTGCTCGGCATCTGAGAAGTCGATACTCCTAGAAAGACACTCCTGAATGATTTGGTTGTCGGTGTTTGTGATCAGATCGTCACAGAAATCTATCGCGTCTGACTCATTCCATGTTCCCTTCCAGCCCATATTGTCCAACAGCTATACAAATAACTCATGTATTAGTATCTTACATTTTGGTAATCATTAGATCAGTATGTGGAGGGATGAGGTTTGCCATCAGGTATACTAACTGGTGGATCATAGGTCTCATCAAGGTCTATGTCGTCCAGGTAGTTACTGCTCTCAGGGGAATGCCGACTTGGAACTTCTATCGCAGTTATGTTTTCTTCATATTCACCCTCTGTGTAATATACAATACAGGACACATGTCTCAGAGAAATATGTTCGCAGGATTTATATGAAAAAACGTACACAAACTCCATAGACTGGTTACCCATGTACAAGTCACACAGTTCAGTGACGACGCCGCGACCACATTCACAGCTGGGCGGTCCGAAGAGCATGTGTGTACACTGGCAGGCCTTCAGCGGGTCCAACTCTTGATCCGTTACTGGGGCACCCTCAAATAAAAGCTCGTCATCCGGCACTCTGAAGCACATCCAAATAAAATTTTAAATGTTCTCAGAAAAAATGTCACTTGCTTCCAGGTTCTGGTACAATTTGTTTGATAACGATACTATTATGCTATGCCATGCACGCAGTTCTGTTGATTATCATTACCTCCAAGCTTTGGAGAAATTCTTAGGTTGCTCTCCTTCACCTGTCTGTGGTCCAGAGTAAAGCGTACCATCTGGCATTGTCAAGTCGTCAGTGGAGTCCTCGTTGAAGGTACCACACAATCCTGTAAAACGCATTCAATTGTTTAAATAGCCATTATTACCATCAATATTACAATTGTATAGCAATATCGAAAGAATGAAATTTATAACCATGAGAATAACATCACCTCTGGTCTGATCTCTATCGTATGAGCCGGGAGTTATCCACACATTAAGGAGATCGTTACTGACGACGATCTTGATGATTGTTCCGTGGGGTAGAACCACCTGAAATTTCATGCATGTGGATCACTCCAGAATGTAAATAACTACAATGGTGATCCATTACTGCAACACTTTAACACAATTAAGTGTGTTTTTAAATGTATTGGGCATAATTCCATTCATTATAATGGAAGTGTACATGGTATATCTAGACGACATAGTTGTATTTTCTCAAACTTACATCATGTCGGAGACCACCATCCATTTTGAAGACTCTTGTCCCCGGAGTCAGTTCACCATTTGTGTACATGACGACAGTCTGTACAGGAGTGCAGACACCTTGAGGACACTCCTCGCTTGTGGACTTCCTGCGACAGCGGTCCATGACAAACACGTCGTTACCAGAGCGTACAGCCACAGCACAGTTACAACTGCCGCTATCATTGCCCACTTCACACGGCTGGTATATCGCTTGGACCTGGTATGGCAGCGTTTGATGACGGTACAAATAGAAAGCTCCCTGATGAAAGTTGTTGTAGTAACTGGAAGAAGAATACATTAGTTGAGTTACATATTCTGTCAAATACTCATCTAGTTCAGTATGTGTGAACGCATTAGCGACATAAATCAACGTATCAAATTACATACTGTCCATCAAAGGTCATGATATGAGGATCGTTCACTGAGTAACACTCCACGGCCTTGTATCGTGGGGGCAAACGAGGAGCAGTTGGGTCAGTATCGGCGACGGTCACCTAAACAATCATGTTTTGATTTTTGTGCTGGGAAAACTATCAGCTGAATGAACATTGTATATTACATGTATTTTATGTGTGAATGCACGTTATTGGAATATCTTATATACACGTTATCCAGAAGACTTAAAAAATATATATATTGATATGACACTGCCACTGATCATCATGCAATTGTAGTACTTTTGCATGTTTTGATGTCGTTGTAACATCAAGTATTACAGGTACAAATCATACATTTTCCACTTTTATACCAACAGTAAATTATTTATCACAGTGTACTGTGCAGTGGTTAAAGAGTAGTGCCTTACTGGAAGTTTGGTGGTGAGCCCGCGGTGTTCGCCCTGCACGTACAGCCTCATCGTGAACTCGACGGTCGTGTCGCCGTCCACGCGGTGGTCCACGACCGGCAGCAGAGGGATCACAAACGTCTCGTTCCAGTTGTCTGGCAAGATTTGGAAGACAGCCGAGTTGTTAGTGGTGGCGGAGTGGAAGCCCACAGCGACCTGGCGTGAGGCTCGTCTCGGTATCCGGCATCTGGAAATCATAAAAAATGTGATATCAGCTTGCAGCTTCACATCATCTCTTCAATTTCACCACCGAATTCACAGTGAACGGATAAATTTGTATATATTATGATCAGGGGTATATTCTGGGGCTTTTTCCAAGCAATGCATGTACGACCCAAGAGACTGTACTCAGAAGTATAATATTTTACACGATATGCGTCGTGAAAAGGGCGGTGTCACTTATTACTATTACATGTATAAGTTTATTGCCAGAGAAAGACTACACACTTGCTGCGGGACCCCGGGATAGGCGTATTCCCGGCGATGTTGTCCAGCCAGCTGGCGGTAGTCAGTTGCATCTCCACGTTACACTGCACGTCGAAGCCGAAGACGTTACCAGCGACGATGAGGCCCAGAGGGACCGGGTCGGTGAGGGGGTCCGGCCCCAGGCAGAGCACACCCGGTGGCACGTAGGTCTTGAACTCCATGTATTCCTCGGCACCTCCTTCTGTCAGTTCAATCGGGGTCGTCAGGTTGGCGGGGGACAACACCTGGGGAAGAAACATTCTATTTTGGTGATAACTAAACACAAAAGATGTGCCTTGAGCTTTGAGCTGGGGTATACTTGTCTGAGCTGATTTAAAGTCAGAGCTGTATTTCCTGCTATCGTTCCCTACATATAGTAGTCCACTTCCATTATTGGCCATCCCATATACACCTTCCATTATTGGTCATCCCATATACAGGTAATGCCGACATCGTCCATCACCAAAGTTTTGCTAAGTCCCATTTCGCCACATGTTAATTCCTTGATATAGCACCATTACCTGATTCCCCCAAACATGGCATTTATCGATAACAGAATGCATTTCATAATTCCATCACGTACGGTGTAGTCACAGGATGTTTTGTTGACGAGGGCTATCATCAGTCCGACAAGGACATCGCTGAACCACTGGACTCTCCCGCAGGCGTCAATGGTGTTAGCGAACACTTCAGCAGAACACTCGGCAGTCGGTCCTAGAGAGCTATAACGGAAACAGTTGTTCGATCTCAACAGAAATCCTTCAAAATATATAAAACTGCAATTCAAAATTGTTTGGCTGTTTAATATATAAAACTGCAATGTCCTCCCATTGGACCTCCCATCAACACAATCAGTATTCCCTGGTGAAAACATCATTTACCGTTATACTGGTAGCACTTGTGGCACTCACTCGCACTCAACGATGCATTGGATCCAGTCAAGACTCTCCTCAAACTCGGCTGGAGTGTAGCGCTGTAGGCAGGCGACTTTGTCTGCTCTATCTTCTAGGATGCTGACCAGTCTGTCCTCAATGTCTCTGGCCGCCCAACCCCGCTCCTCCAGGCGTGTTGCCAGGGTCTCGGCATACCCTCGCAGGTACAGCGCCTTGGTGATCAACTCAGAGTAGTGCTCCGTGAAACTGGTGATGGAAAACAAAACCGAGTGTCGCGAGTTGGACAGGAATTGTATATTTTCTCTACATGACAAGAAGTGATAATCATTCAACATATTTCACATGCATATATACTCTATGATCATTTAACTGATCATCTACGAGGATCCCGTACAGAGTCTTTTACCTGGTCATGTAGGCGTCACTAAGGAACTTCCTAACGTTGACGTGACGGAGCCTCTCGAAGAGAGACGCGTCCTTGCCTCCTGCTGCCCAGGCATTAGCGTACGACACCAGCTCCTTGTATACGTGATTGTCATTGATCCCATACTCCTTCATCTTCAGGTCCAGTATGTACTTCTGAGGAGCCAGGTCCAAGTTGGCACGGACCGACTGCAGCTTGCGAGTGCCGCCCTCGGCGTTGTCATAGCTGCTGGCGCCCAGGATATCCTCCAAATCGGGCAGGTCGGAGGTGTCTAGTGCCGTGGTCGATCCGGGGCCCAGACATGACACAAAACCCTGCCTGAACTCCTCGTTGCTTAGACACTCTGTCAGAGAGGCAAAGTTGTATGCGCTTTCAAAAATATGTATATGAATAAATTGAGACACTTTCCAAACCCGCCAGTCTGCTTACCTTAATTATAAGGCATATAATTCACGTCAACTTTAGTCTCACGTATGTTTATGAACAGTATATAATATTTGGTATATGAAATACATTTTCAAACTCAATGACTTTAACAGCCCGCCCCGCCCTCTTATTTTTATTTAGAAGAAAAAAAACAAAAGCATTAATGCAATGTTAATATAAGTCATAATAGTTTTTGTGTTTAACTTTAAATAAACGAAAGCCCATACTTACCAGCTAAGTCCTCAAACTGCGCTTTTATTACCACGGATTGAAGAATCACACACAAAAAGATAATTGTATATTTGATATCCATGTTTGTTTGATTCAGTGTTAACCCTGAAAATATTGGTGAATATAATCGTTCACAACTACGTCATATTTAGGCTTTCATGTGTTGTTCTTTCGTACGTGTTGGTAAGGCACAAAAAGGATAGAATCGCCCGATTAATTACGCATGCGCATGAAAATGGTGTGATATTGCGTTACCTACTGATAACCTGATAATAACTGTCATAGTTAGCCGAGGTATACATTCCTGCAAAGACATTGAATCTCTAAATTTGTTAAGTGGCTCCAATTTAAGGCACCATGACGACAGATTAAAACAAAAAAAATAGTTGTCATATAAATATTGCATTTTAAAAATATTTTACACATTTTCATGTTCGAATGTATAGTACATGTGGAGTCTAATTAACTTCATGTAACAACATAATTGTGAGGTTGTTTAACTTTTGGTAGTGTGTATTTCTACGTCATGACAGATATTGAAATATTATCACCTGGCACACTGGACAAACCAGGACTCCGATAACTCATTGGCCTTATGAATATGGTCCAAAATCCGTCAAAGCTCTCTTCTTATCTGATAAAACCTGCGAATCTAGGTGACAATGCATGAACATGTTTGAATATTGACCTCCATACGAATTCGCTATTGTTTGGAGTACACTATATGCTATTAGTATAGTTATCTAAAATATCTCAACTAGATATGTTTTGATAACTCGTAATAATTGAATATAACCTAAATACTGTTAGATGCATCGATATTGCACAGAATACAACTAAATCTAATTCACTTAAGTTGAGAATCAATGTTGGGGACAGTGAAAGAATTATTGTGTTACTACTGAATGGTCCAGCTTATTCCCCCTATTCACATAGATGAAGAAGATTATTTTGATATAATTTTGAAACAATTTTGAATGTACACATACATTTTAATGAAACGAGCGGTCGATCTGGTATTCACGAACCACGTGGGTGGAAATTATTGTTATTGGTTACAGTTTTCATCCATATGCATGTGCTACATTTGTGAAGAAACTAAAATTATGGTTTTTACTGTTTTTTTTAAAAATAATAATCATTTTATTTTCAACCACGGCAACTGAATTTTTCTTTAGATCATTATACCTATCGTCATTAAAACGTTTTTCTTCAGCAAGACTGGGCATATTAATATATCAAGAATTCTTGGTATTTAGTATTGATAAAATTAATCAATACATGTATATGTGCAGGTGCGCGCACACCCGTGAAAGGCAGTGGCCATTATGACAAGACGTATCACGATCATAATGTACGCAGCCTATACGTACTGGTCGGTGTTCACATCAAGAATAGTACGCTATTATTCGTGTTCACATTGTAAATCTTTCTACAACCAGATCCATGATAAATCTGGCAAGATTAAAAACTGTTCAAATAAAATGAATCAACATTGCTTTCACGTGGATGAACTTCGATCGCTTTCATATTTATGAATTTGAGTTATTGCGATGCACAAATATATTGTAAACCATTATTGAATCTCTATTGGTCACTTAATTCCCCATCAATTCCTCGTGTAAGTGAATTGTTCAATGCAATTGGAAATATTTATTATAGATATCCATCAAATGCATTTTCACTTTTTTTATTACGTAAAATTAAATCGAGTGCAAAATTTTAATTTGATATTTGAACATAATACATAACCTTATACAGCTTATTTCAACCAAATTAACGTATCTTTGAATGTAGCATTTTTATGCTTATAGTTATACGACACCTGACAAAACACTTCATTCTGTGTCGTAACAAAGTACATGATGGCCACTGGACCATGTAAACATATACTAGTAATAGGCCTTTCAGGGAGCAAATCTAGGCCGTATATATTTGAAATAATTCCACCCATAAAAAAACTCAATAATTCATTTCAGATGTATTGCTGATATTTATGATGTGATCTACTCTGGCCAGAGTTGATATATATATATATATATATATATATATATATATATATATATATATATATATGTATATATAATATATCCTAAAGAAGATAAGATGACAGACAATATTAGATAAAAAGGCATACATGTAGGTGATACTTATACATTGACCGACAAATTAGTTGAGATTGCAAGCGTAAAAAGTTCACATATCCTAGCAGTGCTATAAACTTGTTAATTCTGATCGTAAAATGACACAAACATAAGCCTGGATATGATAAAATGAGAATGTTTGTGAGTTATATCAGGCCAGATATGGGCCTTATTCCACTTGAAGCATATAAACTGCAACTACTGACATTTAGAAAGTGGCCACTGACGCACAACATTGCGAACGTGTATAAGAAAAAAACAACAAAAACAATCAATATCATTTTCTGGGGATAAAAAAATATTACAACAGCATAAACACACGTAACAGATTGCTTTGCAGCATGTGCAAAGCCATTTTCTCCATTGACATTTTTGAGGCGGGGTAATGCGTCGCGCCACCTGTCGGCGCACTGAGCCATAACCCGTGACGTCAGCTGACGATCTGAGTGCAGGCACAAACAGTCGGGATTTTTGTGACGAACGACCTCTTTATTTCCTCTTTTTGTGTCACCAACTAAGCCCTAAATTCACAATCATACAAGTAGAAACAATCCGGAGAACACACAGTCGATGTTGAATACTATATTTTATGGATCAGTGAAGCCTACAAACGTCAAATTGGAGTCGAATACACATTGACAAGTCGAAAATTGTTGTACCGATTTTCAGGTCAACAAGATGGCTGATTTTGAGGATGGTGCAGATGACAGTCATGACAGTAAAACACAGCCCAGAATTATCATCATTGGTGCTGGAATATCGGGTGTTTCGGCCGGACATGATTTAATAAAGGCTGGATTTACAGATTTTGTCATTTTGGAGGCCACTGACCGAATTGGTGGACGAATAAAGTCAATAGATGTTGGTAAGTTATTGGTTGTGTAATGTGTAACCTTGTATCTGGACAACATTGACAAACTTAGATGTAGATTCTTCAATCAAACATGGAATGAACAACCAGATTTTTTCTGTTGATTTTCAAGACGACTTTACCTTTTAACTGTGTGTACTAGTAAACTTATTACATGTACTAAAACTCCCCCACCTTTTGTAACACTACACAGACTAACAGGTGCTCTATCAGTCCATGATTTAAATCTAAACCTCTATCTTTGGTTTCGACATTTCGATCTAGAATTCAGAATCGGAGCACATGTAGCACAATTTAGTGGGCAATCCTGTTTCTCTATGATAATCAATGACATTGATGAGTTTATCAGTGGCACAAAATGATAAATACAGATAAAAGAACATCTGGTGTGTAATAATGAACACTTTTATATTGATCATAACCAATTGTCATTCCGGATCCTAACTATGCGTCTATGGGAAATTGGTTGGGAATAAAATTGCCACTTTATTGTACATCCTAGCGGCCCCAGAATCTATTGTGGAACTAAGGATATCACAGTATTGTATCTGACATTATTGAAATGTACATACCAAATTGGTCCTAATAGTGGCACGTGGCCTAATAGTAGAGCCCCACCCCCCCCCCCCCCCCCACCTCTCCGGTCTTTTCCCCCAAAATGTTCAATTTTTAATCTTGTAATTAAGGCATTTCGGCAGAAATGCCTTTATGGTTTTAGCAGAATTTTTTTTTTTTTTTTTTTTTTTTTTTTTTTTTTTTTTTTTTCTTCCGCCACTTTCCGGACGATAACTTTAGATTGCCTTGACGGATCCTTGTCAAATTTTCACCGCAAGTCAGAAATGATATGAGGAAGAACCCTATTCTTTTTGAGCCGGATCGGAGGTCCGTGAGGTCCGTGAGGATGAAATCAAGGCTAATTTTAAGACTTGGTTTCCGGACGATAACTGGAAAAATATTTATGCAATAGTTGCAGAACTCTGCATGGAGGTTCATATGCCACCAGGGAAGAACCCTATTGATTTTGGGATCGATCCGTCAAACGACCTTTGACCTAGAGGTCAAAATAATTTTTTGCTGATTCATCCTTGAGGCTTCCTGCATATCTCGGAAACCGTGCGTCGTAGAGCGAAACGGACATTATTTTCGGACTCGTCGCCCTAGACAAACATCTCTAGGGTGTACTTTTTTTTTTGATCCGGCTCCGAGGTCCGTGAGGTCCGTGAGGATGAAATCGAGGAACTTGGTTTCCGGACGATAACTCAAAAAATATTCAGGCAATAGTTGCAGAATTTCGCACGGAGGTTTATATATCACCAGGGAAGAACCCTATTGATTTTGGGATCGATACCTCAAACGACCTTTGACCTAGAGGTCGAAATAATTTTTTGCTGAGTCATCCTTGATTCATCCTGCATATCTCGGAAACGGTGCGTCGTAGAGCGAAACGGACGTTATTTTCGGACTCGTCGCCCTAGACAAACATGTCTAAGGGGTATTATGGATGAACTTTGACCTTGACCCGAAATTTTTTTGCCGAGTCGGCATTTTTCGTTTTCGTCGATATCTCGGAAACGGTGCGTCGTAGAGCGAAACGGACGTTATTTTCGGACTCGTCGCACTAGACAAACATGTCTAAGGGGTATTATGGATGAACTTTGACCTTGACCCGAAATTTTTTTGCCGAGTCGGCATTTTTCGTTTTCGTCGATATCTCGGAAACGGTGCGTCGTAGAGCGAAACGGACGTTATTTTCGAACTCGTCGCACTAGACAAACATGTCTAAGGGGTATTATGGATGAACTTTGACCTTGACCCGAAATTTTTTTGCCGAGTCGGCATTTTTCGTTTTCGTCGATATCTCGGAAACGGTGCGTCGTAGAGCGAAACGGACGTTATTTTCGGACTCGTCGCACTAGACAAACATGTCTACGGGGAATTATTGATGAACTTTGACCTTGACCCGAAATTTTTTTGCCGAGTCGGCATTTTTCGTTTTCGTCGATATCTCGGAAACGGTGCGTCGTAGAGCGAAACGGACGTTATTTTCGGACTCGTCGCACTAGACAAACATGTCTAAGGGGAATTATGGATGAACTTTGACCTTGACCCGAAATTTTTTTGCCGAGTCGGCATTTTTCGTTTTCGTCGATATCTCGGAAACGGTGCGTCGTAGAGCGAAACGGACGTTATTTTCGGACTCGTCGCACTAGACAAACATGTCTAAGGGGTATTATTGATGAACTTTGACCTTGACCCGAAATTTTTTTGCCGAGTCGGCATTTTTCGTTTTCGTCGTTATCTCGGAAACGGTGCGTCGTAGAGCGAAACGGACGTTATTTTCGGACTCGTCGCACTAGACAAACATGTCTAAGGGGTATTATTGATGAACTTTGACCTTGGCCCGAAATTTTTTTGCCGAGTCGGCATTTTTCGTTTTCGTCGTTATCTCGGAAACGGTGCGTCGTAGAGCGAAACGGACGTTATTTTCGGACTCGTCGCACTAGACAAACATGTCTAAGGGGTATTATTGATGAACTTTGACCTTGGCCCGAAATTTTTTTGCCGAGTCGGCATTTTTCGTTTTCGTCGTTATCTCGGAAACGGTGCGTCGTAGAGCGAAACGGACGTTATTTTCGGACTCGTCGCACTAGACAAACATGTCTAAGGGGTATTATTGATGAACTTTGACCTTGGCCCGAAATTTTTTTGCCGAGTCGGCATTTTTCGTTTTCGTCGTTATCTCGGAAACGGTGCGTCGTAGAGCGAAACGGACGTTATTTTCGGACTCGTCGCACTAGACAAACATGTCTAAGGGGTATTATTGATGAACTTTGACCTTGACCCGAAATTTTTTTGCCGAGTCGGCATTTTTCGTTTTCGTCGTTATCTCGGAAACGGTGCGTCGTAGAGCGAAACGGACGTTATTTTCGGACTCGTCGCACTAGACAAACATGTCTAAGGGGTATTATGGATGAACTTTGACCTTGACCCGAAATTTTTTTGCCGAGTCGGCATTTTTCGTTTTCGTCGATATCTCGGAAACGGTGCGTCGTAGAGCGAAACGGACGTTACTTTCGGACTCGTCGCCCTAGACAAACATGTCTAAGGGGTATTATGGATTAACTTTGACCTTGACCCGAAATTTTTTTGCCGAGTCGGCAGTTTTTGTTTTCGTCGTTATCTCGGAAACGGTGCGTCGTAGAGCGAAACGGATGGTATTTTCGGACTCGTCGCCTTAGACAAACATGTCTAGCGGGTATTATGGATGAACTTTGACCTTGACCCGAAATTTGTCGACATTTTTCATTTTCGACGATATCTAGTATTATAAATTATTCATCACACCGAAATGCCTCCAAGGCATCTTTAGGCCTTGACGTCTAGTTCACCTAATGTTTTTCTAATAACATGTACTAGTAGTGTTCCAGTCCACCCATTCATGTAAATTGAATCATGATAAAGGGGATTGAAGGCTATAGGTTAATATTATTCAGTGATTTTCTAAAATTTGACCTCATTTTTGTGCGCGCTGCTGCAGGAGGTTTTGCTTTGGCCCGCTGTGCTGCTATTAGGACGAGGACCAATACAGTAACCAAGCATGTATAAAAAAAAAAGTAAAAAATTCAAGTGGAAAAGGAGTTGATAATTCTGCTTTGGAAATTGGAAGTTCGGAATACCTGTTACAAATATATATAATTATATGATTCAATAAATGTTGATCATTGGCACTTAAAACATGTAAATCCTGTGAAACGCTGAACCTCCCAAGCGTATATATATCTGCAAATAATAGTGCCACCAATCAGTGCAATGCTAATATCTGTGCCATGTTTTAAATACCATTTGAACTACAGTCCCTGTCTCAGATCGCCGATTCACATGGTTAGTTGTACTCTCTAACAACTAGTCATGAATTGCATCTATTTTATGAATGTAAATTGAGTGATTGAATTACTCTGGAATGCCTAAATGTAATTTGGGCCTATGAGTACTGATTGACTCATTCATTAAGCCTCTCACATGTATACATATATTTTGCCAATGTGGATATATTAGTAAGTACTGTAATTGTAATAAATGTCAAGATAGATACTAGTATGAGGCTGAAGCAGTTTCCTTTCTGATTTGCTGATAGTGGCTCTTTAAAGTATTTTCCCCATGTAGGAAATGACTCAAAATCTCCAGTGGATATGAACAAGTTCTTATCATTATAGCTATTTCTGACAAAGGACCCACCTACCCACGTAAAATGTGTAATGTAATACTGTACTTCCTTGTCAAGATTGCCTGAACATTTGGAAACTTTTCCACATTTCACCATTTCAATAATGATGGAGAAATCAACGGGGAAACCAGAGTTAGAGGAATTGTATTCAATATTCACATGGTTACACAAATTGTGAGCGATACATTATTTACAGAATTATGCGAGTTCACTTCCATTTAAGGGGGAATGAGACACAACTGACATTTGTTTCTAGCTTTTAAATGTTTATCATGTTTATTGACATTCTATTACTTTGTATGTACTAGGGAATGTGCGATTACAAAATTTAGAAATCGATTATTAATCGGACATGAATAATCGAATCGTAGTCGTTTATGCTGAAATGTGGAACAAATTCATTCAAGTTTGTAACAAACGGCAGAGTATGACCTCGACGTGTCACCGTGTAGTGAATAACAGCTAAATGTGGTTTCTAAGCAACGCGCGAAAACGAACTTGGTGTCATGCGATGTAACCAAGTGCAATCACGCTTGAGTTGCGTTCGATTACACGAGTTACATGTATGTCCCAAGTGTTTTTTACAACCGATATTTCATTAATTGCGATTAATCGATTATTTGGTTTGTAATCGATTACACCATGTAATCGAATCGTAATCGATTAATCGTGTGATCGTACATGTTCTAGTGTATACATGTGATCTGAACTTCAAATGAATCACAAAAATGAATACTTTTAAAACTTTGTCTGTGTCGTTCCCACACAATTTGACACAAAAGATCTCATTGTTGGATGACAAATATTTTGAAGTGATAGATTGGACTTCAAACTCTGTCAGAGCAGCATGACATAATAATTTGTTTGCTTCATTCAGTGTGGTAATCGTGCCAGTATGTGGGTTGTCCATGGGAGGGGAAGGAGGTGGGGGTGGGCACTGTTGGAATGTTCAACAACAATGACACAGGATATTTCAGTGATGAATGACTGATAACATTATCATTCAACTCATGAGTGCATGTAAATTAACAGATCTTTGACAGTGTAAATTTGCAAATTGTAGTCACCAAGTGTATTCAGATGTTCGGACCCATCTGGCCATTTCGCATTTTGTAACACGTTTGACGTAATTATATTGTAATTAATGCTAGTACATTACACTTTACATGTATTTGGCGGTTGGAACTTAGTACACAAACATGTGTGATGTATGTTTACCAGATATGGTCCATATTATAGTATTCATCATGTTTACCAACATATACTGTGGATAGCATCATACCACCCCTCTTTTTTCCCACAAACATGAAGCCCCGCTTATTGTCTTGCAACTGTTATTGATTTGGCAGAGATTCGGCTCATCAGCTGTTTCTACATTGAAAGCCTTTATTCCATCTTGCTCCAACACGTAATATATCCCAGTTCTTCAACTTTTTTTGGCCGATACTTTTATCGTCACGTCGTTGACCGCTGTACCATCAATTGAATGTGGTAAATAGGCCATGTTTTGTGACCTAGTATGCAGCTCACACACAAAGAAAGCCCAACTCTTACATTCATGGCCTTGTTTATGCTGATCAGATGCTGGTATCTTGTTTGCCGTCTCGCTGCTGTTCTTGGATCGTACATCGATACTAATAAATCATACATGGGCTCGAGAGAAGCTTTATGTGAAGGTTTAGGTGAATGACTGGAGGATGGCTGGTTTTTCTTTGACCACAAACTAGATGAATTATGACGATGATCTTTGCTTGGGAAATGTGTTATTAAATGCACACTGATTAATACCCTCTCAAAAACATGTACACACCTGAGGGTATTGAATTTTACATTTAGTCTCGGCCCTCCAAACTAATAACCAATACTTTGTCTTATGAAAGAACTGCTTCCTATCCTATTACTGAACAGGAAACAACCCCCCCCCCCCTCCCCCTCAACCCCTCCCACTCCACCCTGCTACAGCTGCCGAATCCTGGCTTGTGTTATGTCAGTACACATTGTTTTGTTGGTACATGTACAAGATTGCTATCACTATCAGTCCTGCCTGTTCAGTTAGTACAGGGGACTGTACCGGCTTCCATTGTTTGTATCGCCAGTGTTATGACACTGATACATGGGATAGGCAGGTCTGTGAGGATGAACACTCCCACCTCCCAGTAACAAAATAGTTGAAACTGAAAATTGTCCTGCTACTCAATTGACATGAATGAGAGAAGTGGAGATATCAGTAATTTTCAAAATAATCATGTGGATCAACATCAACCCTAGTGTCACTATTTTAGAACAAGTCCACCACTGCCTGAATGCATTAAATTTTTTTCGCCCTTGGAAAGATTGTAAATTTAATGTTTGTAATAAAAATTACTCATAATGTCTTCAGCAGTGTACCGTGTGTTTAATTATAATGAAATAATGCAGGACCATGATGGGACTGACAATGAAAACATGCGTGCGGTCTTTCAAGAATTAACAATGTGCTGAAAAAACATGAGCACCAAAATAGCTCTGTAACAGCTTTGACTCTATTGACTAGACATTTGGTATTTATGATCATTGATCTTTTGTTTCCTTCATAATACATGTAATGATAGTGTGTGCTGAACTATCTGAATGACAAAAAATATTGTTTGTTTGGGAATTATTAGTACTAGACTAGTACTAGCATACTAATGTGTACCCTATGGCAACATCTAATTGCGTAAAAGAAAAAAAAAACATGTGAATGCGATTTGTCTTGTATGCATGTTTTGTGACACCATGACAACTAATATATATATTGATTCTGTCAATATCGTTCTACAGGAGCCGGCGGTCAGAAGGCGGAGCTTGGTGCTAACTGGATCCACGGCATTGATTTAAATCCGATCTACAAGATCGCAGTCCAGAACAACCTGCTATCGACACACTACAGTGGGCGCAAGCTCGGTGCCAAGATCATGTTTCTCATGGAGGATGGCCGCCCCGTCAACACGAAGGTGGTAGAAGAGGTTGACTGGCACTTCGGGATGGTCATGGCCCAGTGTGAAGACTTCTACCAGTCCCAGATCCCCACGCCCCTCGAAAACGACAGCGTCGGAGCGTTCGTCCACCGAGAATTCGGCGACAAGTTCCAAAAGTACCACGGCAAAGACCTCCGAATGCGAGAGATGATCTTGGAACAGCGCCTCCTGGGGGAGAGCATCATCAATGGTTGTCACAGCATGAACGACGTGTCTCTCAGTGAGATCGGCAGCTTCCAGGAACTCCCAGGTGTCCACTACGTTATCCCGCCGGGCTTCGAGTCCGTCGTCCACATCCTGGCTGAGGCCATCCCCAAAGAGAACATCCTTCTCGAGCACCCCGTCTCTCAGATACGCATCAACGATGGCCAGCACCCTGTCTGCGTCGAGTGCCAAAACGGCAAGAAATTCTACGGCGACCATGTCCTTGTCACTCTGTCCCTCGGGTATTTGAAGCGCCACTGTGGTCGCCTGTTCACCCCGCCACTCCCCGACAACAAACTGGACGCCATCTCAAATATAGCAATGGGGACTGTAGACAAGGTGGTGCTGGAGTTTGACGGACAAGTTCTCCCTGACGGCGTCTTTAGACTGGAGCTGCTCTGGGACCGGTCCGAGGATGACGACATCTCCAAGTCCTGGGTTAAAAAGATTGGGTCCTATGAGGCTGTCGCTGACAACGTCTTACTTGGTCAGTTACCATCAAGGATATCCAGTGTTTATAATAGAAAACACTGATTAATGGATATGTTAATTTTGGTGAATGTGGCAGTAATACTTCATGACATGAGAAATATTCATGATGTGCTGGTGAATATATGAACATACAGTAATAGTTGTTCCTTTCATTGATTTTGCAATTTTTTCATAAATACTAGTATTAATCTGGTAATGATTACGGTATGTTCAATGTTTTAATACTTGAGCCTTTCTTTCTGTGACATATGGCTTACTTAACAAAATTGCAAGTTTAGTAATGCTTCATTTCTCATGTGCTTTCACCTAGGCTGCAGTAAGGTTGAGCTTTGCTGAATGTGTCACTGTAAGTACAAGCTGTACTACGTTGTTCTGCAGGCTGGTTGTGCGGCCAGGAAGCTGAGTACATGGAGACTCTGACAGAAGAAGAAGTTGGCAAAGTCTGTGTTGACACAATCAAACAGTTCATGAAAAACGCCTGGCCCAAACTTCCAAAACTCAAACGGGTCGTAGTGTAAGTGTGCTTTTGCTAAGTTTGCTTTGTCAATGAAAGTATTAAATACCTGCGAAAATTCACAGTACTTTATGCCTGCTAGCATGTTTTCTTCTCGAAATATTTTCCAGCACATCAATGTTATGAATCTACGAGTGTACATAAAAATTCTTATCGACGTTTGATACCTACACTGAGCTCATTATGCCCATATGTTGTGAAATGAAATGAGCGTGACTTACATGTGAACAGATCGCGCTGGAAGCAGAACCCCTACACCCTGGGTTCATACTCCTTTATACCCTGCGGGACCTCAGCAGAAGATGTCGAAACTCTCGGGGAGCCTATCATGGACGATAGAGACAGGGTACGTTAGCTGACTGCGTACAGCATATTTTGAATCCTTGATTGACCACGATGATATATGAAGGAAAGTGTATCGATCTATGGCTTTCGTTTACAAGTGTGATTGTGGTATATTTTATATACTAACTGTTCCTTGTGTTCCGATGGAACTCTACTCAATCTCAAGATATATCGGCTTAGTTCATGGGACAGTTGAGTTGTGATATGGTTGTGCGATGTGTCTTGCTCCATCGACTGATCTGTTTGATATCTGATGGATGTTTTCTGTTGACAGCCGGTGATGCTATTTGCGGGCGAAGCAACCCACACCCAGTTCTACTCCAGCTCCCACGGTGCCTTGCTCAGCGGCAAGCGCGAAGCACAACGACTCACTGACCTCTATTCGCATTGACCCTCGCCTCACCTAGGGGGCGTCGCTATAGTTACCATCACCCACAACAACTGCTAGAGCAGCGCCATGTCCAACAAGCTCCGGCCCGCGGCTATCGACACCGGCTAGAGAGGGGTAAACGGACGGACAGACGCTTTGTGTCGGCGACTGGCACATAGTCGCTAGTTGTCGGATCAGTCAGCAAACAGATCCAAGACGTGGATATTACATGTAGTATATAGGAAAACGTTAAATGTTACCAAAAATGGGGTAAAACAGAAAAGATGGAAATGGGAGAGTTTGGGACAAAGTAAGTTTTATCACTCCTAGGAAATAATGTATTGGTGTACCCGAACTTGTACTGGATTTGAATTTTATTGTGTTTTAAACAAAGAATAGCTTGAGTTGATTACAACTGAAGTTGATGTCCGATTTTGATTTTGTTTCAAACTTTTCTTCTCTTTCTGCGTGCTACTCGAAAAAGGAATTACTTCTTGCGTTGTTATTTTTAGCCTTTTTACTCTAGGAAATTTTTGATCACTGAGATGATGGCACGTAGCCGTGAGAAGGTCAAGTCAGTTTCTCCATGTCTCTATGTGTAGGAGATTTTAGCAATTGTACGTGCGTAACTTCCAACGTTAAATCTGTGTAGAGCAAGGACCTGTGTACGTTTCAACGTCAATATATTCACCACTACTTCAGCACTTTGATTGCCCTGCTTCATCTTAATGTGTGCTTTTATGGAAGGAACACTTCCATCAAATGCTCAGTGGACCTGCGGGCCCAAGACTTGGCAGATTTAGGAAATTTTTACTGAGGTATATCAAGGATGGGTGGTAGTGGTCTTTAATGAAGTTTTTTTGTGCACAGATCATGCTTTTTTAATTTATTGTTATGGTATAATGTGTGTACATAAGTTTTTTTCTTCTGTTTCTAATACCCAATGGAGCTAACTTTTAGATGGATCCTCCGATTCTCCCCATGTGAGAATCTAGAAATCATATGTCCTCTAGCAGAATGGTGTATAAAATTTTGACAGGCAGATGTATCACGCGTGTGCCATAAACGTGTACATTATGTATTGTGTATGTTGGAATGTATGACTAAACTCGTTCAAAGGATGTCTCCCCTCAATGCTTAGAATTGTTCAGCGTGATTTACTGAAGTGGAGAAATCATGTAAACAAATGTATTTAAAATATTATTTAATGTGTATCAAGTCCTATTATTTTTCCCGTGTGACATAATGCATGTGTCACCGTGTGATTTGCACAGACTGTGTTAATCCTGTGCGTATTTGTATTGCAGCACTTGCTGTGTAATCACCATGGATACGGTTTCCATGGCGACTGTCTCCATGATGTCACTTAGATGTTCTACCTCCACCTGACGTCAATGGAGATATCCAGTTTTTTTCAGTGTAACACAACGGTTGGAATAAAAGTTGAAAAATAAAAAATATATTATTTACATTTTTGTTGTTCAGGGGTTGTGAATGAATTCTGGCCCAGGTGTGTCTTTATTATTCAAGAAGGATTGAAAGTTTGCCAATTTTTTTTATGAAACAGGATACCCCCTCTGGGCCAATTCTCTGTATGCCATCAAATCACCATATAATATCTCCATATGTATACCAGAATGTCAGTAAGTTAGTGTGTCTAGTTTTTGTTGCAAAGATATCGAACACTGAAAATGTTTACCAGTAAAACTAGAAAGCAGCACCACTGGTCTGTACAGTTGTGCCTGTAAGATGAGACATCCGGAATAAGACCTCCCTATCTATATTCTTCCATATTCCCCGAAGATCAATTTAGCATGTGAATAAACCTTTGAAATAAGACTTCCTGGACATTTCGACCAGGTCTCATCTTCCAGGGACCACCATGTTCCTTGGGAGTCCAATATAAGGAAGTTTTGTCACCAGTCATAGACTATTAACTTCAGTGAAAAGCTTATTACAGTGGTCCCTGTAAGATAAGACGCCTCCAAAATAAGACTTCCCTGTCTGTAAAGACTTTTTTGTATTCCCCAAAAATCAATTTAACATGTAAATGAACCTGTGAAATGTCTTATCTTACAGGGACTACTGTAACTTTCTTCATATATGTTAATACATTATAAAACAGAAAAGTTACTGGGTTTCACATATTTATTCATATAAGTTAGTGACATATTCAACAGGTACAAATTTATACATAGACCAAATCCTGTTTGGCGCTGCAGCACATTTTTCAAACAACTTGCAAAAAGTATCGCACACTCCTTGTACACAACATTTGAGTTTTCACGAGGGAATGCATCTTAACTCGCTGAAACAAATTTGACATCACAACTTGAATGCTTCAGTTTTAATACGAATGCGATGTAAATCAGCTTTCGTGAGTTTGTGTGGTTTCATAACTGATGCAGAGCAAAAATCATTCGGACACCATTATAGGCTTCACAAAGCCTGAAAGAAATCATGATTGTTCAGCAGGGCCAAAAAGTTGGCACACAATCCAGTCAAATCAGTTTAACACTTCTGATTTCAATGGCACAATGACGAACATAAACGTGAAGAGCACTGAACACTGTTCTGTCGTTCCTACTACAAGCTCCAAATCTCTATGATGATGTGAAAATGGCCAATGCGTCATCATGTGACCATCATCCTCGGAGCTATCCCCATCGACATCAGTTCCTGGAACAGCAGCTTACAGGCGTAGGGCAGTCGCACTTGGGAGATCTGAAACAGGAAAGGAACATGTGACAGTGCACACTTCTTTCACTTCTCAGACTCAAGAAGTTTGTGTTGATTTTTTTCGACATTTTCCACTGAAATGTTCACTTGGCACTTGCTACTGAACATTTGTCAGAATTCAGTTCATAATTTCTGACACTTTCTACTGGGCCATGAAAGGTAATGAGCATTATCTCCTTACATGTGTTTTGTTTTTACAGCCGCGGCACTCGAAGGTCTGGTTTCGGAGGTTGGCAATGGCGATGAGACCGCAGAAGTTACAGACATGGACACGGTATGGATCCGAGATTTCAAACAGTCGCTCTCTCAGAAACTGGGCGGCACCGTGGGCAATCTGACAATCACGCTCCATCTCACCAAAACGCAGGCCTCCGTCCCTGGGAGAAAAGACACTCATTGTCAACTGTTGCTCATGTGAATCAGAGCCAGAATTTCAATACAATCTGCAATAATCCAAATCTAAGGCATCTACTAGTTTAGGAAATTCATGACCATTTTGTCACTAAGTGTCACCAACAAGTATCAAAATGTCATGGACATAAACAGGGTTCCTAACACCACAACTGAAGTTATCTACTCTTAATTAAGGAAAGAACACGCTGATCGTTTGCAACTGACGCAACTTTTCCTACCTGGATCGTCCCTCCATAGGCTGTCTGTTCAGGATCTGAACAGGTCCGCGAGCTCGAGAGTGGATCTTGTCGTCCACCATATGTTTGAGACGCTGGTAGTAGGTGGGTCCCAGGAAGATCTGTGCATTCATCTTCCGTCCCGTGTGGCCATTGAATAATACCTGCAGTGAAGAATACCATAAAGCCTTTGAAATTTAGCCACATGAAACTCCATGGGTCTGTTTTCTTGCAAAGCTCGAGGACCTGCACTGTGGGCTGGCCAATACACTATGATACTGACCTCGTTGCCTCGGAGATGGTATCCATACTCGTTGAGAAGGCTGGAGATCTTACGGACGTTGACCGTGTCGTTGAAGGGCGTGGCGTCACCGATCTCGCCCTTATTTGCCGAGACTTTCCCCTGAAGGCACTCGATCAAGTGACCAATTGTCATACGACTGGGGACAGCATGGGGGTTGATGATGATGTCTGGGGTGAGGCCTTCCGCCGTGAACGGCATGTCCTAAAGAAAGCAGTCATAATCGTATTGCCGAAATGTGCAGTGATAGTTATCATTCATAAGGCAATGATAACTTGGCCAGTTTCGCCCAAGATATCAAACATTTTTATTCAGACTGGTATTTCAACATTAAAGTTTTGCCCAAGGAATCAAACAGATTTGCTGGTTGTATTTTACGAGATCCTCAATGAAATATTCACATACAATGTACTTATGTATTGTTACCTCCTGTCTGTACCGGATCCCGCAGGTTCCTTTCTGACCGTGACGACTGGCAAACTTGTCTCCGATCTGTGGCGTTTTCACGGTCCGAACTCGGATCTTCACAAACTTGTATCCCTCTTGGTTGATGGTGATCATCACCTTTGTAACATCAAAACCCTCATTAACCCATCCATCAACTCACAATTATGCTTGAAGAAAATCATTATCATAGCATAAACATTGTGAAGATTTAGCAGCAGTATAGCTGGGTCTATGACCCACCTGATCAACAATGCCGGTTTCACTGCGCCTCATAAACACACTGCTGTCTCTCTTCTTGTACTTCCGAGTCTGACCTTCCAACTACAAGGTCAAACATAAATACATGTACGTTATCATAATTATTTGTACTTTGCGGTTATAAACAATCACACAAGACTATCCTACTACTCTCTGGAACGGGCAAAAATCAGGACATATTCCTCTCCCCACTTTTACCCATTCAATCATTCATACAGCCAATGTAAACATTCTATTACAATCCATGGATGGTCGGCAAGGTTGAGCATACAAGGATGAAACACACCCAACTGATTCTATTAAAGTTGAGTTATTATTTACCTCATCCTCGTTCTCAGGCAGTGTCAAAGTTTTCCCGATGAGAACATCATCGCCGGACACTCGGGTTCCTGGTGCGATGATTCCGTCATCGTCCAGTTTGTCATATACGGCGTGTCTCATTCCTGTAGGAAACATGCAAGCATGGCACAATCACAATTTCAATATGGCATTAGAGACAGGTTCAAAAATTTGGTGGTTGTAACATTTTCATGAAATCACTCAATTATTTAAGGAATCCTATAATCTGTTGATATTGCTTGTCCCCGTCATGATGAATATACTTTTCGGACATAAAATGTGCGTCCATTGTAATTCTGATCACAAACTTTTTCACACTCACCCTGGACATACTGTCGGTCAGGTTTTTCAAAGATTTCTTCTTGGTCCAGGCCCTTTTTTGACTCTGAATCCTTGTAGGATCGATAGAACACAGATCTGTAAAGCATGATAGAAAGTCTATATAATTTCTTTCCGAAGATACTTTTATCACTCTTACTATACAATAGGCTCAATTTTTAATGTCAAAGTTTCATTTATAAATCATAAACAACATTTTTGTCTGTCTTTTTTTCTCATGAAGAATATTCTCTGCAGACTTTAGTTCAAGGGACTCAAAATTTGGTGAAAAAAATATGCTCAAGGACACACACACAAATTTGAGCAAAACTCTATGGAATTTTCCATTTGATCATGACAATATTGCATACCTGAAGAAGCCTCGGTCGACTGCCGACTCGTTCAAGATAACAGAGTCCTCCTGGTTGTATCCTGTGTAGGAGGCAATGGCGACGATCGAGTTGATACCTGTAACGAAACACAACAAAATGCATGTCAATGTAAATGTACTGCTTTAGTCAATATCCCTGTAGTGGGGAAAACTTTACGTAGCTCCAGAGACCTAATCACAACCAAATTTCCGAAACTGACCCTAACCTAAGAGAACGAATTCATTTACACTAATTGCATTTCCTTTATTTATCAACATTTTCCAGAAGTCTGCTGCACAATCTACATAAGCCTGAGCAGAGAAATACAGGCAATCGACCCTCATACTGTCCTCACCTGCGGGGAGTTCTCGGAAACGAAGGTACTCCATGGAACGTGTGGTGACTAGTGGTTTTTGTGGGTAGAAGAGCACGTGTGCGAGGGTGTCCATACGCACATGATAGTTTGTGATGTACACGCCCATAGCCTGCTTACCCATAGCAGACTGGTACGTGTTACGGGGCGACTGTAAGACAGAAAACCATGGCAACACTGGGGTAAGATCAGGTGTTATTAATTTTTTGCCTGAAGTGAGCAATTTTATGTGTTAACTGAGGCAGTTCTGACAACCGATAATTTTACCATTATTAGGTTACTGGCAAATCAAATGTTGATACACAACTACATAAGTGATGATGTTCTACTGTGTACATATATGAAGTTATCAGAACATAATATCGACAAACACGAGCATATCGCCATACCTGGTTGTGATCGGGGAAGGGGATGATGGAGGCACAGACCCCGAGGATCATGGACGGGTGGATCTCACAGTGTGTGTACGTGGAGCAGTAGGTGGCTTCCCGATCATGGAGGTCACCCGGAGTCATAGTCAACATGATCGTCTCCTCCTCCATCGTGTCGATGTACTCCACAACACCGCTAGCCACCAAGTCCTGCCAACTGTGTTGGTAGCAGATATTTTGAATATCAACATACATTTTATATCAGTATAGATATATATTTTTTCAACATTTATTTTCACCAGTCAAGTAAGAATTTTATAGTTTAGAGTTGCATATCAAATTTATTTGTTTGTGTTCTATGCAACAGCGAGGACTTTGTTACCTATGACAATTTTTTTTTGAGGAATGATGTTTGGTTTTTGAGAAGACAACTTACAATTTGACGTTAATATCACAAATAAACCGAGCATACAACTACATTTTGCATGATGCTTCACAAGTATTCTAAGAATAGAGGGAACTAGATTAAGGACTGGAAGTTTCACAAGGACAGGAAATTACCTGTAATTGTTGTACTCGCGTTCCTTCAGTAAGTCAATGTGTCGTTTCTTGAGCAGAAGTTTCTGGTTTTCCACGATGAGCAGAGGCCGACAGATTCGACCTGCATCCGTATAAATCCGGATCTCTCGGTCTCTGATGTCACGAATCATTGACACCTACAAAGTAGAAACAGGGTGAGTCAAAACTGCGCTATTATTTTCATCTGTTTCACAGCCCACACAAGAAAGGGGCACTGATTCCAGAAATAGAGTTATGAAATTTCATCAATCTCCGAGCCTTTTTGACTGCTGGAAACCCCCAACATTTTCTAACACTCCAAAATCTCCGGATTCTGACAGTATTTTGTAAGAACACCATGAACATTCAGCTGTCCTGACTGATCAACCCACCTCAGATACAATGATGTCCATCTGTCGGCGCAGTTTTTTCAGTGTACTCATCAGCTGCTCTGGGTCACGATGGATGCCCACCCAGCAACCGTTGACAAAGACCTTTGTGGCACTGTAATATCGAGGTAAGAGTCGAACACTGTTCATACAACTGGTTGTTGTATCATAATTTCAACTGATGGCACTATAGTATAGAGTCAAGATTCAAACAGTGGTTATACAATTGATTGTACTCACAATATCAACCAGGTAAATACAGTACGGTATTTTGGTCAGTTCTCTGAATGTGAATTCAGACATGATGAGGGGATGAATTATGTAAAGTGGAATACATACTCAGCGATGGCTGATGGAGCAATTTCTTCCAAATTTTCCATACTCCACTCTTCCAAAAACTCAAGGATTGGCGACGGTTGAGAGCCGACAGAAATGTAAGCCATCAGGGAGAGGTTCTTTACCAGACCGACACAAGATCCCTGAAACAAGGCAACAATGACATTGTGTAGATCAGAAGAAATATGTAGATCGCAGAACGCTTGTATAAGTTACGAATCTTATCACAAGTGTGAACGACCAATGATGCTACATGACTGACCTCTGGAGTTTCGGCAGGACAAATCATTCCCCACTGTGTGTTGTGCAGCTGTCTGGGTCGAGCCAACTTCCCGTCTCTGCCCACGGGTGAGTTCACACGCCGTAAATGGGATAGTGTCGATACAAACGTCAGCCTATTCAACACCTGGCAAAATCAAAATATACGTTGTTTGACAAACAATTCAGTCACCATTTCAGAGCGATGCTAGCAATAGTTGATACATAAAAACAAACCTCACAAAAAGTTTGTTGTGAATTACATAAATTATTCAAGTTACATAAATTATTCAATATTATGTGCTACTCACAAAATATATTATTATTGCTACTTACATAATATATTCAAGTTTGCTACTGACATATTATATTATTATTGCTACTTAATATACTTAGGTTTGCTACTGACATAATTTATTATTATTGCTACTTACATAATATATTCAAGTTTGCTACTGACATATTATATTATTATTGCTACTTAATATACTTAGGTTTGCTACTGACATATTATATTATTATTGCTATTTACGTAACATATTATTGAATATACATGGTATATTACTGAATAATATCGTGTCACATTCACCTGAGAGACACCAGCGCGAGCCTGATGAGCCTTCTTCTGGTCGCCCCAGTTACCCGTGGCGAGGGAATACTTCAGACCATCCGTGATGATGCGAGTTTTTATGGCAAGCTCCAGATTGAAGTCTTTGCCACGATCGATGAACTTCTGTGAGTATAGACGGATCTCCTTCGTCAAGTTTCGGAAAAGCCTGTAATAAGCAAGTTGAGAAACATATTATGTGTACGAAAAGTCAACAGCCGTCTTGTGGGGATGAATGTTGAAATCAAATCCAAATCTGATACTTTTGAAGAAGCATGAACACTGCTTGAAAGCAAGAAGATCTTGCCCCACACAATACATTCGATACATTCCGATACATTCTTACTTACCCCCTGAAGAGGAAGGCCAAAAGTGGTCCAGCGAGATCTAGTCGCTTGTTGCCATAGTGATCTCTGTCGTCCACTTCCCGACGTCCCAGTGCCGCAAGTAACAGTCGGTGTACCATGTACCTGGAAACAGAACAAAACAGGACTTGTACACTCAGAACAACTTGAATTTCTCAATTCAATGCTCACGTCCACATGTTAGAAAATGTTTACAGCATATTTCCTACATAGATGAGGAGTTACACGACTTTTTCATCCCTGACAAACCGAAATGTGCTAGAATCTACCATACCCAAGGAAGTAAGCTTTCTTGGTTTCACAGAAGTCGCTGACACCGACGTGAGGCAGCATCTCCTTCTGCAGGATCTCCTTCGCGTACTTGATACGCTTCTCTTTTGTGACACCAGGGCGCGCACCACGGGCTCCGATAAAGTTCAGCGCAACAGTCTGTTCTTGTACGACAAACGCTTCATCGAGGGACGGCTTAACCTGATGGAGAGAAAGCAGTCCGATATTATTTGAAATCATCTCGTGTTCAAAGCTCAGTCTAAAAAAGATGTGTTGGATGAATAAAGATATAATGTCATAAATAGGAATTTTCGTCTAGGTGTGACAGAAGACTTGTATTCGGACCATTTCCATCATTTCCTGGTCATCAAAGTCATAGATAATGTGCTCAAGAATATCTCTGTCAGATACGAAGCCAAGAGCTCGGAACACGATGATGATGGGGATTTCCTGGCGGATGTACGGGAGGATACAGATGATCCTCTGTCCAATAGCGCTCTTCCGCACACCCTGAAACATCATAGAATGAATAGGTGAGACACTGGATGTTTCACTCAAGACACGGTTGGACATGTAACCCAAAACTTAAGAACAAGAATTAGAAATTCAAGAAAATTTAAGAAGTAAGAAATTTATGTACGTACATGTCCACCGCGGGCCATCATATTGACCCAGAGAGTGCTGGCGGGACGAGACGAGTGCTCCAGACAGGAACGGATCTCTGTTTTAAACGCGTATTTAGATTCCTTCTGCGCGAACACATACACTGAAAGAAATATTGACTAATTAGCTAGTTAAATTCTCGTCACATTGATAAACATGTCCAAATGTGACGAAGTCAATGTATTTTTTAGGTCTCTTGATTCAGTACTTAAGAATTCTATAATCTTCATGCAGGTTTCTTTTATTCTTGTACTTCACGAGTGTTACATACACACACGATTCTCCACAGGAATACATCACTTGTACCTGGTGGAGTTTCCAGTCTTACCTGTGTTGGCAGCCATTTTCTCCTGAGCAATGAGCACTTTCTCAGAACCATTGATGACAAAATAACCACCCGGGTCGAGAGGACATTCGTTCAACTCTGTCAAATCTCGATCAGTCAGGCCATTGAGCAAGCAGTATGTTGACCGCAACATGATTGGAATCTTGCCGATGAACGTCTTTTGGTGCGGGGTTTCCACCGGATCCTCCCCTTCTCGAATCACTGTCTTTGAAATGTCCACATAGAGAGGGGCCGAGTACCTGTTAACGTATCAGAACAGTGAACTTCTGATGTTATAGTGCTAGTGACTGCAAGTTGTTAATGGAAATCTACTAGTCAATTGTCAATAGCTACACTAGGCCGATGTTGTTCTCTTGTTACATACGTGAGGTTTCTGAGTCGGGCCTCGTTGGGCATCATAGGACTGGGAGCTCCATCTTTCTCCCAGTGTGTAGGCTTGGACAGGTAAATCTGCTCAAACTTCAGCTGGTATCGCGTCTGTCAAACACAAAATATACACAGTGGTATGATTTGGATCTCATGCATAAAAGTACACACGATTACAAACACTGGTAATATGAAACTCCTAATGTAATTGGCAAACACTTCTTTTAATTTTTATAATTTAGCGAGGACAACTGAGCGAGGGAACCATCCGTGCTTACAGGTGTTTCTACTTGACCGGAGGTGTGTTGAGCTTCGGCCTGGAGGTCGATTGCAGGCGTGTCCTCGACAATCCTCTGTACCGACATCTGTATGAACTCATCGAAGGAGTCGAGCTGTTGTCGGACGAGACCCTTCTCATCGAAGTAGGATGAGATGACGATCCAGCAGGCCTCCTGCCAGTTGTCAAGTCCGATCTCGTCTCCTTCCTCCTCCTCTTCGTACATTTCTGATGGAAAACACAATGAAAATCATCATGCAGAACAAGTCAAACGTTACAATGTCTACGAGCCGTCCGTCCCAAATTCGCGCATTCCCAAATTCGCCAACAGGGTTTTCTGACCTTGTAATGAAACCAACCAGTTCTATTATCAATCAAGACTCTGATATTCAATCCTTGTACCAGCAGTTTGTTTTCCATAAAACGAGTTTTTGAGCTCTGATAATATTGAGTTGGCGAATTTTGGGATGCGACGAATTTAGGACGGATGGCTCGTACATCAATTGAATGGGCTTAGAAGTTAGATCATTCGGTTCGGCATAGACTATACAAGTAACTATAGCCAATAATTCTTGAAAATCTTTTGCAACGCATCATACTTATTTTGTTTGGGGTGCTAAGTCAGCATTTTGATGCGGATTTATTACAGTAAAAACTTATATTATCGCCCAATGTCATATTGCCTTTGATCACCGACAAATTATGCTGGACTGAAGTCAAGGAGCTTTATTATTTGAGAAATAATATAGAAGAAGCATGAAGCATCGAATGTTGTAAATCATGGTCGACCCTGTCAGATCTTCCATAATTTCCAGCATAATTGGTCCTGGTAGAGCTGGATTTCAATGTACCCAAATTAAAATTGAATAAATCTTTGGACATACCTTCTTCCGCCCCATACATCTTGGCTGGGTTGGAAGGCGAACGTCTCTGGTTTGGATTTATACAGGTACTGAACCCTGTAGTGTCGAATTATAGTCGATGTCCGTGGATTATTTTCGACGTAGTTCTCCGTTGAAACTTCACCTCCGCCGGTACAAGCGGAAGTGCGCCATTCAAAACAACAAAGGACGCCAATCGCCAGGTGACGCTAAAGTTGACCGTTATGATATAGAGCTGAATCATAACGTAAGCACGCCCTACAATCATTGAATACAACGGTAGAAGAAGAAGAAGAAATAAAGCTTAACGGCACTTTAGGCTCAAGAAGGCCACTTCAGTGCCAAACAAGGATATAAAAGTAGTATCAAGAATAATAAAACCGCAAGTTCTACAATTAAAAATTTACAGTGAACAGTAAAAGCTTACAAGATTAATTGTGAACATATTGATGACTAGATATAGACTCAAACGAGATGACTAGAATTGTATGAATAAAAATGAAAGTATACCCCAATTTCCCGAAGGAACTTGAGGATTTTATAAATATTAAAATCATTGAATAAATCATATATTGACTGACACTCGTAGAACAATCGACGAGTGTCAGCCAAATCTTGACAATGTACCAGGACATGTTCAACGGTCAGCCGCTCTCGACAGGGCACACACACAGGGGCCTCCTCCCCACGGAGCAGGTAACCCTGAGTAAGGTATGTATGCCCTATACGAGCCCGTGACATGACCAGTTGATCACGCCTGAACATTTCGTTTATTGGGGTACAACAACCGAGCATTGGTTTGACTTTGTGTAATTTGTTATCAACCTGCTCATCCCAGAATGACTGCCATTCTGCGTACAAGTACGTTTGGATGAGCAGCTTGAAATCAGAATGTGGCACCCTGGAAAATGTGACGTCCAGATCAAGAGCTGCCCTGGCAGCCTTATCGACATGCTCATTCCCAGGAATGTCCACATGACTGGTTACCCAACAAAATACTACAACTTTATGCATTTGAAAAATACGTTGATGTTCAGTTAAAATATCCAAAAGTAGAGGATGGTCAATATTACGATTCTCTATAGCTTGCAGGGCTGATAGAGAATCTGAACAAATGACAAAACCTAGTTCTCCGGACCGGCGGATATGGGACAGTGCTAATAGTATTGCTTTCAGTTCAGCTGTGTACACTGAACACACATCAGGGAGACGTTGTTTGTAGGTTCTCCCTGAGGTGACAGCGGCACAGCCTACTTTACTACCATCCTTAGAACCATCAGTATACATACACTTAAAATTTGGATAATTTAACTGAACATCACTAAAACTACTGTGAAAATCCAAAGGGTTGATGGTAGACTTCTTCCCAATCCTGAGAGAAAAGTCAGTTATGGGTGTTTTCAATTCCCATGGTGGAACCTTTGAAATTTTTGACTCAGCTATTGTGTTCAAGTCAATGTTCAAATCCGCCAATAGATGTTTCATGCGAATACCAAAGGTTGGTATCGCATTTGGCCTGGATTCAAACAGACGAACACATTTAGGTTTGAAAACAACATTATGGGCTGGACTGTTCGGTAAAGACTTCAGCTTGATAGTATACTGAAGAGAAAGTTTTTCCCACCTACGATAAAGGGAGGGTTCGTTGGCCTCAACATACAGGCTCTCCATGGGAGAGGTTCTGAATGCACCGAGACACAAACGCAACCCCTGATTATGAATAGTATCCAAAGCCTTTATGTAGGAGGGTCTGGCTGAGCCATAAACTATCGAACCATAATCGAGCTTTGACCGGACGAGTGCTCTGTATAAACGGAGCAGCACGTCACGATCAGCTCCCCAATCCATATGTGATACTACCTTGAGAAGATTCAGAGCCTTGTGACACTTTGTTTTAATGTACTTGATGTGGGGAATGAATAATAGTTTCCTATAAAAGAATACCCCCAAAAACTTGAATTGTTCCACCAAGGGAATAACTGTACCATTTAACTTTAATTCTGGTTCAGGGTGCAACTTGCGCAAATTGCAGAAATGCATGCAGACAGTTTTCGTTTTGGAGAAGCGAAAAACGTTCCGGTCTGCCCATTTCTCAATTCGCGCAAGGCACTGCTGTAATTAGCGTTCTATCGTATGCATTTGTTTTGATGAATAGCACACGTGGAAGTCATCCACATAGAGTGAAGCATTGACTCCAGGGGACAAAATCCTTACTATGCTATTGATTTTGACACTGAACAGGGTTACAGACAAAATGCTGCCTTGCGGGACACCCTCCTCCTGATCAAACATATCGGAGAATGAAGTGTCCACCCTGACAGTAAATTTACGATTGGATAAAAACTGTGAAATGAAGGAAGGCATACGACCACGAAGTCCTGCCTCATGGAGGTCCTTCAGGATACCGTCTTTTCACGTCGTGTCATATGCCTTCTCCAAATCGAAAAATATTGCCACCATGTGCTGGCGATTATTAAACGACTCCCGTACAGCAGTTTCCAGTCGAATAATCTGATCAGTAGTTGATCAATTCTTCCGGAAACCGCTCTGGAATGGAGTGATAACTTTATTAGATTCTAAATAAAATACTAATCTAGTATTGACCATTCTTTCCATTGTTTTGCAAACACAGCTGGTCAAAGCAATAGGACGATAATTCGTTGGGTTGGTAGGATCCCTCCCAGGCTTAGCAACCGGAATGATTGTAGCCTGTCTCCAACAAGCAGGGAAGGCTCCACCAACCCAAATTTTATTGAATATATTTATTCTGAATTGCAGGCTCTGGTAAGTGTTTCAGAATCTGATAGTGAATCTCATCAGGCCCAGTCGCAGTGTCATGGGCCCGTTTGGAATACTCCATCAATTCTGACATTTTAAAAGGACAATTATAGTACTCCGTATTGTTGGATCTGAAATTGAGAGGAATACAACGGTAGAAGCATCACAACAAAATGTTGTGGCGAATAGGGCCTAAATTATGTGAAATGAAGAGAACTGTTATGAGAAGCGACAGAGCTGAACCCCTTGTGACATATGCGTATTGCAGTAATTATTTAACATACCAACGGAAATGGATACTGGGGGACAAAACACCGAAAACAGTGGACATTACCAATTATTCCCAAATTAAATTCTACTCCAAACATACATGGTTAGGGATTCCCAAAAATGTCATAGCCAATATAGGCTGGCCTAATAATGTAATCAATCATTCCTAGGGTTATGGATATAATGTACGAGTGTTGTTTCATGGAAACAGTTCAATTTGATATTTATACATGATTTTTGAGATACCAGCCCCACCATGGCTGAGAACAAAATATTCAAAAATGGCGCCGACTGACCTGATGTAGCCCGCTTGATTGGAGCGCTGATGGGAGGAGTTACCGAACGATTCTATTAGAAAAAGCGGTGATAGAGTCTTCATCAAATCAGCCATCAAATGGTATGTTCCTTCAATGTATCCGTGTTCTTGCATATCATATTTTAGGAACTGAATATCCTGTTTATAAAGCTACGCATGGTTGGTTTCTCCAATGTATACAATCCAGCAGCTCTACGTGTTGTCAGATTTTGCACCGATTCATTTGCATGAACACATTATAAGCCACATTTAGATATAATTAAACAACAAATAGTACTTAATTTAACTCATGCACATATATATATATATGTATGGTAAAACACAGACAATTAGGCCACATTTCAATAAATAGTCACGATATAATGTGAGATTTGTGGGACTAATTGTTTCGGAATATATTATGTAATTTACGTAAGGACATAGGCTCACTGAGTCAAATGAGAAATCACTCAACTTTCTGTCCTGTCAACAAAATTCACAATATCTCACGCACGTGAAAACGGTCAGCTGATCGACACTGGTGGCTTAGATTACCACGAGTTGAGTATTATTATACAGGGTGGCTACACTTCAAGCTGTAAACATGTAATAGAAGGGTATATTTCTGAACAAATAATAGTGGAAGGGATCCACTCTGTTGCCATATCTACAACTTCGATAATAGTCATGCAATGTTTTATGTACTGCCCATGAAATGGCAAGTGGGCGCGATCTCTTCAAGTCCATTAGTTATTACAGAACCCTAGAAATTACACGAGAAATTCAATATTGTTGATGTCACTATACTTTCTGCTTAGGTACACATGTAGCTCATGGAATTTATTGATAATATTTTGAATGGTAGAAGCTTTCATATCTAATTTATCTTTTCATGTCACATAAAATGTGGCATTGTACTGTACTGATTCAACTGCACATCACATAATTGTTTGATATAAGATTCAATTCGAGTCTGCAACATGTTTATGTTAACAGTGTCTGTCAGAGGAGGCAGCAGAGGATGAATACAGTCTTCCCCAACATCAAGAGACGATGAAGAAAGAGATGGACAAGGGTCGTCCCAACTGCGATGTCATCGAGGACCTCATGGGCCGTACCTCGTCAGAAAGATCCAAAATCATGGAGACAGCTGGGATAGCAGAGGCCATGACACGATTCCCATTTTTGAGTCTTCCACGTTTCAATTCATTTAATGTTCCTCTCTTATAATCAGCTCCTTCATGAAGTGAAGTTGCGATTTGGCCCCGACCTCAGTGCAGTATTGGCAGAGAGTAGGGCAACGGGTCCATTACGCAAAGAGTCTTAACTGCTGGAGTGTGATAACAAATTTTGTTGTATTGTGTTGAGCATGTCTATCGACCTAGATATGTAGTGGATTTTGTGCCTTTTTGTCGATAAAAAACTGTGATGTTATACATGTGTATCTTAATACAAAAGGTACATGTACGTTTATACTTTTGCTTTGTATTGTTTTATAATATGTTAAATACTGTCACTAATGTGATAAAATGTGATGTTAATAGAAATGAGTGTTATGTGTGATAAAGACCTGCGATAAGAAATATAATTCTATTATAATAGTGTAAATACCATAATTGTGCTGCTTTTTCAGACATGGAGCTAGACAGAGGTCACGTCTTTGTGTCCAAAAGAAGCAATATACACTTAGTAACTGACAAGTTTCATTTCCTGAACTTTTCCCAGTACCTCGCTCCTGGGAATTTATATGCTAAATTTCTCAAAGCAATCAATGTGCAAAAGAAAAAAATCCTTCTTCCCATATGGATAGTTTGACTCGGTCAATAAATTTTTGCACATCTCTTTGCCTGGGTACGAAGACTTTTACTCGGCACTGATGGGTGAAAATGTCTGAGTCTGAGTATCTAGAATGAGAAATGGAAGTCGAGGGCCAAGTCCACCATCAGGACGGGATAATTACGAACGCCTGGCTCAGATATGGAGTCCCATCAGATGGGTACTTTCCAAGACTTTTTGTAATACGATAACAAACTGGACGTGGAACCGTTCGTTGCAGGTGTTTGTAGGTTCATGCAATTCTACAAGGAGTGGGATATTGATGTTTTCAAGTCAGCTCCGGTGTGGCAAGGAAAATGTTGTTCGACACAGCCAGAGAACAAGGAGTATCATTTTCGCTGTTTGGTCATGACGAACACCTCTACGGAACGGTCAAACAGAACACTGTCGTTGGACCGAGCATTATCTTCAAGCGTTGCCACAAGACAGGGGAAGAAGAAGAAGAAATGAAGCTTAACGGCACTTTGGGCTCAAGAAGGCCATTCCAGTGCCAAACAAAGATATAAAAGTAGTATCAAGAAGACAGGGGAGAATCTTGTCTGTGATCTTCCCAATAATGGGTACCAGAAAATTGTGGGATATGATGCCGATGCCTGATATCTGTGGGCAACTGGACAGACCATGCCCACAGCTGTGTATACAAAAACTGAGGCAGAGAACGAACACCTCCGCATGAGACCAGGAACCAGCATCAATCATCACACCATGTTTGAGTGCATGGACCTGATTGCTGAGCAAACTGGTCGCACAATTTTGCTTCAACAGTGGTGAGGAGAGAAGCAAATTGGTACCTTCAGGGTTGATGGGTTCCATGAGGAATCTCAAACTGTGTACGAGTTCAACGGATGCTTTCATCATGGACATGATCCTAGTCAATGCAGCATCACAGCAGCACTGAAGGAAGGCGATTTCAAGCTATCGCTGAACAACAAATTGAGACGTACTGAGGAGCGTGCAAAATTCAGTCGCCATACTGGGTATACACTGTATGCTGTATGGGAGTGTGAGTACAATAAGCACCTAAAAACGAAGCCGAGGTGTGTTTTCACGATTCTACATCCCTTCCTGAATTCTCGAAACAAAACAGACGAAGAAAAATACAGACGGAGGACATACTCCATGCAGTCATGGCGGATACCCTCTTTGGTATGGTGGAGTGTGACAACTCTGTGCTCGACCAATGACCATGCCTCTTCAAGAGACAACTCGATCCACATGCATACTTTTTCAGAAATGTCACCTATATTCTGTACAAGTGACGTACCTTTCGACAGCTTCCCCCAGTCATGCAGGAAAACTGGGGCAAGCAAAAAGCCTATGAGGATTCATGTTGGTGGTAAATATGGGGAGAAGATGCTTATCGTCCCTATCCTGGTTAAGTGGTACTTGGGATACGGTGTGGAGGTAACTCATATCTACCAAATCATCAAGTACATGCCGAAATCCTGTTTCAAACCCTTTAAAGTAAGTGAGGCTCGACGAACTGGAGACGATGACCCATCAATTGCAATCATAGCAGATACCATGAAGTTGCTTGGGAACTCATCTTATGGTTCATTAATAATGGACAAGGAAAAACATCGCAAAATGTTTCAATGTAAGAGGGGAGTGTCAGGCTAAACAAAAGGAGAACGACTCGAGCAATTCAGTCTCTAACTGAGCTAGGTGATGATATGTTCGAGCCAGAGTTGACCAAAAGAGCCGTAGACATAAATCTCCCCGTGGTCGGCTATTTCATTTTACAATACATGTAATGCAAAACTGAGAATACTGGCATTTAGTGTTTATTCTTCATCTAGGCCACTGGCCCATATGCATACAAGGACATTTAACAGTATAACATTTACATACATACTTCATACAGAATGCTCACAAAACAAATACAAATACACACAAACTTTTACACAATTTTCAGATACTGACAAAAGATTTATGGACACAAAATGCATGATAGGTGAAAAATGACAAATTTTTTGCACAGGATTTGTTGGACATAATATTCTGGAATGTGATAGATGGAGAAAACCTTGATGTTAGGTAATCCGATAGATACTTTGCCCTAAGCTCCTTATAGAGTGGACATTCAATAATAAAATGAAATTCATTCTCAATTACAACCACACCATTATCACTGCAATATTTACATAAGCGGAGATTCTTATCGACCTTTGAATGTCTGCCACTTTCCACTGCTAGCCTATGATTTCCACATCGAAGTTTAGATAGTGATACTCGATACTTCCTGATAATGTCGCTTGCAAGGTAATGTTCACAGACAAGTGTGTCTTTGTAAGTGCTATACAGGTCAAGCTTTGAATTACTATTAAGTTCATCATGCCAGTTTTGTTCTCCCATGTCCATTACACGTTGTTTAAATACATTTATAAAAACATCAATATTTCCAACACACTGATTAATCCATACTTCTCCAAAACCATATGAGTATAGCATATGTTTCGCATCACTTGTCCAGTTGTGACCACCTGATTCATCGAAAATTTTCAACATTTTATATAGTGAGTTTCTCAATCTGGTATTATGGAGATCGCATACGATATTTACCCAAAATTTTATACATCTTACTTTATACAAAACAGACAATGGAAATCGCCCAAGTTCACCCAGAACTGCGGAGTTAGGAGTACTATATGACAGACCAAGTACAAACTTACAATATTTTCTGTGCACAATTTCTATAGTTTCTCGCTTTTGAGTGCCCCAGACTTCAGAACCATATAACAGGACAGGGCAGGGCATTTTACTATGACTGTTTAGATGCTATTCTGGAGCGCAAGTCCTATGAATACATTGAAACGGACACCAACTCTGCCTAATTTGCTTTGAGTGAAAAGTCACTATCTGACGCCCTGAAACCCGACACTGAAGGTATCCTTCAAGCATACAATTAGAAGAGCGTGCCAGTGGGGGACAAATACAGTGGGAGACAAATACATTTTCACAAAAGGCGGCGTTCCAGCTCCCGCCTTTCACACAATTCGTCCTTCGCATCCTGGGATACCGAAACTTGTTCCAACATGGATGCCTCCATGAATCGAAGAAATTTTGTACAAAATTGAATTTTGTGATATTTTGTTACAGACAGGGCATATTCTTGAAAACGATACAATTTTTGTTAGAGATTGTGATAAAAATAACTCCAGTAGCGGTGTCTAGGTACATGTAAAATCGTTATAACTGTCTGATCGATCCATGCAAAACAAGAAAGGACGTGTTCATGTTTACAGAACGCGTATTAATATGGACTATTTGTTACCACGCATTGACACTGTCCCCTGATTCAAAGGATCAGAGAATCGGTTATTACAAAGACGGGTGCTTCGGAGTGCCGTCTGGTGGAGAATACGGAAGCAAATAGTTCAGTTTGATTCCCATGATCGAGTTGTGATACGCATAAAAATTGTCATAAAAGAACACGGGGTTTCTTCACACTGGAGGCCACGGGCAGAGAAATGGTTGCCTTATCCTCAAAGACCTACATATTGAATGAGGGTGAAACTTATAAACTCAGCTGTAAAGGAGTGAACAAGAAATCAGTTACCTCCACACTAGAGAGGTAACTAATTTCACTCTGTATTGTTTGATAAGAGTATTATCTCCTGAACAAATCGTGGATTCAGAACTCGGGGTGACACTGTATATTCCTACAGCCAGGAAAAAACGGCGTTCACGTATTTTCATTGCAAACAGGCAGATGGTATTGGAACATCGCCGCTGGATATAAAACTCTGAACTGGCCTAACAACAACTATGCACCATTCAGTCCAAAACATTACCCCGGTTAATCTGTACATGTTGGATTGTATATGGTGAATATTTGTACAGTAGTACCCATCAAATGTTCGAACATCAAAAAGCATTGTTTTATAAACAAGAAAGAGCAGGTCAATATATGTTGAGCGCTACTTCATGTGAAGGCGTTACACGCCTGTCATCACTCATTCAGGTGAAATTTGAGTGATATGATAAAATGAAGAGCGTAATGGAGGAAACATGTTGAGCTAAATTACAGAATAGATGTATACAAAATGTTGTGGAACTCTTGTGAGGATAAGCATTTGGTATACAGATGACAGAAAAATGTGCTGGGGTTGTGGTACAAAACCCTTGTTGGTTAGAATATTGAGTCAGAAACAATTCTTGGGTTTTAAGAAGTTGGGAGAAATGTGGAGTAAAATTATGAATATAACTAAATGTCGTTGTTACCATTATATTTAACCACTGTTTTACATTATATTTATTGTAATTATCAAAAACATTGATGTAGTTAAGATGCATTTTGTTGATCAGGCACAAAAATACCTCAGAAAATAGCCACTCTAGCAGTGTCTAATTATGTCGGTGTGTAATTATTTACATCTTGTGCATGTTTATAGCTTTTACACAGAACAAAAATTGAGAACATATGAAAAAACGATGATTATAATAATGCATTGAAAGTATGTGTCTTATTTTCAGCATGCATGGTTCGTAATATTGTTTGGAAGATGGTGTGTCCTGACAGTGTGCATATTCTGTTAAAAATGTGTCAATAATGTCAATAAAGTCAATGCAAACCATTGTGCTTTCTTATATTGGCTGGGTACAAAAATGGTGTGCCAAGTTCCTCCGAAGCGGGATTACAAGATAGTCATCTTGTAATGCAAGCATTTAAGGAGTATGAGCGACTCCTATCAACAGAGCGGACGGAATCAACGCCTGCGGCTGACAATGTGAGAGAGCAACATGATCAAAAATTTACTGCACGTCTACAAACATTATCTTGAAGGAAGGAACGAATGAATAAAGTTTAACAGCACTTTGGGCTCAAAAAGGCCATTTCAGTGCCAAACCAGAATATAAAAATACAATGAAGAATAGTAAGACCTTATGTTCGAGTATTAAAAGTCTGTAGTGAAAGGTAGAATCTACGAGACAACTTGTGAAATTATTGAATGATCAGCAACAATCTTGTTGACTAGAATAAAAGACCACACGTCTAAAAATAAAAATATACTAATAAGCATTAGAAACACCGAAGTTTATAAATACTAATATTATTGGAAACATCATATATTGACTGACACTCGTAAAACATACGAGGTGTGTCAGCAAAATCTTGACAACGTACCAGGACACGTTCAACAGTCAGCCACTCTCAGCAGGGCACACACACCAGACCCTCCTCTTTACGGAACCGTGACATGACCAGTTGAGCACGCCATTTCGTTTATTTGGATACAACATCCAAGCGTTGGTTTGACTTTGTGTAACTTGTTATGAGCCTGTTCATCTCGAAATGATTGCCATGTTGCGTACAGGTATGTGTGGATGAGCAGCTTGTAGTCAGAATGGGGCACCCTGGAAGATGTAATGTCCAGATCAAGAGCTGTAGGATGGAAGCTCAAGGAATGGTGCTACAGTGGTGGAACTCGTATCTCCAAGGTTATAGTCAGAAGGTTTTCATCATTTTCTCATCATCACATCAGAGCATTTGAACCTTGGAGTCAGTGTGCTCGAAGAAGAAGAAGAAATAAAGCTTACCGGCACTTTGGGCTCAAAAAGGCCACTTCAGTGCCAAACAAAGATATAAAAGTAGTATCAAGAATGTCAGTGTGCCCGAAGCTCTATTTTGGGGCCATTAATGTTTCTATTTCACATGCTCCCAGACGGGTCCACCATGAAGAAACATACTGACAACATAATTACACCCAGCTGTATTCCCGGTTGTCTCGATGACCCGAGTGTTTTTGACAGTGACCATGAAATATCAATGTGAGTTGTTACGGGATCGCCAAACCAGATATGTGAGTTTTAACGATGTTCTCTGATTTCCTCCCACATCAATAATTATCATGCGCCAAGATCCGAGCCCAAACGCATATGTTTCATTGTATCCCATGAGCGGGAAGAGAAGAAGAAGAAGAGCAGCAATATTCAGACATATCCATTGACATCACACCAGTTTTCAAGCTCCCAGTGGCCATGGTGTGATGAAAGATGTCCGTAGGAGAATGTAACCCTTGCAAAAAAAACTTCCCAGGAAATTCATATCAAAGACAGATGTCCACTTGGTACCTGACGTAAAGAACGACGCTTGGATGCTGACGACTGCTCTTCTTGAAGCTGAGCTATTTTCAATCCTTCCTGACAACTCAACCCTGAAAATGTCTTTCGTGCTGGGTAGAATTATCGGCTACCACAGCTCACACACCAATAGTGACACCGAAATAAAAATCTTCAAAAACAGATTCTTGAAGAAACGAGCAATTGCTTCAACATGACTCCAAATTCAAATGGAACAGATGATTGTGCTACACACACAGCTTCCTCGAGTAGAAAGATGCTGTCAGCTTTTTACAATGTGCAAAACTTGGTACTGCTACAAACTAGGCGGCTTTGAACATGCAGTTATTAGAAAAGTGATGAAACGTCATTCTTGAAAGAAGCTGAAGATCTTGAGAACGATTTCAAAACAATGGTATTGCGAAAGTTCGAATCTATTGCTGAGATACAAACAGTTGAGAATGTCAGAAGAATTGACATTCTATCGCATGTGCTTTCGCAATCCACTCGTATCTGTATGGTGTTTCAAAAACAGTGCATTCCATGAACTGCAGGTGAACCAGAATAATGCCGCTCGTCTCCTCAGCAGGGCATCAAATCGGGAATATATTATTCCAGTCCTCCTAACTGTGTGTGATGTGGTACAGAGTCGTCAAACCGGGAAAGTGAGTTTTCTGATTTACTCCCTCATCAGTGAGCTTCGAGCCAAAAAGAGACGTTTTCTGATATGTTCTGATTTACTCCCTAATTATTGAGCTTCGAGCCAAAAAGAGATGTCAATATAAGCTGATGCTTGATCATCGATTGTTGTAAAATTTGAGAGCAAGGAGAGAAGTGGAATATAAGTTACTGACTCAGAATATTGGGACATGCATTGTGGACAAAATGTTTTTATGCAACATTCGCTAACATTTTATTTTCAGAAACAGTTTCATGTATTTGTTCTATTTCTGTATTTCAGTGTTTTCTGGAGAAGAAACAATGTTGAACATTGTTCAACGGAACTTCAACGCTCAAAAAGGCAATAACACAATCTGATCCCTAGACAAAAGAAATAGGTCGTTCACCGACTAGGGTGTGTTGCAGGGTGTATACAATGTCTACCTTTTTGTGTGTTTGATATCTTAATAGCTTTTGTTTCAATATTTAGTCTTGTTAATATAAACAGGTAGGAACACATTGTATGCCATTAAGGACACTGTCTATATAAGGCACACTGTCTATATAAGGTGCGTTCAGACTTCAGACCAGGAGGAGGGAGAGACAGTCTTAGACATCGATGCTGGGTCGAATCTATGACACATAGCTGTTCAAATATACATGTTGGAAACCTCGATAAATTGGCCTCAACAGTATCAAACAAATAAGATCCCGAAAAACACAACGTAGTATCACTCTACAAGTTACGTCATATGCACCCTCCCAGCCGTCAAAATGGGCCAGAGAACGAGAACTGTACTCGCGGCAGCAAAAGCCAGGCGGTCTTACCAGAGACTACATGTCATCACTGCAAGATTAAGCAGCAGAACTAAACATTCCTGAGGAACAATTAATCTGTATCGCCATTGGAGGCCTGAACCCAGCGTGCAACCCTTTGTGGCACAAGTCCATCCAGAATATCTTGAAAGTGGCTACAAACGTCGAGTGCACGGTCCGTGAAGCAACAGCCTCGAATACAAACCAGTCGTCTCACTTGGCTATACTGATGCCAGCCTTGGACAGATAAACAGGAACCCTGACAACAACACTCCAGCAGCAACAGGGGCATTCACCTCAAGAAGTGAACGATGTGAGCCGAAAACAGCACACCAACCAATGCTACGAGTAACAGAGACATCCACAGCAGGTCGCGAGACCAAAACAGCACTTCGGGCAACAGAACCAATGGACCTACTTCCAGACCAGAGACATGAGCAACGCAAGACTCAAAACGTGGAATACCTGCAGAAGCTATGGTACAGAAGCAAATAGCACAGTTTGGTTCCCATGATCGTGTTGTGATACGCAAAAAAAGTGATAAAAGAACACCGGATCTCTTCAAACTAAAGGCCATGGGCAGCGAAATGATTGCCTTATCCTTAAATGCCTACATATTGAATGAGGGGGAAACTTTTAAACTCAGCTGTAAATGTGTGAACAAGAAGTCAGTTACCTTTTCACTACAGAAATGTCACCCTGCATTGTTTGATAGGAGTATTGCCTCCTGTACAAATCGTGGATTCAGAACTCAGGGTAACACTGTATATTCCTACAGCCAGGAAAAAAACGGCGTTAGCGTTCTTTTTTTATTGCAAATGATGAGTACAGGCAGATGGTATTGGACCATCGCCGCTGGATATAAAACTTTGACCTGGCCTAACTACAACTATTCACCATCCAGTCCAACACATTACCTCGGGTTCATGTGTATATGGAGGATTGTATATGTTGAATATGTGTACTGCAGTGCGCACCAAATTTTCAAACATAAAAAATCTTTGTTTCTTAAACAAGAATGAACAACTCAAGCTATATTGAGCGCTACTTCATGTGAAGGCATTACACGCCTGTTATCACTCATTCAGGTGAACTATACGTGGTATGATGAAAAGGAGATCGTAATAGAGGAGAAATTTAGAGCTAAATTACAGAATAGATGTGTACAAAATGTTGTGAACCTTATAAGAGGAAAGACATCTGTGCATATGAATGACAGAACAATGTACTGGAGTTGTGGTACAAAACCCCTGTGAGTTAGAATGTTGAGCCAGAAACAATATTTGGGTTCTAAGAAGTTGGATATGGAGTTAAATTGTGGATAACTAAATGTCGTTTTCACCATTATATTTAATCATTGTTTTACATTTTATTTATTGCAATCACCAAATATATTGATATTGTTTTTTGCCTTTGCTGTATTCATAGTAATTGCTTTGTTGATGTAATTTTTATGACATGGTTATGATTGTTGTATAATAAATTATTAAACTCTGCCCTTGCTTCCTAATAATGAGTGTAACAAAGCAAATGTATCAGACAGTATCAGTTCAGAAAAAATTGAAACGAACTGATGAACGTACAAATTCAGTTGCCATACTGGGTATACATTGTATGCTGTATGGAAGTGTGAGTACAATAAGCACCTAAAGCACGAAGACAAGGTGATTACGATTCTACATACGTTCCTCCATCCTCCAAAAAAAAAGACGAAGAAAAATACAGAAGGAGGACATGCTCCATGCAGTCATGGCGGAAACCCTCTTTGGTATGGTGGAGTGTGTCATTGGTGCATGACCAATGGATATAATACTTCAAGTGAAAACTCAATACCCTTGCGTACTTTCCAGAAATGTCACCTATATTCTGTACAACTGACGTACCTTTCGATAGATTTTCATTAGTCATGAAGGAAAACTGGCGCAAGCAAAAAGCCTATGAAAAAAGCAAAAGGTGAACGAACAAAAGGTGAACGACCCGTACTTCCAGTCTCTAACTGAGCTAGGTGATGATATGTTCAAGATAGAGTTGACCCAAAAAAACGTATACATAAATCTCCCCGTGGTCGGCTACTTCATTTTACAATATGCAAAACCGAGAATGCTGGCATTTTACTATGACTGTTTAAATGTTTTTCTGAAGCGCAAGTCCTATGAGTACATTGAAATGGACACCGACTCTGCCCAATTTGCTTTGAGTGAAAAATGTCACTATCTAACGCCCTGAAAGCCGATATGAAGGAGTCCTTTGAGCATACAATCAGAAGAGTGTGCCAGTGGGAGACTTACGAAGCAAATAGTACAGTTTGGTTTCCATGATCGTGTTGTGATACGCATAAAAAATGTCATAGAAGAACACCGGGTCTCTTCAAACTAAATGCCATGGGCAGCGAAATGGTTGCCTTATCCCCAAAGACCTACATATTGAATGAGGGTGAAACTTATAAACTCAGCTGTAAAGGAGTGAACAAGAAATCAGTTACCTCCACACTAGAAAGGTAACTAATTTCACTCTGTATTGTTTGATAAGAGTATTATCTCCTGAACAAATCGTGGATTCAGAACTCGGGGTGACACTGCATATTCCTACAGCCAGGAAAAACGGCGTTCACGTATTTTTATTGCAAACAGGCAGATGGTACTGGAACATCGCCGCTGGATATAAAACTCTGAACTGGCCTAACAACAACTATGCACCATTCAGTCCAAAACATAACCCCGGTTGATCTGCACATTTAGGATTGTATATGGTGAATATTTGTACAGTAGTACCCATCAAATGTTCGAACATCAAAAAGCATTGTTTCATAAGCAAGAAAGAGCAGGTCAATATATGTTGAGCGCTACTTCATGTGAAGGCGTTACACGCCTGTCATCACTCATTCAGGTGAACTTTGAGTGATATGATGAAATGAATAATAATAATAATATATCAAACTTTTATAGCGCTTAATTTCGTATAACGAATTCTAAGGCGCAACAGTCCTGATTAAAAACCAATATCATAAAACGTGTTCAGAAAGAAGAAATGTAGAAAGAAGTGAAATGAAGAAAGAAGTGTTCAGAAATGAAGAGCGTGATGGAGGAAACATGTAGAGCTAAGTTACAGAATAAATGTATATAAAATGTTGTGGATCTTTTGTGAGGATAAGCATTTGTGTATACAAATGACAGAAAAATGTGCTGGGGTTGTGGTACAAACCTCTGTTGGTTAGAATGTTGAGTCAGAAACAATTTTTGGGGTTTAAGAAGTTGGGAGAAATATGGAGTAAAATTATGAATATAACTAAATGTCGTTGTTACCATTATATTTACCCACTGTTTTACATTATATTTATTGTAATTATCAAATACATAGATGTAGTTAAGATGCATTTTGTTGATCAGGCACAAAAAATACCTCAGAAAATAGCCACTCTAGCAGTGTCTAATTATGTCAGTGTGTAATTATTTACATCTTGTGCATGTATATAGCTTTTACACATATGAAAAACGCTGATTATAATGATGCATTGAAGAAGAAGAAGAAGAAATAAAGCTTAACGGCACTTTGGGCTCAAGAAGGCCATTTCAGTGCCAAACAATGATATAAAAGTAGTATCAAGAATGATAAAACCGCAAGTTCTACAATAAAAATTTGTAGAGAACAGTAAAAGCTTACAAGGTTAGTGGTGAAGAATTGTATGACTAAAAATAAAAGTATACCTAATTTCCCGAAGGAAATTGAGGATTTTAAATCATATATTGACTGACACTCGTAGAACATGCGACGAGTGTCAGCCAAATCTTGACAATGTACCAGGACATGTTCAACGGTCAGCCACTCTCGACAGGGCACACACACAGGGGCCTCCTCCCCACGGAGCAGGTAACCCTGAGTGAGGTATATATGCCCCATACGAGCCCGTGACATGACCATTTGATCACGCCTGGACATTTCGTTTATTGGGGTACAACAACCGAGCGTTGGTTTGACTTTGTGTAATTTGTTATCAACCTGATCATCCCAGAATGACTGCCATTCTGCGTACAAATATGTGTGGATGAGCAGCTTGAAACCAGAAGGTGGCACCCTGGAAAAAGTGACGTCCTGATCAAGAGCTGCCCTGGCAGCCTTGTTGGCACGTTCATTCCCAGGAATGTCCACATGACTGGGTACCCAACAAAATACCACAACTTTATGCATTTGAAAAATACGTTGATGTTCAGTTAAAATATCCAAAAGTAAAGGATGGTCAATATTACGATTCTCTATAGCTTGCAAGGCTGATAGAGAATCTGAACAAATGACAAAACCTAGTTCTCCAGACCGGCGGATATGGGACAGTGCTAATAGTATTGCTTTCAGTTCAGCTGTGTACACTGAACACACATCAGGGAGACGTTGTTTGTAGGTTCTCCCTGAGGTGACAGCGGCACAGCCTACTTTACTACTATCCTTAGAACCATCAGTATACATAAACCAATAGATGTTTCATGCGAATACCAAAGGTTGGTATCGCATTTGGCCTGGATTCAAACAAACGAACACACTTAGGTTTGAAAACAACATTATGGGCTGGATTGTTCGGTAGAGACTTCAGCTTGATGGTATACTGAAGTGAGAGTTTTTCCCTCCTTCGATAAAGGGAGGGTTCGTTGGCCTCAACATACAGGCTCTCCATGGGAGAGGTTCTGAATGCACCGAGACACAAACGCAACCCCTGGTTATGGATAGTATCCAAAGCCTTTATGTAGGAAGGTCTGGCTGAGCCATAAACTATCGAACCATAATCGAGCTTTGACCGGACGAGTGCTCTGTATAAACGGAGCAGCACGTCACGATCAGCTCCCCAATCCATATGTGATACTACCTTGAGAAGGTTCAGAGCCTTGTGACACCTTGTTTTAATGTACTTGATGTGGGGTATGAATGATAGTTTCCTATCAAAGAATACCCCCAAAAACTTGAATTGTTCCACCAAGGGGATAACTGTACCATTTAAGATGGTGAAACCCTGCCGATTGTTGGCAGTAAATTTCACGACTTTAGTACCGCATACAAAATATGAGCATTTGTCACAAAACTTCTGGTAGTCCGAAGTGACTTTTTGCAGTTGGAGTGAATAGAGGAGTCATTTTCTTGTTTTAGAAAAATACAATCTTCGACCTGAAACGTCTGGATCATTCCGGATCATAACGATAAAGTTGGTACATCCATTCTCAATATCAACCACGTAATCTTTAGAATACATCGACTTTTTACATAGTGGAGCAGTCAGTGTCTATGAGCCGAGAATTACTTTTTGAATTTACCGCCTACATTTGTCACAAAATGCCCTACTGTCTTTGACACATTTACGAAATGCGCCATTTTCAAAATATCACGTGGATTTGGACAACACACAGACTTGAAATATCATCTATTATTTTGATGATTTTCAAAGAATAGCTGACTTACTTGGGATTGGTACATCGTAAACTCCATAACGAGCTATCCACAGCCATGTGACATTGCGTTTTCCCCCGTAAAATTGAGTCTGAACATCGGCTACTTTCAACGTCAGGTGCCACGAAATCGTGTTTACATATTTCCCAGGTCAAAGTTTAATGTATCCTTACGCGAGACTTATCTTTGGTCATGTCGATTCTGGTAATCTGTCTAATCCATTGATCACACCAAATAATCCACTTTCTGAATACTGAACGGGACTACGGCAGGAAATGTTCGCAGTACGACACATTACATGTGTTTTGTAATATCAATTGGTAGCGCTCATCCTCGGAATATTTCCTTCGGATGTGAAGACCATATTTTGCGACTATGAGATTCGGTAGCTTCGTCTCCAAATGTTTTCCCGCGAGGCACCAACAGTCCCATGTGTTATGCATGTATATCGGCATATGACGGAGGTAATCCCAGAATTATGTACATAATCGAAGACATATTAGTTCATAGACAAAGAATTGTTGTAGATCGGGGAATGACAAACACTGAAAACCATGTTTCCAGACGATAACTGACATATCGCTCACCACGTGAGTTTGTATTCGCTCCGGTGAGAAAGCCGTTGAAATCCGTGCACGGAGTTTTGAGTTCAATGTGAAGAGCAATACTCACTAGCTGCTCAAGTCCAGTCTCGGTCAGTGATCGCATGCAACCACACGGAAAATCGTCGAGCACATGTCCTGGGGCGGATTATTAACCCTCTTTCGACCCTTCTTACACATTGGGAGTTCATTTTCACAAATAGGTAATATAATATTATATTTGTTCAGGTACGTACATGTAATTTAAGCATTCTGTATATTGGAGCCCCGTCTCTACCAACACTGATCAAGTATCTATGATACCTATTCCATAAGTTCGTGGTTAAATACATTTCGATAACAGAATGAAACTGTATGTAGATGTATATCTATATGTATGTCAAGAAATTTAAATCAGGTGCCCTGATTGGCACAAGTATATGAGGTTATTATCAATAAGCAGCTATATGAGTTATTCATATCACCAACATATATATATTTCTCTAAATCAAGAAGTTTACTTGATTGTAATATTCCAATGATCAATTCAAGGCAATGTGATTGGTATCAGCAACAGAATAGTGCCATGTGACAAATCCATCATCTCATATTTTTCTGACTCCAGATGACTCCAGATGTTGCTGACAACTCCACACCACTTTCCTGACAGCTCAGCCAGAAGACAACACAACCAGAAGCTCCATAAATCCTTGTTCAAGTCTCAATCAGAAGACAGGCAATAGCAGCTCCACACCACTTGACTGATCCCCCAATGACAGGCACCCAGGAGCAATCATTCAGTTGGCCAACAATATGGATGTCAAAGCATAACAACAACTTGTGTTTTGAAGTTTGCACCAATATATACATGTATATTAAAACAATATATACATAAATTCAAATTAAGTGCATGTTGGATCTGTAATTCTGAAACACCTGTAGAGAATTGCACACCACCATTTTGGGTATTGTAATGTCACTATAAGGCAATTGGATATCTTATACAACAGCAATTTGGGGATTCAATGGCCAATTAATAATATTTTCATATTTTATATTTTAATGGATAAAGTGGCCAACACATTGTTTGTATCAAAAATTTGTTATTGATACACATGTGTAGGTCAGAAATACATTATGAAGATTTGAATGGCAGTGTATCAAGTGGCCATGTGCAATATTGTTTGCCAATTATGATAAATTCATAATCTTTTTGATTGGTATTATATTTGATTTATTTTGTTCTTGTTTACCTTCCATGTACAAACTTTGTAAGATAAACATATGGATAAGGAGTATACTACCAAATACACTATTTATTCATGACATTTCTTGTCTGGTATGTTTGATATCATACCTGTGATCCATGTATGTCAAAAGATGAATTGTACTAATAAAATGCTACCACTCTGTGAATTTCACATCAATTATGTTGACACAACCCATGTGGAATAATGATACTTTAATGTCACATGTAATCATGATGACAATGAATCAAAAGCCTGGTGATATCTACATTTACATGTTATTGGGATCAGGATGTATCCTGTATCTAGCTTGGGGTTTGTGTTCTTTGTATGCATAGACCGAGCATTATGCACAATAGGGTCAGTGAAGACATACATGTACTGTTAGTTATTCGATGAACACAGACTGTTATGATTATGCCAGATGCAAGAAGATGTTACTTCCCCAGAAGTTTTAAACTTATAACTGTCACTTTGGAAAAACGGGTTATTATTTGCATTGATCAGGTGAATAAAGTAGTGTGATGGCTCAATGCACACAGAAGCCCTAGCATGTAGCAGTCTACATGTAAAGGCCAGTGTGAATTGTGCACAGTGGAGCATATGATATTGAAGTCTCCCTCTCACTGTGGCAGTGTCTTGAAGGGTTAAAAAATAGTGCCTGTGCTGGCCACTTGGGAAAATTTTTTAGTTGTCCATAAATGTCTGAACTTCAAAAATCATTTGTGATGCAATGGATTTGAATTTCAAAAAAATATTTCTCGGCTCATAAACTAGCATATGTAGTAATGCTCAGAAAAATACTAGGAACATTCGTAATCGACTTTTTCCACAAGAACGGATGTCCCGAAATTTTGGTAGTCAATTTCACCAATTTTAACATAAGATGCATAATAACTGCGCGTAAAATGCTTTAAATTAGTTATTAACATGATAATATAACATTTATGTGAAATATGTGTTCATTTCTTCAAGAAAAACCATTTTCAAAAATATTCAGTGCGCATCACTGACTAAAATATGGCGAGGGTAACAACCCCTTAACTTTAACTCTGGTTCAGGGTGCAACTTGCGCAAATTGCAGAAATGCATGCAGACAGTTTTCGTTTTGGAGAAGCGAAAACCGTTCCGGTCTGCCCATTTCTCAATTCGCGCAAGGCACTGCTGTAATTGGCGTTCTATTGTATGCATTTGTTTCGATGAATAGCACACAAGGAAGTCATCCACATAGAGTGAAGCATTGACTCCAGGGGACAGAATCCTTACTATGCTATTGATTCTGATACTGAACAGGGTTACAGACAAAATGCTGCCTTGCGGGACACCCTCCTCCTGATCAAACATATTGGAGAATGAAGTGCCCACCCCATCTACGATTGGATAAAAACTGAAATGAAGGAAGGCATACGACCACGAAGTCCTGCCTCATGGAGGTCCTTCAGGATACCGTGTTTCAACGTCGTGTCATATGCCTTCTCCAAATCGAGAAATATTGCCACCATGTGCTGGCGATTAATAAATGACTCCCGTACAGCAGTTTCCAGTCGAATAATCTGATCAGTAGTCGATCTATTCTTTCGGAAACCGCTCTGGAATGGAGTGATAACTTTAATAGATTCTAGATAAAATACTAATCTAGTATTGACCATTCTTTCCATTGTTTTGCAAACACAGCTGGTCAAAGCAATAGGACGATAATTCGTTGGGTTGGTAGGATCCTTCCCAGGCTTAGCAACCGGAATGATTGTAGCCTGTCTCCAACAAGCAGGGAAGGCCCCACCAACCCAAATTTTATAGAATATATTTGAAAGAGTCTGAAGTGCAGGCTCTGGTAAGTGTTTCAGAATCTGATAGTGAATCTCATCCGGCCCAGTTGCAGTGTCATGGGCCCGTTTGAGAGACTCCATCAGTTCTGACATTTTAAAAGGACTATTATAGTACTCCGTATTGTTGGATCTGAAATAATGATGCATTGAAAGTATGAGTCTTATTTTCAGCATGCATGGTTCGTAATATTGTTTGGAAGATGGTGTGTCCTGACAGTGTGCATATTCTGTTAAAAATGTGTCAATAATGTCAATAATTCAATGCAAACCATTGTGCCTTCTTATATTGGCTGGGCACTAAAATGGTGTGCCAAGTTCCTCCGAAGCGGGAATCAAGATAGTCATCTTGTAATGCAAGCATTTAAGGAGTATGAGCGACTCCTATCAACAGAGCTGACGGAATCAGCGCCTGCGGCTGACTGAGGCACACAATGTGAGAGAGCAACATGATCAAAAATTTACTGCACGTCTACAAACATTATCTCGAAGGAGGGAAAGAATGAATAAAGTTTAATGGCACTTTGGGCTCAAAAAGGCCATTTCAGTGCCAAACCAGAATATAAAAATACAATGAAGAATGGTAAGACCTTATGTTCGAACATTAAAAGTCTGTAGTGAAAGGTAGAATCTTCGAGACAACTTGTGAAATTATTGAATGATTAGCAACAATCTTATTGACTAGAATAAAAGACCGCACGTCAAAAATAAAAATATATTAATAATCATTAGAAACACCGAAGTTTATAAATACTAATATTATTGGAAACATCATATATTGACTGACACTCATAAAACATACGAGGAGTGTCAGCAAAATCTTGACAACGTACCAGGACATGTTCAACAGTCCTCTCAACAGGGGACACACACCAGACCCTCCTCTTTATGGAACCGTGACATGACCAGTTGATCAAGCCTGGACATTTCGTTTATTTGGATACAACATCCAAGCGTTGGTTTGACTTTGTGTAACTTGTTATGAACCTGTTCATCTCGAAATGATTGCCATTCTGCGTACAGGTATGTGTGAATGAGCAGCTTGGGAGTTAGAACGTGGCACCCTGGAAGATGTAATGTCCAGATCAAGAGCTGTAGGATGGAAGCTCAAGGAATGGTGCTACAGTGGTGGCACTCGTATCTCCAAGGATATAGTCAGAAGGTTTCATCATTTTCCCATCATCACATCAAAGCATTTGAACCTTGGAGTCAGCGTGCCCGAAGCTCTATGTTGGGGCCATTAATGTTTCTATTTCACATGCTTTTAGATGGGTCCACCATGAAGAAACATACTGACAACATAATTACACCCAGCTGTATTCCCGGTTGTCTCGATCACCCGAGTGTTTTTGACAGTGACCATGAAATATCAATGTGAGTTGGTACGGGGTCGCCAAACCAGACATGTGAGTTTTAGCGATGTTCTCTGATTTCCTCCCACATTAATAACTATCATGCGCCAAGATCCGAGCCCAATCGCATATGTTTTATTGTATCGCACGAGCGGGAAGAGAAGAAGAAAAAGAGCAGCAATATTCAGACATATCCATTGACATCACACCAGTTTTCAAAGCTCTCAGTGGTCATGGTGTGGTGGAAGATGTCCGTAGGAAAATGTAACCCTTGCAAAAAACACTTTCCCGGAAATTCATATTAAAGACAGATGTCCTCTTGGTACCTGACATAAAGACGACTGCTCCTCTTGAAGCTGAGCTATTTTCAATCGTTCCTGACAACTCAACCCTGAAAATGGCCTTTGTGCTGGGTAAAATTATCGGCTACCAAAGCTCGCACACCGATAGTGACACCGAAATAAAAATCTTCAAAAACAGATTCTTGAAGAAACGTGCCATTGCTTCAACATGACTCCAAATTCAAATGGAACAGGTTATTGTGCTACACACACAGCTTCCGCGGGTAGAAAGATGCTGTCAGCTTTTTAGAATGTGCAAAACTTGATATCGCTACAAACTAGGCGGCTTTGAACATGCAGTTATTGGAAAAGTGATGAAACGTCATTCTTTAAAGAAGCTGAAGATCTTGAGAACAATTTTAAAACAATGGTATTGCCAAAGTTCGAGTCCATTGCTGAGATACAAACATTTGAGAATGTCAGAAGAATTGACATTCTATCGCGTGTGCTTCCGCAATCCACTCGTATCTGTAAGGTGTTTCAAAAACAGTGCATTCCATGAACTGCAGGTGAACCAGAATAATGCCGCTCGTCTCCTCAGCAGGTCATCAAATCGGGAATATATTAATCCAGTCCTCCTGGCTGTGTGTGATGTGGTACGGAGTCGTCAAACCGGGAAAGTGGGTTTTCCGATTTACTCCCTCAACAGTGAGCTTTGAGCCAAAAAGAGACGTTTTCTGATATATTCTGATATACTCCCTAATTATTGAGCTTCGAGCCAAAAAGAGATGTCAATATAAGCTGATGCTTGATCATCGACAGTTGTAAAATTTGAGAGCAAGGAGAGAAGTATAATATAAGATACTGACTCAGAATATTGCGACCAGCATTGTGGACAAAATGTTTTTATGCAACATTCGCAAACATTTTATTTTCAGAAACAGTTTCATGTATTTGTTCTATTTCTGTATTTCAGTGTTTTCTGGAGAAGAAACAATGTTGAACATTGTTCAACGGAACTTCAACGCTCAAAAAGGCAATAACATAATCTGATCCCTAGACGAGAGAAATAGGTCGTTCACCGACTAGGGTATGTTGCAGGGTGTATACAATGTCTACCTTTTTGTGTGTTTGATATCTTAATAGCTTTTGTTTCAATATTTAGTCTTGTTATTATAAACTGGTAGGAACACATTGTATGCCATTAAGGACACTGTCTATATAACGTGCGGTAGCCTTCAGACCAGGAGGAGGGAGAGACAGTCTTAGACATCGGTGCTGGGTCGAATCTATGACACATAGCTGTTCAAATATGCATGTTGGAATCCTCGATAAATTGGCCTCAACAGTATCAAATAAATGAGATCCCGAAAAACACAACGTAGTATCAAGTTACGTCATATGCACCCTCAGCAGTCAAAATGGGCCAGAGAACGAGAACTGTACTCGCGGCAGCAAAAGCCAGGCGGTCCTACCAGAGACTACATGTCATCACTACAAGATTAAGCAGCAGACCTAAACATTCCTGAGGAACAATAATATGTATCGCCATTGGAGGCCTCAACCCGGCCGTGCAACAATTTGTGGCACAGAATAACACTTACGTTCATCCAGAATATCTTGAAAGTGGCTACAAACATCGAGTGTACGGTCCGTGAAGCAACAGCCTCGAATACAAACCAGTCGTCTCACTTGGCTATACTGATGCCAGAATTGGACAGATAAACAGGAAACCTGACAACAACACTCCAGCAGCAACAGGGGCATTCACCTCAAGAAGTCAACAATGTGAGCCGAAAACAGCACACCAACCAATGCTACAAGTAACAGAGACATCCACAGCAGGTCGCGAGACCAAAACAGCACTTCGGGCAACAGAACCAATGGACCTACTTCCAGACCAGAGACATGAGCAACGCCAGACTCACAACGTGCAATACCTGCAGAAGCTATGGTACAGATGCAAATAGCACAGTTTGGTTCCCATGATCGTGTTGTGACACGCAAGAAAAAGTGATGAAAGAACACCGGATCTCTTCAAACTAAAGGCCATGGGCAGCGAAATGATTGCCTTATCCTCAAATGCCTACATATTGAATGAGGGGGAAACTTTTAAACTCAGCTGTAAAGGTGTGAACAAGAAGTCAGTTAACTTTCCACTACAGAAATTTCACCCTGCATTGTTTGATAGGAGTATTGTCTCCTGTACAAATCGTGGATTCAGAACTCAGGGTAACACTGTATATTCCTACAGCCAGGAAAAAACGGCGTTAGGGTTTTTTTTTATTGCAAATGATGAGTACAGGCAGATGGTATTCGAAAATCGCCGCTGGATATAAAATTTGACCTGGCCTATCTACAACTATTCACCATTCAGTCCAACACATTACCTCGGGTTGATGTGTATATGGAGGATTGTATATGTTGAATATGTGTACTGCAGTGCACACCAAATGTTCAAACATAAAAAAATCTTTGTTTCTTAAACAGGAATGAACAACTCAAGCTATATTGAGCGCTACTTCATGTGAAGGCATTACACGCCTGTTATCACTCATTCAGGTGAATTATACGTGGTATGATGAGAAGGAGATCGTAATAGAGGAGACATTTAGAGCTAAATTACAGAATAGATGTATACAAAATGTTGTGAACCTTATAAGAGGAAAGACATATGTGCATACAAATGACAGAACAATGTACTGGAGTTGTGGTACAAAACCCCTGTTAGTTATAATGTTGAGCCAGAAACAATTCTTGGGTTCTAAGAAGTTGGGAGAAATATGGAGTAAAATTGTGAATAACTATATGTCGTTGTCACCTTTATATTTAATCATTGTTTTACATTTTATCTATTGCAATCATCTAATATATTGATATTGTTCTTTGCTGTATTCATAGTAATTGCTTCGTTGATGTAATTTTTATGACATGGTTATGATTGTTGTATAATAAATTATTAAACTCTGCCCTTGCTTCCTAATAATGAGTGTAACAAAGCAAAAGTATCAGTCAGAATCAGTTCAGAATAAAATGAAACGAACTGATGAGCGTACAAAATTCAGTTGCCATACTGGGTATACACTGTATGCTGTATGGAAGTGTGAGTACAATAAGCACCTAAAGCATGAAGGAAAGGTAAGTGATCACGATTCTACATACGTTCCTCCATCCTCCAAAAAAAAAGACGAAGAAAAAAATACAGAAGGAGGACATACTCCATGCAGTCATGGCGGAAACCCTCTTTGGTATGGTGGAGTGTGTGATTGGTGCGTGACCAATGGATATAATACTTCAAGTGACAACTCAATACCCATGCGTACTTTCCAGAAATGTCATCTATATTCTGTACAACTGACGTACCTTTCGATGGATTTTCATTAGTCTTGAAGGAAAACTGGCGCAAGCAAAAAGCCTATGAGTGTAAAGCAAAAGGTGAACGAACAAAAGGTGAACGACCCATATTTCCAGTCCCTAACTGAGCTAGGTGATGATATGTTCAAGATAGAGTTGACCAAAAAAAACGTAGACATAAATCTCCCCGTGGTCGGCTACTTCATTTTACAATATGCAAAACCGAGAATACTGGCATTTTACTATGACTGTTTAGATGTTTTTCTGAAGCGCAAGTCCTATGAGTACATTGACATGGACACCAACTCTGCCCAATTTGCTTTGAGTGAAAAAAAGTCACTATCCAACGCCCTGAAAGCCGATATGAAGGAGTCCTTTGAGCATACAATCAGAAGAATGTGCCAGTGGGAGACTTACGAAGCAAATAGTACAGTTTGGTTCCCATGATCATGTTTTGATACGCATAAAAAATGTCATAAAAGAACACCTGGTCTCTTCAAACTGAAGGCCATGGGCAGCGAAATGGTTGCCTTATCCTCAAAGACCTACATGGTTGGTCTGGGGAAGAAGGGGGATGGGGAAGACAGGCAGAATTGCCTATCATCATGGACCGTCGTTAAATAAATCTGATTATTATTATTATTATTATTATTATTATTATTATTATATAAACAGGTAGGAACACATTTTATGCCATTAAGGACACTGTCTATATAAGGTGCGATAGCCTTCAGACCAGGAGGAGGGAGAGACAGTCTTAGACATCGATGCTGGGTCGAATCTATGACACATAGCTGTTCAAATATACAATGTTGGAAACCTCGATAAATTGGCCTCAACAGTATCGAATAAACAAGATCCCGAAAAACACAACGTAGTATCACGCTACAAGTTACGTCATATGCACCCTCTCAGCAGTCAAAATGGGACAGAGAACGAGAACTGTTCTCGCGCCAGCAAAAGCCAGGCGGTCCTAACAGAGACTACATGTCATCACTACAAGATTAAGCAGCAGACCTAAACATTCCTGAGGAACAATTAATCTGTATCGCCATTGGAGGCCTGAACCCAGCCGTGCAACCCTTTGTGGCATAGAATAACACTAAGTCCATCCAGAATATCTTGAAAGTGGCTACAAACGTCGAGTGCACGGTCCGTAAAGCAACAGCCTCGAATACAAACTAGTCGTCTCACTTGGCTATACTGATGCCAGCCTTGGACAGATAAACAGGAACCCTGACAACAACACTCCAGCAGCAACAGGGGCATTCACCTCAAGAAGTCAACGATGTGAGCCGAAAACAGCACACCAACCAATGCCACGAGTAACAGAGACATCCACAGCAGGTCGCGAGACCAAAACAGCACTTCGGGCAACAGAACCAATGGACCTACTTCCAGACCAGAGACATGAGCAACGCCAGACTCACAACCTGGAATAACTGCAGAAGCTATGGTACAGAAGCAAATAGCACAGTTTGGCTCCCATGATCGTGTTGTGATACGCAAAAAAAGTGATAAACGAACACCGGGTCTCTTCAAACTAAACGCCATGGGCAGCGAAATGATTGCCTTATCCTCAAATGCCTACATATTGAATCAGAGGGAAACTTTTGAACTCAGCTGTAAAGGTGTGAACAAGAAGTCAGTTACCTTTCCACTACAGAAATTTCACCCTGCATTGTTTGATAAGAGTATTGTCTCCTGTACAAATCGTGGATTCAGAACTCAGGGTAACACTGTATATTCCTACAGCCAGGAAAAAACGGCAGATGGTATTCGAAAATCGCCGCTGGATATAAAATTTGACCTGGCCTATCTACAACTATTCACCATTCAGTCCAACACATTACCTCGGGTTGATGTGTATATGGAGGATTGTATATGTTGAATATGTGTACTGCAGTGCACACCAAATGTTCAAACATAAAAAAATCTTTGTTTCTTAAACAGGAATTAACAACTCAAGCTATATTGAGCGCTACTTCATGTGAAGGCATTACACGCCAGTTATCACTCATTCAGGTGAACTATACGTGGTATGATGAGAAGGAGATCGTAATAGAGGAGACATTTAGAGCTAAATTACAGAATAGATGTGTACAAAATGTTGTGAACCTTATAAGAGGAAAGACATCTGTGCATACAAATGACAGAACAATGTACTGGAGTTGTGGTACAAAACCCCTGTTAGTTATAATGTTGAGCCAGAAACAATTCTTGGGTTCTAAGAAGTTGGGAGAAATATGGAGTAAAATTGTGAATAACTATATGTCGTTGTCACCTTTATATTTAATCATTGTTTTACATTTTATCTATTGCAATCATCTAATATATTGATATTGTTCTTTGCCTTTGCTGTATTCATAGTAATTGCTTCGTTGATGTAATTTTTATGACATGGTTATGATTGTTGTATAATAAATTATTAAACTCTGCCCTTGCTTCCTAATAATGAGTGTAACAAAGCAAAAGTATCAGTCAGAATCAGTTCAGAATAAAATGAAACGAACTGATGAGCGTACAAAATTCAGTTGCCATACTGGGTATACACTGTATGCTGTATGGGAGTGTGAGTACAATAAGCACCCAAAGCATGAAGGAAAGGTGAGTGATCACGATTCTACATACATTCCTCCATCCTCCAAAAAAAAAAGACGAAGAAAAAAATACAGAAGGAGGACATACTCCATGCAGTCATGGCGGAAACCCTCTTTGGTATGGTGGAGTGTGTGATTGGTGCGTGACCAATGGATATAATACTTCAAGTGACAACTCAATACCCATGCATACTTTCCAGAAATGTCATCTATATTCTGTACAACTGACGTACCTTTCGATGGATTTTCATTAGTCTTGAAGGAAAACTGGCGCAAGCAAAAAGCCTATGAGTGTAAAGCAAAAGGTGAATGAACAAAAGGTGAACGACCCATATTTCCAGTCCCTAACTGAGCTAGGTGATGATATGTTCGAGATAGAGTTGACCAAAAAAAACGTAGACATAAATCTCCCCGTGGTCGGCTACTTCATTTTACAATATGCAAAACCGAGAATGCTGGCATTTTGCTATGGCTGTTTAGATGTTTTTCTGAAGCGCAAGTCCTATGAGTACATTGACATGGACACCAACTCTGCCCAATTTGCTTTGAGTGAAAAAAAGTCACTATCCAACGCCCTGAAAGCCGATATGAAGGAGTCCTTTGAGCATACAATCAGAAGAATGTGCCAGTGGGAGACTTACGAAGCAAATAGTACAGTTTGGTTCCCATGATCATGTTGTGATACGCATAAAAAATGTCATAAAAGAACACCTGGTCTCTTCAAACTGAAGGCCATGGGCAGCGAAATGGTTGCCTTATCCTCAAAGACCTACATGGTTGGTCTGGGGAAGAAGGGGGATGGGGGAAGACAGGCAGAATTGCCTATCATCATGGACCGTCGTTAAATAAATCTGATCATTATTATTATTATTATTATTATTATTATTATTATATAAACAGGTAGGAACACATTTTATGCCATTAAGGACACTGTCTATATAAGGTGCGATAGCCTTCAGACCAGGAGGAGGGAGAGACAGTCTTAGACATCGATGCTGGGTCGAATCTATGACACATAGCTGTTCAAATATACAATGTTGGAAACCTCGATAAATTGGCCTCAACAGTATCGAATAAACAAGATCCCGAAAAACACAACGTAGTATCACGCTACAAGTTACGTCATATGCACCCTCTCAGCAGTCAAAATGGGACAGAGAACGAGAACTGTTCTCGCGCCAGCAAAAGCCAGACGGTCCTAACAGAGACTACATGTCATCGCTACAAGATTAAGCAGCAGACCTAAACATTCCTGAGGAACAATTATCGTGTTGTGATACGCAAAAAAAGTGATAAAAGAATATCGGATCTCTTCAAACTAAAGGCCATGGGCAGCGAAATGATTGCCTTATCCTCAAATGCCTACATATTGAATCAGAGGGAAACTTTTGAACTCAGCTGTAAAGGTGTGAACAAGAAGTCAGTTACCTTTCCACTACAGAAGTTTCACCCTGCATTGTTTGATAAGAGTATTGTCTCCTGTACAAATCGTGGATTCAGAACTCGGGGTAACACTGTATATTCCTACAGCCAGGAAAAAACGGCGTTAGCGTTTTTTTTCATTGAAAATGATGAGTACAGGCAGATGGTATTGGAACATCGCCGCTGAATATAAAACTTTGACCTAATGAACTATTGACCTACATATTGAATGAGGGTGAAACTTATAAACTCAGCTGTAAAGGAGTGAACAAGAAATCAGTTACCTCCACATTAGAGAGGTAACTGATTTCACTGTGTATATTTTGAGAAGAGTATTATCTCCTGTACCAATCGTGGACTCAGAACTCGGAATAACACTGTATATTCCTACAGCCAGGAAAAAACGGCGTTCACGTACTTTTTTTTGCAAACAGGCAGATGGTATTGGAACATCGCCGCTGGATATAAAACTCTGAACTGGCCTAACAACAACTATGCACCATTCAGTCCAAAACATTACCCCGGTTAATCTGCACATGTAGGATTGTATATGATGAATATTTGTACAGTAGTGCCCATCAAATGTTCGAACATCAAAAAGCATTGTTTCATGAGCAAGAAAGAACAGGTCAATATATGTTGAGCGCTACTTCATGTGAAGGCATTACACGCCTGTCATCACTCATTCAGGTGAACTATGAGTGATATGATGAAATGAAGAGCGTAATGGAGGAAACATGTAGAGCTTAATTACAGAATAGATGTATACAAAATGTTATGGATCTTTTGTGAGGATAAGCATTTGTGTATACAACTGACAGAAAAATGTGCTGGGGTTGTGGTACAAAACCCCTGTTGGTTAGAAAGTTGAGTCAGAAACAATTCTTGGGTTTTAAGAAGTTGGGAGAAATATGGAGTAAAATTATGAATATAACTAAATGTCGTTGTTACCATTATATTTAACCACTGTTTTACATTATATTTAATGTAATTATCAAATAGATTGATGTTGTAAGATGCATTTTGTTGATCAGGCACAAAAATACCTTATAAAATAGCCACTCTAGCAGTGTCTAAATATGTCAATGTGTAATTATTTACATCTTGTGCATGTATATAGCTTTTACACAGAACAAAAATTGAGAACATATGAAAAAAACGATGATTATAGTGATGCATTGAAAGTATGTGTCTTATTTTCAGCATGCATGGTTCGTACTATTGTTTGGAAGATGGTTTGTCCTGACAGTGTCATATTCTGTTTAACCTCTTGACCGCCAGACCTGAAAAATTGTCCCACGCCGGGCATTTTTTCTAGCAAAATTGCAAGATATATATTTTGATAATAATATATTTAAAGAAAGACCCACAGTTGATTGAAATTAATCAAACAAGTATGAAAAAGCATCTAGCCTTATGCAAACAACATCATAGGGACTTGGTGTGTTCTGGTTACCATAGCAACAACCTCACAACAACCACTAATTCTTGAACTTTTCACAAATCTTGAAATAATATATATCACAGAATATTAATATCCCCATGTCTTTGATTATGAATATGATACATGCAAATCAGTTTTTTTCATTGATGTTAAATACCATACCTAGATCTAACTGGTACAAATGACAGTGAATTCAGTGGAGAATACCTTTGCTCAGCATGCTCACACACTTACATACATCTGTCAGACGACAACACCACGGAAAACCCTATAATTTCTCTTTCCACTACATGCATTCCCATTGTATTGATGTACTATTTTTGACATTAGAGCGTTGGGGGCGAAGCCCCCAACCCTCTACATGTCTATGTGCTGACTTTTTCATGGAGGTTTCATGCCAAACTTTAGACACCTACTCCAAATGAGGATTTTCTTCGTCTTTGACATAAAATCTGTCCAATTGATGGCAAACTTTGAATTTTCCACAGATGTATAATGCATAAATCGATGTGTTAGGACTGAGAAAATAACGTAATATCCTCAAATTATCCAAAAACGTCCAAAATGGCGGAGCCGATGGAAATTGACGTTCCCAGAATGCAAAGCAAATTTTACCGCAATGACGCGTATTATGGAACACACAATTTTCTGTGCAGCAATACGTGCATGCATACATCATCTTGCGTGTGACATTCTCTGAAGTTATGATGAAGTAAACACGATGATTCGTCTGCGACGCCACGGCTAAATTATCACATGACAATTAAGGTGTTCCATGCGGGGATGCGAATTTTTATTTTAAACTGGCCTTTCAATTCGCCCAGTAGGCCCTAGGCATATGTATCATGATATCAGATGCAGATATTTCTCATGGTTTTCAATATTTTTTTTTATTTAGAAAGAAAAAAAGAAATACCATTTTAGTAGGCGTAGATCTATCTGTTACATTGAGTTCAAAATAAATGTTTACTTATTAGGAATATGAATGAAGTAGGCCTATGTATTTCATCATAATATACTGTCGTGGTGCTGATGATGCGCTCGAGCTCTAATGTCGTCCCCCGCAGTTAGCTGCATTTTCTTGTTTACCTACATATCGATTGTAACGAACACTACAACAGTTTCATCAATATACAGAAGCTGCGTGGGGACTTTTGACTGAAAAATATAGACCATACAAGAAGAAACATGGGAATGAATTTGCGCCGGATATTTCCGGCACATAGGCGTCACACAATTACGTTTTGCGCCGGAAATATCCGGCGCTGTAGGCGCTGAAGAGGTTAAAATGTGTCAATAATGTCAATAAAGTCAATGCAAACCATTGTGCCTTCTTATATTGGATGGGCACTAAAATGGTGTGCCAAGTTCCTCCGAAGCGGGATTACAAGATAGTCATCTTGTAATGCAAGCATTTAAGGAGTATGAGCGACTCATATCAACAGAGCTGACGGAGTCAGCGCCTGCGGCTGACTGAGGCACACAATGTGAGAGAGCAACATGATCAAAAATTTACTGCACGTCTACAAACATTATCTTGAAGTAAGGAACGAATGAATAAAGTTTAACCAAACCAGAATATAAAAATACAATAAAGAATGGTAAGACCTTATGTTCGAGTATTAAAAGTCTGTAGTGAAAGGTAGAATCTACGAGATAACTTGTGAAATTATTGAATGATTAGCAACAATCTTATTGACTAGAATAAAAGACCACACGTCTAAAAATAAAAATATACTAATAATAATTAGAAACACCGAAGTTTATAAATACTAATATTATTGGAAACATCATATATTGACTGACACTCGTAAAACATACGAGGAGTGTCAGCAAAAACTTGACAACGTACCAGGACACGTTCAACAGTCAGCCACTCTCAGCAGGGCACACACACCAGACCCTCCTCTTTACGGAACCGTGACACGACCAGTTGAGCACGCCATTTCGTTTATTCGGATACAACATCCAAGCGTTGGTTTGACTTTGTGTAACTTGTTATGAACCTGTTCATCTCGAAATGATTGCCATTCTGCGTACAGGTATGTGTGGATTGTGTGAACGTGGCACCCTAGAAGATGTAATGTCCAGATCACGAGCTGTAGGATTGAAGCTCAAGGAATGGTGCTACAGTGGTGGCACTCGTATCTCCAAAGTTATAGTCAGAAGGTTTTCATCATTTTCTCATCATTACATCAGAGCATTTGAACCTTGGAGTCAGTGTGCCCGAAGCTCTATTTTGGGGCCATTAATGTTTCTATTTCACATGCTCCCAGACGGGTCCACCATGAAGAAACATACTGACAACATAATTACACCCAGCTGTATTCCCGGTTGTCTCGGTGACCCGAGTGTTTTTGACAGTGACCATGAAATATCAATGTGAGTTGGTACGGGGTCGCCAAACCAGATATGTGAGTTTTAGCGATGTTCTCTGATTTCCTCCCACATTAATAACTATCATGCGCCAAGATCCGAGCCCAAACGCATATGTTTTAATGTATCCCGCGAGCGGGAAAGAGAAGAAAAAGAGCAGCAATATTCAGACATATCCACTGACATCACACCAATTTTCAAGCTCCCAGTGGTCATGGTGTGATGGAAGATGTCCGTAGTGAAATGCAACCCTTGCAAATACACTTTCCACGAAATTCATATCAAAGACCACTTGATACCTGACGTCAAGAACGACACTTGGATGCTGACGACTGCTCCTCTTGAAGCTGAGCTATTTTCAATCCTTCCTGACAACTCAACCCTGAAAATGGCCTTTGTGCTGGGTAAAATCATCGGCTACCACAGCTCACACACTGATAGAATGAATGAATGAATAAAGTTTAAAGCACTTTGAGCTCAAAAAGGCCATTTCAATGTCAAACCAGATCGTCACACATATGATGCTTGATCACCAGCATTTTGGACGAAATGTTTGTATTAAAACGGGTCTGCAACATCCGCATACGTTTTATTTTCAGAAACAATTTCATGTATTTGTTCTATTTCTGAATTTCAGTGATTTTTGGAGAAGAAACAATGAACATTGTTCAACGGAACTTCAAAGCTCAAAAAAGCAGTAACATAACCTGATCACTAGACAAAAGAAATAGGTCGGTCACCGACTAGGATATGTTGCAGGTTGTATACAATGTCTACCTTTTTGTGTGTTTAATATCTTAATAGCTTTTGTTTCATTATTTAGGCTTGTTAATATTATCAGTTAGGAACACACTGTTTGCTATTCAGGAGACTGTCTCTATAAGGCGCTGTAGCCTTCAGATCAGGAGGGAGAGACAGTCTTAGACATCGATGCTGGGTCGAATCTATGACACATAACTGTTCAAATCTACACGTTGGAAACCTCGATAAATTGGCATCAACAGTATCGAATAAATAAGATCCCGAAAAAGACTACGTAGTATCACTCTACAAGTTACGCCATATGCACCCTCCCAGCAGTCAAAATGGGCCAGAGAACGAGAACTGTATTCGCGGCAGCAAAAGCCAGGCGATCATACCAGAGACTACATGTCATCACTACAAGCTTTGGTAGCAGACATAAACATTCCTCAGGAACAATTAGTCTGTATCTCCATTCGAGGCCTGAACCCAGAAATGCAACCCTTTGTGGCACAGAATAACCCTAAGTCCATCTAGAACATCTTGAAAGTGGCTACAAATGTCAAGTGCATGGTCCATCAAGCAACAGCCTCGAATACAAACCAGCCTTCCGACTTGGCTTTACTGATGTTAGCCATGGACAGATTAACAGGAACCCTGACAACAACACCCCAGCAGCAACAGATGCAACCTCCAGAGGTCAATGCCGTGAGCCAGAAACAGCACACCAACCAATGCTAACAGAGACATCCACAACAGGTCGACAGTACCAACGGATCTACTTCAAGGCCAGAGGCATGAGCAGCGCCAGACCCACAACGTGGAATACTTGTAGAAGTCCGATCACCCCAGAATAGCTTGTCGACAAACACTGAGCCAACAGGGTGTGGGTGTGCAACAAAAGAATGCGTTAACTCCTCTACCTTGCAGAGGTGTCCGAGTGTGAAGGGGTATTCGTCCATGGCACAAACGCTCACAACGCTGCTCAGCACAGCCAGGTATTTGAAATGCTTTGTTATAATTATATTATTCTAACTATGACGATACTCATTCCATGAAGAAATTATGTTGTACTGTGTCAAGAATCCTTTCCTTCGGCGTTGCATGCAGAACTACCGTAGCCACTATCAGGCGTTTTGTCAAGCTGGCGGGAATGAAATGCTTTTTTGACTCCGCTAAAGAGATTGCTGAGGAGGTATACCTCTGATTACTTGACTTATGTTCCGCTTGTATCGATTTTAAACCTAGTTTTTCAAACAATGTTCTATAATGTTTCTGTTTGCATGTAATTGACAGGTTGAACTCTCCCACCTAGATCCAACTCAGGCGGTTCTCCATCCTACCAAGCCAACTGGGCATAACTTGGCATGCCAGAAGAACCTCAAATGCTGGAAAACCTGTCCCCGTGACCTGTGAGACCTGACGTTCGACTTGAACGAGGAACAAATCGCAGAAGACTTTCTTCAGAGGGACATCTGTGTTAACGTTGAACAACACATCATGCTAGCAACGCCAATTATGCTGCAAAACCTCAGCCAGGCTCGTACTTGGTTCGTTGTTGTCAATTTCATCTTATTGGTATAAAAATGACACATGGGCCTATGAATCTTTGCAAATATGTGCCCCCCCCCTGTTTTTATAGTCCATCCATGTCATTGTTTTAGGTATATGGGTGCGACCTTCAAGGTTGTGAGCGAACCATTCAAGCAGCTCTTCAGTGCGCACACGTCAAGGCCGGAACAGGTCCTGCTGCTTTTTGTCATCATGTCAGGAAAAGTGCAGCTGGCTATGGCACCGTGTTCCAAAGATGTTGGACGTTCTTCCACAACCACCAGCTGTACGCCAGGTTGTGGTAGAATAAGTGCTCAAATCAGTCTGTGACATATGGAGGAGGAATGAACCATCCACAAATTCAATTGAATGGTGGAAGAAGGGGAAAAAAACTACTCATTGAACTAGGAAAAAAACTTTAGGCTGAAAACATTTAAAGCAACTGCCTTTGAAACCAGTCAATATTTTTTTCCTGAAAAACTATATTTCTTATTAAACAAAAGATGGTCAGTCGCCTCCGAGCAATAGTGAGGAGGGTGGGGTATGATTGCATTTGTCCAAATGGGTGTTAATTGAATTCTGTAATGTGGTGCTCTTGCATCAACGATTTGATTGAAAAATTTGGAAGAGTGAAGAAGAACTAATTCGTCTTTAGCTTTGAGGATGTGTCTGCCCTGGAGCAATGGGCTTTGGATTTTGGACATCGTAACCACCCTCCAGTACAGGAACATCTCGAAATACTGAGAAATGAGTATTTCAGAGCTTACAGATACTTCGACTCACAGGATAACGTGAACTTCCTGGACCAAAACTTTATCATTTCGTCAGTTGCCGACATTGAAAGGTTGTTCCAACGCCTCAAACTCAGTGATCTTAACGCTTATGGCACGAGAACTTGACCCGATACGGCATGGAAGCTCTTCATGTATACAAACATCCTGTTCCGACATTTACAGAGCCTCTTTCCCACTCGGGTATGGCACTTATCCTGACCACATCACCAAGTCCAGAGCAGTCATATCTCTGGTGGAAAAAAATTCAGACAGGAAGGAGCTTTACAAGGACAGTCTGTTCGCCTTTAGGTGCTTGGGCATTGAACAATCTGTCCGCAAATTCTACGTCATGTACAGGGAGTATATGGCCAAGGAGGGTCGAACGCAGCCAGCTGATGTGAAGGAGTTTAAGGGACTTGAACTAACGGGCGTCCACCACTTTGAGCGGTGTTTCCAGCTCCGAATCACCATCTGCGAGCTGCAGGAGCATGGGGCAGTAATTCTAAGGCATCACCCGACAGTTACGTACAAGAAACACATGTACGTAAACATTTACAACAGGCATTTTCGCTACATCCAGGACTTCATCGCTTATGCAAAAAAGTGTCAATGCCCCATGTGCTGGAGACTGTTCTCGACTGTATACAATAATAGAAGGCACATGCGGACTTGTTCAAATGCGACAAAATTAAATTTACCTGGCGGCATGCACAGCAGTCTGAAAACCATCTTCCAGGAAATGGAAGAGGTAGGCATTGTTGTGCCCGTGAAGGACTGGTTGTTTCCCTGGTTCGCGGTTTACGACTTCGAAGCCGTGTTGGAGCCAGCAACCGAACAAAACAACAGGAAGCTGACCTGGGGCCTGTTTCACTAAGAATCTAAATCCACCTTAGCCGACTAACTTTAGGATTTAGCCTACTAACTCCCAAGCTAAATGCCAAACTTAGTCGGCTAAAATAGGTTTAGATTCTTCGTGAAACAGGCCCAAAGTGTAAGAAACACCGCCCCACTTCCGTGAGCGTATCTTCAAATGTTGATGGCTTTCAACAGAGTCATTGCCTTGTGCATAGAAAAGCAGGAGAACGTCTTCGAGCAGCTAAGAAAAGCATTACGAGAGTGGAAGTGTACGACAATTTTCCCACAAACGAGATAATTAGAAAACTTTTATAATGTGCAAACACCTTGTATGGAGGCAATAACGACTCTACTAAAATCACTCTAATCATGTATATTCTCAAAACAGGATGACTACTTCGGCGAAGGCGATGGACATGACCAAGACAATTCGCAATCTGACAACACAATCTGAGGTAAGGACATAATCTTGATATCCCATTCTTATTATTTTTAATATCATTACTTGTTTTTTTCTTCTGTTTTACATAGAGGCGGTGGTCTTATGCATGAAAATATTTCATCCATCATAAAGTTCGAAGTCTACTGCTCGCAATTCCCTGTGTTAGGGTTCAACTCATCGCGATACAAACTGAATCTTGTCAAGTCAAAATTGGCCAAATATTTACGATTTGAACAGAGCGGCTTCACTGTGAAGCGAAACAACTCATATCTTTCCTCTGACAATTTAAAATTTTAGATATATCTCAGTTTGTGGCCCAAAGCAGTTCCTATTCCAAATTTCTCAAAGCGTACGAAGTGGAGGAATCTAAATCATATTTCCCAGACGACTGGTTTAACAGTGCAGAAAAACTAAAAGAAATGAGTCTCCCTGAGTACGAGGCTTTCTTTCCTAAGCTTAAAGGTATAAACACGTTAGAAGCTGAGTTTATAGAGTGGTCGAATAACGGTAAGCGGGGTACAGCCCAAAAAACGGGGATTCTAATTTATGGAGAACTCGAAAAAATATGGGATGAACAAGAAATGCAAACTTTCGAAGACTACAGTAACTTAAAATACTACAATAATCTCGATGTAGGACCGTTTGTGAAAGCTGTCGCAAAATTTCAGAAGTTCTATTTTTATAGATCACTAGATCTTTTTAAAATTTGTATATCAGCCCCCAGAATTTCCAGAAAATTACTGTTTGATTGCGCCTAGTCGCAAAAAGCTCCCCCCCCCCCCTTTTCACAAAGAAGATGAAAACTTATACAGAACAGTGAAGCAGAATGTAATAAGGGGGGCCAGCATTATTTTCACTAGACACCACAAAACGGATGAAACCTTCATTAGGAATAGCCCGGAGAGGCTTTGTAAAAATATCGTCGGGTATGATGCAAACGCCTTATATTTAGATTCATTTTAAAAACCTATGCCGACAACGGTATACGCTAAAATAAATGTGAAAGGTGGCCACTACGTTGTAGAAAGTGGGAATCACATGAGAAACCATACCATGTATATGTGGATGGACTTTATAGCTGAAACTGAAGGTGTTCGGATCATGCACAAATTAAATCACGGTAGTGAGAAGGGTGTTGGACCCTCTCCTGTTGATGGTTTTGATCCTGATAATAATAACATTTATGAATTTAATGGATGCTTTTTTCACGGCCACGGCCCAGATATTTGCCCTATCTTATCAAAATCAAAATCAAACAAGGATCTACAAATTCAGAGATGGAAACAAATGGAAGAGAAGGCTAAATATCTGGAAAGTAAAGGCCATAGAGTGCGAATACAATCGCACGGTGAAAGAAGAAGCCGACAAGATAGGGTTCGATACGCATTATCTCCCCCCCCCCTTTCGCACGAGCACAAAAGGGGAAAAAATCAATTCATGATACATTCTGAATTCTGTTAAGAACGAGACTTTGTTTGGTATGGTTAAATGCGACATGGGAGTGCCGGAACTGTGGTGTTCTGGACATGAGCGTGAACTCAGCCCATACAATTACTTTTCGGAAATGTCTCCAATTTTTTGTACAAAAGAGGTAAAGTACGAAAACTTCTCCGACGTGATGAAGGAGCACATTGCAAATGAATAAAAAAAAAAATCAACTAGAAAATTGTTAGTTGGAGGCATGGCAGCAAGAAAAGTTTTAATCGCTACACCCTCTTGAAGTGGTACCTGGAGCATGGGCTACATGTAACCAAAATTTATAGAATAATTGAGTGTGTACCCAACTTCTGTTTTAAACCTTTTGTGGAGCAAGTAAGTGCGGCCAGAAGAACAGGCGATGGCGACCCAAACAAAAGTATAATCGCCGACACGATGAAACCTTTAGGCAATTGTGATAATGGATGAAGAGAAACACCAGAAAATTTAATGCATAAAAGGAGAAAGGAACGCTTAAATGCTGATAAACAGCCCAAATTTTCAAAAACTTACAGAGTTAGGGAGTGATATGTACGAAATAGTGTCATCTAAGAACTCGATAAATTTAGATTTACCCATTGTGTTAGGATACTTCGTACTTCAGTACGCCAAGCTACTATGTTAGAATTGTATTATGATTGTTTAGATTATTATGTTGATAGGAATGACTTTGAGTACATCGAAATGGATACGGATAATGCGTATTTTGCAATTGGCGAACACTCTCTAGAAGACATAATCAAACCGCATCTCAAGAGCGAATTTGTGAATGGAATCAACTCGTCATTAGGAATAACCCGGAGAAGGTTTGCAAAAATACCGTCGGGTATGATGCAAACACCTTATATCTATATTCATTTTTAAAACCTATGCCGACAATGGTTTACGCTAAGATAAATGAGAAAGGTGGCCACTACGTTGTAGAAAGTGGTAATCACATGAGAAACCATACCGTGTATATGTGGATGGACTTTATAACTGAAACTGAAGGTGTTCGAATCATGCATAAATTAAATCACGGTAGTGAGAAGTGTGTCAAACCTCTCCTGTTGATGGTTTTGATCCTGTTAATAATGAAATTTATGAATTAAATGGATGCTTTTTCCACGGCCATGACCCAGATAATTGCCCTATCCTATCAAAATCAAAATTAAACAAGGATCTACAAATTCAGAGACGGAAACAAACGGAAAAAATGGCTAAAGTAAAGGTCGTAGAGTAATTCAGATTTGGGCATGCAAATACAATTGCACGGTGAAAGAAGAAGCCGACAAGCTAGGGTTCGATACGCGTTATCTCCCCCCTTTCGCACGAGCACACAAGGGGAAAAATAAATTCATCACGCATTCTGGATTCTGTAAAGAACAAGACTTTGTTTGGTATGGTTGAATGCGACATTGGAGTGCCGGAACTGTGGTGTTCTGGACAGGAGCGTGAACTCAGCCCAGACAATTACTTTTCGGAAATGTCTCCAATTTTTTGTACAAGTGAGGTAAAGTACGAAAACTTCTCCGACGTGATGAAGGAGCACATTGCAAATGAATGAAAAAATTCAACTAAAAAATTGTTAGTTGGAGGCATGTCAGCAAGAAAAATTTTAATCGCTACACCCCTCTTGAAGTGGTACCTGGAGCATGGGCTACGTGTAACCAAAATTTATAGAATAATAGAGTATGTACCCAACTCCTGTTTAAACCTTTTGTGGAGCAAGTAAGTGCAGCCAGAAGAACAGGCAATAGCGACCCAAGCAAAAGTATAATCTCCGACACGATGAAATTTTTAGGCAATTCAGTGTACTGGTCTATGATAATGGATGAAGAGAAACACCATAAAATTGAATACATAAAGGATGTAAAGGATGTCAAAAACTCACAGAGATAGGGAGTGATATGTACGAAATAGTGTCATCCAAGAACTCGATAAATTTAGATTTACCCATTGTGTTAGGATACTTCGTACTTTAGTACGGCAATTATGATTGTTTAGATTATTATGTTGATAGGAATGACTTTGAGTACATCGAAATGGATACGGATAGTGCGTATTTTGCAATTAGCGAACACTCTCTAGAGGAAATAATCAAACCGCAACTCAAGAGCGAATTTGTGAATAGAATCAACTCGTCTTGTGACGATCGGAACGATACCTCATCAAAATCCAAGATGGCCACCATGAATGGCGTAAATCAAGTTTTCATCATAACTTCGGTTCTAATCATGCTATAATGATGAATTTTATATCTATATGTATGTTTTCGAGGGCGACAAATCAGATTATGATGTTCTGCAGAGACAGTACAGCTTCTCCGTGAACGGTCTTCGTGGAGTTGACGATATTTTGAATCACGTTCGAAGAACTTTTAATTCTGAAGACCATGTTTTCAAGAGTAACTTTTCCCTTGGACGAATTCTGCGAAACGTTCACAGGGCTTACAGATACTTCGCCTCGCAGATTAACGTGAACTTCCTGGACCAGAACTTTATCATATCATCCGTTGCCGACATTGAAAGGTTGTGCCAACGCCTCAAACTCAGTGATTTCAACGCTTATGGCATGAAAACCCGACCCGACACTGCAAGGAAACTCTTCATGTATACATCCTGTTCCGACATTTACAGAACCTCTTTCCCACTCGGGTATGGCACTTTATCTGACTACATCACCAAGTCCAGAGCAGTCATATCCCTGGTGGAAAAAAATTCGGACAGGATTGAGATTTACAAGGAAGCTGACCTGGTGCCAGAAACACCGCCCCACTTCCGTGAGCGTATCTTCAAATGTTGATGGTTTTCAACAGAGTCATTGCTTCGTCAAAAAAGACCTCGAAACCTTGGTTCAGGAGATGGTCACCTACCTCGAAGAGATTTCCGAGTAAACTCAAGCCTTGTGCATAGAAAAGCAGGAAAACGTCTTCGAGCAGCAAAGAAAAGCATTACGAGAGTGGAAGTGTGACAACGATTTTCCCACAAACGAAGTAATTCGAAAACTTTTATAATGTGCAAACACCTTGTATGGAGGCAATAACAACTCTACTAACGACTCTACTAAAATCACTCTAATCATGTATTTTCTCAAAACAGGATGACTACTTCGGCGAAGGACACGACCAAGACAATGCGCAATCTGACAACACAATCTGAGGTAAGGACATCACCTTGATATTCCATTCTAATTATTTGTAATATCATAACTTATTTATTTCGCGCAAGCTTAACACCCTGTTTAAACTTTTTCTTCTGTTTTACAGAAAGGCGTTGGTCTTATGCACGAAAAGATTTCATCCATCATAAAGAAGTTTGAAGTCTTCTGCTCGCAATTCCCTGTGTCAGGGTTCAATTCATCGCGATACGACATGAATCTTGTCAAGTCAAAATTGGCCAAATTGGCCTCGAACAGAGCAGCTTCACTGTGAAGCGAAATAACTCATATCTTTGTATTTCCTCTGACAATTTAATTTTTTTAGATATATCTCAGTTTCTGGCGCAGGCAGTTCTTATTCCAAATTGCTCAAAGCGTACGAAGTGGAGGAATCTAAATCATATTTCACTAAAAGAAACGAGTCTCCCTGAGTACCAGGCTTCCTTTCCTAAGCTGAAAGGTATGAACACGTCAGAAACTGAGTTTATAGAGTGGTCGAATAATGGTAAGCGGGGTACAGCCCCTAAAACGGGGATTCAAATCTATGGAGAACTCGAAAAAATATGGGATGAACAAGAAATGCAAACTTTCGAAGACTACTTAAAATACTACAATAATCTTGATGTAGGGCCGTTGAAAAATTCCAGGTCTATTTTCATAGATTACTAGATATTTTCGATATTTTTGTTCTTATACAGAACAGTGAAGCAGAATGTAATAAGGGGGGGCCAGCATTATTTTCACTAGACACCACAAAACGGATGAAACCTTCATTAGGAATAACCCGGAGAAGCTTTGCAAAAATATCGTCGGGTATGATGCAAACGCCTTATATCTAGATTCATTTTAAAAACCTATGCCGACAACGGTATACGCTAAAATAAATGTGAAAGGTGGCCACTACGTTGTAGAAAGTGGGAATCACATGAGAAACCATACCATGTATATGTGGATGGACTTAATAGCTGAAACTGAAGGTGTTCGGATCATGCACAAATTAAATCACCCTATCCTATCACAATCAAAATCAAACAAGGATCTACAAATTCAGAGACGGAAACAAATGGAAAAAATGGCTAAAGTAAAGGTCGTAGAGTAATTCAGATTTGGGCATGCAAATACAATTGCATGGTGAAAGAAGAAGCCGACAAGCTAGGGTTCTATACGCGTTATCTCCCCTCTTTTGCACGAGCACACCAGGGGAAAAATAAATTCATCACGCATTCTGGATTCTGTAAAGAACAAGACTTTGTTTGGTATGGTTGAATGCGACATTGGAGTGCCGGAACTGTGGTGTTCTGGACAGGAGCGTGAACTCAGCCCATACAATTACTTTTCGGAAATGTCTCCAATTTTTTGTACAAGTGAGGTAAAGTAGAAAACTTCTCCGGCGTGATGAAGGAGCACATTGCAAATGAATGAAAAAATTCAACTAAAAAATTGTTAGTTGGAGGCATGTCAGCAAGAAAAATTTTAATCGCTACACCCCTCTTGAAGTGGTACCTGGAGCATGGGCTACGTGTAACCAAAATTTATAGAATAATAGAGTATGTACCCAACTCCTGTTTAAACCTTTTGTGGAGCAAGTAAGTGCAGCCAGAAGAACAGGCGATAGAGACCCAAGTATAATCTCCGACACGATGAAATTTTTAGGCAATTCAGTGTACTGGTCTATGATAATGGATGAAGAGAAACACCATAAAATTGAATACATAAAGGATGTAAAGGATGTCAAAAACTTACAGAGATAGGGAGTGATATGTACGAAATAGTGTCATCCAAGAACTCGATAAATTTAGATTTACCCATTGTGTTAGGATACTTCGTACTTTAGTATGGCAATTATGATTGTTAGGATTATTATGTTGATAGGAATGACTTTGAGTACATCGAAATGGATACGGATAGTGCGTATTTTGCAATTAGCGAACACTCTCTAGAGGAAATAATCAAACCGCAACTCAAGAGCGAATTTGTGAATAGAATCAACTCGTCTTCTGACGATCGGAACGATACCTCATCAAAATCCAAGATGGCCGCCATGAATGGCGTAAATCAAGTTTTCATTATAACTTCGGTTCTAATCATGCTATAATGATGAATTTTATATCTATATGTATGTTTTCGAGGGCGACAAATCAGATTATGATGTTCTGCAGAGACAGTACAGCTTCTCCGTGAACGATCTTCGTGGAGTTGACGATATTTTGAATCACGTTCGAAGAATTTTTAATTCTGAAGACCATGTTTTCAAGAGTTACTTTTCCCTTGGACGAATTCTGCGAAACGTTCACAGGGCTTACAGATACTTCGCCTCGCAGATTAACGTGAACTTCCTGGACCAGAACTTTATCATATCATCCGATGCCGACATTGAAAGGTTGTGCCAACGCCTCAAACTCAGTGATTTCAACGCTTATGGCACGAAAACCCGACCCGACACTGCATGGAAACTCTTCATGTATACATCCTGTTCCGACATTTACAGAACCTCTTTCCCACTCGGGTATGGCACTTTATCTGACTACATCACCAAGTCCAGAGCAGTCATATCCCTGGTGGAAAAAATTTCGGACAGGATTGAGATTTACAAGGAAGCTAACCTGGTGCCAGAAAAACCGCCCCACTTCCGTGAGCGTATCTTCAAATGTTGATGTCATTGCTTCGTCAAAAAAGACCTCGAAACCTTGGTTCAGGAGATGGTCACCTACCTCGAAGAGATTTCCGAGTAAACTCAAGCCTTGTGCATAGAAAAGCGGGAAAACGTCTTCGAGCAGCTAAGAAAAGCATTATGCGAGTGGAAGTGTGACAACGATTTTCCCACAAACGAAGTAATTCAAAAACTTTTACAATGTGCAAACACCTTGTATGGAGGCAATAACGACTCTACTAACGACTCTACTAAAATCACTCTAATCATGTATTTTCTCAAAACAGGATGACTACTTCGGCGAAGGCGATGGACACGACCAAGACAATGCGCAATCTGACAACACAATCTGAGGTAAGGACATCACCTTGATATTCCATTCTAATTATTTGTAATATCATAACTTATTTATTTCGCGCAAGCTTAACACCCTGTTTAAACTTTTTCTTCTGTTTTACAGAGAGGCGGTGGTCTTATGCACGAAAAGATTTCATCCATCGTAAAGAAGTTTGAAGTCTTCTGCTCGCAATTCCCTGTGTCAGGGTTCAATTCATCGCGATACGACCTGAATCTTGTCAAGTCAAAATTGGCCAAATTGGCCTCGAACAGAGCAGCTTCACTGTGAAACGAAATAACTCATATCTTTGTATTTCCTCTGACAATTTAATTTTTTTTAGATATATCTCAGTTTCTGGCGCAGGCAGTTCTTATTCCAAATTGCTCAAAGCGTACGAAGTGGAGGAATCTAAATCATATTTCACTAAAAGAAACGAGTCTCCCTGAGTACCAGGCTTCCTTTCCTGAGCTGAAAGGTATAAACACGTCAGAAACTGAGTTTATAGAGTGGTCGAATAACGGTAAGTGGGGTACAGCTCCTAAAACGGGGATTCAAATCTATGGAGAACTCGAAAAAATATGGGATGAACAAGAAATGCAAACTTTCGAAGACTACTTAAAATACTACAATAATCTTGATGTAGGGCCGTTGAAAAATTCCAGAAGGTCTATTTTCATAGATTACTAGATATTTTCGATATTTGTATATCAGCCCCTAGAATTTCTAGAAAATTACTGTTTGATGGCGCCCAGTCACAAAAAGCTCCCCCCCCCCTTTTTCACAAAGAAGATGAAACCTTGTACAGAACAGTGAAGCAGAATGTAATAAGGGGGGCCAGCATTATTTTCACTAGACACCACAAAACGGATGAAACATTCATTAGGAATAACCCGGAGAAGCTTTGCAAAAATATCGTCGGGTATGATGCAAACGCCTTATATCTAGATTCATTTTTAAAACCTATGCCACCAACGGTATACGCTAAAATAAATGTGAAAGGTGGCCACTACGTTGTAGAAAGTGGGAATCACATGAGAAACCATACCATGTATATTTGGATGGACTTTATAGCTGAAACTGAAGGTGTTCGGATCATGCACAAATTAAATCACGGTAGTGAGAAGGGTGTTGGACCCTCTCCTGTTGATGGTTTTGATCCTGATAATAATAAAATTTATGAATTTAATGGAAGCTTTTTCCACGGCCACGGCCCAGATATTTGCCTTATCCTATCAAAATCAAACAAGGATCTACAAATTCAGAGACGGAAACAAATGGAAGAGAATGCTAAATATCTGGAAAGTAAAGGCCATAGAGTGCGAATACAATCGCACGGTGAAAGAAGAAGCCGACAAGATAGGGTTCGATACACGTTATCTCCCCCCCTCCCCTTTCGCACGAGCACAAAAGGGGAAAAAATCAATTCATCATACATTCTGGATTCTGTTAAGAACGAGACTTTGTTTGGTATGGTTAAAGGCGACATTGGAGTGCCGGAACTGTGGTGTTCTGGACAGGAGCGTGAACTCAGCCCATACAATTACTTTTCGGAAATGTCTCCAATTTTTTGTACAAAAGAGGTAAAGTACGAAAACTTCTCCGACGTGATGAAGGAGCACATTGCAAATGAATGAAAAAAAAAACAACGAGAAAATTGTTAGTTGGAGGCATGGCAGCCAGTAAACACCCCTCTTGAAGTGGTACCTGGAGCATGGGCTACAGGTAACCAAAATTTATAGAATAATTGAGTATGTACCCGACTCCTGTTTTAAACCTTTTGTGGAGCAAGTAAGTGCGGCCAGAAGAACAGGCGATAGCGACCCAAGCAAAAGTATAATCGCCGACACGATGAAACTTTTAGGCAATTCAGCGTACGGGTCTATAATAATGGATAAAGAGAAACACCAGAAAATTGTATATGTAAAAGGAGAAAGGAACGCTAAAATGATGATAAACAGCCCAAATTTTCATTTTACTAGATATTTTTAAGATTTATATATCAGCACTCAGAATTTCTAGAAAATTACTGTTTGATGGCGCCCAGTCGCGAAAAGCTCTCCCCCCCCCCTTCACAAGAAGATGAAGACTTGTACAGAACAGTGAAGCAGAATGTAATAAGGGGGCCCAGCATTATTTTCACTAGACACCACAAAACGGATGAAATATTCATTAGGAATAACCCGGAGAAGCTTTGCAAAAATATCGTCGGGTATGATGCAAACGCCTTATATCTAGATTCATTTTTAAAACCTATCCCGACAACGGTATACGCTAAAATAAATGTGAAAGGTGGCCACTACGTTGTAGAAAGTGGTAATCACATGAAGTACCATACCATGTATATGTGGATGGACTTTATAGCTGAAACTGAAGGTGTTCGGGTCATGCATAAATTAAATCACGGTAGTGGGAAGCGTGTCGGAGCCTCTCCTGTTGATGGTTTTGATCCTGATAATAATAAAATTTCTGAATTTAATGGATGCTTTTTCCACGGTCACGACCCGGATAATTGCCCTATCCTATCAAGATCAAAAAAGGATCTACAAATTCAGAGACGGAAACAAACGGAAGAGAATGCTAAATATCTGGAAAGTAAAAGTCATAGGATTTGGGAATGCGAATACAATCGCACGGTGAAAGAAGAAGCCGACAAGCTAGGGTTCGATACGCGTTATCTCCCCCCTTCCGCACGAGCACACAAGGGGAAAAAATGATTTTCATCATACATTCTGGATTCTGTAAAGAACGAGACTTTCTTCTGGTATAGTTGAGTGCGACATTGGAGTGCCGGGACTGTGGTGTTCTGGACAGGAGCGTGAACTCACACAATTACTTTTCGGAAATGTCTCCAATTTTTTTGTCAAGTGAGGTAAAGTACAAAAACTTCTCCGACGTGATGAAGGAGCACATTGCAAATGAATAAAAAAAGATTCAACTAGAAAATTGTTAGTTGGAGACATGGCAGCAAGAAAAATTTTAATCGCTACACCCTCTTGAAGTGGTACCTGGAGCATGGGCTACACGTAACCAAAATTTATAGAATAATATTGTAATATTGTATGTACCCAACTCCTGTTTTAAACCTTTTGTGGTGAAGTAAGTGCAGCCAGAAGAACAGGCGATAGCGACCCAAGCAAAAGTATAATCTCCGACACGATGAAACTTTTAGGCAATTCAGTGTACGGGTCTATGATAATGGATGAAGAGAAACACCATATAATTGAATACATAAAGGATGTAAAGGATGTCGAAAACTTACAGAGATAGGGAGTGATATGTACGAAATAGTGTCATCTAAGAACTCGATAAATTTAGATTTACCCATTGTGTTAGGATACTTCGTACTTCAGTACGCGAATTATGATTGTTTAGATTATTATGTTGATAGGAATGACTTTGAGTACATCGAAATGGATACGGATAGTGCGTATTTTGCAATTAGCGAACACTCTCTAGGACATAATCAAACCGCAATTCAAGAGCGAATTTGTGAATAGAATCAACTCGTCTTGTGACGATGGGAACTATATGTAAGTAGGTTTATTGACCGGATCACGTCAGATTATAAAGATCTACAATGCTATGATAAGATGATGGTCCAACATAATTTAAGCAAACAATTTCAAACAATGGTACGCATATTCACACGAGTCAGATTCCGCATTTTAAAAAAAAAAGCTGACAAGCGGGCATTGTTCCCACGTGAATGCTGTCAAAAGCATGCTAAATTCGATAAGAGGACACCGGGTTTATTTAAATTAGAGGCCAGTGGTAAAAACATGTTCGCCTTTATCTCCAAAACATATTTATTGAAAAAGTGCGATTCTATTAAAATGAGTTGTAAAGGAGTGAACAAAAAATCTGTGAAAAATCCTACAGAAACGTTTGAGAAAGCACTGTTCGAAAAGGAAACCGTTTCTACTACAAATGTAGGATTTAGGGCCAGAAATAATTTAGTTTATACGTATTAACAGGAAAAGACAGGGTTCTCCTGTTTTCATTGTAAACAACTTGTGCATGATGAAGGTATCCACACATCTCCACTCGACTTAATATTATGTCCATAGCTGTGTTCTGCATATGTACTTACTCTTCGGACAAGAAGCTTCATGCCGTTTCATATTGCCCAATCGATTAAACTGGCGGCCACATCGTCGGCATTGAAAGGTCTTTCCCTTGCCTTCGTGAGTGTTCATGTACTTCTTCAGCAGCCATCGTTCGGCAAATTCTTTGCCACATTCTTGGCATTTATGTTTTGGTTCCCTTCGTCTTCATACTGTAATACGGGTATATACATTCAACGTGCTGTTGGGTGTATTGTGACGATGTAAATAAAAACTGTTTCTCTATTCCCAGACTCACCTGCAAGGCCTCCATCAGATATAACGTTTCTGCATCTAATGTTTCCGCATCATCTATTCCGCCTAGTCCACCGTCAACTACCTGCGTATGTTCAATACTTTTTCATCAGTGGTGCACATGTTGTGATACCTGAATTGTAAATAATTATCATGTGTACTGTTTTTTTTTTACATATGATGTGCATGATATACGGATTCTTGATTTTTTTTTCATTTTGTGAGATGTTTTAAAGACCTAGTTGCATGCCGATGAAAGTGCTTTTCATTTAGTCCATAATGAATAGTTATCTGTAAATTCGAACGAATTTTACAAATTCAATCGATGGGTTTCGAGATATTGAATCAAATAGGCACTCCTTCCGTAAATTGCCGAAGATTTTGATAGCGATTTTAGTATGGGTCACGTGGTTTGTGACGTCATTTGAGGCAGTACTGAAAGTACATGTAGCCAGCAAGGTAAACTGCATGTCGCATATTCATTCTCGTTGTGTATGTTTGACAATTCAAGTGAACGGGTGAGATGGTTGGAATACGGCATTTCTTGTCTTGATATTCAGAATCAGTACTATTCATTCTCCCAGAACGGAGGTTTGTTGAACTGCAAGATGTCCAGTATTTGTTGGTTTTCATGTGTTTTCTTTTGAATCTCATGCCTTTTGGAGTGGTTTTCCATCTTTGAGCTGACCGCCCAAATTACGTGTTTTACGTTTTTGGCCAGCCATCAAAGCACATTTTGCCTCAACTGACGTCACGATTACGGAAACTGCCGAAGCTATTTTTTTCATCGGCATGAGAAGGCGATTGCAATACTGGCTCAATATACTCGATTATATGTCGCTGTTATTAATTACCAATTAACGCGAACATTTTTTTTATCACCAAATGTCCACAATGCCTTTATCTGAACAGGAATAAAACCATATAATGGTACCTTGCTACTATGACTTTAATGTTTTAAAGATAAAAGTTTAGCTTGTATGGAATGTATGCTGAAGAACGGATGATTGAAGATAATATTATATTGGTACGCTTGTCCGCGCTTGAATGTGCCGATTTTATAAATGTGTTGTACATTTACGAACTGATAAGTTAGAGTTACATTTCCCAATATGTAACTGTTTCAAGTGTGAAGTATTTTTATAGTTTTGATGCTATTCCAGATTTTGTAAAAAAAAAACCAATGTATATTTTCTTGGTTCAAATCATATACTTTTACCAACTGTTTCTTAGGCGTGCTCAAATAGATAAACGCTATTTTACTGTGATATTTCCTGACTTTATACATCCGAAAATAATATGAAATGACTGAGATAATATGTTTGGAAATAAAAAGAAAGTACCTTACCTGGTAATTTTGTGTTCCATCAAAGTCGTCTTCCCCGATTCCGAAATACCCATTTCTCGATACTTCCGAGATGTTCCTGTACTGAATGGTGGTTAAGATGACCAAAATCCAAAGCCCATTGCTCCAGGGCAGCCGCATCCTCAAGGCTAAAGACGAATTGGTCGAAGAGACTTGCCATTTCGAACTAATTATGATTCACAGTGATACACGATCGTCGGTGAGTGTCACAGAAGTGATGGTCGGCACATTTCGGACAGAATTTATAGCAGAGGATTTGAACTCCATTTGACTGCTGACTATGGCCCAATGCCAGCCACGTCACCCTGTAAATGCAGTTCGTTTCAGAGAAAGCTTTGTTTTATTCTTTCTTCATTCTTCTAATTCAGTCAACCAATAAATCAATGCAAGCGCACATCATTCCAGAATTCAAATATACAAGTGGGTTATGCAATTCGTTTCAGAGAAAGCTTTGTTTTAGTTCTTCTTTCTTCCAAATTACTCAATCGATTAATTAATGCAAGAGCACCACATTCCAGAATACAATTAACACCCATTTAGACAAGTTCAATTATACCCACACCCTCACACCATTGCTCGGAGGCGACTGACCGTGAAATCACTCCCAGCCCACACTCAATGACATCACACCTACCTACCCCAACCCACCTAGCAACCTCAATTCTCCGACCCACCTCACCTTTCTGAGCAACCTCATTTTATGAGCAACCTCATTTTCTGGAGCAACCTCAGCAATCTAAGCAACCCCAACCTCAAACCCGCACAGCGTAATCGTCCTATAGGCCTACTACTCATGAGGCTCGAGTTATGTGTACAATTCCTGGACGGTTATCCATACAAATAGGTATCGGATCAAGATTTGCATCAGGGGATACTGTAAATTGTCCATGTGCCACGTGTAGAGCAAGAAACGCTCATTCTTGTGTTCGGCGTGTGGTGCTGTTCATGCGGCAACAGTGCATGTTTCTTGATCAATAAAGTGGCCCAAGTATCAAACATAAAGCGGCTTCATACTGCTCGCGCACTAAATGAATGCCATTTCAACCATCTGTCGCCTTTTCAATCCTTATTAAACATAGAAGAAAGCAAAGGATACAATACTTGGGCCAATAAAGCTATACTTACTTACTTTCTGGGACGCCCGATGTCACCTCTTTATGTGTATTACCACATATGGGGGTTCATAAATATCCTTAAAATGTCCTTTGCGCCCGAAATGCAACTCCCACATGGAAACGCCAATACTTGGACTTTGAGCTTGAATAATGGACTGAATATGGCATGAATGCACGACAGCCATGCCCAAAATGCAACTCCCATATGGAAACGCCAATACTTAATGTTCAAAAGGTACGCATTATAAAACAAAATGACAATATTGCCAAAGAACGTCCTTCGATACCACCCAAAAAGCTGTAGCATGACAAACGCGACATGTGACAAAAACCGAACATCAATAATTATTGCGTCGCTATTTTCACAGTCAAATGCTAATTATCGTCCATGTCGCATCTTTCACGACTGATGTGATTGCTGGATAATATTTTCCGGCCTGCTTGTAATATTCACATCATAGATTATTTGACTTCTAAATTCTTTTCAATTGAATTATTGTTGCATCAGGAAATGTAAACAGAAAGAGCCATCTGGTTTTGCTTGCTAGTGAAGTAGGCCTACATATCTGCAGGTAAGGTTCGACATATTTGCTGGTAAATGCAGCGTTCCATTCATGCCGTGCAAATAGTGATCATGAGTCGCACAGTAGTAGGTCTAAAATTAAACCGACGCTCGTTCCAATCACGTTACGAATGGTGAACTCCCATTTGCACAAGTCTTTAAGTGGAGGCAGATTTTCAGTCTCCATTTGCACAACAGCACGAGTAGAAAAAATCTGACGGCAAATTTTGTATGAAAAAATTTGATAGTTTTACCTAATACCATGCTTATATGTATAAAATAATGAAATGCTAAACATTGAAATTGAGATTTGAATTTTTTTCATAAAGTTCCCCTTTTCTATTTTTTTCATAAATTTTTCATAATTTTTGGCCTGAGTTAGTTCGAAATTTATGCAACAATGAGTGTCACAATTAATTTTATTTACAAGGTCGTATATGTTCACTCATAAATACTTGATAGCAATTTGTGTGTGTTTTGCCAATATCAAACTCGTACTGCATTCTTGATTAACATTTGCACGACTTTAATGGAACGCAGCACATAACGCACCCAAAACAGCGTTCGATGTATTGGTCAAATATCGCACCACAAAACCGCCTGGTGTGCCAGATCCCTCACACCCACTCGATTTCAGCACTGTGTCCTGTTTTAATATCGAGGTCGTAGCCTAATACTTAGGGCAGCCAGGCTAGCCGCAGCCCCTTTATCACATGCGGAAGTCCATCAATTGGACGATAATATGGTCATGCTATAGCCATGTACACCAATTGTGACAAAAGCGACATGGTCGGATATTTCACGTGAAAACACCGACATGATCACTTTATGAGAAAGCCGACCATCTCGGGGGTTTCACAATGTTCGGCTTTATCATGCAGCATGGCCTTGCCAGTACTGACCACAACTTGACGAAGAACGGCAACAGCCAAAACAATGTTCGAGACTGAAAATGCTTTCATCCCGACCAAAAACACAGCTTTTTTAGTATTCCTGGTATACATTACTTGCCGACTTTGTGGAGTTGTTGAACAAGAAAAACACCAATTCAGTCCTAAAACCTTTGTTCATGCATACGAATACAAATACACGCGTCGGTCAGTTCACTCTTGCCGCTCCCTTGTAGCCGACTGTCATGGTTCACGTGTTTCCGCACTTCGCAGTCTCGTGGACACGCTTGAGTGGTTTCCGCTGCAACACCCACTTATGGAGGGCAAAAATCGGGCCAATGGTCCTGAAAGTTTATATTGTCAATGGGGTACATTATCGAAAGGTACAAGTTGTTTATGTCTTCTTGTCAATAGACCCACGTTGCCATATGAAGGCATTCCAATTTTCACAGTTTAATCATGCATGACTAAAATTAATCGATATTCATAGGATATGGTCAGTGCTGACCAGTGAGGTGACTAAAATTTGTCAACAATACTGTCTTTGTTATGCATGGAAGGTTTTCCCAGAAGAGGGCATTAAATGCAACGTGGTTCTTCACTGAAAGACTTCAATGAATTTGCAATTGGCGTAGGTACCCCATTCGTGACAAATGACACAAACATGAGTTCAACAGACATGAGCATACAAGCACATACAAATTTTGCAGCAAAACCAATTAATTTATATCCATGTTTTGTGTATTAATTCACAACTTACTCTCATTTGCGGATGACAGTATGCATTGTTTTTTCTCATGTTTGCTTCGATAAACTGCATTATAACTCGGCAAACATCACCAGTGGATCAAACGGCAATTTTTGCATAGCAATCTTAGCAATGAAAAGCGTCGCAATGAGGAAAATGGTAATCTAATGCAATGATACTTTTTCTCTGAATTTTTGTCGTCTGCATGTCAATAAATAGTGTTCATGGCTAACACGTGGAAAGTCTGTTTTGATGATTTGCATATATGAATTACCAGCTAGTAATTGGACCCACCGCTCAAAATTCAAGGAAGTAAGTCACAGTTAGCGGTCTATTAAACCTAATCAACAATATCTAGGGCGTAATATTAATTATCCTTCATACGTGGGTAACCCAAGTATCTATTACGCGAATGCATTAGGCTACAGTTTATTACAGAAATTGGTTTCATCATGTACCCTCCTATAAACGGGTGAGACTTTAGTTTCCCCAGAATTGTGACAGCGATCATGGTCCTAAATTTTGCTACCCCTTTTCAAGCAGAATAATATTATGGAGTTCCACAGGCGACATACGACATACTACATACGACATACCACATATGACATACGACATACTATATGACATACGACATACGACATACTACATATGACATACTACATATGACATACGGCATACTACCCTATCCTTCCCATTGAAAGAATAAACTTTCTTATGGCCGTCTCAGAAGGACTGAGGCACGATGTGCAATCACTACTTAAACAAAGCGCAGTGCTGCATTGCGCTTCCGTAGAAAACCACCTCAGGGATGACAAAAATTGTCACTCTCATTGAAAAAAATATATAATATTTAACTGTATGTCATATGTAGTATGTGGTATGTCGCATGTGGTAATGTCATATGTCGTATGTCATATGTAGTATGTCATATGTCGTATGTCATATGTAGTATGTCATACGTCATATGTCGTATGTAGTATGTCATATGTAGTATGTCGTATGTCGTATGTAGTATGTCGTAAGTATTATGTATCATGATGTCACACAATGGTAAGTCACTTTCACCCTAGCCCTGAAAACAAGGCAAAAGCAGGTTGTATTTTAAGTTTTTTTTTTCGTTCACCTTCACGAAAAAAAACACCCTTGAAATACACCCTGCTTTTGGCTTGTTTTCAGGGCTACTTTCACCCTGGTCACTTTTAAAGTCATATGTCGTATGTAGTATGTAGCATGTCGTATGTGGTATGTCGTATGTAGTATGTCGCCTGTGGAACTCTATATAATATACTGAGAAATATGGAGGAAGTAATGAGAAACATAGAGAAAAATTTCCAGATGAATGTGTGTGAACAACATGACACTTTCTCGGTATGACCTTCCCAGGACAGGCTGCCTTTTTGTGCATTAAAGTAGCATTAAAATATTTAATTATTTATAAATAGGGACATACAAACACAAATAATATCTTCTTCTTGGTCGTGATTAGGTGTGGAACAGGGGCGAATCCAAGAATTTCAAAAATGAGGGTCGAACATAATACGGCAGGGGGTCTGTTCCCGATGGAGGGCCCCCAAAAGCCAGAGGCAGCTAAAGAGCCTGAGGGGGAGACAGGTTCAAATCGAGCGAAGCGTGCCCTTTGCGGTCGGGATTATGGGGCCTGCCTTTTCAATGTCCTGTGGTAGCTTCCTGACCTCTTCCGAGCATAAATTTCAAATAAATTCACAATGAACACATTGATCTGAAACATATTTTGATTATTTTTAGAGAAGGAGGGGGGGGGGGGGGGGGGGGCTGGATTGGCTATGGAAGCGTTGAGGTATATGCAATTATTTCCGAGATGAGGGTGGTGGGTTCCTGGCCCCATTAACCCCACCATCCGCCCTCTAAATCCACGACCGTTAAATGTAATGCATTTATACTAGTATATTATATTATACTTTTTATTTTATTGTATTAAACCCAATAGATGTAGAAGTATATGAAGCATGACGCTAACGTATTGTCCTAGGCAGTGGGGGTCGTGAAAAGACAATATTTGACAATAGGTACCTTTCGAAATCACTGACGTGTTACGTGAAGGCTTTCTTAGTAAGAAATCCTTGACGGTACACGTTACACGTGAGTGTTTTCGAAAGACCCCTATTGTAATGCTATCATGCTCGCACGTGAAAACTTCTAGAGTTACCACGTTCGCACGTGAAAAGATTTGGGTGTGGTAGCCTGAAATGTTTCCACGTGTGAACGTGGTAGCTTTGAATCTTTCTACGTGTGAACATGGAAACCTAAATCTTTCTACGTGCGAATATGGAAGCGCTTCCACGTGTGAAAGTAGTAACTTCAAATTTTTCTACGTATGAACGCGGAAATCTAATTTTTTTTCTACGTGCAAACTTGATAGGTTTTAAAGTTTCCGAGCGAACGAGAAAACATATGTTTCCACGTATGAACTTGGAAGCCTAAAACCTTTCGACGTGCGAACGCGATAGGTTTCAAAGTTTGCACGTGCGAACGTGATAGCGTTAACTGCTTCCACGTGTGAACGCGATAGCTTTGAATTTTCCGCGTGTGAACGTGGAAGCCTAAAATCTTTCTGGGTGCAAACATGATAAGTTTTACAGTTTCCACGTGTGAACGTGACAGCGTTAAATACTTCCACGTGGTAGCTTTGAACTTTCTACGTTTTCAGAAAAGGAATGTATGGAAGACGTGTTGTATGTCAAGACTACAGAATAAATGTTACATAATTCTGATCGGAGCGGAACACCAATACACCAATTAAGGCAGGTCGTGACCGGACAACAGCAGCAATTAGAATATGTCAAGGAGATCATTGTATTCACACATGACACAACGCTTCAGACAAATTGATGAGCATGGAAGATAACACTCTTAGATCACAAATACATGTTGATAATGCATATATCTATTTGTGTGATATTTGGACTCATGAGATGGATCGTTGTTCTATATCTGTATCTGATCAAAAACGAAATGATAAAACATGGAAACACAATAAACCGTACTGGAACACACATTTGACTCAATTATGGAAAATATTGAAACAAAAAAGAACAATTATTTAAAATGTATGGGGTCCAGGAATATATTTTCGAATGATTTTAAAACTGCCCAAAGCATTTGACAGAGAGCTCAAACGAGGCGAACGCCTCTACTTTCAACAAAAGGCATGAGACCTGGAAAATAATCATGCAAAAACCCCAAGGAATTCTGGAAATTTATCATAACTTTAGGTAATCATAAGCGAATCAACATACCTACTAGCTGCCATTTTGGATTTAAATGAATATAGGTTGAGAAAAATGAGACAAAAATAAGCCAAGAAATGGATTTCTCACCCTCGAATTAGTACAAAGAGTGGTATTACACATAATCCTAGGACAAGTGGTTCAAAATCCAATTTCGACTTTTGACCGTTGGCGGCCATTTTGAAAATTGCCATTCTCGGACTGTTCGTATTTGGCACACATCCTAAGTTATTTCTTGGCACCATATTAGCCTAAAACAGTTGAGTTATTCTCTCCTAAATTATGTGCATACATATCTGAGCTGGGTCCTAGACTATAGAAAGTCCATGACAGTGAGGGATTGAACACATACCCACTATTTGTTTTGATTAAGTGGAAAAAATATTTCGCTAATTTATAGAATGCTACAATATTAATTTCACGAAGACATACGTAGAAGAATATGAAACAAACCCCACTGAAACAAACAACATGGTAATTCTGATTTTTCATATGACGAGGTTGAAAAAGTTGTGATGAAGTTGAACAATAAGAAAGCAGTGGGACTTGATAATATTCCTAATGAAATCCTAAACAAAATATGTTAACATAATTCTGTGGGAATTATTTAGAGGTTACTTCATGCATGGGATCTCTCATACACTACGGATGAAAGCAGTGATAAATCCAATCTAAGTCATGTATGATTGATCCTTACTCACCACTGGAATACAGAGGCATAAACTTGTTAAGGATGCTTATCAGTCAGGATCCATGCCTTGTCAGCAGAATTCTGGTATGTTTTGTTCGGCCTATAACTCTGCAGTTTGGTAATGGATTGCGCTGAAAATTGTTGTGTAGGTTCTATCCACGACTACAATGCTTGTCCAATTGCCATATTGAAAACCCAGTCGATATTCATATAGATCCTGAACGTTATACACCGCCAATCAAATGTAACTTACATAGAAAACTGACAGCGTTTTAGGGTACAGTTTCTTGACTATGGTTAGATTACCTATCATAGAACAATAACCTACTGCCTGTTTTGGGATTTACCTAAACACTTGATCGGAGTTTGATGGTCAGAATAGCATGTTATATATCATCCGCATTGAAAATACACTGAGCAAAAGAAATTGATTGTCAATCGTATTGATAACGTATATCCGTTAGCATTGTAAACTCAACCGCAAACTACACCAAGAATTCAGCGACTCTAATATTTTCTAAGTGCAGTGTAGAACCAAAATCACAACAACATCTCCCTTCTAAGTACAACGTTCTCGGCAGCTGAGCATTGACGGTATTTGCCATACGAATAATCCGCTGATCTGTACTTAGCGCTTCACTGAGCAGCGGCACAAGACATTTTCGCGGGATCGCAATAGATATACACATTTGCGCATCAATTTGACATAATTATCGATGGGATACTTAAAATTTAAGGGTAGGTTATTGATCACGGATATGTACACTCGCTGCAGTTAAGAAACTACACAATGTAATGCTTCGTGTACGCAACGTAAGTTACATTTGTTCAAGCAACCTTCAACTCCATTCATATTCTAATTTATCAATGAAATCTTCAATCTCTTATTCAAGTCAGCTTTATAGATATGTACAGAATATATATTCCAAATTTCATGTAAGTTTGTTATGAAACGGCCGAGATATGAACCAAAATTGCACGTGGTATGAAACCATTGAAATTACGTGGATCGTGCTCGATACGCAATCTTAAGCACCATGGCAAAGGTATATTCAAGTATTCTTAACAAGCGCATTGTGTCATATTGTGAGATTATTACCCTCTCCTCGATAGGAGCAGAGGGTATTGCATTTGGGTCTATCTGTTCGTCTGTTTGTTTGTTCGTAATGTTAGGTGGTGACTGACAGGAAACAGCGTCAGAAGATCGTGAGTCAGTGCCACGCCTTTAACGGTGTCGATGGTCATTTCGGCGTGAATTAGACGCTGTCCGCAGTACAGGCCCGATTCTATTGGAAGTCACAGGTGAAGGACGTACAGGACTACGTCAAATTCTGTGATGCGGACCAGAGAGAGAATCCACAGCTCCACGTGGCTCCTGCCACCATGCACCCGGTTCCAGTCACAGCAGCCTTCTGGCATCAGGTTAGTATTATGATGTATATTATCCCCTTATAATACAGTAACAGTAGAGAATGTCGGTAGCACCGTTAGGCATTGGCCTAATTGCAATTAGTTGTAATTCACATTCGCATTTCTGGTGTTTGTAGGTGGGAGTCGATTTAGTTGGCCCCCTGCAGACAACAGAGGATGGAACAGATACATGTTGACCTGCTGCTGCTATTTCACCAAGTAGGAAGAGGCCATCCCTATCAAGGATAAGACAGCAGACACAGTGGCCTCCGAACTGTTCAAGTTACAGTGTCAGAAGGTGACATAGTTGTTATTTTAAACTAGTGTGACATAAAACATTTATTTGTTTTTTAAAAATTAGTTTACACATATTATGGTCTTAATGTTCTTTATAACAGGGAGCCGCTGCAATCTTCATACACGACAAAGGCACGGAGTTCGTGAATGAAATCAACAGACGACAACATCTCCTAGACCGCTTGAAACGACAACGACTCACCCCCTTTCCTGCAACCAAAAAGCGTCAGGTCAAGCCTCCTACAAGACAGTCAATTCCCCGCCTCGAACTGCAATGTAATTTGTGACGCTTGCATGTGTGTGTTAGCAAGAGTGCTGCTTGCTGCTTTTTTGTCTACTCTTTTATCTGACTGTTTCCTAATGTATGTATAATGGTTGTATAACGTCACTTGTTCGTGAGTTACTTAGGCGTACTATTTTTGTCCGTTGTTTATGTGTCTGCTTGTGTGTATGTATGTATGTATGATGTATAGACTACATTGTATTAATTATATTGGCCATTCAACTCAATGTTAAATTATCTTACTTTGACTGTCCATAGCACCTTCCTAAAAAAATCCCAGCCTAACCACTATGCTAGTTTTGTCAATTGACGTATTGGACATCGCGTGATAAGCATGAATATATTTGACGACACATGGGATTTTTTGGTACCAGTACCAATGACCTCCCTTTGATGCCACCCCTGGAAGTGAGTCTCATCCGAGGGTCGCAGAAGCTAGAGCCAAAGAGTGTAAATCTTCGTTTTAAAGGTTAAAACTAGTATTATTTACCATACTTACCTCCATAATACTACACGGGTAACTCCTAACAGCCTACTTAAATTAGGCTCCCCCATAGGGAAACCTCTCATATTGGGTAGAATAAAGAATGACCCCTCCATTGCTGCCACCAGGGGCAGCACCGTAGCCACTTCCTCCATTCCCAATTCCTTGTCTCAGGGACGAGTACAAAGGAAACGGGGTAGGTTGGGTGGGCACTTTGGTAGTATTATGGAGGTAAGTATAGTAAATAATACTAGTTTTAACCTTTAGAACGACGCATTATTGTCCTATACATTACACCCATAATACTCCACGGGTAAAATTCAGAATAGACATTGGAGGTGGGATTTGAACCCGTCCCTAGAGGTCTACCCGGATAGTATCACGGAGGTCATTCTTTCATGATATATATATAAAAAATATATAAATATTAGTGCAACATACCTTGTGAAGAAGGCTTCAGTCCTGAATCCTCTTCACTTCTACTAGACTTGAATTTCCATTCCATGGTAAGAATCCACTCACTCACGCCATGCGTGTAAGAGTCAAATCAATCCAAGTCAAAGGTAATAATGGTACTTAAATTAGGAGAATCTGGGAATCTTCCCTGAACAATATATCTGAATGAGTATATACAGTTCATAATCCTTGCACTAATATCCACAGAACTAAGGAATCCATCCGGATCAACTGAAGAGACACATAGTCCGAACAATCCTTGATGTTTTTGTGTGGTTTTCATTGTTTTTTTTAGTTTTTCAGTGTTTTGAGCTATATACAGAAAAACGAAGGCTCACAGTGGAGCAATAAGGCAACCAAAGTCCTCAATCAGATGGCGCGCGTCCAGGGATGATGTGCTGGCTGGCAACAATCGGCCCCAGGTGCAATCCGTCCTCAGCCGTCCAGGCTATGTCTCTGAGATAATGAGAAGTAAACGTGTTATGGCAAGACCAAGAACATGCACTCATAACCTGAGATAATGGTGTATTACCAATATAAGCCAATGAAGCAGCCATGGCCCGTACGTCATGCGCCCGTACCCGAAAAGAACAATCAGTCGGCTGATCGCCAAGATCGTAACAGAGCCGAATGCACTTCTTAATTCAAGAAGAGATAGTCGGAGAGCGAATATCGTTCTTGAAGCTTTTCAGATAAGAGACGAAAAGAAGCTTTTTGCCTTGTCGAAAACCCTTAGTCTTGTCAAGGTAAAAGCGCAACGCACGTACGGGACAGAGCTTCGCGTCACTCTCCAAGTCTGTGCCAAGAGAGGCATCGAGAGCGGGGATCACAATCGCCAAAGGAGGGGCCGTAGAGAGCTGGGTTTTCGAGAGAAAGGACGTAAGGACACCCAGTCTGACCTGAGCATAGTTCTCCTTCCAGCTAATCTTAGACGCATCCAAAGCGTGTATCTCACCTCGACGCCTGCAAGAGGCTAGGGCAAGGAGAAAGACTGTTTTCCAAGCGACTAACTTGAGGGGCGCCGAAGCCAGGGGCTCGAACGGGGCTGATGCCAGACGGTTCAAGACCAACGACAAGTCCCACGTAGGAGTGGGGTTTCGCGCCACAGGACGATCTACCTCAAAGTTTTTAAGCAATAAGGTCAAGGCCTGATCAGTCCCATAGTCCACACCCTGTCGTGGCAAAAGCGTCTTAGCAATAGCCGTTCTGTAGCCTGCCAGGGTAGACGGCGCCCGACCTTCCGTGAATTTTAACATTAGAAATTCAGCTATTAAGGGGGCATTGGCCATGAATGGATCAGTCTGCCTGCGCTCACACCAAGTACTGAAGACGGCCCATTTCGACTCGTAGACCGCCAAAGTAGACCTTCGATTTGGTCGTGCGATCCGAGAGTACACTTCCTCAGAAAATCCCTTTGCGCGGAACGATCGTTGGACAACATCAACGTGTGAAGGGCCAGCTGGTGTGGGTTCTGGTGAAACACGGGAGACCGTGGCTGCCTCAGTAGATCTTCCCGAAGAGGTAACGGCCTCGGAAAATCGACGAGGAGATCCAGAAGCTCTGGAAACCACGACTTCTCAGGTTGCAGAGACGCAATAAGCAGAATCCGGCAGTGTTGTGCTCGAACCAACCACCGGAACTCTTTGGAACCACAAACACGATACTGTAGAAACCCGGAGTCCGCGGATCTGCGGGTTCTACGGCCCCTTTCGCGATCAATTTTTTGATCTCTACATCCAAGGCTGCTCGCTTCGCCGGAGCCGACGGCAGAGTGAATGACTTGGGAATGGGGGATAAGGCAGGTTGAGTTATGAACTGAATCTGGAATCCCTTCCGGAGTACCCCCACGATCCAAAGGCTGGCTCCCATCTCTTGCCAAATAGGCCAGAAGAGATTTAAGCGCCCGCCGACTGGCGGTTCTGCGTGACCAAAAGGAGCGGGAGTCGCTATTGGTGACGCGTGGTACTCGGTAAGTTCCCTTGCACAGGTACTTACTGTCGTGACTGGGCCTGGACGCCCCTGCTCCGCCCTTAGACTTTCCGCGGCAGCTGGACCCTGAGTGGCGACCACCACGCTTGGTTGTAGGGGCAGGGGCTCCTGAAAAGGGCTGGTTCTTCCTCTGTTTCTTCGGCTTGGAAGAAGAAGCGGTCTGAGGTAGCAGACGTGGCTTCCAAGTCTTCTGCTTGGCAAGCAGTTCGGAAATTAGCGGGCGGCGTTGGCCGACTGAACACGGTCCGAAACTTGTCGCTCCTCAGCCGAAAGAGCGCCGTCCTCTCCGTGGAACAAGGAGTTGACGGCCTGGTCCGTGAGTGCCTCCTGTGCGCAGGACAAAAGCATAGGGGCAGAACGAAGTTTGGACTTCAAATCCAGGGACGGCTTGAACGTCAAGGACTTGAGGAAGGCATCCCGTCGCCACTGCTCCATAGTAAACGCGCCGTAAGAGAGCTGGTGCAGGCGGTCTCGGATGGAAACTCCAGCGCTGGACAGAAAACCGATGGCCGTGGAGATCTGTTCTTGAAGGGCAGCTTGAGGGATGGGTCCCGCCGAGGCTTGCTGGGCAAGGTTCTCGAGAAGATCCCGCGCGGCGGCTAAGAGCCAGTCCTGGGTGGAATCGATAAGAACAGCGGAGCGAATCGACTGCTGAACATCTGCCACTTGAGCAGGAGTAACCGAGATCTTCGAGGGGGCCAACATGTACTGGAGAGTCTTCTTGGAGGGCTCCGAAGGCTGCTCCGTGAAGTCCTTGTGAGAAGGTAAGTACGAAGAAGAGAGCTTGGGCCTCTTGATCTTGTCTCCTTTGGCCTTGAGAGAGGCTTGGTGGTGACACTCGAAAGCCTGCCGTACACTGCGGCTGAGAGGGAGCTGTTGACGTGAGCTTGATGGCGTTACTGGCTGGCCACAAGACACGGGTTCCACTGACGAGGAGATTTACGTCGGGGGCTCGGGCGGAAACTGAGATCCTAGCCGGGAGCATGTGAGGATCAGCTTCTCCCGGAACTGAAGATCTTGGGAGGACCCACGGTCGTCCACAAGGGAAGGATGTATGGATGCTGAGTCCATGTCCTTTTCTCCGTCCTCTTCGTCCGAATCGGACTCCGGGTCGGGAAGGCGCCGTTTCCGTGAAGCCGAGGAAACTAAACCAGAAGAGGGTAACACCTGGAGCACCTGTGCCGGGGTGACTCCGCGAGATGATCCGGGAGTAGGGCCGACAACCTGCGCCGGAGTGGCTAAGAGCTGGTCCGGGGGTAAGATGCCTGGTAAGATGCCGCTGAAGAGGCGTGGCGAGTCCGCAGGTGGCCTCGCTCGTGCGGCCCGCGAGAGGCAAGAATCCAAGAGGAGGAGCAGTCAGAGGACGACACTGGAGGAGGCTGTGCTGCACCTGAGTCGATAACTGCGAAAACATCGCTTGCATTTGTGCCAAAATGCGAGTAGAGATATCCAGCTCTAACTGCCGAAAGTCCTGAGGCGCGGAAAAGGCAGGAGAGGGAAGAACAACGGACTCCGCTGAAGAGCGGCCCGACGCTCGCACTGCTGAGAGGTGGCCCAAAGGCCCGGACTCCGCTGAAGAGCGGCCCGACGCACGCACTGCTGAGAGGTGGCCCAAAGGCCCGGACTCCGCTGAAGAGCGGCCCGCGAAGGCAGTCGTGAGAGGTTGGCCCGAAGGCCCTTACGTCGCTGAAGAGCAATCCGAAGACGTGAGTAGATGGCCCGAAGGCCCGGACTTCGCTAAAGACCAACCCGCAGACTGGCCAGAAGGCCCGGACGTCGCTGAAGAGTGACCCACTGTGGCAGGGTCCGCAGAGGGCATCCCTAAGGAGCTGTCTGTAGGCGGCGAGGCTATCCGCTGAATCGGCGGCGGGGAAGGCCTGCTGCGCTGGGACATCGACTGGAAGAGAGAGTGAGAATTAGACATATCGTCATAACCTCCTTCCCCCCCCCCCACTTTCACCGAAACATCGAGCCTTGAGGCGGTCAGATGTGGTGGAAGACGAGGCGAGCACTCACTGATAGCATTGAAGCCAAAAGTCCGAATAGAAAACAGAGACTGGTCGGGGCCCGGGTTCCGATGGGACCGATGCATGTGCCGGGTTCCGAGTCACTGTCAGCTATACAGCTGCACGACAGGGGCCGGGGGCCGAACCAGCCATGTTTCTAACTCGACCAGCCCACTAGCGTCGGTTGCCAAGGCCCGAGGTGGGCCTGGAAGCAACGCGGTGGTATCGAGGGACAAGTCAGAGCTAGTAGCAGAATGCCGAAGAAGACACATGCACGGTCTATCAGCTCCTGGTACCTGAACGAGAGCCGTGTTCCTATCGGAACCCGGGTTCCCATCAGAACCCGGGTTCCCATCGAAACCCGGGCCCCGACCGGGGCCCGGGACCCGAGCGCCAACGTGCAGCTGTATAGCTGACAGTGACTCGGAACCCGATTCCGTATACCCACCGGGACCTGGGTCCCGATCGGGCCCCGGGAGCCGAGCACCATCAGCTGACATGTGCGTGTCAGATGAGAGCGCGGGAACGGACAGAGTGTTCCTACCGGGTCCCGGGCCCCGATCGGGACTCGGGCTCCGAGCGCCCACGCCAGGCATGGACTCGGAAACACGACGCTCGGAGTGAGAGGAGCGAAAAAGATTAACCAGGCTAGCTGGGAAATCCAACAAACTCTGCACACTCGAAAGCTGAGGGCACAATGCCGAAAGCAGTGAGCGGCCCACCACATCACCCACCACACCTGACGGGGCCAGAGCCGCACACACAGGTGGGGGAGAGGGAGGGACAAACATTACATTACAAATACTTTTATGACAAAATTCCAGCCAGTCTAAGAGGGACAGGGCGTCTAAACTCACTGGGGATTGTAAAGCTACATTAAGCCGAGCCGACTCGGTGTCAAAGCGGCGGATGGCAGCGAGATGATGCACCCGGGCGGACCTAGAGCAGTCGACATCAGGTGGGGAGGGACGTGAACGTAGGTGAAGTAAATCCCTCAACGCCCCATACACGGTCGACCAGTCTTCCGCCGAGCGAGAAGCACACTGCTCACAGGGGAAATCGTCGATGCAGAAAGTATCCACACACCGCCAGCAGAAATCGTGGACCTCCCACGCCGGTAGAAACACATGGCATCGGCCACACACACGCGTGGGCATGGTCAGCTCAGCTAAAAAAACAGGAAAACCTGGGCGTGGACTACCGTCTCACGTGTTAAAAGGGACACCCCTAACACTAATAGTCCTTTCCTGCCAAGTTTCCACGAAGGTGGAACAATCCAAACAACAAAATTAAACAAAAAGTTAGAGTAGGCATAAGTAGGTCTGCTTCCTTCAATAGGAGAATTGGGAATGGAGGAAGTGGCTACGGTGCTGCCCCTGGTGGCAGCAATGGAGGGGTCATTCTTTATTCTTCCCCATATGAGAGGTTTCTCTATGGGGGAGCCTAATTTAAGTAGGCTGTTAGGAGTTACCCGTGTAGTATTATGGAGGTAATGTATATGACAATAATATGTTATTTTACACTCATTGTGTGCATGTTGTGGAATCAGGATTTTGCGACTTACAATATTTTTTTTTGCGATTTGGGGATTTTTTTGGGGGGAAGAGATTGGAGTCCCCTATGCCCTGCACTTCCCCCCCCCACCCCTACCAACCCCCGGCAAAACGAATCGCTCATTTTGGCCGGATGAACGTTTTAATACCGCATGCCGAAATCCCTCATATTCCATTTATAACTGGATATATGTACTGATATATATATATAGTCTAAAACAACCACTCTTCATGCGTATACCATAATATGATTTTACCTTGCTGATTTAGCATGGATACCTCATCATGCTGATTTTCCTCGATTCGATCTGTCGTTTGTAGCCTACTCGAATGTAATTGAATATGTCTAGTTTTGTTAAGATACATCCAACATTAAGTTACACAGTCAGGCTTTTCCCCGAAATTTTATATATTTTCGATTCAAACATGTCAATAGAATGGGCAATGTTCAGTAGTTTATTACGCTGAATTATGTTCCCAGTAGACTATTGACTAAATATAGTCAACCATTGTGAATAATTGTCATTCAGAAAATAAATATATGCCCTGCATTTATCGCGTGTATATGGAATGATCATGTGTGCCACCTACCACATGCTGCTTACCGTATGCGAAGACATTTTACCTGATGTCACGGATATTCATTCACCTTTATGCTTTCACCTTCCGATATGTAAGAAGAGGTTGGTTTGAGAAACACGACAGGTTCTGCAGGAACTTCGTTTCCAAGTTCCAAGGCATGGGCTCTACAAAGGAAGAATGAGGTTTCATATAACTGCTTTAGTCAAGTTCATCCATCAGTGAAACAGGTTTTTTGGCCTTAGTTTTGTTTTAAATAAATGTTATTTGAACTTATTCCACAAAGTAAACCGATTATAATGTGAAACCCAGCTTTGATTTTATGACATTTTACCTATAATTTCGTCCCACGCCTATTATTTTCCGCCCTGTCTCAACGAAGCGACTGATATTGGACATCTTGTTCCTTGTTGCACTTTACACCATTCGCCGTATGTAATCGATTTGCTGTTTTAGTGGATGATAAAAGCCGCTCGAGAGTTTTCATTTCCCTGTCGAAATTAGAATTAAAGAAGAGTATCACGCTGTAGTATTTTGTCTGTATGGTTATCATGGAAATTGGATAGGCTATTTATACTACATTTAGTAATGTTACTATAGCACTAGCTTACAGGGTGTCTCAGAAATCACCCCCACAGACACACACCCTCCATCAAGAGTCAAACAACGTGTTAGTTCTGGTTGTATGCATAATAATCGTACGTTTGGTGTCAAATGTAAAAGACTTAAAATGCATTTCCAGATCCAGCTTCGACCCTCCAGATATCGAGAACAAATCTATTACCCACCACCCACTCTCCAGCAAAATTCTAAACAAAAGTGTGACCCTCCCCCCCCCCCATTCTCATTTATATATAAAGCTAGCTAGGCTACATGTATGTGGTAAAAAAATTGCTGACAATTATAAGGAGCCAGTATAAAGCCCAGTATAGTTACAGTAGATATACATGTTCAAATATTATCATTACACTTTTAGTAACTTTAAATTTAAACTATGAAGTTGGTGGATATGAATTTGTGGTCTTCGATCGTATGTCCACAGCGTCCATTGCTTCCCTCGTGTGAAAATGATTTTCAAGTGGGAATCTAAATCCATCCAACCTCAAGAAAACAAATTAGACTGAAAAAATATGGAGACCAAAGTTATGTGTAGTCTGTAAAAACATCTATAACTGGGTGTGGGACTGTCCAGCGAAACAAGGCGATAGGAATCCAAGCTAGAATCAGAATTTTCAGTATCAGAAGAGTTTATTCCTATATGTACAAGTTTAACAAATGTTTGATAGATATTGTGTTACAATATGTACAATAGGAAATGGACCACTTGTAGCGTAAGCTGTATTATTAAGTGGCCCATAACAAAAAAAAAAACGAGAGATAACAGAAACAGAGAACAAGGTAACATCAAAATAAATGAGGAATGAAAATATATAACTTGAGTACAAATCAAACAAAATACTGTACAAAGCGGAACAAACCAAAGAAGGCCTAATGCAGTATGTACATTTAGGAATGGACCACTGTTTCAGTGGGTGGTCCATAACAGAAGCAAAAAGTAACAGTACAATCACTAATTAACATGAAATAAAAAGAGGGAAGAAAAGAAGACTGTATATGTATCTATAACTGGAGTATAAACTGAAAAGCTTACTGTATAAGAATATAAATGAAAAAGACAGAAATAGAAGAGGATTGAATAGAAATTGAAGTGAAGAGAGAATATTGTAATACAGATAAGGAATAAATAAATTAGTATGTTTTTTTAAGTAGTGTTTGGTGTTGGTTGGTGAGGGGGGGGGGGAAGATGGCTGGGAGGCCGGGAGCTGTACCAGGGACAGAGACCCAGGCATGGAGAATAAGTATTGCCATATTTAATATTCATTGATAGATTTGGTGACCAGATCAGATCTACTAATTGCATTGCTTGCATAGAGGATTGGTGCATAACACCGAGTCAAGATAATTTGAAAGGAATTTTCTTTTTGTTGTCTTTTTTGCAATAGCAAGTGATTCATATGTTTGTGAATTTGAATTAAATTTATTCCAAATAGATGGAAATGAATACAATGGGAATTTCCTCAAATGATTGGAGTCACAGCGATCAATTGCAAATAGGGAAGACTGTCTTGTTACATAGTTTGTCTGGATATCATGATTGAGTTAAAATACACCACTAAAGGAGGAAGGCAATATATTGTGTAAATATTTGTACATAAAGACAAGTACTTCATAATTATATTGATCTTCAAGTTTCAGTATTTTCATTTGTTTGAACAAAGCCTCTGTGTGACTATTGTGTTTGGCTTTATTAATTGTTCTGATTGCTCTTTTCTGTAGGATGTAGGTTTTCTTAATTAGAGACTTGCATTGCCCCATGCTAGTATTCCATATGTTAGGTGAGGTTGTATCATGGTCAAACATAGGGTTCTAAGAGACTCAGTGGGAAGTATATTTCTAACCTGCTTTATTATGTATAGTGATCTTGATATTTTCTTACTTATAAATGCTAGGTGGTGTTTCCATGTAAGATTTTCATCTATATTGACACCAAGAATTTTTATACTATGTTCATTAGATGTGTTGCTGATTTGATAGAGCACAAGCCCATTTAACTGTATTGATAGATTACTTGTATTGCACACCTGGTTGAGGCCCCTGAATACAATATATTTGGGTTTTTTTTATTTAGTGATAACTGATTGGCACAGAACCAGGTGTACAAATTACTGAGTTCCTCGTTCGAGTTATGATAAAGGTTTATGATGTTTGAATCGGACAGATACAGAGAAGTATCATCTGCAAATGAAAGTATGTTGGCTTCGGTGGATATAACAATATCATTTACGTAAATCAAGTACAATAGAGGTCCCAGAATGGAACCTTGAAGGACGCCATATTCAGTAGACAGAGTTTCAGATTTTGTATTATCCATTTCAACATATTGATATCGGTCTGATAGATAGCTAGCAAGCCAGTCCCTAATTAATCCCCGCAGGCCATAATGTTGCAATTTATCAAGGAGTATCTGTCTGTTTAGTACATCAAAAGCCTTGCTCAAGTCGCATAGAATTGCTAAAGTATATTGTTTAGGAACATTATTATTAGAGTTGGTAAAGTCATTAAGAAGGTGAATTATAGGATGGATGGTTGAGTGTTTTGGCCTAAATCCGTATTGGTGTTTATAAGATATTGAATTACTATCCAGGAAATTTAGTATTTTGTTGAAGACTATTTTTTCATAGATTTCAGAGAAGGCCGGGAGCAGGCTGATAGGTCTGTAATTAGGCAAAAGATTTTTCTCGCCATTTTTAAAGATTGGTATGACTTTTGCTATTTTTAAGTCTTTAGGAACTGTGCCTGTCATTAGTGATCTATTAATAATATGTGTCAGTGGGTCGATAATGTTATTTAGTGAGAGCTTGATTAATTTCATTGGGATATTGTCATGCCCTTTGCTAGTTTTGGGTTTCATTTTATCAACAATTTCTACAATCTGATGTGGCTCTACAGGTTCCATGAACATACTGTTATTTATTGGATTGTTCAGGTAGTCAGAATATTTCCTTTTGGATTTTGGTATGTTGTTATTTGTTATTTTTCCTATGTTTGCAAAATATTTATTAAATGAGTTGACAATTTCATTTTTATCTGTTGTTTTGGTATTGTTAATTGTGAATTCACTGGGAAAACCACTCTTATCATTATTTTTGTTTATAGCTTGTTTGAGAATTTTCCATGTTTCTTTGATATTGTTTTTGTTTTCCTCTATGAGGTTTTGGAAGTATGATTTTTTCATGTTTTTTTTTCAGTTTGTTGTATAAATTATTATATTTTTTGTATTTGCTGTTGTTTCCAGTTGAGGGAGATTTGAGTTTTTTTTAAGGAGTTTGGATTTTGTTCTCATTGAGGTAAGTAACCCACTCGTCATCCATGGATTTTGCTTGATATATCGCTTATTTGATTTGATAGTTTTTATTGGGAAGGCAGTTTCAAAGGCTTCTTTGTATTTAGATATAAATAATTCATGAATCGTTACATACTGCAGAGGCCACTCTGCTGAATCTAATCAAAAGACGATTTGGACATTTGTAATTTGTCGCTATACAACAAGGATCATTCAGTATAATCACAGTAGGAGGCCAGTGGTGGCAGCCATCCTGGACACTCGAGGAAAGTCATAGACTCCATGAGTCATCATTACCCAGAACCCAGAGATCCAAGTTTGGTGATGGAACCATTGTGAAGTCGATACAGAAGATACAGATCACAGCAAAGATAGGACAGAAAACATGCTGCCTAGAGACTGAAGTGGTGGACACAAAAATACCACTTGTACTCACAATAATCACTGAGAACAATCGTTGAAAACAATCCTAGATTTCAACAAGAATCAGGCCAAGATGCTCGGACAGAATAAACTTGGAGTTCACGTCAACAGGACACTATTATATCAGCTTGTGGAATGGGGAACAAGCAGACTAACAATGATGATGGATTTATTAGTGCAGAAGCCAGGGGCATAGCAGAAAACTACGCCATGGAAGTGAAAATGATACCTAGGTACAGCAGTGGGATTGCTGAGCGGTACAATCAGACACTGTCGGAGATCCTAGGCAAAGTGAAACACGATAACAAGTATAACTTGGATACGACGATGTACTGGGCACTCATGTCCAATAACTCACTGTTGACTGGATCTGGTTACTGTCCGTATCAGTTGGTATTTGGCAGAAACCCAAACATGCCCTCGGTACTGACTGACAAGGTACTTGCACTGAAAGGGACAACAACTAGTGCAACAGTGGCGGAGAATATCACTGCAATGCATGATGTATGCAAAGCTTGTGCAGAAACTGACTGTTCAGTGAGTATTTGTCCTGCTCTGCAAATACAGACGAGAAACATTGAAGAAACCTTCGTGTAGAGTCTAGATGTTCTAGGCGCTGGAGCCAAGGCCTCCTCCATGGATCTGACTATGTTCTTCTGGACAAGCAAGTAACAAGAAGGAGAAACAGTGCGTGGAATCCTGGCAAATCATGTGGATGGATGAGAGGTACTTGCTGAATTTTAGCGACATATAGTTCCTCACATCCGGAAGTCTTTTCAGGTTAGATGATTTTTATGTGAAACGGAATACTAATATCCCTGGAGACTGGATCTGGAGACTTTCAGGCAGACTGAGGGAAATGCCTGAACTTCATAAATATGACCCCATCAGTAAAGTCTTCAAAGGAGTCTGTGAATAGTGCAGAGCAACAAACGGCACGAGACACGAACTGAAAGTTCGCCGCGATGGAGAGAAAGGTGAGAGATGCGTGAATTGAATGTTTCTGGAATGTTGACACAGCTCCGGTCCTGCATGAGCTGGTTGTAGTCAACAATGAACAAACATTTTTCTTTGCACTAAGTCCGTCACCGGCGTAGATCACAACGATACACACAGATACAAATCTTTGAAGCATAAACAATGCACTTACTTATACTTTATTTGTTGAATAACTTATTTACAACATCGCCGATATCATGGTTCAATCAGGAGTTCCATTTGTATTGTTTCACTTTGGCCAAGGTTTGATAGAACTTCGCCCTAGCAAACTGGTAAAGCTCTATGTCTGGAGCGAGCCATATCTTCAGCTGTTCTTGCATCTTGGCGCTCAAGGGATCCTTGTGCACAGTTTTCCACTTTGCCAAGGACTCGGATCCTGCAGACATAAGATGTTCGTCAATCAAAATACAGAGTGTACGAGACAATCAGAGATTGCAGACCCTCGCCCTTCAGATTTAGTCACTAAAATTAGGCGATAATTGAGAGTTTTGGTCTTAAGACCATCGGTTGTACGCCATACGATTGGGAATTGGCCAAAGAAAAATACAAAAATAAGTTGAAAATTTAATATTGATTAGAACCGGAGTCATAGCCAAATATGTGATTTTCTTTTTTCCGTTGCCATGGCAACCGTTTTTATCCAATTTTGACAAAATTCGAACGGGACCGAGCGACTACCATATCACTCCAGCCCTATAAATTTCAGATTGATCGGACCGTTTGCCTTTGAGTTATGAGCGCAGACATTTGCATTGAAACGTCGCTGGCAAAAAATAACCGAAATCGTGACCCCCAATTTTTCGACATCGAGCGATAATGGAGTTTTCGTTCTACGACCATCGATCGTACACCATACGATCGAGAATTGGCCAAAGAAAAATACAAAAATAGTTGGAAAAATCAATATCAAGTAGAACCGGAGTTAGAGCCAATTATGTGATTTTCACTTTTTCCGTTGCCATGGTAACAGTTTTTATCCGATTTTGACAAAATTCGAATGGGATCGAGCGACTACCATAGCACCCAAGCCCTATCAATTTCAAATCGATCGGACCGTTTGCCTTTGAGTTATGAGCGCAGACATTTGCATTGAAACGTCGCTGGCAAAAAAAACCTAAATCGTGACCACCAATTTTTCGACATCGGGCGATAATGGAGAGTTTTCGTCGTACGACCATCGATCGTACACCACACGATCGAGAATTGGCCAAAGAAAAATACAAAAATAATTGGAAAAATTAATATCAAGTAGAACCGGAGTTACAGCCAATTAAGTGATTTTCACCTTTTCCGTTGCCATGGCAACTGTTTTCATCCGATTTTGACAAAATTCGAACGGGACCGAGCGACTACCATAGCACCCAAGCCCTATCAATTTCAAATCGATCGGACCGTTTGCCTTTGAGTTATGAGCGCAGACATTTGCATTGAAACGTCGCTGGCAAAAAATAACCGAAATCGTGACCACCAATTTTTCGACATCGGGCGATAATGGAGAGTTTTCGTCGTACGACCATCGATCGTACACCACACGATCGAGAATTGGCCAAAGAAAAATACAAAATAATTGGAAAAATTAATATCAAGTAGAACCGGAGTTACAGCCAATTAAGTGATTTTCACTTTTTCCGTTGCCATGGCAACTGTTTTCATCCGATTTTGACAAAATTCGAACAGGACCGAGCGATTACCGTAGCACTCCAGCTCTACAAATTTCAGATTGATCAGACCGTTTGCCTTTGAGTTATGAGCGCAGACATTTGCATTGAAACGTCGCTGACAAAAAATAACCGAAATCGTGACCCCCAATTTTTCGACATCGGGCGATAATGCAGAGTTTTCGTTCTACGACCATCGGTCGTACACCATACGATCGAGAATTGGCCAAAGAAAAATACAAAAATAGTTGGAAAACTAATATCAAGTAGAACCGGAGTTAGAGCCAATTAGGTGATTTTCACTTCTCCCGTTGCCATGGCAACTGTTTTCATTCGATTTTAACAAAATTCGAACGGAACCGAGCGACTATCATAGCACTCCAGCACTATAAATTTCAGATCGATCAGACCGTTTGCCTTTGAGTTATTAGCGCAGACATTTGCATTGAAACGTCGCTGGCAAAAAATAACCGAAATCGTGACCCCCAATTTTTCGACATCGGGCGATAATGGAGAGTTTTCGTCATACGACCATCGGTCGTACACCGCACGATTGAGAATTGGCCAAAGAAAAATACAAAAATAGTTGGAAAAATTAATATCAAGTAGAATCGGAGTTACAGCCAATTAAGTGATTTTCACTTTTTCCGTTGCCATGGCAACTGTTTTCATCCGATTTTGACAAATTTCGAAGGGGACCGAGCGATTACCGTAGCACTCCAGCTCTACAAATTTCAGATTGATCAGACCGTTTGCCTTTGAGTTATGAGCGCAGACATTTGCATTAAAACGTCGCTGACAAAAAATAACCGAAATCGTGACCCCCAATTTTTCGACATCGGGCGATAATGCAGAGTTTTCGTTGTACGAGCATCGGTTGTACACCATACGATCGAGAATTGGCCGAAGAAAAATACAAAATTAGTTGGAAAAATTAATATCAAGTAGAACCGGAGTTACAGCCAATTAAGTGATTTTCACATTTTCCGTTGCCATGGCAACCGTTTTCATCCGACTTTGACAAAATTTGAACGGGACCGAGCGACTATCATATTGCTCCAGCCCTACAAATTTCAGATCGATCGGACCGTTTGTCTTTGAGTTATGAGCGCAGACATTTGCACTGAAACGTCGCTGACAAAAAATCACCGAAATCGTGACCGTCAATTTTTCGACATCGGGCGATAATAGAGAGTTTTCGTCGTACGACCATCGGCCGTACACCATAGAGTCGGGAATTGGCCAAAGAAAAATACAAAATTAGTTTAAGAAATTAATATTCATTAGAACTAGAGTTATAGTCAATTATGTGATTTTCTCTTTTTTCGTTGCCATGGCAACAATTTTAGTCACTTTTAGTCACTAAAATTAGGCGATAACTGAGTTTTGGTCTTAAGACCATCGGTTGTACGCCATACGATTGGGAATTGGCCAAAGAAAAATACAAAAATAGGTTGAACATTTAATATTGATAAGAACCGGAGTTATAGTCAATTATGTGATTTTATTTTTTCAGTTGCCATGGCAACCGTTTTCAGCCGATTTTGGCAAAATTTGAAAGGGATTGAGCCACTTTCATAGCACTCCAGCCCTATAAATTTCAAATCTATCGGACCGTTTGCCTTTGAGTTATGAGCGCAGACATTTGCACTGAAACGTCGCTGGCCAAAAATAACCGAAATCGTGACCTCCAATTTTTCGACATCGGGCGATAATGGAGAGTTTTCGTCGTACGACCATCGGTCGTACACCATACAATCGGGAAATGGCCCCAAAAAAATACAAAAATAGTTGGAAAAATTAATATCAAGTAGAACCGGAGTTAAAGCCAATTATGTGAATTTCTTTTTTCCGTTGCCATGGCAACCGTTTTCATCCGATTTTGGCAAAATTCTGAAAGGGCTGAGCCAGCACCATAGCACTCTTGCCCTATAAATTTCAAATCGATCGGGCGGTTTGCCTTTGAGTTATAAGCGCAGACATTTGCACTGAAACGTCGCTGGCCAAAAAAATTCGAAACCGTGACCCCCAATTTTTCGACATCGGGCGATAATGGAGAGTTTTGGTCGTACGACCACGGGTCATATATCATATGATCAGGAATTGGCCATAGAAAAATACAAAATTAGTTAGAAAAATTTATCTTGAATAGAACCGGAGTTATGGTCAATTATTGATTTTTACATTTTCCGTTGCCATGGCAACGGTTTTTGTCCGATTTTGACAAAAACTGAGGAGGACCGAGCCACGGTGATACCGCTTCTTCCCTATAAATTTCAGGACGATCGGACCATTCGGTTTTGAGTTATGCGCGCGGACAGACAAACAAACAAACGAGGGGCCATAGGCCCGGCAGTTGACGAATTAGGAAGGTTACCGGACAATATATGTTTTAGATATATGTTTTAGTGAGATATTAGCCATTTTGTGCTCTGACCTCAATTTTCAAATCATGAGAAGATATAACATATATCATTTCCTATACATGTATGTCCAAAGCTGTGAAGTCGATAAAAAGCGATATATTAGCCACATTGTGCTCTGACCTTGAAAATGAGGTCGAAGGTCAAATGTCAAGGTCAAGGTCACAGAAGATAGAACTCGAGTTAATCTACAATATGAACTTGGTTTGAAGTCTCTAGGGCGATTAGAACCGAAGTTATGGCCATTTATGTGTTTTCGACACTTTATGTGACCTTGACCTTGACCTTTGACCTAGGGTCCCCAAATTTCACCCATTTGCAAGTATATACATAAGCATTTTATACGTACAATTTGGTCATGATACGTCCAAAACTGTGGCTTGTAGAGCGGTAATATACGAAGAACAAACTAGATTTTGATGATAACAATAGAATGCAAAGCAGTTTTTCCGTTGCCATGGCAACATTTTTCAGGCGAATTTGACTAAAATCAATGGGTGCCTGGCTTTGAGCCTAAAAAGTGTTCCCATAAAGTTTGGTGATGATCCGACCTAAACTGTGATATGTTTCAGTTAGTTTGAAAATTTGACCTTGAAGTTTTGAATGTGTCCTCATTTTTGCGACCAAGTTCAAGGTCAATTATAAAATTGACATGTACATATGGTTACCATGCCTCTTCTGAATGATATGGTTCAAATTTTATGAGACTACAATGATTCAAGCAGATGTTATAACCGAAAAGGTGTTTTTCTAGGATTTCGATGACCTTGACCTTGACCTTTGACCTTTGTATTTCAATTCGTAGAGGTCAATGCTATTAATATGCATGTCAAGTTTCAAGATATTCCATACAGTATTGACGCTGTTATGGCCTTTTGAAATTTCGGTAATTTGACGTTTATGACGTCATTGTGACGTGAGTGTACGTCGCAGCGCCGAAAATAAGGTATCACTGCAATCAGGGGCCCAAGACCTTTCCAACGATATACTACTCGATATGATTCGCTGACCTTCGTACTTGACCTTGACATTCACCTCATGGCAAACTCTCAAGGTCAAGCTCAAATGCCGAGGTCAAGGTCACAGGAGATAGAACTCGAGTTTATCTACAATATGAACTTGGTTTGAAGTCTCTAGCACGAATAGAACCGGAGTTATGGCCACTTATGTGTTTTTAACATTTTGCGTGACCTTGACCTTGACTTTGGACCTTGAGTCACAAAAATTGTGCATTGTCTGTGCATGAATATATATATTGTATCTGTAAAATTTCATCAGAATCAAACCAAATTTGTGGACACTATGACCGTTTGAAATTTTTAAAAATTAACGTTTATGACGTCACTGTGACGTCAATAAACGTCACAGCTCAAAACTGATGAAAAGGTATGTACCAGGGAATCAAGACCTTTCATTTGATATACTACTTGATAGGTTTCAGTTAGTTTTAAAATTTGACCTTGAAGTTCTCCTCATATGACCTTATTTTCCTGACCAAGTTCAAGGTCAATCATGAAATTGACATATAGGTTCGATTGCTATACCTCTTCTGAACGATATGGTTCTATTTTCATGAACCTACGACAATTCAAACGGATTTTATTACCGGAAACGTGTTTTTCTGGGATTTCGATGACCTTGACCTTGACCTTTGACCTTTGCACTTAAATTCGTAGAGGTCATTGCTGTCAGTATGCATATCAAGTTTCAAGAGATTCCATATAGTATTGACGATGTGATGGCCTTTTGAAATTTCGGGAATTTGACGTTTATGACGTCATTGTGACGTCAGTGTACGTCGCAGCGCCGAAAATAGGGTATCACTGCGATCAGGGGGTCAAGACCTTTCCAACGATATACTACTCAATATGCTGCGCTGACCTTCGTACTTGACCTTGACTTCGACCTGGGGCGAACTTCTCAAGGTCAAAGTCAAATGTCAAGGTCAAGGTCACAGGCGATAGAACTCGAGTGTATCTACAATATGCACTTGGTCAGAAGTCTCTAGAACGATTAGAACCGGAGTTATGACCACTTATGTGTTTTCAACGTTTTGTGTGACCTTGACCTTGACCTTTGACCTAGGGTCACCAAAATTCACCGGTTTCCAGGTATATACCTAGGCATTGTATCCGTACGATTTGGTGATGATCCGGCCAAAACTGTGGCCTGTAACATGCAAACAGACAAACAAACAAACAGACAAACAAACAAACAAACAGACAAACCGAACTGACCAACATAGTTGACGAATTTTTAATTCGTCAACTAACAAACAGACAAACAGACATACAAACTGACAGACCCAATCACAATACCCTCTGCCCCTATCGGGGCGAGGGTAATTACAATACCCTCTGCCCCTATCGGGGCGAGGGTAAATATAGGAGACCATGTGTAACATGTTCTGTTAGTGTTGCCGTAACCTACTTATCCTGTTGTAGACTTGGCTGGCATTCTGGAAAAGACGCGGGATGAAGGTCAAAGAAGGCAGGCAAGTCCTCGGTCAGACCCACCAACAAATAGCGATCGAGGTTAGCCTTGGCTCGGGGCAGTCGCTCGGAGGACCAGCGTTTACTGCAAGAAAATATAAATAAATTGTCAAGCTAAACTGATGGATATATTTCGGATGGAACCCGAATTTTTGTTCAGTTCCGATGATATACGATACCAAGAACAATTCCTATGAGCCTTGACGAAAAAACTGTGCCTTGGTGAAGAAACTGATGCCCATCCATGAAATACATGGATGGACATCAAACACCCCCAATTTCCAAGTACCGTGGTCAAAGGTGGTGAAAGGCAACAATAAGTGGCATAGAGTAGGGTTAGATCATCATGAATGTGTCAATGCATTGTGTGGTCGATTGAGACCATATTGATTGTAGTGACTTACCGACAGATATCGGCAGTACCACAGAAGTACTTGAGCGCCGTCATCCTTTCCAAAAAACACGGCTTTTTCAAGCCGTGGCGTTTCAAGCACTGCTCCAGGGTCTGTGAGGAAACCACATTTTGTAATGTAATACTAGAGATCAGCGACACGTGCACATATATCTATTTCTTTCTAGGTGGAGATTATATACTTCAATTCATAACATTTTAAAACCTGGTTGATCAGGCTGGACAATCAGCATGCATGCGAAAGACCAATATACACATCCCACATAAACGTGCATGTGCATTGATTAGTGCTCTGATTAGTGCTTTAGCCATATGCTGTTCACCTGGTTGTATTTTGTGGCAGCACCTTCCTTCGGGTGCCAGGGGCCGCGATCCGTCCAGTTAGAGCCATACTTTTCAAAATTGTACGCGGAGGTTGTGTGGTTGAGAGGGTGTCGGATAACGTTCAATATTGCAGGTTCGCCCGCCGCACAGTCATACGTCTGGTACAACAGGTGCTGGGTGATGACGAGGGGTCGGGAATGTGTAACTCGTCGGCAGATGTACATGTGCGCTTTCTGTTGAATGGTCGGCAAAGTTTCAATTTGGTTATATGCAGTTCATATGTCTTGGCCTATACGTTTATACGTTGAACCCGCATTCATAACATTCAAAATGGTATGCGCGCTAGAGGATGGGTGAGGCATTCTAGAAAATCAAAGGTTTTGCAAAGATAAGATAAGATAAGATAAAAATTTATTTACCGTCGGTTGGAGGATACAATAAAACACTAGCTGGGAATCAGCTATTTACCGACATGACGTAGTGAGGAAGGGTTATTTACAATGAATGAGTATATACAGATGAACATCAAAAGATATAATCAATTTCCTTCAGCGGTCAAGATCAGCATATTTTGCAATTCACATAACATTTAGCATACATAATACACAGGTTGAACAATTACAATGTGGTGGCTGCCAATTGTTCACCTTAACTTTAAACAGTTTTAAATCAATTGAAGATTTCAGATCGTTATCACAACTATTCCAAAATTTACTTCCTTGGTATATCAAACAGTTGTAGCCATATTTTGTGCTTCTAAATTTACATTGTTTAAGTTTCAGCACACCTCGACAGTCATAGTCCACATTATGAAAATGGTACATTCCATGTAGATAAGATGGTCCTAATTTATTGATAATTTTATACACTTCAATCAAGATGTTTCGTACTCTTTGTACATATAATGATGGACATTTTGCCTTACTTAGCAAACTTTGGTAATTGGATGAGTGGTCATTGTACACAAACTTCAAGGCTTGATATTGAATTTTTTCAAGTTTCATTAAGTTCCCTCTACTACAAAAGTGCCAGATAATAGAGCAATACTGGAAATTTGACATAATAAATGAGTGGAACAACAATAATTTCCTCTTTTGATCAAGATTTTTGGTCAAGCGGCGGAGTACATTTAGTTTCCGTCCGGTTTTCCTGCATATGTTATGAATATGAGAGTCAAAGTTTAATTTGAAATCAATATTTACACCTAATAGTTTCACTTCGGTCTGCGACTGTATCACATTACCATCCAACGTGACATATTCATCTTCATACATTTTACCAAATATTATGTATTGAAATTTGTCAATATTCACTTTTATGTTGTTCGAACTAAACCACTCTAACATTATCTCCATCACATTTTGCAACTTTTCTTTCACGGTATTAACATTTTCACCATAACAACATATTGTATTGTCATCAGCATAATTAAAAATTTCACACAATTTTGCAATATGTAGAACCAGATCATTTGAATGTACATTGTAACAAAAAGGACCCAAAATAGAACCTTGTGGTGTTCCCACCGAGGTTCTGGGGGCATCCATTTTGGAGAGCACATCCTGAGCTGCTTGTCTGATTCTCGTGAAGCGAGCTTGACCAATGTGTTTACCTCCATACCATCGGCAGACGACTACCAGGGTGTTGTTCATGTCGTTCTGTTGTAGAACTCGTAGTATATTGCCACCAGCATGTTCCTCTCCGCCATCTTGACAGGATTCTTTGGGGCCCTCAATTGGCCCGTCCAGTCGGTAGGCCATCATGAAGTGGGTAGCAAGTTTGCACTGAGGCAGTGACTTGATCTGGTTTGTGCAGGCTTGAACCTGCTCGAGGGAAGTTACTGTGGTAGCAAATCCCTGAAAAGACGATCCTTGGTCCACTAAGATTTCCCCGGAGTGAATGTCTTTGACGGGAGTTGAGTTGTAGTCAGAAGGTTTTCGCAGGTTTTCTTCAAGCTTCTCCAGCTCCTCAGTTCGCTGAGTGAGTTTGGCCTGCAGTTCATCATTCCGGTTTATTTGTGATCGCAGTCTATCTTCAAGATGGCAGTTAGCACTGATTACTTCTTTCAAGAGGTCACTTTGGGTGATGAAACGTTCGTTGAGTTCATCATACTTTTCCTGTATTCAAGTGGTGGTTTGTAGAATGTTCTTGATTCTTACACCAATAAGTCTACATTCAGGGCAGGGCCAGTAAGTGAAGTCACTGGTGGTTTTCTTCAGACCAACACATCTAAGGTGAAACCAAACGAAACACATACTGCATTGGATCATCTCTCCACGTTCAGTTCCACTAAGCTTGCAGTCGGTTATGCAGTGTTTGTCAGTCATTGATGCATTGTCAGGAGTATCCATCACAAGGCCTGCTGCATGGTGTGTTGTTGCTGATGTAGGTCTGTTTGGTTTTGTCCTGTGTGTTGCCTTGTTCGTTGTCCCATCGTCGGTTTTCTTTCCTGCCAGGAAGAGTCTGGATGCGTCGGGAAACCTTTCATGTTCACAGTTCAGGCAGAGCATCAGGTCTCCTTGGCACAAGCGCACCTCCGTACCACGCTTGTCACAATATCGACCGAACCCCGGTGGCCCGTCGCATCTCATCGTGTTCAGTAGTCTCGTGCACTCAAGCGTGACGGAATATCGATCGGCCGGCCCCTCACCGATTGTTGTTAGTGTAAACAAAAACAACCAGTGGGCGATAAAAGGGGCTGTTAGTATGGACCAGTCACTCAGATTACTAAAATCGGATTTTTCTTCTGATTATTTGTACTGTGTTCACACACCTACTCTGACGTATACTAGTGTATCTCCGATGACAATCCGGACACAATATATACGTGTAAATCACTCAAAACCACTCAAAATAGATGCGTAAAAACATAGATAAAGTAAATTGACACCTTTCACATACACCAGCTTATTTAATCTATCAATCTTGGTGGATAGTGGTTATAAAGAAAAAGATGATTCGTCATACTCGTTGCACACCATTGTCGTAGCATCAGACATGAGTATATATACTCATATTAACAGTGGTAAGCCTACTAACTTCTGCGCCATTGGTTATGGCGGTGTAGTTGTGAGGTTTGCCGAGTTCCGTGAACACGTCTCTGACTGTCCGGCTGCCACACTTGGGTGTTCTCATGAAGATGACGACCCTACAGCTCTGTACTTCAGCGAGAAGAACATCGGACAGATCCGCACCAGTCTGTAAACGCTCCAGGAAGCTCGCTTTGAGACAGGATCCGCCGTCAGTGAGGGACTGGCAACAAAGCAGAAAAACAATGAGAACGAAGCATGTTTTTCGTTCCAATGTGAAGGCACCGTTGAAATTATTAGGCCTATCCAATGGCCTATTTGGGTCTACCAAGTGCCATGACTGAAGTATAACTCGAAAACACTATATTAAGTTACCGTCCCTTTGGTCCGATAACCTATATTGCCATGGCGTTGCGTCCGTCGTCCGTCTACATTTTTACCTTTAAAGTTTGTGAACGAATTTTTCTGAAATTTTGCCCAAAAATGCCTAAAAATATTTCAGGAGAGAGGTATATTTAGTTTTTGGATTTTCGAATTATTTTCAAAATGGCGGCCATTTTTGACGAAAAACGGCTAATTTTGGACTTTGACAGTCGTTTTCTCAAAAACTGTCTGATCAGATTTGAGATTTTTGTTTCAAATGATTCCTCTAATGTACCTATATATGACGTGTATAAGTTTCGTTGCCCTTGAACCGACGGTCTGCGTGTGGCGACCATTTCGATTTTTTCGACGGGTTAAATTCTCCTATGCTTTATAATGGGACACATCATTGCTAATATCTGACCTAATATTTAAATTAGAGATTAGGAATCAATTATGAACACATATGAAATGATATATGCTGAATATTCTTGTGACCTTGAATTTGACCTCTGACCTCATTTTCAAGGTCACAGGACAAAATGGCTAATATCTCGCTCATTATCGAATTTACAGCTTAGGAATCAATTGTGAACATATAGGAAAATGATATATACTGAATACATGTATTCTCATGATCTTGAATTTGACCTTTGACCGTTTTTTCAAGGGCAGAGCATTAACTGGCTAATATCTCGCTTATTAGTGTTGGATTTAATAAAACCTGAATATCTGTAATCGTTCCCGAGAAATCATCGAAATAGTGGCAAATGTTTGTGATTTTTATACTGAAATATTGAAGCTCATTAGCTAGCATAACGGCTATTCATGAGGTCACATAAGTAGATTGCTTTAATACTTTTAGAGCTTTTTTCCTTATCACCCGTGCATGGTATCGCGAAGTAATAATACATGAAACCTGATAATAAAAAATATGCTCTACTCATAAAATTTAGTAACCATGGTCACCATACGTGTAATTGAAAAAAAAATCAAGAGAAGCAAAGAAATGTAACACTGTAACAGTGTTATGTCACTTTCCCCTTGACTAACTGGTTACATCTGCACGATTTGTGACTTTCTATTATGCTTACAAAATAAACCCATACTCTCTCCATCTGCGACGGCCAGGTCACACTTCTCAGATTGCCATGCACTCGGGGTCGTCTTCATAAAATGAAGCTCAAGGTCAGAAGATCTGCCATAGATCACTTCCTATTATCCTGATAGCAAGGTAAGCACTAGGTCATGCGTACACTCGTAGATCCATCCATAGGTCAATTTACACACGAAATCCCAGTGTATGACTTTCCATTTCAATATGTGCCAATATGACAAATCTATGCCGAAATATGTTTTCTGGGAATCTACTTCATACAAAAACCACGAGGGTACACACTTATATATTACAGATCCTTGCATCATTTAGAAATATGTTACAAAAACAGATAATTGAAGAAAATAGGTCCCCAAAATCCGAACGTGGTCATTTTCAAACAAATTGGTGGTATTGACCTTTCAAGGTCATCATTGAAATCGCCATAATCACGTAACTTTCAATTTGTGAATCTCAAAGTATTATGACAGTTTACTTCATGCAGTTCTCATTACGAATATTGATTTTTTTTTTGGTTCGGAGATGGCTCAAACACAGAGTGACTTGATTTCGGGCCATTTTTCATTGTCTGCCCGGAGGAAAATCAGATTGGCCGCCATGTGCTGACCAGCGATTCGAGGACGACGAAACTTCTGTACTCGCCACAAGTGTAGGGAAGCTTTATAAACAAGCACTCCCGCCCCCCCCCCCCCCCCAAATAAAAAAATCTAGACCACGTTCGAAATGCGAAGAGACCACATAATTAAGGAAATAATTACCTGATTATTGGTATTGTTACTATGGTATTCCTTCTGCAAAGTCACAAGTTGTATACTGTTATTCCACGCCTGTGTACTATCACCATGACTCCGATATACATGTAGGTCTGTTAGCTGGTAGTGGCGAGATGCAAAGATAGAAAAAGTGATACAGGTAACAACAATCAGTGAAATAAAAATTCTCTTGTCTGCTCTCTTGGGCATTATTGCATCCATGACGATGGATGTCCCTCTAACTTGTATACCTCTTCACCAACATTTTGGTCAAATTGATAGGTCACGGTAGAGTTATAACCTCTGTAAACAATTTCATCTAGTGGTCAATAATTCAATATGAACAACACCTGTGTTTCGGACATTCAGCATAGCAATTTTTTCCTATTTAAGTTAAAATTAATAAATGATCAATATCGGATGAGTATTTACACTTCACTGTGGATATAAGTTTCGATAAAATCGTTTCTCCATGACAACGCTTAATGATATGGAAGCCGAACTGATATACACGTAATATATGCATATGGCAATTGGGCAATGTTTCGAGTGCCAGATGAGGTATGTGTCATAGTGGGGGCAAATATGAGATATGCGTTTGGTGGTAAAAGCAACAACGGAAATGCTTAAATGACATTATGATTCGAGTTATCGAGTTAAAATGGCTAATAAAATGAATTTATAACTTCTCCCATTAAGCAGCAGCTGCTATAGGAGTCAGCATGCTAAGGGGATATAACAACCGGTGTAGTAGTACCCGACGGAATCAGGTCGATAAACTGATGTGCAATATCGAATATATACCTGGGGAAGAACAACAAGAGAAGAGGCACCCCTGGTGTGCCAGAGTTGCCAGATCAGGCTGGGAGCCAACACCTGCCCGAGGACCCAGACTGGCAGGAGAGCCTTCTCAACAATGTCTACCTTTTTTACCAGGATGAGTTGCAAACTCTCCGACTTTCATCATAGGACACTGTCTACATAAGATAGTGTTTGGACAACAGTGGCTACAGGAAAAAAAAGAATAATATTATCGGCATCATAGGTGAGATAAGGGTCGCATACATGAATGTTCGTACATATGTAGAAACAACACCTCGTGCTATATTTTCTGAGACACCCAGTAGTTATATTAGTATTGGGCATGGGACTACTCTCACTTAATGCCGTGATGAGGATTTTGTGATATTTTTATCTCGGTCTATGTGCCAAGGCCAATTAGTTATTCGTTAGGTTTACTTCAAGACATAAACAATACACATGCGCAATGCTACACATACTTTATTTGTTGAATAACTAATTTACAACATCGGAGATATCATGGTTCAGTCAGGAGTTCCATTTGTATTGTTTTACTTTGGCCAAGGTTTGATAGAACTTCGCCCTAGCAAACTGGTAAAGCTCTATATCTGGAGCGAGCCATATCTTCAGCTGTTCTTGCATCTTGGCGCTCAACGGATCCTTGCGCACAGTTTTCCACTTTGCCAAGGACTCCGATCCTGCAGACATAAGATGTTCGTCAATCAAAATACAGAGTGTATATATATATGAGACCATGTGTAACATGTTCTGATAGTGTTGCCGTAACCTACTTATCCTGTTGTAGACCTGGCTGGCGTTCTGGAAAAGACGTGGGAGGAAGGTCTCTAATACCTCAAAGAAGGCAGGAAAGTCCTCGGTCAGACCCACCAGCAAATAGCGATCGAGGTTAGCCTTTGCTCGGGGCAGTCGCTCGGAGGACCAGCGTTTACTGCAGGAAAATATCATTAAATTGTCAAGCTAAACTGCCGGATATATTTCGGATGCAACCCGATTTTTTGTTCAGTTCTGATGATATACAATACCAAGAGCAATATTTATGAGCCTTGACGAAGGAACTATGTGTGACAAATACATGGACGGGCATGAAACACCCCCAACGAAGTACATTTCCAAGTACCGAGGCCAAAAGTGGTAGCGGAAGGCAACAACAAGTAGCGTAGATTAGGGTTAGATCATCATGAATGTGTCAATGCATTGTGTGGTCGATTGAGACCACATTGATTGTAGTGACTTACCGACAGATATCGGCAGTACCACAGAAGTACTTGAGGGCCGTCATCCTTTCCAAAAAGCATGGCTTTTTCGTATCGGGTCAAACACTGCTCCAGGGTCTGTGAGGAAATCCACATCTTGTACTTGTACATGTAAGAATTTTGACTCATGGTATAATCAACGACGCGTGTACAGATCTGTTTCTTTTCTTTTTTTTCTTAAACAATATTTTATTGGATAGATCAACAGGGCAAACGCCCTATACAAAGATCTCTCCCGTGAGAAGAACAATTATTTACAGCACAAGTGCAGCGAACATATATTACAGATATATACATATATACATGAAATAACATTGGGTTATTAATTATAAATATGATACATATGACTATACGTTCGAATATTTTTACTCAATTATGAAATATCAGTCAATACTTGACATGTACAATAAGTCAACACATATAAAATATCCTAACCATTACCCCAGGGTCACAATCACAACTAATTAGAAGCGGCATGGTTCTTTAATGTAAATTTGAACATTTAATGAGATAAATGTATTTCTTTCTACTGATAACCTAGTATTCCCATACAGCAACAATTTCACATCAAGAGGATGATAGTCAGAGAGAGTGTTAAACAATTTCTTCCGTTGTTGGTGATAAAGTGGACATTTAATTAGATAATGGTATGGATTTTCGAACAAAAAACCACAGCGACATTTAGGATCATCTACTACATGTAAATTTGCAAACAAGTGCGCATTTAAGCCACTACATCCAATTCTAAGTCTTGCCAAAATAACGTTTGTATTACGATCACCTACAGAATACCACGGTGCTTTATTGGGAGTGATACCAGCTTTAATTGTATTGATGAATAATTTATAAGTTGGAATTTTTTTGATGTTCAGTGGAAGTGAATTCCAAGAAGCTATTGAAGTAGGCAAAAAAGATTTGGAAAAATATTCTCTTTTTGTTTGGATTTGAGATACGTTCTGAGAATTACGAAGATGGTATGTCGTGCGGTTTTCCACCAAAGGAGGCAAGAGTTCAGTCAAATATACAGGCGCAAGGTCATTAAAAATTGTGTAAAACCAGCAGAGTCGGTGTAGCTCACGTCGATCTGCTAGGGGTATCCAACCAGTGTCTAAATATAAATTCTCTGTACTTGCCCGTGCCGTGGCACCAGTGACAAGTCTCATCGCCCGATTGTGAACTCGGTCAAGTTTTGCAAGGTCATAATTATGTGCACCCGCCCATACCACGTCAGCATATTCTAAAATTAGTCTGACAAAAGCCATGTAAAAGCGTTCTAGTGACTACCGATCTAATTTAAATTTAAAATTTTGTATGATATCTAATCTACGCATACATTTCAAATAATGATTGATATGTGTATGCCACCATAAATCGGATGAAAATGTAATCCCCAAATGCTTGTGTTGATCTACTTCAGATATAGGAACTCTACCAAATATCAGCGGCGGGTGGGAGTCTAAATTTCGTTTTTTTTTTGAGATTATTAAACTTTCGGTTTTTTCTGCACAAAAATTAACCAGCCATTGGTTAGCCCATTGATTGATTCCTGATAGGTCGGCATTTAACTTTTGGGCTGCGGATTCTCTGTTATCAACCGATAGGAACAGGCAAGTATCGTCCGCAAATAATCTAATATTGGCAAAATTTATAACTTCTGTAAGATCATTGATATAAAGGAGAAATAGCAAGGGGCCCAAGACGGACCCATGTGGCACTCCTGCTTTTATATAGCCCCATTCAGAAAAATGTCCATTCAGACAGACTCGTTGCCTCCTATTTGTTTCTTTCAAGGTTGATGCATTGTTTCTTTACCCTGGATGGAAATCCATAAGAGATTGAAGAATATCAAGCAATCTGAGTAGTGCATTAGGTACTGGTTTGCTGTTTACCTGGTTGTATTTTGTGGCAGCACCTTCCTTCGGGTGCCAGGCGCCGTGATCCGTCCAGCTGGAGCCATACTTTTTAAAGTAGTACGCGGAGGTAGTGTGGTTGAGAGGGTGTCGGAAAACGTTTAATATTGCAGGTTCGCCCGCCGCACAGTCATACGTCTGGTATAACAGGTGCTGGGTGATGACGAGGGGCCGGGAATGGGTAACTCGTCGGCAGATGTACGGTTTCTGTTGAATGGTAGGCAAAGGGTAAACTGGTTATAGCAATTCAAATGCTTTGATTTATACATTTCATTGGGAACCAGCATTATGTCCTTATGAGATTCATGTTACGTGTGAAGCATTTCTTGAAAATCGAGGATTTTGTGCATGCAAGAAAGTTTATAAATTATTTAATATACCAATTTCACAGCGATATAAACGTGTCAGTCAAAGTAGTTTAGCGCCTCGCACGTAGACAAGTTTATTTCATTTATGGTGGATAATGTAAAGAAAAAGACTCATCAAATCTGTTGCACACCATTGGAGCAGCATGAGACATATGCTCATATTAACAATGGTAAGCCTACTAACTTCTGCGCTATATTTGGTTATGGCGGTGTACTTGTGCAGTTTGCCAAGTTCCGTGAACACGTCTCTGACTGTCCGGCTGCCACACTTGGGTGTTCTCATGAAGATGACGACCTTACAGCTCTGTACCTGAGCGAGAAGAGTCTCGGACAGATCCGCACCAGTCTGTAAACGCTCCAGAAAGCTCTCTACGAGACAGGATCCGCCGTCAGCCAGGGACTGGCAACAAAGCAGCATCACAATGAGAGCGAAGCATGTTCTCGTTCCAATGTGAAGGCAGCGTTGAACGGTTACAATTATTAGGCCTATCCAATGGCCTCTTTGGGTCTACCAAGTGCCATGAAGTATAACTCGAAAACACACTATATTTTAATTCATCATGTTTTTTTTTAGATAAAAAACCCTAGTGTTGGATTTAATAGAACCTGAATATCTGTAATGGTTCTCGAGAAATCATCGAGATAGTGGCAAATATTCGTGATTTTTTATACTGAAATATTAAAGCAAATTAGCAAGCATAACGAGATATTCATGAGGTCACATTGAGTAGATTGCTTGAACTAGATACTTTTAGAGCTTCGTTCCTACTCACCCGTGCATGGTATCACGAAATAACATTACAAGCCTGATAATAAAAACATATACTCTACTCATAAGATATAGTAACCACGGTCACCATACGTGTTATTAAAAAAAAAAGTACTAAGAACGGTTAGCGAAGAAATGTACAGTGTTATGTCATATATATTTTTTTCTCACTAAACTTTCCCCTTGACCCATTAACTACATCTGCAATTGTTCAGTATGCAAATTTCTTTCAGCTAGGATTGGCTCAAAACAAATACTTGATTTTGGAGAGAAAATAATTGTCAGCCAGTCAAAAAATCATATGGCCGCCATGTGCAGGTTGGCGTTTCAAAGAGCAAAGTCACTGTTTTACATCACGAGGATACATAATAAGTATATTACAGTTCCTTGGATCATTTAGAAATATGTTACGAACAGATAATTGAAAAAAATAGCCCCCCCCCCCCCCCCAAACCCGAAAGTGGTCATTTTCAAACAAAGTGGTCGTTTTGACCTTACAAAGTCACCATTGGAATCGCCATAACTATATGACTTTCGATTTGAATATCAAAGTATTATGGCAGTTTACTCCATACAGCTCCCATTACTAATATTGAATTTTTTTGGCTTGGAGATGGCTCAAACACAGAGTGACTTGATTTCGGGCCAATTGTTTTTGCCTACCCGGAGAAAAATAAAATGGGGTACATTATCGAAAGGTACAAATTGTTTGTGTATTCTTGTAAATAGACCCACGTTGCCATATAAAGGCATTCCGATTTTCACAGTTTAATCATGCATGACTAAAATTAATCGATATTCATAGGACATGGTCGGTGCTGACCAGTAAGGCCACTAAAATTTGTCAACAACACTGACTTTGTTATGCATGGAAGGTTTTCCCAGAAGAGGGCATTAAATGTAACGTGGGTCTTTACTGAAAGACTTCAATGAATTTGCAATTGGCGTAGGTACCCCATTAGCCACCTTGTGCTGACCAGTACGGAGAACCTGAGGTGAAATACTGAAAATATTTATTGATTCGTGTGCACGGTTTACCAATCCGTGCACATGGTATACCAATCCGTGCGCACGAATTACCAAACCGTGTGCACAATTTAACAATCCGTGGGCACGATGTACTAATTCGTTGGCACGAAATACTAATTCGTGCCCACGAATTGGTGATTCGTGTCCACGGATTAGTTATACCAATCCGGATGGTGCGCACGGATTGTTAAATCATGCCCACAGATTAGTTAAGGTAATCTGTGCGCACGATTTAACAATTTGTGCGCACGAAGTAGTATTTCGTGGCCACGAACTAGTATTCCATGCCCACAAATTAGTATTTCGTGTGCACGAATTAGTAATTCGTGCACACGGATTAATAAATATTTTCAGTATGTCACTTCAGGGGCTCCGTAGACCGACGATTGGAGAACGACGAATTTTCTGTACACGCCTCAAGGGTAGATAATTGGAAGCGTTAAAAACAAGCATACAAGCATAGCTCCCCCCCCCCAAAAAAAAAAAAATCTAGACCCCGTTCGAAATGCGAAGAGACCACAAAATGAAGGATATTATTACCTGATTATTGCTATTGTTACTCCTTCTGCATTCCTTCTGCAAAGTCACAAGTTGTATACTGTTATTCCACGACTGTATACTATCACCATGACTCCGATATACATGTAGGTCTGTTAGCTGGTAGTGGTGAGATGCAAAGATAGAACAAATGATACAGGTAACCACAATCAGTGGAATAAAATATCTTTTGCCCGCTCCCTCAGGCAGTATTGCATCCATGACGATCGATATCCCTCTATCTTGTATCCCTTCTTATCAAAGTTTTGGTCAACTTGAAAGGTAACCGTAGAGTAGTGACCATTGTAAATAATTTCATCTAATTATCCATGAGCAACACCCGCGTTTATACAGACTTTCAGCAAAGCACTTTTTTTTTCAATTTAATTGGAATTTAATAAATAATCGATATCAGATGAGTGTTCACACTTCACTGTGGATATAGGTTTCGATAACATCGTTTCTCCATGACAACGCTTAATGATATGGAAGCCGAACTGATATACAAGTAATATATGCATATATGGGCAATTGGGCATTGGTGTAGGTGTCATAGTTGGGGGGGGGGGGGCAAATATGGGATATGCGTTTGGTGGTAAAAGCAACAACAGAAATGCTATAGCATCATGATTCGCGAAGAGCGATTCCAGAACTGCCAACGTTATGGAGATAAAATGGCTAATGAAATGAGTTTATAAATTTTTTCCATTAAGCAGCAGCTACTATGGGAGTCAGCAGCCCTAGGGTATAACAACCGGTGCAGTAGTGCCCGACGAAATCAGGTCGATAAACTGATGTGCAATATCGAAAATATACCTCGGCAAGAGCAACAAGAGAAGAGGCACCCATGGTGTGCCAGAGCTGCCAGATCAGACTGGGAGCCAACACCTGCCCGATGACCCAGACTGGCAGGAGAGCCTCCTCAACAACGCTTGTCTGCATTTTTACCAGGATGAGTTGCAAACTCTCCGACTGATGCTCGACGTGGAGGATCCCAAAAACAAGAACGGTCTACTCCAAAGCCGACCAGGTGACACTGTATGGATGTCATAATGAAGAACAACAACCTGACGAATCAAGACATGCGACTGTTGAGATAGGCCCTCAAAAAGCCAGAGGGCAGTCCACCCAGTAGCCTGTTCAAGATTCAACAGCTACATGTATGGGAGAGCCCATCGAGTGGAAAAAAAAAACAATTTCAATGAGTTTCGAGAACTCATGGGCCAGGTGAAGGAATCTACCAGCCAGAAGGGGCCACCGAGATCACAGGGACTTGACCTGGAATATTGCGACTGTCACAAGATGCAACTAATTAGCCCGAGTGTCTACCCAGCCCAAGTAGCAGCTGGTTGGTAAGCAGAAGGTTTCAGCAAAGAGGAAAGCCTAATCCCACACCAGAGGACTCCCAACAAACTGACATGTGATCCAAGAATCCAGATCGAGTAGCGAGTTTGGCATGTGTGGGGGAGAAGCACTTTGCGAATGAAACCGGCAGCTTTTCTGGGGCCGGATTCGAAAGCGAGGGATGATGCTACATCAGTAACCCGAATGATGAATGTATTGGTAGATATGAGTCATATGACAGCACCAAGTACTTTGGCCGAAAGCAGCTTCCTCTCTCTGAACGCTGGTTCCCAGAGAACCTGACGTGTCATGTACTCTTGAGAATTCGACCGACTGAAAACCAGCATTGGGAGCCAAGAAATGTCCCACACCGTGTTTGAGGATTCAAGTAATAAGATTCGAATCAGCGCAGCAGAAGACCTGGAGCTCCCAGCCAAATCAAAAGTGATTAGTGATGTTCCAATGCGACTTTGCGGAGGACGCAGAAGGGGTTATAACAGAGATGACTCAGGGGTACCGTGTTAATTGTGGCGATTTCGCCCAAAGATCACGGCAGGAGATTCTTTGTTAACAGTATAGTGCCCGGGCCCATTTTGACCCCCGTGCACCCCCTCCCCCCCCAGAACCCTCCCCCATTGGTATCATTTTGTCCATTAGGATGTACTGAATGAAATAAAACATGTTAACATTAAAAATATAGTGATGAACTCAATGTAACACCCTGTAAACATGGGTACCCCTAAATGCATTTTTTGCGATTTTCGCATACTCGAAATAAGGGGGTATACTTAGTAAATAGCCTACAATGTCAGTTTTATGGTATGGATTACTATATGGTATAGACCTTTGAAAAGGTAATTGAATTACCTAACCGGTATTGGGGTTTGGGGGGTACTTGTATTTTCTCAAATTTATGGATTTATTTGGTAGGTTGTGAACCCGCGATTACACCATTAGATGTCAGCCAAACCAACGTCGTCAGCGCGGGAGTGCTAGTGAAGATCATTCATTCCAGAATTATACCTCAGGCTTCGGCTCTCTGGATACACTGTATTTATTTATATATTCCTACGATTATGTCTATTGGACAAGAAAATAGCTTGGCTCAAGTTGGCTGAGATGGAAGTAATAGCGAACTTTGTTTATATCTGCTAAATATATTGACAAAACGAAATATTGTATACCGTTTATTCAGCGTCGCTACAAGGCCACTCCTGATTAATTTTCTGTTTCTCGTCCTTTGGAAAATCAAAAGCTAGGAAGGAGGGCAGAAAAAACAAACGGACCTCCAAATAACCACATACCTTGCAATGATTCTCTGAAAGCAAGCGATGTTGAGATAGGGGGCCTATGTGTTTGAGACCAAGATACATCATGGTTCCATATTGCATCCTTGAACTTTATTTTTGGTACGAATTCTTAATTTAAAACGTTACTTTCAGTAAAACACATAATACATCTTGTATACTCACTCGCCAGTCGGATAAGTTGTGCTGCAAGACCACTATGAGAGAGCTTTACAGAGATTGGCGGAATTCTGTGTGTCAAAATCGCATTTATTTGCACAATATTACATATTTATCTTGTTTGTTTTTTCTCAGAATTTCACGAAAAGCTAGGCGCACAGGGACGAGAAACAGAAGATTAAACAGGAATGGCCCAAACAACAAACATGCTGTGGAAACTGGATATTTTGTGTCAGACTACTAGTAAACAGTTAGAAAGAATCACATGCTCAACGAACGCGGACGGTGACATTAATATACAAAATGTATAAATATTTTGGCTTCCCCGAACTATTTTACCAGTTTCCCCGACGAGGGGGCTGAACTTCCCCGACGGGGGGGGGGGGGGGGGGCTGTAGCCCCCCTGACTCCCCTTTGATGCCACCCCTGGGAGGGAGGGAGATGATAGACGTGACAGCCGTGTTCTGAGATGGGCGAATGCAAGGCTCCACACTAAGCTCCACACCTCCCGACCTCCCGGGGCAAGTAATAATTGGGGGAGGGCAAGTGAGAAAATACAAGTAGTCGCCCGACGGGCAATCACAAATTTGCGGCCAAGTCATAGACATATTATTCAAATAAATGTGTTCGTTTTTGTCTCACAACCTGTCAAGATTGATTCACCACCGTATTGATTTATGGAGTGCTGGATAACACATCAATACTTTGTATGTACATAAATTATGCAAATTACGCAGTTAGCGAATAGCGTTTGCGAGTTTACCATGACACTGCAGAACTTTGTATGTACATAAAGTATGCAAATTTCGAAGTCAGCCAATAGCATGCGCGGGTTTCTCAGATAGTGTGCATGTTTACGATGTTGCATAGCAACGCATCTACCGAACGAACATGTTCTAAGTATTTGAAGCGTGCCGAATAAGTAGGCGAGATACGGTGGCTGCTGTTTAAGGGATAAAACTGTGTTTGGCTCAACGGAGATTCCGAGGGATCACACCATGGAGATCCCGTGGGATTTTTGTTAGTCACAGACATCGAACCAAACACAGTTTTATCCCGATCTTAACATGGCATCCTAACGTGTTGGTTTCTTCCAATCTCTAATGAGAATTATCAACAAACCCGGTTTATTTTCCATGTCAACAACTTTCCGTTGTTGTTGCAGTCTGCTTGGCTAAATAGCGCCACGGCTCATTTGCATATCGATCGATCAAATACGCGCATGTGATTGGTCAGTTTTATTTACGTTTTCCACCTCGATCTCTGCACTTATTATTTACAACACCATGCATTTTATTGACTGAAATATTGTGTAGGTAACTTGTCAGTCACGAATGATGCAGGTCACCTGAGATAACATTGCTGAGTTTATTGAACAAAGAGGCGGGCAAGATCTTCTTCGGATCCTGAAATGATAAATTTCTACACTGGATTCAAGGATTATAAAACGCTCAAAGGAGTATTTGTGGAACTGCAACCAACTGCCCAAAATATGATCATATGGAGTCAGATCTAGAGACATTCCCAGCGCATGAACACTGCCGATAGTGCTTTCCAGGAATCCTTGCCTTTGATCGACCAGTTTTTCATGTTTCTATGCAGAATCAAACAGGGATTCAATGAGCAGGACTTGACAGTGAGATTTGGAATATCACAATCATCTGTGAGCAGGATTCTTATTACATGGACGAATTATATGTATTTCATGCTAGGCACCTTAGTAATATGGCCTATTATAGTTAAATATATTTTTTTATTTTATAGTCGTGCTGCCATAAACTGATAAACACAAACATGCCAGAATGTTTCAGGTCCACATACCACAAAACTAGGGTTATATTGGACTGCACAGAGTTAAGGTGCTGACGCCGAGTTCAAAGTTCTTAAACTCGGATTCTCCAATTATAAACGTCATACCACATTTAAAGGCCTGATAGGTATATCACCTTGTGAAATGGTTAGTTTTATGATCAGTTCTTTGTATACTGGCTGCATGTCTGACAAAGAAATAACATCAAGATCTGGAATCGTGTATTTACTAGAGCCCATCGACGACGTCATGGCGGACAAAGGATTTTTATTCAGGATCTGTTGTCAAGAAAGAAATCGCGTCTTGTGATTCAACCCTTCTTAGGCCAGAAAGGAAAGTTTTCCGAGAGGAAGTGCAGCTGACACATGAAATCGCAAGACTTCATATCTAAGTTGAACGGGCAATCAGAAGGATAAAAAAATATCATATTTTTGATGGTGTTCTTCCACTCAGTGTGGCTTCTTGTATCAACCAGATTTGGACAATCTGTGGGATTTTGACCACATTTCGTGGTCCTCTGTTCTAACATGAGATTCGTGCAGTAGTTGTAGTACACTTTCCAGAGTAATACATGTCTTGAGACTTCAACATGTACAAAATACTTTTCAGCAGAAATATACAATATATTTGTGTATACAATTGTATAATTGTGTTGTAACTCAGTAGAGTATTGTCAGGTGCATATTTAAGTATTTATAGCTTAATTAGCAGTACTTGTATATATTATACCACGTATCCCAATGCATGTGTGCTTAACAAATAAAGGTCTTTCAAATATAACTTTGAATTGAGTGACTCTGGATATATGCTGGCGAGATAGAGTGTGTCTCCAAAAAAGAAGTATACCGGAAATTGGTGGATTATGTGATGAATATAAATAGTTACCAGTTAGTGAAAAACAGTTGCAACTGCGATAAAACATACGTATGACAAAATGTTGTAAAGTATATACTTTTCTATTATCCTGAACTGAACATATGGGCTAAACATCAAAAAGCTTATTTTATCAATTATAGATATGATATTCATACATGTATATTGCCACAGTATATTCCAGGTATTTTCTGTAAACTTGTAGGACCCACTGTATTTTATTCGGTAAAAAAACTGCCACAGGTGTATGAAACATAAATTTTGTCCCTGGGATGATTATTGGTATTCAAATTTAGCTGGTATGCTACAGGAAACGTGGTCCTATTTTGTAATTTGTATTTCTGTAATCTTTCATAGGGGTACATTATGATAGGCTGCATCACACGTCATGATGGGTACATTAATACATGCTGAAGCCCGTCATAATGTACCCATATGTACCCATCTTCGGTGAGTACGGTGCCTCATGGGCCCTTGTTTTTACTGTTGTGAAGTGCGAATTGTCATCAATTTGTTGACCAACATTTTGATCATTACCGCTGGTATTTGATCATTGATAGCCTGGTTCAAAGTGAAAATTTTTGTGTGAGCCAGTCGGCCATTTTGTCCAGATAACTTTTCACAAATAAATATAATCGTTTGGTGCTACTGTGCTCGTGGCAATGTGATGTGTTCCTTTCTGATAATATTTTGTAGCATTTCATAACCATTTCATTTCATTTATGTTGATATTTATTAGAAAAACAACAACATTTTTTGCTGCTTTTATACATATGTTTATTTGACAACTCCATGACAAACGTGTTCAACGTACAATGCATTTCGTTGTTAACATCGTCGGAAGGACTCCATTCTAATGCCTCGGAATGTTGTCACTAAAGCACACACAACTGCGAGGTGCATTAGTTATTGGAAACGGATAAATTGCACAAGTCATGGCCTATTAGTAATTGTATATTGCACTTCTGATGAAATGTGAGTACAAAGGAATACTGATGAAAAATAGGCACAAACCAAAGAAACAACAACACTTTTTACCCATCTACGGCGCGAGAACCTCACATCCAGGACCGAGGATCTGACCTCCTGACGTTTTGTAGACCCAGCGCCCGGGCACACCAACGTTGCTTTTCTTCACAAGTTTCTGGTAGTTCTGACTCACCGAGTGCGGGTGTTGATAACCCAACAGATTGTCAGCGTCATTGAAGCCGACCTTTGGGGTAAACGTATTACAGTATGACGACTGTGTGCTTCGTATTAAGTTGCAAACGTGATTGACAACAGGTTACAGTCACGAGGAGGGCCGATGTTTGTGAAAACAAAATTTGTCAAAAACAAGTACGAGGAAAAAGAGTAAAACGCTCACAACGGCAAAGTTTCCATTTGAGCTGGTCCACTCGATCTTCTCATAGTTGAACATCACAAAGGTCTCGACGCCATCTGTCCCCATGACTAGTTGGTAAGTATTAGCTCCATCGGCTGTGCGTTTCTAGTGAACATAACGAGTGTTATTATTGTTGTTTTTTTATCACTGTTGCTGTTGTAATCATTGTTGTTGTTGTTGAGCATTGTTTGTGGCTGGTAGGCTACCTGGCGATCTTCTGCATCACGTTTGCCTTGGCTCAGTTGTTGGTTGACATATTCGAACGAGTAGACGTCCTCCCACGTCACCACCAGAACCCTCTTCGGTTTGAAGTCGTTGTTGCAACCATCGAAGTTGTCCCTCGCGGCATTCTTGACTTTCCGAATGGCGTCTGTTTCGAACCTGTCACTCACCAGACGGTACCAGATCTTGCCCATACCATCTGCCACGTAATGATCTGCCCAGAACACGGCTGCAAAGTTAGCATCGCCCACAGGAAGATTGGAAGGCACATACCCATCAAAGGCATCGTGCAATGATACCAATCCATTGTCGTTCACCTGTTACACAACGAGTGTATATTTTTCACATGGACCTGGAACTGAAATTGTTCATTAAATGTTAGATTACCAGACCAAATGTCCGACGATCTACTGGCATGTCGTTGTGTCCGTCGTCCGTTTATTTTTATGGTTCACGACATCACGGTTGGATTTTTTTTTCTCAAAAAACCTCATGAATATTTGAAGAGGGAGGTACTTTTCTTATTTTCGCTTTTTCTATCAAAAATGGCAGCCTTTTAAACTAAAAACGGTGAATTTTTCGACTCTGACTCAGCCATGTTCTCAAACACTGTCTGGTCAGTTTTAACATTTTTGTTACAAAACATACTTTTGTGACATATATTAGACTTGTTTCCCTTAATTCGCTGGCCTACGAGTGATGGCCATTTTGATTTTTTGACGGGTTGCCGAAATCAAGTCACTATCTGTTTCGAGTCATTTCCAGCCAAACAAATAAATTTTTTCACCATTGGAAAATATTTGGGACTTTTGGGGAAAATTTAATCCATTATACTTTTCATAGTGGAAGCTGTGTGGATTAAACTCCTAGAACACTTCCAAGATTTCAATATTGACACATTCGAATGGGGAGTCCTATATAGTGCCCTCAGGTCACTGAGTATTATTGCTTTTCTTATAAGTCAAAACGGAGCATGAAGATACTATAATTTTTTAAAAACTCCCAGTTTCTCCTCCAAATGCTCATGTATTACTCTAAAATGTATCTATTTTAGGGTGTATAATTGTGTGACGAAATAGGTATTCTTCAGGCTCCTATTTTGGAATTTCGTACGATCGTAATTCAACCAAGAGCGTTGTGTCCTTCACACTTTCCTAAGTCGTCAACGCTGAAATCAGTCCGAGGTTATCTTCCGAATTCACAGTTTTATTCTTCGGATCAATCCATACGTCCAGCCTCGTGGACGTCAACTCAACTTCTATACTAGGGAACAAATATGTCTCTTGTATAAGCGTATGTAATTTCCCGCCAAAACGAGGTGCGTGTCTGAACAAGTCTTTAAGTGCAGGGTGAAGGTTACATGTGGTGGTGTGACGTGTGTGGCTTGTACTGTGATTGGCTGGGTGTCATGTAGGTCGCACGTGATCGGCTGAGTCATGTCTGTGGTGTGGTTTTATGGCACTTGTATATGTGGCTCGCGTGGTTGTGTGTACTATATGTACTGAATTGCTGGGAAAGGGTCCGGGCCATTACAGTTGTAATAGAGGCATTTTTCCATTACATGTGAGTTCTCATGTTGACTGGAGCTATTATTGTGCGCATGAATACACATAAACAAACGGCCCTTATGGGGAGTTTGCTTTCCGAGGAATTTGGCAGGTGTCAGCAGCTTACGGGCAAATGCTTATAGCATGCGATCTATTCCTACAACATGTGCTGATTTTTATAAATATTTTGCTCCAAAGTTATATATTGCTCCAACATGCTGGAAGATTGTATCATTTTGAAAGTGATTTCTCTCATAACACTTTAAAATTGAGTTAAATGGAGTTCCTAATGTGTCAGGTAACCTTCAGTGGTACCCTTGACTTTGACCTTGAGGGACTTCAATAGGTGAAAATGGCAAATAACAAAATTCTTTGGGAAAATTTCATCCATTATCCTCTCCACAATGGGAGTTGTGCGGAGTAAACTCCTAGAACACTTCAAGGTTTAAATATTGACATATTCAAATGGGAAGTCACACGAAGTGGTACAGTGGTACACTTTAATTTGACCTTAAGGGACTTCGAAAGGTGAAAATGGCAATTTTGGTGAAAAACAAGTTGTGGATCAACACTATAAATTTCTCTCAATCTTTCTCAGTCATGCGCCAATTTTCTAATGTCGGACCCCAGATTGGAATCCACATTGAGGAGCGGACGCAGGATGTGGGGGAGAGGGGGGGGGGGATGAGCGAGGTGAACCCATTGCGACACGGGTGTGATGCCTGCTCAAAAGCGCCATAATCCAGAGACTTTAATATATTATGGGGTATTTTCGTGGCCTCTCCTGACTATCAATAAATTATACTTTAATTACATGTACACTATTCCCGAACATATTTCAACATTTTCCCAGGGTAAGTGGGGTTGGGGGGGGGACCTACGTGGTGCTACTCATGGAATTCTAGACGTGAAAACGAGTCTGCAGACTCCTCCTGAATGGACAAATTCTTCTGCCAACAGAATAAACACTTACCAGAAAGCAAAAACTATTGAACTATAAAGACTCACATAAACTCTCCTGTCCCTGGCGAAGAAGATCTGGTACTTGTGTTTAGTAATCAATTTCGGAGAAGATGAATCAATTCCTTCTGGAAGCATTTCGTCCAGAGTTCCTGGTCCGAAATTGATCAGAGGACTTCCCCGGGCCACGTCTGAGTTTGAATTATAAATCAGTAGTCTATAAACATGCAGTTGAGTTTGAGTTATCTGTGTAATACGAGACATTGACTTACAGGGGATTACGGGTTACTCTAACTTACTTTAAATCTGCTAATTCAATTGTGACTGTATAAACTTGAAATTGACTAACCGGCCACACAGATCAGTGTCAGAATCCAGAGTCGATGCATCGTTCTGTAAACATAACACAAAACACTGTATCAATTCCAAATTTATGGCAAACATCGTTTTCCAACAGCACCCCCTGTTCGCGGCACAGCGGTAAGTAAATTTTTGACGTTATCGGTTCTAAATTCTTGACGTTATGCGCGAAATTCTTGACGATATCTTTGTTGATGTTTTGTTCTATCGCGATCTCAGCATAAATGATCTATTTTTGTTCAGGTAATTAGTAAGTGGGTGACTATATATTCGATTTATGAGTTAGACGAAGCATTATGGCATCCCAATCACGCGCTGAGATGTAAAAAAGTTGAAGATCGTGCCTTGCACTTATCCGAATGTACTAAATGCATTTTATTTCCATGCAATACATCAGCTATGTACTGAAAATGAGATTTAACATATTAGCAGTTCATTTATGATTAAGCATTGGAAGGTTCAGAGCCCAGATGTTAAATTAAACATACCTGTCAGTCATTTTCCACCAACAATGATAAGTTCGGTATTATTGACGTTAGTTCGTCATGCTTGACGTTATTGAAAGCCATGTTAGAAATTTTTGTTGTTATTTTTGACGCATAATTAAGTAGTAAAATTGAATTAAAGAGTGGTTTTCTCTTGCAGATAATCGAGATGACAAATATACGATGCTACATATATAAAAACAAATTTGGAAATATCTATGACGTATTACAACATGCAAGAAATGAACATCCCAACACATTCTAAGATGTCATATAATATGTAGATAACATGGTAACACAGTTTATTCCTATACGAGAGCGCCACACCAATATCTATGCAGTTCGTATAGAACGTCATACAATCAGTCACATCAAAGTAAATGACACGGCAAATTGTGATTTGTGAACACCCTCAGCCAAATTATTTCCCCAAAGCCTACTTAGATGTGCCATATCCTTGCCAGACTGCCACTACTGGTTTTGGGCCCTGAGCTTTCGTAGTCGTCGGCAATTGTGTTAGAAAAACATCATAACAAATTCATGCTCAAAACCAATGTATCACTGTCCATCGATACAATACAACACATTTCTAGTGGTAACTTTGTTGGCGTAGTTATATAACGCAAATTGATTAAAATTGAAATAAATGAATGAAATAAATAACTGGCAGGAGAATACATTAAGGAACTGTCGCATACCAGCCGCAAACTAATTTAAAACAGCACTTAATTTTATCACCAAATTCAAGACATTAATATTAGCAGTATATTTGTATGAGATTGCCGGAATGTCTCGGCTTTTATTGCAAATCCGCGAAATCTACACCAATGTATGCCTATGCTGAATCTAAAAGAGTCGTCGGAGAAGTCGGAAAACAAAAAACACACATGGGGTGATGTCCACGACCATCGGTCAATCACATATACCCCCAAAGGACTTTCTTCACGCTGGGAAAAACATTTCTGTTGTGTACATAATAGATTTCTAAGCCATGGAATGAGTACACGGTTGTTATGTAGCCCCATGACGCTTTATAACAGGTTAAACGTCAACATATATTAAATACTTATCAATAATACATTTAATACTATAATTACATTTTTCTTTCTTTCATAAACATGTTTTTTCTTTAAATCAATAAAAACCAATATCGTCAATCATGAGGAACTTCTCTGTGATATAACGTCAAGAATGATTAACTTGTGTAATCATAACGTCAATAATTTAGCGCCGTGCAAAATTGGGGATGCGTAGGTTTCCCTATTAATAACCACTTTTTTCGCATGTAACATCATTGTACAAATTACTGATGAATCAAATAGTCATTACATATACTTATTGACCGTTTTTTGCGCCTTTTCGAGAGCTGGAGAACAATATTTAGAGTTAACCATCGAACGCTCGTTGTATATTACTTACAATGGTGCTTGAGTCCACAGTTGGACCACATATCAAGATATATATATATATATAGTATCTGCGTGCTGTGCGCATAACTATCACGATATTAATTGTTCCATATCAGGTTTACTTCATTATTAAACGTGCTCACTTGTCCTTTCTGTTGCTACACAAAAGTATATCGTCAGGAATTTCGCGCATAACGTCAAGAATTTTGCACATAACGTCAAGAATTTAAACCGATAACGTCAAGAATTGATTTACCGCTGTGCCGCGAACAGGGGGTGAACAGGACAGACGAAGATATACATACCGTTTGTTGTGCCGAATTCACATTCAGTTGTGTTAAGTCACCTCAGCAAGGTCCTTTATAGCTTAAAGTGTAATCAATCTTGTCGGAGTGCTGAAATTATTACTTTCACATCCGGTGTTCACATCGGGAGATATCTATAACAAAATCACATTATTTTCTCTCAGCATTATTGATTACTGGGATGTTGAACCAAACCGCCAAATCCATAACTGGGATAATAGTTTATCGGATCCACTGGAATTTGATAGGTCATCATTCCGGGTTTTTCCGACCAGTTGCGAAAAACTCATCAGATAACTCGAAACATTCTGATATTTTTTTGAGAAAAAAATTGGCGCATTTTTGACATTAGAGCGTTGGGGCTGATACCTGCCGAGCCGCTGGTGAGATCAGCCAGAGTGGCTCAGCAGAGAGTCTGGGTAAAAAAACTTCTGACATTTAAATCGAATCCCATATAGTTTCCCTTCAATGAATCGATCATTGAGTTGACTGGGGACATAATTTCCAATGTTTTGATTGTTGACGTTGAGGTGATCATTAAACACATGTTTCTTCGTATTCATTGTTCAGGTGGTCAATAACACTTGTTTGATTGTGACGGTGGCCAATAACGCTGGTTCTACTGAATTTTTATGTTTGAGGTGGTGTTCATGTACATATCACATGTCCTGATTCATTGGTTGTTTGAAGGTAGTCTGTGAGACATGTTCGGATGCTGATTGCTGATGTGGCCAATATCACCTGATCTTTTGTATTGATTGTTGAGGACATTCCCGACTGCTCAAATATGCTTTTATTATTTATTGGTGTTTTCGATCGGACCTGTTAGACGATAACTTGATGGTTTTGTATCCAACTTATCGAGATACAACAACACATGTGTGAGACACATAAGTCAATCGTTCGAGACTATACAAATATCATATATAGAACATGAAACGGAATTCGCAATAAAAGCGTCAACACTGGGTGTGAAATGCGCCAAACATATTGGTGTTTGAAAACGATACTGCTTCATTGTTTTGTGTTTTGTTATATACATCATATCGCCAGATTTGCCCAATTATACATACACGTATGAAATGTTCTTGTTTTGTTTTTCAAGTTTCAGATAATTGGTGAGCTTCCATTACCGTAAACGAACAGTTTATAATATGTGCATGGTTTTGTGACATTTTTCGAATTATTAATTTTTCTGTGTGCCTTTTTGATCGAGGAAATGACACCGCGGGAGGGAATATTTGCTGATCCGGTTTTATTCCTCTGAAATCGGATTACTTGAAAAAATACAGCATTCATTACAAAATAGTTAATTATGATAATCATTAGGTATTGACAGGTCTTTCTTCTTGAGAAAAGAGGCCTTTTTCCCTGAGAAAATCATTAAAATAAAACTCCAGAAGATAAAACTACAATTGCAACAGAAAGGCATAAGATGAATAGAAACCACAGCAATAACAGGATATCACATAGCAGGATGGTTTACACAATGTCATATTTTCGCTATGTTAGTTTTCAGCAATGATATATTGTTGTGAAGAATTTTGTTCTCTAAGAGCAATGCTCCGTCAGCTGTGACACTTCTTTTTTCAGGAGTTTTTTTTTCAAGAAACTGTGTCTAATACTTGCCTGTATTTTTGGCGCATTTCACAGACAGTTATGATACTGGTATGTATCATTATGAACGTGAAGAGAAAACAAAGAACGTGTATCAGGTACGTTAATATAAGTAGCATAAATATCCAACAAATTTTTAGACTTGTAGTTTTCGAAGCGTTTCATTTATTTCTTTTATTAGGCACACGGATTCGGGTCGAGTGGGTGATCCCTCTTGTTGTATCATACACACGCCCCTATTATTTGCTATGATGGTTATCTGATCTATTTGTAGTTAACGTGCTACTTAACGCATATGTCCTGATGACTTTATTAACATATTATTCACAGGAAGTGAGTTCCTAATACATTTCATGCCATGCCTCGAACCAGAACAGGCGTGGCATGAAATCCTGGTCTAGAAACCCTGATGCTCGAGCTATGGCAGAATGGTTAAATCGTTCCCCGTGGTGTCCGTCGGAAAGGTATAAAAACTTGACATGTATCTCAGACCCCACCTCAAACCCGTCATTGGTTGGCGCACACGATTCAAGCGACGACACACGATTCAAGCGACGATAGCGACTCAGGATCGAGCAGACCACAATAATCTCTCAAGAACATTCTGCTCACCTCGATGAAAACTAGCTAGTTATGGGATTCAGCTAAGAACAGCCAACAACTTCCGTCTAAGCCATATTGCAAATATGGCCGAAACCCTAGTATGTTCTTGGACTTGCTCAGCAACAGTACATTAGATCATCGTCATCGTAGAAACTACCGCTAAAACCAAAATGATTTCACGAGCATTTTGGTGCCAATCCCACATGGCCATCAACAGTGCCCAGAGGATCTTCATACGAAGATGGCATACTGCTGTGGCTGCAAAAGGTTTGGGCTGGTCGGCCGAGAGATGGTCTGAACAAAGATCTCAGATTGATTGTCAGGGATATGCTTCACAGACATTGGCTGCGACACTGACATGCGTATACTAGCATGTGAGGTTCCTCAATTATAACATGGCATTGCTGTGACAGAAACGTTTTTCCGTAATCTGAAACGCCCAACAGCGGTCTCTAATCGAGTACAGAGATCGAGGTGGAAAACGTGAATAAAACTGACCAATCACATGCGCGTATTTGATCGATCGATAAGCAAATGAACCGTGGCGCTACTCAGCCAAGCAGACTGCAACAACAACGGAAAGTTGTTGACATGGAATATAAACAGGGTTTGTTGATCATTTTCATTGAAGATTGGAAGAAACCAACACGTTAGGATGCTATGTTATAATCGGGATAAAACTGTGTTTGGTTCGATGTATGTGACTAACAAAAATCCCGGGGGATCTCCGTTGGGATCTGAGACACTCGACTTTGCCTCTCGTGTCTCAGATCACAACGGAGATGACATAGAAAATAAACCGGGTTTGTTGATCATTTTCATTGGAAGAAACCAACACGTAGTTGGCATTTTTCGTTTTCGTCGATATCGGCATTTTTCGTTTTCGTCGATATTTCGGAAACGGTGCGTCGTAGAGCGAAGTGGACATTATTTTTGGACTCGTGGCACTAGACAAACATGTCTAAGGGGTATTATGGATGAACTTTGACCTTGACCTGAAAATTTTCGCCAAGTCGGCATTTTTCGTTTTCGGCGATATCTTGGGAACAGTGTGTCGTAGAGCATTGTAGAGCCCATGGTAAACATGTTATAAATATTACAAATTAGTCTTTACACCGAAATGCCTCCAAGGCATCTTTGGGCCTTGACGTCTAGTTATTATAGTTATTATTGCCTTTACTATGATCATCTCCCGTGGCATATTTCAGTCTCATAGAGTTATTACATGCATTTATTTGAAGTACGCCTGCTGAAAGAAATCTGACCATCTGTGTCAGCACCATATCATTAGAGTGGTTATTTTACCATTAGTCTTTGGTTGGTGGTAATACTAATTATCAACGCGTACAGAAAACAAAAAATGTCCACCAGAGAATCACCAGTCCTACTTTGCCCCATATGATCGGTTGGGAAAAAACGTTGCAGAAAATCTGAGGACTATAGCCTGTATTGAAGTTCACTTCTAAAAAGGAGACCACACACAAGCGCTTTATTGAATGGACCATGCTTCTCTGCTCGATGCACATCCAGGAAAATACTGACAGGTACTTTGCTTTCGAACTGAGCAGCAAGTATGTCCATCGATCGCTATCGTGTATTGCTTACGCCAACAAAATATCCCTGGCGTTGTTATAGCAGCACGTTTTCCAGCCATCACTCAATGAGTAACATTATAAGACACTTTGAAGCAGTTAAAGCAACTGAAAATCTTGGATTTGGTTTATTTCGTGAAATCGAGCCCCCTACATGAGGATCGACAATGCAGTATATTGAAATCGTATTTATAGCTAAAGGTGTTTGCTTTCCAGCCTGGTTTGCGAGTTCGATAACAGTTAACAGGAATATGCAAAGCCGAGTCCAGGATGTGACAACTGGTGATTAGAAGAAGGCAGGATTATACTGGAGAGAGCCTAGTGCCCCAATTATACTCTCAGGATTGAATAAAAAAGACCTGACATAGTAGAATCACGTGACTACCAAGTTGTGACTACCAGGAAGGATTAATGTTCAACAGCACAGAAACTTCTCAACAGTGGTAAAATCGTTGGACTGTCCCCATCAACATGGGAACTGTTCCGCCACAGCCGCCATCAACTCCAGCAGAGCCTACACAAGAACTGTGCACTAGTAGCAACTCGAGTAATGAGTCCTGAAGGCCTCACACGATCCAATTCATAGTCTCCATCTCAGATGAAGCCTTGACTGATAAAGAAAAATACGCTCAATAGGGTCGTCTGGAGTGTAACTAAGGACCCTTGGTGTGAATATGTTCACCAAAACCACAAAAGTGAAATAGGAAAGTTGTATCTTGGTTTAAAGAGGATGTGAAGCTACAATGTGCTACGATATTATGGGATGTGAACAAAGTGGTTTGTCAATTCACTTTTGCTATGGATGCCATGCTGAAATGTTACCATGATAACCACACACTCTGTCGCCGTAGTGAATCCTCCTCCTCGGCTGGATACAAGAAACCAGGAAATATATACAGCTATGTACAAAATGAACAATGGACCCATTTGCTGGATGGCCATCAAATTTTATGGCCATCGCCATCTTCTGCTGGCATCGAAAAGCATGCTCCAGCCCCTGAGCGAAACACGCACATGGTGAATATTATTCCTAGTATATCCTTGGCGTTATTTTTATCATTAAGGTTGCTAAATTTTTTATTGACCAATTTAACATCAATTTTATTCATTAACTGTCTTTTGCATTGTGTATGATGGCGCATGCACCCCATTACAGCTTCGCTGTGAGCAAGGTTAGTGACTTTGACTTAGAGGATGAAGTGTCGGAGTTTAGTCCTTGCAAGTAAATAATTTGAAAATCTCTGTGATAAATGTTATGAAATAAATGAGGATATACCGATGTAAATCCAACAAAATTTAGCAAAAACGTGTTTTAGGATACAGTCGAGAGGACTACGATCAAACTGAGTGAGTATGGTGAACATAAACGCGATACATGTGACTTCAAAGTTGACACTTGACTTGTGTGGTACTGTATCTGTACGTGAGTGACTCGAAGGCAAGGCATGTGGTCATGCCGAAGAAGCGAATTAGAACTGGAAGTTGGAAAGCAGTATCTGTGAACATTAAACCCGTGCGTCAAAAAGGAAGGCCACTGAGGAAACCATCACTATGCCTAAGATCACTACTAAGACTTCGCCAGCGCGACAGTCACCAGGTGATACTACGCTAGACTCGTCCACACCGATTACATCAGTGTTGAAGCAACTAGCAAATATATGTGCGGAGGCACCCTTGACTCAGCCTGATCGAGCCATGGATCAAGTCCCAACCAGTGATGACAAATGGGCGTTCCGGTAAATAAACAAATTGACTGAGTTTATTCGAATGTACGTGAAAATATATCATCGAGTAATTAATTTTCAGGTGTGACGGAATAGCGGAGTTCTTCGGGCGGCTATTACGCCCACTGATCGAATAGTACGATGTATGTTGTGCGTGAACACACCAACAGGAAGTCCGACGTCAGTTTCAACAATATCCGATGTTTATTTGGATGATTTAGTCCGATGTACGATCACGGTCACTCACACAATCGTAATCCCCACAATAGTCCGAAGTATTATTAGTCCAATATAAATTTGATATCCTCTAATCACAATATTTGGCGTAGTACCTCTCAATACAACTTTTCTCTTCAACAGATCCTACCCAACTACAATATCCATGGGAAAGCGCGGGGCCAAGTCTATGATGTGTGTGGGTTTTCCCGCGTAATGTGGCAGGTGTTCATGTGAAATGGCGGGAAAGTGATGTCATGTCTGTGTGGGCGGAGTCATGTGTCTGGGAATGTGGTGATTGGTGGGATTGTAGGAAGTGTTAACGTGAGCAGTGTTGTTTACATGTAGATGTGGTGCGAGGACGGTGCATGCCCGGTGACGTAAGGTAAGTAAGTATGAAGTCATGTGATGAATCTGTGCCGTGTATGTCGAGTGGGGAGAATGTGTCAGGGACGGGTTTCGGGCCATAACAGTCGTAAATATTCTACAAAACACCCCTTCGTCAAATTACCCCCTGGGAATTTACCCTCCCCGAAACCTAACTGTCCAAAAATCTAAACATGATAAGCTAAAAGTCCTAAAGGGAAACACATTCACCGCGCGAGACAATGATAAAGCAATGGATACAATAAAAGTTCTAACTGTCAAAATAAAGTCATTAGTCGGTCAGTCAACAGTCAGTAAGATGATATGAACACATTTGACAAATACATTTAAAACAACGACAGGTGACGATGAAACACATAAATCAACACATAAATCACAGTTAAAAGAATCACAAATATATACATATATATTATTGGAATGATAAAAATACTCCTCTACGTTCCCTAGCGGAACGGAAACATTTTAAAGTCCGAAATACCTGAAAATGACCAGGATTAATTGGTTCGAATTACACACATATATATATCATATGGTATGATTAGTACGATATGTACAGGACACAGCTATCCTGGTGCTGTGCCCTGGGGTACGAATTACTATCACCCTAGTCCATAGGGACGGTCGCGTCTCCGTGACGCTGGAGGCCGGGCGGCTGGCGATGCCTGTTGCATCAGCCGCCTCTGGTCGTCGGCCGGTAGGTGCGGTAACACCGACACGATGGTCGTCCACAATTCATCTGGAATCCCGGAAGTCTCCGGTGGTGACGACGGGGTAGCGGAAAGGCGGGCTCGAAGCTCCTGATTTTCCTCCCGTAAGTCCGTATTTTCCTGTTCCGCGGTGCGGAGCTCCTCCCGGAGTCGTCGGTTCTCCTCCAGGAGAAGGTGCGGGGCCGTGGGGGTCTGTCGCTCATGTAGCGACCCCATGCCGAAACCGATTGCCATGGCGCGGGCGGCAACAATGCGAGAGGTCGTGCAGGTTTCTTACGTAAGTCCGTTTCAGGTCCGGAAACTGGCTCCGAATCCGACACCGTGATTAAGTCCGAAGTAGGGGAATTTGTTCCCGATGCTCTGGCGGCTGTCGCTAGTTCGTCAAGTACGATGGGATGTTCCGGCTCATCCCCAGCCTCCACTATTCTCACGGCAAGTGGCAGTTCGTTATTATCGGCATCAGATGCCGTCTTCTTGTCCGGTGGCTTGTCTCTCTCCTTGTCGGAAGATGACATGGTTCGCACTTCGCTCACTGGCGTGAGCCCACACTCACTAGTCCGACCTTTATCCTAATACAAGGTGCGTACCAGGATTATTTACACACAAAGTTCGTAAAATGTTATTCAATAGTCTGTGCTATTGCGTGCTATTGCCGTACGAAGTATATATATATTCAAAGTAATGTCTAATTGTCTCTCAAGATCACTGTAGTATCAACACTTTTCCGATAGATGTTAACTCTCCAGTGTCCGCAGCCAGAATGACCCACTTCTAAAACTTTCCTGCTTATCTGGCATCCGTACACACACAAAGTGTCTTTTGCGGTTTTCCACAATCGGGGGTTGCGCTCTGTCTTATTGTCTTATACGTCTTTACGTTCGCTTGATCCATCTCGGCTCTCAGTCGTGCGAAGAGGGGGCGGTCCATCACCTAGGCAACGCGTGTACATCAAAGCTCTGGTTCATCACACCAGTCAGGCGGGGCAGTAGGTTAGCACACAGCTGCTCTATTTTCCCATAGTCCGACACAAACTTCTGGATAACGCAATCCAATCATTTCACTGTCCGTCTAGCATACAGTCAAAATTACTGCACCTTTTGCGTGCTTCCACTCTCTATTGAAGTTAACTGGGAATGTTTATGGGGGTGCCACGGGCGGCTTCAGTGTTTATTTGTGCTTCATGCTTTTCCGTGTGAACTCTTACAATTAGTCCGTTCCTTATCTGCACAATTAGCACACAATAAACTTTTGACCAACTGGTTTATAACAGATGATCACTGTCCGTACATATGCTGAGGTATAAATACCAAGCTCACAGAAGTTTGCTCAGTCCGTTCATTTTCATCTAGTGCCGTAGATAATGGAACCGCTGATATTATCATGAGGGGTGATGGGGTGATCTGGGCGGCCCTGCCGTGGCTCGTTGCATAATTTTCAATGAATGTGATGACAGATCGCGCGTTGGAATGCAGAGGTTTGTTCATAGCTGAATTCTGCTCCTGAGGGCATTCCCCTGAATTGTGTGTAGGGGGAGCAGAGGCTCTTATCAGACGCTTGCTCGGAAGACGGCTATCCTCTCACCTCGTCCGCGACAAAGTGATCTTACTCACGGCAGGACATGACTGACGGCTGACACATGGGTGGAATTGTTAGTCATGCAATATTTAGGTAGTGCGCAACAGGCGCGAGATGGTATGGAGAAGTACGAAGTTATATGCAATGCATAACACACATATACCACATTATAGCATCGTAACCGGCATCAATATTATAACGTCATATCAAGATTATATATGAAAATTGCCTCACTGACATCAGTACATAAAAATGGTTATTGAAATGAATATGTACATAATATTATTATATTATAAATATATTTTGGGGTGATATGACATCATAGTCCAATAGACAGGCATTTATTCATCATCATAGAGATCAGTCCTTTGGCACAGCCGTGGTTATCTGAACCGGGCTGGGCGGCGAATCATGCGTTTGGGTCGATTGTACGGAGCAGGCTGGGGCGTAGCCTCGCTTGTTGTTGAGTCCGTAGCAATCGCGGGTTTGGGTCCGCGGGGTTTTGGCGCTCGCTGTGAAGCGCTAGAGTTGGACTTGCGCGATTTTCGCTTCTGGCGACGGCGTCGCGGTCCGATTGCGGGACTTCTCCGACTGGCGGGTGATGACGAAGTATCAGTTTCGGTAGTCCGATCTGTATCTGACGACTTGTCTTGTACGATGACGTCCCAAGGATAGAGGAATTCCTTGAGGAGCTCCAGGGGATCGTTCGATGGTTCGGTCTTGGAGTCTGTGCTACTTGACGACTCAGGTGGCGATCCGACTTGAGGTTGAAAGTTCAGCAACTGTGCGTCGCCTTCGTACGGTTTAATGACGTCCAGATGGACGACTCTAGTATTTCGTGGATTGGAGACTAGAGCAATTCGATAGTCTACCTCAGTAACGCGTTCCAGGACTCTCCAGGGTCCGGTCCAGGGTCGGGCGAATTTGTTGTTCTGAGTGAGGGGCAGGTAGTAGTACCGTACCAATTCTCCCGGCTGGAACTGAGGACGAGATTTTGCATGTGCGTCATACCCCATTTTCTGGCGGGTTGCAGCTTTTTGCAGATGGTCTTGCGCAAACCCATGGGCAGCTCTGATGGCAGTTCGGAGATACTCGACGTATTCAGGTCCGCATGGAGGTAGCGGTTCTGGGTCATACGCAGGAAACATCAAGTCAACAGGCAAATTGCATTCATGTCCATATACCATCAGGTGTGGTGTACACCCGGTTGAGGAATGCACCGAGGTGCGGTACGCCATGAGTACATATGGTAAGTGCAGATCCCAGTCATTCCCACGATCACTGACGAATGCACTCAACATATTCAACAAAGTCCGATTGAATCGTTCGACTTGACCGTCACTTTGTGGGCGGTAGGGCGTGGTCCGAGTTTTCTTGGCGCCCAGAAGGCGTACAACGCTCCGAAATAACGACGACTCAAATTCCGTTCCTTGGTCGCTGTGTATGGCTTTCGGTACCCCGTGGTACACGATCCAACGATTCACCAGAACATCGGCGACATTTTTGGCCGTATGGCGGCGGAGCGGGAATGCGTCCGTGTACTTTGAAAAATAGTCCGATATGACAAGAATGTACCTGTGACCTCGTCCGGTAACTTTATGGGTATCTAAGATATCCATGGCAATACGATCAAATGGCGCCCCAGTTGGTAGTTGCGTTAGAGGCGATTTCTTGGGCGCTGGTTTTCCTTTCCGTGACACACACTGCGGGCAGCGGGCGCACCAGCGGGCAACATCCAAGGCGAGACCTGGCCAGTAAAACCGGTGCTTTACTCTCTCAACAGTCCGTTGTATTCCGAGGTGGCCTACGACCTTGAGGTCGTGGAGTTGGTGTAGAACCACCGTTCGTAATGCCGCTGGTAACACAGTTTGTACGACAGTCCGACCAGCTGGGTCCGGCTTGGTATTTCGTGTGAGGACTCCATCCTGTAGCGCTAACAAAGTCCATCGTGAAACTAAAGTTTTCACTTCCTCACCGTAGCGGGCGACTTCCTTTGACGTGGGTTTCGTTCCGTTCAATACCCACTGTCGTACGACTCTGACACTCGGGTCGACTTGCTGAGCGGCAACAATGTCCGCTGTTGAATAGTCCGACAACCATTCTTGTCCGTTCAGTTTCACATCCAATGCTCGCACACGTGCAGCTTGGCGTATTGAGATCATCCGAGACAAGACCGGTGATGTCATGGTATCACTGTCCAGGAGGTCTTTCTCGGGTCCGACAGGAACCACCGTAATCCGTCTGACGGGAAGTTCTCCAGAACTTGTTTCCGGGTCCGTGGGTGGAACGACTAAGCGTCCAGGGCAGTCCGAATGTTTGCAACTATGGCAGCGGGAAAGTCCGTCAGCATTTCCGTGGAGCTTTCCAGGACGATGTTCAATACGAAAGTCATATTGCTGCAGTTTGGCTAACCAGCGAGCCAACATACCGTCCGCATCGTTGTAGTTCTTTAACCAACGCAGAGAGCTATGGTCAGTTCGTAACAGGAATCTGCGTCCCCACAAATAATGTCGGTAATGCTGAATCATTTCAACGACAGCCAACAGTTCTCTATAGGTCGTACAATAATTCCGTTGCGTGCAGGACAGCGTCTTGCTTGCAAAGCCAATCGGGATTTCCTTTCCATTGACACGCTGTGAAAGCGCGCCTCCGATGGCGTAATCGCTGGCGTCGGTATCAAGAATGAAATAATCGTCCGCATCTTGTGACGGATGGGCGAGCTTGGGGGCCTTGATAAGTGCGTTCTGGAGCCTCCTAAAGGCGTTCCGTTGGGGCGATCCCCACGTGAAGCGACATTCACCCCGGGTGAGTGCCACCAGAGGTTCAGCAATTTCGGCATAGTCTTTTATGAACCTCCTGTGGTAATTAGCAAACCCCAGGAAAGCTCGTACGTCCGTAATCTCACAGGGAGTCGGCCATTCCCTAATAGCCTTGACCTTGTTCGGGTCCACCCTGATTCCTTGTCCACTGACGATAAATCCCAGATATAGGATTTCGCGTTGAAAGAGTTCGCACTTTTTGGGTTGTAAGCGCAACCCGGCAGTTCGTATCCGATCGAGGACCGCTTCCAGATTGGCAAGCGCCTGATCAAAAGTGCGTCCGTATGCTATCACGTCATCCAGATAGCACATACATCTGGTCCACAGATATCCGCGTAAGATGGTCTCCATGAGACGTTCGAAAGTCGCTGGCGCGTTGCTCAGTCCGAACGGCATAACCCTGAATTGGTATAGGCCTTTCCGGGTGGCGAAGGCCGTCTTGGGTCGGTCCGTCGTGTCCACCTCGACCTGCCAGTATCCCGAGGCGAGATCTAAGGCCGAGAAGTAGTTCGCTCCAGCGAGTGCGTCATGCATGTCTTGAATGTTCGGAAGAGGGTACGAATCTTTCCGTGTTACGTCATTGAGCAGACGATAGTCCACACAGAATCGTACCTGTCCGTTTTTCTTTCGTACCAACACCACTTGTGAACTCCATGGTGATTCCGAAGGTTCGATACATCCAAGTCGCAACATTTTGTCAACTTCCTCATCTATGATGTGTTGTTGCGCTTGGGGTATGCGACGTTGTCGCTGACGAATTGGGGCGCTTGTACCCGTGTCGATCCGATGTTGCACTACATGCGTTCGTCCGAGCTGTCCGTCGGGGCACATGAAAGTGTCTCTGTACCGATATACCAAATTGGCACAGCACCGTTGCTGTCCAGGTGCTAGTCCGGCACGGTCCACCATCTCCCGTAGGTGTGGCGGGAGGTCTTCGTAATGGTTAACGTTCGTGTGGGGAACTTCCGGTTCCTCTCCTGACTTCGGCAGAGCGCCCACAATACTGTCAACGGGGCTCGCTGTGGCTATTGGATCTGAGCGAGTCAGAGTTACGCCCGTATCCGCGGGGTTCACCACAGTCACTTTAACACACTTCCGGTTCAATGAGGTCAACGTGCGACCCATAATCAAGTCTGTTTCCTCCGGAAAGTCTGTTTCCTCGGTACAAGTTCGACTACGGCCTCGCTGCGTGGCGGTACCGTAACGGCTCGACGTACAGCCATGCGTACAACATTAGCTTCGAAGTCCTTGTATGCAAACAGGATCTCTTTATTAATTTCGACAGTTCCATCACCGTAATTAACGATGGCTTTCGTTTGTCGGAAGAAATTCATGCCCAAAATCATTTCGTCATGAATCGCTGCTACACAAAATGTCACTGTCATTTCTTTCGTTCCGACCTTGATCGTAAGGTCTAGAAGTCCGTCGATCGGGCTGGAGTCTCCGTTGACATCCCGAATGGTCGCCATGGTCGGGCGTAGGGTGCGCTGTTCGACAGGCACGTGTCGCATCATGTCCTTTCGGAGCAGGGAAACCTGTGCTCCTGAGTCCATTACTGCTTTAAAAGTTCGTCCTCCAACATGCACTGGCAATTTCCAGCACTCATGGGCGGCCAGACTTCGACTGATAACAATCGGTCCATCGAGGTCCTCCTCAGGCAGTAGGAGTGGAAGTTTCAGTCTCCCCGGCTTGGTTTCAGGTCCCGATGGGAAAGCGTAAAAGCCTCCATCATCCGACACCCATTCGATTTCAGACATAGAGTCCGTTCCAGTATCGCCGGTGGTGCGTGTCGACACCCCTTCGTGACGATTAGTCCGTGATGGCCTGCGTGGCAATGGTTCCGACACCCCTTCGTGGAGGGATTCCGTACCTGAAGTCGACGAAGCACACTTGGCGCACACCCCTTCGCGGAGCGGAAGGGCCCGTGGTGTCGGCGCCAGCTTGGTTGACGTCGTGTTCGTAGCTGTGGACACAACCACTGGTTTGGAGCTTTGAGCGTAGCTCGGTTTAACGGAAGGTTCTTGCTCCGCAGTTCCTTCCTCCCTTAGTTTGACGGCCTGGCCTGTGGTGGTGGTTGGGCCGGTGGCGTCGTAGCCATTGGCTGAGAATTCGAGTTCGGTATACCGATCTGTCCGTTATTCCGATTTGCGCCAGATCGTGGCGGGAACGGTTTCATTCCGTTTCGTACCAATATGTCCTTCAAACGGAAACACCGTATCCATCTATGTCCGGGTTTCTTACAAAAGAAACATATTTCAGTTCGACCTTTAGGCGTCGCCACGAGCTTGAGCGGTGGCTCGTAGGACAGAGTACAGTGTGTTCTCACCATATTGTCCGCACTCATCACTGACAACACACTGGAATGCTTCCGTGACCCATTCGCGAGAGCAGGAAGGGACGGAATGTTCTTCACACCCTTGCAGTCCGGTCGTGTCGCTATCTGCAGGGTCGTAGTATGCAGTGATCTGATCGGGAGTGGGCGTATCCCAATGGTTCGATTGTCCGATCGCACATGAAAGTTTGTCATTCATTTCCGTGTCGTTGACGTACCCATGGTAGGTAGCGTCCGCTCGGCGGGTATCGTGTGGTTGGTCCCTCTTGATCCATTGCTGTCGACTCTCCGCTTTCAGTACAGCCGTGAGTGCGTCGCTGTACGAAGTAAATGTCATTACACAAAGTCTATCCGCAATATGGTCAGGCTGACCATTGACAAATTGCGAAATAACAGTTCGTTGGAGAAACTCAGGTGTGACGTCATCAAACACCTGTTCTGCTATGGCTTGTAACCGTTCAAGGAAATGTTCGGCATCTTCTTTCCGTTCACGCTTCAAGAAAGGAAAGTCGTCTCGTTTCGACTGTCGGCGGGCAGCGGGTTCCGACCCTTCCAGGAGACGACGCCTGAATTCATCCCAAGGCGTGTTGAACGGAATGTTCGGAGCGATTGCTTCCGCTCGTCCGCGTAACGTACTACGGAATGTCGTAGTTTTGTTCAGGTCCGTGTACGTGAATGCAGCCATAAACTGTTCGAAGCTGCGGAGGTACTGGTTCAGATTACCCTCCTTAAACGTGGCTCGCCACTGTGCTGGTTTGGCAGTACTCAGCGCTAGCGTCGGGATGATGGGCGCTTGTGATGCCGCTGTCGTAGCGTGGGCAGTCGTCGCAGAAACGGCGGGAGTTGGCGGCGCGACCTCCGTGGTCGGTGCGGCAGTGGTCGTGGTGACCGGTACGACGTATGGCGTGGCGTCGGGTGCGGGCGGATAGCCAGCGTGATTTGACAATGGCGCGGTTTGGGAGACCGGTCCGTATGGCGGCGACATTTCCGGCATTCCGTATGACGGAGTTGGGTGTGACATTGGTGGGAACTGATATCCCGAACCAGGAGCGTACACACCTGGAACTACTCCAGGGTTTTGCGGCACAATTCCCAAATTGGGCACTATTCCGTGATTGTACGTGGCAACACCGTACACTGGTACTCCATGGTTTGGTACAGCTACTCCCCCATGATTGTGCATGGGCACCGCATTTCCATAGTTCGATACTGCTACTCCCCCATGATTGTGCATGGGCACCGCATTTCCATGGTTGGGCACGTAGCCGTGTGAGGCGGAATGTTCCGCTGGTAGCGACGGTTCGCCGTGCGATGGTCCGATGTTGACTACCGGTGGTGGCAGATGCGCGGGGTGCGTGTTTTCGCTGGTGTCGGAGATCGGTACTCCGATGTTGCGCGGTCGGCGATCAATGGTGTCGCTGGCGTATCGGACCTCCGATCTCGGCGCGGGTGCGTGGAATCGTGTCAGCGGGTCGTTCGTCTGGGCGGCGTTGAACCTGGGGTCGGCCGCGGGGGTACTCTCGGTGGCGGCTCTTCTCCGGTTCGGCGGGTGGACATCCGACAGCTCTCCCGTGACGACTGGGTCGGCCGGTACTCTGGAGTACACCGGCGGGGTTCGGTCGGGTCGCGTCAGTGTGTGGATTGTTACCGATGGGCGCGACATTACATTGTCATGTCGCGGATACAGTTCAGCACGCGTATCCGATTCATGCGACCATTGTTGGACACGCGACCGACTCGGCGGGTGCGTCAGCATTGAATTGTCATAGTTCGTTGGTCGTACACTCACCGACTTAGGTAGCGGGTCGGTATTGGGTTGGCGCTGGAAGCGCGCATAGTCCGTTTCACTTCCGTCGCTTGGTCGCGACCTTGGCGGTCCGGCAGGTGTCGCGTGGTATGACCGCGCATGCGCGTCAAGGATTTCTGTCACCGTGCGCGATGGCTGGTACGGGTCACCGTCCAACAGTTCTTCAAGGTTACTATCGGCTCGCATCCAGTCCGGCATGTACTCTACTGATGCCGCCGACGATAATTCGTACAGTTCGTTTGGCGGTTGTACTTGCGATAGCGTAATAGTATCGCTCATCGCCACTGACCTTGGTCGTGCAGTTCGCTGGTTCGCTGGGACCAGATTCATCGTCACCTCATCTTCCGGGCTTGGTCCGATCGGGTTCCGAGTCGTAGATCGGGTATTCATCAAAAGTTCGTACGTCGGGATAGTTCGTAAGCCGAGAACTGGCCTTCGCTATCCTGGTCACGGCACCAATGTGACGGAATAGCGGAGTTCTTCGGGCGGCTATTACGCCCACTGATCGAATAGTACGATGTATGTTGTGCGTGAACACACCAACAGGAAGTCCGACGTCAGTTTCAACAATATCCGATGTTTATTTGGATGATTTAGTCCGATGTACGATCACGGTCACTCACACAATCGTAATCCCCACAATAGTCCGAAGTATTATTAGTCCAATATAAATTTGATATCCTCTAATCACAATATTTGGCGTAGTACCTCTCAATACAACTTTTCTCTTCAACAGATCCTACCCAACTACAATATCCATGGGAAAGCGCGGGGCCAAGTCTATGATGTGTGTGGGTTTTCCCGCGTAATGTGGCAGGTGTTCATGTGAAATGGCGGGAAAGTGATGTCATGTCTGTGTGGGCGGAGTCATGTGTCTGGGAATGTGGTGATTGGTGGGATTGTAGGAAGTGTTAACGTGAGCAGTGTTGTTTACATGTAGATGTGGGGCGAGGACGGTGCATGCCCGGTGACGTAAGGTAAGTAAGTATGAAGTCATGTGATGAATCTGTGCCGTGTATGTCGAGTGGGGAGAATGTGTCAGGGACGGGTTTCGGGCCATAACAGTCGTAAATATTCTACACAGGTCTCTTTGGTTTTTACAATTATGCAGGAAACTTACGGTGTTGCTCCTCCTGCCCCAAGAACATATCCGTCCCACATTCGAATCTATGGCCTCCCTAGAAGATTCCAGTCCAGCACTGACTGAACTATTTCCAGGCAACGTGGGTCCCCAGCAGTGTTCATCCTTCTAGACACCCACAGAGGTTGATGTTCCGGATGGCCACCCGAACGAACCATGACCTGAAGAGTTGGCACTGTCGTAACAGTTCTCTCCGCCATAATCCACAACTTTTAAAAATATTTTATAATAATAGTTATACAGTTGAAGAACTTAGTGAAATTATAAAAATGTGATTTGATCATTGTATTAGGATGATTATGAGCACCGTACCGGTATGTCCGAAAAAAAGTCAAGGACTTGCAAGGCCAGTGTCCTGTAGCTGTACGGGGGATAAATGCGGGGCAGCTAGCATGAGGCATACCAAACCCATTCAGGCGACATGCAGTTTGGTCTGTGTCTTTGTGTGTGTAACAATCCCCGACTTGATGAAAGCTTTAGCTAGGGTCCATGAGGCTCATAGCATTTCTGGACGGTTACCATTCGGAAAAGCAGTCGACAGCACAATCCACGAATTTGAAATGTTGATTGATTTCAGTAACAAACCAACGTGCATGTATTTAAGTTTTGAGTGTGTGCCAAGGGTCATGGAGCAATAAAAGTGCTGCAACCCTGACTACTTCCGATGGCATCATTAACATTCTATGGACGATCATCGATCAACAGAGGTAATTTGATGCATCTGATGTGGGCTATCTTGGTATAGCAAACCCTTGTCAGGGCCTAATATAATATTGCAGGGAGTCTGTTCCCCATAACGCGTCCAAGAAACCAGGGGCGGATAAAGGATTTAGTGGAAGACTGGTCCAAATGGAATGATGCGAGCCTTCTGCAGTCGGGGGTCTGAGATTCGATTAAGGGCCCACAAGCCAGAGCCTTTTTCATATCCTGTGGTAGCTTCTTTCATCATCTGAGTATAAATATCAGATAAATTCACCATGAACACTTTTGTCTGAAACATATTTTGACTTCGGGAAAACCCCAAACTGGCACCGTTACTGTGCGTCAAACAACATTTTCGGGAGAGCAGGGAGAAAACCTACCACAATACGTCCCCCGTACAATTGCAGGAAAGCCAGCAGCTTGGTTTGGGAAATGTTGATTTTCCAGGCGACAACCACATCGTCTGGGTGCAACAGGTCCAACGGACAAGTGGTTCAGAGGTGTTTTTCACCAGATACCAGATCTCTCAGAAGAAGAAAAACAAAGCCGCCGTGAGCATAAACACGTCAGTCAACGGGATGCCAATGTGATAACCAATTGCTTTGACCTGCTCGGTAAATCTATCAAATTGATGGTATTATACTTAATCTATCATTATTGCTCAGACGTAACGCTGACCAGGTTACAACTGAAGGACAAGCCACAACGTGTTTTCAGCTGTGATGAAATTGGCTTCAGTGGGAAGGAGCAGCCCCGCCAGGACATCATCACACGAAGGGAAAACAGGTCAGACACGTTCAGGTGAGATCATGAATTCATACCTACATAATTGTTTCCGTCACATTCTGTGCCATTATTCCTCATTGCAGCCATTGGTACTATTTCCCTGTGTATTCCACGTCACGATTACAGCTCAGTAGTGCTGATCATATCATCATCCCGGGGATGGGAAAGTGATGCCGTCTACAAAGGCAGTCTTCCGCATAAGAGATACAAAGAAACTATGTCAGCGAATTGGCTGTTCAGAAAATTCGACTCGAGGAAATTAAACTCATTACCCTTCTAAAACGTACTTCATTAATATGTATTTATCATGTATTTAAGAAGAAATACAATAAAATACCATGAAGGCTACATGGACACCACTCTGTGTGCCCAGACCTGTGATCATTTGGTTTGTAAGAATCTTTCTCAGCAACGGCGGCTGAATGCGTCCCGTCCTGCTGGTATTTAACAATCCTGAGTCACATAACAGTTACAAACTCCTCCAGAAAGCCACGGAAGAACAGGTACTAGAGGTGCAAAATCTAATTCAGTATGACATTCCCTTAACACGTCAATTAGTTGTCACATCTAATTGTTTTTTTTGTTTTTGTTTTTACCTTTTTGAGGTTGAGATCCTAGACATACCTGCCCACACCACCCACATACCTCAACCTTCAGATGTCACTGTTCTCTAACCAGTCAAAGCGAAGTTCGCCGAGTTGGCTGCATCCCTTGGCATGTTACATTCCAACATCATTTCCAGTTGCCCATAGTTTTGAATTATGCCATGGATAAGATTTGCTCACTTAAATAATCCTTTTGAAAAGCCGGAATCCCCACTTGATTTTCAGGCCATAAAATGGACCCAAAGACATGATTCGGTTAACCCTACACCCCTCATCATCAACTCATCCGGATCCACCGCAGAGTTTCTAAAGCACAGAATGGGATCTACGACAGCAAAAACTGCAACAACTTGCAACTTTTTACGACTCCCAAAAATGCAACTCCTCTAGAAGCTCCCACCACAGGCGTACCAAATGGTGCTATAGGCCATCAAGTGATCCGGTACTGACATCCAGTCCAAAGTGTTTTGAAACTTCATAATCAAGTTCGGTACACAATCTTCGGTAGCTGGAGAGAAGCGTTCTGAGAGGAAACTGTCCCTCTAGGACGAATGATCACAAGTGAGGAGATGTTAGCCTCTTTGGAAAAGAAGGAGTTGAGGGCGAAGGCGGGGAGGAAATGAAGAGAGAGGAAGCAGCGGAATCGAAGTTGGAACGTTTAGAGATGGCGACAAAGAAAACGTCGTCGCTAAGAGGAAAAGGCAGGGGACAGGGAAAGGAAAGCACACTTCAATTCTTATATGGTTGTCAATGATTTACTTGTCAGTTACTTATAAAGGTGTATAAATTTGAAGAAAATAATTTGTAGCCAAGTTAGGACGCACCGCTCGTAACGTAGTTTATCCAACACTTTTGCACATTTGATTTTCCCGTACTTTTCCCGTACGGTCAGTTCAATGCACGATCATGCATGCACGTAAAAATGATAATTATTCACAGCAAAGGTTAGTGCATACTCTGTTAGTGTATAGTTGGACCGTTTCCTTTGTTGTTGACTGGTTACTATCGCATGGTACTTCATGTATTTCTGCGAATAGGAACCTCCAGCACTTTAAGTCAGATGATGCCCGCGGACGCGGGTCTCTCACCAATACAGTAGTGGCCTCGTCCTTGTGCATTATCATATATATACCGCATGAACTCAGCAAGGGATGGGTTCTGAGTTAAGCAGGCGTGTAGACCATTTTGCGTTGGACAAATGTATCCATTTCTCGTTTCTTTTCCAAAGCATAATTGCATCCAAGTTGTCGTGCTTTCGAGTGCTGTAGAAATTGTGCGTGCACAGCGCGACGTCTGGAAAATATGGAACTCACCAACAATGTTACTGAACTGCGCCCAGTTAATTAAATGTACCTCCTACCGGCCAAGCACAGCTGGACACACATGAATGAATTTCTAGATTTCAGGCATTAAAGGGTGCCAAAGTACGACGTCATTTCTGCTTCTAAACAAGTGTACGGCCTTTATTTCAAGTGAGCAGTACTATTGAATTAGAGTTGTTCAGAACCAGTAGGCGGATTAAATCTTATGTTATTCAAATAGTGGCCCAAGTACCGTACACTGCTCCTTAATACTACTCGTTCACTGAAAACATACCATTTAATCCGTCTCGCACCTTTTTAATCTTTATTGAAAATAAAGGACGGCGCAGGATATGATACTTGGGCCCAAATAGTCTACGTGATGACTTCGGCTCTCTATTGTACACGCAGAAGCTTGAGAGGGATGAGAGGAAGATTGAGGGGGTTGGGTAGGGTGGGTGAAAGTCGCATGACGATACACAGTGATTCTGGTAACAAATGAATATACTCTGATTTTTTAAACTCGTTTACACCTTTTTACTCGTTTTTAGGTTACCGGACCTATGGTCCGATAACCTATTGGCATGGCGTTGCGTCCGTCGTCCGTCGTCCGTCGTCGTCCGTCGTCGTCCGTCGTCGTCGTCGTCGTCGTCGTCCACATTTTTATCTTTTTTGTTTTACGGGCGAATTCTTCTGAAATTTTGCACAAAAATACTTAAAAATAATTCAAGAAGGAGGTATTTTTTAGTTTTTTGATTTTCGCATTTTTTTCAAAATGGCGGCCGTTTTCGACGAAAAATGCCTGATTTTGGACTTTGGTGGCCATTTTCTCAAAATCTGTTCAGTAACTTTTTTTCTTTTTGATACATAACACTCCAGATATGTACTCATATGATGTCTATAAATTTCGTTGCGCTTGAATCGCTCGAAGTGGACCATTTTGGCCCAAACTCGGCCCAAATGGGACTTTCCCATGTTAAATTCTCCTATGCTTTATAATGGGACACATTATGCCTAATATCTCACTTAATATTGAGATTAGAGACTAGGAATCAATTATGGACATATAGGAAATGATATACGCTGAATATTCTTGTGATCTTGAATTTGACCTCTGACCTCAATTTCAAGGTCAGAGCACAAAATGGCTGATATCTCGCTTATTATCGACTCTACAGCTTAGGAATCAATTGTGGACATATAGGAAATGATATGTATGCTGAATATTCTGATGACCTTGAATTTGACCTTTGACCCCATTTTCAAGGTCATAGGACAAAATGGCTAATATCTCGCTTGTTATCGACTTTACAGCTTAGGAATCAGTTATGAACATATAGGAAATGATATATGCTGAATATTCTCGTGACCTTGAATTTGACCTTTGACCTCATTTTCAAGGTCACATAACAAAATGGCTAATATCTCGCTTATTATCGACTTTACAGTTTAGGAATCAATTGTGAACATATAGGAAAGGATATATGCTGAATATTTTCGTGACCTTGAATTTGACCTTTGAACTCATTTCCAAGGTCACAGGACAAAATTGCTAATATCTCGCTTATTATCGACTTTACAGCTTAGGAATCAATTGTGAACATATAGGAAATGATATATGCTGAATATTCTAGTGACCTTGAATTTGACTTTTGACCTCATTTTCAAGGTCACAGGACAAAATGGCTAATATCTCGCTTATTATCGACTTTACAGCTTAGGAATCAATTGTGAACATATAGGAAATGATATATGCTGAAAATTCTCATGACCCTGAATTTGACCTTTGACCTCATTTTCAAGGTCACATGACAAAATGGCTAATATCTTGCTTATTATCGACTTTACAGCTTAGGAATCAATTGTGAACATATAGGAAATGATATATGCTGAATATTGTCATGACCTTGAATTTGACCTTTGACCTCATTTCCAAGGTCACAGGACAAAATTGCTAATATCTCGCTTATTATCGACTTTACAGCTTAGGAATCAATTGTGAACATATAGGAAATGATATATGCTGAATATTCTCATGACCTTGAATTTGACCTTTGACCTCATTTTCAAGGTCACAGGACAAATTGGCCAATATCTTGCTTATTAGCGACTTTACAGCTTAGGAATCAATTGTGAACATATAGGAAATGATATATGCTGAAAATTCTCGTGACCTTTAATTTGACCTTTGACCTCATTTTCAAGGTCACAGGACAAAATGGCCAATATCTTGCTTATCAGCGACTTAACAGCTTAGAAATCAATTGTGAACATATAGGAAATGATATATGCTGAAAATTCTCAGGACCTTGAATTTGACCTTTGACCTCATTTTGAAGGTCACATGACAAAATGGGTAAGATCTCGCTTATTATCGACTTTACAGCTTAGGAATCAATTGTGAACATATAGGAAATGATATACGCAGAATATTCTCATGACCTTGAATTTGACCTTTGACCTCATTTCCAAGGTCACAGGACAAAATTGCTGATATCTCGCTTATTATCGACTTTACAGCTTAGGAATCAATTGTGAACATATGGGAAATGATATATGCTGAATATTCTCGTGACCTTGAATTTGACCTCTGACCTCATTTTCAAGGTCACAGGACAAAATGGCCAATATCTTGTTTATTAGCGACTTTACAGCTTAGGAATCAATTGTGAACATATAAGAAATGATATATGCTGAAAATGCTCGTGACCTTGAATTTGACCTTTGACCTATTTTCAAGGTCACAAGACAAAATGGCCAATATCTTGCTTATAAATTAGCGACTTTACAGCTTAGGAATCAATTGTGAACATATAGGAAATGATATATGCTGAAAATGCTCGTGACCTTGAATTTGACCTTTGACCTATTTTCAAGGTCACAGGACAAAATGGCCAATATCTTGCTTATTAGCGACTTTACAGCTTAGGAATTAATTGTGAACATATAGGAAATGATATATTCTGAAAATTCTCATGACCTTGAATTTGACCTTTGACCTCATTTTCAAGGTCATCAGGACAAAATGGCTAATATCTTGCTTATTATCGACTTTACAGCCTAGGAATCAATTGTGAACATATAGGAAATGATATATTCTGAATATTTTAATGATATTGAATTTGACCTTTGACCTCAATTTCAAGGTCAGTCATTTTATTTTCAAAGTCAGATTACAAAATGGCTTATATCTCGCTTATTATCAAATTTACAGCTTAGGGGTCCATAGTGAACATATAGGAAATGATGTATGCTGAATAGTTTGGTGATCTAGAATTTAACCTTTGATCCCATTTTCACGGTTAGAGATATGGCGATTTCAGTGGTCACCTTGAATTTGACTTTCAACTTTCTCGGCTTAACTCTGTATATTTCTCCGGTAACCTTACTAGCCCATTGGGCTAATTTTTGCCTTTAGTTCATTCAAGTTACTTCGAGCGAACTATTCAACTGAATATTGCATATCTGTGGTACAAACGGCAATTAATTCACACAAATTTGCCTTCCGGAACGCTATCTGTTTCTTTCAAAACGCGAAAGTTTTATTTAAGCGAGGATTTGCTTGAACCATGGGCGCCGACATATTGCTTGGTCACCCGGCAGCTAGCCGCCGAACGTTATCTGACCCAATTCTTTTGTGTTGGTGTCAGGTCATGTTTATGTTAACGTTCTGTTGTCGTCAAAAGTCCGACATATGATGTAAACAGGTGAAAAATAATTTCCAAGTAAGTACACTTTTATAATCTATTCGATTCCATGTCCGAGGATGTTCTGTAAAGTTGTGCATCAAGATCGCTACACTGGGACTAACACATTGGAGGAAAAGTGTCTTGCACTGCGACGATGTAACACTAAAGTCCGGGATGGATGTAAACTTCCCTCAATTTGGAGCATGAAAAGTTAGTATTTTTGAGGGAAAATTAGCATACATGTACAAAGGTTGTTCAGTTTGAAGTTCATATACAATACATTGTTGTATCTGTCCGATATTTTGTGTTGTCAATTAATCCTTGATATGTAAATGTTCTGAGGCTCGGGTAAACGTTCTGTTGATGCTTGAAATGTAATCATGGATTTCTACTCTCACCATATGGAAGCAACATTTATGAGGTTGAGATTCTCGAGCTTTTAGGTTCACTGTTGGGTACATTGTATAGGACGAACGAAACTGAACAACAATCACATATATTAAATCCTGACTATAATTCGATCCACAGCACGTTAACCACGGTAGCAGAACGTCATTTGAACAACAAAACAATTATTACTCGTGTGTTACACCTATTCGTGCCCTGTTTTCACATACTATCCAATATGTACATTCAATGTTACATATGACATTTCGCAATATTGTTTTAGGACTGAAATTAGGTACAAGAATACGTTGAATAGTGAACGATATTCGTGGGAATGAGCAACGTGTCAACATTACATGACACTTTTCTCAAAAATGGGCTATAAAATTAAGACTCAGAGCAATGCATACAATTCTAGGGTATTCGGGACATGGAATCCACATGTAGTCGATGCACAAGTCCAACAATATGATGAGGAAAATATATTTTGTTCCCGTATATCTTCAGATCTGGTGCAATAGAACGTTAACATAAACATGACCTGACTCCAACACAATGGAATTGGGTCAGTTAACGTTCGGCGGCTAGCTGCAGGGTGTTGGTTCTCGACAACTGATGACGGAATCCAAATGGTTCAAATTAGTCATAATAGGGGGATCGGGTTGTCAGTTGTCGTCAAGGTGCCTGCACGTGCGAGTCATTTCGAATCAGTTTACCTGCGTGGGCGGTCCCGTATCCTAACTCTGGCCCCTATGCAAATTATCCGAACAGAATCGCCCATCACGTGCCAAAGGAAAACAATATTTGTTGGCATGCAAACGACAGGATTTCATGGAAAATTTATCATTGCAGTAGATTGCTAACTCTCACAGTTCTATGAGCAGAAGTCTGAAAGTTTGCAGAAAAATGCCGTTTGATCTCCAGGTGAAGTATGCCAAGTTACAATACGATACCATTAAACATCGCAAAAATATCGGCAAAAAACGGTGTGAACGAGTTAGAAAAATCAGAGTATACACTTGACGTGAGAATTTCCACTCTGACCAATCAGGTCATCGGACTAAACGTCTGGTGACCTAAAAAAATCAAGCAATCCGAATGGTCAGTGAAAATCAAGTGGAAAACACTCTGACGTTGGGGTAAATTACGACAATACCAGCTTCCTGTGTTTTTGCAGTACAACATGGCTGCGTTCACCAGGGGGCATGCGTTACATAGTTTACACAGACACCACATTCGGTATAGTAAAACCAACAATGTGCTGTTAATACATTGGCCTGATGGCTCACTCTTCTCGGGGTCAGTTCCCAACAAACCAACATCATGATACTTGTATAGTGGTAGATGCTCAAATACGGATAAAAACGTAATGTATAGTGAAGTAGATTGTGAAGTAGATTGAGCTTTAGTAGGATGAACATTCAGCCGATTGGCCAAATCAGTCTGTATCGGGAGTGCTAAATCGTACAGCTTCCATGACGAGAATTAGTAACGACGAGGTAGAAAGCTCGTAGTACCATATTACCACCGTTGTGATTCATATCGTGGTGTCCCTAATCTGATTTGCAGGGGAATATGAGGAGAACACTTCGTGAAATTATAGAAAATTACATACCGATTCAATTGTACAAAATGGTTATCGAAGTTATACGATTCCCGTCTCGGAGAGTAATATAGTATATAATGTAAAGCCAACGGCAGCCATATAGTTAGATATTGATTACTGGAGATCTTGAAACTAATTAACTTCATCCTCTTATAACTAATTTAACTTTATCCGCTTGCACCCAAGATTTCCCCGTTGATTGCGCATGAAAACATAGCACCAAGGGTGCTGTAGCTTACCGGCAATCATGAGAAACGCAGAGTATTGATTTTCTAACATATACATTGTTACACTGATCTTGAACTCTAATTGTCAAAACGTGTTCGTAAATGTTGCTGGAAACACATTTTCTGCATGGACTATAATCATGATAATACGAAATCAAATTAACATCACAAAGGTACATAAAGAGAATCTTATACATTATTTTGAGAAAAACTGTCCGAATAGATTTTGACAAAATGGCCACCAAAGACAAAATTTATCGTTTTTGACCTTTCAAGGTCATTGAAGTTCAAATTCAAGGTCACCACTCAAACCGCAATATATGATTTCCCATTTGAATGGCCCAAAAAAAAATTGTTTTTTTTTTTGCTGGAAATGGCTCAAAACGTATAGTGGCTTGATTTTGGACAAAAAATTTTTTTTTTGCCGATCCGTCGAAAAATCAAAATGGCCGCCATACACAGACCGGCGATTCAAGGGCAACGAAACTTATACACATCATAGAGGTACATGAGGGGAATGTTTTAAAACAAAAATCTTAAAACTGATCAGACAGTTTGTGAGAAAATGGCCATCAAAAATCCAAAATTGGCCATTTTTCGACAAAAAGGTCGTTTTGACCTTCCAAGGTCATTGAAGGTCAAATTCAAGGTCATTACTCAAACCGCAATATATGATTCCCCATTTGAATGTGCCAATACTTAGGCTCTATCTTCGAATGTTCTATGAGTTTACTCTGAACAGCTCCCATTATGAAGGAAAATTGGGTGAAAAAACTGATCAGACAGTTTTTGAGAAAATGGCCTCCGAAGTCCAAAATTGGCAATTTTTCGTCAAAAATGGCCGCCAAATAGGCAAAAACGATTCAATCAAAAAAATTCTTTAGATACTGGCCCAAGGTATGTTCTGACAAATTTATGGGGAACTTCATCATGTCAAAAAAATGTTACAGACCCGGACGGACGACGGACGGACGAACGACGGACGAAATACCACGACAATAGCTTATCGGCCCAAAGGGCCGGTACGCTAAAAATTGAACATACTCGTATCTGTACCATTTTTCTCAAATTGCAGCTACATTTGCGCAGAAATCGTTGTCCAGTTCCGGTTTGGATATCGGACCGGGTGACCACTTCAGCGTGATCGTTACCACTCTCGCGAGCTAAAATAACAGTACACCAAAGGTGCTGCAGCGTGCCGGTGAAATGCATGTAAATCGTAAATAGTATGAGTACGAGGTCTATCTTAAAATGAATACAGTGTTTTGTATCGAACATTTTGAGCTACTGTGGCAGATGATGCTCAGCGTTTTGACAATTCATTATCTCGATAAATGAAAACGAACAAATTATAAGCCACAGCAACGGTGTTGCTATGTATGTCACCAAAACGCATAACGCATTCTACACGTAGCTCAATACTGGGGTTGCAATCACACATACACCTATCTGATACAGTCAAAGATTTAGGTGTTTGACAAAAATCCTCAGATGACCGAACAAGTTAATGCCATCGTCCAAAGTATCTACTGGCCTGTTTTTAGCTTACCGACCCATAAGGGCCGATACGCTATTGTCGTGGCTTTTCGTCCGTCGGCGTCGTCGTCTGCATTGTTTGTTAGCATTTTTTAAAAATCTTTTCTGGGGGCTGATGAATGTGCCCATAAATTTGTGTGAATATTTGTTGGGTTAATACCCCCCAGACGTTTGTTTTCTTCATTTTTGGGATTAATTTGTTTATGCAGTTTTGGCGGCCATTTCTACGCCGAAAATAGCTGTTTTTGCATGTTTTTCAACTTTAAAAATTATTTTCTCATAAATTGTCTGATCAGTTTTGAGATTTTAGTTTCAAAATGTTCCCCTCATAATCAGATAATGTGTATAAGTTTCAATGCCCAAATGGGATTTCCCCATGTTAAATTCCCCTATGCTTTATAATGGGTCACATTGTTCCTGATATCTCACTTGATATTGAGACTAGAGACCAGGAATCAATTGTGGACATACAAGAAATGATATATGCTGAATATTCTCGTGACCTCGAATTTGACCTCTAGCATCATTTCCAAGGTCAGAGCACAAGATGGCTAATATCTCACAAATATTGACTTTACAGCTTAGGTATCAATGGTGGATATATAGGAAGTGATATTTGCTGAATATTCTCGTGACCTTGAATTTGACCTTCGACCTCATTTTCAAGGTCAAAGCATAAAATGGTTATTATCTCGCTTATCATCGACTTTACCACTTAGAAATCAATTGTGGACATATAAGAAATGATATATGCCGAATATTCTGATGACCTTGAATTTGACATTTGACGTCATCAAGGTCAGAGTACAAAATGGCTGATATCTCGCTTATTATTTAACTTAAAGCTTAGGAATCAATTGTAGACATATAGGAAATGATGTATGCTGAATATTCTTGTGACCGCGAATATGACTTTTGACCTCATTTTTAAGGTCAGAGCATAAAATGGCGCATATCTCATTTATTATCGACTTTACAGCTTAGAAATCAATTGTGGACATATAAGGAATGATATACGCTGAATATTCTTGTGACCTTGAAGTTTGACCTCACTTTCGGAGTCAGAGCACAGTAGCTAATATCTCGCTTATTATGGACTTTGCAGTTCAGGAATCAATTGTGGACTGATGAAAATGATACATGCTGAATAATCTCGTGACCTTGAAATTGACATCTGACCTCATTTTCCAGGTCAGAGCACAAAACGAGTAATATCTCTCCTATTATCGACTTTACAATTTAGGAAATAATTGTGTACATGAATGATATATGTTGAATATTCTGGTGATGTTGAATTTGAACTTTGACCTTACTTTCAAGTTCAGATCACGAAATGGCTAATATCTCGCTTATTATCTACTTTACAGCTTAGGAATCAATTGTGGACATGTATGAAATGATATATTTTGAACATTCCAAAATGTTCTAGTTTACGTTTTTTTTGGCATCATCAAAATCTAACTATTGGTGGTAATAGATTGATACTTACATTCATACCACTGAGTTGGTGTCACTGCTGGCGGGCGTTGAATCTGTCCCCGAGGATACCATCAACTCAGTAGCCTTCTGGCTTGTGATTAGGTACTTATGTACTTGTCATATATCTATCCCATGGGGTTTGTTTCAGATTTCTAAATTATTGTCATAGGCTGTTGGGCAGTTGTATACTAATTCCATCAGGTGTACAGTAGAAACAACTATATTTAACACACTGTCTGCCCCTGATGACACCAGTGTGTCTTTGGATAAACTATTTGGTCGGGTCTTGTTTCTATTCCAAAATGTTCTATATTACGTTTGTTTTTGGTATCATCAAAATCTGACTATTGGTGGTAATAGATTGATACTTACATTCATACCACTGAGTCGGTGTCACTGCTGGCGGACGTTGAATCTGTCCTCAAGGATACCATCAACTCAGTAGCCTTCTGGCATGTGATTAGGTACTTATGTACTTGTCATATATCTATTCCATGGGGTTTGTTTCAGATCTCTAAATTATTTTCATAGGTTGTTGGGCAGTTGTATACTAATTCCATCAGGTGTACAGTAGAAACAACTACATTTAACACACGGTCTGCCTCTGATGACGCCAGTGTGTCTGGATAAACTATTTGGTCGGGCTTCGTTTCTATTCCAAAATGTTATATTTTACGTTTGTTTTTGGCATCATCAAAATCTGACTATTGGTGGTAATAGATTGATACTTACATAATGAATATTATTGCGAGCTTGAATTTGATCTTTGACCATACTTTCAAGGTCCCTGAACAAATTGGCTAAGATCTAAAACATATATTGTCCGGTAACCTTCCTTAGCCCTTGGGCTAAATTTTACAAGCATATATGACGATGAGATAACCTTATTGAAATAGAGAAACCTTATTGGATATTGAATGATCACGTGGTTTTCGATATATCCATGTTTTCGGAATACTAAGGGTCAACATTTTTTTTCGATATTCACCTGCGGTCAATATCAATTTTACCGCATTTACATGGCCTTTAAGCAACTGCCTCCGAATGTATTCAATATTTTTTGAAAACGATATTTCATATTAAACTTGTGAGATTAATAAGACGTACTCACATCAAATGTTATGACTACAACCAGTCGTTTTGGGGGAATTTTGCTCATTTGAACAGCAGGTTCACGCGTAAATACAGGAACTGTATCCATCACACGCAAATGTAAACAAAGCATAAAAGTGCAAGTGGACTGATTATTCCACGCACAGCAAGGTAAATCAGTGAATATTCTCGCATAACTACACTATATATGCAGATACAAACTGAAAAATGTACTCGATGTGGACTTTTGAGGGCAATTTGGGCATTTGTTTACATTCGAGTTTGATGTATACCCTTCGTTTGTTTATATACAAACTGGCATGAAATGTGTCGTAAAACGGATAAAAGACAACTCGGACAGACTATGATCGTCAAAATCAACGTGCACATGTTTTGTTATCTTGTATTAGATGAGTTGCACTAATAGAAAAAAAAACTCGCAAGCTCGGTGAATACGTTCGGTGGGGAAAGATAACAGTGTATTCACCTCCACAAAGATCAATATTTGTATATTATTTACTGAGCTTTGAAAGACTGGTGACATTCAGTGTCCGGGGTTTTTAGGTTACCGGACCATCGGTCCGATCACCTATTGGTTAGCCGGTAAGCTACAGGTCCCTAGGGCCTATGGTTGCTTCCTCGCATCGAGATTGCAACAGCAGCTTGCTCTGGGTCTGCCATTTTACCTACTCTAGCGGATACAATACGTGCAAAAAGGATTGTAGTATTGAGTCCGATACCGATATCATATTTCGCCAGTACGTTAAAAAGTGCACTTTGCCCGTCCGTTCTCGACTTCATTACAAAATCATTATCGTTTTTTTTTTTATTTATCCATGACCTCGCTCCCTCGTACATTACGGACATTCTCAAGATCCGTCAATACCCCAGAGCACCACATTCTTCAGAATCTCTTCTCAATAAGCCAAGTGTCATAACTCGAGCACGTGAACTCCAAACTATTAGATGTACTGAACGCCGAAAGGCTAACAAGCTCCCAAAACACATCCAACCCACTGACTGCTTAGACACGTTTAAAAACAACTTAAGTCGCAATTCTTCACAATATATATTTTAACCATCCTCAATCGTATCGGATGATCAATCATGTAATATGTATTCAAAGCGACTAGATATGTCAAATTATAGGTGCTATAAAAATAAACAAGTTATCATTATTATTAATATTGATCGTTATATTTATACAAAATCGGAAAACGCTATGAGACAGATTTTGAGAAAATGTGGGCAAAAGACAAGTAAGCAGACGGTAACCTAAAAAAACTCAGAACCTTCAAGTGTTTTATAGATTAGTTGTTCCGACGACGGTTGCAACATAATTATAAGCAGGTACAAACATCAGCTTATTTTCGAGTCCTATTATGTGCCTGCAGTCAATGTAGCCTACATATCGACCTTTTGTGGTATATTGGTATAACGCTGTGAGTCAGCCATCACACACGTAATTGAAATTAAACCTTCATCCGAGGCGGAATGTCGATCAGAAAGATTATCACGGAACTTCGTGTTACTTCGACTTTATATATTTAGGAGATGTCTGCTCCTAATTGATATGGATATCACTGCATGGGGAAACTGAAATGATTTCCAGTAAAATGGCTTGTGGGAACGTTCACCCACACCAGTTAATATTGTCCATTTTTAGCTTGATACATTTTGCTAATGCGCAGAACATCACAGATTCAGTTTTTGTGCGTCTAAGTAGCATTGGACATACGGGTAATAACTGGGTACCCAATCAGTTGACGCGTGTGAAATGCGCCATATTTTGTTCCGAGAACCCCGGATGTCGGGGGTTTGCCATGCAATGGATTTCACCCACGGGCACGAGACCAAGACTAGGCCACTGTAACCTGGACACCGGACCGGAATCAGGCCGAGATTTCTTCCTGGATTATGGACAGGATTACTACGGTGAGCTGTTGTGTAGGTACCGTAACGCAGATAGGCATAATTTCGTTCGAACTCATTGTAACTATTTGCGTTGTTGCTAATATTATCAAACCAATTCATGTACATTTCATGGAAATCGTTTTAAAATTCGTTGCCACCCACAGTTCTGCGTCCAACATTTCTGCCTGCAAGACTGATGATCAGTTGTACATCGTCACCACCAGATGGCGCGAGCTACGTTTGTGCGAAAGCCCACGATGGTCACACGTACAACACTTTTATGGTGGCTCAACAAGGCCCGTCATCGCAAGGTCACTTTCTCATGAACCCTTCAGGGTATCTCCTGACTGTCTATTAATATAACAATAATATGCGTTTGAAGGGCGTAAGATAAGATAAGATATACTTTATTGAGTCATCGAGATGAAACTTGTAACAGAACAGAACGGCACAAATAAACGACACACGTGATACACAACGGAACTGAGAATTATGAAACATTTGACACAGAGTTGTACATGCGGATACTGGATGGGATGCAAGAGTTATAGTGGCGAGCAATTTTACAAAGAATGGTTCTGAGACGGCGTTTTGAAGGAAGATTTACATACAGTGGATTCAACGGATGACTGGTGTCACTACTGGCTATAGCGTAGTGATTATTTACGGCCCAGCTCAGATCATTTTCAGCCCGACATGGTTCATTTGCAGCCCGAGCGTGCTCCAAAAACATATTATTACTATTAGATCTATTACCAGTATGTAGGTTATTCCTCCACCATACCAGGGTTATTCATACCATTTCATCCGAGCTAGCCCCACGGCCCAAAAACAACCAATTGACAATCGTCAAGATATTTAGCATGTTCTTAAAACAACATGATATATCAGATTGTTAATTGGTTGTTTTCGGGCCGTGAGGGCTACGTCAAGCACATTTGTCTGACTTGATTGACTGGACATTTCTGCAAACTCCGTTCCACTTACATTAGACAGTGCAGTATACATTAGGCAAATCCAGACTATGTGCCAGAAAACTGCGTGCATACCTAACTTGCGTTTACACACCAATCAACAAATCGTCATGCATTTGACTTAATGTAAGCATCAACCTATTACCACCAATACCGCAACGTGAAAGCTGGGCGGTAAATCATTATTTTTGCTAAAAAGCTGGGCCGTTAATCAATTTGCGGCTCAATGATTTCTCTTAATGTTGCAGCCGTCATAAATTTTTGCCTCGATAATCAGTGAGATTCTTATAGTTAACATCAGATTTACTGGTACTAATATTCCATCACATGTATCCATACAACGCGCCGCATACATGTATCTATACAACGTGCAACAATGCATTCATATACCAGCGTGTACCATTTTTGTGTTAACATTCACGGATATACATAACTTTGTGCTAATCATCTATATTCTCAAAACTACAAATTATCTTTCCATTGTGTACGTCGTGTTTGCCGGCAGGCTGGGTACGGGTGCAGTTCTTCACAGTGTACACTGTTAGGGGCGTGGATTTAATGAACAGATGTTGGACGGCACATGACAGGACTCGAGTTGGACAGCTAACGCTTGGTGCCACATCGTCACATTGGACAGTAAGTCAGATACTCAATTCAGTTGACCATGCTCTGGTAAACGATGGGAAGAAAGGACATTCCCAGAACTTGTCGTTGAGGCTAACCACGTTATGACTCGGCAGAAATACAGCCCATGACAACATTGGGGCATTTGATTAATTCACTAGTACAATACTATGCTCTGACATAGGTCTGTACATGCATTCCCACTTCCACTGTTTTGACAGGTCGAGTTTCGCTGTATCACCCCCAGTAGCTGTGCGGACATGGTGTTTGAGACATTTCCGATACCTCGCACACTCTCCGACTACGTCCGAGTGGACCTCACGACGAAGTGTACCACTGGGTGGGGCCAGGTTGGACTCAGAGAAATCCGCGTAATCATCTGAGAGCACCGTTTATTGATGCAGCCCATCTTCACTGCAATGAACCGAATTGACTAGTTTTGTTGCACTGGGGATAATCGATCAACATCATAAGTTGTTGGTGTGTAAAAATATCATTGGTTGAATTCGATTGGTATGTGGTCAATAGCGAGCAGCACTGTATAAATTTTTTTTATTGCGCCCAATCCCGAAGAATTGTGACCTGTATCTGTATACATAATGTATGTGTTTATTGGATCAAACTACATGTTATCAGTTTTTTATTTTCCAACAGGTATTCCAGCAACTAGATTTGAGACCCATTCAGTTGAGTGTGAGATCAGGTGCAAGTACAATATGTGCCAATATGAACCCGCTATGATATTCACACTGGCAAATCGTTATGCAAATATGTGGACGAAATTAGATGACTTTCGTCAAAACGTGTGACAGACTTAGAGTGATCTAAACCAGATCGTAATGCTGATCGTAAAACCTGTTGATACCGATTTCTTTTTGGAACAGTTAGTAAGTCGAAATATGTGGTCGGTCTTCAATTTCTTGGTGAGTTGAATTATGCTCTATCATAGCAGAATGCTAATTAAAACCTCACAGCGTAGCATGGAGCTGCTGGTGTATCAACTCACCACAATCTGAACTTCTCTGGAATATCTTGTAATTGGAAGATTGCCCATACCAAAAGTTTATATCCATACCACACTGTCGTCATCATAATAACATGATAATACAACCTACTAACACCAATATCACAAGACTTTGATAACGCCAATAAGAAAAACTAAATGACAACATAGTATAGATATGCTATTGAATACCTGAACAAAGCCCACCAAGTCGATACAATCTGTATCGGTGCTTATGTTGCCAATTTGTGGGCAAACACTTCGTCTCTATATATAAGCTTCTGCAAAATTTAAGTGGAATGACGGAAAACGTTCGACGTCGTCTCCCTTTGGCAACTTTTTCCACACTCACGGGATGGCCAATGCTGGGACCACAACAAAAAGCAAAAAGAAATCGTGCATTGAAAAAGTCGTTATCACAAAATTAAATTGGTTATACTGTCAATTTATACGTGAGAGAATTGTAACTCTCAGAAGCATAATTATTAATCTTCATTTTATAACTTTACAGAAGCTAGGTGTAGCTAGGTATTCAAAGGTATAGACAGTACAAAACAAGAAAACACACCCAGTCAATCACTCCAACCGAAACGCTGCCAAACACTTCACGGTTTAAACATGAGAGATGTACCGTGACTTATCATCTACCGGTACTCACAAAAGGTATGGGTTTAACTGTAAGGTACTGAAGTGAAATCATGAGTAACGAATTACAAAGTCTATCAGCCGTGGCGTGGGATGCATTAATGTTGCTGTGAAATTCAGCTCGCACTTTCCATAGCGATTGATTGGAGAATTTTTAAACCTCTCGGTCTTTACCTTCGTTGACTCAAATTGAAACATGCTGATATGTTGATATGATGTCAGAGGCATATAAGCTGCAATTTGTTTTCTTGTAAATTGTTGCTCGTAGTTAAGGTTGCGTATTTATTTATTCCCTTCAGATGACCTGAAAACTGATCATGATCAAGTATATTTGAGGAGACACGATAATCGTACATTCCCCAGTCTTCTATCAAACTTGAAAGTGAATCAGTAATGGTTTAGACCTTTACAAAATTGAAGTTCAAGTGGTCAAAAGGTGAACAATATGTACATAATATATATATATATATATATATATATATATATATATATATATATATATATATATATATATATATATATATATATATATACCACATTAAACAATATGTATACATCGTAGATTTTCATTGCATACTTTCATACAAACACATGCTACGACGGAGGACCATATTTCAGATGAATTCAAATAACTCCATATGATACAATACACGTCAATTAAAAGACAAAATTATTCGGTTTGTTAAAATGTATATGAACATAGAATTAATCAACCACATTAACTTATACAGGAGCATAACAAACTAATACATAATCAACGAATGATAACTAAGCATGATAATGTAGAACAATTGTTCATAATGTAACACAACACACTTAGCAATTAGCCTGCATCTAACACGCTATATTTTATAAATATTGACAACACACGTTAATTCATCATTTTTATTTACATACTGGCCCCTTACCGAAATTAATATGTTTGATATTGTTTATGACAATGACAATATATGTAGTTGCAGCAGCCCACTTGGATCTCATCAGATCAGACGATCAGATGAACAATTGCATCTCCTGTACTCCGACCTTCCCGGGGTTGGTTGTGCACTTTGTGCGCAGGTCAAGCCTCACACTGCTGGCTGGGGTAGCGGGAACAACAAACGTCTGGTACTCGTTCAGGGAACAATTCGTCAAACACTCGAACTCAACCTAGGGGGAAATTGTAAGTCAGACAGTTATTTAGCATTCTTGATTCCGAAACGGTGCAGTTGTGAACTCAGAAAAAACAATCAACGCGATCTCGTTCTCTATTACATTATCGATATTCAATCGGTTATCGATAAGAAATCCAATCGGCCATAAGGTGGTTATAATTATAATATCGATGACATTCGCATGGAGCTCAATGGAGCTGGTACAAGCTGTAAGAGCCGTCACGAAAAGATTTGAATACACCTCTGACTGCTATCTGCGTTAAGTTCTATACGGTATGTACAAACTAATGATTTCACATTTGATCGACTGAAAGGTCAAAATGTTCTCTGATGGTGATATACTTTGCGTAATTCCAGCATATTTTCCCTTGGAATATTAAATCGGGCGACACCACAATTTCTCATAGATATAAAAAAATAAAAATCAACGAGCATTCTGAAAGGCGTTAATGGACTGTCGCATTATGAAAGGCGTATTATCAAGTAGCGTTCAACGTGAATATTTGCACTATCGTGGAGAGGATGATTGCGTTAACTTGGGAAATTGAATGGGTTGTGCTTGGAGAATGTTGAATGTTCTTCCTCGCTTTTCCGAGAAACATTTTTGTGATTTTGTAATGGCTATAAAAGCTCACTGATATGACGTCATATTCGATTGGCAAGTGGTGGCAACAATACAGTTAATAAAATCAACATCAAATCAGCGGCAGAATCAGCAGAAGTAATGAGCTGGAGAAGATGTTTATCCCATCATCGATACTTTTTTGTACTGATATATCGAAAATGAGAACAACATGCTGACATCAAACACATTTCTTATACAGTGTTGTATTATTCACGGCTTATCGTTTGGTAAACACATTTACCTGTGTGAGTGAAAGGATATCTTTATATCGATAGGTAATGATTATCAAATAATACATCTTGATTGCACGTATACTGTACGCAGCCAGAAAAGGCCAAAAGATGAGAGACCATTTCACTTCTATGAGTTTTTGTGAATGACAGCACACGTTTTACGGACATGGGCTAGATTTCCATGTTCGATTCACATCGTGGCGGCTGAATGTTTGTTGAGATATGTAATGGCATGAAGTGGTCGAATTCCATTTGTTGACCAAACATATAGTTTTTTTGAGCAGATAGCTATTATTTACAAAACATATTCCGTGCGCGGCGCGGATGTCTTTTCACATGATTGATCAGTGATTTGCTGAAGTGTAAGCTACGTATAACTTTTTCCAGTGTTCCTTACGTTTTGTGTGTTGGAGATAATGTCTCTATCCACAGAATCGCTACATTATATCCAAAGGGACCTTTTTACGGTTACCTAGTTGCAGATTGTTCATTGATCTTTCTAGAATTTGATAGTCTCTTCTTGAAAAATAGAAGCTGTAAAACATGTGTGTTATTTCATTTTTCTAATTGCTGGAAAGCAGACGAAATCAATATGGCTAGTCGGTCGGCGCGATTTCTCTGTAAAGCAATTGTGGAATTTTCAATAAATATGTCGACACACGAAAAAACATTCCTTCACATGTTTATAGATAGTTGACAATATACCGTCAATATCACATGAAACTTAATGGGCTGGCAATTATTCGAGCTTACGTCGTTTACATTCAGTTTTTACCCGAGGCTTCGAGCTGATATGTTGGTGTTGGCAGACATATTTTGCAGCAATTGCTTGGAGATTGAATTTGTGTTCCTGTTTTAATAGTAAGGGCAGATGTGGAAATTCACGGGAATTCCAAAACAAATGATCATTGCACTGATTCGTTTTTCTCTTTCTTATAAGTCAGGGATACCTGACATATAATCACAAGCTCAAATTGGATAAACTGATACTGTAACGGTTTTGGGGCGTACCCAAAAGTTTCCCCTAGGTAATTCTGTTAGTGTTTTGTGATATCATGGATAAATAACCGTTTATTAAAATGTATATGTGTTTAAAGGTTCATACGGTTCCGTATTGTTAATGTTTAAAAGGTTTTCCGTCTCGGAACTTGGTATATTTGTATGTTGGTAAACCCGGAGACGGAGCCGGAACCGGAGACGGAACCGGAGACGGAGCCGGAACAATGGAGTACAAAAACGTAATGACGTTATTTCCGGAAGGTCATGTGATCAGCCTCGTTTTCGGTTTAAAAGGTGACGTGTCAGCCACTGATTGGTTCTAGAGTGTTTTTAGAAATCCGAAAAATATCAGTGTTTTGGCGGACTATGACGTCACAATAGGTTGGTCACGTGACATGGGTCTCAGGTCTATAAAAGCCCCCGCTTCACAGCGGACGGCGGAGTTGGTGACCTCACGTCGACCTGTGCAGACCCCTTCTCCCATAGCAGAGTACTCCCTTGTTCCGGATAGAGTCATCCAGATGATAGCAGTTAAGTCTTCCGACTGTGCACTTGGAAAATAAACATGAAAACTTCAACCGAGTTGTTTTTCCGTGTTCGTTAGGGAACTGGAAGTTATAACAAAGTTAGTTCACCGGAAAAGAAAGTAATACGGAGAAAAGGGAGATAAGACCACAGTCGGTTAAGACCAAGTTGTAACGACGTCTTAGGGTGATCCAAGAACCCAGATCACCAAGGAAGGAGACGGAGACGGAGGTGGAATTCAACGGAGCAACTACGGAGGCGGTATCGGACGGAGCAGTTGCAGAGACGGGAACGACGAAGCAGTTGCAGAGGCGGTACCGGACAACGGAGTTGCAGAGGCAGTACCTGACGGAGCGGTTGCGGTAACCGGAAGTGAGAACACTTCCGAGATACCCCATTTCAGGTGCAGTCACAGGTTGCGGTGAGGCAGAGCCAACCGGAGCAGTTTGCAGTGAGGCGGAACCTGGCAGAGCGGTTGCAGTATTCGGAAACGGCAACGTTCCCGGATTCTCATTCCAGGTGCAGTCGCAGTTGCAGTAAGGCGGAAAACGACGGAGCTGTTGCAGTAAAGCGGTATCCCGACGGAGCAGTTGCAGTACCCGGAGACGGAAACGCCTCCGGATTCTTACGTTACAGGTGCAGTTGCAGATTAGCAGTCGGACAACGGTTAAGAGGTCCATTCCAGACCACGCTACCAACCTTAGAGACTTCTAGCCGGAGTTCAACCGTACAGCAGTAGCAGTTTCCCAGAGTTTTACCGTTTCAGCTCCGGTTAAATAACAACTCACCCACCTCCCAAGAAAACCGGTTCATCAAGACGTCACAGAAGGGTGCAAACCCGTTACAACTTTTTGGTGGCAGCGGTGGGATCATCTGCAGTATGACTACTAGACGGGGCAAATTGGCGGAACAGCAGCTGAAGATAGCCGTGTCGGACACGGAGCAGCCTGTAGGAGCAGTAGGAGCTGAGCCGTTGCAGATGCCGGTTGCAGAAAAGGAAGCAGTTCGTCCTGCCGAGCGAAAGCTGTTGCAGCCGGAAATGCAGAAAGCAGTTGCAGAAGAGCCCCTTCGGGTTCCTCAAGGAGTACAGCCTGCAGAGCAGTTAGCAGAGGCGGAAATTAACTTTCCGGACCAGGCTGGCGATCGGGAACCGGATGCGGAACCGGAAGGCCGAGAGAATTTAGTCGACAACCTGACCAGATTATTGGCGACCCAAATGGAGGTGTTTCAGCAGCACCTGGCAGTAACCGGAAAGCAGCAGCAGGCAGAAGCAGTACAACAACCAGCACCAAGGGCAGGAGTAGCCAGAATAATGACATACGGCGGAACTGATCCGTGGCCGGAGTATGAGGCTCACCTCCTTGAATACGCTCGGTACTACCGTTGGACAGCAGAGGAAAAGGCGCTGAACTTATGTGTCAGTTTGAGGGGTAACGCCCACAGCATACTACTGGATCTGTCCGCGGAGCAGAGACGCAGCTTTGATACGGTTGTGGCGGCATTAAAACAGCAGTTTTGTCCGGGAGAGAAAACATTTGTTTTCCAGGCGGAATTGCAGACACGGAAATTGCAGCCGGAGGAGGAGCTGTCCGAGCTGGCCAGAGACATACGGAGCAAGACGCGGCTAGCTTACCCAAAAGCGGATCCGGCAACAACAGAAGTGCTCATGAAGATGCATTTCTGCAACAGTCTGACTAACCGAGATATGCGGTTGTCGGTATTGAAAAGCCACCCGGAAACGCTGTCGCAGGCCCTGGCTTTCCCTACCGAGTATGAGAGTATTATGAAGACGGACAACAGCAGACCAGCGGAGCGACACCGGACGAGGCAGCTGAACACGGAGCCGGAGTGGAGCCAGCAGGTGAACGAATTGCGGAAGCAAGCCGAGCAGACTCAGCAGCAGTTGGCGGATCTGATGACTCAGGTCAAGGAAGCGGTTAGCCGGCAGCAGCAGCAGCGCAGTTCCCGAGCGGATTTAGAATGCTTCAACTGTGACCGGAAAGGGCATTTTGCCCGAGACTGTAGGCAGCCGAAGCAGCAGCAGCAGCGGCGTCAACCACAACAGCAGCAGTTGCCGCGACAACAGCAGCAGCAGCCGCAGCAGCAGCAACAACTGCAGCAGCCACGACAGCCGCAGCAGCAGCCGGAAAACTAGAGCGGGTCGCGGAAAAGGGGAAATCCGGGACCCGGAAGAGAGGACACCCCCATAACCGGCAGGTGGTTCACGGACCCGGTCCCAGGGGCGAGGTGGGCATGTGTGTGACAGCCAGAGTATGCGGAGAGCCAGTAACGCTGATAATCGACACCGGCAGCACTGTCACAATGCTCAACCTACAAACCTGGGAACGGATCCGGAAGCCCGGAATGAAGCTGAAGCGGTCGCCGATTCGTCTTTCAATGGTGGACGGAAGTAATATACGGACGCATGGCCGGAAAGAACTCCCACTCAACATCGCAGGAGTAGCTGAGACCGTGACGTTCGAGATTGCAGACTGTGAAGACGAAGGAATACTGGGAATGGATTTCATCCGTTCCAGGATATCCGGCATAAATTTCGACCGAATGACCATGCAGATGGGCAGCCAGGAGGTGTTCCTCACCATGTTCGAGCAGACCAGGGAGCCGTTTCCGATCAACGCTGTATCAGATTACCAAATTCCGCCGGAAACGGAACAGCTGATAATAGGACAAGCAGAGAGTGTCCGTTAAGCAGAAGGAGTACTAGAAATGCCGCAGGAGCCTACTGAGAAAAGACCTTGGCTGATCGGGAGAACTTTATCCCGGATAAAGCAAGGAACAGTCCCGGTTCGAGTGATCAATGTGATGGCGGAGCCGGTAATCATCAAGAAAGGAGCGCAGTTGGCGACGATGACCACCTTAGCAGCCGGTTGCAGTGTTGTGCCGTTGGCGGAGCGGAGCAGGAAGGTGCAGATTTCCACGGAGTCGGAGGCCGGGCGGAATTGGAGCGGGTACGAGAAGCTGCGGCAGTTAGCAGAGCAGACCCAGGATGCAGTGCCGAGTCATTTCCGCGAGAGAGTAACCGACGTCCTATTTCGGAATAAGCCGACCTTCAGTAATGATGCCGGAGAACTGGGGCAGACCAACGAGGTACAACATCAGATAAACACGGGCAGTCACCGGCCGATTAAGCAGCCAACCAGACGAATTCCGCCAGACAAGAGAGAGCTGGTGAGCAGTCTTATTCAGGAGATGAAAGACAAGAACGTCATTGAAGAAAGTAGCAGTCCGTGGGCTTCCCCGATTGTTCTGGTGAAGAAAAAGGATGGGACCACCCGGTTCTGTGTCGATTACCGGCGGTTAAATGCAGTCACGGAGAAAGATACTTATCCGTTGCCGAGAATAGACGACACCATAGCAGCCTGTGCAGACGCCAAATGGTTCTCGACCTGACCAGTGGATACTGGCAGGTCGGGATGGATGAAGACGCCCGGAAAAAGTCGGCCTTCTGTGTTCCTGGTGGCCTTTACCAGTTCAAAGTCATGAGTTTCGGCTTGTGCAATGCTCCGGGTACGTTCGAGCGGTTGATGGAGAAGGTGCTAGGCGGATTGTCTTGGAAGACCTGCCTCATATATCTGGACGACATCATAGTCTACAGCAAGACCCTGGAGGATCACATCCGTGATCTTCAGGAGGTTTTCAACAAGCTGAGAGAGGCAGACCTAAAAGTCAAACCGTCAAAATGCAAGTTCTTCCAGCCGGAGGTGTCTTTCCTAGGTCACATAGTCGGCAGAGACGGTATCCGCACCGACCCGGCAAAAACGGAGGCAGTACGGAAGTGGCGGACACCCACCAACCTGACGGAGCTGCGCAGTTTTCTGGGACTATGCTCCTATTACCGGAAGTTCGTGCCGAAGTTCTCCGAGATTGCAGCGCCGCTGAATCACTTGACGGAAAAAGGGGTGCAGTTCCAGTGGCAGACGGAGCAAGAGCAGGCATTTGCAGAGCTGAAGAACCGCCTAGTATCGGCACCGATACTCGGGTACCCAAGGGAGCAAGGCCGATATATCCTGGACACGGACGCCAGTGACACCGGGCTGGGAGCAGTACTGTCACAGAAGCAGGGCAACCAGGAGCGGGTGATAACCTACTTGAGCCGCAGCCTAACCAAAGAAGAACGGAGATACTGTGTCACCCGGAAGGAGCTCCTGGCGGTTGTGTTTGCGGTACAGAAGAATAAGCAGTACTTGCTGGGACGACACTTCCTTCTTCGCACAGATCATGGCAGTCTTACCTGGCTTATGAATTTCAAGGCGCCCCAGGGGCAGGTAGCCCGGTGGATTGAGCTCCTGAGTGAGTTTCATTTCGACATCGAACATCGTCCGGGGCGTATCCATAATAACGCGGATGCCTTGTCCAGATCCCCATGCAGCCAATGCGGAAAAATCGACTGGAAACAAGCCAAGATAGACGCCTGGAACTACGGAGAAAGGATCCGGCAGACACGAAGTGAAGAAACTCCTCAGCCCAAGCCAAGGAAGGGGGGACGCCGGAAGCAGTCACGGAGATCGGGCGGAGAAGCAGAACTGACGGAGGAAGCAGTCCCAAGGAAGGCGGTTGCAGTAGCGGAGAAAGCAGCGTCCCGGAAGCCGGTTGCGGTTGCGGTGACGGAGAAAGCAGCGTCCCGGAAGCCGGTTGCGGTTGCGGTGACGGAGAAAGCAGCGTCCCGGAAGCCGGTTGCGGTTGCGGTGACGGAGAAGGCAGTTCCAGGAAAAGCGGATGCGGTTGCAGAGCAGATTAGGCTGGCGGAAAATGCGGACCAGGATACTGTGCTGGGGCAGAAATATCGACCAGATGATTTGCGGAGAATGCAGCAAGCAGAACCTTGGTACCCACTGGTGACGTCGCTGATCGACGGGGGCGGTACAGCTGGCAGTGCAGACTTCTCCAGCATGAGCAGCGAGGAGAAAGTGCTGTACGGGATGCGGAAGACCTTGCTGAAAGTCGACGGAGTAGTCTACCGGAAATGGAAAACGGCAGATGGAACCAGCCGAATGCAGTTAATAACCCCGAAGGAACTGAGACAGGAGATTATCCGTCTGGCCCATCAGAGCCGGACGGGAGGACACCTCGGAAGCAGAAGGATGGCGGCTAGCATTCGGAGGCGGTATTTCTGGCCGGCTATGATGCGGGACATAAAGCAGTGGGTGCTGAGCTGTGACGAATGTGCGTCAAGAAGTATGCAGAACTTGAAACGATCTCCGATGCAGAAATACCGGGTTGGAGCGCCCATGGAGAGGGTGGCAATGGACGTGATGGGTCCGTTACCTAAATCCACCCGGGGGAACCGGTACATCTTAGTAATCGGTGATTACTTCACCAAGTGGGTAGAGGCTTACCCGATGCCGAATCAGGAAGCGGTGACGGTTGCGGACATATTCGTCAACCAGTTTGCAGCGCGGTACGGTATCCCGATGGAGATACACACCGACCAAGGCAGAAATTTTGAGTCCGACTTGCTGAGAAATGTTTGCAGAATCTTGGGGATTCACAAGACACGGACAACCGCTTTCTGACCTCAGTCTGACGGTTTCATTGAGCGATTCAACCGGATGCTGCAGCAGATCCTGAGCCTGTACGTAAGCGAGCGGCAGACCAACTGGGATCAGCTAGTTCTGTTGGCATAGCAGCTTACCGGAGTACCCCGCAGGAGACAACCGGGCAGAGTCCCAATTTGCTGATGCTGGGCAGAGAAGTCAACACTCCGGTAGAGTTACTGATTGGCAGGCCGCCGGGCGAATCAACAGCAGAAGTTACAGAGTATGGCAGTCAGCTCCGGGAGCGACTAGAAGCGGTATACAAGGCGGTTCGAGTGAAATCTGGCAGAGAGATGGAACGGCAGAAGAAGCTGTACGACCGGAGGAAGGTCGACAATCAGTTCCAGCCAGGAGACCGAGTGTGGATGGCGGTCAAAACACGGAAGAAGGGCAAGGCACCCAAGTTGCAGAGGAAGTGGAGCGGTCCAAAGCTAGTGCTGAGCAGATTTACTGACGTGACCTACGAGATTGCAGAGAGTGAAACTCGGCAGAAGGTGGTTCACTTCGATTTGCTGAAACCGTATAATGGTGTCGAGCATCCGAGATGGATGAAGCGGAGAATGGCGGATTCCTGGAGGCAGACGGAGCCGCCGAAGCAGAGTAGTGTTCCGGAGACGGAACAGACCGTTTCTGAGTCGGATACGGACTCGGAGTAAAGCCGCAAAGGACGCAGAAATATGAGAAGACGGAGTGAGCTGTAGAGCAGGAGAAGGAGATAGCTGAGACCCTGGTAAAACGTTGAGTTCCGGCAGAGAGCGACCGCAAGAAGTTGGAGCAGTGAGCAAGTGCTGGTTCCGGAATCAGGGCGGAGAAAGGAAGCAGAGCGGAAAGCGGTACAGAGACCGGATAGAGACATCCTAGAGGTTCTGACTGGGTTGAGCACATAGTCAACCAGTCCAGGGTAGCGGCCAGGGGTCCAGAAGAACCTGGGTTAGCGGTCTAGTATCTCCAGAGAAGCAGCTACACGTCTTCCGTATTCGGAGAATTAAGACGGAAAAGTTTTCCGGCTGTAGACATCCAACCGGAGTTTCCACTTAGCAGAGACAGTAAACCAACTGCAGATTGACAGAAACGGAGAAACATCACCCCAGATAGGAAGGCGCCTACTTCTGGACAGAATGTATGCAGTTTCCAGTGTCGACAAGCAGTAATACCAGTGAGCAGATATGCAGTTGACGAAGCAGTACAGATGGCGGAAACGCCCAACTTGCAGTCTAGATGTTCGTCTGGCAGGCAGATTCAACTGGCTGAGACTCTATTCAACCCTCCTGATGGCAGAGATACTTCAAAATTGCAGATACTTCGCTCGGAGAAGCAGTTGAAAGGGAGCCGGAAAAACCCGGAGAAGCCGGTTGAGCCGGAGACGGACACCTCTCGGTTAACGGTTGAGTTTTTGCATAATTGTGACGTCACTCCTGAGGCAGCCAATCAGCGTGGAGCTTTTCAAGTCACCTGAGCAGAAAGGGTATAAAAGGGCCTTGAAATCGGGCTCTGAGAGCAGTTGAAGAGCAGACCTCGAGCTGTGCACATCGCTGTTAAAGTTTGGCGGAATCAAATCAAGTCCAGCATTTTCCGGCAGCGGCAGATTTTGCAGTGAAAAACGACTAAGTGTTTCCCGGAAGACCACCAGTCCGGAGAATCGGTGCAGCAGAAGCGGTGCAGAAGCGGTGCAGTAAAAGCGGTGCAGTAGATCGACAACTTCAGTTTCCCGGCTTTCCGGAATGGCCTACTCGGCGTTCCTTGGAAGACAAGATCGCGACCGGAGCAGAGATTGGGCAAGCCCTCAGCCACTGGAGTATAGCCGGCTGTGTAAACAGTGTGACCGGATGTTCGAGAGTGAGACGGACAGGAGACGGCATGTGTGCCCAACCCAGAGGTATCATTGCTGTTTGTGTGCCTTCTACGGCAACCGGGCGAACGACCTTAGGCGGCATCTCCGGGAGATGCACGGCTGGAAGTACCCTTCCGGGAACCGTCCTCCTCAGGACGAGGCAACCCTCAACCATGTGGGAACCTTCGATTCGGCCTGGCGGGGGACAGCAACGCAGTCTCGGCAGAAGCGGTTCCGGAGATTCTGCACACAGTCTCCCAGGGAGAAACCAGTTCCGGAGACTTATGCGGACCAGCTTCCGTTCGGACCTGACTGGGATGCCGGAGCAGCCGCCCCCATCGGAAAACCGGAGTGGTTAGATCAACCGGAATGGGCCCCGGACCCGCAGGGCTGTCTCCGGGCGGCCGAAGAAGACCAAGCGGAGGATTGGGAGGCAGAAATCCGTGCCAGAGAATACCGGCCTCCATCTCCCACCTCGGAACCAGAGACGGATGAGTCGGAGTATGTGATGGCAGATGAGGAATCCTGGACGGAAGCGAAGGCAGTGTGGCAGTAGCAGAGGCAGATGGCAGTGTGGCAGTAGACGGAGGCGGTTGGCAGTTTGGCGGAGACGGAAGAAGCGGTGGCAGTTAGCAGCAACAACACGGGGAAAAAAAAAAAAAAAAAAAAAAAAAAAATTATTTATCCAAGAAGACCACCAGGAGGAGTTGCAGTTTGCTGAGCAGCCAATCATCAAGCAGATAAGCCACTCACGTGACTTCCAGAGACTATAAAAGGGGGCAGATAGCTGTTACCGGATGCAGAAGGCAGTTTGCTGTAGCTGAGTCAACATCGACACAAAGCAGAGAATCAGAATGCCGAAAGTAAAGACAACACCCCGCAAGCCCCGCCCTCACCGGTGTGGAGACTGCAACCTAGAGTTCAAGAGCAAGCACACGTTGCTCCGGCATGTCACGGAGCAGCACACGAGTGAAGTCACCGTCTTCGCCTGTCCGCAGTGTGAACATTGGAGCAGACGGAAAGAGGGGACACAGAAACATCTGCAGTCCCGACACGCAATGGACGCGAACCCGATTCGACTAAGGGTTGGCAGAGAGCAGTTTGAGGAGAAAAGCCTCCGGTCCAAGACGACCCCACGGAAAAGCAAGAAGCCGGTAACACGGCTTGACCAGTTGTCGGATACGGAGTCGGAGTCGGGAGGTTCGGTTTCGTCCCGGACCCGGTACCGTTCTGGTACCCAGTCGGTGGCCGCCTTAGCAGCTGACGTCTCGTCCACGGAGGCAGGGAGTAGTTCGGAAGAAGAAGCAGAGCTGAAAATCATGGCAAGTGAAGACGAGTTACAGGACCCGGAAGACCCGAAGCCGGTTAAGCCGCCAGTGACCCGGAGTTCTTCCCGGAACACCTCCCGGAAAAACAGCCCAGACCCATCTCGAGGTACCGGAGCAGATCGAGACGGCGGAAAGAAGCGGAGTCGCAGCCGTTCGCCGGATAAATCCGGACGCCATCAACGCCGAGAATATAGGAAGGAGAGCCCGGAGCGTGCCGTGGACCGAGGCGGAGAACGTGGCCGAGAGGAGAAACGACACACCCCACCCAAGTCTTCCGGAGGCAGCGTCAAGGGAAAAGGCAAGGCGGTGTATGACTACAAGTTCCGGCTGTTGGAGGAAGGTTCCAGCGGAGCAGCGGCAGAAGTTGGAGTAGCAGACATTGCGTAAATGCAGAGCAGAGACGATGAGGAAGACCTTTTCCGGAGCCCACCTCCGAGAACGACTAGCAGTGGCAGAGCAGTGAGCAGCGTGATTGTCCGGCCCGGAGGCGGAGCAGAAAGCAGATCCAGCGGCCGAGCCGATAGCAGAGCAGATAGCCGAGCCGATAGCAGAGCAGATAGCCAAGCCGATAACAGAGCAGATAGCCGAGCGGACAGCAGACCCATTGGCAGATCAGGAGGCAGACCGGAGACCAAAGCGGAAGGCGGAACCCGGAGCAGAGCTGCCAGTGAGACGGAGACCCGAGGATCCACGGAGAGAACTTTACCGGCAACCATTCAAGCAGTAGCCGGAAGCAGAACCAGTTCAGAGGCTAGGGATGACGGAATGGAGTCTTCCGCGTCTGACCGAAGCCATGCGGACGTGCAGAGAGCCCGGAGGAGTATCCTGGTAGACCAAGCCAGAGCTACACCCGGAATCCTGTCTCCGGTAGAGACCCGGCCTCGACAGTCTTCCAGTGAGCGGTCCGGAAGGATCCAAGTCCGAGCACCAACCCAGAGTCCACCTTACACATTCTACCCGTTTGGCGGTCCTTCAACTCAACCGTGTCCGTCCCATTGTTTCCCGGTGAATATTGGAGGACGGAGCGCATCCGTCTTTGCACCTGCAGTCCCGGAGCATGCCAGATACTATGCAGTACGTTGGGGACCGGAGCAGTGGGGGCCAGCCGAGATGAGAGACTCCGGCGTCTACGTGGAGATCATGGAGCAGAGAGAGTCACCGTTTGGTCTCGTCCCGACCCGTCAGATCGTCCGGATTCCAGATTGGTCCATCCGGGACGAACGCCTCAGGAATGGGTTCTACGTCCCGCCCCAGTGGAGCCTCCATGATCCCGATCTTCTCCCGGTTGATGCCAGAGGAACAAGCTTCGGACGACCGTTGGTGCCAAATACCATTCCACCTCGTCCGCCGTCGGGGAGCAGTTGGCGCCGTGATACTGGTGGGCAGTAGTCGTCGCAAGTCGCCGCAAGTCGTCGCAAGTCAAGTCGGCGCAAGGAGAAGAAAGAAGAACCGTTTCCCGGAATCTAGTATAATTAAGAGTTAAAAGTGGGAAACGGAACAAGCAAGATATCCGGGTACAGTGACGGTAAACTAGTTAAGAGATACCAGTACCCGGATCACGGAAACAGTTGTGTTTGATTTTACGGACAGTTTAACGGTTGACAATTTGTATATATGTGATATTGATCTGTTCGGGACGAACAGAGTCTAAGGAAGGGGGAGTGTAACGGTTTTGGGGCGTACCCAAAAGTTTCCCCTAGGTAATTCTGTTAGTGTTTTGTGATATTATGGATAAATAACCGTTTATTAAAATGTATATGTGTTTAAAGGTTCATACGGTTCCGTATTGTTAATGTTTAAAAGGTTTTCCGTCTCGGAACTTTTGTATGTTGGTAAACCCGGAGACGGAGCCGGAACCGGAGACGGAACCGGAGACGGAGCCGGAGCCGGAGCCGGAACAATGGAGTACAAAAACGTAATGACGTTATTTCCGGAAGGTCATGTGATCAGCCTCGTTTTCAATTTAAAAGGTGACGTGTCAGCCACTGATTGGTTCTAGAGTGTTTTTAGAAATCCGGAAAATATCAGTGTTTTGGCGGACTATGACGTCACAATAGGTTGGTCACGTGACATGGGTCTCAGGTCTATAAAAGCCCCCGCTTCACAGCGGACGGCGGAGTTGGTGACCTGACGTCGACCTGTGCAGACCCCTTCTCTCATAGCAGAGTACTCCCTTGTTCCGGATAGAGTCATCCAGATGATAGCAGTTAAGTCTTCCGACTGTGCACTTGGAAAATAAACATGAAAACTTCAACCGAGTTGTTTTTCCGTGTTCGTTAGGGAACTGGAAGTTATAACAAAGTTAGTTCACCGGAAAAGAAAGTAATACGGAGAATAGGGAGATAAGACCACAGTCGGTTAAGACCAAGTTGTAACGACGTCTTAGGGTGATCCAAGAACCCGGATCACCAAGGAAGGAGACGGAGACGGAGGTGGAATTCAACGGAGCAACTACGGAGGCGGTATCGGACGGAGCAGTTGCAGAGACGGGAACGACGAAGCAGTTGCAGAGGCGGTACCGGACAACGGAGTTGCAGAGGCAGTACCTGACGGAGCGGTTGCGGTAACCGGAAGTGAGAACACTTCCGAGATACCCCATTTCAGGTGCAGTCACAGGTTGCGGTGAGGCGGAGCCAACCGGAGCAGTTTGCAGAGAGGCGGAACCTGGCAGAGCGGTTACAGTATTCGGAAACGGCAACGTTCCCGGATTCTCATTCCAGGTGCAGTCGCAGTTGCAGTAAGGCGGAAAACGACGGAGCTGTTGCAGTAAAGCGGTATCCCGACGGAGCAGTTGCAGTACCCGGAGACGGAAACGCCTCCGGATTCTTACGTTACAGGTGCAGTTGCAGATTAGCAGTCGGACAACGGTTAAGAGGTCCATTCCAGACCACGCTACCAACCTTAGAGACTTCTAGCCGGAGTTCAACCGTACAGCAGTAGCAGTTTCCCGGAATTTTACCGTTTCAGCTCCGGTTAAATAACAACTCACCCACCTCCCAAGAAAACCGGTTCATCAAGACGTCACAGAAGGGTGCAAACCCGTTACAATACACTGGTTATTATGCCCTATATTATCATTGATTATTGTATAATCATAATTTTGGTTATCCGTATTCAACATTTCACCGTGGGTTTGATATACGTTATTGGAAAGATCATGGACAGAGATGAAAATTTCGTTTTCCTATCGGGAAGAGTTCTTCATAATTTTATCATATCAGGGGCTGCAAACCAATAGGTTTCATGTTCGAATCTCGGACCGGGACCCTGTTTCCTGGGTGTATTTCATATCCATCATCTCATTGTCACACGCGGTTTCTCCGCTAGATTCGATACTGTGCGTAAAAGCGGCGTAGAACACCACTCATTTTAAAAAAAAAATATGTCAGTTCTATGATTCGTTCGTATCAAGGCAGATACTGTGTAGCCGTAACAGATTACATTTCACCGATGTTTTGAAACAAGATGTCAAGTCAGAGCTGTACAGGTTAGACGTTGTATACTCAGTACGAAGATATCTAATTGAGATATGGTTTGAAACTAACGGAAACTAAAAGGCAACAAACAATCAATAGGAAACATAAACATTCAATATCTTGTCGTGACAGCGATTATAAATTTTGTTAATTGACATAAACGCCATGACATTTAAAGGGCCATGGACATGATATTTGATGTGGTTATTAAATTGTTCTACATGCAATAGCATTCATATATATATGCATACAGATTGAAATAGAGCCATTCTGAACACACAGATGAGATCTACAGCGGTCCGAAGACCGATATTCCAAGTGGAGAGCGGTCAGCATATTTTTACGTAAAATGACTTTTCTGACGTCACGGGGGAAAAGATTCTCTGTACAGAATCTTTGACGCTGGGAAGCGGTTGCAATTTTGTACGGGGCAAAGCACTGAAGAACGGGGTTAGGGCGGGGGTGAGGGGAGGGGGGGGGGGCTATCACGAAGATGTGTTTCAGGCTGAAATGGGGGCGGGGAGGCACAAGATACAAGATTTAATCAGGATCTAATTCACACCAGTTGTACAATGTTTCGCTAGAGCTGAACATGCACACCAGGTAGACCTACAAATGAAAGACAAAATACAAAGTAGAAATTATGGATATGATACGGTAAACTATCACACATACATCAAATACCTCTTTCCCCTCCTCCCCCCCCCCCCCCCCCACACACACCCTTCTCCCCGGGAGGTGAAAAAGCAGACAAGATAAACCGTGATGTGATCTTGCGGGAGGGGTGGGGGTGTGGTGGGTGTGGTAAATAGATATATGAATGTGTCCGATATTATTTTAACACTGGTATAATCACATTATTTTTTCGATATGCCAGCGATTAGACAAATGATTGACTTGTTTACTGGTCAAAATATACATGGAATGCTAGGCCTACTCTGTGATCAGGCATGATGGTTATACTGTAGAATGGTATACAACACACCTATATAGTGGGAATGATAATGGCAATATTTTCACAAAATCACAGTTTCGACCTCTACTGAAACAAATGCTCAAATATCGATTCTTTTGCATATTAAATCGAATTCATGACAATAAGAACTCTGATATTGTGCGTTTAGGCCAACGCACCCCCTCCTTCCCCTTCTGGTACGACCCACTAACCCCTCATTGAGATGTAGGGCCATGTCCGCAGTTCCTGGTATTCGTATAGATATACACAATACACGTAGGCTACTCATATTGTTGAAATTCTGTCACACCTTTTTCTACAACATGTCAGCCAAAAACTGAAAACTCAGGGATCGATTCCCGTTTAGAAGCATACTGTGTACTAGAAGCATAAGAAGACGTTGGGTGTAGCCTTTTTCACACAAAAATGCTGCTCTCAAAGGATTGCACAATTCAACCCAAATTAAGCAGAAAATCGCGTGTGGACTCAGGGCCGGTGATTTGGGGCCCGCCCAGGGGCCCCAAAAGCAGCTGAAGCTTTCGTTGAATGCGCAGGAGCATTCTGTGACGCTCCCGATTTAAATTTTGAACTTCTCAGACAATGCGTTTTTTATGCAAATTATCTTAATCCAAGATGATGTTCCAGATTTAGACACTGTCAACTTGATTTTTAGATCATTCATTTCAAGGGATTTCTTCTTAGGTGGCGGGCAGCAGAAGTATATGGGGATTTATGTCTAGATATATATTTGCAATGTTTTTTTAACAGGAAAATCACATTGTTCAATATACTGTAACGTATTGGATATGTTTGTTTTACGGCAACAATTGATATTTTTTTCAAGAATAACCCGCGTCTACCCCCACCCCCATTCCCTCCCGTACACGCCCACTGCGCCTGGTTGTGGCGGGCTCATTGGCTTTCATTAGGATTCAAGATTTTGGGAGAGAGAGGGGGGGGGGGGGGGGCTTATTGGCAGAATATCATGTATGCGTGATCGTTTTCCGATTCAACAACAACGATAATCTGCGTGAAAAAAGTTCTCTGAAAAATGGCGCCCGCCTAAAATTCCGCGCCCTACAGTAGGCCTGGGCCTAGTTGGCCTGTGCGGTAATAGGCGTACGGCTCTGATAATGCTAGGTTTTTTGAGCTGGAAGAATTAAATCGCCGTTTGCTTCCCAGGTGAAGTAGGCCTGTCAAAAAATATTGGCATACGTTTGTCAAGTTTCATCACGATACGTTTCAGTATATCGCTGAACTACAGATAAAAATTATTGAGCGCATGTAGGTCTGTGTAAACTGGCTATGCCATGGATCATTCGGAAAGTAGAAAAGGCCGACACCTCCCCGATATGTGTAGAACCTTCACCGACATTACGGTTACCCATGCTGCATATAGTTATAAAATTCCCATACCTATTGATATGATATAAATAGTATAGTAGTGATGAATGGAATCCCTCCAAAAACCCGCAATTATAAAACAACCACCTGCAAACGACAAACGTCTTTACCAGCGCGGTCGTTCCCCCGTGACGTCACAGATCACAAAGAACGTAAAATGCCAATCATCTCTCGCAACGGCTCTCAGGTCAATTTCTGGACAACCCGAGCCCTAATTGATACCATTTCTGTTGTCTACATACTCAGTAGATGCTTAACTTCATTATTAAAACAAGTCACTTTTTCGTGTCCATGGCCCTTTAATTGTGTGTCCTAACGTCTTTTGAAGCATTGAGAAATACAGAAAATCATAGAGGCAGAAAAAACGAAGGATTTTATCTGCAGTGAAGGAATAGTGGTAAGTTTTTCACATGGATATGAAAAGCACAGAATTCGTGTGTATACTGATCAATAGAGGGCATCTTGTGTCTATATGGTTGAAATGTCCGGTCTTTTAACGACAGAGCATCAAATGCATGTGAATGGGGAACCTCCCGGCCTCCGGACTTGTTTGAGTACGCGAATTCAACAAGACACCTCCTGACCGGGCTTGTTTGGGTACGAATTCAACAAGGCACCTCCTGACCGGACTTGTTTGGGTACGAATTCAACAGGACAACGTTCACGACACAAATGAACTCCAAATTTACACGAATCTCGACTCTGATTATTGATCCTGTCAGGAAATTGCTGTGTGATGGGCACTTCATTGTTTCGGCCGATGGAGCTTGTTAACATTTCGACAGGTCGTTGTCAGTCAGGCTGGCTTGCCTCTGTTTATATTGGACAACGGTGGAGTGCTTTGAAGATTTTGTTTTGCTTTGTTCTAGGGTGAAATATAATATCTGACGTCGGCATTGTTTTTCTCAAAGGTTCATTTCTTGGTTATGATGGGATTTCAGGGAAAGATTGGAAGTTGAAACTATAATACGTTTTTTTTCTATATCCGTGAATTCCAAATTATAAATCAAGAGAAACAAACAAATAGAAACAATATTTTCAAATACGATTAAAATGCTTGAAATAAAGGTTGTCACTCTTATGAAATATGAAAGTCAACTTCTTCATATATATGTACGAACATCCATTGTTTCCATATTACATATTTTTTTCTTCTTGCGGGATCTGCTAAGTATCAAATTTTGCACATGACACTAACGGGTGTCACACAATAATAGGATCTAGCCACCTACCTGGTAGTTCGCTAAGTCACCGAGTGTTATCTCCAAGTCGTGAGCCTGGTCCCCGACGATGTTACATCTATTGAGTACCCGGACCGTCCGGATGACGTACTCCGTCAGCAGATCGACTCGGATCCACCCAGTGCTCCCGGTGTACCCGACGCCTGTCTCCGCCACCATAAACGGGGCCTCGATGATGCCTGTATGGGTGGGATGAGGAGAAAAAAACTTTAGTGTAAGTATCGAACGGTTACCACCAATACAACTAGATTCTGATGACGACAATAGCAAATAATGTAGAAGATAATATTTTGGAATAGATGCTTTGCTGTGACGTCACACTGGACGGCAAAATCAGTGTTTGTTGGTTCTATTGTGATTTCACTGGGAATTTTGCCGTCCAGTATGGCGTCATAAATCATACTGTTCCCAGCATCCTCTGCGCTAAAGCAAGCAGTAGACGCTGTCATTCTTGCCCTATAACATTAAAAAGTTTAATATTGTATCCTTACGCTACCAGTTTACGTAGGTTAGTCCGCGATATATAGACCATGATGTCATCAACTACTAATGAATACAATACGATAGAGGTAAACTAGAAGAGGGAAAACCAGAGAAAAAAAGCCAAAATGACGAGAAAACCATTTGCCGTTTCCGTGCATTGCGTAACCCTGTGAATCGTCTGCCACAACTCGGCAACACACGTGAGCTGCTTGTTTACCCCGAAAGTAGCTCCCTATATTTCCCAGAGTCCTATGCGTGTTGTAGCAGAGATGAGATTCGACGTGAATCTCGAGCGATGCAGTGAGGTCATAAATAGAGAAGAAATACTTTATGACGTCACTTGCAAAGCATCTATAGAAACGAAGCCCGGCCAAACAGTTCATTGGTGTCATCAGGTGCGGATAGTGTGTGAAACTAGTGTAGAAAACAAAATCACACTAGTGCTGAAAATGATGAAAAAGGCATGCTAGTCTGTGAATGGAAGACTATAACAGGTCGTACAGCACATTTCATATAAAACTGGACTGTTCATTAAAACAATTCATGATCGTTCTGAATGATGAGTAGCTCATGTTTTATGCTCGGGAGAGGCGAATATGAGCAACGAATTGTTCCGATTTCGTGTATGTATGAAACGGATGCACTTTCAACGCCCAGTTTTGCCTCTTGATTTAGGCCTACGCACTTTCGAAACATAACGCCTGGTGAGGTGATGATTTATTCACAATTTACATTATAGAACATAACACCAGATATTGTTAAACTTCGAATTTCATTAGCTCAGAGAAGCATACTAGATAAAGAGTATAGAAAACGAATTTTCATGTAAATTGTGGGATCAAGGAGTGTTCCAATAAAGACGAGAACTTGGGAGTATTCCGTCAGCTCAAAAGGTACCGCACAACCTATTGAAATTCGTGTATTTGTTTATGTTAGCGCAGATGTAAACAATTCGTTCACATCGTGCGTTTTTACGGTAAGTTCAAACTCCACTGCAGGGTCATCCAGACGTATTTTGGTGGTTGTAACGGTGCTATGTCATCTAATATATGCCAGCCAATTGATTGATAATGAATTTTAGCTACTCTTGTAATACAGGCCTCACAGTGGTATTACACCCCTTACCGTCGTATGCAAGTTCACAGCGGTAGATATCGGAATCGGGAGTGGACGAGTTGCAAGCAGTTATCAAACTCCGTGGCAGCTGTTCTGATGGCACTGGGTAAAACGTGACTATTGCAAGTGGAATTTTCAACAGGATGTCACACATATTCATAAGTAAAGTCAGTTGTACTTAATAATAAGACGAGCTTGAACGATGACGAAACTGCCTACTACAACTTACACTTCTCCATTGATATACATATACTGTGTTTGTCTTTAATAATCATGGATGGACCTTCAAAGACTAACTCCGAAGAATAAAATTTCGTCCATTCAAAACACTTACTAAAGTAATCAGTGTTTGGATCCAAAGAAAAAACCGTTTGTCCTTCGCCAGCAGTGTCAAGGCTACAGAAACCTTTCCTTGGGATAGACGCTCCTCTGGACTCCCATCGCATGGAAAACCCCAGACAATTTTGGGTTCCGGCACAGGCTTTTCCACAATATACTGTTGTTACTTCAGGAAAGACCCACTGTTGTCCTGCGTGCGCATGCGCAGTGAGCCTTGTGTACACGTAATTCCGGTAGTCGGTACCAACTCCAAGACCCAATGCGCAGAATGCGATACGAATCCAAAGAAGTAACATGATGCAAGAGGAATGTAGCATAATTTTTAAAAATCCAATATCAAAATGCCTGAAACATAATCATGGAATACTTATGTCCATATTGTCACTCGATATGGCGTGGAAATAGTTATTCCAACAATTATCAAATCAAGTTTTCTGCTGGTGAGTCGGCCCCTATTATACGCAATAACATGGGCTGGAGTCCAGAGTAACGTCGCTCTTGGCCTGAACAATGCCTCCCCGAATCGTTATCGTTCAGCTCTTTCACATTAACCGGTCGTTGTGCTTCGGCGTGTGCCTTTATCGAAATCTCCCCGTGTATCGTTCAGTTAACAGGCACAGTGACAGACAATGCCATGATTCATTGCAGACGGCGGGCCGACGATTGACGTAAAAACATTCCAAAACTCCCAGTAATAATCAAAATGCAAACAAGGTAATTCTATAATAAAACGCCTCGAAGTCAGTCAATACCATTCTGCTGAATACTTAGAATTTGTCGTAGAATTGTTGACCTAGCTGACTATGTAAAGAACAAGTCCCAGTAGCTGAACCCATCTTGACATGTGTGTTGCAGTAAATACTTGGAAAATTGTGGTTGGGTGTATCTCAATGGATCTCAAATTGCAAGCAATTTACGCAGTGGCAACAAATTTTCCATTGATTTGAATGGCTAATTGCATTCATACTGGATTGCGACAAGCTGTGAAAAAAAATTCGTGAGGAAGTCTCTCAAATGATTGATTGAATGATACATTCGTGCGAGGTCTCAATTCCCCGGCCAGTGTCGTCAATTCCTTGCTACTAATTTGCGAGGAGTTTGAACACGTTAAAAACATACAGCAATAATTTTCTCTAAAATAGTCTCGGTGTAACCGCTTGTGAAACAGGGCTTCGCACATGGACGGGAAGAATCCATATATCCCTGGCCTATGGACTAAGGGTAGTCTATGTAGTCAATATCATGGGTTGAGTATCGTGATAATTATTGTAGGGTTCGGCGACCCCACGATAAAGAGGTATACCCCATTACTGGAGTGTCGCCGAATGTCTTGTAAACCTGTCCGCACGTTCACGCTATAACCGTGGTGTCACTACTAGGTAGCCACCACGTCACAATGCTACAGTGCTTTCCCCTTTCGGAGAGACCTCGTCCCCGAGGTCAGCTATATCCCACTGCCCAGTCACATCACAGCACTGAAGATCAAGGGCGTCGCAGCTACCCGATTATGTACACATACTTGGCTGCGATGTGAATCTCAGTGAGGGGCTGACCCCAGGAACGACGCCGAGAGAACCCAGTGGTTCGAAAGGTACGGCACCAATGTAGGGTTCGGCGACCCCACGATAAAGAAGTATACCCCCATTACTGGAGTGTCGCCGAATGTCTTACAAACCTGTCCGCACGTTCACGCTATAACCGTGGTGTCACTACTAGGTAGCCACCACGTCACAACGCTACATTATTAAGAGAACTCCGGGTTTATGAGACTCACTTCCAGAAATGGAACTGAAAATGTTTATGTGTATGTTTTGGTGACTGACTGTGTACCATAGGCATCACATTTGCGGTAATCTAAAAACGCCAAATATGTATGCTATCATATCAGTTCTTTAAAGTCTAAGTATGGTCTCAAAAGTCATTTTTAACACACGAAAGAGGACACCGCGCTGATCATTGTGGTTTTTACGGCATGTCATTATCATAATTAGTTCCAAAGTTATGAGGATTTTTATTACATTTTAAAACCCAAAATCGATACCTAATTAAGTGTTATAATGAGTATTCATGACGTCACAACGGGAACACATGTTAATTAGCTACATGAAAGTCTTGAAATCAAATATTTGATTAAAGATATCAGTTTAATTCAATATCTTCAATGTTCAACATGATGTATAAGCAGTATTTAGTTATCTTAATTGGTTACCAGGGTAACTATTCTTTTGATAAAGCCCATAGCAACCATGGTTGCTAGGGGCCTGTATGCCATTAATATTCTATTATGTGGCCCAAGAAAGCAAGAATATCAATTATCTTCATTTATTTATCTCATACAAAGCTTTTTAAAACCAATTCTGCTTTTAGGCTGCGAGTTACGCCCTTAGCAACCATGGTTGCTAGGGGCAGTATCAAAGGAATGGTTGCTATGCTGGTGTACGACTCTATATAATCATGGTATAAATGTATATAGCTACATCTTCCAATAATATACATTTGTGATATCATGCAAATCAACGTCAGAATGACACTCTGAGTCACTAATTAAAATCAATATCCCGGTGTGACGTCATGAATACTAATTATAATAACTAATGAGGCAAAATATCACAGTGGAAATATGGCCTAAATTGCCCACAAAAAGTTGAATAATTCGATAACTAATGAAGATAAATCAATTTTGTAAAAACCAATGTGTTTATTTCAATGTGTTCTTCAATATAAAATATAAAATTCGAACATCTATTCTGACTTTACTTAGGCTTTGATGTTAAATATATCTCAAAATTTTGTTTACGAAAAAATTAAGTCATGCAATAGTAGACAGCTTTTTTACAAACTGTAATCAGGACAAACATCGCAATAGATTAGCCACAAGGACCACAACCCACACAGACGTTGACACCCTGTGCTTCATGCAGTAATATCTCATCTGGCATACTAATACTAGGGCCTAGCCCAGGCCAACGGCTCCTCCTGCATCGCACATAACTACGTACGCATGCTTTCAGAATCTGTTTACAGCTTTAATTTGAGGAAATAATAAAAGTTCCGCTTGATTTCCAACGGGCCATATTGGCATTTGGGTTTACCGTAGGCTGAAATGGTCACAATTTGGAAGGACATACGGTGATTTTGTTGAGGTATGACAACAAAATATTGCTAGGATGTTGTAGTACACCTTCTGTATATCATTTTGGATATATTTTTGAGTGTCCAGCAATGAAATACTGTCCACGATTGTGCAATTCCCAGGTCAGTAATTTGAGACGTTCATTTTCATATTTTGCTGGCGTATTTAAAAAAACTCAATGTGTGGATTATTTGCAAGAAAATACAGTAAGTTTAATTACTTATATCTTTATACAGGTATGTCGATTGGGGGAGTTTTGTGAGTTGAGCAGTTTGGCGTGTATCTGAGGAAGAATTTATGCGATATTTGGACATTCAAATCGGATTCGAATTTTGATTTTTTTTTCCACTACAGAGTGAAAGGACTGATAAAGTAATTTGGCCTATATCTATTATTGTAAATCCGGTAGATTTAAATTATTGAAGTTGACCCCCTAAAAAGTTTTTTTTTCAGAATAAAAAATCTAACATATTGTGGTATATGCAGTTGTTTATTATAAACAGTGAAACACAAATTTCCGATGTAATCAATTTTTATTTTTTGATCGTACATATGTACTTTTCGGCTTTTTTGTGTGCAAATCTGTTGATGGCAGGTGTAGGCCTATCATGGAGACCTTCTGTAGGCCTGAACCCATCTGTGTGAAGAGGAAACACACTAGCATCCGCAGAAAAATATAGGTCTCCAAGTTTTAAAAAAAACCCCACGGTTTCAATATGCGACATACAATAGGCCTATGAGTGAGAAAAAGGGACGAATAAGCACTCGCACAAATAGGACCCAAGTTTTAAAAAACTGTGCAGTTAAAAATAGGCCCCGTAGTTGAAACAAAAGTGTGCATCACTTTTGTGAGAATTGGGGCCTATTTTTTTCTTGCTGGGCCTGGGGCTGCAGCCCCAATAGCCCCTACGTTAATCTGACCCTGAATACCTTACACGATGGCACGGGGGTCAAGCGTACCTGAATTATTCGGAGGAACATTGCCGCCTCTGTATTGGGAGTGGTGGCGTGAGATATTCGGAGGAAAAGGTGAAAGTAGGTTGCTAAAAAGCCGCAAATAACTCGCCTACGATGTGTGAACAGACAAAGCAATGCCACCATAGAGTATGGGATATAGTTATGTATTTGTTGACACATATATTAGTTCATTAGCTTCCCTAGCTTATTCACAATTATGTTCACCGATTCTGAACACCGATAGAAATGAACCCGCCAGGACTAGTAACACATGAAATTACTCTGGTTATGCGTCAGTAAACACTCAAAAGTACCCTATCCCTGAAGTAAGGTGATACTAGAACATCGGCTTACAATTGTAATGCGTTTTATTGTGTATTTGTTTCATCCAAGTCATATCTATTTGATTTTTGGCATGATTTATCGGGAGGGGGTACATGAATCTTTCGGAGATTCATGACAAATAAACCTTCCTTCCTGAATACTCCTGTTTCTCCATCAGTGCGTGCTCTGAGGATTATGTATTTATTAAAGTGAGACACCGAAGAGCCTTTTAAATCACAATATAAGCACATTCGCAATGATTTATATATATTTTTTTTAATATTAAAATTGCCCCTCCCAATAAATCATGCCCCGGCCATAAAACACTTAAGATGAAACAGAAGCATAATAAAAACACCTTACAATCAAAAGCCGATGTTCTAGTACTACTTTACTATTGATACCCTTTGAAGTTGGTGTACTTTTGAGTGTTTATATGTGCAAAACCATAGTACTTCAAAGTATGATTGGACTCAGTGGGTTCATTTATATCGGTGTTCAGAATCGGTGAACATAATTGTGAATAAACTAGGAAAGCTAGGGAACCTGTATATTGTCAATAAATACAGAACTATATCCCATACTCTACGGTGGCATTGGTTTGTCTGTTCAAACATCATAGTCGGTTTATTTGCGGCGTTTTTAGCAGCCTACTGTCATGTTTTCCTCCAAAGATCTCACGCCCCCACTCCCAATAATTCAGGGGCGCCAATGTTCCTCCGAATAATTCAGGTTCGCTTGACCCCGTGGATGGGTACCATTAAAATCTTTATAACCCCATAGTTCGTTTCCATAATCACGCACGTCTGTTTGGGTATACAAGTGCAGATATACATGCTTTCTTCGTTCGACCAGAAAGGTATGGAAAAATCCATAACTTTTTGCCAATATCACTCTAACTCTCAGTTAGGATTATAGCAAACAGTTTGTTCTGTGTGTGTATAAATATTGGGTCATTTGTTATATAGATTACATGTTTTTCTCAGCAAGCAAGCGCAGTGGTGGCTACATGTAATAACAACAAAATATCTTTGAAAATATGGCGAATGGATCCAGCAATATCACAGTGGAAACAGGAGACGAAACCACTACCGATTTTCCATTCGAAGAGTGGGCCCCTAAAGCCGGATTGACAAGAAAAACAACATCCTCGTTACGAACAAACGAGTGTTCTACGCTGCCTGCCCTTCATTTTTGGGTCCAGAGGACATCAGAGAATTGGGACTGTCGGTGGGTCAACGGAATCTTCTGATGGCGGCGGTCCGTGACCTCTAATCTCCAACGAAAGTCACCAACGTTGCCATAAACTACGTCGGCGCCACAACGACCGGAACACACACAAGATCCGGGACAGCGACTACGTCAGACGTCTTGCTCGAGAGACTCCTCTCCGAGCTTCAGGACGGCGATACCACGCGCGATTCACCGGTGGCTTCAGGTAACGGAACTTACCTAGCTATGGCAATGTGATGCACAGTCTCGGATTTAATAACAATTCTAGTCAAACAATGACTCCAAAGATCTCACGCCCCCACTCCCAATAATTCAGGGGCGCCAATGTTCCTCCGAATAATTCAGGTTCGCTTGAACCCGTGGATGGGTACCATTAAATTCTTTATAACCTCATAGTTCGTTTCCAGAGGAAACGTGTTGATCTTGACCCACTCACGTACCTGTCAAATCAAAACCCCAAATACCTGGACATAACAGACTTTGTTCCTCAGTTTTCTACCGGGTCCTTTGATGATCAATATCTAACCAAAATGATGATGTCCAGCTTGTACTGAAAGCTCGTCCCAGAAACCTTACCTTAGTGATATTGATCAAGCCATGTATACTCGGATTTTTCTAACTCGTTTACACTGTTTTTCGCTAATATTTTTGTGATGCGAGAAAATTGAAAAAGTTGGCAATCTACCCCAATGTTAAATTTAGCCCTATTATTTAATTTCTGGGCCCACACACAATGTTGTGCATTTTTTGGGTTTTGTAGCGGAGCAATGTTTCATAATCAACATGTTTGTGTAGAATACATCCCATTGTATCTTCTGGTCCAAAGTTACAAGAATATTTCGAATCCTGATAGATGTAAACAGGACCAATTCCTCGAATATACTCAGATTCTCGATATCCCGTTTTGGGCTGAAATTTAACATTGAGGTAGACTGCCAACTTTTTCAATTCTCGCGTTAGCTGTCTGAAATTTGGTAGAAAATTGCCGTTTGACTCCCAGGTGAAGTATGTCAAGTTACAGAACGATAGCGTTTAGCACAAAAATATTAGCGAAAAAAAGTGTAAACGAGTTAGAAAAATCCGAGTATACATGGAAGCTAACAGCCGCATCCTGGCAAGCTTATTGCAGACTTGACGTTTGTAGTGTTCCCCATTACTTGGCGTATCAGGTTAAGGTTGGCATGTTAGCTCAGCGCTACAAGTGGCCAAGTATCCTGATGTATGACAGGGAGTACAGAAGGATGCAGGCGTCGTTCAGATTCCCATGTTGTAGTGATTCTCAACATTTGGCGCAAGTCCATCTCGCGGAAAAGCAAAAAGCTAGACAGGCTAATTAAGGAAACCTCAAACGGGATCCATGCAAGTTGTGCAATCACTCCACGTGTGTCTACGGTAACAAGTGTCGTTACGCCCATGTATGTGCCATCTGTAGTCAGGCTCATCCTCAGAAACAGCATAAGGAATAGGTTCCATTGGTCTCTCCCGAGCCGTCCCGGTCTCCTTTGTGTGTCCCTATGTGGGAAAAGCTTCTAGAGAAGGATCCGGATAGAGATTTCTTGCTTGATGGTATCCGGAATGGATTTCGGATTGTGTCTAAGGATTGTTCCCATCTAAAAGACATTGACTGTGAAAATCATATCAGCTCTTCAGATCCAAGCCTAGTGGAAAAAAAATGATTCTGAGCTACAAAAGGAGTTGATGGAAGGAAAAATTAAAATATCGGACATTAAAACCATTTATTGTTAGTCCAATTTTTGCCATACCAAATTCGAACGGTACGGTTGGTATAATACAGGACTGCAGTCCACCGAATGGCTATTCCATCAATGATACCGCACACAGTGACTATCAAGTAAAAACTCAAACCATTAAGGACGCAGTTAATCTGTTACATGAAGGACATTTTATGTGTAAAATTGATCTAAAGGCCGCCTATAGATCTGTTCAAATCAATCATTGGACTACAGTCTCATGAGCATGAAGTATACATTTCCTGGACAAGAGGAGCCCACCTTTATGTACAACACTAGGCTTGTCCACGGGGCTGCTCTCAGCCCCAGGATTTTCCATCGCTTGTCGCAAGCAATTGCTCGTTATGCAAAAACATAAGGAGTAAAACCTGTTGCTTATATTGATGATTATGTCATCGTAGATAATGACTTTGAAGCAGCAAAAGCTGCCCAACATAAACTGTTGTATCTTTTGAGGATTCGATATTGCCTGGGACAAAGTCGAAGGACCGAAACAAAATTTAACGTTTCTAGGAATTGAACTAAATACAATTGATATGGCTATGCCTCTCACAGGGGACAAAATCATCACATTCAAGCAGATATTAGCTGATTTCATGGAAAAGCAGTGCGCATCGTCAAAGCAATTGCAAAAACTTTGTGGCAAGCTATCCTGGGCAGCAACGGTGGTTGTTCCTCGAGACTATTTCTTTCTTCTGGGGTTCTCCTCTCCAATCTCTCGCCCATCACGTCTTCCTCAAGACTATTTCTTGCACCTGGGGTTCTCCTCTCCAGTCTCTCGCCCATCAGTCTTTCTCGAGACTATCTTCTTTCATCTGGGGTTCTCTCCAATCCCTCGCCCATCACGTCTTCCTCGAGACTATTTCTTTCACCTGGGGTTCTCCTCTCCAATCTCTCGCCCATCCCGCCTTCCTCGAGACTATTTCTTTCACCTGGGGTTCTCCTCTCCAATCTCTCGCCCATCCCGCCTTCCTCGAGACTATTACTTTCACCTGGGGTTCTCCTCTCCACTCTCTCGCCCATCACGTCTTCCTCGGGACTATTTCTTTCACCTAGGGTTCTCCTCTCCAATCTCTCGCCCATCCCGCCTTCCTCGAGACTTTTACTTTCACCTGGGGTTCTCCTCTCCAATCTCTCGCCCATCCCGCCTTCCTCGAGACTATTACTTCCACCTGGGGTTCTCCTCTCCAATCTCTCGCCCATCACGTCTTCCTCGAGACTATTTCTTTCACCTGGGGTTCTCCTCTCCAATCTCTCGCCCATCCTGCCTTCCTCGAGACTATTACTTTCACCTGGGGTTCTCCTCTCCAATCTCTCGCCCATCACGTCTTCCTCGAGACTATTACTACCACCTAAGGTTCTCTCCAATCTCTCGCCCATCACGTCTCCCTCGAGACTATTACTTTCACCTAGGGTTCTCTCCAATCTCTCGCCCATCACTTGTTCCTCGAGACTATTTCTTTCACCTAGGGTTCTCTCCAATCTCTTCCGCATCAATTGTTCCTCGAGACTATTTCTTTCTTCTGGGGTTCTCCTCTCCAATCTCTCGCCCATCACGTCCTCCTCGAGACTATTTCTTGCACCTGGGATTCTCCTCTCCAGTCTCTCGCCCATCAGTCTTTCTCGCGACTATCTTCTTTCATCTGGGGTTCTCTCCAATCCCTCGCCTATCCCGTCTTCCTCGAGACTACTTTCTTTCACCTGGGGTTCTCCTCTCCAATCTCTCGCCCATCACGTCTTCATCGAGACTATTACTTTCACCTAGGGTTCTCCTCTCCAATCTCTCGCCCATCCTGCCTTCCTCGAGACTATTACTTTCACCTGGGGTTCTCCTCTCCAATCTCTCGCCCATCACGTCTTCATCGAGACTATTTCTTTCACCTGGTTTTCTCTCCAATCTCTCACCCATCACGTCTTCCTCGAGACTATTACTTTCACATAGTTTTCTCCTCTCCTCTTGTAAAGTCGATAATCGGCGAGATATTAGCCATTTTGTTCTGTGACCTTGAAAATTAGGTAGAAGGTCAGAACGAAGGTCACGACAATATTCAGCATAAATCATTTCACATAATATGTTCACAATTGATTCCTAAGCTGTAAAGTCGATGATAAGTGAAATATTAGTCATTTTGTCTTGTGGCCTTGAACATTAGGTCAAAGGTCAAATTCAAGGTCGCCAGAATATTCAGCATATATCATTTCCTAAAGGTCCACAATTGATTCCTATTCTCTAATCTCAATACTAAGTGAGATATCTGGAAAAGTGTGTCCCATTATAAAGCATAGGAGAATTTAGAGTGATATTGGCAGGAAAACTGTTTTTTTCCAAATCAATTACATATAACTCTCTGGAAAAATAGATTACGAAACAAACTATGCTTGATCAGATAGATAAATCAAGTATATGACAGTACTAGCAGCCGCTTTCTCTTGTTGTGTACGCCACTCAGAGTTACCTCTGACTTAACCTAGTTCACGCTCGATTGGATCGAACATATACGAGTAAGCTGGAATCGCATTACATCAAGGAATACTGTAAATCATGTAATTTTCTCGGTAACGTTATTATCTCGTATTGTAAGCAATCCGCGAAAATATCATTACCGTGAAAATTAAATATACCGGTAGCTACATTACACGGTGTGACTCAAAAGACAATGCTACGTGTTTGCAAGTGCGATCACGTTTTCTCAAATACCTAACAATCAAATAGGTTTAATTGCACATGGCAGAGCACTTCAATTACAATTAGACAGTCGGTCAATCAGTGACAGAATAAAACCACACGCGTCTGCCTGTTGTTAGATTCTACAGGAAAGGTGGTAAATCGTTGACCATTAACTACACAAACTGTGTGGTTGATTATATGAGGAAGTGTCAATTAGAGTCAGACGAATAGCGACCTCGCAGCCTATATTTGTGATAGGTGTGGAATCATAGGGCGTGACATTGCTTATATATGCCCAACTTTACGGTCAAAATTTCCCCGAGGTCCAACAACCGCGAAGTATTCATACCGCGATATAGTTTTGATAACAAAACCGCGAAATTTGCGTCACGCCAAATATTCATGATGATTAAATGATTTAAAATATGCCAATGTTCGCAAAAATAAAGTGTATCTCCATGTACATTCTCTCTCAAATATTTATTTACAGTACAAAGCACCGAGAATGGCGGTGATGTAAACAAACTCAAACTATCTCCACCAGAAACTCGCAATAAAATTAATTGAAAAGGTGCATCGGTTTGGGCATACAAGTGCAGATATACAACTATTGTGTTTTCTTCCTTCGGTTAGAAAGATATGGCGAAATCCATAAATTCCTGCCAATATCACTTTATCATGGGAAAGTCCAATTTGGGCAGCGTTTGGGCCAAAATGGCCCACTTCGAGCGATTCAAAGGTAACGAAATTTATACAGGTCACATGTGTACATATGAGGAGTGTTATGCATCAATAAGAAAGAAGGTTACTGAACAGATTTCTAGAAAAACGACCGTCAAAGTCCAAAATTGACCGTTTTTTTGTTAGAAATGGCCGCCATTTTGGAAAAATTGCGAAAAACTAAAAAAAATACCTCCCTCTTGAACTATTTTAAGGTATTCTTGTGCAAACTTTCAGGAAAATCTGACCGTAAACTTTATAGATAAAGGACGACGGACGCAACGCCACGACAATAGGTTATCGGAACAAAGGTCCGGTACCTCAATTAATCAGGAGTGCACGACCTTACACCAGATACGAGATACTAATTTCATGTTTAAGGGATGTGATTCTGGTGACAAACAATTATACACATTTCGTTTAATGTGATTAGAACACTTTCATAAAACTTTCTTACTCAGATAACACAAAAGGTGTGTGTTTGTCTGTCACCGGACCTGCCAGTCATGAAGCGTCAATCTATCATAGTGCCATTCAATATAACAAGTGATGTAGAGTACCTCCGAAAAAAACACACGTTATGATGGAGCTGCTGTTAGCAATCATGCAGTATGTAGAACAATTTCTCAAAAGTGGAGTCGGGAACAAATTACAGGATAGTAGGAATGGAAAGCACATGTAAAGTTCGGCGGGCGCCCGCTACAGGGCGTCCGGCACTACTCTACGGAATACTTCAACCAGGTACAGTCAGCCCGGAACGAGTCCGGCCGTCATACACTACGACATAACACATGCATCTCACCAACTCCTTAACTACAACATGCATATTACATAGTTATGGTATATAGCCGTGTGTAGAGCCCGAGATGCCATGGGAGCGGCACCACGGAACCCGTACACGTGGGCATGTTGCTGGCCGGCCTCGCCGAAGGCACTGTCACAGAGATGGAACTCTGAGCCAGCCCGATGGTCTGCCAGAGCCTGTGTCACACCACCCCGGGTGGAGAAGAGAACTGGCGATCCACAGGGCTTGCGCCCCCGAGTCAGCAACTGCCTCTACCCCAGCCCGGGCCCCCAATGGAAATCGTCCCCAGGGCCCGCGAGGGCCTTACCCAAGACACAGGGACGTAAAGCTCATGGCGAGCCTCTCGTCCTGCCTCTCGGCTTGCTCTGGGACAATCTCACAGACCAAGCAAAATGCTCGCGTATATATCGAGCCAAGAGGCGGGGGGAGAGACTAGGTCACCACTTGTTATAGTTTACTGGGCGCGATTAGGTACAGTGCGTTGCTAGGCAGCGCACGCTCCAAACTCGAGCGGTCTAAAAACAGGCCGTAATACTTGCTAGTGTTTTGCAAAGACTCCTGCCGCGATCTGTAAAGTTATTGACTACCGTCCGCTCTTCGGGATCCTCGAGGATAGTCCTCTCTCATCCGAGTCCTTGCGGACGCGCATCCGCTATTCCGGATCCTTGCGGCAGGGCCGCTCACCGGAGGTCGCGGCGGACACGGTAACTACTTCAGCATTAACGGTAACCAGGTAACAGCCCACCCGACACTCCCAGGCCTACGGACACCGTTCAGAAACTAGTTCATCCCTACGGTGTTAACTGGCGGGGCCTGGCGAGCCGCGGTCTGCCTCGGGGACGGAACCCCGTACAGTCCGACATGCTGGCCAGAGCCTCTGTCACACGTCCCGGGAAGGGAGAGAACTGGCGATCCACAGGGCGTACGCCCCCGAGTCAGCAACTTGTCTCTCCCAGCCCGGGCCTCCCCATGGAAATCGTCCCCAGGGCTCTAGGAGCCCACTACTCAGACCCAGGGAACACAAAGCTCATGGCGAGCCTCGTGTGCGTCCTAGTCTCGATCTCTCGGACAATCTCCTCGATCGAGTCGCTTGCAGTGTATATATAATACACCAGAGACTGTAGGGCGCACGCGAGGTTTAATCGATCCATTGTTATAGTTTACTGGAGCGTAAATTACAATGCGTCGCCGTGGCAACGAACGCTCGAACGGAGCATGTCAAAACAAGGCCAAGTACGAAAAGGCCACATAAATGGCATTTATGTTTACAATCACCTGCCGCGTGCTTAGGGCAAAACCGCCACAGATCTTTGGGCAAAATCGCCACACATACTTTGATGTCCGGGAGACATGTTTTATTACATGCCGAATACATATTGTGGACATGCTGTTCAAGCCAATTATTGAACTCAATGCTATATTATGGTTTGTAATATTGATTTATTTATAATTATATGTATTGATTCATGTATTGTTTTGCAAAATAAGATAGTTACTACAAACATCATGTTGCGTGCGTTTCCGTGGCAACTGCTCAAATGCCGAGAACTCTTCCACCAAACTCCTTCATTCCAAATCCAGATATTTCGTTAATGTTGATTCTATTACATCAGCTTGATTCACTGGCCTGGGCAGACGGACCGATCACAGACAGTGCGAACCCAGCTGTATCACACAGATGTCCCTGACGTCTGACAGGAGACAGTTTAAACAATAGTTCACAGAATGCTAGTATACGGTCGAAGCCCGCACAATAGCGCCTACGTCCATCGTGGAATAGTTCACTGCCCGTCACTGTGGAGAACTCGCCAAACGCAACCAAGTCGATTTACCCGTAGTACGAAAATAATACGCCATATATCCAGGTGGGAGAATCGGATTCCTTTTTGGCCTCGTGTTTTGATCATTCCTTACGATTAATAACTCAATAGATAACTAATATGTGAAGCAATGCCAACAAGAAGCATACGATTGCTAACAACCGATTGACGGATGATGCAATAGAAAATTGTTTTCAGCAATGAAGAAATAGTCTACTGTATTTAGGGGTTGGGGTAGACATTTGGGTGTCAAAGCTGAATATTTGCGCAGTTACTGTGGAGACCTTGTAGATAACCCACAAGAAAGTTCCCATCAATCCCATGTCGGGTTTCCCAAAAATCCAAGATGACCACCATTCATACGCGAAATAAATTTGACGTAGCAGGTTATCTACTGTACCTATGTTGATGGTTTTGGTGTCTACCCCCGTGTTTTCTGATCCAAGAAATCTGATGGTTGTATTGCGAGTCTCTATGACAATCGGTTGTTTCAAAATTCAAAATGCCTGCCACGAAAACGCAGGGAATTCATAAAATCAAATTTCCATTCATATTTCAGCTGTTTTCTGACCCGATTAATCCAGTGGTGATAACCACGTATCTCTGTGACTGCTAGTTGCTTCAAAATGGCTGCCATCAACACCCGTGAAATTGCAAAATAACGTTTTAGCCATATTTTAGCTCATTCGCTGGCACATAGGTACAAGGATTTGGTGTCAATCTTTTAATTTTTTTTCTGAAACAAGGAATAAATACGGCTGCCATCAAAACCACGTTTCGACAATATTTCGGCTTCGGTGGCAACTAGAAGCAAGATTTTGGTGTACATATTTTTTTTTTACCCAGGGAAAATGATACCAGTACCAGTGGACCATATTCGACTAATAAGTTAATTCTAAATGATCTCCATAAACTCATAAACTGAAACTTAAAACCAACACAGACATGGGCCTACAGTAACTACAGTTTATTGATACGACATAAAGGCAATCACAGTGACGACTTGCCAAACTGAACTTGGAGTAACGCGGATTGCATTATTTGTTGGAGGGAGGCAGCTCAGTTTCGTCGTGGCTGAGAGTAGACTGCCTCTTGTGCAATCATCCGTTCGGTGGTAGCTTGGAATATGTCCACCATTTGGATGGATAAGGGCTGGTCATGTGTCCCGATGCAAAGATTTTTTATGTACAGAGAGGTTTCGTTTTGAAGGACAACCACAGCTGTGTGATTGGTACTCCGCTCAGCACAACAAGGAGTTCTGGTCATTTCTTGTCATATCCACAAATAATGAGAGTAGCTTAGTATTCAATCGCTGTGGCCGAAGAGAGGCTAATATAAACCAAGCAAAAGCGTGTCAAAAGTCTTGATGATTACACGACAGAGACTCACCCACAACGGATCTGAGCTCATCCACAACCGCAACTCTCGTCCACCATAAAACCATGAACAAGTAGCTCTGCAGAGATCTCGTCAACAACCCCCATGTTCCTACAAGTCCAGTCTTGGCAAGGAAGATATCTTGAGCCCATTGATTTCAGAGGAGAACTACGAGCTCGAAACCTCCTCCATGTCTGCCTGTATCCTGTAGCTGTTCTAAAGGGACTGCACAAACTGAACTACTATGACTGTCAAGACACTTGCTGGTGTGGAAAAATCAGGATAAGTTGGCAGTGTCATGTGTAGACATGGTAGGTTTGAGCTCTGCAACTGTGCCAGATGAAAACATCAAGGATGAGCCACTGAACAAATATTCTCCATGCACAAGAAATGAACTAATTAAAATAACTATTCACACTGTCATGTCCTTGCTAAATAAAACTAACTAAATGTTCAACCACGTTTCACACAATGTCATATGTGCTGATTTTTTGCCTGTTTCGACATAATTGATCAATAGTGCGCTTGCAAAAACCTTCAATCATGATATTTTATACTAAATTGTTCCTGATATATTTTGAATGAATGAATTTGAAGATATGTGTCCACAAAAAAAAGTTATGTGTCCTGTTGTTGATTGCATTGCATCCCATGTTATCTGGATCACACATGTAGAATGAAAAGTTAGCTGTTGATACAGGAGAATAATGCATTATGCTGTTACCATGGATACCTTCGTATTCTAACTTTTCTCTTTCGTATTTGTGGAATGTTGATGGGTCCGTGTACAATACCGCCATTCGTTTTTTTCGTTTTGAAACGAAAAATAATAAAACGAAAAAATGAATCAAAATCCGTTATTCCGTTTTTTTTGTTTCGATCGTAAAAACAGAAAAACGAAATAACAAGTCGAAATACCGTTATTTCTTTTGTTCGTTTTCAATAAAGAAAACAAAATAACCAAAAAGCAAATCGAAATTCCGTAGTTTCATTTTAACATCTATGTGCAAAACAGCCATTCGTTTATTTCTTTAAAAACAGAAAGCAAAAAAACGAAATAACGAATCGAAATTCTGTTATTCTGTTTTTCAATTAAAAAACGAAATAATGAAAAACGAAATAACGACTCGAAAATCCGTTATTCCGTTTTTCCATTTGAAACGAAAAACGAAATAACAATTCAAAATTCCGTTATTCCATTTTTCCGTTGAAAAACGAAATAATGAAAAACGAAATAACGAATCGAAGTTCCGTTATTCCGTTTTTCCATTAAAAACGAAATAACGAAAAACGGAATAAAGAGTCCACAAATTTGTGGGGTTCAGTGGTGGGGAGGGGGGGGAGGAGGGAGGTGGCGGTGCTCGTAGGTCATATCTGGCCCATAACTCATTGACCACAGAAGACGTGCGACAAAATCAGAACATCTTCGATTCACTCGTACGTTTATAGCAGCTCTCGAAAATCAAGTCGCCAAGTCGTCGGGTTTCCCTGGTTCTGGACAGTCATACATCGCTCGTGCGACAGAAACATAACAGTCAAATCGCCCGGACGCGAGCTCAGTGGATCTCGATTTTCGCCTTACGATTGATGTACGAGTGAACAAAATCGGCGCGGTTGCCCAGTGCACTTTGATATCGGTGGACTAGGGTAGTCGCACATCGCTCGCACCTCGCTCGTGCGACAAAGCCATCGCGGCCCATGTAGCGCAGCTTACTATTTCTTCTGAAATCAATGAAGATTAAAAATGTGTCAGACGGATTAAATATGGTATATATTCAGTGGGTGAGTAGTATTCACAGAGTAAGGTGCGCTACATGGGCCGAAATCGCTCGGCCGCAAGCTCAGTGTATCAGGACCTGTAGAGTATTTGAATATGGAAAAATTTAATCCGCCTACTGGTTCTAAACAACACAAAAAGGTTGCATAATCATCGTGGCACTTCAGAATATTAAAACAGAGAGTCATAGTTTTTATGAGAAGACATAATGTACTAGTGTATATATATATATATGCTATAATTACATTAATTCATTGACACCATATGGCTGGAAATACATGGGGTTCGATGACGTACTAATAATATATGTTGACGGTAAAGTTGGTTCACAATATGTGGAGAACTATATAGGGCTTGAAAGTCACGTGACGTCACGGTGTGATTTTGGGGACAAACAAATATACACCCTTTGTTTTCTTTGAGTTGAATTAGAGTAAACAACTCGGCATGAATGGAGTTGCTCACATGAAACAATGGGTGTATATTTGTTTGTCCCCAAAGTCACACCGTGACGTCACGTGACTTTCCACGTGACTTTGGTTTTGTATACTACACCTGATTTACAACTGTGTCCACCATGTAACCAAATCATCATCTTCGACAAGGCGACCACCTTTCAGAATGCCGTTGTCGGCAATAACGGAATTTTTTTTTTTCGTTTCTAATGGAAAAAACGAATAACGGATTTTCGAATCGCTATTTCGTTTTTCATTATTTCGTTTTTTGATTGAAAAACGGAATAACGGAATTTCGAATCGTTATTTGGTTTTTTTGTTTTTTTGTTTTTTAAGAAAAAAACGAATGGAGGTTTTGCACATATATGCCAAAATGAAACTACGGAATTTCGATTTGCTTTTTGGTTATTTCGTTTTCTTTTTTGAAAACAAAAAAATGAAATAACAGTATTTCGACTTGTTATTTCGTTTTTCGGTTTTTACGATTGAAACAAAAAAACGGAATAACAGATTTTGATTCGTTTCTTCGTTTTATTATTTTTCGTTTCAAAACGAAAAAACGAATGGCGGTTTTGTACACGGACCATGATGGGTTTCTAAAATGTTCGGACATAGAGTTAATAGATTCATTCATACAATCCGTCCACACACACCTTTGCTTGGGGCTTACTTTATTTTGGGACATCCTGTATGTGAATGACACCCAACATCATGACACCCAAAATCAACATCACTTGTGACCCAGAGGGAAACAATATATTATCACTTCAAGCCATCCAGACCACTCTGATCAATATCACAGAATCAGCTGCAGGAGTAAACAACCCGATCGATGCAAGAAGGCTGGCATTCGAACAATATGCCGGTTTCTGTATGTTGGTTCCATTTCGAGAGTTTCGAGAGTATTTATATTTCCATTTGTGTATGCGGATATGGATACAGCTGTAGTGAATAAAATTTACGATCAGTTTTATAATTTGGATGGTGTACATTGGATGCACTGACCAATATGATAATACTTTGATGATCAGCACGTGCGAATTTTAGTGCACGGTTCACCACCTTCCTTATAATTGCACGAGACCACATAGAATATGTAGTGATCGAACGCGGGACATTATGATGCGATTTATTTCAACGCCTGATTATTAAAGGAGGACTTCCTATCAATGTGTATTGGCTTCGACCAATGATTTTACGGTTAAAACTTCCATATAGCAAATATATCTCAATGCATTTGAACGGAGAAGACTTTAAGCTTCGTTCACATATGGAATATGTATATATTTGGTTAGTACAAACTAATCGTATTCGTAGTGAGGATATAACATCAAAAACTCCGAAAATCTGCAAGTTTTTTCCACTCGGCAGTGCACGGCTGACAGAAACGTCATACATGACGTAAATTTCTGTGACGTCATTGTTTTGATAGAAGCCTCGACAGGCGGCTCATTTCAAGGGAACCAAAGATGCTGGAAGTGATTCGTTGCCCGAGGCATCATCAAAACAATGACGTCATCGTTTTGACTCATTCATTCTCCCCAGTTGGAGGGCGTGGCCCGCTAGTTTAGTTTCTTTTCGATTTTACATTCGATAGTAGTTTTAAAAATATGATCTCTTCGATTTTGAAGTCATCTGAATGAATACTCCATGTGCGTGAAACTATGTTACCGAATTGTGTTTGAATTTGATAGGAAGTCCTCCTTTAATGCTGCAAAAAACAACAACATAATTTTCTGTGATGTTCACATGGCTTTGACTTTGATACTTTAGTATCACTTGGAGTTGAATACTCACGCTGATTATGTAAAATTTGTCTATCGATTCGGTCGTGGAATATAAATTTTTCTGTTTGTCGGTATCTATTTATGTAAATGTAAACTTTATTTGTTTAGCGAAGATCCCCCTACAACCGAAGCCACTAGGGGTTCTCCTCCGTGATTAGACAACAAAGTGCAGTGCGATTTATTAACAACAAAATATTCAAACATATACGGTGGTCTATTCCAGAAAATAAAGGTCACTTTAATTCAATATTATTTGTTGTGTTTAAATCATTCGCTTGTGACAATAATATGGTCGTGCATACAGTCGAATATAGTTGTTCTAAGAATCCGTTAAATCAATGAAAACGATCAGAAACCCGTTAACAAAATAAATTATTTCTTCGTTAGATTTTGGTATTAACATATTGTTAATACAATTCAGGAAATACAATTCTACAAATTGTCCTCAACATTCTCTTTCTTTCATTTACTAAAGCGGAACAATGTGAAAAATAATGACAGACATCTTCGATACCATATCCACATTCCAGACATATTTCTTTTATATGGAGATAATCGTTTCAACTGGGGTTTGAATATGTTCAACGTAAGTGTAAGCGATGAAGCGTTCCAATCATAAATGGCAACATATGCAGATTACCACCATATCTCGGTATCTATCTACTTATATCTATATATATTATTTGAATGTGAAAAGCGTTCATATCAGTAATGATGATCGACACCAGTCAACAGCATACTTTTCTCCACATGAACATGCAGTTGTGTGCAGGCCTAAAGGTAAACATCGTGTTTGCCATCAAATTAACCTTGAAAACGTGACTGAAAATGCTAATCATTGGATAGCCAAGACTAAATATCTACTTGCACGTTGTCACCAACAAGATTGAGCATTGATGTGTCACGATACCTATGTTTGCTTGGAAAAATTATCGAGCAGGCCGACTATTGATTGCAAGGGAAACATTACAGGAAGCGAAACCGGACGACAAACATATTGAATAATGCTTCGGAACGAGTATATTATTGAGTCGTTCAATCAATTTAAGCCGAAATCAACTGAAGACGAAGACGAGGAACATGCAGATTAATTGCAAAACAGGAACTTTATTGATGAAAAAACATCTGGGATATGACTCGAAATGAAAGTTCTGGAATAATCAATGCTGAATTTTCTTCAGTTATATGCCCATACAGCCTATCTGCAAAACAATCCTTAACACCTATCCGGTTTGAGCTTGGAGATCACTCAGACTTATTATGCTTCGAATATTATTGGCGTCGGTCTGAGACACGGATGCGTTAACTACATGTATGTAGAGCCCCTGTCTCATTTTGAATTCATGTTCTGGACCAAAATGGGATACTGGTCCATATCAGGCTGGACACTTCTCGCTGCAATATTCTCAAGTCAAGGCAACCTTTTAGGGCCAGTGATCAAGTTACAAAGATTTCATATTAAATTTATGTGGGATCATCAATTTGGTGTCATGTAACTGTTATGTCATCGAATATCAACAAAGTGCGGAAGAGCTTATAAATTAAAAACTGACGTTGCAGGTAAAAAAAAATCATCGTCGTACCTTCCCTGGACTGGAGATATTGAATACATGATCATTGACTGACTGGGACCACACAAGACTGGAAGTGCTATCTGTTCGTGATGGTGATGAGCTCGTTGACTGATCATGAACAGTTTGGATGTTCCACGATAATGACATAATTGCTTGTGACAGGATGCTGGTAATTGTTGTGACATACATGTAATAGATCTATATTTTTACAGGTACACAAATATCGAAAGATTCCGGACAAGTACAAACTTGTAAGAACGCAGCTGCTGGCATTTCCACCAGATGCAGTTCATTTTCACATGCTGGACATCCAAAGTAAAATAAATCATACATGGAGATATTGCACACTATCGCAATCTTGGTGTTGCTGCAGACTTTGCACACGGGAGCTGCTATGATAGCTGAGCAATGTTACAAACTCCTCGAGGGGCATGTACACGGTGGATACATCAGTTCAGGTTTCCTAGCATCCGCCATTACCTGCGGGGCCATATGTACCGCTGATACAGAATGCAATGGGTTTTCAATGAATTGGACTATTACTGCAATGACAACCAAACCCCAGAAGGGTTTGTGTTACCTTGACATCGGTTCACCAGATGATACCACCTTCTCTCTGGAGCCAAATCATGACTACTATAGTAAGAAAGGTATTAACAAATCAGAATGCTTTCAGTTTCGTTCGTTCGTTCCAGTGAAGTAAAATTAAGTGAAGTAGCGATTGAGTTGAATATCCCATGAGGCTTGTTCCAGAATTACAATATTCATGTTTTTGTTTACGCAACAAGCAAAGGTGTATATATATCTTTTGCAGATACTACCGATACTTGGCCTGTCCTACCGACTAGCCTCATGACTGACTGTACATCTTCGCCACCAGACTCCGACAGTTTCAGATGCCAACGAGCTATCGATGGCCATACTTGGAATGAATTCATGGTGTTGATGGGTGAGTCAGGGTACACGGGCTCAACTGGCTGGATACGCGTCGAATTGCTGGCTGAGTACAGGATCCGAGGGGTCAAGCTTTACAACAGATGTTTTACCCCGAACGATCAGACGCATGAGGCTGATGTAACGCTTGGAGCTGCAGCAGTGTCATACCCGGTATGATGTAGATGTAACCTAGGTTTATGCCTAGAAGTGTTTCTAATTAATATGTCTTGTTTTTCGGGGGGCGTCTCCTGTTCCGACAATCTCGAAAATAACTCAGATCGAATGATAATCACAAGCATGATGTCACAAGCATGATGTCATTATGAATATATGCACTCAAAATCTGGATTTCATGTTCTACATCGGTCCTACCCCTGGCCAAACTGCAATTGCATACAATTAGTAAGAGACGAATACTGTATTCTTCTGGCATACTGTCATCCTCACTACTGTCTGAAATGTGACACCTCTGTTGATTCTATTCCAAGGTGGAGTTTCCCTGTTACGTGACTGACATCTGTGCCCAGACCCACTTCGAGACGTTCCTGCTCCCGCCTACACCATCTGATTACATTCGTGTCGACTTGAAGAGGAAATGTAATACAGTAGCGGGAAAAGTTGGACTCAAAGAAATGCAAATTATTCTGGGTTGAAAGAACTCATTCAAAGGGTTTCCGAGAGGAAATGTTTGTTCAGACCCCAAAAGCCCATGTTGTCTATATGTTAATATCCGCCTACTGTTGAAATGAATATCAAGTTGGAAATAGTTGTATAGTTGTGCATGGAAAGAGTTGTATATCATATCTATAACATGTAACCAAAATGAAAGCAACCCTGAAGCATTCACAACCTATGATCGACAAGAACCTGATTTTGATCATTCTGAAGTTTGAATGGATGAGAAATGATTTTATATTTTGCACCCGCCTCCTGCTGTAGGCGTTAGATTTTGTCAGAACGTCCTTCAGATCAAAATGGACCATACGAAACTATTCCTAATGTATCATTTTCAGTGAAAGGTTCATTTTCGATGTACACTTATACACACAGATATACATATATTTACAACTGGCGAGCTATGTGCTATTCAATTTATATTTGTGGCATATCGGCTCCTACAGACCTCATTTGGGTAAATTAAACATCTCTTCTGGTAGCAAAGTCTTCCGAAATACAGTACATGTTAACAAGTTGCGATGTCAGAAGGTTGACTTAAAACAATCATATCTCTGAGTAATAATTAGGATATGACACCATATGGAGATTCAATGTGTTCTCTGTTCAAAGTTGGTATCTCCATTTGATTTGGACTTGAAATTAACCCGAACTGGAACGAGTGCTTTAACCAAATATATTTGGACATAACACAGTTTTGTTTTAATATTTAATTTAATAGCATTCTATATATATACATGTATTTATGTATGTGTTCATCACGGATAAATCTCGGCGTGCGTGTGAACAATAATGTACGTGATTGAACCATTATTGAATTAAGATTGTTTTTTATGAGCATCACATCAAAATGGGGTCAAACCATGCAACATGGTTGTATTTTTGTGATGACAATAGATTTGATGTGCAAAATTTGATTTCATTTAATGTGCATTACTTGCTGACATAGTTATCGACCAACTTCTACAATAATTCACAAAGAAGCCCCTTTCATATAGATCTAGTCATACATTTGAGAATCAAGTGCACCTTATGGCCATTAATCCACAGCGGTTACGGTTAACATGTAATTATTTCGAATGTCTGCTTTATATACTTTAGCAAAGTCGAGAACTGGCAATTGAATGAATGAAATGTGATAAAAACCTACACAACGAATAAACTGAATAGATGTGGTCACTAAATTACATAACAATGAATAATTAGAGTTTTATAGAGGTAATAATATAGACCTCTATCGTAGGTATACAGAATAAAATATCAGCATTAATTGAAACTATATTACAAGAATATAAACAAAAAACACATTACTGTTATTAATGTGACTTATATTTTTTATCACTTTCCTATGAACTTACTGAGGATCTACCCCTAATTTGGGAAATACACTAAAATATTCTCTGGAAGGTTTCTCTCACATCACATGTTTTTTGCAAATCCTCTCATAATATGTTCACATACAATGACATGGAGACAAATATGAAGATTTAAAACACCATGCTATATACGTATATTTTCAACATTTTCAACATAAATCATACACATTATAACCTTCAAAATTATCGGAAATTAAATTTAGGCTTTCGTTTACAAATGGTGTATGGCCTTCTTGAGGACACTAAGATTTCAACATTCAGATGTTCCATTATCTGCTCTAATATTTTCCTTACAATATGGCTCTTCCTCCCCTTCCGTACCGATTTCGTCATCGCTAGAATCGTGATAGTTATCCTCTGGTGGAAGGAGCCAATTGCCAGCTGACATATCTTTACATGCTTCTCTGAATTTCTGGGACATCATCAGGAATACAAAAGGATTAAGTGCACAACTCAGGTACCCAAACCACTGAACGTAACCATAAGCTGTATAAGATACTTCACATTCTGGACATGTGGCCAGTACCAAGAAGACCATGAAGTATGGAAACCACAGAACTCCATGGAATATCAACAGCGAGGACATCCTTTTAACACTCTCGTAGTTTTCTTGGCTCACATCTCGTGGCACGTCACTGATGTCCGAATTGTCCATGTCTAGTGTTCTTTGCTGACTGAATGGGCGAGTCGAGTCACAACCAAGGTCAATGCTCTGTTTTGCAACCACAGCGTTCGGAAGCGGTGTATGCATCTCAAACGTCGAGTGTCTTGTTTGGTCTGGTGAGTCGTTGATAATCATTGCTGGCCACGGCGAAACTACGTTGCCATTCGAGCCACTGTCTTGCATCTCCAGAGAGAAAGGACTTCCCTTCATTTCTGCAGCGAAAAGGCTTTTCTTGCAATTAGAATTTAAGACTGCCTTTTCAGGAGCTATACAACTGGAGCTTCTCTGTCGCCCAGAAGGACTGTGAAAATGAACGGGTAGGCCTGACGTTTTGTTAATTCCCTCTTCGTCAAAGTCATTTATTATTGGCGTTGGATTTTGGGCACGGTCAAGTACTTCTTCACCAAGCTCACCAAGACTTACCTCTGATTCAGTGTCATCATCGCTATGGAACAGCTGCGAATCTAAACTCAAGGAGTCTGCAAAATTTGGAAACATCGTGGCTGATGGTATGGCAGCCTTCACAAGCCTCGTATCAAGCTTGGGCAGAGTAAACTTTGGGTGCGTGGCCGGAGGAAGATGCTGTAAGATATCTTCATTTTTCATGTAATTGTCATAATTATGGATGTCACGTGTATTCCGCGTGTTTTTATTTGTGGACGTGTCTGCCCACGTATCTTTGTCTTTTGCATTAACTGCTTCAGTGTGCATGCTAGAGCAGTCTTTGGTATCAGCTAAATTTGTTTCCACGTGAGTTCTGTTGTCGTGTTTTGTATCAACCGCTCCGACTCGATGAACTTCAAACAATACTTTTCTACGTATTGTAATAAATGAAAAGGTGTACAGTACAGCAGCTCCACCAACTGGTAAAACATATGAAAATAGCAGAACGTAGACTGCGAATCCACTTTGGTGATGCGGGGAATTACATATGTAATGAGTCTCTGTCTCCGATAGAACACGAGCAGGGGCTGCTGCTGCAGTGTACACCACTACTGTTAGTATAGCACTGGCTACCCAAACAATGATCGTGACCAGCCATTTCGTCTTTTCATTGTTGTCTGCCAGGTGTTTCATTTGGAAGCGCAGACACACCCAGTGATCTAGAACAAGGCTGAAGATGAGCCATGCTGTGGCGGTGTTGAAGACAAGATCTAATCCAATCCAAACATCACATAGGATTTGGCCGAGCACCCAGTTCCACAGAAACGAGCAGCTTACAATGTTGAAGACCAGTGTAATGGCGGCTTGTGCGTAATTGATAACGAGGATGCTACACAAAAGTAGGTTCTGCAGACCTTGGATGGTGCTTGTTACACGTAGTACACTCCAGGCAAACGCATTCGACGCGAGTGTCCATAGCATCAGCAATATCTGAAATGAGGAAAAGAATAGCATTCAAATCACTGCTGGTCTTATATTCTCATCATCTGGAGAACATGGGCATAAAGGTTATGTGATACAGTATGTCTGCGTCATCTAGAGTGGGTGCCATACCATGCTTACAGGAATGCTTACAGGAATGACGTGGAATGCTTACAGGAATGAATATCGGAACAAATTATCGGTACCAAGATGAGTATTATAATAGGTATAAAGGGCACCACAATAACAAATTTTAATCCGCCTAAAATTCAATCTGTCTACTTGTTATAAACAATTCAAATTGAATGGTACTTCCCACTGGAAACGAAGGATGCGAAGAAGCTATACATGACGTTACCGTCACTTTGTCATCGTCACTTTGAAGGTTTTAAATAATTTTATACAACAGAGAACTACTAGCACAGTCAAAACTCAAAAATGTATTTCCAACAATCGCCAAACTTCTGAATACAGAAATCAAGAATGAAGCCGGGGAAAAGAAGATCTTCTGCATGGCAACTTCAAATGCCTAAACTTCATTATTGTCCACCATGATAGGCTCCTCAAAAAACTTTCTGGCATTGATTAAAGTAATATACATAAACACAACATAGAAGTGGAATGGGAAGAACTCGTGTCTTCGAATTTCTGTACGACTTTCTCATAGCCATAGAAGACAAGCAAGTTGGAGCCAATGTTGGTTCTATTAACATCCCTCACGCCATTTCTGTCGATGATGTTAAAACTCTACCCAACGACTCTTTAGAGCTAAAAGTAATCATGTATATTTTGGAGGAATACATCGTCAACAAAATGTACACTGTCAACTCTAATATTATGAAGCATCATGGCAACTAACAAAATAGTGGGCAGTAGCTTGGCTTGGTTGAATTTATTCAGCGGTTCAGCCCACAGGATAACCCACGAAAGTGTACACACTTCTTTCCAGTGGGGTTCTGTTTGTAAGGTGTCTGTACCAAACTGTCAGAATTTTGGCCTAAAGAGATCAGGGTACACATAGGAACTTCCCCATAACCGCAACCACATGTGCTAAAGTCACTATTGAGCGAAACCTGGGATCGAAGCTGGGACCACTCGTTTGAAACCCGATTCATTGGAGATTGGTGGTATCGTGATCCTAGACTCCATGGAGTACTTAGGTCCGACGAGACGTGGCTCATCAAACTTGACATGGGAATGAGACAGCAACTTGGGTGAAAACCCCCGTCTACCCTCATCTGTGCCGGACTCAAAGGCAGGTGATGACTAATAGCACGTCTCGGCAAAACTGTGGTCCGTTCCAGCCACGGCCAAAATTCACCAGCACTGATATCGAAGTCATCAACTCCACTTTTACGGGACACGAATTCACCATTCTACAGTCTCGGGTTCACCCGAACTACCTACAAATTACAGCAGTGAATTATCCGTGATTCTAGCACGTGATGTTGTTTAGGGGACAACGTTTTTGGACATAGCATTTTCACCATGATAAACCTGCATTTTCAATGATATGGCATGTCGTTCATATGAATTTTTAATTCATGTACTTATTCGAAGGTATGTACGAGCATCAGTTCGTACTAAGTAAAATTTCCCCCATCACATCCCAAATAGACTGCCGTAGATCCCATATCGAATGGATCATAAACTTAAGTTGTTTGCCTCATACAAGCATATCGATTTGAAATACCAAGTCAGTCTTAGTAACAGACTCCATTAACCGAATTAATTATGTACACAGATGTGGTCAGGTGAGGTATTATGGAAAGGGCAAATGTAACTGATATGTTCAGGTTAACAATGGAATGGCATTAACAGTCATTCCTATTTGTTCAATAATGTCCTCAGCTAAATGCTTATCTAATTACCCACACGCTTAACAGTATGGTGTGCCATTGAATTTGCCACTTCAGTTATGAGCATCATGGTACATGTAGTGTACACAGCTTGTGATCAAGTGTTTGATGATATAGGTTTAATTGTTATACCTATTGAAGGCCGGAAACGTGTTCTTTGATACCGATTGATTCATGATATTGGTCAACAGTTCATATTGCTTAGGCCATGATTTCAAAGGTTGTCATTTTTTATAACGTTCGCACTCTCATCATTTACCTTTATATTCTGTCATAATTCGACTATTATAACACTGTTGATGAATGTCGGGAATATCCCTTTAATTTTCCTTTATTAGGTGGCTCCGTTTGTGTCACAAAACAAGTAAAGGTAGACTAATTTCCTCCAATTCATATGTATTAAATAAGAGGTATGAGATGTACATGTGTAGAATATTTTTGGGGGTAGCCTTTCCCCCCAAAACATTTTAATATAACATAGCAACACGCGATCACGCGCCAGATCATGCAAAATAATTCAGACATGTAAATTACACTCTGCCTCCAAACAACCACTCTACCAATCACAGAACTGAATACTCGACATCCGTCACCTTGTACAAGTATTCCCCGGGTTTACTGAGTTCCCGGAAAAGCCCCAGCCGAAACTCAGAGAGTTGAGTTTTAGGCGTCAAAGGTGGAGGACGTGTTTCTCATTTAGTGAGAGGTATATTTAACCGAAAAATAGACGAAATATCGGGGGACTTAGAATCGGAATAACTGCCGTGTGAAAGTGTGAGTGGCAGAACATCGACCGCGCCGTTAGATTGTTGACAATATCGTGTGATACACGGACTTCTTCCTGTGTCGCTACGTACACGACGTTGAAACACTGGTTCCAAGTGATCCCGAGAAAATCCGCCACACATGAGATATTATTTCAAACGTAGGAGATACTAAAGCATTCGTATGAAATTATATGTGATACGTAAAGATATTCCACCATAAATAGTCAGAAGCGTGCAATATGCGTCATGTTCACGTGGTGCCTCAAAGGAGCAAGAAGGTTAGATGAAATAGATGGAGGACGAACATGGAATGGAATACATGGACGAAGAATATTGCTTCGTTTATATAGTGCTTCCAGCCCGGTCTCGGGTGTATAGAAATTATTGCATGCCTATACGTATGGCTTAGTAAATCCTACGTACGATTTAGTATCTCATATGTATGACTTAGTATATCTTATATGAGAGAAGACTTGGCATATCATAGGCGGTCTACGTATAGATTAGTATCCCATACGTATGACTTAGTCTACCCCATGTTTAGCTTAGTATCTTCTATAGCATCTCATAAGTAGGCTTATGAGTTAGTATCCTATAAGTTTGATTTACTATTTAATATGTTGCTATAACAACTAGTATTTACATTTAGTGTGAATTGTTCGATCAGGGGCAAATCCAGAAATTTTGTGAGGAACGGCAGTCTGAGCTGATGCGGCCTAGAATTTGTTGCCCGGAGAAGGGACACAGCCGTGTCGTATATATGATCGTTCATCCTAATACATGATCATATTCACCAATCTCTGGCAATGTCTTAATGGGTCAAAAATAAGTACATCTCAGTCTCCAGTGTCCGCTATACACAGTCGTGCACTTTTTATACATATTACCCGAGAACAGCGTCTCGAAAGAGTCGATAATATATGCATCGCATATATGTACCAATTTGAACGTGATTGTGTTCGCAATAGTTCATGTGTTCGAAAAAGTTTCTTTTTTGTTTCTTCCTGATGTATTAAAATAGCTCCATTTGTTTTCATTACCTCAACGTTCGTAAAACTATTTAGAATTCACCTCATACTAGTGTTCATTTCCAGGCCAATACCTCATTAGATATTCACAGACATAATGAGATACGATACCGATACACTTCGTGAATCTACCGCAGGTTTAAAAAACGCCGGTGATGATATTCAAATGAGCAGAAGGACTAAACGAGTAGGACTTCGTCTTTCCACTTCCGTTTGTTTATTGTTTAGCTTTTGTTTCATTCATATAATGTACGTAGCGTAGCATAACTATCAGAGGGGCGTTATCACCAGTAATATCATGATGATTTCGAGTGTGTTTTCTGAGACATGGTGAAAGCAAAGGGGTGCGTGGTCAGGATTTTGCTTTTGACAATAGTTTCAGTTTTTGTCAGGTTCATTCTGTCAAAAAGTCCGTTAATTGATTCGCATTCATCGAAATGGACGACCAATGGAATAAATATGCCAAATAGAACTAGTTCCACATGGCGGCCATTGACACTTTTCACCACGTTACATAACGACACGAGCGAGGCAATTGTGAACGGCACATTGCGTAACTGGATGAGCCTCGGGCGCGGGATTGAACCATACTTAATGCTTCTGCCGGGACAGGAGCGCTGGCAGAGACTCGCGAGATTTTACGGCTGGAAAACGGTGCCAGTTGTGCGTTCCAACAAATATTCCGTTCCATATCTGAAGGACATGTATCGAACGATCATGGATAGCTCAAACAGCATGTTTTATGGATACGCTAATAGTGATGTGCAGTTTAACGATGGTTTACGTGAAACAATCGCGCAGGTAATGGCTGGCTCAAATGTCAAACCCTTGTTGCTAATTGGTCGAAGAACGACAACCACACTAACAGATTACACCAAACTGTTGTCCCAGAATAAGTCGGCCTCCATTGATTGGTTAGCTTCATATGGTAAGCTTGATCGTGCGGATGCAGAGGATTACTTTATAGTGTCACGTGACTTCCCGTGGCGAATTTTACCCGATCTCGTGATTGGTCGGAAAGGCTACGACAACTTCTTTGTGGCTCAGTCCATTAAAAGTAACGTGGAGGTGATCGATTGCACCAAGACAGTCGTGGCTTTACACGTGAAAGCTCCGGTCAACATCACTTCCCGGTCCCGAGCTGATCACTTATTCAACAAGTGGAAGCTTGTCAACAAATTCCACTATTTACAGGCTATGACAATCAGCGCCCCCTACAGGACAATATATGACACTGCGGGCAAAGTGCAAATTGACCGACGCAAGACCAAAGTAATCAATTAAAGTAGATTGGAACATCAGCCAAACTCTTCTCTCCATTGTTGGCTCATGTAGCCTACTGTAATCTACTAATACTATTCACCCACTGAATGAATGGCACATTTAATCCGTCTGACACATATTTATTCTTCATTGAATTTAAAAGAAATTGTTTGCTGCGATACATGGGTCATATCATTATATTTGACAATTTGCCTTATCACTGTGGTCAATAACACCAAGTTTATAATAATTTCTTAAAGGTCTCTCATCATGATGTCGTTAAGGTACGGTATGATGCATTTTTACTTTCTGTGATGCTTACACGTTTTTTTTTGGACATCCTTTGGTTTGTACTGAGTAAGAAATGAAACAATTTGTGTATATATGTCTTCATCATAACGTGTTGCAATAATAACTGCCACCATGGGTTGTACATAATTGCTGCCATCAACCGCAAATAAAATATGCATTATATGAAATATATGCGATATTCCACGCAAATGACGTGAGAGTGCCTCCAAAACGAGCATAGTTGTCAGAATGAGAGAAGAAATTGGAGTTACGTACCGTCAATAGAAGCAGCCCAACCGCAGCTCCGTCGTCCGTGAGGTCACCTGTAGATACAGTCAACATACTTCGTGATTGAGTGTGAAAGATATGCTAATTTCTTTTCAATTACTGCTGCTGAATATGAACTGTATCTCGAACGACCTCACGTTTGAAAGTGATTGTAGTTGATGGATTGAAAACCAATCAACAAGAAAGCGACGGTGGTTATGGTGCTTCAGTGTTAGGGAGCGTGAGAAAGTTTGTGGCACTATGGAGCAATCAGATATGCCACGTATGAACAGGTGCTAACAATTGTAACAAACAAATTATATGTCGGACATAGGTCTAGCTCATGTTGGCAGTCGAGGGAATCAAGTGTATCACAGCTAAAGACTTCCATGTATTTGTAACTATTGCAAGTGGTTTCTACTAACTGTTGATGGTTGTCGGTCCAGTTAGAAGGTTTTCCGGTCAACTTCAGTTATATATTACATTTGAATACTTTCATAGGGACGTAGTTGTTACCAGAAGCTATACCCAAAAACTTATGGTAGATAACATCCTTACCCACATTTTTTAATACTGTACTGGTGTCATCAAAGACATGGTGTTTTCAATACTACATACCTGACGACTTCTTTAGTGTACAACTACTAAACAATATGAAATGATTTTTTAAAATCAAAACGAACAAATGGTTAAGGTGCATGATAAGAAAACATATTTCCGTACGTATCAGAGAGAGTTACCTGGCATATAACGTGACAGTAAGTCATGCCATTGATGGATTAGTTGTCGCGTGGATGAATCACGCGATAACTGTATATGTTAATTATGTTTCTCTTAAATTAGGTGAGTTTACAACGATTGTCATCCTTGAGCAATAAATGTCAGTTCAGGCATGTGATGACCATTTTCGTTAGAGTGTGTGTACATTTGGCCTCGGGGCTATACACCGGTGAACACTTCCAAACAAAATGAATAAGAAAGAGAGCGGCGTCCCGAACCAATCTAAATAGGTACAATTATATTTGTTACGTTTCGTAGTGTTTGTTACACCATGCACGTTATAATAATATACTTGTTTATCGGTGATGTAAATATACTTTTTTTATCGGTGATGTAACGTCCGATGTGAGTACATTCCGCACAAGAATGTCTACTGGACAGTATAGAGTATGTATATACACTACGAGGTTATAGGCAAGACAAAGAAACAAAATTGAGGACAGACATATATGCATATGCGCATATATACATGGGAAACATTTATATATTTCCCTTGCGAAGTATAATGTCTGACAGACGAGGCGCTGGGCAAACTATCAATCGATGTCGTTGAAAAACCTATTGTTATCTATGTGCGTGAAACTGTCCTCGATGGGACCGCTGTTATATATTAAACAGAATCGTCGTTCCCCACATTCGTGAGCTGATATACCTATTCCAATACATGGTGGTAATATATAATGAAATTTCGCAAATTGAACACATTTCGATAGTGTTTTGTAGCGATGTTTGTATCAACATATCACCAAAATCACCCCAAAAAATCGTTAATTACAATACGAAGCTACAAGATTTTGATGATGACATTACGAAAATCAAATATTTCGTCCGAATATTTGTATTCAAAGACACAATGCGTAATCAGGAGGTCGTGAGTCAAAAATCAAAGGGCTAATTGGTCAAATACAACAACGTATCCTTGGAACTCTTTCCGCTGGGTGACATATACTTTTGTGGTGGGTGACATATACTTTTAGTGTGTATGGTGGGCTGAGTTCTAGTTTCAAATTGTGTCCCACAGTTGACCACATTTTCTTGCTTCGGACATATTTTCATATACATGTATATGCAAAAGTAATATTTCCATTTCACTTCGAGTTTGTGTGTATTGCGGCACAAGTGAGTACACGCAGTAGAACAAGAGTACAGACCGAAGATGGTCTTGAAATGATATCGTGATATAACGTGGCATACTGCACATGGAAGTCAAACAATTTTCTACTAAATTTGAGTCTTCCTTCGCAAAAATTGGAAAAGTCGGCAATCCACGTCAATACCAATTCTAGCCAATCATAGTATAGACATCCTTGGTCCGCACACAATTTTGTGCAATTGTTTGCTTCTAGAGCGGTTCAATCTTTTGAGAGCAGCATGTTTGTACCAATGTGTCTTTTCGTCCTGAATTACAACAGTATTTCCATTCCTGTTGTATGTAAAACACGTTTCGGGCTGAAGCGTGGCTCTCTTTTGGTGATAGAAGCAGGGCGGATCGAGGAATTCTGATTACCTGGATCCGCCACTGAGAAGTCTGATATTTGCAGAATATTGTCGCTTGACTTCCAAATGAATATGCCAAGTTATACATGTAAGTCTGTGCCATTTCGTATCAGGATATTATGAGCTATAGCAATGTAACTGAGTTTGAGAAATCAGAGAATAGTCTGGATGAAAATGCCACGTCTTCAATCTAAATGATTGAATAATTGTGGAACCAATCTTCACACATTTCTCAATTCGCTTTTGTTGGTCTATTACATATAAGGAAGTCATATGCGCCTACGTGTCATCACGCCTTCAAACCACCCGTGATTGTTCGTCACAGTGGCATGTTATCTGGTCATAGCGTTACCATCTAAAACTTACAATCCCACTACTAGTAACGCATCATACTGCAATAGGTCGAGGCCCTACATCTTCCCATTTCTCGGATTTTCAAATAAAGATTTTATTGAATGATAACTGAAACTATGATTATTCTCGTGATACTATTCCACATCGCACACGCATGGGCTAAATATCAAGACCAATGAAACCAGACGTTCATTCAACGTAACTCAGTAAGCGTATAGTTAAAACGCCATAGAGTGAATTTATTGTGGATAGGTAGTTAACAGAGGTACAGAGATGCATTGAATGGTATTCGGGCCTGGGTCGTTCTGGTAACGTTATAATTTTTGAGTAGATTGTCATGGGAAATAGTAAAGGATTGACTGCATATAGGGATCTAGAGACTGCAGACTGTAAACACAACTGAAAAAATCGGGAGGACCACACGACCCATCTTCCTGATACTTCGTTAAAAGATACCTGCATATCTGGGAATGATTAACCGAAACATGGAGTCATAAATGATATCACTGGAATTTTACAAATTGATGATCAGAATATTATTTTTATTCACGTCAGCAAACCAAAGGCTCTAATTCTCAGCGTGAGAAACAAGCTATTGTACATAATGTACACATTCGTATTTCCTACAAGAGGAATACAATAAGCGGAGAATTTCATTACCTGAAACGCCTTGATGAACCCGAGCGCAACCCATCCGTGAGCTTTTTAATAGCATTACTATACTTAGTCGCAGTACAACCTAATCCTGTCTTGGTGCATGTTATAAGTGCAGCTTGTCCATTGTGAAATAAAGAGGGAAAATGACAATGATCAGAACATTTTTCCTTGAAACAAGTCTCGGTTGGTGATCCGTGATTCCATAGATCAATTTAGTAAATTCTAGATTTGCACAAACTTGTGATTTTGTTAAGTTTATATTTACCTTTCAAATAAATAAAGAACTGGAGAATTCCAGTTTCGAGATGTTTACATGCAATCCAACCGTAACATTTATGCTTTTAATTCTTGCTTTTCCCTCAAGCTCTGGGCCATGCGCGTTTTTTGCACAGTATGGGATATGCTACCAACTGATGATTTGTTTACACTAATTTAAATATCGCAACAAGTAACCTACAGTGGAGAGAATTTTTTTGTGGCCAGCGGAAATATGTTGGGATGGGAAAGTTTATGTGATTAATAACCTTCATTTATCGATTAAATTGCTCATTATTATCCATATAATAAACAAAAAAGAACATATAGATGTATATCAGGGCACAGACATTCAATGATTCAATGTTTTGGATGAAATTGATAGTTTATGCGTCTATTCGGCGTAAAAAAAATATTTTTCATCACATTTTATCACTTTTATATCGTAAACTATAAAAGTTGGCAACCTTTGGTAATTGTTCTATTCAAATCAGAAATTTAGCTCAATATTTTTGTTGCGCTACGGTATGCGTATGTATTACGGTAAATCAACAAATATCGCAAAGCTCTCACAGTGTTTGCGTTTACTCACAAGATTAAAATGTAAAACCTCATGGAAACAATCAGAGATATTATTTTTGAAAGTGCTGTGATCCTTTGTTGAGATTACTATATTTAACAAATGATAGCAGGACCGGGCCCACTCATATCTACCCTCCGTGGGTCTCATTTTAGGCAAACTCAGAAGACCAGCGCGACGCGCTGGCCAATTATTGCTTTGCTAATGTATACACCAATCAAAAGCAAAACAAAAATAGTTCACACGGGCTACTATAGCTAAACCAAGTGAACTATATATGTGACCGGGCACTATTACGAGTCACACAGTGTTATTGTCGGTCTGAATTACATATATCGACCGCTCTGCTCATATAGGTGTACGCCATACATGTATGTATCTTCCGTATGCATTGAACTTTGATCATAGATACAACACATCGTACACGTTGCAACATTTGTCATTCTCACAGGGACGGATGCTGATAGATGCCACACTTTCATCATGGCGATGACAGTTCTTTTCCGTACTTTACGCGACTTTTTGTTCTTCGTTGCATTTCAAGCACTACGTGTTCTCTTCGCAGTGCTGGCAAGTGTCAAGTGGAGGCTGAACGGCACGGCTCAGCAACTACGACAAAACAAGGAACCTGGACGGTATGCGACTTCAGCTCACAGAAGGAAGATACTCTTCCATCACAGAATGAACTCACTTTTCGCGCCGAAAATGTCAGATTATATCCTGACACATAATGGTTTCGTTTCGCCTGAGTACGTTCTACGAGATAACGTGCATCTCATGTTTTTTACAGAGAAAGATGCCGTGTTTGTAGAGTTGATGGAAGGTGCCAAAGGCCCTGAGGAATATACCTTCACAATTACTGGGTATACCAACTCCGCCATGTATCTAATAACGATGCCCCTGGACTCGTTCACAAGACTTGCCGAAACTATGGAAAGTGTCAATGGCCAGTTGGTGATTCTGCAACATCAAGCGCGTGCCGGAAGTACTCTTTGCGCTGGGATATTTAAGGCTTGTGGACGGTGTTTTGTTCTCTCGGAACCGCCAGCCATCAACTCGCCCTGCTTTCTTCACTATGTTGAAAGGAAATGGTCGCGACAAACCACGATCTCTGTGTTTAGAGCCAGCGTCAAGTTACTTTTCAAGCCAAGAAAATCTCGGCCCAGTTCACCACTGGTGTATGTACTAAAACCTACGTCATATTCGGTTATCTGTGCTGACTTGATCAAAGAAGCCCTCCCAGATGCCAGGCACTTCTTCCTCTATCGAGAACCTATACAGGCCACAAGGTCGGTGTGTCGAGTCATGGAAGCAACTACTGTGTACAACTTGATGTTCCGACTGGCTCATTTACCCGCTATGGCTGCGGCAATTCTTCGCTTTATGGGACGTTGTGATATCGCATTCCGGAATTGGAAATCAAAACGGTCTTCAATTTTTGAAGTTGGTTTTCGCAGGTCAGCATCATGTATCATGTATTACCTACAGTACAGAGAGCTTGGCATTGAAATACACGGCATTAGCTATGAGCTTCTCGTCAAACACAAAACTGAGATGGTCGAGAAGATCTTCCAGATATGCGGACTCCCCTCGACTCTCGTAGCCAAGGCCGTGTCTGCATTTGACCACGACGCCCAGGCTGGTACTCCACTAGCTAGAAGCGCTCTGCAGAAGGTGATGCGGGAGCCACCGAGCATAACCCCAGATGTTGAAGAAGTCCTGGAGGAAATGTCAAGGGAACTGGGTGTTCCGGAACCACGGTGTTGGAATGAAGGTTTCTTGCTTCCAGGCACTATCGGGGCCGAGTAATGAATTAGGACTCGAATTTAATGATTATTCAATAGGTCTTGAAATAATGCAATTATGGAATAATAATTATTTGTTTTCACATATATGTATATGGCTCGGAACGAAGGTTTCTCGCATGTTCTCAGGAACTATAGTTGTTTCAAATTAAATACAAAATTCCTATTATATAGGTCGTATTCTCTTAATCTGTGTTTAATAACAAGAAATGCTGAAGTTCATAGTCGTTTATGGTTTACTCGTGTATGCATTCATGCTAATTGTTGTTTGATGTCAGATCAGAGCGCGACGCAACACACAGCGTCTTAGATGTGATTACAACAATCGAAGCAATCAAAGCATAACAAAAACATACACAATTTATGTCAGAACACATTTGAACTAAAGTTTACAAATCACAAGACAGATTGAGCAGAATAGACAATGTAACAACAAAAAACACGTAAATCCCCGCAAGAAGCCAAGTTACACGTATGTGCATGATGAAGGATATAGAAAGATGGCGTGAATTTTATTATTTCTAATTTTCCATAAGAACAGGCAAGTAAATATATGTGACAAATAATAAGCCATTTCCATTCCCGCATACTAGGAATGGATACCAACGAACACTTGCAATAAGACGTATGGTTAGTATTCTAACCGGTTGTCTAAATGCTTACAAGTGTGCCATATCACCAATATTGAAGTGATGTAGTATTCCCCCACTATACGTAAATCTAACTGTATGAGGCAAATAATAAGCAGATTTGGAACCAATGTTGTTCGGTAGACGGTGTACCTATGACTCTAAATCACTACCAAGATAGTTCGTTGATTATTTCTGTTTTTCCCCGGATACACATACCGAGAACGGCGTCTGACTTGGACACTGAATGTTCTTCTTAATACAAGTGTGGCGCTGGGAGGGGAGTAGACTATTCGTGGGTAACAATTAGTCAATATGGTGTTCTAAATGCCCAAGCTGAGGTTTAAGTTCAGACTACCCCAAAAACAGTAAATTCCCAAATTGAGAACTGGGATAATTTATTGATTTATTTGCGATTGAGAAAATGTGATCAGTACATTTGGAGTACAGATGTGTTATAGTGAAAAACCATAATCATGTTGTCTTACTGACCAGCATAATATGTCTGATGCCGTCTGGCCATTTGTGCATATTATTTTTTTCCCAGAAATATTTCTAAGGACAAACAAAAACATCGTCCGGTCGGACATATTAGTTATAAAGTGGCCGTATCAAATGAATAGTATGCGCGAGAATCGGAATTATATGTATGGACAAAGAACTGGAGTATCTGTTCTTCTCGATTTAACACCAAAGTGCATCGTAACGTGCTTAAAGGTGTCAGTCAGAGAGCGGAGAGTCACAACTGAATTCCTATATCGGTGAACGTCTTCTATCAAACGCGATGCGCATTCCTGTTTATCAGATCCTCTCTTGAAGGTCGTTTGTAAGATCCGATCTCCTAATCCGTGGGATGCTGAGGGTAAGCACCCCAGTGAGAATACAGAACACAACAGAAACTTATAGGGAATGTTCGATTTGTGTGATCACTTTATGACCATAATCACAGGTCACCGATGTCCCCGAAATATTGGACCATTTGTCTTATAAGACAAGACCACTAGGCTGAATCAGCTATTTATGCTCCATAATGGGGATGTTATTGTGTACTTATGTGCCTACAATCTGTCCACTGGGGGTATTATAAATGACAAAAATTCTTTCGGATAACGAGGATAATTGGCTTGTTTTCTGGATTAATTCAGCTGCTATTCCTTGTCTTTTTGGAGGTGAAGTAGCACTTTTGCCTGTGGTAATATTGGCGATGCGAGTCACTGTTATTTTGGTATCAATTGTAAATGAACAAATCTAAAGAGGGTATCTCACAAATATGTGTATTAGACTGAGGGCTTGATATGTTTAACCAGAGAAATCTAAGAAGTTTATTAGTGAAGTATGGAGAAAGTGTATTGAACAAATTGCATGAAATTTCAGTATTGGTGCACTTTGCATATATATTTTTGGACATCTAGATATCAAAAAACACATTCGTTATACACATTAAAACTTGAAACGTCATGGCCAGTATTTAAGTTCGAAAACGGCCGCTCTTTTGAAAAGAAACATTATTATTATCCATTTGTGTAGATGAATTGAACGTAAACTTGAAAGATATGGATATGGATGACTGATTAAACGCCTTGCCAACAGGATATCAGATAGGAGTTCAATTAATATTATCACGTGATATTCGCCGCCAGTTCGATAGTTTTGCTTTCAATGTCTATGGACGTACGACTTGCATTAAAATAACAAACGTAATTGTACCCCCACATTGTACACATTTGAAATTATGATTGTACAAGTTGTGGTGCAATGTACCCCAAATTACAATTAATGTGAATTGTAAAAAAAATGCGTCAAGCAGTGGAAAATATAATCAACAACATGGAATTGCTGACAAATGCTTCATACATTATCAAAATATGTTTTTTTTTATCAATGGGGTGTACAATGTCCTTGAAATGTCAACATATAAAGGGAAATTTACATGTTCAAGCATGAACTGATGGCTAATAAACCCCGTTTCATGTGAATGCTATGTCCCGGTATTCTACGTTGGTATGTACTTCAGTATATGGGGAGTGAAACATTATTCAGTTAGATCTAGTCCTATTATTGTATGGAACGGTTCATAAAATGAAACACTTTGTGCCAAGTTATGTGCATGATGTCCTTTTATGTTCTTCATCTGGAGAAGAAATTCATCAAACTAAAAGCATTCAGCAATAAAATGGGAACATTTGTCAATGTTACACACTTGATATTGCACATACTTCACTTTGTTGTGCGAGTATGAGATACGATGTCCGTTGGTCACGAATATAAACTAACATGACCAAATACCGTGGAAACCTATTGACAGGTATCGAACACTGCCGATTATTTTGTTTGTTTTGGATGTTGTTGTCAAATAAACAATCTCAATGAATTTTCATATCTGGAAAATGCCTACACACAAAAGGACACGTCCGATAAATGCTATAAGGCTCAAGATAATATTTGTTACATTTTGTTGCATTTTTGCAATGATGCAGTAGAGAAACAGAATCAACAGATCCAAATGCTATTCACGAACGATCTAGTCTACTACACCAGTGATAAACTCGATGCCTACTGCCATTCTGACCCGATCATGCCTTATATCTTGATTTTCTATGACCCGAGTTGTCCAGAGTTGGACTTGCTGATGGTCCATTTCATGCATATCAAATGACGAAATCGCATAAAATCGGCTATAATCAGCTATCACAAGTCTAAATTGTACCATTATCACAGTCGGTAGCTCATTTCTGGATATCGTGTTTGATATCAAATGATCATGATGATGAAGTCCAATTATTGTCAGCCTGTATGACACAACTGGGAATGCACACATCCACACATATTTTTGTGTGTTTGGGAAACAACATTTTCAGTTCAATAATAAACCAAAAGCATCCTGAAAATTGGCGATCTACGCTTTTTTATATGCACATGAATACCCACGATTAAACCAGTGACAGAAAACTACAGTGCATTTATATTTCAGCGACGAGATACATATAATGATGCCTTGTTTGTTCATTTCGTGATTCATGCTACAGGTATGGCGTCTGATAATGACCTTGTAATCGGCGTCTAGACAACATCCTCGAATCGGACGACTATCCCCTTAGTGTTCACAAATCAATAGGTTATGGCTATCAAGCCTTCCACAAAGTCTCTGGTACTTCCGCCAATTCACAGGTCTAATATCCGGACTGGGGTAGATTGTATTATTGTTGTAGTTTGGCTCAGAACCAGTGATCATTTCCCATGAAATCGTTGTTCCACGAAAATATGTTGAGTTCGTTATGGATAGAATATTTTGTTTTATACATAAATATATGTATTGGATCTGTCAATCCAGAATGGCACCACAACGGGAAACACACGTATCAACTTGTGAACAACTATACCCGGGTATGCTCCATTTGCTAATTGCTGTGACCCTTGATGCTCACTTGGCTGCTACCGAGCTCATTCACACTGATGGCCCGTTCCATTCACACGGCAAATCACCTTACGGTCGTCCATGATGAGCAGCCGTGCTATTTCAGTCACCCTCCCTCAGACTTGGAGTCCCATCTCACTGGTTTATAAGGTCATTCCAGGCGGCGATATTTCACGTTGTAAATAGACGAGACCGATTTTTATCCGTCTGTATGACACGTTGGGGACAACAAAATTTAGTAGCAGGTCTATCAAGAGCCCTTACTTTCAACAATATATATTCTCGTTTTCAGACAACTACCAAGAACAATCATTTGCGTCTTTGAAAATATCAACAGGTGTTTTTTTTTTCCTGGTGGGATATTTTTTAACTCGGTAATTTCCTACCTTGCTATGAACATGATGAATGTTCAGATGGATACCATATACCTGCACGTGGGTATATCAGTTCGCATGATTTCACCACTATCAGTTAAGTAGAGCGCCCACTCAAGTCTAATTTTGACAAAGTTCATTGTTATGGATGTAAGAAGCAATCTACTGCCATCAACACAACTAGATGTCGATGATGCCAATATCAAACCTAAGCTCCAACACTCTGGAATAGAAACAAAGCCCGACCAAATATTTTATCAGAAGAAACACTGGCGTCATCAGGCACAGACAGTGTGTAAAATATAGCTTTTCCTACTGTGCACCTAATGGAATTAGTATATAATTACTCATTTTACTATATACCGTTAACATAGACCTGTAAATACAAGCGGATACTGATGACGACAATAGATTAATGGAGATACCTATTTACTTCTATTCATCGCCATGTATTCTTGAGTACACAAGGACATTCACGTCTCAGATACGATAAAGTGGGATCCCCATCTCCATACGCTCCATTGAGAGCCAAAATAATGTGATTAGATCTAGCATCAGAACCTGACAGAAACTTGTGATAGCAGAGGAATGCATTATCCATGGATCTACATGTATTTCATTTGTTGTTTGAGATATCAACTATAAATCTGAGCCAACTACTGGCAAGACCATTGAGGATAGCACTCCGTTATATTACGGTTACAGCTAGCTACATAAAAAACTACTAAGTTCAATCACTCTCAGTTCAATTTCACAACTCAGGGTGTAAAGCTCTGGAACAGTCTTCCAGCAGCTCTCAAAAACGTCAATACAAAAAATGTCTTCAAAACTAAAGTCAAAACTTGGCTCCAAATTCAGGCTCTGATTAAAGAACAATCCGACTGTATTAGATACTAGTATCACCTATTATAACAATCCAACTCATATGTACTCGTATTTCTGTATGTCATATCTTGCCTACCGTCATCTTTCACCTAAATGGACCGTCCTGGAAATAAGCAGCAATGCTTTTGGGCGCTATCCATAGTGTATTCTGTCAGTATGCATGTCATTCCATTGTATTTTATCAATTATATGTATGTGCATGTCATGTTGTTTTTATACACTGAATAAATCAAATCAAAAAAATCAAAAAAACTACCATCGGATGCAACATGTTTATTGCGCATGGTGGGTAATGTGTTATTTCTGGACATTGTGAAACTGACATCTAAAGCAGTTTTATTTCTGAAAGCTCTTAGTTTGATGAATTTGAGAGTGATTGAAATGCGAGATGCAACATAACATTGCAATATTATGCAACGTATGATCCACCAATTATTCGTTTAATACATTTGTACATGCAAGAGTGACACGAACCAAGAAATTGTGTGTTTGTTAAACCATCAAACCATTTTTTAAAAAATAGAAACAAAACAAGATCAAATTTTCATATCAAAATTCAACCTAGTGTCGTTGGTGGCAGAGGGTGTGCGGTATATAGTCATTTTCTCCCCATGATGAGAGCTGCATACAACTGCCCAACAAATCGAATCTGACGCATAGAAGCAAATACTAAAATACTACACACAGGACACACGCAGGGCATAAGAAATGTCAACCCTAGTCATTTTCGCAAAGCAGAGGAACAAAGGAGCATGGTTACTAAAAAATAAAGAACGTGTTCAATGATCAATCAATTCAACTTCTCTCAGCAACAATATTAGATATAGTTTTTTCAACACCAACAGTGAAATACATTTGCGGACCCAAATCAAAAGAGGGTGGTTCAACTCTTACACGGGGGTGATATTTCCTAATATGTCAAACGTGACCACACTAGACTACATTGTTGAACGACGTCAGTAATGTTCAGGAGTAATTGAATCCTTAGCTGAAACAAGTGAGGAGCTACTTTTTGCATAATCGTGTATCAACCGGCAGTTGTTATACATGACGATTGGATGAGAGTCCATTGTGTGATGACTAACTGATGACAAAATTGTTTGTATACTTTGGGGTCTCGGGGAGCTCGAGTGCTTGGAGTACATTGTTAATTGTTGTCATGGGACATACCATTCGCTGAATTTGTGCTTCAGGTTTCATAAACAGAACCGACCAACTTATTTTTGCAACCAGACACCATTACATGTAGGTATTAAACACGCAGTCAACGCTTGACGTTTAGGTGTGATAAGAAACAATTTTTTTCACAGTTGAATTGTAGAGTGCATATTGACATGAGCCTGATATGATACATTCATTCGCGTTTTTATCTCTCCACTGTGGTACAAATACAATAGGTGTCGTTTTAATGGGAGTACAAATTGCCAGATTAGGACTCGCTGTGATATTGGCCCCACGAGGGACATCCTCATCATGTTCCGGGCAACGCACACCAATTGAACCCATTATGTACCCAGTTGTAAGGTACATGTATAGGCTTGGCCGTCATCAGTCACTGCTACGTTGCATTTCGTCGATGAAAGTATAACGTGTGGAACGCGTCAATCACCATCAAGTGACAATTGAGTAACATGAAACTAGAGAATAGAACATTTGCAATACATCATAGTTTGGCATGACGTCAACCTATGATGAAATTAGCACTCGTCTTGACAAGATGCAAACACCAACATAAACCTATCCTTGCGACCTCCTCAGGATCGGGACATTACTACTGTTCCACTTTCAATACTTCAAGATCTGACATCTACATTTACAATTGCACTTCATGAATTAACTTTCTACATTGTACTGTTATCACAGTTGCAGACTTTCAGTTCTACTTTGGGTTCAAACCTGTTATCTCCCACATGTGATCGAGAGTTATCGATGCTCAAGTGTTTGCATCGAGTAGAGTAGAGACAAAACGGTGAAACGAGTATCAATTCACCTCTATTGAACTTAAGTTATACAAAATTACCCCCAAAGGTGATCATTGTGGCGTGGCATCATATGGTGGGCTCCATTCAAACCACACTATTGGTCAGTTGGGAAACAAAACTCCCCACACGTTCATGCATTCCAGTAGGATCATGCCTTTACAAACCTCGCTGGAGCACTGTGATCATTAGAGAGTACTGAGAAGGGACCGACCTTCATAGGAGTTGGTCATCTTGGGGTCACAGCCGGTCACAGTGCTCCCTGTACTCCGGGACTCGACTTTATGGTCATTCTTTTTGGCTGTTCAGATGATCAAACTGGGCGATATGTAAGGGATTATCAGATACAAATGGTTGCATCTGCTATCTTGGCGTGGAAACTGTGGCCCCATGTGCACACATAAATGTTTGAATATATGTTTTAAAATATCCACGGAAGTATGACACCATGATTAAAGCTTAGTATTCTCTGCCAATCTACGCAGAAACATTAATGCAAGGTATTCCATAAGACTTTATATTATACCTCATGTAAGAATCACGCTCTTTGATTGGCCAATACACGTGAGGTAATACGCTAATACGAGCCGACCACAATTTGATATACTAACTGGTTATTTGATATACTAACCGGCAGCATCAATCGTCAATGACGTTTTATCAAATCAGACATTCGATATCATATAACAAATACAACCCTGTATGTATATTGGAACCGCGGATTATTCCCCTCCTGAGACAAGACCACCCTCGGCTTACGCCTCGGGCAGTAATCTCTTCCTCGGGGAGTAATCTCTCCCTCGGGGAATAATCCGCTGTACCAATATACATACATGGTTGTATTTATATAATACTAACCGGCAGCATCATTCGCCAAAGACGTTTTATCAAAACATACATTCGGTATGATATAATAAATACAACCCTGTATGTATATTGGTACCGCGGATTATTCCCCTCCTGAGACAAGACCACCCTCGGCTTACGCCTCGGGCAGTAATCTCTTCCTCGGGGAATAATCCACTGTACCAATAAACATGCAGGGTAGTACTTATATAATATATTGAAGGTCTGATATGATATCTACGGAGCCCCTAAGGGGACACAACCAAAAGTTAAGAAACAATTTTTTTTTCGCGTTCCCTTGCGATCTTTTCGCGTTCGAACGCGATCTTTTCGCGTTCGAACGCGATCTTGTAGAAAAACCTTCTCAGAAGTCATGGGCGTCAGCACAATCAATTTTTCGCGTTTTCGAAAACTTCGCGAGGGAACGCGAAAACATCGTGTTCGAACGCGAAAAGTTCGCGAGGGAACGCGAAAACATCGCGTTCGAGCCCGAAAAAAGTTTTTTTTTCACTCACAGGTATGTCCCCTTAGGGGCTCCGTAGAAACAAATACAGATTCCAAATTAAATATTTTCATGTACTGACGCAGGCCCCGGAATTTAGAGCCCTTGCCGGAGCCCTGCGACCAGTAGAGACTACTAGTACCAGAACGATGACTTTCGTACCACTCCGGGACTCAAATATATGGTAACTCTCTAGCTACCAGCGTTCATTTCAAGTGTTTTGACGTGGCGCTATAAAAAGGAATTATAATAAAAAGGATAATAGTATACAATTCAGAGACTGGTTCCAATTTTTGACGCTCTACGAGCACTTATTTCCCATCATACTTTGTTTTCGCAAAGTTTCTTTCTCGAATCTAATGACTGTACCTTTCATGTTCACAAGTACAATAGATTATGTCCATGTAATCTTTCTCATTGTCTCTGGTACTTCCGGTAATTCGCAATTCTAATATCCGGACTGCTGTAGATTCTATTGTTAGTGTGATTTGGCTCAGAACCAGTGCCCATGTCCCATGTGAGGGAAGGGACAAACTGATGGTTAAATATGGCTTGTGCATGTAATGTGTTAATAATCAACATTCTTTGCAGGGTGACTATGTGACACACACACGAATGGGTGTCGAAAATGATATCTTTTATTTGTATATCCTGTCCGTAAAATCGTAACATGAATCACCATTTTGGAGCCAAATCCATTCAGATTCTTTCAGATTTTCACAATAATGAATTATACGAATATTCTCTTCAAAATTGGATGAGAGTCCATTGTGTGATGACTAACTGATGACAAAGTTGTTTGTGTACCCTGGGGTCTCGGGAGCTCGAGTGCTCGGAGTACATTGTTAATTGTTGTCATGGGACATGCCATTTGCAGAACTTGTGCTTCAGGTTTCATAAACAGAACCGACGAACTCATTTTTGCAACCAGACACCATTACATGTAGGTATGAAACACGCAGTCAACGCTTGACGTTTAAGTGTGTGATAAGAAACAATTATTTTCACAGTTGAATTGTAGAGTGCATATTGACTTGAGCCTGATATGATACATTCATTCGCGTTTTTATCTGTCCATTGTGGTACAAATACAGTAAGTGTCGTTTTAATTGGAGTACGAATTGCCAGACTAGGTCTCGCCGTGATATTTGCCCCACGAGGGACATCCTCATAATGTTTCGGGCAACGCACACCAATTGAACCCAGTTATTATTTATTCCAGTTCGGTAACTGGGGAAGCATGCTGGAAGCGTGCGATCAATTACCCCGCATAATTAAGCAAGTTAAATGTGTGGAATGCGTCAATCACCATCACGTGACAATTGGAAACAAGAGAATAATAGAACATCTACATAATAGTTAGGCATGACGTCCAACTATGATAAAATTGGCACTATGATAAAGTTGTAAGGTATAGGCTTGGCCGTCATCAGTCTATGTTGTATTTTGCCGATGCAAGTATAACGTGTGGAATGCGCCAAGCACCACCACGTGACATTTGAGCAACATGAAACTAGAGAATAGAACATTTGCAATACATCACAGTTTGGCATGACGTCAACCTATGATAAAATTAGCACTCGTTTTGACAGGATGCAACACCAACCTAAACCTACATGTACACTCCATGAATTAACTTTTTACAATGTACTGTTATCACAGTTGCAGACTTTCAGCTCTACTTTGGGTTCAAACCTGTAAGCTCCCACATGTGATCGAGAGTTATTGATGCTGGAGTGTTTACAAGGGAATTGTACTGGAGACAAAACGGTGAAACGATTATCAAATCACCTTTATTGAACTTTAGGTATACAAAATTACCCCCAAGGGTGATCATTGTGGCGTGGCATCATATGGTGGGCTCCATTCAAACCACCTTATTGGTCAGTTGGGAAACAAAACTTTCCACATGTTCATGCATTCCAGTAGGATCATGCTTTTACAACCCTCGCTGGAGCACTCTGATCATTAGAGAGTACTGAGAAAGGACCGACCTTCATAGCGGTTGGGTCCTTTTGGGGTCACAGCCGGTCGCAGTGTTTCGTGTCCTCCGGGACTCGACTTTATGGTCATTCTTTTTGGCTGTTCAGATGATCAAACTGGGCGATATGTAAGGGATGATCAGATACATATGGGAGCATTCTCTGCTCGGCGTCGAAAATGTGACCCATGTGCACACATAAATGTTTGAATATATGTCTTAATATATCCACAGAAGCATGACACCATGAATATAGCTTAGTATTCTCTGCCAATCTACGCAGAAACATTAATGCAAGGTATTCCATAAGACTTTATATTATACCTCATGTAAGAATCACGCTCTTTGATTGGCCAATACACGTGAGGTAATACGCTAATACGAGCCGACCGCAATTTGATATACTAACTGGTTATTTGATATACTAACCGGCAGCATCAATCGTCAATGACGTTTTATCAAATCAGACATTCGATATCATATAACAAATACAACCCCTGTATGTATATTGGAACCGCGGATTATTCCCCTCCTGAGACAAGATCACCCTTGGCTTACGCCTCGGGCAGTAATCTCTTCCTCGGGGAGTAATCTCTCCCTCGGGGAATAATCCGCTGTACCAATATACATACATGGTTGTATTTATATAATACTAACCGGCAGCATCATTCGCCAAAGACGTTTTATCAAAACATACATTCGGTATGATATAATAAATACAACCCTGTATGTATATTGGTACCGCAGATTATTCCCCTCCTGAGACAAGACCACCCTCGGCTTACGCCTCGGGCAGTAATCTCTTCCTCGGGGAAAAATCCACTGTACCAATAAACATGCAAGGTAGTATTAATATAGTATATTGAAGGTCTGATATGATATCTACGGAGCCCCTAAAGGGACACAACCAAAAGTTAAGAAACAATTTTTTTTTCGCGTTCCCTTGCGATCTTTTCGCGTTCCCACGCGATCTTTTCGCGTTCGAACGCAATCTTGTAGCAAAACCTTCTCAGAAGTCATGGGCGTCAACACAATCAATTTTTCGCGTTTTCGAAAACTTCGCGAGGGAACGCGACAACTTCGCGAGGTATTGCGAAAACATCGTGTTCGAACGCGAAAAGCTCGCGAGGGAACGCGAAAAAACATCGCGTTCGAATGCGAAAAAAGTTTTTTTTTCACTCACAGGTGTGTCCTCTTAGGGGCTCCGTATGTCCCCTTAGGGGCTCCGTAGAAACAATTACAGACTCCAAATTAAATATTTTCATGTACTGGCGCAGGCCCCGGAATTTAGAGCCCTTGCCGGAGCCCTGCGACCAGTAGAGACTACCAGTACCAGAACGATGACTTTCGTACCACTCCGGGACTCAAATATATGGTAACTCTCTAGCTACCAGCGTTCATTTCAAGTGTTTTGACGTGGCGCTATAAAAAGGAATTATAATAAAAAGGATAATAGTATACAATTCAGAGACTGGTTCCGATTTTTGACGCTCTACGACCACTAATTTCCCATCATACTTTGTTTTCGCAAAGTTTCTTTCTCGAATCTAATGACTGTACCTTTCATGTTCACAATTACAATAGATTATGTCCATGTAATCTTTCCCATTGTCTCTGGTACTTCCGGCAATTCGCAATTCTAATATCCGGACTGCTGTAGATTCTATTGTTAGTGTGATTTGGCTCAGAACCAGTGCCCATGTCCCATGTGAGGGAAGGGACAAACTGATGGTTAAATATGGCTTGTGCATGTAATGTGTTAATAATCAACATTCTTTGCAGGGTGACTATGTGACACACACACGAATGGGTGTCGAAAATGATATCTTTTATTTGTATATCCTGTCCGTAAAATCGTAACATGAATCACCATTTTGGAGCCAAATCCATTCAGATTCTTTCAGATTTTCACAATAATGAATTATACGAATATTCTCTTCAAAATTGGATGAGAGTCCATTGTGTGATGACTAACTGATGACAAAATTGTTTGTGTACCCTGGGGTCTCGGGAGCTCGAGTGCTCGGAGTACATTGTTAATTGTTGTCATGGGACATGCCATTTGCAGAACTTGTGCTTCAGGTTTCATAAACAGAACCGACGAACTCATTTTTGCAACCAGACACCATTACATGTAGGTATGAAACACGCAGTCAACGCTTGACGTTTAAGTGTGTGATAAGAAACAATTATTTTCACAGTTGAATTGTAGAGTGCATATTGACTTGAGCCTGATATGATACATTCATTCGCGTTTTTATCTGTCCACTGTGGTACAAATACAGTAAGTGTCGTTTTAATGGGAGTACGAATTGCCAGACTAGGTCTCGCCGTGATATTTGCCCCACGAGGGACATCCTCATAATGTTTCGGGCAACGCACACCAATTGAACCCAGTTATTATTTATTCCAGTTCGGTAACTGGGGAAGCATGCTGGAAGCGTGCGATCAATTACCCCGCATAATTAAGCAAGTTAAATGTGTGGAATGCGTCAATCACCATCACGTGACAATTGGAAACAAGAGAATAATAGAACATCTACATAATAGTTAGGCATGACGTCCAACTATGATAAAATTGGCACTATGATAAAGTTGTAAGGTATAGGCTTGGCCGTCATCAGTCTATGTTGTATTTTGCCGATGCAAGTATAACGTGTGGAATGCGCCAAGCACCACCACGTGACATTTGAGCAACATGAAACTAGAGAATAGAACATTTGCAATACATCACAGTTTGGCATGACGTCAACCTATGATAAAATTAGCACTCGTTTTGACAGGATGCAACACCAACCTAAACCTACATGTACACTCCATGAATTAACTTTTTACAATGTACTGTTATCACAGTTGCAGACTTTCAGCTCTACTTTGGGTTCAAACCTGTAAGCTCCCACATGTGATCGAGAGTTATTGATGCTGGAGTGTTTACAAGGGAATTGTACTGGAGACAAAACGGTGAAACGATTATCAAATCACCTTTATTGAACTTTAGGTATACAAAATTACCCCCAAGGGTGATCATTGTGGCGTGGCATCATATGGTGGGCTCCATTCAAACCACCTTATTGGTCAGTTGGGAAACAAAACTTTCCACATGTTCATGCATTCCAGTAGGATCATGCTTTTACAACCCTCGCTGGAGCACTCTGATCATTAGAGAGTACTGAGAAAGGACCGACCTTCATAGCGGTTGGGTCCTTTTGGGGTCACAGCCGGTCGCAGTGTTTCGTGTCCTCCGGGACTCGACTTTATGGTCATTCTTTTTGGCTGTTCAGATGATCAAACTGGGCGATATGTAAGGGATTATCAGATACATATGGGAGCATTCTCTGCTCGGCGTCGAAAATGTGACCCATGTGCACACATAAATGTTTGAATATATGTCTTAATATATCCACTGAAGCATGACACCATGAATATAGCTTAGTATTCTCTGCCAATCTACGCAGAAACATTAATGCAAGGTATTCCATAAGACTTTATATTATACCTCATGTAAGAATCACGCTCTTTGATTGGCCAATACACGTGAGGTAATACGCTAATACGAGCCGACCGCAATTTGATATACTAACTGGTTATTTGATATACTAACCGGCAGCATCAATCGCCAATGACGTTTTATCAAATCAGACATTCGATATCATATAACAAATACAACCCCTGTATGTATATTGGAACCGCGGATTATTCCCCTCCTGAGACAAGATCACCCTTGGCTTACGCCTCGGGCAGTAATCTCTTCCTCGGGGAGTAATCTCTCCCTCGGGGAATAATCCGCTGTACCAATATACATACATGGTTGTATTTATATAATACTAACCGGCAGCATCATTCGCCAAAGACGTTTTATCAAAACATACATTCGGTATGATATAATAAATACAACCCTGTATGTATATTGGTACCGCGGATTATTCCCCTCCTGAGACAAGACCACCCTCGGCTTACGCCTCGGGCAGTAATCTCTTCCTCGGGGAAAAATCCACTGTACCAATAAACATGCAGGGTAGTATTAATATAGTATATTGAAGGTCTGATATGATATCTACGGAGCCCCTAAGGGGACACAACCAAAAGTTAAGAAACAATTTTTTTTTCGCGTTCCCTTGCGATCTTTTTGCGTTCCCACGCGATCTTTTCACGTTCGAACGCGATCTTGTAGCAAAACCTTCTCAGAAGTCATGGGCGTCAACACAATCAATTTTTCGCGTTTTCGAAAACTTCGCGAGGGAACGCGAAAACTTCGCGAGGTAACGCGAAAACATCGTGTTCGAACGCGAAAAGCTCGCGAGGGAACGCGAAAACATCGCGTTCGAATGCGAAAAAAATTTTTTTTTCACTCACAGGTGTGTCCTCTTAGGGGCTCCGTATGTCCCCTTAGGGGCTCCGTAGAAACAATTACAGACTCCAAATTAAATATTTTCATGTACTGACGCAGGCCCCGGAATTTAGAGCCCTTGCCGGAGCCCTGCGACCAGTAGAGACTACCAGTACCAGAACGATGACTTTCGTACCACTCCGGGACTCAAATATATGGTAACTCTCTAGCTACCAGCGTTCATTTCAAGTGTTTTGACGTGGCGCTATAAAAAGGAATTATAATAAAAAGGATAATAGTATACAATTCAGAGACTGGTTCCGATTTTTGACGCTCTACGACCACTAATTTCCCATCATACTTTGTTTTCGCAAAGTTTCTTTCTCGAATCTAATGACTGTACCTTTCATGTTCACAATTATAATAGATTATGTCCATGTAATCTTTCTCATTGTCTCTGGTACTTCCGGCAATTCGCAATTCTAATATCCGGACTGCTGTAGATTCTATTGTTAGTGTGATTTGGCTCAGAACCAGTGCCCATGTCCCATGTGAGGGAAGGGACAAACTGATGGTTACATATGGCTTGTGCATGTAATGTGTTAATAACCAACATTCTTTGCAGGGTGACTAAGCGACACACATACGAATTGGTTTCGGAGAGTTATATTCTATATTCGTTTATCCTGTCCGTAAAATCATAACATGAATCACCATATTGGAGCCACATTCATGTAGATTCTTTGCATTCAGATTTTCACAATAATGAATTATATGAATATCCTCTTCAAAAAATATCTTGAGGTCAATATGAATGAAGTGTTTTACTTCATGATTATGTAAATGTGTACAATAGTTTTCGATCCAGTGGCACCAGCACACGAAACACATGCATCAAGTTGTGAACAAATAAAGCCTGGTATGCTCCATTTGCTGATTGCTGTGGCCATCATGCTCTCTTGGCTTGCCACCGAGCTCATTCACACTGATGGCCCATTCCATTCACATGGCAAATCACCTTACAGTCGTCCATGATGGGCAGTGATGCTATCTCAGTCATCTTCCTCCAGATCTAAGTGCCATCTCATGGGTGCGGAAGGTCATTAGAGGCAGCGATATTTCACATTGTAAATAGACATAGTCTCATAAAAGACCAATTTTTGTCTGCCTGTATGACGCGCTGGGGACAACAAAATTGAGTAGCATAATTGATAGTCTACCTTTCAAACAACCACCAGGGACAAACAGTTGTGCCTTTGAAATGTTTAATATATGTCTTTTCTTTGTGTGGAAATTGGTTAACCTCATAATTTCCCACCTTCCTATGTATGTTCAGATGGATATCTAATACGTGTATGTGGGTAAATTAGCTAGCTTGACAACATCACTATCATTGAGTTATAGAACCGAAAATGCAACACCAGCATAGATACATCCTTGGCACATTATTATGATCTGGACGTTACTACCCAAAATCCCCCAAACTTCAGTATCTGATGTATACAACTACAAGTTCACATTTGCAGTTGCAGATTCAGTTCTACCTCAAACAGAACACTAATCGCCCACATGTGATCAACAGTTATCGATGCCCCAGTGTACACAAGGGAAATAACATTAAGAGAAAACTCTAGGTGTACAAAACTTTCCCGAAGGGTTTATCATTATCATTTGGCTTCACATGGCGGGCTCCATTAACATCACCTTATTGAGCAGTTGGGAAACCAAACTTGCCAGTTTTTTTGGTGCAGTTACAATACCCGCTTGAGCCCTGCGACCGTTAGAGACTATTACCAACAGGCTGGTGACTTTCATAGGGTTTGGAACATTTTGAGGTTACAGAGCTCCATGTCGTTTGGGATTCGACTTTATCGTCTCTCTGTTGGGCTGTGATCGGTCTGTTCAGGTGGCCAGACTTGGTGATATGTGAAGAATGATCAAATACATATGGTAGCATTTTTCCGTTATCTTGGCCTGGAAAATGTGACCTTTGTGTACAACTCCGTGTTTGAAAGAGTACATGAATACCAACGGAGGCATGCTATCATACCATACCAAACACGTCATTCTGTGGCAAGTACATTGATAAAAAGTTCACAATTTGACTATGTTTGTGGAAGATTTGATTATGGAAGATTGTTATATCTCAACTACTGACATACATATTTCCGACAAGTGACTGAGTGTTCAGTTATTTCTACTATGTCTTCCAACACAGTCAGTTATGAAAAGCATATACACAATTAAATCAAAACCCGGAAAAACGGCACCGAAGTGCAAAAAAAAAAAGTTAGATGATGAAAATACAATTATTGTTGATTGATGGAATGATATGCTGACTTGTTATCAGGTGAGAGTTCTAGTAATCTAACAAAAATAACTTCATGTGACATTGCTGTCAGCTTGATATTTTTGATTGGCACTCTCACAAGGCGTGTATGCTCCAGACAGTTCACAATGGTAAAGAAAAGAAGAAACATTTTGACCAACACTTGTTCAATCACCACTATCTCAACAAACTCATGCACAATCAACGTGGAAACTCTTGAGACGGATGCTATTGTCGAATGCTATTGTCGAATTCTGGAAATTAAACACACATGTATAGAAAAAGCCTACATAAAGGGACACGTCAAACGGTGATAGAACTAAAAATGTGCTATCTGATGTTTAGTGGAACAACAGAACAAAAACACCCACGATCAGTAGGACTATTCGCGAGAGCGCTAGACAATAATATTCTTGATGGGTATTTTGCCTGTTTGTATCTCCATGTGGATCCGTTTACATTCTAGAAAATCGCCCTATCTTGACCATCCTTGACTCAAAACGTCTACAATTGGATGGTTGAATTTATTTATCACTGGACGAAACTTACCATTATCCTAGTTGGAGTTCTATTCTGGATCTCGAACTTGATATTGCAGAATGAACTCCAATTCTCACAAGCCCATATGACCAAAATGGGAACTGGATATTTTCGTGTGTTTGGGGAACATCACATTTAGTTCAACATAGACCAGTGATTAGCACGCATATATTTTTCATGAACAAAATCATCATGTAGAAAATTCATGTAGAAAGTCACTGTGATTCAAGATCTGAGTTTGGCTCCCCCGCTGAAATTTGGCGATCTACGTCCGGTTGAAATGTGCGCGTCAATGAACACTTCCCCGATGTATCTGGTATTTCTGTCAATTCACTCAGAGCCAACACATATTCCCAAATGAGATGGTGGGACAGAACTCAGGGTGAAATGTGACTTGTGCATGAAATAAAAGGTGTTTTTACCAACCACATAGTTCTTTACAAGACGATAATCTGAGCCACTTCTATACGTATAGAAATATCGGATATATGAAGCAAATGGCACCATCACGCGTAATACATGTACCAAGTAGTGAACAAGTGAAGCTTCGTGCACAACCGAGCTCATTCACACTGATGGCCCATTACATTCACACGGCAAATCACCTGACAGCCATCCATCATGGAGAACCATGCTGTCACGGTCGTCTTCATCTAGACCTTAGCACCATCTCCTATGTTTGTAAGGTCATTCCAGGGGGCGATATGTCATAATGTAACTAGACAGACCATTTTTATCCGTCGCTTTGACACGTTGTGAACGACAAAATTGAGTAGCAGGTCAGTCACGAAGAAGGACAGCGGATATTCTGGCTTTCAAACAACCACAAAACTATTGTATGTTTGAGAAAGAGTGAGACGTATTGGTTTTTCTATGGCGTGGATTTGTGAGCCTCGTAATTTCTCAACGCACTATGAATATTTGAATAGACACTACTAAAGTCAAGTTCACCTATCAGTGAAACACGTTTTTTGGCCGTAGAATAGTTTCGAATAACCGGATCAACTTGAAAATGTGCGTGTCTTAACTGGGTATTAGGCCGCAATTTTACACCAAATTTTTTGATTCTATCTAGACGTCCTGCTATCAAGTAGTATTTTTGGCCAAGTAATAACAACAAATTTTCCTCGCAAAAAATGAAATAGTTTGCAATATTCCCCTATGTAAAATTCATTACAAAATGGGATCAAACAAATTCCATTAAATTCAGGGCTTTTATCATGTTTATGCCTCACATATTGCGTTGAGCCGGAAGGCATAGTCGGTCTACATTATGTATTATTTATTAATATAAATCAAACATAAAAGTTGTGGCTTTTGTGTGCCGACTCTGAAATTCCATGTTGGGGCTGGAATTTAACATTGGGGGAGATTGCAACTTTCCAATATTTTTAGGTAGAATTCTAAAATTTGGTGAAAAAATGCGGCATGATACCCAGCTGATACGATGTTCCAGAACTGGATCGTAGCATTCAGTTACAGCACCCAGTTACAGCAACAGCTCACTACATAGAAACTGATGTAAGTTCAATCACAACTAGATGCCACTTTTTATGGTGCATGGTGCGCAATGTATTTCATCTAGACGCTATAAAACTGACATCTACACCAGTTTTATGTCTTAAAGCTCTTAGTTTGATGAATTTGGAAGGATTTGCCATGTGGGCCGAAACATAACATTGTATCAATACAGCATTTGACTCACCCATGTTTCATTTGATTATTCATGCCAAAAAAATATTCTCTACCTACCTACCTACCTCTGACATTCTGATTGTGCAAGAAACAAAAAATGCACCAATGTCTCCACACTGACAGGACTGTTGGTTTTCCCAAACACAGTATTTTGGCCATTCCATGCTCAAATAAACGTGAGATTATTTCCAACCTGAAACCACTCGAATGACAATCCTGTTTTCGACCAATACTGAAGAGTTTCGGAATAGAAACAAAGCTTTATCAAACATTAACATCAAAATTCGCCGTGGTGTCAGTCCTGGTGTCAACTTGTTCAAATTCTATGATGTAATTAGCATATAAATGGCAAAAGAACGAGTGTCAGCAATCGGTCACAGTCGATAGAAAACTTAGTAGTTAAATAGACCGTTGTGTAAGGAACCACGCCCGTAGCCTTATGTGCAGAAATGATTGAAGCATTAGCTGCAAATGAATGATGAATGCATAATCACATGTAAACCGTACAATCGATTTTTTTGTATTGTGACGATTGGTTGTCGTCATGTTATGACTACAGTCCATTTTGATGGAATGAGCCTATGAACTCTGAGGTCTACAGTACTTGCGTGCTCCGGTACATAGTTAATTCCTGTCATGGGATATGGCATTTGCAGAATATGTGCATCAATTGTCATCAACAGAACCTGCAAGCTTATTGGTGCAGCCGAACATTATTGTTTTTTGGAAAACTTTCTAAAAAACAATCCATATTTATCTGGAGTGTTTTATCATGGCTTTGTTCAGGCAAGTGACGATGTTTGTTGGAAGTAACTACTAACATTCTGAGAATTACGGACTAATGCCTGTCGTGTGTGTGAGACAGGAAACAACTTTTCACTTTCCAACCATGGAAGGAGTATCGACTTCTGCATGATGCGACTTTTATGTGCGTTTTTATCTGTCCAGTGTGGTATGGTGACAATTGATACTGTTATGGACGGAAAACGAATTTTCACTGTACATCAAGATTGCCAAGAAGTCAGGAGTTCTTTGTGTGGTATTGGTCCCACGAGAGACATCATCATCATGATATGGACAACGCACACCAAATGAACCTTGTTATTATGTATTCCAGTTCGGTGACTGGGTGAATGGAAGCGCGCGATATGTTAGCTTGTATAACCGTGTGTATAATAGGGTTAGTCAACAGCCAGAGTTAGTGCTACGATGCGTTTTGATGATGCAGGTTTAATGCGTACAACGCATCTATCACCATCAAATGACAATTGGGACACGTAAAACAAGATAATTACAGGAACTTTGCAATACATCATAATTAGGCAAGTGGCCAAACTATGATATAAAATTTGCACTCCTATTGATAGAATGTGACACCAACATAAATATATCCTTGCCACTTCCTGGTGTTTGGGACATTACTACTGGTTCATTCAAACTTCAGTATCTGTGACAATTCACAAATTAATTTGTTAAAACTCGCATATCACAGTTGCAAACTCTCAGTACTACTCAAGAAAGAGAATTCTTAACACCCTAACGTGATCAACAGTTATCGATGCTCAAGTGTGTTCAAACGGAAGTGCATTAAAGCTGAAAAAAAATGTTGATATGATTATCGAATCAACCTTTTTGAACGCAGGTCCATGCATTGCCACCAGCCCGAGCATTACAACCCTCACTGGAAAACTCGGATCATTGAAGAGTATTGGAAAGTTCTGAGTGGGGCCGGGAGGTCACAGGGCTCCATGTCCACCGGAACTCGACTTCATGGTCACTTACCATGAGTGTAATTGGTCCGTTCAGATCTATCAAACTAAAAAATTGTATATACAAAAATACCCTCATAGGCTCATCCCTATCGCTTGGTTGTCCATGGTGGACGAGGTTCACAAAACTAAAATTCATGGTCACGCTCTCAACACCAGAGATCCGTTCAGGTGTTAGCGATATGTAAGGGACGATCAGGTACAATATCATTTCAACTTGTACCATTTCAGGGACGGGTTTGGGTTTTTGACGCACCAGGGACATTGGATCCCCAATCATAATGTGTATTCACAATGTTATTTGCACCGTGCACATGTAGAGAGTTACATATCTGAAGGTTTGCTGGTCTGTGCATGAATACATGCATGATTATAATGACATAATTTTGGATGCGTTAGTCTATTGTTTCTACGACGTGATCCATACAATCATTCCGTGCATCTGCACTATACGCTACAGATATTCCTTCGATAGCTTGTAATTGGCGACGAGACAATTTCGTAGAATCGGATGAATATTCCCTTCCTGTGCACAATTACAAAGGATTATGCCCATGAAGACTTTCTCCATGTCTCTAGTACTCCCGCGAATTCACGGGCGTTATATATTGAGGACTGAGGAAAATCCCATTGTTGTTGTTATTTGTCTCAGAATCAGTGTTCATTTACCATGTGATGGAAGGGGCGAAATCAAAGTTGATAAATGATTTTACACTTCGTTATTAACCACCAGAGAGTGACGTCATTAGAAGGACAAAGAGATGCACAAATCGCATAGGTGTGTTTTTTTCTCCATGAACTCTATATTTTGCAATAAGGATATGAAATCAGGTATTCCAAAGAAGTGAGCATTTCCTATGTCTAACACCAGTCCAATAGCACCAGTACGGAAACATATGTATCAAAGTGTGAACAACTAAAGCCGGGTATGCTCCATTTGCTGATTGCTGTGGCCATGATGCTCACTTGGCTTGCCACCGAGCTCATTCACACTGATGGCCCATTCCATTCACACGGCAAATCACCTTACAGTCGTCCATGATGGGCCGCCGTGCTACCACGGTCGTCTTCCTCTAGACCTAACTGTCATCTGTGGGTGCGTAATGTCATTCCAGGCGGCGATATTTCACAATGTAAGTGGACAGAATCTCATAAAGGACCAATTTTTATCCCTGTGTATGACACGTTAGGGACAACAAAATTGAGTAGCAGATCAGTCACGACGAGGGGCAACGGATATTTGCCTTTTTCAAACAACCACCAAGGTCAAACTGTTGTATTTTTGAAAAGGTTGGCACGTGTTGTTGTTTGTGGAATTATATCAATCTCGTAGGCCCAACCAGGTAATAAATGTTCAAATAAATGTATGTTATTATTTCACCTGATCACATGAGTCAACGTGCCCTTAATTGGGTCATTATTAATGATCGATGTTATGGATGAATCGTTCAACATTCAATTTTATAAACTCATGAACATACCTATTCATATGTTCATAACGGCTTTCATGTTTTCAAAATGTATCAATACAACAGATATATGCGATTACGGAATTATCAATTAATACATCATAAATTAGCCCAAAAGCTACAAAAGGTTACCGCAGAAATATAACATGCTAAGCCACAGCTGTTTTCTTCTTTTGTTTTCGGGAAAAATTGCCCTCTTGAAATTCCAATGTCACTGAAGGTCAAATTTAAAGTCACCACAGAACTCTGTTTCAATATTTGATTAAACCCTATCTTGAAGTGATTCGGGAATTAACTCTTTACAGTTATTTAAGTTGTTGAATATTATCGTTGTTAGAAGTGTTACTACATATAATAAATATAGTTAGCTATTTATTATTATCAGTAATAAATAGTAATTATGTATCAACCTATTACCGCTGTAACTTTTATTACTGACATTGATGAAAGACACCGGCCCGACAGTCATGACATTTCGTCCTAATTAACATATTTTGGGCAACAGGGATGATAGAGTGTCAGGGGCACCACGCTATCGTCGGCGACCGGAAAGCGTCTATCTTTTCATCATTAGGGGAATGCAGGGGCGACTGAAAGCATTAACTTTTTTTGTTTGTATCATCAAGTATCAACTAGCCGATGGTTGCCTATGTTATGATAATTGGATAAAGGTCCATTGTGGGCTTGTACACTCGAACGCTGCTTCGAATCCCCGTTTTAAGGTATTGTGGTCAGTATTTTACAGAAACATTATTTTGCTCACCAGATCAGCTTCCAGAGTGTTAGCCTTACATCGGTCAACTAGGTCAATGATTCATTTGACAGAGTGTTTTGTTGAGAGAAAATAAATAATATTCTGGGAGTTACGGATAAATGTTTTTCATGTGTATGTAAGTATCAACCTATTGCCCCCAATATGTGAGTTCGATACAACTTTTTGCATTACAATCCTTAAAGCAGTAGTGGCTCTTGGATAATGTGCTTTTATCTGTTCATTGTGGTACAATGACAATTATTGCCGTTTTGGCGGAAAACAATTTCTCACTGTGCATCAAGATTACCACATTGCCAGATGAGTTCTCGATATCATATTGGCCCAACAAGAGATATTATCTCTATTCCGGACAACGCACACCCATTGAACCCAGTTATGTATTCCAGTTCAGTAAGTACGAAACAAACCGCGCGATAAGTAAAGATACATAACCACATGCTGATAGATATGGAAACCCATAGGTGACATGTGCGGAGGAAAAATTGGTGTTTTTCTATTAAAAACCTTGCACGTTCGCACGAAGTTCATAACTACCACGTTCGCACGTTAAAGCATATAGCGCTATCACGTTCGCACGTGGAAACTTTGAAACTTACCACGTTCGCACGTAGAAAGATGTAGGCTTCAACGTTCACAAGTAGAAAGTCCGAAGCTATCACGTTCGCACGTAGAAACTTTAAAACCTATCAAGTTTTAATGTAGAAAGTTGTAGGTTTCCATGTTCACACGTAGAAAGTTTCAAAGCTACCAAGTTCACACGTGGAAACATCATATGCTTTCACGTTCGCACGTAGAAACTTTAAAACCTACCACGTTCGAACGTAGAAAGATGTAGGTTTCCACGTTCACACGTAGAAAGTTTCAAAGCTACCACGTTCATACGTGGAAGCATTTGAGGCTACCACATCCAAATCTTTGCACGTGCGAACGTGGTAGCTCCTGAAGTTTCCACGTTCGAACGTGGAAGCGTTAAATGCTTCCACGTGTGAACGTGGTAACCTCGGACTTTCCACGTGTGAACGCAGTAGCCCTAGTTGTTTCCACGTGCGAACGTGATAGTGTTAAATGCTTCCACGTTCGAACGTGCTAGCTTTTTGCTGGAAAGAACATATAGAAAATTTTTACGCGCATGTCACATATGGGCTTCCGTAGATAGAACCAGTCAGCATCCACCAGTTCACTGTGACGTTGTCTTCAGTTCAAATATGAGAAGTCATTGGACAGTTTACATGGAACATGCAAGAAAGTCACGTAATATGGGTCATCTGAAGTATTAAGTGTGAGTATGTGTAGGTATAGATTACTGAATATAAAATTGCTAATTCATGGTTATTGCAAAATATCCGGGTATCATTAGCAGAACCACAACTTCATGAGGAATTGTATGTCTGTAATTCAAAAGAAGCTGCTATGGTTGGGACAACAAGTGTATGCGAGATAATGTGCATATTGTGTTCTCTTTGAATAATATTCTTGATTTATCAGGACCAAAAGTATGAGAAAAACCGTGTCTGTGATTTTTTGCGAAGAATATTCTTGTGTTGGTTGGACCACACGTTTATGCGAAATTATGCTGTGATTGAAAAATATTCTGGCATCGTTGAGTCCATACGAGTATCACAAATTGTGTACATGTAATAGGCCTATTATTGAAAAATATTTCAGGGTCGTCAGCTCACAAAGTTGTGTCTTTGTTTTGTGGAAAATATTCTGGTCTCGCTTGGACCACAAGTTTGTGCGATATTGTGTGCTTTATTGATTTAACCGATTTTTTTTCACAAAAATATTTTTTGGCGTCGTTCGGACCACAACTTTATATCAGATATTTTGTGTGTGTAATATTGTTGAAGAACAGTTTGGTGTCGTTAGGATCACAACTTCATGAAAAATTGTGTGCGTTTGTAATTTTTTTTTATTTTAAATATACTATTGGTGATTTTTGGCACGGTATTGCCTGCATATTGAGCGCTACGATATTAAACGATATGCTATGAACCTGGTGCTAATTGAACGAACGAGCTGTGGTCTCGCATATCTGGGTCGTTTTACATGTACTTTATAACGCGTAATGATATTTTGACCGGTATTTCAGGCAAGTGTCATCGCACAACAGTGCCGCACAAGTGAATGCAAACAGTGTGTATGTTGACCTAGAAGTAATTACCCTCACACGAACCATAGTGTTTCTGTCTTGCTCGTCGTATAGGGGTCTAGTGTTGTTGTTTTTTTTCAGATGGACTCGTCAATGTAGTACATGTGAATACATACAGTGTGTATATTGACGTAGGAATATTGTTTGTTTTTTTTTCAGATGGACTCGTCAATGTAGTACATGTGAATACATACAGCGTGTATACTGACGTAGGAATATTGTTTACTTCACGATGAACAAGGGTGTATAATTTAAGAAAAGATAGCATAATCTTGTGTGGTCATCTTAACGCATAGACATGGATTTACTCGGAAATCTACGTGTTTTATCATCTGTCTTGCTTTGGATATCATTCCAAATATTCAGCGTGTGCTACAGTTTCTTCCAAACTATACTTTGGTGGTGGACAGGTGTTCTACGTCAGAGGCTTCTGTCCAGGGAACCGGGAAACTACGAGTCTTCTGCTCATATTATGCGTATTATGTTCCATTACAAACTTGACGTGTTCATCATGACACAAATCACCGACTACATTCTGGTCCATCACAACTTTACGGCGCCTGAATATGTGTTGCGAGATGATGTCCATCTTTTGCAAATCACAGACAAAGATGCCATATTCATGCAACTTGCTCCAGGCGCGAAGGGACCAGAATTGTATCCGTTTGCATCCATGGCTTTTGAGAGCTCCCCCAGGTACATCATCGCAATGCCTCTGGCATCTTTCCACAAGTTGGCTGAGCGCATCACAATGAGGGACACCAAACTGGTAATCTTGCAAAGTGTCGGGCGATGTGGTGGTACTTTGATGACTGATGTCTTCAGGTCGACAGGAAAATGCCTTGTTCTCGGAGAGCCACAGGCTCTGACCAAAGCAATGCATCTGTTTGACTCGCATAAAGACTGGAGCAGAGAAAAGAAAGTCAAATTAATCAGGGATGTCATCACACTCCTGTTTAAACGCTCTAGTAACTCGAGTGGCGAATTTTTGGCCTACGTCATCAAGCCCCTTCCCCTGGTTATGCTTTATAATGACTTTTTAATAGAAGCCTTCCCCGATGCAACGCAGTTCTTCCTTTACCGTGACCCTGTGCAAGTTGCACTTTCTCTCAGGAAATGTTTTGAAGGAATAACTTCTTCTGTTGTGCTATTTCGACTGTTACCAAAAATTCCTGGAATGGTGGCGTACCACTTGTGGTTCTGTGGCTACATGTATGAATTTTGTCGAGGCTGGTATCCGAAGGTATCTATGGACATAGAATGGGGCTACTGGACCCAGGGAAAGACCGTCCAGAAATACATCAAATGTCTTGAGGCTGGGCTCCAAATTCATGGTGTACGCTACGAACAGGCATGCAAAAACCCAACACAAACAGTGGCCAAAATGTTCAAAATCTGTGGATTGTCGCATGACTTAATCGAAGATGCCGTGAAGGCTTTTGGATGGGATTCTCAGCGTGGCTCAACCATAAGCAGGGACAGTCTGGGCAAGGCAGTACTGCATGAGCTACATATCACTCAAGAAGTCCGTGACGTCATGACCAGGACATCTCAAGAACTGGGCATTCCTGTCCCAGATGATTGGGATGACGACTTTCTTCTTCCCGGCACCATATGATAAACCTGCTCCGAAATGTGGTTTGGGGATATTATGTATATTTTACCGTATATTTTACCGAAGGTCATAATGACCTGATTTTTATTAGATTACCGGACCTTTGGTCCGATAACCTATTGCCGTGGCGTTGCGTCCGTCGTCCGTGGTCCGGCGTCCGTCGTCCGTCGTCCAGCGTCCGTCCGTCCACATTTTTATCATTAAAATTTACAGGCGAATATTTCTGAAATTTTGCACAAAAATACCTAAAAATATTTCCAGGAAAGATTTTTTTTAGTTTTTTGATTTTCGCATTTTTTTCAAAATAGCGGCCGTTTTTGTCGAAAAATGGCCAATTTTGGACTTTGATGGTCGTTTTCTCAAAATCTGTTCAGTAACTTTTTTTCTTATTGATGCATGACACTCCTCCTATGTACCCCTGTGATATGTATAAATTTCGTTGCCCTTGAATCGCTCGAAGTGGGCCATTTTGGGCCCAAACTCGGCCCAAATGGGACTTTCCCATGTTAAATCCTCCTATGCTTTATAATGAGACACATTAAGCCTAATATCTCACTTAAAATTGAAATTAGAGACTAAGAATCAATTGTAGACATATAGGAAATGATATATGCTGAATATTCTCGTGACCTTGAATTTGACCTCTGACCTCGGTTTCAAGGTCAGAACGGCCGTTTTCGTCTAAAAATGGCCAATTTTGGACTTTGATGGTCGTTTTCTCAAAATCTGTTCAGTAACTTTTTTTCTCATTGATGCATAACACTCCTCATATGTACCCCTGTGACATGTATAAATTTCGTTGCGCTTGAATCGCTTGAGGTGGGCCATTTTGGGCCCAAACTCGGCCCAAAATAATGTGACTTTCCCATGTTAAATTTTCCTATGCTTTATAATGGCACACATTAAGCCTAATATCTCACTTAATATTGAAATTAGAGACTAGGAATGAATTGTGGACATATAGGAAATGATATATGCTGAATATTCTCGTGACCTTGAATTTGACTTTTGACCTCATTTTCAAGGTCACAGGACAAAATGGCTAATATCTCGCTTATTATCGACTTTACAGCTTAGGAATCAGTTGTGAACATATAGGAAATGATATATGCTGAATATTCTTGTGACCTTGAATTTGACCTTTGACCTCATTTTCAAGGTCACATGACAAAATTGCTAATATCTCGCTTATTATCGACTTTACAGTTTAGGAATCAATTGTGAACATATAGGAAATGATATATGCTGAATATTTTCGTGACCTTGAATTTGACCTTTGACCTCATTTCCAAGGTCGCAGGACAAAATTGCTAATATCTCGCTTATTATCGACTTTACAGCTTAGGAATCAGTTGTGAACATATAGGAAATGATATATGCTGAATATTCTCGTGGCCTTGAATTTGAGCTTTGACCTCATTTTCAAGGTCACAGGACAAAATGGCCAATATCTTGCTTATTAGCGACTTTACAGCTTAGGAATCGATTGTGAACATATAGGAAATGATATATGCTGAAAATTCTCGTGACCTTGAATTTGACCTTTGACCTCATTTTCAAGGTCACAGGACAAAACGACCAATATCTTGCTTATTAGCGACTTTACAGCTTAGGAATCAATTGTGAACATATAGGAAATGATATATGCTGAAAATTCTCATGACCTTGAATTTGACCTTTGACCTGATTTTCAAGGTCACATGACAAAATGGCCAATATCTTGCTTATTAGCGACTTTACAGCTTAGGAATCAATTGTGAACATATAGGAAATGATATATGCTGAATATTCTCGTGACCATGAATTTAACCTTTGACCTCATTTCCAAGGTCACAGGACAAAATGGCCAATATCTTGCTTATTAGCGACTTTACAGCTTAGGAATCAATTGTGAACATATAGGAAATGATATATGCTGAAAATTGTGATGACCTTGAATTTGACCTTTGACCTCATTTTCAAGGTCACAGGACAAAATGGCCAATATCTTGCTTATTAGCGACTTTACAGCTTAGGAATCAATTGTGAACATATAGGAAATGATATATGCTGAAAATTCTCATGACCTTGATTTTGACCTCTGACCTCATTTTCAAGGTCACATGACAAAATGGCCAATATCTCGCTTATTATCGACTTTACAGCTTAGGAATCAATTGGGGACATATAGGAAATGATATACGCCGAATATTCTGATGACCTTGAATTTGACCTTTGACCTCATCTTCAAGGTCTCAGGACAACATGGCTAATATCTCGCTTATTATCGACTTTACAGCTCAGGAATCAATTGTGAACATATAGGAAATGATATATGCTGAATATTCTCGTGACCTTGAATTTGACCTTTGACCTCATTTCCAAGGTCACAGGATAAAATGGCTAATATCTCGGGTTATTATGGACTTTACAGCTTAGGAATCAATTGTGAACATATGGGAAATGATATATGCTGAATATTCTAGTGACCTTGAATTTGACTTTTGACCTCATTTTCAAGGTCAACAGGACAAAATGGCTAATATCTTGCTTATTATCGACTTTACAGCTTAGGAATCAATTGTGAACATATAGGAAATGATATATATTCTGAACATTTTAATGATATTGACTTTGACCTTTGACCTAAATTTCAAGGTCAATCATTTTATTTTCAAAGTCAGATTACAAAATGGCTTATATCTAGCTTATCATCAAATTTACAGCTTAGGGGTCCATAGTGAACATATAGGAAATGATGTATGCTGAATAGTTTGGTGATCTAGAATTTAACCTTTGATCCCATTTTCAAGGTTAGAGATATGGCGATTTCAGTGGTCACCTTGAGTTTGACCTTCAACTTTCTCGGCTTAACTCTGTATATTTCTCCGGTAACCTTTCTAGCCCATTGGGCTAATTTTTATTGAATCGATTATGCAGTTTTGGCGGTCATTTTTATGCCGAAAATGGCCGTTTTTGTATGTTTTCAACTTTGAAAATTATTTTCTCAGAAACTGTCTGATCAGTTTTGAGATTTTAGATTCAAAATGTTTCCCTCATGTATCCTTATAATGTGTAAAAGTTTCGATGCTCTTGAATCGCCGGTCTGCATGTGGCGGGAATTTTGATTTTTTGTACTGGGCCCAAATAGGACTTTCCCATGTTAAATTATCCTATGCTTTATAATGGGCCACAATGTTCTTGATATCCCAATTACTATTGAGATTAGAGACTTGTGGACATATGGGAAATGATATATGCTGAATATTCTCGTGACCTTGAATTTGACCTTTAACCTCATTTTCAAGGTCAGAGCACAAAATGGCCAATATCTCGCTTATTATTGACTTTACAGCTTAGGAATCAATTGTGGACATATAGGAAGTGATATATGCTGAATATTCTCGTGACCTTGAATTTGACCTTTGAGCTAATTTTCAAGGTCAGAGCACAAAATGGCTAATATCTCGCTTATTATCGACTTTACAGCTTAGAAATCTATTGTGACCATGAAGGAAACGAAATATGCCAAATATTCTGATGACCTTGAATTTGATCTTCGACCTCATTTTCAAGGTCAGAGCACAAAATCGCGATTATCTCGCTTATTATTCACTTTACAGCTTGGAAATGAAATTTGGACATATAGAAAATGATATAAAATGATATAAACAGCTATGCCGAATATTCTGATGACCTTGAATTTGACGTTTCACCTGATTTTCAAGGTCAGAGCACAAAATAGCTGATATCTCGCTTATGATTCACTTTACAGTTTGGGAATCAATTGTGGACATATAAGAAATGATATATGCTGAATATTCTCATGACCTTGAATATGATCTTTGACCTCATTTTCAACGTCAGAGCACAAATAGTCTAATATCTTGCTTATTATCGACTTTACAGCTTAGAAATCAATTGTGGACATATAGGAAATGATATACGCTGAATATTCTGATTACCTTGAATTTGACCTTTGACCTCCTTTTGAAAGTCAGAGCACAAAATGGCTGAAATCTCGCTTATTATTTACTTTTCAGCTTGGTAATCAATTGTGGACATATAAGAAATAATATATACTGAATATTCTCGTGACTTTGGATATGACCTTTGACCTCATTTTCAAGGTCAGAGCACGAAATGGCGCATATCTCACTTGTTGTCAACTTTATAGCTTACGAATCAATTGTGGACATATAGGAAATGATATATGCTGAATATACTTGTAACCTTGAAGTTACCAGACGATCGGACCGATCACCTATTCGCTAGCCGGTAAGCTACAGGTCCCTTGGGCCTATGTTTACTTCAAAAGATTGCCCTCACATACCTCTGTGATGTGTATAAGTTTCGTTGCCCCTGAATCGCTGGTCTGCGTGTGGCGGCCATTTTCATTTCCCGAACGTTTCTCAAATGGTCTTTCCCATGTTAAATTCTCCTATGCTTCATAATGGGACACATAATGCCTAATATTTCACTTAATATTGAGATTAGAGACAAGGATTCAATCGTGGACACATAGGAAATGATATATGCTGATTATTGTCATGACCTTGAATTTTACCTTTGATCTCATTTTCAAGGTCAAAGCACAAAATGGCTAATAAATTGCTGCTTGTTATCGACTTATCAGTTTAGGAATCAATTGTGGACATATAGGAAATGGTATATGCTGAATATTCTGATGACCTTGAGTTTGACCTTCGACCTCATTTTAAAGGTCAAAGCACAAAATGGCTGATATCTCGCTAATTATCCACTTTACAGCTTGGGACTAATTTGTGGACTATAGGAAATGATGTATGCCGAATATTTTGATAACCTTGACCATCGACTTCATTTTCAAGGTCAGAGTACAAAATTTCTAATATCTCACTTATTATCGATTTTACAGCTTAGGAATCAATTGTGTACATATAGGAAAGGATATAGTCCAAATATTCTGATAACCTTGGATTTGACCTTTGACCTCATTTTCAAAACTAAAGTACAAAACGGCTAATATCTCGCTTATTATCGACTTTAAAATCGTCATTCGATTAGGATGAACCTGTGTGTATTGATAGACAGTGTATCCCTTCATATGATATACGCGTTTGATATCTATTAATTTAAAACCAGGTGCAATATAAACTTTGTAATATGGCTGACATTTCTCCAAAATCTCCAGAACGTTTGACGTCATAGTGATAAAACTATCATGGCGGAAAAATATCGTACAGTAATCTTCTTTCGGCATAGCTGTTTATATCATTTTATATCATTTTCTATATGTCCAAATTTCATTTCTAAGCTGTAAAGTGAATAATAAGCGAGATAACCGCGATTTTGTGCTCTGACCTTGAAAATGAGGTCGAAGATCAAATTCTTTCTGAAATAAATATTAACAAATATAGCCTTTTTTTAAATTGACATTTTACGTCGTATCAACCTATTGCCATCAATATGTGAGATGGATACAACGTTTTTGCATTACAACCCTGGAAGCCATATTGACTTTTGCATAATGTGATACATTTATTTGCATTATTTTCTGTCCACTGTGTTGCAATGACAATTATTGCCGTTTTGGTGGAAAAACAATTTTCACTGTAGGCCTACATCAAGATTACCACGATGCCAGTCGAGTTCTCTGTGTGGTATTGGCCCTACGTGAAAAAAACAGCAATTTTGTGAACATTCCCTTGCTAAAACAAAAACTAAACGTTAATTCCAAAAAGGATAACAGTATAGTATATGAGAGTTGAGGCGGTCGTCCAAACTGTTCTTTTCAATGTTATGATTTTTGTTCTCACTGTAGCTGAGAGGTCGACTGGCGAGTCGTTTGAACTAGTTTCACAAGACGCTGGCAACGAATGAAAGACGCGAGGGCCCAGGTATCATACTGTATACTGCGCCTTAATACAACTCGTCCACTAAATGAATACCATTTATCCGTCTGTCACCTTTTTAATGCTTATTGATTATAGAGGAAGGCGCAGTGTATGATACTTGGGCCGACGCGGGCATCAAATTAAGAGCAATTTCATTCGAGTCCCTGGTATGGTCCTATTCACAGAATTTCCCGCCACTGGTCACGCGAGTGCCGACCAATCACAGCTGCGCGCAGTAACGGTAATAAACAAATCCGCAGTGCCCAGTTTATCGCACATTTTCTCATCATAGACGGCAATACAGATTATATTTAACCCATATGCCCCATTATCTGCAACAAGGCTGTATGGAAATAAGGGTTTCTAAGCCAAACGATCACCAAAAACGGGCGATGCGAGTTTGGTCAGAATGTCAACACAGTATTGGGGAAATCCCAGTAAGGGAAACACGGGCCAGTGACCATGGTGTTCCTCGAGCTGTGTTTGTAAACAAATAGTTGTGGCTACTAAGTAAAATGATTTTACGGGTAAGGTTGGTCTCAACGGGGGAAGGGATGGGTTCACAGGTCTTTTTCCAGAAAATATCAGCGAATGTCACAAAATGGTATGTTTCTTGTTGGCCTGAACACTATTTCATGCGTGTCACACATTTTGAGTGGTTTCGCTACACGTGGTCAGGCTGGGATTTCCCCCAGATTTCCGAAGATTGCGCGCAGCTGCGATTGGTCAGTTTGAACTACGGAGTTTGCCGACTTCTAGGAGGGGTCTGTGAATAGAACCATTGTGTTTGGTGGCCGAAAACTTTTTTTGATGTCATCGGTTGCGTGAATAACATGCGTGTATTTTTTTTCGTCCACGGAGAGCAGAGCCCAGGAAAATGATAATGATTCTTCGGCCCAAAGGAATGGTGTCAGTCACAATCAGGTGCCAGCACTTTTGTCAGTTACTGTATCCGTGATATATATGGGAATGGACTCCGAAACATTTTACAGCCGTATATCGGGGTTTAGTCCAAAGTATTCTAGAAAGTCAAAAGACACGATCTGTACTAGACTTTTTTTCTGGCTTACAATTTGTAAACGCATGCCTCAAACACAAGTATATATATGTAATGAGTTTTGGTCGGTGTTTAGTCAAATCGGATCTACATGTGTTTCTAAATTCTCGCGAAAATATTGTGTTTTTGTACAATTATTTGAAGTTTTATGGACCAACTAATGTCTCATAAAGGAAGTATACCCCTAATAGACTAGCCTAGAACGTAAATAAACTTTGTTGCCTATTGGGGTCAGTGTTGTAAGAGCTGTCGTTCGCTGTTTATGTGGGCGATAATGTAGTGATTCAAGACTCCACACCACACCGTCTCACGGTTCTCTGACAGTAGGCCCTACACTGTTCTCGTTCGTCATAACGTCTTGGCTGACTCACCGTACTAGTAGTTGGACTTGATGGCTGACGGCACAAGGGGAAAGGATGTCAAAATGAAGTCTGGTCAACCAAAGACTATCAGTGACCTGTACAATGTTATAGTGGACATGAAGAAGCAGTTCACAGAAGAATTTGATGACATAAAACTGGCGATCACTAACCTCAATGAAAGTTTGGGTACACGAGTGGGGCTCTGTGAAGAAAGGATGGCCGCGCTAGAGAACGACACAGAAGAGCAGTTCACACAGATAAAAGGCCAGATGAATGAAGTGCTCATGGATCGCGACGATTTTCCTGCGGAAAGATCCCTCGTGTGCATTGGGCTACAGGAAGATACTACGGAGAACATTGTGGAAAAAGTACGTGAACTGATTCATGAGGGTCTTTGCCTGACTCAGGTGTCCGTGACTAAGGCATTACGTCTCAAGTCGAGGAATGCTAAACCAGGGCTAGTGAAAATCTTGTTGCCTAGCAAGGAAGAAAAGTTGGAAGCACTGAGGGCGAAAACAAAGCTAAAGGGAAGTAAGTTCAGAGGAGTGTTCATCCGCTCATCGCGACCGCACACAGACAGAGTTATGCAACAAAACTTCGAAATGATTTTAGACCTACTACCGACGGGTGATGAATACTATATAGCAGGCAACGGGAAGATCACGCCGAAAGAAGATCAACCACAATACGGGGCCTGGAGTCGTGGTCCCCCTATACGTGCATCTCATCACACTGGCGGTTATGACAGGAGGAGGCCACACGAAGGAGCGCGTTGGAGCCGAAATTTCGGTAAGGGATACACGAGTGCATCGAGAAGTGATCTGGATCAAGACTCTGGACCACTGTCGCAAGAACAGACTCAAGATCATCGACAGGTGTACATCCAGGCAGAGGTACACACTGAAGAGACTATTAATGTGGCAGCAGACACTGACGAGGAGAGTGCTGCACAAGAAGATAAACAACTAAGCTCAGCACGCATGGAGGAACACAGTGCGGCACTCCCAGAAATGGGCCAAGAGCAAGAAGACTAGGAACGACCTCAGCCCATAACACCCATGAAGCCTATTGAATGTGGAAAACAGTGCAGTTTAAATGTTGGAGCTTGGAACTTGTGTGGTTTAAAAAACAAGAAAGACGATGTAAATCTAATTGACATTATCAGGAGATATGATATATTTTCAGTTTCAGAGACGTGGAGCGAGATTCCAGGTGAATTCAAGGACTGGATACCAGGAATGACATCATTTTCGTTGGAGGGAACCAGACGTAGCAGATTCGGACGGTGCTCAGGTGGTCTAGTGGTCTTCGTCTCCGAAAGAATTGTACCGGGGCTACAGCGCATTGTGTCTAGATTCAAACATGGATTGTTTTTCAATTTAGATAAGACATTTTTTGGTCTCAAGAAGGATATTCTGTTAGTTTGTGTGTATATACCGCCAGAAGGCTCATTCATTTATGACGATATTGATGTAAGTGGTATCGAGCAGTTGCAAGATGAGCTGGTAGAAATTATGGCGCAGAGCGACTTCGATACTGTATGCTGTGGAGATATGAATGCAAGGTGTGCTAGGTTGAATGATTATGTGAGTGATGATGACAAATATGTAAATGTACGAGATATCTTGACAATCTATGAGGTGGATGATTTTGAGAGAAACAGAAATTCTTTGGATTGTGTGGTCAATAATTTTGGTAAATGTTTGATAGATATGTGCATCAACCTAAACATTCATATTGTGAATGGTAGAACTGAAGATGATAGAAGAGGGGAGTTAACATGTGTTGCATCTGGTGGGTGCAGTTTGGTTGATTATGTTTTGTGCTCAACAAGTTTGTTTCATGCAATAGAAAAAATGTGTGTTTTAACTGAAGATATAACTGATAGTGGTATTGATCATTTTCCTGTGGTCTTTGAAATACTAGTAGCAATGAAAGCGCATGAATGTAGTAGAGGTCCGCAAGAAGAACACAATGAAAATATAAATGTATTACCAGTAGTTAGAGTAGTTTGGTGTGATGAACAAAAGACAACTTTTCATGAGAAAATGTGTGATGATGTTGCAGAGAGTATGTTTGTAGATTTGGAGAATAACTGTATGTTACAGAACTGTGATGAGGCGGTAAACCAGTTGAATAATGTGCTGTTGAGGGCATGTGGAGAGATGGTCAAATCATATAAATGTGATAATGTTGGTAAATCTAAAAGGAAAGGGCGAGAGGTGGCTTGGTGGGATACCGAGTTGAAAAATTGTAAACAGAAAAGAAATAGGTGCTTGAAGAAGTATAGGGAAACTAGAAACACAGAACACCTAAGGAATTATCAAAAACGTAAAAAAGAGTTCAAAATGAAATTTAGAGAAAAACAGAAGGTGCATGAAGATAAATTGTATTATCAGATAAAGAATTCTATTCATAGTACAACAGCATGTTGGCCTAAATTGAAAAGGTTGAGAAAAGGTAGTATGAAAAAGAATAATATCAGTCCCAATGAATGGGTAGATTACTTCCAGAATTTACTAGGAAAACCGGGTGATGTGAGCGCTGATATGTCCGAATTTGTACAGCAACATAAAGAGATATGCAACAGTTGTGATGATAATATACCCGTGGATGTCAATTGTCATGTGAGTGAATATGAAAAAAGTAAAGCAATAGATGAGTTGAACACTGGTAAAGCTCCAGGAATGGACGGTCTGATATCAGAGGTTTTCAAACATGCAAAAACTGTTATAACTCCATATTTGTGTAAGTTATATAATGCTATCTTGAATAGTGGTATCTTCCCTGAGTCTTGGTGTCAAGCTGTAATCCATATGTTGTATAAAGGGGGCAATGTTGAGTTGCCATCGAATTATAGAGGTATTTCACTGCTGAGTATTACAAGTAAGATACAGACAAGCATAATAAATACAAGACTGAATGTATGGGCTCAAGAACAAAATTTGCAGTACGAGGAACAAGCTGGTTTCAGAAAAGGTTATTCAACCTGTGATCAAATATTTAATTTGTATATATTGTGTGAGAAGTATCTTACTAAACATAAAGGCAGAATGTATGCAGCTTTCATTGATTTTTCCCGGGCCTTCGATAGTATACCTCATGTAGCATTGTTCACTCAATTGATAAAGCGTGGTGTTCATGGTAAAGTCTTTAACTTGTTATATTCTATGTATGATAATCTTAAAGCATGTGTCAAAATGGATAATGGTTTAAGTCAGTTGTTTGACTGTAAGATAGGTACACGGCAAGGATGTATGTTATCACCATTTCTATTTGCACTATATCTAAATGAATTTGTGGAAGCATTAAATCAATCTGACTGTCATGGGATACAGGTGTCACAATCTAAGAATGTCAAGGTATTGTTATATGCAGATGATATGGTCTTGTGTGCTGATACAGTTTGTGAACTGCAGAGAGCGTTGAATGTTTTAGAGAAATACTGTAATGAATGGGGAATGAGTGTAAACTTTAAAAAATCGAAAATAGTTGTGTTCAGGAAGGGTGGAATTGTAAAGAAAACAGAAAAGTTCTATTATAAAGGTGATACATTAGAAATTGTACCATATTTAGGAGTGGTTTTTTCTAGTTCTTTAAAATGGATCAAAGCACAAGATACATTATCAAATCAGGGTATGAAGGCTTTAACTTATTTGTACCGACTAAACAAAATGTGTGGCGGCATGCCAGTTACTACAATCTTTGACTTATTCGATAAAACTGTAGTACCAGTGCTTTGTTACGGAGCAGAAATTTGGGGTTATGAAAAACGAGAACGTATTGAGAGAGTACATATAAAGTTTTGTAAACGTGTACTGGGAGTATCTACACAAACTCCAAGTATGGCAGTACTAGGTGATTGCGGCAGATTTCCACTCTTTGTAATTTATTATTGTAAATGTGTCAAATTCTGGTTGAAGACTCTACAGCATCCAGCAAGTCGGATGACATATCAATGTTACTTGTTGAGTAAACAATTGTTTGATAATGGTAGGAATACTTGGTGTGCTAAAGTGAAGTATCTTTTATGTACTTATGGATTCCAGCATGTGTGGGAAGCACAAGGAGTGGGTGATATCAGTATGTTTATGAATGTGTTTAAACAAAGAGTTAAAGACTGTTTTATTCAGGAATGGCAAGGCATTATTAATAATAGTACTAAACTCCAATTGTATAGTAAAATAGTAGAAATCTTCCAACCGGCAAATTATATAAAGGTATTGAGAGAAAAGAAACATATTTCTGTGATGGCCAGATTTCGATGTAGCAGTCATAATTTAGAAATAGAATCAGGTAGACACCATGCTGCACAGGTAGATAGAGATAAAAGGTATTGCAAATTTTGTAAAGCTCATAATGTAGAAGTCATAGAGGATGAATATCATTTCATGTTTAAATGTCCGGCATATAGTAATATTCGAGCTGAATATTTAGGCGAAATCATGCTTGTTGATAACATATCAGAGTTTTATAGAATACTTAAATCCACAAATGAAGTTGTAATCAGGAAAATCAGTTTGTTCTTGTACCAAGCATTTAAAAGAAGAATCAAGAGTGACCAACAGAAACACATGTATTTCTGATTTGTGTATGAATGTTTGTACGTGAGTTGTATGGGCCGGAGGCCTAAAGTGACAAATAAACAATAATACTAATAATTATTAATTGATAATCACATTTACAGATACAACTCCGGTCACGCCCACTTGCAAGAATTAATCGTAAACACATTTATATTACTTATAGTTCTAATATGTCTGCGTCGTATACGCCAATTTGTGTTCGCGAGACTAGTTATACAGAATGCGAGCCATGTGTCGACATGATATATTACTCGGTACATCAAGGTTGATATCACAAACTAGAACGCATTGTGAATTGTCACATAATATTGTCATGTCTTTTCTCGTGTCACAAAGCACAGTGGTCTTTGATTTATTGGCTTTCCGTGCTAGACTGATCAACATTTTATTGAAATGTCATATTTATTCAGAAATGTCATATTGACCTCGGATGACGCCTCGGTTAATTGCTCTATATACTGTACATGATATAGAACAAATTCCCAAAACGGATTATGCCACTTTAACGCTGCGAAATAAAACTGCACTGGGAATAAACTATTCCAAATCAACAACAGATAATTATGTCTGAAAAAATCGTTGTGTGAGTTAAATGGATGAGTGAAACACAGTACCAGCAGCTGGCTTTCTTTTTTTGTGTGGGTCACTCAGAGTTACCTCCAACGTAACGTAGTTTACGCTCAACCATCGATATGCGGGAGCTGGAATCGCGGTGCGACAAGTTACAAAGTACCGGGAATGGCCATAATGTAAACAAATTCAAACGGTGTCCACCAGAAACTCCCATAGCAATCAATGAGAAAGAGTCGTCTGTTGGATAATATAGGTACATACGTATATGATAATGCACAAGGACGAACGCACAAGCGTCACGTTTTAAATGATATGCTAGGACTTTGGATCCCTCACGAATACTCATGATACTAATGTTTGAACTATATATAGACTCGCCTGATGTGGTTTGTATAACACGTTATCTTTTATCAAGTAGTTGCGCCCGAGTGTTCGTCGGCAACAACAAAACAAGTTGGCTGTTTTTAAAAAAACAGTCAAAACTCGGGGGAAGTATTTGTTGAATGGATGGTATTGGTAGCATGTGTAATTCATGAATTGACGAAGTTTTTTTTTCCCACAAAAGTTTTATTTTGAATGTTTCTGAAATGTGTCCATTTACATATCTTTAGATGAGCAGTCACAATGTACATTCATTGCAGTATTGTACAATACAAATACAAGTTCGGGATTTTTTTAAAAACATTTTGATTTAGCTGTACTTATACCAAAGTTTAAAATGTGATTTTTTTTGCCAAACGGTTAGATGTTAACGTACATGCTATGGAAGTGAACTTACTTTTTCATGTTCATCATAACACCTTCATTAACGAAGTAATTAACATCTACATCCAACCACCCTCACATAACTTTATTTAATACACCGCTACACGCTAGAATACCATGGCACAACATTGGACTGTTTGTAGCCTACTATATACACGATATACAAGATATTGCAAGAACCAGAATTGGGGTCAGAATGATAAGCATGAAACAAAATCTCTCTCTCTCTCTCTCTGTGGTAAACATAAGCACATGGCTTGGATCATCTATGCGCAGAAGCAAGCACACTAACTATATAAAGCAGCTATAAAACATGCATCGCATCCGGCAATTTTCTCGCCACATAATATGCTCGGCGGCCTAATGGCCCCCGAGCAAAAATATTACATACGATGTGTAGGTTGACCTAGAAATAGTGTCATAATGAACAAGAGCACCCTGCCGAAGCGGACTAACGTAACACGCATTACGATGATCCAAGATGGCGAAAGGCAGGTTTAGCTTCGACAAGATTTGTCGCAAAAATCCAAGAAAACACTGGTCTTATCCGCCCGGAAGGATTCATCAGGCACACTATAAAAAACGCTCTATACCTTGAAACAACGGAAAAAGTGAAAATCACATAATTGGCTCCAACTCCGGTTGTACTTGATATTAATTTTTTCAACTATTTTTTTATTTTTATTTGGCCAATTCCCGATCGTATGGTGTACGACCGATGGTCGTACGACAAAAACTCTTCATTATCGCCCGATGTTGAAAATTTTTTGTCAGCGACGTTTCAGTGCAATGCACATGTCTGCGCTCATAACTCGATTGTAAAAAGTCTGTTCGATCTGAAATCGATCTGAACTAGGGCTAGAGTGCTTTGGTAGTGACTCCATCCCTTTCGAATTCTGTCGAAATCGGATAAAAACGGTTGCCATGGCAACGGAAAAAAGAAAATCACATAATTAAATTTTCAACCTTTTTTGTATTTTTCTTTGTCCAATTCCCGATCGTATGGCGAACAACCGATGGTCTTGAGACCAAAACTCTCAATTATCGCCCGATGTCGAAACGTTGGGATGACGATTTCAACACTTGTGAGTGTTCTGAGATTCGAGACCATATTGTGAAGCCAGTTTTCAATCTGTTTATACCGTTTTCGTCCATGAGATGTGCCTTGATAATAGAAACAGTACAGTGAATACTTTACAGCTCAATATTGAACTACAAGGTCAAAGTCACAGAAGAGTCAAAACCGAAAAGTTGCAATAACTCTGTTCATATTCATAATTAATTATCCCTAATAATTTTGTATTTTTCTGTGGTCAATTCTCTATTATTTGCTATATGACCAATGGTCGTATGATCAAAATTCCCCATCATCGCCCGAGGTCGTGAATGTAAGAGTCACCAGCTGAAATTACCGATTTGTAATATTTCAAGTAGTAATAATACAGCTCAAAGTACAGCTCAATATTGAACGACAAGGTCAAAGTCACAGAAGAGTCAAAATCGAAAAGTTGCAATAACTCTGTTCATATTCATAATTATTTATCCCTAATAATTTTGTATTTTTCTGTGGTCAATTCTCTATTGTTTGCTATATGACCAATGGTCGTATGATCAAAATTCCCCATTATCGCCCGAGGTCGAGAATGTAAGGGTCACCAGCTGAAATTACCGATTTGTAATATTTCAAGTAGTAATAATACTTGAGTCTGGACCATTGCAGTCATGACATACTGCTATTATATTCAAAGGGTTTCCACTATTCTGTGGATAACAAAAGTAGAGACTTTCCGGACCCAAAATGGAACAATTCCCAGACCTTCGCCAGACTCATATCGATTCGAAACCCCTACAGCTCCCTCTCTCGCAAAAAAAATATACGCACGGTACACGTGGCTCGTCAATATAAATTTAACATGCTACAACTTGTACATTTAAGGCTCCTATATTCACATCTGTAATATAGTACTCGACTTGCAAAACAACATCTTTGGGTGAAATATTTCGTCAAACTGCATCGAACGCGACAAAATCAGCTATAAAATATTTTCCGCATAGCATTGTGCACCCTGTCTCCGGTGCAGAAAAATAAATACAGAGACTGGTGTTTTGATCCCTTTTGCCAGATTTCAATATCAATATAGTTCCATAAATATAGTTATCAATATAGTTCCATACAGGTTGTGTAGATTTGAAGTTCTCGATCTCATTTTGCGGTTATCAGGCATGAATAAATCTGAAACATTATGCAAACTAACGAGAATATTTTCCTTAGTGATTGTAACCAAATGCTGCGGGAATATAGCAGGACCGGACAAACGCATCCAATCATTGGGCGTTTTAATCGTATTTGAATATGTCGTCTCCCGATGGAGGCGACAATAACAGATGGAAATAGTTATCACAGGGTAACGCTTCGATTTACTGGTTATTTTTGTTGAAGCATTTTTGGTTTGGGAACATAACATATGCGTGTATATACTGCCGTACACTTCATAGGCAACTCGCCGTGTGTGCTACTCTCTGAAATAGATCCATGTGAACAACATGGAAGTTCGGAACAAAAAACGTAACAAAGAAATTCGAATGCGTGGATTCTGGTTTAGCATTGCTGAGAGCATTCATTAATCATGACTACCCGTACGTAAGTAGCCGCGTTACGCTAGTCCAGGCTTTTTTTTAATCAGCCATGCAAATACTGCAATGATTGAGATTTTTTAAGTGTCGTGCAAACTCATAGGCCTACTTTCTGTAGTTCAATTTTACTTTTGTAAAATAGCCAAAAGCTGGGAATCTTGTTGAAGCTAAACCTACCATTCGCCATCTTGGATCAACGTAACGCGCGTTACGTCAGTCCGCTTAGGCAAGGTAAAGAGTGTATTCTATACCGTTTTCAAATGGCCAATGAGACGATACACAAGCTCGTGTGATCATCGTAACGCACAGACATGGATTTACTCGGAAACCTACGTCTTTTATCGTCTGTCTTGCTCTGGATATCATTTTACGGATTCAGCTTGTTTTATAGTTTCTTCCAAACTATAATTTGGTGGTGGACTGGAGTTTTGCATCAGAGGCATATGTCCCGAGAGCCGGGAAACTACGACTCATCTGCACACATTATGCGTATTCTGTTCCATTACAAACTTGACGTGTTCATCATGACACAAATCACCGACTACATTCTGGTACATCACACCTTCACAACTCCTGAGTACGTGTTACGAGATGATGTACATCTTCTGCAAATAACAGACAAAGATGCTCTATTCATGCAGCTTGCTCCAGGCGCAAAAGGTCCAGATTCGTACCCGTTTGCATCAATGGCTTTTGAGAGCTCCCCCATGTACATCATCGCAATGCCTCTGGAATCTTTCCACAAGCTGGCTGAGCGCATCACAATGAGACATAGGCCTACTAAGCTGGTCATCTTGCAGAATGTTGGGCGATGTGGTGGTACTTTGATGACTGATGTCTTTAGGTCGACAGGAAGATGCCTTACTCTTGGTGAGCCACATGCGTTAACCAAGGCTATGCATCTGTTTGAATTGCGAAAAGATTGGGGCAGAGATAAGAAGGTAAAATTGATCAGGGATGTGATCACACTCCTGTGCAAACAGTCGAGCGGCCAATTTCTGGCGTGCATCATCAAGCCCGTGCCCATGATTTTCCCTAGTGCTGCCTTGATACAAGAAGCGTTCCCCGAGGTCATACAATTTTTCATTTACCGTGACCCTGTGCAAGTTGCGCTTTCTGTCAGAAAATGTGTTGAAGGAATACCTTCATGTGCTGTTGTTTTTCGACTGCTCTCACGAGTTCCTGGAATAGCGGCGTACCACATGAGGTTCTGTGGCTACATGTACGAATTCTTTCAAGGCTGGTATCCAAAACTGTCGATGGACATAGAATGGGGCTACTGGTTGCAGGGAACAGCCGTCAAAGAATATATCAGAAATCGTGAGGCTGTACTCCATGGTATCCGCTATGAACAGGCATGCAAAAACCCAATACAAACAGTGGCCAAGGTGTTCAAAATCTGTGGATTGTCATCTGACTTGATCGAAGATGCCGTGAAGGCATTCAAATTGGATTCTCAGCGTGGCTCAACCATAAGCAGGGAAAGTCTGAGCAAGGTAGTACTGCGTAATCTACACATCACTCAAGAAATCCGTGACGTCATGAACAGGACATCTCAAGAACTGGGCATTCCTGTCCCAGACGATTGGGATGAGGACTATCTTCTTCCCGGCACCATATGATCACCATATAACCCTGCTCCTAACGTACATGTACAGGCAGTTTGGTATCGAGTAGTATATGCATGTTTATGTTTAGTTTCCTTACCCTCATGTTATTGTATGTAATGTTTCCTAATATGTCACTCAAGTTACAATTCAATAATGGACTTACCTATTTGCACCCTTTAAGTATGCACTCATAATACCAGTAGCAGTAGCTGTGTGGTATATTTTGAAGTGACAATGTGTTTCATTCAAGCTGTAGATGTATACAATATTCGTGTATAGTTTTAGTTAGGGATATAGTTATGCATATCGTGTTCAATGGCATCATACCTTGATTTTTCTTTTTGAGTTCTATTTGGCAACATTTCTAAAGCACTTATAATAATGTATATATTACATTATGAATAAACAGTTTTTCTAAAACTCTGTACAATGTGTTGGTATACTTGAAAATATCGAGTTCTATCGATTTGATTTATTTGAAATATATACAATTATCATGAGTGTAATGCATTGTACTTTCTTTCTACGTTTCTATTTTGTTCTGTCTCATCCATACACATGATGATATGGATCATAACTACTCCTTGTACTTGACAATAGTATATAGTGAAGTGAGTAATGCCTTCTTGGGCTGAACAATCATAACGTTTTGAACGTTATTATCTTGATATGATACATTGACCAATATGTCGTTGTTCGGCGTCTGGCGTAGTTCTGTCCGATACTCAAATCCCAAATCTGTCTAAGAATGTCAAATTTGCTCGGAAATATTGAGGTTTTTTTTCATTGAATTGGTTGTGTTTGGTTCATCGCTCTTGTAGATCTTATTATATATAATGTGTTCTATCTTCTATCAACCTGATAGAAGATAGAACACCATTTTATTTGTGCATATTCTGTTCTAAGTGGGTTTCTGGCCCAAGCAACCATGGTTGCTATGGGCCATACCAGGTCACTGGTTACCTTGACAACAAGAGAAAAAGTGAAAACACTGATTATTCATACTGAAAACTGTATGGAATAAGTCTTGATAAATAATCATAACATTAAATCGATGAATAACACATATCAAAGTACCTAATTAAAACAGCTTCCCCCGATGACGTCATGAATATCTCATTTGCATACTAATTAGCTAAATTGTTTTGAAAAAGCAAATTTGCCGATTTCAGTCTTTAAAGTGCTGTAACTTTTGAACAGAATGTGATATTTACATGCCGTAAAGGCCATTTTGCTCAGATCAATGAGATCTTTCATATAAGATCACGTCATATCTGCAATATACTAGTACTTTAAACTGACACATACCTGCATTATAGTGTATGCCATGCTTACTACTGTGTCACTTACAGTTCAATAATGGACTGTCAAGCACACATGTATAGTTAGCGATATAGTTATGTATATTTTACCGAAGGTCATAATGACCTGATTTTTATTGCTTCGTTCATGTTTGTGCCAGCTTGTCTACCTTTTTCTATCATAGAGCACCAACAAAATGTATTTACATGATGCTTCAATTTAAATTTTTCTAAATTTTAATGCACATTTTTAAGTTTTAACACACATATGTACAATGTAAGGTCGATTTGTTTATTTTACGATTAACTTTGAGGCATGTGTTCAGAGTGACAAATTAATTGTTTCTTATCATTGCTATGGTAGAAAACATCGTAGTTACAGACATAGTTGTGCTTTTTTCGTTGGGTCCGTCGTCCGTCCGTCCGTCCGTCCGTTCACATTTTTATCTTTAAAGTTTACGATGGAATATTTCTGAAATTTTGCACAAAAATACCTAAAAATATTTCCAAGAAAAAGAGTTTTTAGTTTTCTGATTTTCGATTTTTTTTAAAAATGACAACCATTTTGCTATAAAAATAGCAAATTTTGGACTTTGACGGTCGTTTTCTCAAAATATGTTCAGTAACTTTTTTTCTTATTCATGCATAACACTCCTCATATGTACCTCTGTGACATGTATAAATTTCGTTGCCTTTTAATTGCTCGAAGTGGGCCATTTTGGGCCCAAACTCGGCCAAAATGCGACTTTCCCATGTTAAATTCTGCTTTGGAATGGTACACAATAAGTCTAATATCTCACTTAATATTGAGATTAGAGACTAGGAATCAATTGTGGACATATAGGAAATGATATATGCTGAATATTCTCGTGACCTTGAATTTGACCTCTGACCTCGGTTTCAAGGTCAGAGCACAAAATGTCTAATATCTTGCTTATTATCGACTTTACAGTTTAGGAATCAATTGTGGACATATAAAAAATGATATATGCCGAATATTCTGATGACCTTGATATTTGACCTTTGATCTCATTTTCAAGGTCACAGGACAAAATGGCTAATATCTCGCTTATTATTGACTTTAAAGCTTAGGAATCAATTGTGGACATATATGAAATGATATATGCCGAAAAAGTCTGATGACCTTGAATTTGACCTTTGACCTCATTTTCAAGGTCAGAGCACAAAATGGCTAATATCTCGCTTATTATCGACTTTACAGCTTAGAAATCTATTGTGACCATGAAGGAAATGATATATGCCGAATATTCTGATGACCATGAATTTGACCTTTGACCTCATTTTCAAGATCAGATCACAAAATCGCTATTATCTCGCTTATTATTCATTTTACAGATTGGGAATCAAATGTGGACATATGAGAAATGATACAAGCTGAATATTCTCATGACCTTCAATGTTACTTTTGACCTATTTTCAAGGTCAAAGCACAATATGGCTAATATCTCGCTTATTATCGACTTTACAGCTTAGGAATCAATCGTGGACATATGGGAAATGATATATCTCGAATACTCTGACGACCTTAAAATCGACATTTGACCTAATTTTCAAGGTCAAAGCACAAAATGGCTATTATCTCGCTTATTATCAACTTTACAGCTTAGAAATGAAATTTGGACATATAGAAAATGATATAAAATGATATAAACAGCTATGCCGAATATTCTGATGACCTTGAATTTGACGTTTCACCTCATTTTCAATGTCAGAGCTCAAAATGGCTAATATCTCGCTTATGATTCACTTTACAGTTTCTGAATTAATTGTGGGCATATAAGAAATGATTTATGCTGAATATTCTCATGACCTTGAATATGATCTTTGACCTCATTTTCAACGTCAGAGCACAAAATGTCTAATATCTTGCTTATTATCGACTTTACAGCTTAGAAATCAATTGTGGGCATATAGGAAATGATATATGCTGAATATTCTGATTACCTTGAATTTGACCTTTGACCTCATTTTCAGGATCAGAGCACAAAATGGCTGATATCTCGCTTATTATTTACTTTTCAGCTTGGTAATCAATTGTGGACATATAAGAAATAATATATACTGAATATTTTTCGTGACTTTGGATATGACATTTGACCTCATTTTCAAGGTCAGAGCACGAAATGGCGCATATCTCACTTGTTGTCAATTTTACAGATTACGAATCAATTGTGGACATATAGGAAATGATATATGCTGAATATACTTGTAACCTTGAAGTTACCAGACGATCGGTCCGATCACTTTCTGGCTAGCCGGTAAGCTACAGATCCCTTGGGCCTATGTGTGCTTCAAAAGATTGCCCTCACATACCTCTGTGGTGTGTATAAGTTTTGTTGCCCCTGAATCGCTGGTCTGCGTGTGGCGGCCATTTTCATTTTCTGGAAGGGTGCTCAAATGGTCTTTCCCATGTTAAATTCTCCTATGCTTCATGATGGGAAACATAATGCCTAATATCTCACTTAATATTGAGATTATAGACAAGGAATCAATCGTGGACACATAGGAAATGATATATGTTGATTATTGTCATGACCTTGAGTTTTACCTTTGATGTCATTTCAAGGTAAAAGCACAAAATGGCTAATAAATAGCCGCTTGTTATCGACTTATCAGTTTAGGAATCAATTGTGGACATATAGGAAATGATATATGCTGAATATTCTGATGACCTTGAATTTGACCTTTGACCCCATTTTAAAGGTCAAAGCACAAAGTGGCTGACATCTCGCTTATTATCCGCTTTACAGCTTGGGACTAAATTGTGGACGTATAGGAAATGATGTATGCCGAATATTTTGAACATAATATTTTAAAACTCGCAAGCTCGTGAGTTATGTAGCGCGACAAGAACTCGTGCCTCAAACCCGTTATCACATCAATAACCTTATATTATTTGCAACAAGGCTGTATGGAAATAAGGGTTTCTTAGCCAAACGATCACCAAAAACGGGCGATACGAGTTTGGTCAGAATGTCAACACAGTATTGGGGAAATCCCAGTAAGGGAAACACGGGCCGGTGACCATGGTGATCCTCGCGCTGTGTTTGTAAACAAATAGTCCTGGCTACTCAGTCAAATGATTTTACGGGTAAGGTTGGTCTCAACAGGGGAAGGTATGGGTTCACAGGTCTTTTGTCCCGAAAATATCAGCGAATGTCACAAAATGGTATGTTTCTTTTTGGCCTGAACACTATATCATGCGTGTCACACGACATTTTGAGTGGTTTCGATACACGTGGTCAGGCTGGGATTTTTCCCAGATTTCCGAAGATTGCGCGCAGCTGCGATTGGTCAGTTTGAACTACGGAGTTTGCCGACTTCTAGGAGGGGTATGTGAATAGGACCATTGTGTTTGGTGGCGGAAAACTTTTTTTGATGTCATCGGTTGCGTGAATAACATGCGTGTATTTTTTTCGTCAATGGAGAGCAGAGCCCAGGAAAATGATAATGATTCTTCGGCCCAAAGGAATGGTGTCAGTCACAATCAGGTGGCCAGCACTTTTGTCAGTTACTGTATCCGTGATATATATGGGAATGGACTCCGAAACATTTTACAGCCGTATATCGGGGTTTAGTCCAAAGTATTCTAGAAAGTCAAAAGACACGATCTATACTACTTTTTTTCTGGCTTACAATTTGTAAACGCATGCCTCATTTTACAGCCGTATATCGGGGTTTAGTCCAAAGTATTCTAGAAAGTCAAAAGACACGATCTATACTACTTTTTTTCTGGCTTACAATTTGTAAACGCATGCCTCATTTTACAGCCGTATATCGGGGTTTAGTCCAAAGTATTCTAGAAAGTCAAAAGACACGATCTACACGACTTTTTTTCTGGCTTACAATTTGTAAACGCATGCCTCAAGCACAAGTATATATATGTAATTAATAATTGATAATCACATTTACAGATACAACTCCGGTCACGCCCACTTGCAAGAATTAATCGTAAACACATTTGTATTACTTATAGTTCTAATATGTCTGCGTCGTATACGCCAATTTGTGTTCGCGAGACTAGTTATACAGAATGCAAGCCATGTGTCGACATGATATATTACTCGGTACGTCAAGGTTGATATCACAAACTAGAACGCATTGTGAATTGTCACATAATATTGTCATGTCTTTTCTCGTGTCACAAAGCACAGTGGTCTTTGACTTATTGGCTTTCCGTGCTAGACTGATCAATATTTTATTGAAATGTCATATTTATTCAGAAATGTCATATTGACCTTGGCTAACGCCTCGGTTAATTACTCTATATACTGTACATGATATAGAACAAATTCCCAAAACGGATTATGCCACTTTAACGCTGCGAAATAAAACTGCACTGGGAAGAAACTATTCCACATCAACAACAGATAAATATGTCTGAAAAAATCGTTGTGTGAGTTAAATGGATGAGTGAAACACAGTACCAGCAGCTGGCTTTCTTTTTTTGTGTGCGTCACTCAGCTAACCTCCATTCTAACGTAGTTTTCGCTCAACCATCGATATGCGGGAGCTGGAATCGCGGTGCGACAAGTTACAAAGTACCGGGAATGGCCATAATGTAAACAAATTCAAACGGTGTCCACCAGAAACTCCCATAGCAATCAATGAGAAAGAGTCGTCTGTTGGATAATATAAGTACATACGTATATGATAATGTACAAGGACGAACGCACAAGCGTCACGTTTTAAATGATACGCTAGGACGTTGGACCCCTCACGAATACCCATGATACTAATGTTTGAACTATATATAGACTCGCCTGATGTGGTTTGTATAACACGTTAACTTTTATCAAGTAGTTGCGCCCGAGTGTTCGTCGGCAACAACAAAAAAATATTACATACGATGTGTAGGTTGACCTAGAAATAGTGTCATAATGAACAAGAGCACCCTGCCGAAGCGGACTAACGTAACACGCATTACGTTGATCCAAGATGGCGAAAGGCAGGTTTAGCTTCGACAAGATTTGTCGCAAAAATCCAAGAAAACACTGGTCTTATCCGCCCGGAAGCATTCATCAGGCACACTATAAAAAACGCTCTATACCTTGAAACATGATCGCCCCCGTAGGGGGGGGGGGGGGCGAGGGTATTGCATTTGGGACTGTCTGTCTGTTTGTCTGTCCGCGGGCATAACTCGGATACAAATTCATAGGGATGAAGCAGAATGTCAGTGGCTCGGTCAAAATCGGATGAAAATGGTTTCCAAGGCAACGGAAAAAGTGAAAATCACATAATTGGCTCCAACTCCGGTTGTACTTGATATTAATTTTTTCAACTATTTTTTTTATTTTTATTTGGCCAATTCCCGATCGTATGGTGTACGACCGATGGTCGTACGACAAAAACTCTTCATTATCGCCCGATGTTGAAAAATTGGGGGTCACGATTTCGGTTATTTTTTGTCAGCGACGTTTCAGTGCAATGCACATGTCTGCGCTCATAACTCGATTGTAAAAAGTCTGTTCGATCTGAAATCGATCTGAACCTGGGCTAGAGTGCTTTGGTAGTGACTCCATCCCTTTCGAATTCTGTCGAAATCGGATAAAAACGGTTGCCATGGCAACGGAAAAAAGAAAATCACATAATTGGCTATAACTCCGGTTCGAATTAATATTAAATTTTCAACCTTTTGGTATTTTTCTTTGTCCAATTCCCGATCGTATGGCGAACAACCGATGGTCTTAAGACCAAAACTCTCAATTATCGCCCGATGTCGAAACGTTGGGATGACGATTTCAACACTTGTGAGTGTTCTGAGATTCGAGACCATATTGTGAAGCCAGTTTTCAATCTGTTTATACCGTTTTCGTCCATGAGATGTGCCTTGATAATAGGAACAGTACAGTGAATACTTTACAGCTCAATATTGAACTACAAGGTCAAAGTCACAGAAGAGTCAAAATCGAAAAGTTGCAATAACTCTGTTCATATTCATAATTAATTATCCCTAATAATTTTGTATTTTTCTGTGGTCAATTCTCTATTATTTGCTATATGACCAATGGTCGTATGATCAAAATTCCCCGGTATCGCCCGAGGTTGAGAATGTAAGGGTCACCAGCTGAAATTACCGATTTGTAATATTTCAAGTAGTAATAATACAGCTCAAAGTACAGCTCAATATTGAACGACAAGGTCAAAGTCACAGAAGAGTCAAAATCGAAAAGTTGCAATAACTCTGTTCATATTCCTAATTAATTATCCCTAATAATTTTGTATTTTTCTGTGGTCAATTCTCTATTGTTTGCTATATGACCAATGGTCGTATGATCAAAATTCCCCATTATCGCCCGAGGTCGAGAATGTAAGGGTCACCAGCTGAAATTACCGATTTGTAATATTTCAAGTAGTAATAATACTTGAGTCTGGACCATTGCAGTCATGACATACTGCTATTATATTCAAAGGGTTTCCACTATTCTGTGGATAACAAAAGTAGAGACTTTCTGGACCCAAAATGGAACAATTCCCAGACCTTCGCCAGACTCATATCGATTCGAAACCCCTACAGCTCCCACTCTTGCAAAAAACTATATGCACGGTACACGTGGCTCGTCAATATAAATTTAACATGCTACAACTTGTACATTTAAGGCTCCTATATTCACATCTGTAATATAGTACTCGACTTGCAAAACAACATCTTTGGGTGAAATATTTCGTCAAACTGCATCGAACGCGACAAAATCAGCTATAAAATATTTTCCGCATAGCATTGTGCACCCTGTCTCCGGTGCAGAAAAATAAATACAGAGACTGGTGTTTTGATCCCTTTTGCCAGATTTCAATATCAATATAGTTCCATAAATATAGCTATCAATATAGTTCCATACAGGTTGTGTAGATTTGAAGTTCTCGATCTCATTTTGCGGTTATCAGGCATGAATAAATCTGAAACATTATGCAAACTAACGAGAATATTTTCCTTAGTGATTGTAACCAAATGCTGCGGGAATATAGCAGGACCGGACAAACGCATCCAATCATTGGGCGTTTTAATCGTATTTGAATATGTCGTCTCCCGATGGAGGCGACAGTAACAGATGGAAATAGTTATCACAGGGTAACGCTTCGATTTACTGGTTATTTTTGTTGAAGCATTTTTGGTTTGGGAACATAACATATGCGTGTATATACTGCCGTACACTTCATAGGCAACTCGCCGTGTGTGCTATTCTCTGAAATAGATCCATGTGAACAACATGGAAGTTCGGAACAAAAAACGTAACAAAGAAATTCGAATGCGTGGATTCTGGTTTAGCATTGCTGAAAGCATTCATTAATCATGACTACCCGTACGTAAGTAGCCGCGTTACGCTAGTCCAGGCTTTTTTTTAATCAGCCATGCAAATACTGCAATGATTGAGATTTTTTAAGTGTCGTGCAAACTCATAGGCCTACTTTCTGTAGTTCAATTTTACTTTTGTAAAATAGCCAAAAGCTGGGAATCTTGTTGAAGCTAAACCTACCATTCGCCATCTTGGATCAACGTAACGCGCGTTACGTCAGTCCGCTTAGGCAAGGTAAAGAGTGTATTCTATACCGTTTTCAAATGGCCAATGAGACGATACACAAGCTCGTGTGATCATCGTAACGCACAGACATGGATTTACTCGGAAACCTACGTCTTTTATCGTCTGTCTTGCTCTGGATATCATTTTACGGATTCATCTTGTTTTATAGTTTCTTCCAAACTATAATTTGGTGGTGGACTGGAGTTTTGCATCAGAGGCATATGTCCCGAGAGCCGGGAAACTACGACTCATCTGCACACATTATGCGTATTCTGTTCCATTACAGACTTGACGCGTTCATCATGACACATATCACCGACTACATTCTGGTACATCACACCTTCACAACTCCTGAGTACGTGTTACGAGATGATGTACATCTTCTGCAAATAACAGACAAAGATGCTCTATTCATGCAGCTTGCTCCAGGCGCAAAAGGTCCAGATTCGTACCCGTTTGCATCAATGGCTTTTGAGAGCTCCCCCATGTACATCATCGCAATGCCTCTGGAATCTTTCCACAAGCTGGCTGAGCGCATCACAATGAGACATAGGCCTACTAAGCTGGTCATCTTGCAGAATGTTGGGCGATGTGGTGGTACTTTGATGACTGATGTCTTTAGGTCGACAGGAAGATGCCTTACTCTTGGTGAGCCACATGCGTTAACCAAGGCTATGCATCTGTTTGAATTGCGAAAAGATTGGGGCAGAGATAAGAAGGTAAAATTGATCAGGGATGTGATCACACTCCTGTGCAAACAGTCGAGCGGCCAATTTCTGGCGTGCATCATCAAGCCCGTGCCCATGATTTTCCCTAGTGCTGCCTTGATACAAGAAGCGTTCCCCGAGGTCATACAATTTTTCATTTACCGTGACCCTGTGCAAGTTGCGCTTTCTGTCAGAAAATGTGTTGAAGGAATACCTTCATTTGCTGTTGTTTTTCGACTGCTCTCACGAGTTCCTGGAATAGCGGCGTACCACATGAGGTTCTGTGGCTTCATGTACGAATTCTTTCAAGGCTGGTATCCAAAACTGTCGATGGACATAGAATGGGGCTACTGGTTGCAGGGAACAGCCGTCAAAGAATATATCGGAAATCGTGAGGCTGTACTCCATGGTATCCGCTATGAACAGGCATGCAAAAACCCAATACAAACAGTGGCCAAGGTGTTCAAAATCTGTGGATTGTCATCTGACTTCATCGAAGATGCCGTGAAGGCATTCAAATTGGATTCTCAGCGTGGCTCAACCATAAGCAGGGAAAGTCTGAGCAAGGCAGTACTGCGTAATCTACACATCACTCAAGAAATCCGTGACGTCATGACCAGGACATCTCAAGAACTGGGCATTCCTGTCCCAGACGATTGGGATGAGGACTATCTTCTTCCCGGCACCATATGATCACCATATAACCCTGCTTCTAACGTACATGTACAGGCAGTTTGGTATCGAGTAGTATATGCATGTTTATGTTTAGTTTCCTTACCCTCATGTTATTGTATGTAATGTTTCCTAATATGTCACTCAAGTTACAGTTCAATAATGGACTTACCTATTTGCACCCTTTAAGTATGCACTCATAATACCAGTAGCAGTAGCTGTGTGGTATATTTTGAAGTGACAATGTGTTTCATTCAAGCTGTAGATGTATACAATATTCCTGTATAGTTTTAGTTATGGATATAGTTATGCATATCGTGTTCAATGGCATCATACCTTGATTTTTCTTTTTGAGTTCTATTTGGCAACATTTCTAAAGCACTTATAATAATGTATATATTACATTATGAATAAACAGTTTTTCTAAAACTCTGTACAATGTGTTGGTATACTTGAAAATATCGAGTTCTATCGATTTGATTTATTTGAAATATAATGAGTGTAATGCATTGTTCTTTCTTTCTACGTTTCTATTTTGTTCTGTCTCATCCATACACATGATGATATGGATCATAACTACTCCTTGTACTTGACAATAGTATATAGTGAAGTGAGTAATGCCTTCTTGGGCTGAACAATCATAACGTTTTGAACGTTACTTTCTTGATATGATACATTGACCAAAATGTCGGCGTCTGGCGTAGTTCTGTCCGATACTCAAATCCCAAATCTGTCTAAGAATGTCAAATCTGCTCGGAAATATTGAGGTTTTTTTTCATTGAATTGGTTGTGTTTGGTTCATCGCTCTTGTAGATCTTATTATATATAATGTGTTCTATCTTCTATCAACCTGAAATATAGAGTGACTTGATTTGAGCAAAAAAGCTATTTTGCCCACCTGTTTGAAATCAAAATGGCCGTAATGTGCAGACCGGCGATTCAAGGGCATCGGAATTCATACACGTCACAGGTACTGTAGTTATTTTAAGCCGGAAATTGTGTTCCGCCAGTTTTATTAATTGTTCGTTGAATGATATATATAGTTACCCGATGTTTTTCGGTTAATGAATAAGAATGAATTTTATCTCATAAGTGTATATTTGTTCATTCAAATTCGGGTATATTTGTTGGCAGCTTCAGTTGCCCTGCGGCTCAACCTGACCTAGGTGGTCAAAACACGTGATTACGTAAAAGTGTTTCGAAGTGGGATTGGAACAATGCACATTACATGTAGTACCTGGTGGTTCCTGATTGGTTATCAATCACAAAAAAGTTCGTTAAAATAGTCAGTTTTGATTGGTTGGAGTAGGTCACGTGACACCTACCCCAAAATATATGAATACTGCCGACTCGCGAGAGCGCCTTTTGACCCTATGACACCCACCAGTACACATCACAGTTCAGCCGAACTTGTCAATTGGCCGAAGAGTGGAGAAGCTGCCGAAAAGTCATCTCTAGATGACTGGATGTCCAGCTATTTCAGCCGACTGTATGATTCGTCAATATACCTTGACCTGTAGCCGAGAGTTGATCTTTGAGTCGGCCAAGCCGACTCTATGTTCGAGTATACATATGAAATGAGACTGAAGTTGAACTTAGAGAATCTTGAGAAGTAAAGTCAGCCAAAGAATAAGAATGAGACTGGAAGACCAGTCAGGTTGAAATCAAAGCTTATAACGTCTGAGATAGCTGCCAAACCCAAGCTATCAACCAAACATCCAGCCGAAGGAGACCAGTCAACAGAAGAAGATGAACTCCAGACTACATTATGGTGAACCATGATGGCGCACACCTACGTCCGGACGCGGGTCGTGGCAGACGACATTTTCAGGGGGCATCTCCGGATGTCCGGGATCGAGTGAACGCCGGCGCGAGTACCTCCGGACACGTGGACCAACAGTTCCAGATGCCTAATCCGGCCGGGTGGACTTCTTTGAGAATTCCCCGTCCGGATCCCGGACGGTCCACACTAGGTGCAGTGGACCAACTTACCAACACACTGGGTGAGTTGGCTCCTCTGGGGCGCTACGACCGCGCCCGGTCGCCCCATCAGGGACGACCTGACCGTAGGGACCGCTCGCCGTCTCCGCAGTCCAGGAACCCTCTCCGGGGTCTTTGTCGGAGAGGGAGAAGTGGCTGATTTTCACCGCGCTTGATGATTGGGGATGATTGGGCCTATGGCTCCTCCCCAAGTCCTCTCGAGTCCACAGACGCCGGTGGTCCCTGCAATGGAATCTGCGCCTGCTCAGCGACTCGGAGGCACCACGCTGGCCGGAGTTAATGCCGCGTGGTCAGCTTATCCTGGCAGTCAGGGTGCATGGGGCATGCAGTGGCAACCGGCGGCTCCGGCCCCAAGCTACGTTAGCTATGCTGCCCCGTCTGGAGCCTACCTAGTGGGTTCGACGGGAGTCTCGACCGCACCAAGTCAGGATAGTGTGACTGCGGGAATGTACCCGGCGGCTAGTGTGAGCTATCCTGCCCCCATGTCAACGGCGTTGATGTCTGCCCCGGCGGACTCCGCCGCGGGAGCGGGTGGTACACGGGCCTTGCCATCATATATATACTGCCGACCCCAGGGCTGGTTCCGCCGGTCGGGTGCGCTCTCCACTTGATGAGGCGCCCGACCAATCTTCCTGGCGGAAGCGGTTCAAAGGGGATAATGCCGACTTAGAAGACTATTTACTCCAGATTTGGCGGACGGCGGTATGCGAAGGATGGACCCAGCACGAGACTGGGCCTACTGTTTACGCCGACGACCAGCAGGCGGCAGTTTGAACGGGAGTTCAAAGCATGGATCCGCCTACCGACTGAATCCGTTACCGAGTATGCTTTTAATTTGCGCATACTCGGCCAGAGGGCTTATCCGGACATGGAAGCCAGTCGGTTTGAACCGATGCTGATCGATCAGTTCATCGATGGCCAGCCATACCACATCTACTGGCTGGCCACCCATGAAAAACGATCGATGGAGGAGGCAATCAACTCCGCCCTCGCGTTAGAGGTAGCTGTCCGTCCCAGACAGATGCCTCCAGCCCCGGCTATTCCCGCACAAGCGGTGGCCCCGTCTCCTGCCACGGCATCGCAGGTGACCCCATGGTCGGCCCCGGTCCCCCAGGCACCCACCATGGAGTCCAACCCTCTGTGGGTTGGTTCACCGGCACCCCCGCAAGGGATGCCTGTTCAAGCGGCACCAGCTGTCGCGTTGTGCTCGTCCTCGGATTAGTATGACTATGAGGAGTATGATTTTGGCGCCACGCAGATGATTGCGTACTGCGCCGGAATCGACTCTCCGGGCCCCACCGAGTGTTGTGCGTTCGCCTCCGGACCAACTCAGAACCGTCCCTGCTATTTCTGCGGAAAACAGGGACACTTTTGGCTGAAATGTCCGGACCTGCTGGAGCGTCTGCGGGCACGCCGATACCAGGGGAATCTTCCCAATCCGCGCCGGAGTACCTATCCTCAGCCTGGTCCTCCGGAACAGCAAGGCCGCCCCTTTCAGAAGGGAAACTGAAATCGGACGTGGTGGCGACCAACACTGCGTCCGAGGATAGTAGTTCGGTGGCACCGGACGCCTCCTCACCCGCTGATGAGCGGGACGACCCTCAAGTAGATATAACTTCTCCGGAAGTGGTCCTTGACGATCAGTCTAGCTCCTTCGCAGCTGAGGCGGACAACGGGGACTCCGTAGCTGAGCCCAGTGTTCCGGATAATTCCGATCATCCGGTGTGCGCACTGGTGAGGGACCCTTGCTGGTACCTGCCCCTGTCTTTTGGACGGAAGCCGGTCCGGTTCCTCGTAGACTCTGGCTCGGAGGTTACCATCGTAGCCACAGGAACGTTCAAGTGTGAGCCAGCGCTCCGCGACATGGTGTTGCGGGATCCCAGGCATTACACGCTCCACGGAGCGGGTAACAACAGCATCCGTATCCACGGTATAATCGATCTGCCTATTACTCTTGGGGACAAGGTGTATATCACAGAGGCAATCGTCGCGGATATCGGAGTGCCTGGGATCATTGGGATGAACTTTCTCTGGATCCACCGGGTAATCGCTAACTTCTGTTCCGGCGAACTCTGGATGGGAGAGGACACCCATTTCCTCTTCCGCGCGGGTCCGAGTAAGTTGTTCCAACTGCGGGCGGCGCGCACTACGATAGTGCCGCCTATGGGCAAGATGATCATTGAGGCGAGGCTGCGTCGTCCCCACATGCCCCTCGATGGTTGTCCGTGTTTAGTACAGCCGGTGAGCAGTTTTGCCCAAGGAACCGGACTCATGCTGGGTGGGGCTCTGGTCAAGTCCAACGCCCGCACGATGCCCATCCTTGTGGTAAATCCCACGGATGCTCCCGTTGACTGCGGTGCGGTTGTGTGGCGGCTACCGCAGCACCCGGGTCGTCGAGTCGTATCATCCCCGACGATCCTGTCTGCTGCGCTGCATGCGCCGCGGCGGCCGCCGGAGATCGTTCACCCTGCGCCGCGGCGGCCGCCGGAGATCGTACACCCTGCCGGACCATCTGGAATCTAGAGTTCCGAAGGACCAGTTGGATGAAGATCAGCGACAGGCTCTCCATAAGCTGCTCTGGCAGTATGCGAATGTGTTTATGAGTCCGGACGGTGCGGTTGGCAAGACAGACGTTGCCAAACACCGCATCGACCTCCTATACAAGCGTCCTATTAAACAGCGTCTACGGCGAGCAGCGATCGTGCACCAAGAGGTCATAGACCGGGAGGTGCAGAAGATGCTCGAGCTAGACAGTGACAGCTCTTGGGCGAGTCCTGTGGTTATGGTGAAGAAGAAGGATGGCTCGTGGAGGTTCTGTGTGGATTATCGGAAGCTAAACGATGCCACGCGGAAGGACTCATATCCTCTCCCGCACATCGAGGATACCTTCGATTCCCTGGCCGGATCGCACTATTTCTGTGCTCTGGATCTGGCCTCCGGGTATTGGCAGGTTGAGATGGAGGAGAGTGATAGGGCGAAAACTGCCTTCGTTACCAAGAACGGGCTCTACCAATTTAAGGTAATGCCGTTCGGGCTCTGTGACGTTCGAGCGCCTCATGGAGATGGTACTTAAAGGGTTCCTCTGGAAGCGATGTATGGTCTACATCGACGATGTCGTCGTGTATGGCCGGTTGTTTGAGGAAACCCTGACCAACCTCCAGATGGTGCTCCATCGCGTCCGCGAAGCAGGCCTTAAGTTGAAGCCAAGTAAGTGCGAGTTGTTCGCGCAGGAGATACTGTACTTGGGCTTCATGGTAACGGGCACCGGAGTTAGACCAGACCCCAAGAAGCTAGAGGCCGTGAAGAACTGGCCTCGGCCTTGCAGCATGGCGGACGTGAGGTCCTTTTTGGGCTTCGCGAGTTATCACCGCCGGTTTGTGCGAGGCTTTGCGGAGATCACGCGTCCTCTTACAATCCTCACGGAAAAGGGTGCCGATTTCGTCTGGTTGGCTGAGCAGGAAGTTGCCTTCTCGGCGCTCCGGCAAGCTTTGGCAGATGCGCCGGTGCTGCGGCACCCTCGTCCAGACTGCGAGTTCATCCTGGACACTGAAGCGAGTAACTTTGCACTCGGCGGTGTCCTCTCGCAGATCGTGGACGGGCAGGAGCAGGTAGTAGCTTATGCAAGTGTGGCTCTGAGCCGCTCTCAAATGAACTACTGCACCACGCACCGCGAGCTGCTCGCGGTAGTTACAATGACCAAGCGGTTCCGGCACTATTTGTTGGGATGCCATTTCCGCTCGCGGACTGACCACAGTTCGCTGAGATGGCTCCTCAACTATAGTGAGGCCGATGGCTTGGTGGCGCGGTGGCTCATCAAACTCCAGGAGTATGACATGAAAATTTAGCACCGTGCCGGTAAGGTGCACGGGAACGCGGACGGCCTGTCCCGTTGTCATAAGTGCAAGAATCCTAACTGTGCCGGGATGGCTCCATCCAAGCACGATGTGGATTCCTCCTCAGGCTCGGAATTGGACATTTCGGGAAGGTCGCAGGCCGCCGCCTCCTCTAACAACACGGCGGCCGGAGCATCCAGGGCTCACCTCTGCGCGCGGACCCGCCGACACTGGCGATGGCGTCCTGCGTACGAACCGGAGGTGTGGCTCAGCTCCAGCGAGTCTTCCTCGAGTCCGGCAGTGTACTCCTCGTGGGTACCCTCCGCGTCCTAGGACGAGTCTGAGTATGAGCGGTCCTTACCCCCGGTGGTGATGGCCGCTGCAGCGCAGTCGGACGTGTCGGATGAGGAGCCTAACTACTTGGATGGCTACTCTCCAGCGCAGTTGATTGCAAAGCAGAGAGCTGACAGTGCTCTGGCGCCGGTAATCAGAGCCCTCGAGGCCGGCCAGAAACCTTCGAAGGATGAGTGGAAGACCTACCGGGAGGAGACCCAGTCTCTCATCTCCCAGTGGGAAAGACTCTCCTTGAAGGATGGCCTCTTGTACCGGAGCTATGAGCCACCGAGACCACTGCCACCCATTTGGCAGTTGGTGCTTTCGGTGGAGCTGCGAAAAGAAGTGCTCCATCAGTTGCATGACCTCCGGGTGACCGGTCACTTGGGAATCCGGAGGACCCTCCATAGGCTACAACAGCGCTTCCACTGGCCTGGTAACAGTTTGGACGTGCAACGATGGTGCGCAGCCTGCCCTCGGTGTCAAGCTCGTAAAGGAGTTCCAGCTCCTGGCCGCCACCCCTTAACCACGGTTGAGACTGGCGCGCCGTTTGATCGGATAGCATTGGATATACTGGATACCCATCAGGTCACCCCACGTGGTTTCCGGTACATCCTGGTGATATCCGACTATTTCACCAAATATACCGACGCGTACCCACTGCACCGCCAGACTGCGGACGAGGTAGCTTGGTTGCTGGTGAATAGATGGGTGGTGTACCATGGTATACCTAAGCAGGTACGTTCGGATCAGGGCACGCAATTTGAAAGCAATCTGTTCCGGAGCCTAGCACAGATGCTAGGGAGTACCAAGGTGCGCACCACCCCTTACAGGCCCGAGTTGGACGGACAGGTTGAACGCTTTAACCGGTCTGTCCTTAACATGCTGGCGGCCTTTGTTAATGATCGTGCGAATGATTGGGATGACCATCTCCCGTATGTCTTAATGGCGTACCGGTCGTCGGTCCACTCTTCGATCGGAGTTACTCCGCACGCGATGTTGTACGGCCGGGATCTAAATCTGCCCGTGGATATCATGTATCCAACTGCGGCGGAGACCGGCGCAGTACCCCAGTGCGGTCCGGAGAACGTTGAGTGGGTTCGCCGCGCCATGGCGAATGCCCATGATTTCGTGCGAGCGCGCCTGGATAAGTCTGCTATCCGGCAGAAGCGTGGCTATGACACCCATGCCAAGGATAGGCCCGCTTTTGCGGAAGGAGACAAGGTGCGGTATTATTATCCACCGCTTAAGCAAGGCAACAAGTTTGCTAAGCCGTGGATAGGCCCGTTTACGGTACTTAAGCAGGTTACGGACGTGGACTACCAGATCAGGAGGGACTCCGACCTGGATAGGGTTCTGGTGGTTCACATAGACAACCTGAAGAAGTACGAGGGCCTGCTTGTCATGGATCCGCTAGTACAAGATGCGGGACCGGATGACGCTCCTTTAGGGGATCCGTCCGGTCAGCATCTGCGGACTCCGGACGAACGTGTGCGCCAGATGGTGGGTCTCCCGGACCTCTCTGATCCGTCAGATGATGGTCCGGACATAGAACCACCATATCTAGGCGATCCGCAGGTACCCCCACTCCCTCCACCACCTGCGGATGATGGGCCGCCACGCCGGAAACCCCTTGCGCCGACACTATATGTGTGGGACTAACGTTCCGCCCAATGTGGATGCGTCTGCGGTATCCATCTATCACACCAGGAATGGATTTTAGGTCTTTCCGTGAGGATCCGCACGACTTTCCTCCGTGAGCAGCTACTTTGTGGCTATCTCCAGAGTTGAGGTCCGCGGACATCTTTGCGTCGTAACGCCGCCGCTCCGCATTCGCCCTCCCGTAAGATAAGATAAAAAAAAAAACTTTATTCAACGTCGGTTATTTACAATATAAAACATTAGCTGGTGAACAGCTATTTACCGACATGAAGCAATGATAGATGGTATATACAATGAAAGATAAATATATACTAATGGGCATATACAAGTCATAAGGTATATTCACATTACATACACATAAATCAATAGACATTACTTCCGTGCACACTTCATAATATAATCATACACACTATATCACTTGCACAATTGTCAAATTATCTTGCTCGTACAAATCACATAAATATAGAAACAAATGCACCTACAAATGTACATACACAATACATGGTCACCATTGATTCACATTTGACTCAACGTACATAGTATACAGGTGGAACAATTACATTGTGCTGGTTGCCATTTGCTTAGTCTATTCTTGAATGTATTGAGATTAATTGAAGATTTCAAATCATTGTCTATGCTGTTCTGTTCCAGGTTTTACTCCCTTGATACAATAAAGTATTATACCCATATTCCATACTCTTAAATTTGCACTGAGTTAGTTTCAATATACCTCGACAATCATAGTTACCATTTTGAAGACTATACATTTCATTCAGATATGATGGCCCTAAATTGTTTACACATTTAAATACTTCAATCAGAATAGCACGTAACCGTTGGACATAATAATGATGAACAATTGGCTCGTTTCATCAATATCTGATAATTTGATGAGTGATCATTAAAAACATATTTTAATGCCTGCTTCTGAAGTTTTTCCATCTTGAGAACATTCCCTTTAGTACAAAAATGCCATATAATAGAACAATATTGGAAGTTTGACAAAATAAATGAGTGGAATAGTAATAATTTACTTTTCTCATGAAGGTTCTTGGACAGACGCCGCAGTACATTCAATTTCCGTCCGACTTTCCTACATATATCTTTAATATGAGAGTCAAAGTTTAATTTAGCGTCAATATGAATCCCTAATAATTTAACTTGTGGTTGTGAATATACAATATTGTCACCCAATGTAACATATTCATTTTCATAATGATTATTACCAAATATTATATACTGAAACTTGTCAAGATTGACCTTCATATTGTTTGATTTAAACCATTTCAACATTGCGGACATTACATTTTGCAACTTTTCTTTTACACTACATATATCTTCCCCAAAACAACAAATGGTGTTATCATCAGCATAGTTATAAATATCACATTGCATGGCAACATCTAAAATCAAATCATTTGAGTGGACATTGTAGCAGAATGGTCCCAGGATGGAACCTTGTGGGGTTCCCACTGTAAGTGGAAGCCACTCACTCCTACTTGAAAACAGTTTCACCCTGTGGAATCTATTTTGAAATTGGTATGCATCAATGAACATGAATCAATATCAACCCCATATGCACTTAATTTGGCTATCAACAAGTCATGCGGCAGATGATCAAAGGCTTTAGACAAGTCTGTCAATATTGCGCCAGCAACCATACCGTTATCCAAATTGTTTTTAACATTTTCAATAAATCGAAATAAAACATTTTGACGGCTGTGGTTTTTACGAAACCCTGAAATATACGGTGAGAATTGCTAATCAAAGAAAGACGACAGCTGGTCAAATAACACTCCTTCAAATATTTTTGAAATACCTGGCAATATACTGACTGGTCGGTAATTTTCTTTCAATAAGGGATCCCCTTTCTTGAAAATTGGTACAATCTCAGCACATTTCAAGCTGGATGGAAAAACAGACATATGTATTGACTTATTCACTAAGTATGTTAAAGGATAACATAATGCACTTGCACCCAGTTTCAATAATTTGGGTGGGATTTGGTCCCACCCAGTGGCTTTTGCTGGATTAAACTTATTCAAGCGTTTCTTGATGTCTAGCACAGAAACCTCGTCAAACTTGAAATGAGCATTGTTATTGCAATTTCTTCTGATTTGCATAACGCTATCGCTTTGATCATAACGCTCCCATATGGAGAGAACCGATTCTTCTGTGCCAAATTCTGGCTCTGGAGTAGGTAAAGAGTCTGTGCCTCGATCACCATCTGTAATGTTATTATAGTAATCATTTAACGAGTCACACACATTATCAGTACTATTAATTATACTATTACTTTCACATAGTATTATGCCGTCATGTACACCCCTGCATTTATCAGATATTAGGGGTTTTACCATATTCCAAAATGACTTGCTGTCAGCATTTTTGTCACATTTGTCTCGCATATACTGTGCCATGCACTTCTTCGAAACTTCACAACTAAATTTCTTTGTTTCCTATACTTTTCCCATGTTTGGGCACTCTAGCTGCGATCATAATTATTTTCTTCGCAGCATATTTTTATGATTTATAGCCCTGCGCAAAATACTATTCATGTAGGGAACTTGAGCATGTCGAATAGTCCTCTTCTTGAGAGGTGCATGAATATATGAATATATTTCGTTGATGCTCCCGTAGTTTCTAGCGCTAGGGATGTGCGGCAACCTTATCCGCATCAGTTCGGCTGCTGTCCGGCGTAGTTAACGCAGCGGCTACGCTGGCCGGACGACTTCTGCGGATCTGCCTGACACCCCTGGTCCCGGAACAGCCTCTTGTATGGCCAGACTGAGGTTGGGATTTACGTCCGCTACGGGAGAAGCGCTTTCCCATGGATTTGGGGAACTGGCTCTGGATGCGGGGCTAGTGTCCGGATGTGAGGACCGGCGTCCGCGATTCGTCCGCGTGACTCGTCCGGCACTCCGGACGCTTCAAGATGATGCACTTCGGTGTGTTATCCCTCGTGAGCCACTACTATAAGGCTTTTTATAGTAGATAAGGTTTCTTGCGGCATGAAACTGCTTACCATTATTTGTAATGGACCGGCTGTTATGCCCGCGTGTGCGGACCAGCCGCGGCAGTGGGGGATGCTCATTTTCGTCCAGATCGTACCTTACAATACACGGCCCAGCCGGGATGACCGGATCCCCGGCCTCCTTCCAAGAAGGGGGTCGTATTTTACATGCGTAGCATACTTTGTGGCTTTTAATCCGGATTCATTATCATCGGATAAGGTCAATATGCCTTTATATGGTAGTCGTCCGGCCTGGACTCCGTTCGCGGGCAGCTCCAGACGACCACCGGCTATTGATTTCACCATGTTTGGGATCCTCTAGATTGGGCGCCGGCATGAAGGGTTCGCCCCCCCCCCCCTAACCATTGACGTTATGGCCCATGCCGGCCTCACGTCTAATCTATTGGTTCCGCGCTCAGGTAGTCGTTTGCTTGGGCTCTGGGTTTGACCGGACACCGCTCCGTGGTCGGGCTGTACGTTGGGGTTGCTAGTGGACGCGTTGCAAACGCCCATAGGGCGCCCAATTGTCTGTCTGGCTGCCATGGGCATGTCCGATCGTCCCTGTAAGCGTACCAGCGGCTATGGGGAGTGGTTTTGTTTATTTTCCATCTCATGTTATAATTTCTTGAGTGGATTATATAAGCCACATGTATGCGTGGATGCCGTGGAAACGCTATTCTTACTCATTTAATCATACATTGAGATAAGTTTAGTGATATATCTTTTTCCTGGTGCTTAAGAGGGGTTTAGGAGATTGTGTTGTATGTATCAGAAGCTTGTTTTGCCGTGATCTATGAAAAAGCAGGCGAACGGTGGTGGATTTGTTTCCATTACTGGTTCGAACAGTGTAGATTTTTATTTACATTGTTGTAAGGTGGACATATTCGTTATATCCACAAGTAGATCGACTTCTGATACATTGTATACAATCTCTATCCTGCTGTGGTGATTAACTTTACGTCATTGACCGCCAGTGCGGAAGCGAAAGCTAATGACTGATGTTGATTACTGTATTTTAATTGCGGGATCCCCCGGGATGGCCAGTACTTTTTGCCACCCGTATATATGGAGTGATAGGAGCCACCGGGGGGAGATGCGTGTATATGTATAAGCCCATTGTCAGAAAACGTTATTCGTTTGTCAGCCTGTACTGATTGATGCTATAAATAGACGTTTCCACGGCGACGTGCTGCACTGCCGCGCGTGTAGAATAGCTGCTACCACTTGATGCCTCTTAAACTATGTAACTTGAGATCACTGGTCATTCGAGCACTCGGCACTGGTGGAGACAGATCTGCGGATCTGACTCCCAGTGTTTACGCTTGGAGCGCCTGGATAGTATGTCAGAAACAAGTGACGGGGAAAGTACGGGAGGGAAGGTGCATCTGGACAGTGATCGCGAGATCCAGTCCAGAGATGAGTCTCTTGAGCGAGGTAACACTTACTCGGGACGAACTGAGCCTGAGGATGACGGCCGCTCGGCCGACTCCTAAGGCTCGTACACAGGTTCCGAGGAATCCGACTCCGGCACTAGTGCCGCGAGTGTGGTCATGGTGGACCGCGTTGTAGAGAGCAACTTGGCTGCAATAGAAGCCGAGAAGCTTCTTGATCCGTCTCCGCTCTCCCGTGTGGAAACGTTGATGGACTACAGCGAGGCGGGCCCCGTTGGTTTGGATATTGAGTTGCATCCGCCCGCGAAGATGCTTGCATCTCTTGGGCCGGATGAGAGTACTCGTCCGGATACCCGTCCGGATGGCCGCGGCCGTCCGGACACCGGTTCCGGCGAGAACTCCTCGGTGTCCGCACCTCCGGAGCCTGGTCCGCGTGATTAGGGCAAACCTGTGCCTTGGGCTGAACAGGTTGATGCGGCTGAGCAAGCTGCGTCCCAGGTTAGGCCTCAGAGCAGGGAGCCGGCTTGGAAGACACCACGGGGAAGGATGACGGGTTTATTTCGCCTGTCTCCAAGCACACCCGGTACCGAGCCAAATTGCTCAGAAGCAGTGGGAGGCCCAACAGAAACTAGAGGCCTTAACCGCGGGCAATCCTAGTCCGATCCTGACCAGGGACAGGACCGGGCCGCTCCTCCGACGAGGAAGAAGAAGAAGAGGAATCACCGGAAACGCAAGTCCGGTGGTCCCTCGCCCCAGTCCGGACCTAAGTCCAGAGGGCCTAAGCTGCTGGCGCCTAAGCCGGACGGCAAGACAGGGTCCTCCGCCAAATCCGGGGGTACCAAGACGCCAACTCCTTCGAGAAGTGGTGCGGACGGTACATCCGCAAAGTCCGACCGGGGTGCGGGAGGTTCCAGCAAACCGGCGCCCTCCAGGGCACCAAAAGGAACCTCCTCCGGCAAATCCTCCAGACAGTCAAAGCCGCCCGGAGCGGCGGAGAGCGGATCCAGTCCAGTGGATAAAGGGCGGCCCTTGCCAAAGAAGGGAGATCTCCGGTTGGAGCTCCTTCGTCGGCAAGCGGAATATGACGGGGTTACGGACCTGTCCGACTCCGCACTGGATGCGGGGTGGCAAGCTTACTGCGACGAACAGCAGAAAGCTGCCGCTCAGCGTGCGCAGAGTGTGCCTCGACAACCCAGGTCGAGTGGTCGTTCGGGGGCGTCCAAACAGCGACGGACGTCTTTGGAGCAGCCTTCTATCCAGAGGCTGTGGGCCGGTATGGGCCCCGAACTCCCTGGTGTGCGTCGAGGGCACATGTTTCTTGCACAATACGGCAGGGATGCGTACAACCGACGTTCGTCGGAGGCGGGTATGACGGCCGACACGCCTTTTACAAGGTCTCGTCCACTCACGGACGAGGAGCGCGTCGGGCTGCCACCCGTGACGGAGGACGGGGTATTTTGCCCTCTCTGTCCGCTATCCCTGCACGGGTATAAGGACCCGCATCGTGCGCTCAACCGGGATTGTAGCAAAGTGCGTCATGGACGACAACTAGAAGCAGTCTGGTGTCGTGTCCGCGGGCTCGAGCTACACAGCTCGCCTGACGGCGTCCATGACCCAGTCCCCGGCGGAGTACCAGGCGGCGGAAGCTGCCCAGATAGCAGCAGAGGCTGTCAGTCAACCGCCGGTCTCTCCAGTAGTGGAAGAACGGAACTGGGTCACCATGATCGTGTCGGAGATGCTGCAGATCGCGGCACGGACACGCGTGGCATCCCCCAAGCATCGGCCCCAGTCAAAGACTCAGGGGAAAGGCTCGTCCACCAGAACCAATCCGGTCCGGACGACGCCCCTGCAGTCTCCGGGCGCACTGACGCAGGATTACCCAAACTTGCTGGAAGTGACGGTCCCTGCGGGTCCGTCAGAGGGACGTGTGGTGTCGGCACCACCGCTTCCTCGAGTTCCATGTCGGTGGTCAGGCCTAAGACCCCATGTGAGACTCCTTCCGTGGCAAGTAGTTCCGGACGTGCGCCACCTCTCTCGAGGTTGACGTCCGCGTCTTCTGTACCGATTGCAGGGACGTCTGCGGGATGGCAAAGCCTAGCCTCCCTGGACATGGATCCCCTCAATCCGGCAGAGGATGTGCTCAGACAGTTCAGATCTGCGGCTGCCAGTGCCTACGCGACTTTCCGCGAGTCTGTAGGCCAGGCGGTCGGCCATCGTCACGATGGTTTAGATCGGATAACGTCGGACCCAGCGTTGGCTAGCCTGCCGGTCCCTCGCGCCATTGGTGACTTGGGATCCACAGGTGTAGCCGCGTTGGTCAGCGCGAGAGAAGAGTACCCCTGGGATCATCCCCAGCGTGGAAGGCTCACTCAGACCGCGGAATACCTCGTAGCGGAGATGGACCGCTCTCTGGAACGGCTCAGCCGGTACCGTGCCGAGGCCTCTCGTGTCGCGTGCCACCTGGCACATGACCAAGGCCTCCTGGAAGGTACCCGGCGGAGCCTTGAGAGCTACCGGACTTTGTCGGCCGAGTGTGAGTGGCGGGCTTTCGCCCAAGGGCAAGCCGCCGCCAGAGCCGAAGCTGCTAGGACTCGCCTGCTCCAGGGCGTTGATGACCTCTCGTCGTCCGCCGTGGACCAGTCTGCTCTCCAGCGGGCGGATGCCGCTTTGGAGCTGGCCATCTACCCCATCCTCGTCCGGATGTGGGAAGAGCGTAGGCCGGCGTCCAGCGCACCCGCGATACGGTAGAGATGTTCGGCGCCGTGGCCCACCTCGGCGCGACAGCTCTACCGGCCTCCTACGCGTTCGCTCCGTCAGGACCTGGTATGCGGGGTTCCCCAGTAAAACCCCTGCAACCGCCACCAGGCCTGCCTCGTCCGCCTGTGCAGCCGGATTACTCCATGCCGGCTCCACTGCTTCCGCAGCGTAGGGACTCTTCTCTGATGCCAAACCCCAAGAAAGGCGGCACGGACAATGAGGCGATGCAGGAGGAGGAAGAAGGCTAGGTACTAGCAACATGCCCACGTGTACGGGTTCCGTGGTGCCGCTCCCATGGCATCTCGGGCTCTACATACGGCTACATTACCATAACTGTGTAATATGCATGTTGTAGTTAAGGAGTTGGTGAGATGCATGTGTTATGTCGTAGTGTATGACGGCCGAACTCGTTCCGGGCTGACTGTACCATGTTGTAGTGTTCCATAGAGTAGTGCCGGACGCCCTGTAGCGAGCGCCCGCCGAACTTTACACAGAGATTCGGTTGACTAAAGAAATCTGAAGTATATATCGACCCTAGAACCGTTACAGTACATAAGGAGAATGTTTTGGAATGAAAATCTCGTAACTTTCTGAGCACTTTTCGAGAAAATGGCCGTCAAAATTTAAAAACGGACGCCATTTTGAAAAAAAACGAACATAGAGACAATGAAAATATGACCCTTTTAATTATTTTAGGTATTTTGTGCAAAAGTTGAGAAAAATTCACCCGCAATCTTCAAAGATTAATTGTGGACAGACAACAGATGATGGACGCCACGTCATCCCAATAAGTATGTCCGGTAACATAAAAACAAGAAAGTTTTCAATCATCTGGGTGTGTACTCGTGAACGATACTACGCCTCTACTTGTTACATGTTCGATTGTATCCTGCATGTTGTGGGCTTAATGCAGAAAGGGGCTAAGTGTGTTTTTACAATTCTGAGAAAACAGGCGAATAGGTTATGATGGTCTACAATATTCATCCTAATTGGGTTTTTTCATGAATGCTGACATTAAAATATGCAGAGCCATCAGCTATACATGCAGCATGAAGGTGAACGTTGTATTTCGCTTGGTTATCAGTTTAATGAGTAATTTGTAATTATCCCCTCTCTGCATGACATAATTCAATCATATACAGTGCCCTCCATTAATTTGGAGCTACTCAAAAGTAGTGACACATTTCAAACTGTTATACAGCCAGTTGAATATTGATGTGTGATATACTTGTTTCTTATTTTTTTCACATATTGACATTCTGAACCACCAATAAATTACATAATATAGATTATGTACGGACCACAAATTCTTTCCATTGATGTTTTTTTATTCAATATCACCATCTACCTTGAAAGATTCTGAGCAGCAAATGTTTTGAAAATGAATATATACCCAAGGAAAAGGTTTCATCGAACGTATGTTCCCTCGAGATTATGTGATAATTGATCCAGAGCAAGTGGAATATCCAGTCAAATCCCTATGGCGATCATTTTCATTGTAACCCCAATGTAGCCTGTAATTTTTATCACTGGGTTTACTGAAAATTGACACTCATAATCATATGACTGCAATACCAAAATGTGGTAATCAACACCTCACTAAAGTGGCTCCAAATTAATGGATGGTATTGTACTGTGCAGAATCGAGACATATAACATTTGTCTCCTTCTTGCAAATAAATTGCGAGTCGACGGCTGTGCATTATTGATGCAGCAAGGATACACATGCTAAGTATTTGTCGTAATGTGAACATATTATGTATATATACATATGTTGTGTAAAGCACTTATGTTATGAAAAAGAATGAACTTCAGAATTATATGTCATTTATTGATTACTAAAATGCAACATCTTGATGAAACAAATTGACGAGAAGACAATTTCTTCAGTTACTAAACTGAACTTAGCTATGAAATGAACTCAATGCTATCATATCAGATGAGATGGAGACGGCTAACTTATTGTCCATCGGGCTCTGAATCTTCATTGCCCTCATAATCAGTGGGAGGGACTTTTTCTCTGATAACTTTTGAAACAGGGAGGGATTGGCAATAACCGTGCAAATCTTCTGGAATTATCCCAGATTTGCAGAGTGGAAGCAGGTCTTTCTTTTTTGCTACTGAGACTGGCAGCTTATTGGTGTAAAGCTTTCATGGAATCTTCTCTCTTCGCCCTCATTGTGTTCTCAGTTCCATGAAATTTGCTCAGTTCATCTTGTAATTAATGGATAAACTTTTGTCTTCTGTGCTGCGAACTTGCAGCCATCTTATCTTCAACCAGTTCACTCAACCAGCAGGGTAAATGGATTTTTGTATTCTGCTATGTTTTGACAGTGAAAGTTTCGAAATCATTGATATCATCATATTTCACTGGTATCACTGCGTATGGATTCTTTCTTTAGCCAAAGTGATTACTGTGTAGCACTGAGATGGAACAAACACACTAGTCCTTTTCTTTGCTGTCTCAATTACTGAGTGAACAGAGTCGCTCTTGATCTGGGAATGGCCTTTCTCAAAAAATTTGAGATTGGATGCTTTCAGTTTTGCATTCTGGGACAGAGAAAACAAAAGTGCCGCTGCTACAAACTGGTTGCGATTCTGACCTCCACATGTGTCGGAATAGAAGGTGACTTCTTCCACATTTGGATTTGCACAGGTGGGATTCACTTGCATGCACAAACACGTTGCCACTCCATTGGATCCTCTTTTGGCGTTTTTTTCATCCGTAACATAACAAGTGGCATTTGCATCCTCCAGTGATTAGAATGATTATAAAAACATAGTTTTCTCCAGACTACATGATGGTGAACCTTACACCGCCCCGAAAACGCTACCACTAAGATGGCCTGCAGTCGGAGCACCACAGTTGCCCGAAGTACTTCACCAGCCGAAGTACAAAAGTCAACTGAGATGACCTGCAGCCAGAGCACCGGAGCTTCCCAAAGCGCCCCGGCAGCCAAAGTAATAGAGTCAACTGAGACAGCCTGGAGACAGAGTACCGGAGCTTCCTGAAGTGCCCCGGCAGCTGAAGTAATAGAGTCAACTGAGACTTTCTGCAGCCGGAGAACCGGAGCTTCATGAAGTGTCCCAGAAGCCGAAGTAATAGAGTCAACTGAGACGTCCTGCATTCGGAGTACCGGAGCTTGCTGAAGCGCTCTGGCAGCCGAAGTAATAGAATCAACCGAGACTTCCTGCAGCCGTCTTCCTGCAGAAGTTCATTCCTTTTCATAACATAAATGTTTTAGGAGAGCTTGCTGTAGCGCCCCTGCAGCCGAAGTACCAAAGTCTCCCAAATTACCACTGTAGCCGGAGCACCGCAGTTTTCCGAAGCATCCCTACAGCCGAAGAATCAAATTCGGCGGGTCGAATACTAACATAGAGAGATCCGGTTGACTAAAGAAATCTGAAGTTTGAATCGACCATGGAACCATTAGAGTACATAAGGAAATGTTTGGGATTGAAAATCTCGTAACTTTGTGAACAGTTTTTGAGAGAATGGCCATAAAAATTGAAAACACGGCTGCCATTTTGAAAAAAGCGAAAAAAGAGACAACAAAAATATGTCCTTTTTAATTAGTTTAGGAATGTTGTGCGAAAGTTTAGAAAAATTCACCTATAAACTGTAAAAATAAAATCTGGACAGACAACAGATGATGGACGCCACGTCATCCCAATAAGTATGTCCGGTAACCTAAAATATTAGCCCAAGGGCTAAGAGAGGTTATCGGACAATATACAATTTAGATATTAGCCTTTTGTCCAGTGACCTTGAAAATAAAGTCATTAATGAATTCAAGGCCTTGAAATATTCAACGAACATATCACTTCTAGTATTTTCACAATAGATTCCTAAGCTGCAAAGTCGATAATAAATGAGATAATAGCCATTCTGTGATGTGACCTTGAAAAAGAGGTCATGAAAATATTCAGCATATATCATTTCCTCTATATTCGCAATTGATTCCTAAGCTGTAAAGTCGATTATAAGCTAGATATTAGCCTTTTTGTTCTCTGACCTTGAAAATGGGGTCAAAGGTCAAATTCTAGATCACCAAAATATTCAACATACATCATTTCCTATATGTTCACTATGGACTCCTAAGCTGTAGAGTTGATAATAAAGGAGATATGAGCCATTTTGTATTCTGACTTGAAAATAAGGTGACTGACCTTGAAATTTTGGTCAAAGGTCAAATTCAAGGTCTTGAAAATAACATGTATGTATCATTTCCTATATGTTCATAATTGACTCCTAAGCTGTGAAAAGTCGATATTAAGCGAGATATTAACCATTTTGTGTTCTGACCTTGAAAATAAGGTGACTGACCTTGAGATTTAGGTCAAAGGTCAAATTCTAGGTCATGAGAATATTCAGAATATATAATTTCCTATATGTCCACAATTGATTCCTAGTCTCTAATGTCAATATTAAGTGAGAAAACAACCGTCAAAGTCCAATATAGGCCGTTTTTCGTCGGAAATGGCTGCCATTTTGAAATAATTGCGAAAATAAAATAAAATAATACCTCTTTCTTCAATTATTTTGAGACATTTTTGTGCAAAATTTCAGAAAGATTTGATCGTAAACTTTAAAAATAAAAATATAGACGGACGACGACGACGACGATGGACGAACGCCACGGCAATAGGTTATCGGACCAAAGGTCCGGTAACCTAACAAGAACGTTTTCAATCATCTGGGAGTGAACTCGTGAACGATACTACGCCTCTACTTGTTACATGTTCGAATGTATCCTACATAAGTGCTGACGTTATTAACATGGGTAAAATGTCGGTAATATGTTTAATGATGCTTTAAGTTGGCACATGTACATGTAATAAAAGCAGGTGGTTCTAGGAATGTTTATGCCACGTTTATTCCCAAATGTTCTCACATTGCAAACCTGTCGCACAATGACGTCTTGAAACACAGGATCCCAGCCACTTCTAACCGACATAACTTTTGAACAAATCATGGCATTGACATGTGGTACATACTTTGAACCCGAAGTTCCACTAGAGTTTCACATTTTTCAGTGCAATGGAAGAAAATGCATTCGGTTTTGATGAGAAAAAGTCCCAACCGATCAACAGTATTGCCGAAATATTAATTCTGGCAAGTAACAACCCAGACTGATTTCGAGAAATAACAATATTTCTAGCATATCAGTAGGTTTACCACAATGTATACTGATCGCTACGATATTAGATATGTTATGAACCTTGGACCCTTCATTCAATCTGGGGCTTCTGACAGTAACGCCTATCTGGCTCGCTGTAGAGCACGTGGTGTTTTGTCAGCTAAATGAATACATACAGCGTATTTTCTTCAATGTTCCCAGAGTATTTTCTTCAATGTTCCCAGAATAAACCATATTACAGCTATTGCCAATAGGACGATACACACAATTTTGTGTGGTCTTCTCAATGCACAGATATGGATTTAGTTGGAAACCTACGTCTTTTATGGTCTGTCTTGCTTTGGATATCATTTTATGTATTGAGTTTGTGTTATAGCTTCTGCCAAACGATAGCATGGTGGTGGACTGGAGTTCTACATCAGAAACATATATCCAGGGAGCCGGGAAACTACGACTCATCTGCACACATTATGCGTATTCTGTTCCATTACAAACTTGACGTGTTCATCATGACACATATCACCGACTACATTCTGGTCCATCACACCTTTACGACGCCTGAGTACGTGTTACGAGATGATGTTCATCTTCTGCAATTCACGGACAAAGATGCTCTATTCATGCAACTTGCTCCAAGCGCAAAAGGTCCAGATTCGTACCCGTTTGCATCCATGGCTTTTGAGAGCTCCCCCATGTACATCATCGCAATGCCTCTGGAATCTTCCCACAAGCTGGCTGAGCGCATCACAATGAGAGATACTAAGCTGGTCATCTTGCAGAATGTTGGGCGCTGTGGTGGCACTTTGATGACTGATGTTTTCAGGTCGACAGGAAGATGCCTCACTCTCGGTGAGCCACATGCGTTAACCAAGGCTATGCATCTGTTTGAATTGCGAAAAGACTGGGGCAGAGATAAGAAGGTGAAACTGATCAGGGATGTGATCACACTCCTGTGCAAACAGTCGAGCGGCCAATTTCTAGCGTGCATCATCAAGCCCGTGCCCATGATTTTCCCTAGTGCTGCCTTGATACAAGAAGCGTTCCCCGAGGTCATACAGTTTTTCATTTACCGTGACCCTGTGCAAGTTGCGCTTTCTGTCAGAAAAAGTGTTGAAGGAGCACCTTCATTTGGTGTTTTATTTCGACTGCTCTCACGAGTTCATGGAATAGCGGCGTACCACATGAGGTTCTGTGGCTTCATGTACGAATTCTTTCAAGGCTGGTATCCAAAACTGTCGATGGACATAGAATGGGGCTACTGGTTGCAGGGAACAGCCGTCAAAGAATATATCAGAAATCGTGAGGCTGTACTCCATGGTATCCGCTATGAACAGGCATGCAAAAATCCAATACAAACAGTGGCCAAGGTGTTCAAAATCTGTGGATTGTCATCTGACTTGATCGAAGATGCCGTGAAGGCATTTAAATTGGATTCTCAGCGTGGCTCAACCATAAGCAGGGAAAGTCTGAGCAAGGCACTACTGCGTAATCTACACATCACTCAAGAAATCCGTGACGTCATGACCAGGACATCTCAAGAACATGGCATTCCTGTTCCAGACGATTGGGATGACGACTATCTTCTTCCCGGCACCATATGATCACCATATAACCCTGCTCCGAACGTACATGTACAGGCAGTTTGGTATCGAGTAGTATATGCATGTTTATGTTTAGTTTCCTTACCCCCATGTTATTGTATGTAATGTTTCCTAATATGTCACTCAAGTTACAGTTCAATAATGGACTTACCTATTTGCACTCTTTAAGTATGCACTCATAATACCAGTAGCAGTAGCTGTGTGGTATATGTTTGAAGTGACAATGTGTTTTATTCAAGCTGTAGATGTATACGATATTCGTGTATAGTTTTAGTTAGGGATATAGTTATGCATATCTTGTTCAATGGCATCATACCTTGATTTTTCTTTCTGAGTTCTATTTGGCAACATTTCTAAAGCACTTATAATAATGTATATATTACATTATGAATAAACAGTTTTTCTAAAACTCTGTACAATGTGTTGGTGTACTTGAAAATATCGAGTTCTATACTCTACGATTTGATTTATTCGAAATATATACTGTTATCATGAGTGTAATGCCTTGTTCTTTCTTTCTACGTTTCTATTTTGTTCTGCTTTATCCATACACATGATGATATGAATCATAACTACTCCTTGTACTTAACAATAGTATATAGTGAAGTGAGTAATGCCTTCTTGGGCTGAACAATCATAACGTTTTGAACGTTACTATCTTGATGTGATACATTGACCAATATGTCGTTGTTTGGCGTCTGGCGTACTTCTGTCCGATACTCAAATCCCAAATCTGTCTAAGAATGTCAAATTTGCTTGGAAATATTGAGGGTTTTTTTTTTCATTGAATTGGTTGTGTTTGGTTCATCGCTCTTGTAGATCTTATTATATATAATGTGTTCTATCTTCTATCAACCTGAAATATACAGTGACTTGATTTGAGCAAAAAAGCAATTTTGCCAACCTGTTGGGAATCAAAATGGCCGCAATGTGCAGACCGGCGATTCAAGGGCATCGAAATTCATACACGTCACAGGTGCTGTAGTTATTTTAAGCCGAAAATTGTGTTCGGCCAGTTTTATTACTTGTTTGTTGAATGATATATGTAGTTACCCGATGTTTTCCGGTTATTGAATAAGAATGAATTTTATCTCATAAAGGTATATATGTTCATTCAATTTGTCATAAAGAAAGTTTTTTTTATTATATATTTGTTGGCAGCTTCAGTTGCCCTGCGGCTCAACCTGACCTAGGTGGTCAAAATACGTGATTACGTAAAAGTGTTTTGAAGTGGGCTTGGAACAATGCACATTACATGTATTACCTGGTGGTTCCTGATTGGTTATCAATCATAAAAAAAGTTCGTTAAAATAGTCAGTTTTGATTGGTTGGAGTAGGTCACGTGACACCTACCCCAAAATATATGAATACTGCCGACTCGCGACAGCGCCTTTTGACCCTAGGACACCCACCAGTACACATCACAGTTCAGCCGAACTTGTCAATTGGCCGAAGAGTGGAGAAGCTGCAGAAAAGTCATCTCTAGATGACTGGACGTCCAACTATTTCAACCGACTGTATGATTCGTCAATATACCTTGACCTGTAGCCGAGAGTTGATTTTTGAGTCGACCCAGCCGACTCTTATGTTTGAGTATACAGATGAAATGAGACTGAAGTTGAACTTAGAGAATCTCGAGTAAAGTCAGCCAAAGAATAAGAATGAGACTGGAAGACCAGTCAGGTTGAAATCAAAGCTGATAAGGTCTGAGATAGCTGCCAAACCCAAGCTATCAACCAAACATCCAGCCGAAGGAGACCGGTCAACAGAAGAAGATGAACTCCAGACTACATGATGGTGAACCCTACTCCGGGCACACGAGGAGCTGCAGTTCCGAAAATGCTACCACTAAGACGGCCTGCAGCCGGATCACCACAATTGCCCGAAGTACTACACCAGCCGAAGTACAAGAGTCAACCGAGATGTCCTGCAGCCGGAGCACCAGAGCTTCCCAAAGTGCCCCGGCAGCCGAAGTAATAGAGTCAACTGAGACGCCTGGAGCCGAAGTACCAGAGTTTCCCGAAGTGCCCTTGAAGCCGGAGTAATAGTCAACCGAGATGTCCTGCAGCCAGAGTACCGGAGTTTCCAGAAGCGCCCTGGCAGCCGAAGTACTGGAGTCAACCGAGACGTCCTGCAGCCGAAGTACCGGAGCATCCCGAAGCGCCCCTGCAGCCAAAGTACCGAAGTCTCCCGAAGTACCACTGTAGCTGGAGCACCGGAGTATTCGGAAGCATCCCTACAGCCCAAGAATCAAATTCGGTGAGTCGAAGACTAACATACAGAGATTCGGTTGACTAAAGAAATCTGAAGTATAAATAGACCCTAGAACCGTTATAGTACATAAGGAAATGTTTTGGAATGGAAATCTCGTAACTTTGTGAACAGTTTTTGAGAAAATGGCCGTAAAAATTAAAAGAACGGCTGCCATTTTGAGAAAAGCGAAAATAGAGACAACAAAAATATGTCCTCTTATTAGTTTAGATATGTTGTGCAAAAGTTTAGAAAAATTCATCTTTGAAGTGTAAAGATAAAATGTGGACAGACGACAGATGATGGACGCCACGTCATCCCAATAAATATGTCCGGTAACCTAAAATGTTAGCCCAAGGACTAAGAGAGGTTCTCGGACAATATACATTTTAGATATTAGCCTTTTGTCCAGTGACCTTGAAAATAAAGTCATTAATGAGTTCAAGGCCATGAAATATTCAACAAATATATCACTTCTGGTATGTCCACAATAGATTCCAAAGCTGTAAAGTCGATAATAAGTGAGATATTAGCCATTCTGTGATGTGACCTTGAAAAAGAGGTCAAAGTCCGAGTTCAAGGTCATGAAAATATTCAGCATATATCATTTCCTCTATATTCGCAATTGATTCCTAACCTGTAAAGTCGATTATAAGCTAGATATTAGCCATTTTGTTCTCTGACCTTGAAAATAGGATCAAAGGTCAAATTCTAGATCACCAAAATATTCAACATACATCATTTCTTATATGTTCACTATGGACTCCTAAGCTGTAGAGTCGATAATAAGGGAGATATAAGCCATTTTGTATTCTGAAATGAAAATAAGGTGACTGACCTTGAAATTTTGGTCAAAGGTCAAATCCAAGGTCTTGAAAATAACATGTATATCATTTCCTATATGTTCATAATTGACTCCTAAGCTGTGAAAAGTCGATATTAAGCGAGATATAATCCATTTTGTGTTCTGACCTTGAAAATAAGGTGACTGACCTTGAAATTTAGGTCAATGGTCAATTCAATGTCATGATGATATTCATAATATATCATTTCCTATATGTTCACAATTGATTCCTAAGCTGTAAAGTCGATAATAAGCAAAATATTAGCCATTTTGTCCTGTGACTTTGAAAATGAGGTCAAAGGTCAAATTCAAGATCACGAGAATATCCAGCATATATCATTTACTATATGTTCATAATTGATTCCTAAGCTGTAAAGTCGATAATAAGCAAGATAATAGCCATTTTGTCCTGTGACTTTGAAAACGAGGTCAAAGGTAAAATTCAAGGTCACGAGAATATTTAGCAAATATAATTTCATATATATACACATTTGATTCCTAGTCTCTAATCTCAATATTAGGTGAGATGTTAGGCATAATATGTCCCATTATAAAACATAGGGATTTTAATATAGGAAAGTCCCATTTTGGCCGAGTTTGGGCCCAAAATGGCCCACTTCGAGCGATTCAAGGGCAACGAAACTTATACACCTCTCAGGGGTACATATGAGGAGTGTTATGCATCAATAAGAAAAAAGTCACTGAACAGATTTTGAGAAAACAACCGTCAAAGTCCAATATAGGCCGTTTTTAGTCGAGAAATGGCTGCCATTTTGAAAATAATTGCGAAAATAAAAAAAAAATAAAAAAAATACCTCTTTCTTCAATTATTTTTAGGCATTTTTGTGCAAAATTTCAGAAATATTTGATCGTAAACTTTAAAGATAAATATATAGACGGACGACGACGACGACGACGGACGCAACGCCACGGCAAAGGTCCGGTAACCTAACAAGAACGTTTTCAATCATCTGGGAGTGAACTCGTGAACGATACTACGCCTCTACTTGTTACATGTTCGAATGTATCCTACATAAGTGCTGACGTTATTAACATGGGTAAAATGTCGGTAATATGTTTAATGATGCTTTAAGTTGGCAAATGTACATGTAATAAAAACAGGTGGTTCTAGGAACGTTTATGCCACGTTAATGACCAAGTGTTCTCACACTGCTAACCTGTCGCACAATGACGTCTTGAAACACAGGATCCCAGCCACTTCTAATCGACATAACTTTTGAACAAATCATGGCATTGACATGTGGTGCAGACCTTTCACTAGTGCTTTGAACCCGAAGTTCTACTAGATTTTCACATTTTTCAGTACAATGGTAAAAAAATGGCATTCGGTTTTGATGAGAAAAATACCCAACCGATCAACAGATTTGCCGAAGTATTAATTCTGGCAAGTAACAACCCAGACCAACCAATCAGCATACCCAATTCTCTGATTTCGGCAAGTAATAACAATATTTCTAGCATATCAGTAGGTTTACCACAAAGAATACTGATCGCTACGATATTAAATATGTTATGAACCTTGGACACTTCATTCGTACGAATAATTGACCGAACAATCTGGGGCTTCTGACAGTAACGCCTATCTGGCTCGCTGTAGAGCACGTGGTGTTTTGTCAGCTGAATGAATACATACAGCGTGAACGTTGACCAGGAAATAATGTTAACCTCACATCGAACAAGAGTATTTTCTTCAATGTTCCCAGAATGAACCATATTACAGCTTTTGCCAATAGGACGATACACACAATTTTGTATGGTCTTCTCAATGCACAGATATGGATTTAGTTGGAAACTTACGTCTTTTATGGTCTGTCTTGCTTTGGATATCATTTTATGTATTCAGTTTGTGTTATAGCTTCTGCCAAACGATAGCATGGTGGTGGACTGGTGTTTTACATCAGAGGCATATATCCAGGGAGCCGGGAAACTACGACTCATCGGCACACATTATGCGTATTCTGTTCCATTACAAACTTGACGTGTTCATCATGACACAAATCACCGACTACATTCTGGTCCATCACACCTTTACGACGCCGGAGTATGTGCTACGGGATGATGTACATCTTCTGCAAATCACAGACAAAGATGCTATATTCATTCAACTTGCTCCAGGCGGGAATGGTCCAGAATTGTATCCGTTTGCATCCATGGCGTTTGACACCTCCCCCAGATGCATCATAACAATGCCTCTGGAATCTTTCCACAAGCTGGCTGAACGCATCAAAATGAGACATACTAAGCTGGTCATCTTGCAGAATATTGGACGCTGTGGTGGCACTTTGATCACTGAGGTTTTTAGGTCGACAGGAAGATGCTTTGTTCTCGGTGAGCCACATGCTCTGACAACAGCAATGCATCTATTTGACTTGCATAAAGACTGGAGCAGAGATAAGAAGATAAAATTGATCAGAAATGTCATCACACTATTGTGCAAACATTCTGATACGTCCAGTGGTCAATTTCTGGCGTGCGTCATCAAGCCCGTGCCTATGGTTATCCTTTGTGCTGACTTGATACAAGAAGCCTTCCCCGAGGTCACACAATTCTTCCTTTACCGTGACCCTGTGCAAGTTGCGCTTTCTGTCAGAAAATGTGTTGAAGGAATACCTTCATTTGGTGTTGTATTTCGACTGCTCTCACGCGTTCCTGGAATAGCGGCATACCACATGTGGTTCTGTGGCTACATGTACGAATTCTTTCAAGGGTGGTATCCAAAACTGTCGATGGACATAGAATGGGGCTACTGGTTGCAGGGAAAAGCCGTCCAAGAATATATCAGAAATCGTGAAGCTGGACTCCATGGTATCCGATATGAACAGGCATGCAAAAACCCAATACAAACAGTGTCCAAGGTGTTCAAAATATGTGGATTGTCGCCTGACTTAATCGAAGATGCCCTGAAGGCATTTAAATTGGATTCTCAGCGTGGCTCAACCGTAAGCAGGGACAGTCTGAGCGAGGCAGCACTGCGTCATCTACACATCACTCAAGAAATCCGTGACGTCATGACCAGAACATCTGAAGAACTGTGTATTCCCGTCCCAGACGATTGGGATGACGACTATCTTCTTCCCGGCACCATATGATAATGCTGCTCTGAAATTTTGGGTGGAAGATGGTACCTTGATGGCTGCCCAAAAGGAACTGTACAGGCAGGTTGCTATCCAGTAGAATATGCATACTTGCTTGCGTGTTCTTTCCTCTACGCTCATAGACATACATTGTATGCCGTGTTTACTTAGGCGTCAACCAATTTACAGTTCAGGATTAACCTATTTTATATATATGATGATCACAATTATAATGATCAATTTGCATTGTTTAAGAAACACTTATTATACCAGTAGATGTGTGATATATGTTTGAAGTGACATTGTGTTTCATTCCGGTTGTCAATGTATACAGCATGCATATATGGTTAGGGATATAGTCATGCATATTTTGTTCAAGGTCATACTTTAATTTTTGTTTCTGCGTTCATGTTTATGCCAACATCTCTAAAACACAAACAAAATATATGTACATTTAGGATTATCACAAATATATATTTTTTCTGCCATTATGGGCCTAAGTAAGATACTCTGCTTCTTGATACTACTCATCCACTGAAAACATACTATCCGTCTCACACCTTTTTGAATATAGAGGAAATCGATGAATATGATACTTGGGCCAAATTATGTATAATGTAACCTTTGTGCCAGCAGCTGTGTGTGAATAAATTTGAGAATGGCGTCTTGTTCGCTCTGTGACTCGAATGTATGTCACATACATTCCAAATGTATATAATAATTATGCGTACTTTGCTCTGCATAGTGCAAGGTATCATCAGCTTTCATCTTTTGGCGTGTCCATTTTGTTCTACACTTTTCCATTCTCACGATGACTTGGATTGTAACTAACTCCTTGTATTTGACGATATTATGTATTAAAATGAACAGGGTGAGCTTTCTTGGGCTAAAAAAATCATTACGTGTTGAACATTACTGGCTTGGTCTGTTAAAAGTGTGGCTGGTCGCGTATACCAATAAAGTGAAAGACTTGAAGATATAGCTTTATGGTTTTGTCATGAAGATAGGGAAATTTTTGTGGTACACCCTTAAGCGACCTCAAACTGGATTCAGCTTCCTACTACGGAGAAACTTCCTGAATTTCATGCGGTACTATATTAAGCCTCTTTCATTGTCTGTGTTTCATTCCAATAAACATGCAACCAATCGAAAAGTATAGAATATTCTGACTGAACAAAACCGAATACTTCATCCAATCTCATGTCAAGTGTGATGCAAATCGAGAAAATCATATTGACCTTCATGAACCCCACAGAGACTGGTGGTAAGCTATGGTTAAGTCCTATAACCCAGAAATTGTTGGTACTATGCGGTTTTTGGGTAGTATCATAAAACTGTGGTACCCCAATGTCAAATCCGATGTCGAACTTTGGGGAAATTTTGAAATTTGCATAAATCCAAATTGGCTGCTGTAAATTTCATAGCACACATGTTCATCAAGGCAGAGCGTGAGCCATCTTGTTTATGCAAATTAGCTGAAAATCCATAACAGACTTCTACTGCAATATTCTAGCAGCCTATCTGTCAAATTTGGTAAAGAAATGTCACAATATTTGCACGTTATCGATCGGATATGGTGCTCCGTAGACATAATAATGTCATTGATTTCCGTTGGATCCAACAGTGGTAAACACATGTCTCAACATCAAAATCATCCTTCTAGCTTGATTCAATCAAAAGTGTTAACCACTTAAACGTTTTGCTCGAAATCTGTGGCAGCCATCTTGGATTGTCCAGGAATGTTAAAAAGTTTTTCTGATGCTTCCATTCCGCTTGCAATATATGAAAACCTATAAATAGACATCAAACTCATCACTCTAGCTTGATTCAATCAAAAGTTACATCCATTTGAATGGTTTACTTGAAATTTGCGGTAGCCATCTTGGATTATTTTTGTTCAGGAATGTCAAAAAGCTTTTCTGATGCTTCAATTGCATTCGCAATACATGTATATGGAAATCTATGAATAGAGGTCAAAAACATCTTTCTAGTAAGATTTATTCAAAAGTTATAGCCATTTATCTGTTTGCTTCAAACTCGTGGGGGCCATCTAGGATTTATGCAAATTTTGGGAGTTTCCCAAATTTTATGGGATGGGGGACGGTGAATATGACATCTGGGCACCTAATTCTGTATGATTCCCCTAAAACCGTATAGTACCAACAATTTATGGGTGCCATGCACTGACTACTAGACTAATATATGGCCATAAGGACGTGAAATATGGTGTTCCAGAAATGGTGAGGATTCCCTGCACCCCATGACGCACCCGTCTTGTATGAGAAAATAGTATGCAAACAACACCTGCTGCATATTCCAAACATATTTGGTGAACTTATCCAACAGATCGTGACGACGTCCATATAAACTCTCAAACACAGCTGTAAGTGTTGGTAAAACATATCCTCGTTGCAGCAGTTTAGAGACTAGCTAAGAACTTGCGAACACAGTCCCGATATCTACAACTGGTTCTGACAATTTCATTTCCATTTTATGAACTGAGTTGAATAGTAGGGTTCTGGCGAGGTCTTCTCTCGATGCTCTAGATCACGAATATCATAATTACATGAAGCCAAAAAATATATTAAAGTGATATTTGTCACAATACTCCCATGAAAGCTTTCGTTGTTTTCAATAGATATTCATTGCAGGAATGAAATAAAAAAAACATATCAGGGTGTTTTTTTGCTCCCAGCAGGCCGACAATCGGTTCAACATGATGCCTATTAATTATGTAGCAGAAAATTTGTTGGTGTCCCTATTTAGTAATACTCCCCCATCTGTGTGATAATCTTTGTTCCTAACGTGGCCTTTGTTTACCGAATTGAATGGAATCCGGACGCTATTCCTGAAAGAAAATGAATCTCGTCAGATATTGGTCATTTAATATGGATAACGTGACAATTCCTCCCCAATTGCCATAGCAATCGGTCTACAATAACGCACGTTTGGCAAAACAGATGAATGATATATTACACGTACTGAAATTGATACGGTTTATCGTATCTCAGATCTGAACTCAGAAAATCAAAATGCACGGAACTGATAAATGAATTACAAAAGGATTGTATTATCGGCAAAGGGTTTGGTAAACACAAAAGTTTTCACATGAATTCACACCTATATGTACCTACAGATCTACAAAACAACTACAAATTGTTTATCGTGCAAAAATAAATAATAAGGTCAAATTAAGTAAATTGCATTTGAGCTTGGCAGAAAGTGATCTAGCAATTTATCAATCTGACTTATTTGATTATTTATTTATTTATTGAAAATCTTCTAATACGTTTGTTGGGCGAACCCATTTTCGTGTATATTCAGTGCATCTTAATTATGGGGTGTGATATATATATACAACTGTGGAGTTCCATTCCGGTTCGGGACTGCATGACAGGGCTATGTCACACGCTTCCTATCATAGCGTTCATGGACCTGGCATGGGGGTGTCCCTACCAGACCATGACATAGCACCTGCGAACCGTATGGTGCAATTATCCCCATTCCTGAGTCCTACCACCAGGAAGTCATCCAATATGGTAACCCCCCCCCCCCCCCTGCAAAAAAATAAATAATTCATTCATATACTCAGCTGAATACCAGTAGTGATGGCGACAAAATCCCCCTTTTTATTTGTCTCGAAACAAATTTCTGTTCAAATTCAAGCAAATTGAAGCAAATTCATCTGCGTTTTTATTTCAATACATTAAATTCGTGTGCCCTGTGCAACTCACATGCACATTTATATTCTGAAATACATTGAGAGATATTACTTGGTAACATTGCTATATACTGTTCAAACTTGTATAAAATATACTTGTTCAAATTCTGTTGATCCCCGAAATTATATCCCAAGCAAATTCAATTGCGTATTTATTTCAATACATTATATTCGTGTGCCCTGCATAACTCACATGCACATTGGTATTGTGAAATACAGATAATAATAGAAGGTAACCTTTTGTGTTCATTTGTATATGCTATTCTAGTTAGTATATGAGCCTTAAGGTAGTCCGTTCCAAACAGTGAGGGGAGGGGGTCAAAGAGTTTTAAAAATATATATATAACTGTATCAACATAATCTAGAGCTTCAAAATGATATATGTTATAGAGTAACTGTTCAGCATCCTAAAACTGAAAAGAAAATAGGGGGTCACCGTATTCGTTCGCATGGAAAACACGATGCAAGATGTGAATATGGAAAAAAATGGTGCAAAAATGCCATAATTTATGTCATTTTAGTTAAATGTGTGTGATTTTAATCGAATATGTAGATGCTGATTATTTACTCTATAAAATATGTCATTTTGAAGAGATGATATTCAAGGAATGACTTTTAAATTTTGACTCTTCGTTACCTCACTGTTTGTAGCGGACTACGTTAATGTCCATCTGTTTGCAGCCAGACACTTTTTTGCAAAGAAAAATAACGTAAAGTGTCATTAATCTGCGGCTGAAATACACGTATAACAAGCTAATCGCATATAGTTTGGGATTTCTCACTGACTTTTTGTCAGAAACGTCCCGTACAGTATATGGGATCAGACAATTTTTGAGAAAATGGCCGTCAAAGTTCAAAATTGAGCGTTTTCAATGAAAACGGCCGCCATTTGAAGATAAAAATGTGGACGACGACGGACGCATCGCCATGACAATAGGTTATCAGACCATAGGTTCGGTAACCTAAATCTGTCGGTACAGGACTGGAAGGGTGCGAAAAAGAATCCTTGGTCATTTTTGTGTGTGATAAAGATTTCCTGACTCGTCCTCAGTGCTTCCAAGGCTCGCCCGGGATTTGCACTAACGACTCGTCGGGAAATCTCTATTCCACACAGAGGTGACATGGGATTCTCTTAGTGTCTAAATATATTGGTGCAGCGAACAAATTACCAATGGAAAGCATCATCGCAGGAAAGAGACATTCACACGTGCGCGTTCACACTAAGCAATATCAGCAAACAGTATGATGCACACGAGGTAGTATACAACCGTGCACATGGTGAATGCAAAGTACATGTCGTATTATCAGCTAGATTCGTTGAATAGATAGATATTTGCTTGCAATGTAACCTTGAATGGTGTTACGGTTTTAGTAGTTACATTTGTGATATATCGGGATTGTATACTCAATTGAGACTAGCTTTATTTACCACACGGAGGGGTAAAATATTGAAAATGTGGTTAATCATGCTTCATACAGTCAGGGGTTCTGGATATGTTTATGCTGCTATGATTCCGTTAAGAACCGACCGATCTGTTCAATTTTGGGATCGCGAGACATTTTCCCATATAGCTAACAAGGGAAATTTTGAATCTGCCTGTTAGTCATTGCCTTTCTGTGGTGCTCAGACAATTAATTCCGACAATTAAACAATTAAAATTAATTAGTTTTATTAATATGCACTACATGTGGATGGTCTTTGTTGCCATTTGTGGTCTTTTGAGCCAACGTTTCTGGGGTTTCTCCCTCACACACCTTACAGGTGGCTTGAAATGACACACTCAAACGGTGGCTACTAAATGACATGGCTCAAGTATCATAAACTGCGCCTTAATACTACTCGTCCACTAAATGAATGCCATTTATCCGTCTGTCACCTTTTTAATCCTTATTGAATATAGAGGTAGGCGCAGTGTATGATACTTGGGCCAATGACATGATTGTTCACGCTGTGTACTGATCGTAACAGGCGATAATGACACTAGGAACCATTCTTGGGTAGTACTTGAGCATCGATGGTTTGTCAACCATAATAAAACCCATGATGGTACTAATTTGAACGCATTGCTTTCATTTCCCGAATGGGTAGGATGAGCTGTTTTACTTGCTTGTATGTATCTGTCAAATTGGCATGAAAACTGGCTTGCCTTCCTACCCCACAACATCTTTTGTATCTTTTCATAGCCAATCCAAACTTTCAGAGCAGGTACAATATGCAACTACACGCCAATGCCAACTGTTTAATATCGGTATGCCCACCACGTGTTGTTGTTATGTTCGCTGGGCGGTGTGGCATGCTCTCTACTAGGGTAATTAGTCTCTGGACAGGAGACTCGCAAGTGGTCCAAATCTCGCAAGTTCACGGGTTAGACATTCGCAGGGGCGGATCCAGGAATTTGAAAAGAGGGGGTCCAACATTATACGGCGTGGGGTCTTGGACCCACTGAAGGACCGCAGAAGCCACATGTCCTGTGGTAGCTTCCTGATATCTCCTGGGTATAAATCCCACTTCAGCCCCCTGGTATATTTTTTTTTTAAATATGGAGTGAAACGAGCCAGTCCAGGTGGAGGTCTGGGGCCGCTCAAGAGACCCTGAAGCCAGAGAAGTCAGAGCCTTTTTTATGTTCTGAATTCATTTTGTCTCCTTTCCTGGGAATAAATTGCAATTAAAATTCATCGATGACCATGTTCTGAAAAGTTTGTAAAAAAATGTAGAAGGGAAGCTGCACATTCGGGCCGGGGGTCTGGGGCCCGCTGAAGCGCTTGATATGTTCTGAATTAATTTTGTAGCATTTGCTGGGAATAAATTGCCAGTAAAGGCAAAATTATTGATTACCATGTTCTGACAAAATTTGTAAAATAAATGTAGGAGAGAAACTGTACATTTGGGCCAGGGGCCTGGGGATCGTTGAAGGGCCTCAAAATTCCCCAGAAGTCAGAGCCTTTTTATGTTTTGAATTAATTTAGTGGCCTTTCCCGGGTAATTGACCTGAACATTCATTGATGATTATGTTCTGAAATGTTTGTCAGAAATGTAGAAGAGAAGATGCACATTCGGGCCAGGGGTCTGGGGCCCGCTGACATACTGTAAAAACATCCTTCGCAAATCATTGAGTGCTTCACTACTCTCTCACTAGGATTATTCTCACTTTACCAGCACTTTGAACCCGGAATTATAAACTTTCACGAGACATTTTCTTGTGCTATGGAAACAATTTACATGCGATTTTGGTAGGAAAAAAATCTGATGTCATGCTATCAACCACGAAAATTGATTCTGTAATAATCGCACGAAAAACTGTGTCTTGTTGACTGCTAAATTACGACCAGACGACAGACGTACATACCCAGCCAATCAACTTATTTGTCTAACCGAATAATTCCAGCAAGAAACAAACTTGACCAATCGATAAGAATGTCAAATCTTTGATTCGTCAAGTAATAACAATATTTCTAGCATATTATTAGGTTTGACACGATGAAGCGTATTAAGCACTGGGACTCTTCACTCGTAGGGATGATCGAGCGAACGAGCTGCGGTATGTAATAGACTCGCATATCAGGGTCGTAGGGTAAGATGTTTTATCACATAGATTTTGTTCGTTATACTGGACAAGATTGCCGTACGTGTGAATTCCCATTGTGTATTTTGACCGAGAGATAGTGTTAACCTCACTAGATCAAGAGTGTTAATCTGGTTCGTTTTATAGTGTTTTGTCAGACGGACTGGACCATGCAGTTGATGTGAATGCATAAAGTGTGTATGTTGACCTCGGGTCATTGTTAACCTGACAATGAACAAGGGTATATTCTTTCCAAAATAATCCCATTACAACTATTATCAAAGGACGAAATACATACATTCAATCTTGTGTGGTCACCTTGACCCATAGACATGGATTTAATTGGAAACCTACGTCTTTTGTGGTCTGTCCTGCTTTGGATGGCATTTTACATATTCAGTTTTTGTTATAAGTTCTTCCAAACAATAGTTTGGTGGTGTACTGGTGTTTTGCATCAGCGGCACATGTCGGGGGCGCCGGAAAACTACGACTCATCTGCACAAATTATGCGTATTCTGTTCCATTACAAACTTGACGTGTTCATCATGACAAAAACCACCGACTATATTCTGGTCCATCACACCTTCACGACGCCTGAGTATGTGTTACGAGATGAAGTTCATCTTCTGCAAGTCACAGACAAAGAAGCTCTATTCATACAACTTGCTACAGGTGCAAAGGGTCCAGAATTGTACCCGTTTGCAGCCATGGCGTTTGAAACACCCCCCAGGTACATCATCGCAATGCCTCTGGAATCTTTCCACAAGCTGGCTGAGCGCATCACAATGAGAAACACCAAACTGGTCATCTTGCAAAGTGTTGGCCGATGTGGCGGTACTTTGATATCTGATGTCTTCAGATCAACTGGACGATGTCTTGCTCTCGGGGAACCGCAGGCTCTCACCAAAGCAATGCATCTGTTTGACTCACATGAAGACTGGAGCAAAGATAAGAAGGTCAAGTTAATCAGGGATATCATCACACTCCATTGCAAACGTTCTAGGAACTCGAGTGGCCAATTTCTGGCTTACGTCGTGAAGCCCGAGCCCCTGGTTATGCTTTATGTTGACTTGATAAAAGAAGCTCTCCCCGATGCAACACAGTTTTTCCTTTACCGTGACCCTGTGCAAGTTGCGCTTTCCCTCAGGAAATGTTTCGAAGGAATACCATCATCTGTTGTCCTATTTCGACTGTTACCAAGAATTCCTGGAATAGTGGCGTACCACTTGTGGTTCTGTGGCTACATGTACGAATTCTGTAAAGACTGGTACCTGAAGTTATCTATTGACATAGAATGGGGCTACTGGACACAGGGAAAAATCGTCCAGGAATATCTCAAATGTCGTGAGGCTGGGCTACAAATTCAGGGTGTACGTTATGAACAGGCATGCAAAAACCCAACACAAACAGTGGCCAAAATATTCAAAATATGTAAATTGTCGCCTGACTTGATCGCAGATGCCGTGAAAGCTTTTGGATGGGATTCTCAACGTGGCTCAACAATAAGCAGGGACAATCTGGGCAAGGCAGTAGTGCATAACCTACACATCACTCAAGAAATCCGTGACGTTATGGCCAGGATATCTCAAGAACTGGGCATTCCTGTCCCAGATGATTGGGATGACGACTATGTCCTACCTGGCACCATATGATAACTGTAAGAAATGCATATATATTTTTTGAAGTATGGTTACATTATGATGAATTGTATTTGCAATTATAAAAGGTCAAACCCCATAATTGAGAAAGTAGAAGTTCCCACAAAACAAGCCGCCATGGTCCAATGGTTTCCGCATATAATTGTAGATTCCTAGGCGCTTGGTGAAAATCCACTATTTTGTAGGAACTTTATTCTTTATTTGTTCCACATTTCTCACCTGTACCTCTATATCAGGTGATGTTCGTTCAAAACAAACAGTTGCCATTTTGCTGCCATTTGAATAGTTTTTCACACAGAAGACAGATCAAGGTTTTTTAACGTATGTGCTCATTTATTAGGAGACACAGATGTAAAGTGTGAATTATCCAATTACTTCAAATGTTATATCATTTATACGTTTCTGTACAAGTTGCGTGAAGTTTATCAGCGATAGCGTGCTTTGTAACCACCTGTCTAACTGACTTAATTCAAATTTGGTCTCACCTTTCATGGATTTGTATGTCCAATGGTTTTATAGTAGCGATCAATATGATTCCCAAATATGTACATAGAAGTGTGATTTCTGGTCCAATCAGGTTATTGATGTACCATCTCGATGATATATGCATGTTAATGTTTTACAAGTTTCACTCACTCTGGGCATGTGGATTTCACCAAATTCTTATTGACATGCGGTGAGTATCCAATGTTCCTAAACCACGGAGTGCTTCAACATGAATCGTCAACATATCTTCACTTCACCAGTACCTTGAGTCCGAAGTCATCAACTGTCATCAAAATTTCACATTCATTCATTGTGTTATAGACAGTTTGAAAAGAAAAACATTTTAGAAAAATGGTATCTGATAAAATATCTTCGAAAAGTTGATGATGATCCTACGAAATCTAAGGCATGTAGACGGCTGATATATGAACAGACATATCTAACCAAACAACATACTTTAATTTGCTGATGATAATTATCAATTCACACAAAGTAACAAACATCACCAAATCTGGTAAGTGGTAATGTAAAGTCTAGCCCTTTTAGGCGGGGTCGTGTGCGCTGGACTAGCTTCACAAAATCTTGAAACGCTCTCCAAGTTCTGGCTCATTTATATCTGTCGGATAGTAAACTCGTGAGGTCCTCGATGCAATCATCAGTTTTTGTAATCCAAGATCATTCGAAGATATTCCAAATTATCAGTTTATAAAAGATTCAGACACATGTGCACCATAATTCAGGACACTACAAGTGCCAACACGGTATCAATTTGTGATGTATAGCGGAGAGCGTTCTGCCGATCGTGGCGTCTCCTGTGGCGTACCGCGGGGGGTCTGTTCTGGGTCCCCTCCTTTTTGTTTTATACACAAATGATCTTCCCAATATTCTGAGATATTCTCGGTGTATACTATTCGCTGATGATACGACGCTATATTATACATCGACTGATATCACTCATCTCTGCTCCAGTATGGAAAAAGATCTCTCGGCTCTTGCTGAATGGTTTGCTGCAAATAAATTATCGCTTAACGTGCAGAAAACTAACTTTGTTATATTTCAGAACAAAATGTCCAAAGATGAAACAAGTTATATAAAACAGCTAAGACTAGGATCACAAACAATTAACAGAGTGACCTAGGAATTTTTTCTTTCAAAGTTTCTAGGAATTTATATTGACGAATCGTTTGATTGGAACGAACAAATTAATTATTTATGCCGCAAAATATGTAGCGGATCATATGCACTCACTGCTTCAAAACATATCTTATCCTCGAAAAACCTTCGACTTCTATACTTCTCACTTGTACATCCGCATTTGCTGTATGGGTTAATACTATGGGGATCTGCAACTAAATCCAAGCTACATAGAGTAGAGACATTGCAAAAACGGTGCGTTCGAAATATCATGAAGGCACCATACAATTCTCACGCAACTCCTTTATTAAAAAAATTAAATATACCTAAGGTCTCCGATCTATACAATATTCAACTAGGAAAATTGATGTTTCGTTTTCATAGCCAGAACCTGCCACCACCCCTACTCACTATGTTCACGGCAAATGATTGTGTACATGGACACAACACCCGTTACCGAAGTGATCCGCATATCGAATCACATAATACAGCCAGAGCGTATGTTTTAGTTTTCAAGGCCCAAAACTGTGGCTTTCTCTCCCATTATCAATACGAAATTCGAAATCTATGGCAATTTTTATGCGTAATATACGCAACGACTATATAAATACGTATTGAATAAACAACAATCTCCTCACTAATTATAGTCGAGTTGCGGGTTCTATCCCTTCCACAGTGAACCTAGAAATTGTTGAAACAGCAAGGTTTTTTGATTGATATGCATTCATATATGTCTCTAGGAGATTTTGAGCTTTGTTGGCACTGCGCCAACTTTGGGGAAATTTTTTTATTCGTTATTTAGCATACTAAAAGCCAAAAATGGATAATTACCATAATCAAAATATAACTTTTTTAGTAATAGGCCTAGAATCAAGTGTGATAGCACATTTCTGTACAAGTCTGACCCAAGGAATTCATTTCTGGTGAAACTTTTGTGATCCAAGGTCAAGGTCACCACATAAGATCAAGGTCAAGGTCAGTTTTCACACAAAATTTTCAAAACTTCTGGATTGAGGGGATATGGCTATTCTTTTGCATTTCTTGATTTCACTGATCCACTTCTGTGTTTATGTAATACTGCTACATGAATGCCTTTTGAATTAACTTTAAGATGGTTCATTAATGACTGATTTGCAATATATCGTTGACCAATATTCGAATAGCCTTCAATGTGGCGTTTTCTTGACATGTGATCTACAGAGTTGCTGTTCGTAGTCTTCTATGATAGTGAGTATCAATCTATTACCACCAATACAGCCAAATTTTGATAATTCCAATGACAAACGTAAAACACAACATTTTGCAATAGAAACAAAGCCCGACCAAATAGTTTATCAAACGACACACTGACGTCATCAGGGTTATGATTCTTGTCATTATTTGGTGCGCACAAACGACATAATCTGACTACAATGTGAACTCATAAGTTCATGTCCATGACTGCTTGATCAATGCTCATCCTCGCTGTTCACTATCATCTTCTCTTTTTGGGACAACGTAAAAGCGAACCGGTTCACTGTGCATATGCAGTATGTACATGTTCTTAACAGTTATGGTCCAGATGGGCCTCTGTTGATACAATCAGATGAAATCTCATCTTCCATTTCCCAAATGTAATCTTTTATGCTGGCATCTAGAGGACACAATATCAAGTGCCTAGCATAGCCGCATAGATGAGTAGGATGTCTATTAAGGTACAAGTTCTTGTTTGGCCGAGTTAGTGACACAATCCTTAGCGGATTCCCCTTCTCTTGACATACATATTATCACATTTTTTTATTTGTTGAGGTATCAATCGGTTGTGAATACGGCACTGCAAAAATGTGCTCCCTAGCTGGTCCGATGTTGTTTTTGTTGCATTATCCTCACCTGTAATGTCGAACAGTTATGAGAGTCACCTTTCTCCAAAGTCGGGCATCTTCTTGCATGATGAAGTGGGTGTCTCAAGCCGTTGATTCTCTCTGTCAGGTGGTCAGAGTTCTCAGCGACTACACTGATATTTCAGTGCTTCTAGTTGTTGGACGTGTGTGATGTGATCTACAGAGTTGTTGTTCCGGTGAAGAAGTAGGAACGGACTCGATGCCAACGTCACATATGCCAACTTGGGAGAGAGGCTCTGCCTCCAGCTGCTTGTGCCCATGCGACTTGTTGTGATATTGTGTAGTATCCATTTCCCAAGGCAAGGTTTCATTCCTGAAGAAGCTGAAGACTCCGAACATGCTAGATGAGGACAGTGCAACAGAAGCTGTTGTTGGACAGCAGTTTTTTTTTGCAGGTGTCATATGGGTAACGGATTGATACTTCAATGACACAAGTCTCTCAACCACGGACATATGACATAGACGTGGAATCAATACCCAGTATTAAGTATTCCGAGCAAACAAAACAGGGTCCGTTATCCAATCTCATAGTCCGGGGACAGAAAGTCATATCAGGCATACGAAGTGAGAGAAAACAAAAATGACAGGGAAACTGTCACAACTTGTCTCTTCATGGGTGATGTGCTCATCTTCATATGTTCATCTTCATAGTCGGCAGCTAACACAATGCGTTCAAAGAATATATTCATGAATATGGAATATGGTAGGGAAGTGACAGACGACATTGTATAAGAAGAGGCCCACCTGAACCACCACTGTAGATGAGGGCCATCAGTGTCGGCCGCTGAGCAAAGGACAAGGCCTGCTAGGATACCAGCTGCGGTTGTCACCGTCAGAACTGAGCTGAACCACATATTTTGTTCTGCAGGTGACGATTGTTATAAACTGTTCACAAAAAAGATAAGGCGATGATGAACAGTGTGGATGAGTATCAACACAATGAATTTGTTCTGTAGAATAATCTCGGCGTGCTGGGAGATGATAAGTTGGCTAGTAAGTTTTCTTGTACAACTTTACTGCCGCAGCTGATCACAGTAATGGACATGGAGTTATGAGTCCACAAAAGTAATCAACTCGTACTGTTTCTATTACTACCATGAACGCTAAATTCGTGGTAATTTGTTTCAATGCTACGTCCAATGTAAAATGGATATTTTCTGTTGGATGTTTCACCCTGTGTTGACCTCATGATTAAAAAAAATGTAGTGAATGCTTGATGGGTCATGAATTGACTATATATAATACTGGCAGTTGCACTTTTTGATGTCATTATTGCGTAGTTGAAGATAAATGTTGTAAATCTGAAGCCACGTTTGTTTACATAAACGATATACTCCGATATGCATTCTAACTCATTTGCATCGGTTTTTTTTTGCAGATATTTTTGAGATGCTTGACGGTATTGTATTATAACTTGGCATATTCATCGGGCAGTCAAATGGCACTTTTTTAACGAATCTCAGACCTCTATAACAAAAATTGACTATCGACCCAAATATGAATTTCAACCCAAACATCATCACATAAATCTGATCATATTCCAGTAAATGGTCATATTTACATTTACCAGAGTTGGAAGTATTGTTGTAGTTTTGGAACAAAAAACACATTAGGTTGTAACCTACACAAACATATTGATTTTGTACAAAAACAAGCAAATACACAAAGTTGTGAACGAACCAATAAGTTCAATGATGGAGCTAAAATCAACAATGGGTAAGAATGCCAACTTTTTCAATTTTTGCGATAGAAGTCTGAAATTTGGTAGGAAACTTCCGTTTGACTTTGCTCAGAGTGAACATTGCTCCATGGTTTATCACACACAAGTAATCAATACACCATTACAGGTAACAATAATCATACCAACAATGCGAGCTACACACAGAAATGAAGAAAAAATTAACCGGTGTGATGAATGTCCATATCCCCTAAAACTGGGAATTTTGACAATTTTTGTGAAAACTGACCTTGACCTCGATCTTATACGGTGACCTTGACCTTGGATCACAAATAAATCACCAGAAATGAATTCCTTGGGTCAGATTTGTATAGAAAAGTGCTATCACACTTGATTCTAGACCTATTACTAAAAAAGTTATATTTTGGCTATGCTAATTATCCATATGTAGCCGTTATTATGCTAATTAGCCAATAAAAAAATTTCCCCAAAGTTGGCGCAGTACCAACAAAGCTCAAAATCTCCTGGAGACACATATGAATGCAAATCAATGAAAAAACCTTGCTGTTTCAACAATTTCCAGGTTTGTTGTCTGGCAACTGGACTATTACGAAAAAATAATCCCATGCAAGTAGGGTAACAATTACACTAGTATATCTATGCTGCAACGCAATTGCTGAGTATATAAACATTTGTATGTACATATATTTGTAGTATTTTAACGTAGTCCGTCAACTGATCACTGGTTCATGGTAACTCCTCAATAGTTATAATAGTTAATTAATGTGTACGAGATACAACCATTACAGGTAATGAATTACCTTTTCATATCCCCAAAACCTTTCTGCACCAAATATTTCTTATATGTATCGAAATACGTATGCCTTGCATGTACAGGTTTTGAAATAAATAAATATTACATTACATTACATTACATTACGGAGGGCACAAGCCCTACATGTCCATTTTCTGTATGTGAGATCCGAATTCTGCTCATTTCTGGTAACAATGCATGGGGTGAATATATCTCACAAGATAAAGGTGAAAGGTCAATAAGATCATGACATCACTCGGAAACTGCGCAGTTAGTTGAATCTTTGATAGTTAATATTGTAGCCTACAACATCTGGCCAGCTACTGGCCTGGAGAACTTCGTCTAACGGGGTGATGTTTAACGTGCAATGACGCCAGTGTGTCTTTGGATAAACTATTTGGTCGGGCTTTGTTTCTATTGCAAAATGTTGTACTTTACGTTTGTTTCTAACATCATCAAAATCTGGATGTATTGGTGGTAATAGATTGATACTGACATAATAAGTCAGCACTACCAAAACACAATGATGACTAAACATACAGAACATACTCGAGACACGTGGATAAAAATAATTTCGTTGCTATTGCTTTTCGGGGCAAAACCCGGTAACGGAGTTGTCTTGAACGTCTATCGAAGGTTAACCAATTGTTCAAAGCACATCATCCTTATTGTAATATCAACTAAATCATGCAATAACGCACGCACCACGATGAAGCCTCTGACAACAATACCTGATCTTAGCAATATACAAAATAATTATGAGACAAATCACGGAACACGATCAACATATCTGCTGTAAAATATTATTTTTAGTATTATTTCTATTATTTCAAATATTTAGTTCAACTATTACCAAAATAATTTTACAATGTGAGGAATTTAATTAAACGATATGCCATGAACCTTGGACTATTCACTGGTATGAATGGAACAAACTATGGTTTGTGATAGACCCGCATATCTGGGTTGCTCACAGGAACCATATTGTTGTTGTCTGGCTCTTTGTATAGCGTGTAGTGCAGTAGTAGTTTATTTCGTGGATTCACGTATATACACACAAAATCATCACATGTTTAAAACGTACACTGAATGAAGACACGACCCGTATAACCCGAAGGTTGTCTTACCTCGGGCCCCAGGGTTGCTGACAGGACGCAGGTGCGAATCAACACGAACATCAAGGATGACAAATAGGTTGGATCAATTTTTCAATTGGAAATGGCGAGCTTGGGGGCAGGCCGAGACTGAGTCGACAACGATAACGATGCAAGTGGTGTGGTAAAAAGTATTTACGAAAATGAATAGAAACGAAATTTAGTCAGATGGACTCGCCAATGTAGTACATGTGGATACATACAGTGTGTAAATCTACCAAGGAATATTGTTAACCTTAAAAAGAAGAAGGGTGTATTTTTTCCACAATAACCTTTATTGCAGCTGTTGCCAATAAGACGATACACATTATCTTGTGTGGTCATCGAAACGCATAGACATGGATCTACTCCGAAACCTACGTCTTTTGTCCTCTGTCTTGCTTTGGATGTCATTCCATATATTCAGCATGTGCTATAGTTTCTTCCAAACCATAATTTGGTGGTGGACTCGTGTTTTGCATCAGAGGAGCATGTCCAGAAAACCGAGAAACTACGACTCATCTGCACACATGATGCGTATTATGTTCCATTACAAACTTGACGTGTTCATCATGACACAAATCACCGACTACATTCTGATCCATCACACCTTCACGGCGCCTGAATGTGTGTTGCGAGATGATGTCCATCTTTTGCAAATCACAGACAAAGATGCTATATTCATACAACTTGCTCCAGACGCAAAGGGCCCGGAATTTTATCCGTTTGCATCCATGGCGTTTGACAACTCCCCCAGGTACATCATCGCAATGCCTCTGGAATCTTTCCACAGGCTGGCTGAGCGCATCACAATGAGAAACACCAAACTGGTCATCTTGCAAAGTGTTGGCCGATGTGGCGGTACTTTGATGTCCGATGTCTTTAGATCAACTGGACGATGCTTTGTTCTCGGAGAGCCACATGCTCTGACCAAGGCAATGCATCTGTTTGACTCACATAAAGACTGGAGCAAAGATGAGAAAGTCAAATTAATCAGGGATGTTATCACACTCCTGTGCAAACTTACTGGTAACTCGAGTGGCCAATTTTTGGCCTACGTCGTTAAGCCCGAACCCTTGGTTATGCTTTATGTTGACTTGATAAAGGAAGCATTCCCCGATGCAACACAGTTTTTCCTTTACCGTGACCCTGCGCAAGTCGCGCTTTCTGTCAGGAAATGTTTCGAAGGGATGCCTTCATATGTTGTCCTATTTCGACTATTACCAAGAATTCCTGGGATAGTGGCATACCACTTGTGGTTCTGTGGCTACATGTACGAATTCTGTCAAGGCTGGTGCCCAAAGTTATCTATGGACATAGAATGGGGCTACTGGGTGCAGGGAAAGATAGTCCAGGAATACATCAAAAGTCGAGAGGCCGGGCTACAAATTTATGGTATACGTTATGAACAGGCATGCAAAGACCCAACACAAACAGTAGCCAAAATGTTCGAAATTTGTGAATTGTCGCCTGATTTGATCGAAAATGCTGTGAAGGCATTTGAATGGGATTCTCAGCGTGGCTCAACCATAAGCAGGTACAGTCTGGGCAAGGCAGTTCTCCATGAGCTACACATCACTCAAGAAATCCGTGACGTCATGACCACGACATCTCAAGAACTGCGCATTCCTGTCCCAGACGATTGGAATGATGACTATCTTCTTCCCGGCACTATATGATAACCCTGCTCTGGAATTTGGTGTGCAATACCAACGGTCTTACAGCGTGATTAGGGGGTCGCTAATATTACATTGGTGACTGCCCGAATGTGCACATGGATGCAGTTTGTTAATGCAGTTACATTAATCAATGTACTAACTAATTCATGTATATATGATGCTCACAACTATAATGACCAATGTGCACTCTTTAGGTATGCACTCATTGTACCATAATAGTTGTGTAGTTATATGTTTGGAGTGACATATGTTTTCTTCACGTAGTAGTTGTCATGCACACATGCATAGTTAGGATATAGTTATGCATAATTCATATTAATAACGCCATAATAACATTATTTTTTCCTATGTTCATGTTCGTGCCAGCGTTTATATCTTTCAGCACTAACCAAATGTATGTACATGATGCGCATCAGAATTATAGTTTTCTTTTTCTAAAACAACATCTACTATGTACTAGTTGTGTGTGGTGAACAGAAGTAAACGTTATTATTTTACAGTTCACACTTTAATATAAGTAGCATTTTTCGATATCTGCAGTTCGCGTAAAACAAATTGTATTTGTACGTTATCGCTCAGTAAACAGACGTGTTTTAACCATTTCGAGTGTTTTATTCAACTTCCGGAGACCATAAAATTGACAGCAAAGCGTGGTTTGTTAAAAAAAAATGTAAATAAGCTTTAGGAAGATAAGCTTTATCGTCTATTGCATGAACAATCTCGTTTTCAATCGTTGAAGTGACCAGTTTTTGTTTATATCTGATGTGTGGAGTCAGCAATGATTAGCTGATAATGATGAAATTACCTGTATAAACTGGAGAGCTTATATGTCTTTATTGAATAAAATGCAACTATTAATAATAGTAATACTTTTTGTGCTGTTGAGGGAGACTGAACTGATTGATGCTATTTATATTGTATTTGATTTTATAGGGTATTATATATTTTAGTGTCCCCCCATCCATGACAAGAGGCCCACAAAATGGTCATGTGAGCTGCTAATCATTAATGTCCGGCAATTAAATATGTCTGGTGACCTATAAAATCATATACAGTATAAATAATCTAATTTCAATAAGTCTATCAGTACCCCTGCAACACCCCTCCCTACCCCAACTCACTCCGCTCCACACACACACACTCCTTGCCCGCCGCATTCACCCAAACAACTACTCTGATTGGTCAGAGTTACTGTCACTTGGAATATCTGATAATAATGCGCATTCGCACATATAATCTGATAATCACTCGCAAAATGACGAAAACAGAAAGCCAAGTAACGAAAATACGAAGCAAAATACCGAAATATCAATTTCGAACTTATCATTATGTGTTTTCGTCTTTTTGATTCCTATTTTCGTCTTTTAGCTTCGCTTGTTCGACTTTTCGACCTCGCTTTGCACTTTCATGTTCTCGCCTATTTTTTATAGGCGAAAACCCGAGATCCAAAAATGGCCGCCGTCGTACACAATATTAATTGGATATTACGCGAATGTGTCTGAATAATATTGTAGAGTATTCTTTTGTACATTGATATTTTGGAATATCTTCAAATGATTTTGATTACTAAAACTCTGGCAAAATAATTGTTGGAGAAGTGTATAGAGCGCCTGGCACAAATTGTGAATTGTCCATTCAACGTTATCAAACCATCCTCCAGAGACTTTCTTTGACTGATGTGAATGTGATGCTAGGTACTGACCAAAATTTCAATTATATTGCTATTGATGAACATGCACACACCCGTGAGCTTTTTAACACTTTTATAACGGCAGGCTTTATACCCATGGTCACAAAGCCAACTTGTATATGTGATAAGAATGCGACTTCAATTGATAATATTTATGTGAAGTTAAATCAATCAAATAATTTGGCATCAGGTATCCTCACTGCTGATATTTCTGATCACCTGCCAATTTTTGTGTTTGCTGGCAAAGTTGTGAAGCCAAACATTGAAAAAAAGTATTGTACATATCGTCCTATGAATGGGGAATTTATAAACCAAATAAAACATCACTTGATGAATACTGATTGAACTGTGCTTCATCATTTAAATGCGTGTCATCGTAATAGATATACGTAATAGTTCTGAAAATGTGATACTAGGAAACTGCCATAGTTCACCAGCATAGGGTCTGGAATTGCAAGGTTCGTGAGCCCTAGAGCCTGGGTCTGGGAAACTAACACCAGTGTATGAAAAAAATAATTACAAACACATAATTGTCACCAGTGGTTAAATCGTTTATCTTTCAATTGCCTTGAACTTGACTTAAAGGAGGTCTTCCTATCAATGTGTATTGGCTTCGACCCATGATTTTACGGTTGAAACTTCCATATAGCAAATATATCTCAATGCATTTGAATGGGAAAGACTCTAAGCTTCCTCCACATATGAAATATGTATACTAGTATATTTGTTCAGTACAAACAAATCGTGCGGAGGATATAACATAAAAAAACGAACATCTGCAAGTTTTTTCCACACGGCAGTGCATGGCTGACAGAAACGTCAAACATGACGTAAATTTCTGTGACGTCATTGTTTTGAGAGAAGCCTCGACAGGCGGCTCATTTGACTGGAACCAAAGATGCTGGAAGTGCTCCGTTGCTCGGGACTCATCGAAACAAAGACGTCATCAGTTGCTACTCATTTATTCTCCCCAGTTTGATGGCGTGGCCCGCTTGTTTAGTTTCTCTTCGATTTTACATTCGATAGTAGTTTAAAAATTTAATTTCTTCGATTTTGAAGTCATCTGAATGAATATTTCATGTGCGTGAAATTATTATGTTACCAAATTGCGTTTGAATTTGATAGGAAGTCCTCCTTCAAAGCTGATCTTGTACGACCATGCGACATTATGACACCAAGTTGTGTAAGTTTGCCAATGCAGCGAAAAGCTTGGAAGATGGCACTAACGAGCTGTCTTAAATATTCGCTTCAGTGATAGGAGTTACCTTTTCTGAAGTCGCTAAAACATGTTTTCCCTTAGTACAGAATAACACTTGAATTCATTTCGGTCTTGTATATGTGATCTGGTCAACTTACACATATTTATGTATTCATTTTGTGCATGAATCTTTCAAAATAGGTTTAACATTTACATCTTGAAATGTATTTCACCCACCCGACATATATCATATATCATTCGAGCAACTTGTTGACAATTGGCTCATCATGATCGCTGGATCTCCTCCACTTGTATGTTCTTTTCTCCTTACTTGCTCACCGTACGTTTTATTATATTATTTACTTATTTACAGGTATTGCAGGAAGACAGCTAAGCAAGCTATGCAATACCTGGACAGCATGCAACATGTTTTGATTAATCTTTTTTGTATTTATATTTTGTACATGCTGTTGAATAAATGAACCTTGAACCTTGTAGTTACCTTTCTAATCATCAGTAGATACACGCGAAGTAGCACCAATTTTAGTCAAATCCCCGGGCCAAAATTGGAACTTGCATGGGAACGGTAAGCCAAGCTAAATGAGTGGGTTCCAGTGGAAAAAAAGGAAGGTTGGGAGGTCCAAACCCTTTGGACACCCCCTCTCCCCAGATCCGCTCTTGTGGTAGACCATCGACGGGGATATAACGGGATATTTTATGCATAGTACTGACTCTTTTGCTGTTAGATCAGTTGGGTTTCAGCTTGGAGTATCAGGTGAAAAGTGCCCCCCCCCCCCCCGCCTATCTACCCGCATGAAATGGATAGTTCATGGCGTCTATGTTGGTGTAAAGACCATATGTAAAAGTTGGCTATCTTTCGTATTTGTTCTGCCAACATCAGAAATTTAGCTCAATATTTTTTTGCGCTACTGTATGCGTATGTATTTCGGTGAACTATCGGAAAATAACACAGAGCATTTGCATAACCTCATTGAAATAATCAGAAATGTTAATGTCAAAACTGCTGTGTCCCTTTGTTGAGATTACAAAGACCAGCGCGACACGCTGGCCAATGATATGCTATGAACCTTGGACCCGTCACTGGTACGAATAATTGAGCGAACAATCTGGGGCATTTGACAGACACGCCTGTATGGCTCGTTGTATAGAACGTGGTGTTTTGTCAGATTGGACAACTTAGTCGTAAATGTAAATACCATAGCATAACACGCTATACACCATGCATGTGCACTGTGCTAATTAAAATGCGAACAATCTGGGGCATTTGACAGACACGGCTGTCTGGCTTGTTGTATAGAACGTTGTGTTTTGTCAGATTGGACAACAGTGTCGTAAATGTAAATACATAAGTGTGTATATTGACTTGGAAATAATATAAACCTCACAACGAACAACAGTATTTTCTCCAATGTTTCCAGGATATGGACTTAACGCATAGACATGGATTTAGTCGAAAACCTTCGTCTTTTGTCGTCTGTCTTGCTTTGGATAACATTTTATACATTCAGTTTGTGTTATAGCGTCTGCCAAACGATAGCATGGTGGTGGACTGGTGTTCTACATCAGAAACATATAGCCAGAGAGTTGGGAAATTACGAGTCATCTGCACACATTATGCGAATTCGGTTCTGTTACAAACTCGATGCGTTCATAATGACACAAATCACCGACTACATTCTGGCCCATTATACCTTCACGGCACCTGAGTATGTTTTACGAGATGATGTTCATCTTCTGCAAATCACAGACAAAGACGCTATATTCATACAACTTGCTCCAGACGCAAAGGGCCCAGAGTTGTACCCGTTTGCATCCATGGCGTTTGAAACCTCCCCGAGGAACTTGATCACAATGCCTCTGGAATCTTTTCACAAGCTGGCTGAGCGCATAAAAATGAGAAACACCAAACTGGTCATCTTACAGAATGTTGGGCGATGTGGTGGCACTTTGATGTCTGATGTCTTTAGGTCAACTGGACGATGCTTTGCTCTCGGAGAGCCACAGACTCTGACCAAAGCAATGCATCTGTTTGACTTGCATAAAGACTGGAGCAGAGATAAGAAAGTCAAATTGATCAGGGATGTCATCACACTCCTATACAAACATTCTGGAAACTCGAGTGGCCAAATTTTGGCCTACGTCGTTAAGCTCGAACCCCTGGTTACGCTTTATGCTGACTTGATAAAAGAAGCATTCCCGGATGCCATACAGTTCTTCCTTTACCGTGACCCTGTACAAGTTGCGCTTTCTTTTAGAAAATGTATTGAAGGAATACCTTCATTTAGTGTTCTATTTCGACTGTTACCACGAGTTCCTGGAGTAGCGGCATACCACTTATGGTTCTGTGGATACATGTACGAATTGTTTCAAGGCTGGTACCCAAAGTTGTCTATGGACATAGAATTTGGCTACTGGACGCAGGGAAAGATCGTCCAGGGATACATCAGAAGTCGTGAGGCTGGGCTCCAAATTCATGCTATCCGCTATGAACAGGCATGCAAAACGCCAAGACAAACTGTGTCCAAGGTGTTCAAAATCTGTGGATTGTCGCCTGACTTGATCGAAGATGCTGTGAAAGCTTTTGAATGGGATTCTCAGCGTGGCTCAACCATAAGCAGGGACAGTCTTGGCAAGGCAGTACTGCATGAGCTACACATCACTCAAGAAATCCGTGACGTCATGACCAGGACATCTCAAGAACTGGGCATTCCTGTCCCAGACGATTGGGATGACGAATATCTTCTTCCAGGCACCATATGATGACCCTGCTCCAAAATTTTGGGTGGATGATATTAGCCTGGTGGCTGCCTAAACATTTCTTTCGATTTGTAGCTGTATACAGCATACATGTCTAGCTTGGGATATAGTTATGCATATTTTACGAAATGTCATAATACCTTGATTTTTGTTTCTACATTCATGTTTATATTAGCGTTCGTATTTTTCACTATCACAAACCATTAAGAAAATGCATGTACATTATGATTGCCACACTCATTGAGTTTCTCTAAAAAGTCTGTACAATATACTCCTTGTGTCAGTAGGTGTATGATGATACTCTTAGGATTGGTGATAGTTTACTGTTTACTCCAAGATTTAATTGTATTTCACATATATTGAAATATGTATAATTCTGCACACTTTACTTGAACACTGCAAGGTATTATGAGCATGATACCTTGTTTCTTTCTGGGTTTCTATTTTGTTCTGCATTTTTCATTTGGAAGATGATTTGGATCAAAACCCCATGTAGTTGAAAATAATATATAAATATATGTGTGTAGTGACGGAAACACAGGCCTTCTCAGGCTGAAAAATCATAGCGTTTTAAATATTACTGGGTTGATCTTGTACATTGACGAGTTCGGCGTCTGGTGTACCTCTGTCGGATACTCTAATATCAAATATGTCAGATGTAAAATTTGCTCGAAAATAGTGGATGGCTGGTCTTGTTCATTGCTATCGGGAGGTTATATATATTTTATCTTTCAATGACTTGACTTAAAGCTGATCTTGTATGATGATGCGAGATTATGACTACGCCAAGTTGTGTAAGTTTGCCTGTGCAGCGAAAAGCTTGGAAGATGGCAATAACGAGCTGCCTTAAATATTCGCTTCAGTCGTACTGTTCACCTTTTGTGAAGTCGCTAAAAACATGTTTTCCCTTAGTACAGAATAACAGTTGAATTCATTTCGGTGTTGTATATATGATCAGGTCAACTTACACATATTTATGTATTTGTTTTGTGCATGAATCCTTCAAAACAAGTATAACATTCACATCTTGAAATGTATTTCACCCATCCGACATATATCTGAATATTGGCACTTCATCTATATGTAACGTTTGAAGTCTGATACCTTATGGCACAAGCGCTCCGCATCTGAGCACAGTCACGCCTGGCGTCGTGATTAATTACCAACAAGTCCGCCCACGATACATTACACAGACAGTACATCATCATGGTAATGTAGCCCGGTGTGACGAGCCCGAAAGCCTTGGTCGTGGCTTTTCGAACAGGTGCACGTGGGTGTGTTGCTGGTCAGCTCGCCGACTGTCCGCCACGGGGAAAGAACCTCGGACAGCCCGATGGTCTGCTAGTGCCTGTGTCGCACCATCCCAGGGTGAGAAACTACCAATCCATGCCGCGTGAGCCCCCGGAAAAAAAATAGCCTCCTCCTGGGGCCCCAATTAATATTGTCTCTGGGTCCGTCATGGGTCCTCTAGCCAGACGAAGGGGACTGACAGTGCATGGCCGCACTCACCGTAGTCCTTTCGACTTGGGTGCTCTGGGACAACTCAACTCTAGCCATGAAGCTATCAGCGCACGAGGGCAAGGGTGTGTCGTCACTGGCCATTGTTACAATATTGCAGCGAGCAAAGACAATGCATCTCTATGTGACGCATGAGCTTCTTAGGTGGAACGGCCTAAACAGGCGAGGTATGGTTTACGACTTCGGCCAAACTCCTGTCGCAATCTTTGGGTGAAATCGCCACATTACCCCTTCCTACAATGTTGGTCCCCAACATGCTCCTCCTCAGCTCAAATGTGGATGGTTTCACTAAACGAACTGAATCTCATGAGATATTGGTCATTGAATACAGATAAGCTGCCAAAACCTTCTCTCCTTGTGATAGACTGATTTTTTTCAGCAACTGTTCCACACTAAACCACATCAGGCGAAAGAGACTCATGTGATATATGAAGAAAAAACGAAAGAAACATCAATGGTGAGGGACAATTTGCTTGGATGTTAGCTTCTGGGCATTCGCTCGATTGAAATGCCTTGCAAAATACTCCAACATTGTGTGTAATATTTGACTCAAATCGAGCTCTGTCACATAGAAGCAATACTTTGCAAGCTTTTTTTGTATTTTTAATATATTTATAGGTTGCATGTAGAATTGTGGTATTTCAGAGATTTTCATGCAACTCTGAAATAAAACACATCCTGTTAAAACCCATCAGTATTATGTAGTCAGACCTTTTTTCTGCATATTTCTCAGAATTCACATATTATTTCTTGTTATGAAATGTGTTGTAATCTAATCAACTAATCAAAGATATTTTGACTTATATTTTGTCCATGAGTCTCGATATGTGTTTCATCCACCTGACAAATATCTGGAATTGGCACTTGATCGCTATGTTAATTCATACTTAGGGAAGCTTACTAGGGACATCCAATTTTTTTTTATTTATGATTTAACTTTTTTTCTGAAGAATAATTTACTCCCTTGGAAAAACCAGAGAAACTGGGAAATAAATATTTAAAACCCGGAAATAAATATTAAAACCGGGAATTAAGTATTTAAACCTGGAATTAAATGTTCAAACCGGGAAATAAATATTTAAACCTGGAAATAAATGTTCAAACCTGGAATTAAATATTAAAACCTGGAATTAAGTATTAAAACCGGGAAATAAATATTCAAACCCGGAATTAAGTATTAAAACCCGGAATTAAGTGTTCAAACCGGGATCTTCAAACCGGGAAATAAATGTTCAAACCCGAAATTAAATATTAAAACCCGGAATTAAGTATTAAAACCCAGAATTAAGTATTAAAACCTGGAATTAAATATTCAAACCTGGAATTAAGTATTAAACCCGGAATTAATTACTCAAACCGGGAAATAAATATTCAAACCTGGAATTAAATGTTCAAACCCGGAATTAAGTATTTAAACCGGGAATTGAATATTAAAACCCGGAATTAAGTATTTAAACTGGGAAATAATTATTAAAGCCCAGAAACATTTATTTCCAGGTTCTAATATTTAATTCCCGGTTTTAATATTTATTTCCCGGGTTTAAATGTTTAATTCCGGGTTTTAATATTTATTTCCGGGTTTGAATATTTATTTCCCGGTTTGAACATTTATTTCCAGGTTTAAATATTTCTTTCCCGGTTTGAATATTTAATTCCCGGTTTTAACACTTAATTCCGGGTTTTAATATTTAATTCCCGGTTTAAATGCTTAATTCCGGGTTTGAACATTTAAATCCCGGTTTTAATACTTATTTCCGGGTTTGAACATTTATTTCCCGGTTTGAATATTTAATTCCCGGTTTTAGCATTTAATTCCCGGTTTTAATACTTAATTCCGGGTTTTAATATTTAATTCCGGGTTTGGACATTTATTTCCAGGTTTGAATAATCATTTCCCGGTTTGAACATTTAATTCCAGGTTTAAATACTTAATTCCCGGTTTTAATATTTAATTCCGGGTTTTAAATATTTATTTCCCAGTTTCTCTGCTTTTTCCCAGCGAGTGAATCATCAGGGAGAAAAAAAAAGTTAAATCATAAGTAAAAAAAAGTAAATGTCCCTAACAAGCTTCCCTACATACTGGTGTTTACAACACACTTCTATTTTGATACCATATTATGATTGGAAATCTCAACGTTCCAGATTGAATCCAAATGAGCCAATTGTCAACAAGTTGCTCGTATGATATATGTCAACAGAGGAGATATATCGATGTAGACGAATTAATCAATAGATGTATATAGATGTAGACAAATTCCTGGGTTTACTACCAGATCATCTACATTTCCATTTCGTTATATTCCACATGTTCTAGAGCTGTTTGGATTACGAATTGGTATTTCTGATGTACATTCGAGGTCACCACTCAAACCGCAATATATGATCTTCCATTTGAATGTGCCAATATTTAAACTCTATCTTGAAGATAATTCTAAAATCTCAAACCTCGTAACCGTTTTTGAGAGAATGGCCATCAAAGTTCAAAATTTGTCTTTTGTTGTCGTAAATGGCCGCCGTTAAAAAAAATAGTACGGATAAAAAATATCCCCTTCTCAATTATTTAGGCATTTTTATGAGAAATTTCAGGAAGATTCCCCCTACACTTTAAAAATAAAAACATGGGCAGACGACGACTGATGAATGTATGTATCAACCCATCACCGCTTATAACAAGATTTTGATGATGCCATAAAAAACCTAACATCAAACACTTTCAGAAAAGAAACAAAGCCCAACCAAACTTTTATATCTGAAGTCACACTTGCGTCATCTGGGGCAGTCAATGTGTAAATATAGTTGTTCTACTGTACACTAGATGGAATTAGTGCACAACTGCCCAATAACTCACTGAAACGAATTAAAAATCCAAAACAAACTCCGTGAAATAGGTTCATGACATAATACCCAATCACAAGCCAAAAGGCTACCGAGTTGATGGTAGAAATGTATGTATCAACCTTCTACCGCTTATAAAAGATTTTGTTGATACCAATGAAAAACATCAACACTTTCGGAGTATTTTTGTTGAATGTTTTCAATGGTCTGGGAGTATAATTGTGAACAGTACTATGTCTTTAATTGTTACGTGTTTGAATGTATCCTAAATATGTGGTGACGTTATTCACAGGATAAAATATCGTGATAATATGGTTAGTGATACTTTAAGTTCGCACATCTATTAAAAACAGGAGGTTCCAAGAACGTATATACCACTTTTATGGCCCTATGTTTTGACATTGAACATCTGTCGCTTCCAGCCACTTTAGCTTCAAACTGACATAACGTTTGAACAAATCATGGCATTGGCATGCTGTAAAGACCATTTGCCAGTACTTTGAGCCCGAAGTTATAAACTTCACAAGATTTTCAAATTTTCCAGTGCTATGGAAACAATTAGCATTCGATTTTGATGAGAAAAATACCCAACCAATAAACATATTTGCCCAAATATTAATTCCGGGAAGTAACAAACCATACCAACCAATTAGCATAACAATTCTTCGATTTCGGCAACCCCCCCCACCCCCCACCCCCCATAAAAATTTTGTAGTTTCGTTAATTCTAGAAGCACCTGAGATGAATTCTGAAGCTATCTAGTGAGGTGTGAAAGTAAATTTTTGTGTGTCAAATTTTCTAAGATGGGCTTTTTTTCTCTGAGAATATGTATCTCAGGCCCCCTATTCCTCAATTTTATTGACTTAAATTCAAACCATGAGGTCCTTGAACATGCGACACTTATATCAAATGCGAATTTATGAATGTGACCAAAATTAAGACTGCAAGTACATTTAGTAATTGATGTGGTATGAATGTTATCTTGCTGAGTGAAAAGAATAGTGCATCCAGGTTAAGATCCAGGATTTAGGGGAGCAAGCACCTCGCGGCCGGGGGGCCTGGGGCCCGCTGAAGGGCCCCAGAAGAAAGGGCCATTTTCATGTTCTGTGGTAGCTTCTTTTTTTCTCCTAAGTATAAATTTCACATACACATATAAAATCACCTCATTTTAATCAAGCAATTGTAATGAAATCCAAATTGATTATTTTTCACCATTAATACCAAATAATACCAATACCAAATTGATTCCCAATTCATTTAGTGACAGAAATGCATCAGAACTAATATATATTCCCGATACATGTGCGTCATATCCCAATCAAGTATTGTGATATTTCTGTACCGACACAACACCCCTAAAATTCCGATATTATTTTCTTTGCGGGGTGGGGGGGGAGGTGGGAAGAGATAAGATAAAATAAAATAAAACTTTAAGAAGTGGTGGGGCGAACAAGGCCCCCTTCCGTCCCTCATCCCCTGGATCTGCCTTTGGCCTTTATACTAGCAGAAATACATGTATTTCTGATAGTAGTTACCTTTTAAATCATCAGTAGATACATGAGAAGTATCACCAATTTTATTCAAATCTCTGAGCCAAAATTGGAACTTTCATGGGAACGGTCAACCATGCTAAATGAGGGGGGTCCAGTGGAAGAAAAAAAGAGGGGGGGGGGGGGGGGTGGAGGTCCGAAACCTTTCGACACCCCTCTCCCCAGATCCCCTCTTGTGGTCGACCATCGGCGGGGATATAACGGGATATTTTATGCATAGTACTGAATCTTTTGATGTTGGATCAGTTGGGTTTTGACCTGGAGTATCAGGTGAAAGGAACTCGCCCCCCCCCCTATCTACCCGCATGAAATGGATAGTTCATGGCGTCTATGTTGGTGTAAAGACCATATGTAAAAGTTGTCTACCTTTCGTAATTGTTCTGCCAACATCAGAAATTTAGCTCAATATTTTTGTTGCGCTACTGTATGCGTGTGTATTACGGTGAACCATCAACAAATATCGCAGAGTATTAATTTTGCGTAACCTCATTGAAATATTCAGAAATGTTATTTTTGAAAGTGCTGTGACCCTTTGTTGAGATTACTATATTTAGGACAAATGATAGCAGGCCCGGGCCGCCCATGCCTATCACCCGTGGGTCTGTTTTTACCCAAACTTCGAAGACTTCTCCAAAATACAAGTGCATCCATAGCATAACACACTACACACCACGCATGTGCACTGTGCTAATTAAAATCTCTGTGTACGGCCTCATATCCAGCCGGTGCACATCAACATCTACATGTAGGATGGTCCCCAAACACGCCCGTTCGTTCTGGCTGCCAAGTGAGTCATGTTTCTCCCTCTGGCCGTTTTCTAAACTTGTGATATGTTTTTACCCAAACTTAGAAGACCAGCGCGACGCGCTGGCAAATGATATGATATGAACCTTGGACCCTTCACTGGTACAATAATTGAGCGAATAATCTGGGGCATTTGACAGACACGCCTATCTGGCTCGTTGTATAGAATGTGGTGTTTTGTCAGATTGGACAACAGTGTTGTAAATGTAAATACATACAGTGTGTATATTGACTTGGTAATAATATAAACCTCACAACGAACAACAGTATTTTCTCCAATGTTTCCAGAATAAACTCTATTACAACTATTGCCAATGAGACGATATACACAATTTTGTGTGGTCAGCTTAACGCATAGACATGGATTTAGTCGGAAACCTACGTCTTTTGTCATCTGTCTTGCTTTGGATATCATTTTATACATTCAGTTTGTGTTATAGCTTCTGCCAAACGATAGGATGGTGGTGGACTGGTGTTCTACATCAGAAACATATATCCAGAGAGTTGGGAAATTACGAGTCTTCTGCACACATTATGCGAATTCGGTTCTGTTACAAACTTGATGCGTTCATAATGACACAAATCACCGACTACATTCTGGCCCATCATACCTTCACGGCGCCTGAGTATGTGTTGCAAGATGATGTTCATCTTCTGCAAATCACAGACAAAGATGCTATATTCATGCAACTTTCTCCAGAGGCGAAGGGTCCAGAAAACTACCCGTTCGCATCCATGGCTTTTGACACCTCCCCGAGGAACATAATCACAATGCCTCTGGAATCTTTTCACAAGCTGGCTGAGCGCATCACAATGAGAAACACCAAACTGGTCATCTTGCAAAGTGTTGGGCGATGTGGTGGTACTTTGATGTCTGATGTCTTTAGGTCAACTGGACGATGCTTTGCTCTGGGCGAGCCACAGGCTCTGACCAAAGCAATGCATCTGTTCGACTTGCATAAAGACTGGAGCAGAGATAAGAAAGTCAAATTGATCAGGGATGTCATCACACTCCTGTACAAACATTCTAAAAACTCAAGTGGCAAATTTCTGACCTGCGTCATGAAGCCCGTACCCCTGGCTATGCTTTATGTTGACTTGATAAAAGAAGCATTCCCGGATGCCATACAGTTCTTCCTTTACCGTGACCCTGTACAAGTTGCGCTTTCTTTCAGAAAATGTATTGAAGGAATACCTTCATTTGGTGTCCTATTTCGACTGTTACCACGAGTTCCTGGAGTAGCGGCATACCACTTATGGTTCTGTGGATACATGTACGATTTGTTTCAAGGCTGGTACCCAAAGTTATCTATGGACATAGAATGGGGCTACTGGACGCAGGGAAAAACCGTCCAGGCATACATCAGAAGTCGTGAGGATGGGCTCCAAATTCATGCTATCCGCTATGAACAGGCATGCAAAACGCCAAGACAAACAGTGTCCAAGGTGTTCAAAATCTGTGGATTGTCGCCAGACTTGATCCAAGATGCTGTGAAAGCTTTTGAATGGGATTCTCAGCGTGGCTCAACCATAAGCAAGGACAGTCTGGGCAAGGCAGTACTGCATGAACTACACATCACTCAAGAAATCCGTGACGTCATGATCAAGACATCTCAAGAACTGGGCATTCCTGTCCCAGACGATTGGGATGACGACTTTCTTCTTCCAGGTACCATATGATGACCCTACTTCGAAATTTTGGGTGGAGGATGTTACCCTGATGGCTGCCTGAACGCGCATCTATGGGCAATTTGGTACATAATAGAATACGTTTATGTTTGTTTCCCTCAGCCTCATGAACATATATACATTGTACGTCATCTGTAAGTGTCATCAAGATGTCACTTACAGTTCAATAATGGACTAACATAGTCTATGTACATGTGATGATCACAAGAAAAAGCAAGTTGCAATTTATAAGTACGCATTCGTGTAGCTGTGTGGGTATATGTTTCAAGTGACAATGTATTTCTTTCAAGTTGTAGATGTATACAGCATACATGTCTAGTTAGGGATATAGTTATGCATATTTCATGAAGGTCATACTACCTCGATTTTTGTTTCTACATTCATGTTCATTTTATCGTTCGTATTTTTCACTATCATAAACCATTAAGAAAATGCATGTACATTATGATTACCACACTCATTGAGTTTCTCTAAAAATCTGTACAATGTACTCTTTGTGTCAGTAGGTGTGTGATGATATTCTTAGGACTGGTGATTGTTTAGTCCAAGATTTAATTGTATTTCACATATATTAAAATATATATAATTCTGCGTACCTCATCCCCATGATGACTTGGATCAATACCTCATACACAGCCCTTTTAGGCTGGAAAATCATAACGTTTTAAATATTACTGTGTTGATCATCATAACCCTCCATGACCTACTAAACTCCTACGAACAAAAGGATCAATGTGACATCGCTATATTAGATTTTTCGAAAGCATTTGATACCGTCCCACATACTAAATTTTTCATATACTCCACAATTATGGTATTTCTGACATAGTACACAAATGGCTCACCTCGTTCTTAACTCAACGAAATATGAAAGTAGTGGTTGAAGTTGAACAATCGGACTCGGTACCGGTCGAATCAGGAGTACCACAGGGTACAGTGCTAGGTCCTATTCTTTTTCTGTGCCACATAAACGACCTTCCAGATTGTGTTTCGTCAGAGGTTCGATTGTTCGCCGACGACTGTCTGCTCTACAGGCCCATTAAAACAGCAAATGATCACCAAAAACTTCAAAACGACCTGAAACAACTTCAAAAATGGGCAAGTGACTGGGGCATGCGTTTCAATGCCACAAAAATGTTACTAAGGATATCATGTCCATCAAGAATAAAACAGACCATATGTATACCCTAAATGACCACCTGTTACAACAAGTAAACATGTACCCTTACCTCGGTGTTACACCATCGGACGACCTTAAGTGGGCCCCCCATATCTCAAATATCACCAGTAAAGCCTCACCCAAACTAGGATTTATTCATCGAAATTTAAAGTCATGTCCCACTTCTACTAAACAGCTAGCATACATTTCACTAGTTAGATCAACATTGGAATATGCATCCAACGTATGGGATCCATACTACTTCCGGTTTTCAGAATGGACAACATCCGGTATATCGAGAGTTGTTTACTGTAGAAACAAAGGGGAAGAAATCGGGACCTAAGAGAAACGCCGGTATGGACAAAATTCCGGTATATACAAGAGCCGGTTTCGGCAGAGTACACTGTACCAAAAAGATATAGACAGCATCGAAAAAGTTCAACGTAAAGCAATTATATTTATTACAGGTGATTACACAAGCAGACACAATGGTGCAATGACTAACATGATGCAAACACTTAACCTAAGTACACTCCAACAAAGGCGCAAACAAAATAGATTGGTATTCTTGTACAAAGTAGTCAATGGCATGGTACCGGCTATCAAGGCAAACGATTATATACTTACGTCTAGACCTAGGCGTCAATTTAAACCCAAAGGACACCATGATTTCGAGTACAGTAACATCCTTAATAAATTTGTCACAAACAATTCACAAAGTTTCAAGCCCATTCTAGGCAAAACCAAACAATTCACTAATTCATTCTTCGCACGAACACTTCTGGATTGGAATCAGCTAGACAATAGTATAGTCGAATCTAAATCCACTGACACCTTCCGCACAGCAGTTCATCAGTACTGCTAAGCAGTACATCGCTGCTCTCTCTCCCCCGGTGCTTAAATGCCAGAATTGGCTTCTGTACTGTAAATTTTCAGATCCAGATTCAGATTCAGATCTGGTACACTGACGAGTATGTCGTTGTTTGGCGTCTGGTGTACCTCTGTCCAAAACTTCAATATCAAATATGTGAGATGTGAAATTTGCTCGAAAATAGTGGAGGGCTTTTATATTTGAATTGGTTGGGCTTGTTCATTGCTATCGGGAGCTTGTATGTATTTTTATCTTTCAATAACCTCGTACTTGACTTGAAGCTGATCTTGTACGACGATGCGACATTATGACTACACCAAGTTTGCCAATGCAGTTTGCCAATGCAGCGAAAAGCTTGGAAGATGACACTACGGAGCTGCCCTAAATATTCGCCTAATTGAAACTGTATACCTTTTGTGAAGTCGCTAGAAACATGTTTTTTCCTTAGTACAGAATAGCACTTGAATTCATTTCTTGTTTTCGTGATCTGGTTAACTTACATATATTTATGTATTTATTTTGTGCATGAATCCTTCAAAATAAGTATAACATTTACATCTTGAAATGTAATTCACCCACCCGACATATATCTGAATATTGGCATTTCATCCATATGTACCACTTGACGCCCGCTACCTAGGGTGCAAACGCCCCGCATCTGAGCACTGTCACAACTTCGCCCACAGATTGTGACAAGATTCAGAAACTATATCTCTCCTGTTTAGCCCACTTCTCTTTCGAAGCTCGTGCGTTACAACACTGACGCAATGTCTTTGCTCGCTCCACTATAGTGTAACAATGGCCATAGCGCACACCCTTGCCCTCGTGCCCTGTGGTTTCCTGAGTTGTCTCAGAGCAAGCGAGGCGAGAGAACTATGCACTCCCAGTCCCCTTTTTTCTTGCTAGAAGACCCGCGAGGGACCCGGGGACAAACCCAATTGGGGCCTACTTTGTTCGGGGGCTCGCACACTCATGGATTGGTAGTCTCTCATTCTGGGATGGTGTGACACAGGCTCAGGCAGACCATCGGGCTGTCCCGGGTTCTTTCCCCGTGGCGGACTGTCGGCGAGCCAGCCAGCAACACGCCCACGTGAACGTGTTCCCGAAGCCGCACGCTTGGTTTTGGGCTCGTCACACCGGGCTACATTACCATGAAGATGTAATGTCTGAGTACTGTATCGTGGCCGGATATGTTTAGCGGACTGTTACCTGGTTGTCAAATTTTAAACAAGGTGTTCCAGAAAGGATGATGACCTGGGAAGGTCATTTGCCGAAATGGAAGGTGTGCTGAGTGTTTGGAATCCAATTAACCTTTGAATTTAGACATTTTGGAAGTACCTCTGAAGAGGGTTGCCGGTTGCCCTTGCCAACCGCCACCATGGATCCGCAGGGATTCGAGGCAGGGCGGAGCTGCGGGGAGTGACTCCGATGATGTCACCGCATAGGACGCTGATGAGGCTAGACACTAGCCTTCGTTCTTCTGTTCCTCGCTGACTTCTTCGGTGAGGACAGCCGCCTCGACTCCTTCACAGGAGGCGAAAAAGCGTACTTTCCCTGAGGAGGAGGCGGCATCCCTGGTGGTGTTCGCAGGGGCTCGGTGGGCGAACCCTGCTATGTTGGTCTTTGCGGGGTTAGATGGATGTGGGAAGACCTTCCGCCTGCAGTTCTGCTACTGCGGCTATCATCTCAACCCAGTGCGTGTTGTTGGCCACAGGTCTGCTCACCCCATTTCCTGACCAAAATTGGGTAGAGTGCCAGCTCCAACGCAGCGTCAGAGTGGCACGCGTCAACATGACCGAGGGCGGACGAGATGTGTCATCGAGACCCTCTCGCAGACAAGCCTGAGCAGCCTCGGCTTTGTGTACTTCCGCTTCGACCTCGGCGGTGGCGGAACTTTGCGAGGACTCGGCAGCCTTAGCAGTGGCCATTCCTTCATGGGAAGCCTGCAGCTCGTGGTCAGTCGCCAGAGCCAGGTAGCTCTCAAGGCTATGCCAGGTACCTTCCATCAGCCTCTGGTCGTGTGCGAGTGTGCACGTGATGCAATAGGCTTCCACTCGGTACCAGAGTAGCTTTTCCAGAGAGTGATCCATCTCTGCCAGAGAGTGACAATGAGGTACTCCACGGTGCGGGTGAGCCTCTCTCGCTGGCGGTGATCCTAGAAGTACTCTTCTCTTGAGCGCTGCTTCCGGAACATGTGCGCGTGAACGTGCTGCTGGCTGACTCGCCGTTGGTGTGCCATGGGGATAAAAACCCGGGCAGCCCAACGGTCTGCCAGAGCCTCTGTTGTACCATCCCAGGGCGAGAGATCACAATCCATGGAGGCGGATCAAAGTAGCCCCCTCCTAGGCCCCCAACTGGAATTGTCCCCGGGTCCCTAGTGGGTCCTCTAGCCAGACAAAGGGGAGTGGGAGCGCATGGCCGTGCTCACCGTCGTCTTCTCGCCTTGCTTGCTCTGAGACAATTCAAAGAAAACCAGACGGGCGAGCAAAGACAATGCGTCGCTAGGTGACTCATGAGCTTCGAACGTGAAGCGGCCTAAACAGGTGAGGTATGTTGTACCATCACGGCCAAACTCCTGTCACAATCTTTGGGCGAAATCGCCACATATAGATTAGTCCATACTGGAGTTAACACATTTTTACGGTGATGCCATATTATACTATTCTTGGAGCCAAACCCTCAAAATTACATTTTAAAATACATGAAAAATCACAATGTTCCGACTGAATCCAAATGAGCCAATTGTCAAGAAATGAGTCAATTTTCAGGAAAGGTACATAGACGACGTTCGATCGTATGACAAATTTTATTAATAAATTTCCAATAAATAAATTCACTGAGATATCATTAACATTTTCATGTTCGTTATATTCCACATACTATTCTAGGGCCGTTTTGTTTCCAAACTTGGTCTTTCTGGTGCACAATTGACACATTATTCAAACATACATGCCACAGTGCATTTTATCTATCGAAAATATTACCATTCATAATAATTACCTCATATATTTACCTGCACTACTTGAAGGTAGTTGGCATGTTCGTAGAGGGTATTATTGTACCCAAATTTCGGACGCTGTCTGCCAACATATTCTGTATTAATACTTACATTCGCTACCTGCACAACACGATGTTCGCCATTAGTTACAATACTCGGGGGATTCACCATGCTTCTATCCTTTTATCGTCAATCAGTCTGACCTCTCATTCTGATTTTCTTTGCATGTTACATCATGGTTTGGCAAACTGATAAATAACTGCATTGTGACACGCAGTGCATGCAAAACAAGGTACCGTTCCAATTTTCTACTAAATACGAAAAATTTGTTTCCAATCATAGAAAATGAGCATAGCTCCGATGGGCGTATTTTGAATGTGCAAGCAATATGATTATTCAGTGCCAGGCTGTTGACCACAGCATTAGTCTAATTACTTTGTATGGATGATTGTTGTTTTAAAAGTATTGATAGTGACCAGCGCAAATTCGCATTGAGGTGAATAAGTCACATCACCATTCGGAAGGTCTGTAAACTTGTTTTACATGCAATGTTGTTCCTTGAGTATCATTATAGTTACCAGTACTGAAGCGATGAATCATCACTTGTCTTTGATGATTGGTCGGAACTGTACTGAATCAAGCGTTCGATTACGTTTTTGGAAAATTTCAAATAAACATGACGGCATATTTCTTTGCCATGCTCTGTTCACAACGTTCGAGATCCAAGAAAATCTGTCTGTTTTCGACAGTGTTTATAGCAAGGTGCATACATGGCGACCACACACCAGAACAAATAAAGGACATTGTAATTTAGACACTCAACAATTGTCGTTAAGATTTTTTCTGACATCATGGTATGCAAAGTTATGTGAATTTACGTACAATTAGATTTCAATGCATAATCGATGATTGATTGAAAAAAAAACATTAAATCATCAAACGTTGTCAACGATTTGACTTCCCAACACTAGTTAACAGCGCAATAGAAACCGGGTAGAGAAAACTAATTATCTGGTGGCTATGTTCGTCTCTCAACACTAAATCAGCCTTATCGTCCATCTGTTCACGAGACAATAACTCTTCGAAATTTTTACAAAATATTTTAGGGTCATTGGCATGTAGTCAGTGATGTATCTAGATAAATTAGTGTGGTGAACACATTACGAGCGGGAAAGCATTCTGGCTTGCATGAAGCATTAGTTCTTCACACTGGCAAACAACACGACGATGTACACGTTGAGATACACAACCATGTGGCTCGTGTTCATGAAAAGTAGTATTAAAGTGATATTGGGAGGAAGTTGTGGATTTTGCCATACAATTCTGACCGAACGAAGAAAACATAATAGTTATATATCTGCACTTGTTTGCCCAAACAGATGCCTCTTTCTCACTGATTTCGTTGCGAGTTTCTGTCGGAGATAATTTGAGTTTGTTAACATGACCGCCATTCTTGGTGCTTTGTATCCCTTGATGCATTAATCAGATACTGTTCTCGTAAATAGAGCGTAAACTGTGTCAGGTCAGAGGTGAATCTGAGTGGTGCAAAAACAAAAATAATGCGTGATTTATCCATCTGATCAAGCATACCTTGTTTCGTAACCTATTTTTTCTGAGACCACAAACATATTTGTTGTTGATTTGGAACAAATATGTTTCTCCCAATATCACTTTAACTCCGAATTTATGTTTGAAAGAATATTTGTATTGATCTTGAGTATAGCCGTGAACGGCACTGCGCTTTTACCATTCTAAATATGTGGTGATGTTATTCACAGGGGTGAAATATTGATAATATAGTGAATGATGCCTTAAATTGGCACATGTATTGAAAACAGGAGGTTCTAGAAAAGTTTTCGCTGCCATAAATTCGTTTACAATAAGCGTGTTATGTTCCCGTTTATGCATGGTGGGAAGTGTTTTCACATGGCTAACGAGCGGGCTTCTTGGATACCAGTTAGTTGATGTCTGCCTGAGGCGATCGAACGATACATTCCAGAAAACAGTTGGTAATTATTGGCGAGAAGTACAATCTACTGATCGTTATAAACGACGGTATTTATATTATGATTTGTGTGAGCTTTTCATAAGTAATGTTGGAGCACAGTGATGATCGTCATAAAATCCAGGACCGTATTGGTCTGAATGAATTGTCTTGATAATTGAAAGGTATATATCCCAGTGTGGGATGAGTCATATATGCTTAAATCTTGAACATCTTGCATATTAATCGCCATGCGTTTCTAACATATGACAGCTTTTGTCAAAATTAAAGTCGTAAAGACAAGAATGTATTTGACTTCAATAATCTCCACTATACAAAATACTCCTATTCTTTCAGTATTTAAAGAGCATTACCCCCACGACCGATTCGTGAGCCAAATTTCCAATGTGCATGAATGGAAAATATATGACCCATTTAATTTGCCTACAAGCAACTACTGCCAAATGGCGTTAACTTTATGACCATTGCTAGTCATACTTCCCGATGTAATGGCTGGGTTATTGGTCACAGTCTGAACATTTAGCACCGTCTACGATACCCAAAAGTAATGATATTCTCCGACCTTTGAATTATTATAACAAAATATAGATGAATAAAACTGGCACCTTAATGTGATTTCGTTATTCAAGATGAAAAGTCTGGCGTCATATTTGTACAAAATTCTTCCCAGGCATTAAAATGAGAATAGTCTCAAAAATATTTCCAGACCGTTTTTTCACATAAGGCCGACTCCGTTGGATATATCTTCATAACTTTCATGTATTTGCTTGATTCACAAAACTCACTGAACGAAGTTTCTTCCCCCAAAATCCATATGACTGAATTAGTGGTCGTACACTCTCTTCTGTGATATTAGCCAGTATAATGTAATTACAAATGTAAATCGGAACTGATAGAGTATAAATTCGGTGAAAAAGCATTCGGATCCATTATATGTTCATATCTGTTAGATATTAGTATAATTCATATGAACGACTTAAAACAGTAGCTGTGCATGGGAACAACAACCCAATTTGATTTCAACTCGTCCTGTAAAATTATTTTATGATCATGAAGTAATTGTATTGCTTTCAGGTACAGTAGATTCTACTAACGTGTGACAATTGCACCGGATAAATGGTCAAGTGGTGGTCTTGGGTCGTTATTTAAACCAGGACTTACAGAGTGGTAAATGCTCCATAAATCAGTCTCAACTCGTTGCATGTTATCGCCCATTTTCACATCAAACAAAGTGTCTTTCACATGCCTGGAATGCTGAATGTTCCTGAACTGAATTTCCATGCATGCGCAAGGCACTGATTCGTCATCGACAACTTATCACCGGATATTTCAATAACGACCACAAAACAGAAAGAAAATTATTTCTGCATTCAGATGCTTATAAAACGGTAATAACGACATGGCCTGTCGAGAAAAGGTGATTGGTTGGTGATGTTATCAACTGAATGGCTTGTAATAAACATGAGATGTCGAATGAAGTTGAAACTAGACATGGGGTGATTCTTCAATTCGCAGTGAATGGGGTATAGAACATAAATATGCGTTAACTAGTTCAGCGTTCATCAGCTGGTTACTGGATGATAATCATGTTTTTAGGTTACCGGTCCTATGGTCTGATAACCTATTGGCATGGCGTTGCGTCCGTCATCCGGCGTCGGTGTCGTCGGCATTGTCCGTCCACATTTTTATCTTTAAAGTTTACAATGGGATCTTTCTGAAATTTTGCACAAAAATACCTAGAAATATTTCAAGAAGGGGTTATTTTTTTGTTCTTTGATTTTCACATTTTTCTCAAAATGGCGGCCATTTTCGCCCAAAAAACAGCCAATTTCTGACTTCTGCGGCCAATTTCTCAAAAACCTTTCAGACAATTTTGAGATTTTTATTTCAAAAGATTGCTCTCACATACCTCTGTGATTTGTATAAGTTTCGTTGTCCCTGAATCGCCGGTCTGCATGGGGCGGCCATTTTCATGTTCTCGAAGGGTCCCAAATAGGACTTTCCCATATTAAGTTCTCCTATGCTTTATAATGGGACACATTATGCCTAATATCTCACTTATTATTGAGATTAGAGACCAGGAATCAATTATGGACACATGGGAAATGATTTATGCTGATTATTGTCATGACCTTGAATTTGACCTTTGACCTCATTTTCAAGATCAGAGCACAAAATGGCTAATTTCTCGCTTATCGTGGACTTTACAGCTTAGGAATTAATTGTGCACATATAGGAAATGATATAATCGGGATTTTCTGATGACCTTGAATTTGACCTTATATTCAAGGTCATAGAACAAAACAGCTAATATCTCGCTTTTTATCCACTATACAGCTTGGGACTAAATTGTGAACATATAGAAAATGACATATGCCAAATATTCTGATGACCTTGAATTAGACCTTTCAAGTTCAAAGAAGAAAATGGCTAATATCTCACTTTTTTCGACTTTACAACTTGAGAGTCAATTGTGGGCAGATAGAAAATGATATATGCTGAATATTGTCATGACCTTGAATTTGAACTTTGACCTAATTTTCAAGGTCAGAGTACAGAATGGCTAATATTTCCCTTATTATCAACTTTACAGATTAGGTATCAATTGTGGAAATATAGGAAACGACATATGCTGAATATTGTCACGACCTTGAATTTGACCTTTGACCTCATTTTCAAGGTATCATAGGATAAAATGGCTAATAATTTGTTCATTATCAACTTTACAACTAGTAAAGGATTTGTAGGATTCAATTGTGGACATACAGCAAATGATATATGCCAAATATTCTGATGACTTTTAATTTGACTTTTGATATCATTTTCAATGTCACAGAACATAATGACTAATATATCTCTTATACAGTTTAGTAAGCAATTATGAACGTATAAGAAATCAAATATGCTGAATACTCTCATGACTTTAAATTTGACCTTGACCTTATTTTCAAGGCCACAATATAAAATAGCTATTATATATAAAAGATATATATATATAAATATATATTGTCCAGTAAACTATCTTAGCCCTAGGCTAATTTTTACTGATTTTTATTGCAAAATGTTGTTTTACGTTTGTTATTGGCATCATCAAAATCTGACTGTATTCGTGGTAATAGATTGATACTTACATTCATACCACTGAGTCGGTGTCACTGCTGGCGGACGTTAGATCTGTCCCCGAGGATACCATCAACTCAGTAGCCTTCTGGCTTGTGATTAGGTACTTATGTACTTGTCATGTATCTGTTCCATGGGGTTTGTTTCGGATTTCTAAATTATTTTCATAGGTTGTTGGGCAGTTGTATACCAAATCCATCAAGTGTACAGTAGAAACAACTATATTTAACACTGTCTGCCCCTGATGACGCCAGTGTGTCCTTGGATAAACTATTTGGTCGGGCTTTGTTTCTATTGCAAAATGTTGTGTTTTACGTTTGTTATTGGCATCATCAAGATCTGACTGTATTGGTGGTAATAGATTAATACTTACATTCATACCACTGAGTCGGTGTCACTGCTGGCGGACGTTAAATCTGTCCCCGAGGATACCATCAACTCAGTAGCCTTCTGGCTTGTGATTAGGTACTTATGTACTTGTCATGTATCTGTTCCATGGGGTTTGTTTCGGATTTCTAAATTATTTTCATAGGTTGTTGGGCAGTTGTATACTAAATCCATCAGGTGTACAGTAGAAACAACTATATTTCACACTGTCTGCCCCTGATGACGCCAGTGTGTCTTTTGATAAACTATTTGGCCGGGCTTTGTTTCTATTGCAAAATGTTGTGTTTTACGTTTGTTATTGGCATCATCAAATTCTGACTGTATTGGTGGTAATAGATTGATACTTACATTCATACCACTGAGTCGGTGTCACTGCTGGCGGACGTTAAATCTGTCCCCGAGGATACCATCAACTCAGTAGCCTTCGGGCTTGTGATTAGGTACTTATGTACTTGTCATGTATCTGTTCCATGGGGTTTGTTTCGGATTTCTAAATTATTTTCATAGGTTGTTGGGCAGTTGTATACTAAATCCATCAGGTGTACAGTAGAAACAACTATATTTCACACTGTCTGCCCCTCATGACGCCAGTGTGTCTTTGGATAAACTATTTGGTCGGGCTTTGTTTCTATTGCAAAATGTTGTGTTTTACGTTTGTTATTGGCATCATCAAAATCTGACTGTATTGGTGGTAATAGATTGATACTTACATTCATACCACTGAGTCGGTGTCAATGCTGGCGGACGTTAAATCTGTCCCCGAGGATACCATCAACTCAGTAGCCTTCTGGCTTGTGATTAGGTACTTATGTACTTGTCATGTATCTGTTCCATGGGGTTTGTTTCGGATTTCTAAATTATTTTCATAGGTTGTTGGGCAGTTGTATACTAAATCCATCAGGTGTACAGTAGGAACAACTATATTTCACACTGTCTGCCCCTGATGACGCCAGTGTGTCTTTGGATAAACTATTTGGTCGGGCTTTGTTTCTATTGCAAAATGTTGTGTTTTACGTTTGTTATTGGCATCTTCAAAATCTGACTGTATTGGTGGTAATAGATTGATACTTACATTCATATATGATCGATGATATTATGGAGGTTCAGTCATTACAGATGAATAGTCGGTCGTCACGCTCTTGAAAATGTTTGGGGATTGGCATTGTTCCTTTGATATATAAACCCACACTGGTGGTCAAACACTCTGGTTATTTGAACGAAGCAATTGCTACGTGGATGCTATTTTGTATTGACCAATCAAAATGTCCGAGACTGAACTCCAAATGAGCCAATTGTCCCTGAATTGCCTGTGATTATGTGTATCATAAGTCACTTGTATTGGATATGTCGGCACAAAAGGCATATATACGATGTTTGATTTATGAGTAATACTCATAAATATGTCCCATATAATATTTACTATTTCCAATAATGAAGTTTTTTGGTACATAAGTCATTTATATAGCCATCTCGTCATAATTTACATGTAGTTTTGAACCTGCTTGGAATTTCAAGTTTGGCCATTTGTAGTGCATATTGCACCTACTATTTTATCCTCTTATAGTCACTTTCAGTTACTTTCACTTCCTGTATTTAATACTTTCAGTAACGTGTTTAGAAGTTGTCAGCATGTTTGTGAAGGACGACTTTCTTTGGATTCTGTTTGTCAACATGTTCTAGATAAATACTTACGTTCGTTATCTGCCACCACACTTTGGTCGCTATTACTTACAATATTCCCAGGGTTTTTGATGATTTTATTGTTTCATCATATATCAGTCTGACTTCTCATGCCGATTCCCTTGCCATATTACATCATGGTTTAGCAATGTCATAAATAACTACATTGTGGCAAGTAGTGCGTACAAAACAAGGTGCAGTTTTCAAATTTTCCAACAAATGTGAGACGTTCGTTTTCACTCAGTATTGGGGTATTTTAAGTGCGTGAACATTATGAATTTTTGCTGCCAGTTTATTGGCCACAGCATTTTTTGACAGTCTGAATACTTGACATATGGATGATCGTTGTTTTCTGGGGATGAAATAGCCACATCACCATTCTACAGGATGAAACATACCATACATGTTACTCTACACTATACGTATCCGGCAGCTGTGTCCATTTATATCCATCTCTCCACAGTAAATCAGCCTTATCGTCCACGTTTCTGCGAGTAAATAACTCTCCAAACTTTTACCAAGAAATCAAATAATTTAGAGTCATTTATCTGCGATTGGACCACATAAAGTGCTAATCGCATGTAGTTAGTGATGTATCTGAATAAATCGGTGTAGTGAACTAATTCGGAGCGGAAAGCATTATATCTAGAAAAAAGGCGTCAGTCTTTCACACTCTCAAATAGTAAAACGATGCACAAAACCATGCGCTCGTGGGAGGTAGTATTGTCTCTGAAAATGGGTGAACAAAAAACGATACTTCTAATGCCCCGGATATTTAACCGTGAATGGTTTATTACATGTTTGAGTGTTTTGTATATTGAATGTATCCTTATACATATAAGTTATATACCACAGGGGAAAATATCAGTAATGTGGTTAATGATGCCTTAAGTTGGCATATGTATTCAAAGCTTGAGCTTCTGGGAACGTTTACACTGCCATAAATTTGTTTAAAACTGACACTTTTTCGGTGATGCCAGATAATACATGGAAAATCGCAATGTTCCGACTGAATCCAAATGAGCCAATTGTCAAGAAATGAGGCAATTGTCAGGAAATGTACATAGACGACGTTCGATCGTATGACACAATTTTTACTATTTAATTTCCAATAAATTAATTCACTGAGAGATCATCAACAGTTTCATGTTCGTTATATTCCACATGTTGTTCCAGTGCCGTTTGGGTTCCAAACTTGGTCTTTCTGGTGCACAATTGACCTATTATTCAAACATGCACCGCAAGTATTACCATTCATAATTACCTCATATATTTACCTGCACTACTTGAAGGTAGTTGGCATGTTTGTAGAGGGTATTATTGTACCCAACTTTCGGACGCTGTTTGCCAACATGTTCTGTATTAATACTAGTGGTGGATCACTGTTCCATTGGGTGGAACAGTGATCATGCAGGCTCATGTATTACGGGAGAGAGTCATAGCCCATATGGGTGGGGTCAGGGGCCCGTCCAGGGCCCCAGTAACTGAAGGGGTTTAGATGTTCTCTAGTTGATTCTGCGACTTTTAAGGACATCAAACATAGTCTCCAGATCTGAAGAAATACATCTGACTTGACTTGACTTGAAGATTTTCGTGTGATTTTTTTGGAAAATGAGATTTAGATTTTCACTGAGCAATCCATGACATTAGGCCATTATATTTTTTCATTGATTGTTTCACAAACCCGCCGACTCCCCATAAAATTGGCCGATAAGAAATGAATTCAGCAGTTCCTCTTTTTATTTTTATTTTACCCACCACATGGAAAAATGCACAGATAAAAATATGCAGCATCAAAATAGTAATTCTTTGCCTTCATGGTTTTGCGAAGGAATATAATCTCTTTTTAGTAATTCAAACCGATTATATGTATGTTTGTCTGCCTGTGCTTTCGACTATGGTTTTGCTACAATGATGTGCTTATAGTTCTTTCCAGATATCACGGACATGTCCCGTTGGAATATAACTGATAATCCATATATTTAGATTATTCAAGGGTGCAATATTCAAGGATCATTTCTTTATGTACTTTCATAGGTAGATCTTCAGAATTTGAGCCCGTATGTATTATGTAACTTTTACACTCAAACTTTCAAAGAATTTTGGCAACTATGTTGAACTTAAAATTTGGTCTCCCAACTCTCAGTCATCATGGCCACATTGTCTCATTATCATATGGTATAGTCACCAGGTGCAGCACTGCGACAGTTTTCTGAATCGTCTAGATCTGTGGAAAGTACATGATGAAATATGAAAATGAACCAGGAAATGAAATGTGATAAGATATTTTTTTGCTTTTGATAAAACCAACAAACTGCAATGTGTTTTATGATGGTTAGTGATTCCCCGATGTTATCACTTTGTATTAATTTCAGTACATAGACGAGTTGAATTTTGATATTTTACTCACTGCCACCCAAAGACATTCATTGAAAGCAAGCTGAAAATTTGGTAAACCATGTCTTGGTAAACCATGTTGGGTTCTGACAGAACTGAATTGTGAAAAAAAGCTTTTTCCATCTCTATGCTCATATTAAAGGTGAGATTTGACTATGTGTTAATACCCAGAGGTATCCCTGGGCTGCATAAACGCACATGTGGGTCTCTGCGCACAAGCCCGCTGGTAAATGCAAGTGTAAGAAATGAACAATTCTCGCTGCTGCATTTTTTTATTAGCCCGACCACAAATTTTCAGCAACTTTTATTTTTATTCCTTCCTACCGACCGACTTGGAATTTTTAAAGCAAAAAAGTTCGTAAAACAATTAATAAAAAATGATGGCCTTACATTCCATCGATGATCGGACATGTCGTCTGACACATATGAACTGAGACATGGTTTTTTAAATAATATCACCGTAACTGTGGAGTTTGATGATCAGATAAATCATTTTATACGTTTCTCCAAAACGAACATTTGTGTGTTCCGCTTGACAAACACTGGCTGCTGCCTACATTTATTCTCTGTTAAAGTTGTAAGTATGTTATAAATAGATGAACGACCATGTAAAAAAAATATTATGATAACGACCACGATCTTCCCCGACAGATAAACCGAACGTAAAGCCACAGAACCACGCGTTGTTTGTTTTGCTTTGCATGTGGGCGGGTATATGCACTGGCGCGAGTAAGGCCGCCCACGACAGAGGCCAGAGGCAGTCGGTTGTAACGGCGAAGTGGTATAAAGCCATTCTTGCAGTATGTGTCGAAGATCATTTGACATGTTCCCCACAGCACAGATGTCAGAGAACACACAAACTGCAAAGTGTAATTGCATAATATCCATACATGCACACCATTACGCATAATTAGGGCTACATATTTCCCTCCTAGCCGTAATGCACATAATATCTATTGGTGTGACGAATTTGTATGGTTTCCAGTAATTCACATGCTTAGATATCTCCCGATAATGTAGCCACATCAACAGTAAATTATAATAATTTGTACACAACATACAAACAGGATTCCCGAGAGAAATCGACCAAAAAAGACGTATCCTGAAGCCACTCGTGAAAAGAGCAAAGGAGCTGAAAAGACAGGCCACCGTGGTACAGGACAGACTCCTGGTAGATGGTGTATAGTACACAGTCGATACGCTGAATGACCTGCCATTTGATTTCTCTGACATAGCAACCATGGACACAAAAACACACGTCTTGTTCGGGGGACGACTCTCAATCTACAGTAATTTCCATCCCCATCAGTTCACTGTGGACGAGATTACCTACAGTTGCAATGAACAATATTTTCAAAGCTGTAAAGCCAAGCACATGAAAAACTACCCCGCCGCAGCAGAAATCATGATGGAGACGGACCCAGCCTCAATGAAACGAATTGGAGACTCTCTAAAGGGTGATCCCAGAGGTTGGGACAAAGTGGCCAACGAACACATGTTCGAGGGGGTGTACGCAAAATTCTCCCAAAATCCTGATCTCAAAACAGCAATCATCGCTACTGGTTCCCGCAAGTTCGTTGAATGCAACGCATACGATCACGTGTGGGGAATTGGACTCTCTCTCCACGACAAACAGGCAGACAACGAGCGGCAGTGGAAGGGTGAAAACAGACTGGGACAGATCCTGGACCGCGTCCGAGACAAACTTCAGAAAAACTGAAAAGGGCGAACCCAATAAAATGGACTCAGTCATACTAGTTGAACAGTGTTTCCATACAGTGACCATGACTAATGATCGCAATTTCAATGCATGTTTTGCCTATGTATATGCACGTGTATTTACTGTAAATATTTAAGTTTTTCTGACACAGTGACCCACATATACTAGTATGTAAACACAAAAAAACAACAAACAGCAACTGAAACTCAAAATATAGATTAACAGCTCGTTAGTTAACTGCTCAATGACACGGAGTACTGAGCGCGACCCCACGTTTATGGTTCCATGAGTCTGTAAACACTGGTAAACCAGAACGCTTTTACGTGTTTCCAACTCCTTGTGTCATGTCATCGAAACCCAAGTGAATATATGGTATTCGCAAACTATCATGCCTATTTTCATATATAAATACTTCATGTCTCTACAAAAATTATGTATAGTATATAGATTTCCATACTAACTGTGAAACACACACACACACATATTATCTTATGTAACTTGTATAGGAAAAATATGGTGACAACTCAGTCTAACATTTTTGCTATATCTGCAAACACAACCGCAATGAGCACTTCGGGAGCATGGGTTGATTTGGGGATGGGGATGGACAGGGATTGGTGCTTGGATACTATCGCGTTTTCCCAACTGCTTGTTAGTGCAACGTGTTTCCAACTGCTTCTGATATGTCATTGAATCCAAAGTGAATATATTGTACTCGTAAACGATCATGCCTAGTATATATATATATATCAATACTTCATGTCTCTACAAAAACTATGTATAGTATATCGATTTCCATATTAACTATGAAACACACACACACATACATATAATCCTGTGTAATTCGTATAGGAAAAGGATGGTGACAACTCGGTCTAACCTTTTTGCTATATCTGCAAACACAACCGCAATGAGCACTTCGGGACCATGGGTTGTTTTGGGGATGGGGATGGGGATGGACAGGGATTGGTGCTTGGGTAGTAGAATGTCACAGCCACGTAAACAACCACATTGGATCATGTCATCATGCCACTGCCTCCTGAGTTGTGTGGTTCACTCGTACAGCCGGTGGGAAGGATCAAGGAACATTCTTCAGTAAAATGGAAGCCGTAGAAACTGATGAATTATATCACTATAAAGACTTGAATTCCGTATTAAATCGCGACACTGGCGAAGTCAGCAATGACACAAATATACTGCAATCCATCACCAGTGATTACTATGATATAGACAGTATTACTGAGTATCTAAAAGAAATACCACTTAGCACTAGCATCAAAGCAATGCACATGAATATACAATCACTCCCCGCTGAACATGATCAAATTAAAATATTACTTGAACATCTCAGGCGATACGACAATGAATTTGACTATCTGATGTTGTGTGAGACATTTCCACATGCCAACAATGCTAATTTGTGTGACATACCGGGTTATACTCTTGCTTATAAAAACAGATCAAATAAAAGTCGTGGAGGGGTTGCAATATATATAAAAACGGATATCACGTTTAAAATCAGAGAAGATATCTCAATTTTCGACGAAGGGGTATTTGAATCCATATTCATAGAAACAAGCGACAACCATATAATAGGTGAAATATATAGAATCCCGAATAGCGATATCAACAAAACATTACATTACTACGACACAATATTCTCGAAAGTAAAAGGAAACAGAGTTCTTATTGGCACTGATCAGAATCTTGATTTACTGAAACTAGAAACACATACACCAACAGCGGAACTTCTTGACGCAGCCATCCAAAACGCATTCATACCTACAATAACCAAACCTACGCGCATAACACACACTTCGGCCACACTTATTGACAACATATACGCATGTTGCACACCGCGACAAACACGGATAAGCTCAGCCATCTTGGTATCTGATATATCTGATCACTTTCCTGTTCTGACAATCATCACGACTGCTAAACAAATCCATACAAAACAAAAACTCGTATTTGAACATCGGAAATTCACGGAACAAAGTATTGCACAAATAAAAACAAGTCTCCAAAATACTGATTGGAGCTATCTCGAACACTTGGATATCAATCAAGCTTATGAATCACTTATCACCAAGCTAAATTCAATAATTGATATGTATGCGCCACTGAAAAAAGTATCTATAGGCAAAAAAAAAACATAATACGATCACCCTGGATGACGAAAGGAGTCCTCAAATCTTCCTTGAAAATGAATAAATTGTACAAAAGTACCGTTGGTAAGTCACGTACGGAATCAGCATAAGAACTAATACATTCTATACAGAAACACCTATAACAAACTTAAAAAACATGCGAAGGAAATCTACTACAGCAGTATATTCAATGAATACAAACATGATATACGACGACCATGGAACGTAATCAATACAATCATCGGTAAAACAAACGACAAGTCCACTTTACCTCAATCTTTCGAAATCAATGACACTAATGAGTCTGATGCTAAGAAAATAGCCAACGAATTCTGTACATATTTTACGAATATTGGCCCACGATTGGCCTCGAAAATCCCGAAACCCAACACTAACTCTGAACAGTATATGAATTTGGAACGCAAGGTCAAAGGCTCATTCTATATGAACCCAACGGACCCTCAGGAAATTTAAGCAATTATTAAAACTCTGAAGCCCAAAAACAGGTCCGGTCACGACAATATCACATCAAAATTCTTAAAACAAGTTGAAGCGTGTATCGCTTCTCCCATCGCAACAATAGTAAATAAATCCATAGAAACAAGTACCGTTCCGGATGACATGAAGCTATCGAAGGTTATTCCAATTTATAAAAGCAAGGAAAAGGATTCACTTGCAAATTATAGACCAATATCCCTCTTACCTACAATATCAAAAATATTAGAAAAGGTGGTGCATAAACGATTCTATAATTTTCTTGCCACTAATAACTCCTTATATAACAATCAATATGGCTTTAGGAAGGGGCACAGCACGATTGATGCAATAACAAAATTTGTCGCCGATATCACAACTGAACTCGATAAAAGTAATACCAGTATCTCTATATTTCTAGACTTATCAAAAGCCTTCGATACGATTGACCTAAACATACTAATTAATAAACTGGAATTTTATGGAATCCGCGGTAAACCTCTAGACTGGTTCAGAAGTTATCTTTTCAATCGTAAGCAGTTTGTATCGTATGCCGGAAAGCACTCTGAAATCAATGATATTAAATGTGGTGTACCCCAGGGATCGGTATTGGGCCCTCTGTTATTTATAATTTATACAAACGATCTCCCCAAAAGCCTCCTGGACGCTAAGTCCATACTGTTTGCTGATGATACAACTATATACTTCTCAAATAACGACATAAAAGTTATTTATCAAACAATGACCAAAGAACTATCCAGGTTATCAGATTGGTTTAAGGCAAATAAATTGTCACTAAATATATCCAAAACAAACTATATGATATTCACCAATAAAATATTTGATAACAACCAGAAAGATGATCTTGTTCTATCAGACACCAAAATTACAGAGACTGAAACATTCAAGTTCCTTGGAATTCATATAGATAAATCCTTAAACTGGAGTGAACACATAAAGCATGTTAGGAACAAAATAAGTAAATCCCATTTCGCACTAAATAAAGCAAAAAATGTCATGAACAAAGAGCACCTCATCACACTTTATTATTCTATGGTTTATCCTTTCCTGTTTTACGGTATCACTTTCTGGGGATCTGCCGCCAATAAATATTTGTCAAAACTCATTATTCAGCGAAAGAAAATAGTTAGAACCATAGCGGGGGCACGTTATGATGCACACACTGCCCCTATCTTTGCGTCATTGAAAATCTTAAAGCTAAAGGACATCTATGAACTCCAAGTAACCAAGTATATTTATTCGTTTATACAACGCACATTACCAATTCAAGTATCCGAACTTTTCACACTTACTGAGGACACACACCATTATAAAACCCGAAACAGTCTAACCAAAAAACTACAATTACCCAAAATGAGAACAACATCAGCACAAACAAACATTATGTACACAGGCCCAAAAATATGGAATTCAGTCGAAAGCGAATTGTATATCAACCAATTGAACAATAGTATTATATCACCTAAGGCCCTTTCTTCCCGGTTGAAACGCCGGATCACACAAACTTATAATAATCAGTAATAATTCTAATCCAAGGTGGTATACAGTGGCAATGACAAACTACTAAAATAAAGTCTAAGAATCTACGCTTCATGAAAGGGTTGAGTGGGTAGTAAGGGATAGGGTTTCGGGTGGGTTTGGGTGGTAGTGGAGAACTCGGTGTGTTTTTATCATTGTATATTATTCACCATTACATATATCATGCATATCTAATTTGGCTATGTCGCTCTCTCTGATGTATAAAAAAAAAAGTTGTATATATGTTGTATGGTTGTGGGAGTTACAGTCCTCGGACTCAGTGGCACAGCTGAGCTATGGGACATGTATAGTTTTCAATGTGCGATGTAATTCACTTCTGTATTTACATATCCTCATAGTTCGAATAAATTCTATTCTATTCTATTCTAATGATGTTTGACCTGGTAAATTTTGTACTCATATGTTGTTGAGCAGTGCTCAGTCATTGTATGCTATATTTCCAACTTAGAGTACATGCCAATAGGTGCATGTATGTAACATAGCATGTACAATTGGACAGACTATCAAGCGTGCCGCTATCAATGTTATATGATTACAAAATATTCGGTCAGAGATGTCACCCATCTTTATACACCCTACATTCAACCAATATGCTATAAACGCTGAAATATAGATATACACATCATGGAATGCATTACATACGGACATTGAGGACGATGTGTATGCCTCCTTGGTCTATTGATTATGCCGCACTGTAGGCCAGTTGTCCCCTCCTTTAATACGGCCTAAACCACCCCCCCCCCCCCCCTGGTTGGCCTAGGCCAAAGGCACCTACTTACGTCACCAGTCAGCACCTAAGGTTCAGGGGATGTCTCAAAAGCTCGAAGGGATTTTACGATATCTCTTTATATAGCATACTTACAGCTTTAAGGTTAAAATAATGAGAACATCTAGGGCAATACTTTCTGTGAGATGAATACAATGAGCTGAACATTCGTAATCCCAAACGCCTCTGTGTACTCGAGTGCATATCACCGGTGAGTTTTACTGGCCTCACTAGCTATTTGTACAGCATAATCCTTTCACTCGCACTGTTGCGAGTGTATTTTTTATACTGAGAAATAGGTCGGAAACTGACATATGAAAACGATAATTTTAACAAATTTAACATTGTTTAGTAAGAAATGGAGTCTCGGTTGGTAATCCTTGAAGGCTAACAATCAGCAAGGCAAAAAGGTTCACGTTGAGTGGAAGTGTGTAAATTCATGATTTTGTTACCTTTATATTTACATTATAAGTGAATGGACAGCTGGTCGATTACAGATTCATTATCAATACATGCAATTAATCCATAAGGGTATTTTTCACGAGTTGAGCTGAATAGAACAATCTCTACAGAATGTTGATATCATGATTTTTTTTTTTTTTTTTTATATATAACTTTATTCGTTCTGAAAAGAAGTGTATATTAGCTTCATACACAAACAACACCTACATACACACAGTTCTCACGTCTCAACAAGTAATACAAGTTATCAATCTGTACAGCAATTCAAATTGTAAATTTTAGCATTATATAGAGAAAAAAATCTACAACATATATAGTAAGATATTTAACAGGAAGCAAGCTAAAATACACACGATAATACCACACGCCTACTTTATATTATTTACTTTAGAATAAATCGGTGCCCATATACCTTGCTGTTTCGAACGGAAAGTTTCATCTTTCAAGTTAAAATCATTTATCATGTTTTGCTTTATAAAATGTTTTGCTCCCGCAATGCTCACCGCCTGTTCCTTACATTTCTTAACATATATATACCTTTTAACTAAAAGTATTATGGAATTTTCCAAGGGTTTATTCAGACTGTAAATTCCCAAAAGTATAAATTCTGAATTAATGAATGGATAAATATCTAAATCCGGTAATAACCAATCCGCAATTCCGTACCAAATTTTCAATTTCGTGGGACATACATGGAAGAGGTGTAACAAGTCCTCAATGGCATTCGGGCAATATTCACAATTTGCATTATTCTTTATATTATACAGGACAAGGAGCTTATTTGTAGGGAGAATGCGGTGTAGGATTTTATATTGGAAGGATGTGAGTTGTTTGTTAATAGAAATTGCATTCGCTAGATCAAAAATGTTACTCCAGTCTTCATATGTTAGTTGTATTGCAAGACATTCATTCCATTTGTGAATACATTTTACATCATACGGAAGTTTGACGATTATTTGGTTGTATATTACTTTACAGACCTTTTGCTTCGCGCACACATTTCTAATAATTTCCCCATTGTCTTGTCCCCGTCCGTTATAGATATTCAGTAAAAAGTGTCTGTTAACCACAGGTATTGATTGAATTATGGTCATGTAATCTAGAAAATTGAAATCTATTCCGAAGTTATGTTTAATACCCTCCCTAGTGTGGAAAGTGCCGTTTTTTGTTAAAAGTTGTTTATAATAAACCAAACCTTTTTCAATAAAATAGTTTTTACGATGTAGAATGTTCGTGTTTTTGATATATTGCGCATTCCATATAACTGTATCCGATATTTGTTCAACAATTGGGGTGGATTGTACATTCTGCCTGTAACAGACCCATGAATCAAGCACATTTTTCCAAAAGTTATTATTTATCAACTTGCCCTTCTCTTTGATAAATTGAACGCTTCCTTCAAATAGCAAATTTACATGTTTTTCCTTTAATATTACCGAAACAACACTCATCCATGAGTTAGCAATTGATGATTTATTAATTTTATTTATCCATGCAAGTTTTGAAGCTTTACAAAAAGCATCAAAATGTAACATTTTTTGTCCCCCGATTTTAATTTCCTGAACCAGTAAATTAAATTGAATTTTTGGCCTTTTTGAATTCCAAATAAATTTAGACAGGATATCATTGATTTCCTTTTGATACTGTGGTTGTGGATTTGGAAGGACTGCCAAAAGGTGTACGAGTTGGGGAAGAATGTGCATTTTTACTACTGTAATCCTACCCGGAAGCGTGTATGTGTGTTTCGAATAAAATTGTAAAATATTTTTAATTTTATTAATTTTTCCTCTGAAATTTTGGTCATCCATATCATTTAGGTTTGTAGAAAAACTTATTCCCAGAAGCTTAAACGAAGATGAAAACGGTATATTTAGGACCGGGCATATATTGTCTTGAGGAGGTGGCCCTAATTTAATTGCGTGAGATTTGTCAACATTGATTTTCAATCCCGATGTTTTTTCAAAATTATTTAGTATATGGATAACTTCTTTTGTAGAATTTTGATTACCATTGAGTATTAGGAAGGTATCGTCTGCGTATTGACCTATTTTGACTTCGAGGTTCCCGAAATATAAACCGCGTATATCTCTACATTTAATAATGGCTTGAGCTAAAGGTTCAATTGCTAGGATAAAAATATACGGTGATAAAGGATCACCCTGTCTACACCCCCGACCTAATGCAAAGAATTCTGAAAAATGGCCATTATTAATGACACAACTCTGGGCCCCATTATAAATAGTATCGAACCATCTGATAAAATTTGCACCAAAATTATATGCGGCGAGTACCTTCCTGCTATATGACCACTCTATCGAATCGAATGCTTTCTCAAAATCTAATAGTAGTAGCAATCCCTCCCGATTAGAATCCTTACAGTATTGTATTATATCGTAAACCATTCTTGTATTTTCTTCGATAAATCTGTCTTTCAAGAATCCCTTTTGTTGTAGCCCTATTATTTGTGGGAGTATAGATTTCATTCTTTTTGCCAAAACACTTGTTATAATTTTATAATCGGAGTTTAATAAAGAAATTGGACGCCAGTTTTTCAAGAATTCCCTGGGTTTATCTCCTTTTGGTATACAAGTAATAATCCCACGTCGCTGAGTAATAGATAATTGTCCCTCTTTAAATGCCTCTCTTATAGATCTAAGTAAGAAATAACCTAATTCATTCCAAAATGTTTTATACATTTCTGCTGGAAAACCATCTATTCCCGGAGTTTTATTTTGTTTCATGTCGTTTATTACTGTTTTTATTTCTGTTAAGGTGAAATCTTTTTCGCAAATTGAGCTAAGCTGGTCAGAAAGTGGATTAACGATACCCCTACCTAAAAAAGTATTTATGTTATTGTCCTGCTCCTTTTTGTTGATTTTAGTATTATATAGATTTTGATAATATTTCTTGCTTTCTTGTAAAATATCTTTAAACTCATAAACAGCTTGACCGTTAATATCTAATTTGTTAATTGTTTTGCTAATATAGTTTTTTTTTTCGAGATTTGCGAAAAATTTGGCTTTTCACCTTCTTCTATCCATTGTAGTTTTGTCCTCAAAATCATGCCTTTAATTGTTTCATGTCTTAAATCTTGAAGTTCATCTTGAAGGGAATTAATTTTATCCATGTACTGACTTGTGTGTTGGGTGTCTCGATGCGATTCAACTAATTGTTTTAACTCTTTTTCTATATGTTTTTCTCGATTATGCGAATCTCGTCTTTTTTTGCTACAATAGGGTATCGTTACTTTTCGAATTTCCATCTTTATCGTCTCAAAAAAAAGCTGGTCACTTATTGTTAACTTAACATCAGGGTTGGAGAGATCCTCACCTTCGACAGCATATCTAGTAATGTTTTCTTCCACAGTATTTTTTACAAGAGTTTTATATGTTTCGTCTTGTAGAAGGGATGTGTTAAATTTCCAGAAACCCCTACCCCGTTCTTCATTAGACATTTTTATTTCCACTGTTACAAATGAATGATCTGATCGATATCCCGTTTTCAGTTTAACATAATTAATTAGAGCCATAATATCGGATGAAACCAAAAAGAAATCTAACCGGGACATTTTGATTGGATTTCGATTGAACCAAGTGTACTGATTTGCATTGGGATTCAAAACTCGCCATGGATCTACTAAATCGTACTGGTTTTTCATCATCAGAACGGTTTGTCTGCTTTTTACATTATTATCTTTAATATAATTCTTTGTGTCCAGTTGTTGATTCTGGACTAGATTCCAATCTCCACATATGATAACGGTAGACGTATTCGCATTAGTTATATGTGTCATAATACTCGTATAGAAATCTGGTTGGTCATTATTAGGACCATACAGTGTGATCAGGCAAACATGCATATCCATTATATCTAATTGTGTCACAATAAAATTACCCATCGGATCCAATATGGTATCTAATATTTTATATTCCAGATTTTCGGCGAACAATATTGCAGTGCCACGGGAATTCGAACTACCGCAAGAAATAAGTACTTTACCATTCCAATCTTTCTCAAATTTGGACATCATGTCTGTACTGCAATGAATGTCTTGCAAACAATATATATGGTGCTGCATTTTTTTCAAATATTCAAAAACATCTCTGCGTTTCACACTGTTGTTTAGACCTCTCGTGTTGAAGGTGCTCACTTTTAAATAAGTCATAATGCTTGCTCTCGAACTTTACAGAACGACAAAAGAAAAACAAGAGGAGAAAAAGAATAAGGTGAAAAAAAACAAAACAAAACAGGTGGAAATACGTGATATAAGGAACGTGAAAACAGGGTGCAGAAAGAAAAAAAAAGTGATATTGTGTGGACGGAAACTGGACGAGAATTACGGAACGCAAACGCACACACAAAACTCCGGCTGTTTTTATTTCGATATGAGCTTTCAGTATTATCTTTATTCGATGGGAACATATCGATATATACACTACATGATAGTGCCACTTGTTCCTTCTGTATAGTTCCAGAGTGAAACAGAGAGTAACAGACTTGTAACAGAAAACAATACATTTAGACTCAAATATTGTTTTATTTTCTACTACTGTCTTGAATTTCACTTCTTGGTTATACGTACAAACCCTGATACTGGTCGTATCATGTGTATGTCCACCTGCTTCCACGTTTACCATTATCTCAAGTGTTCTGTGCTCTCGAGAACGATCAAGAGTACGTGGTGGGAGTTATCGAGATATACACATACATTGCATACATGCATTTACACACATATATATACATAAACATATGAATATACACACATGTATACACCTATACACACATACCTGCACACACGTGCCCCCCCCCCCCCCACACACACATACATACATATATACATTATACATATAAATATGTATCCACACCTACACACATCTACATTAATACTTACATCCACACACATACATATACCTGTACTCACATATAGATACTTCCACATATGGTCACTTACACATTTGTTGAAAAGTTATGGCTATTTCAATATTGAAACTTTGTCAGCTAATTAGAAAATTGAAAATCTGGCAGCTAATAAGATTTTAAATTTTGATGAGACATTTTAACATGTCACAATTAGGCATTTAAGTTCATATTCGGTCACCAAAACTCATCAGGTATATCGTTCAATAGGAATAGTCAGTGAATGCATGTCAATTTTGATTGGCATGGCAACGAATGGGGTGATTTGGCCCTTAACAACCATTTTGCTAAGACTGGTATTACAGTGGCAGATCTAGGAATTTTATTGGGGGAGCAGTGATCATGAAGGCTCATGTATTACGGGAGAGAATCATAGCCCATAGGCACGGGGTCAGGGGCCCGGCCAGGGCCCCAGAAGCTGAAGGGGTTTAGATGTTCTCTAGTTGATTCTGCGCCTTTTAATGACATCAAACATAAGTCTCCAGATCTGAAGAAATGAATTTGACTTGACTTGACTTCAAGATTTTTGTGTGATTTTTTTTGGAGAATGAGATTGAGATTCTAAAAATTGAGATTTTCACTGAGCAATCCATGACATTACATCCCATCGATGATCGGACATGTCGTCTGACACATATCTAAGCCAAGTTTAATAGTGGGAACGTCTAGCATTTGGGAATATTTTTAACTTTGTATTGATCCATGTTAGTCTTTATAGCTTCGCCATATAAACACCAAATTGTCCCAAAAATTGACCATAGCTACTCTTAAGGACGAATTGCACGTAAAATCCCGAATCTGGAAAGCGCCAGTTATAATGTAAATATATATATAAAGGTAACAAAATCATGAACTTGCAAACATCTATTTGGCACCAGAATTTACTGTGGAGACCTATAGCCATCAAGGATCACCAACCGAGACTTGGTTCTTGACTAAATATGATTAATTGTCTGATAATTGTCATCTTCAAATGTCATTTTGTGACTTATTTATCAAAAAAGACAAGGTACACTCAAAACATGCCCAACGGCAGGATTATTTTTTACTGCGGACAACGGCCCAAGTATCATATCCTGCGCCTTCCTCTATATTCAATAAGGATTAAAAAGGTACGAGACGGATTAAATGGTATGTTTTAAGTGGACGAGTAGTATTAAGGAGCAGTATACGGTACTTGGGCCCGGACGGCCAGTAATGCTAGTAAAGCTCACTGGTGAGTTGCACTCGGTTGCACCAAATCCGCCTATTGTATTTCTCTCGCAGAAATTCAAGTCGTATATGCATATATTTTTGGATGGTCACACAACAAAACGTACATACCAACAACAGCTTATTTGTAACGCTGAAGATACTACGCGTTGTTTGCTGGCGCGTGTAAAAGTGATATCTATAATCATCAATTTGTACAATCGCTGTGATACTTTTTATAGAACCATGTCTCGGTTCATCATCCATGGCTATACATATCTATATTAATGCAGTTTCAAGAGAGGGGTTGGGTATTCTTGTTGATTTTGTTACCTTTATGTTCACATTACAAATGAATGGGAGAGCGACTCACCACAGTGTTTGGTCTGTTACCCGCAGTCACTCCTTAATATGGTCAATAAAACTTAAGCAACAAAGTTCTAATTTGTTCGATTACACAATGAATACAGACAGTTGGCCATCACTGATAGCTAACAAGGTAGATCTTCAATTCCTTTACATGCCTCGTGGGGAAACTCTCAGGATAGTGGGACTACATGATATAGATTACGGCCCAAGTATCATATGCTGCGCCCTCCTCTATATTCAATAAGGATTAAAAAGGTGACATACGGATTAAATGGCATTCATTTAATGGTCGAGTCGTATTAAGGCGCAGTGCATGATACTTGGGCCTATCACGATAACCGAGACTTACTTTTTTGATGATGTCCATGGATATGTAGTATTCATCGGATTTTTACAAGCAAATTTAGCAGATGTAGCGGATTTGTCGGTGAAAGCATGCGGCATGCATAATATCTCACTCACTGCAGCGGTCCGTGCACATGAACGGATTACGCTGTATGCATTACAGTGACCACGACTCTACTCGAGCGAATTATAGCGACTGACTTGTCTCAGGTGTTGAATTCAATGGAAATCATGCCATACACTCAACTCAGACAATTTAGCAAGCAAGTCATTGTTTGTCGGCTCGTTCTTTTCATGTTAATGCAATAACAAACGAGGCTTACAGTTTTGAAATACGCCCGACTTTCTTCGACGTGCATAGAACTACTGGAAACAGAATCATCTGTTTTAACTTGCTTGTATATTGTACATCATTCATCACATTATGTGCAGTGAATTTCAGAAAACTAGTTCTCGGTTCGTGATCACAGACATATGAACTTATTGTTGTAAAAAGTATCATCGCAATTAACACCGCCATGAAAAAGTTCTACCTCGTTATCTGTTGCGTACATGCAGTTATCTATATTCATAGTCTATCATAGTAAATCATCGTTTTAACATAGTATAATATATTAAACAAACACGTAGCATCTACAAACCAATTTTGAAATAGATTTGATCAGAAATCGCGGAGATTTGGACAAAAACGTACACCGATATGGTTTGCGTGACAATGGAAATTCCTAGGCGAATCCCCACCTTGAATGCAGCCATCCATGTTCTGATTCTACCAGGGCCGTAGCTCCCCCTCCCCCTGCCCCAACTTTAAGACCCCAAAAAGGGAAATCGGAACGGGGAGGAGTAGAAAGGGGGAAAATGAAGAAGGGTGGAAAAAATGGAAACAAAACCAATGGAAATGAAAGCAATATTTGTACTGAACAAAAACGTTTTTTGCAGTGTTGGTATCCTGATCAGAAAATATTTTTCCGAATATTTTTTTTATTCCACTTTGGGGGGAGCAGTAGCTCCCAGTGCTCCCCCCTGGATCCGCCAGTGATTAATACTTACATTCGCTACCTGCACAACACGATGTTCACCATTAGTTACAATACTCCTGGGGTTTAGAATGCTTTTATCCTTTTATCGTATATCAGTCTGGCCTCTCATTCTGATTTTCTTTGCATGTTACACCATGGTTTAGCAAACTGATAAATAACTGCATTGTGGCATGCAGTGCATGCAAAACAAGGTGCAGTTCCAATTTTCTACTAAATACGAAAAAAAAATTCAATCAGAGAAAACAAGCATAGCTCCGATTGGCGTATTTTGAATGTACAAGCAATATGAATATTCAGTGCCAGGCTGTTTACCACAGCATTATATTACAGTCTGATTACGTTGTATAGATGATTGTTGTTTTCAAAGTATTGATAGTGACCAGCGCAAATTTGCATTGGGGTGAATTAGCCACATCACCATTCTACAGTCAGTAAACTTGTTGTACATGCAAGTTGTTCCTTGAGTATCATTGGTTACCAGTACTGAAGGGATTAATCATAACTTGTCTTTGAAGATTGGTCGGAACTGTATTCAGTCAAACGTTTGATTACGTTTTTGGAAAATTTCGAGATCCAAGAAAATCTGTTTGTTTTTGTCTCTTTTCGACAGTGTTTATAGCGGAGTACATGCATGGCGATTATGCACACCAGAACAAATAAAGGACAATGTAATTTACACTATCAACAATTGTCGTTGAGACTTTTTTCTGACATCATGGTATGCAAAATTATGTGAATGTACGTACAATTAGATTCCAATTAATAATCGATGATTGATTGAAAAATAACCATTAAATCATCAAACATGGTCGAAGGTTTCATTTCCCAACTCTAGTTACCAGCGCAATAGAACCGGGTAGAGAATACTACTTATCTGGTGGCTATGTTCATCTCTCGACAGTAAACCAGCCTTATCGTCCATCTGTTAACTCTTCGAACTTTTTACAAAATATTTTGGGGTCATTGGCATGTAGAGAGTGATGTATCTAGATAAATTGGTGTGGTGAACAAATTACGAGCGGGAAAGCATTCTGGCTTGCAAGAAGCGTTAGTACTTCACACTCGCAAACAGCATGACGATGTACACTTTGATATACACAACCACGTGGCTCGTGTTCATGATAAGTAGTATTAAAGTGATATTGGGAGGAAGTTGTGGATTTTGCCATACAATTCTGACCGAACGAAGAAAACATAATAGTTATATATCTGCACTTGTATGCCCAAACAGATGCCTCTTTCTCACTGATTTCGTTGCGAGTTTCTGTCGGAGATAATTTGAGTTTGTTAACATGACCGCCATTCTCGGTGCTTTGTATCCCTTGATGCATTACTCAGATACTGTTCTCGTAAATCGAGCGTAAACTGTGTCACGTCAGAGGTGAATCTGAGTGGTGCACAAAACAAAAATAATGCTTGATTTATCCATCTGATCAAGCATACTTTGTTTTGTAACCTATTTTCGTGAGACCACAGACATATTTTTATTTGATTTGGAACAAATATGTTCTCTCCCAATATCACTTTAACTCTGAATTTATGTTTGAAACGATATCTGTAATGAACTGGGGGTGTAACCGTGAACGGTACTGTGCTTTTACTATTCTAAATATGTGGTGATGTTATTCACAGCGGTAAAATATTGATAATATAGGTAATGATGCCTTAATTTGGCACATGTATTATAAACAGAAGGTTTCCGGAAAGTTTTCGCTACCATAAATTCGTTTACAATCGACGTGTTATGTTCCCGTTTGTGCATGGCACTTGGCTAACGAGCGGACTTTTTGGTTAAACCAGTTAGTTAAAGCCTGCCTGAGGCGATCGAACAATACATTCCAGAAAAAAATGTCAATTATTGGCGAGAAGTACAATCTACTGATCGTTATAAACGACGATTATACCAAGAACCCCCAACTTTTGCACTTGCAAATATGTATTCATAGTTTCATTTGGGTGAGCTTTTCAAAAAAAAATTTGATGATCATCATAAAATCCAGGACTGTATTGGTTTGAATGAATTGTATTGATAAATGAGAGGTATATATCCCAGTGTGGGATGATTCATGTATGCATAAGTCTTGAACATCTTGTATATTAATCACTCTGCATTTTTGACATATGACAGTTTTTGTCAAAGATTAAAGTCGTAAAGACAAGAATATATGTTACTTCAACAATCTCCACTATACAAAAAACTCCTATTCTTTCCGTATTCGAAGAGTGTTACCCCACGAAGAAATCGTGAGCCAAATTTCCAATGTGCATGAATGGAAAATAAATGAAAATATATGACCCATTTAATTTGCCTACAAGCAACTACTGTCAAATGGCGTCAACTTTATGATTGTTGCTAGTCATACTAGCGAATGTAATGGCTGGATTATTGGTCACAGTCTGAACATTTAGCATGGTCTACGATACCCAAGAGTAATGATATTCTCCGACCTTTGAATTATTACAGCAAAATATAGATGAATAAAACAGGCACCTTAAGGTGATTTCGTTATTCAAGCTGAAAATCTGGCGTCATTTTTGTACAAAAATCTTCCCAGGCATTAAAAAGAGAATAGTCTCACAAATATTTCCAGACCGTTTCTTCACATAAGGCCAAACGTGTTGGATATATTTTCATAACTCTCATGTATTTGCCTCACAAAACTCACTGAACGAAGTTTTTGCTCCAAAGTCCATATGACTAAATTATTCTGTGATATTAGCCAGTATAATGTAATTACAAATGTAAATCGAAACCGATAGAGTATAATGCGGTGAAAAAGCATTCCATTTTACGTTCATATCTGTTAGATATTAGTATAATTCATATGAACGACTTACAACAGTAGCTGTGCATGGGAACAACAACCCAATTTGATTCCAACTCATCCTGTAAAATTATCTCGATCATGGAATAATTGTATTGATTTCAGATACAGTAGATTCTAATAACGTGTGACAATCGCACCGGATGAATGGTCAAGTGGTGGCCTTTGGTCGTTATTTAAAACAGGACTTACAGAGTGGTAAATGCTCCATAAATCAGTCTCAACTCGTGGCATGTTATCGCCCATTTTCACATCAAACAAAGTGTCTTTCACATGCCTGGAATGCTGAATGTTCCTGAACTGAATTCCCATTCATGCGCAAGACACTGATTCGTCATCGACAACTTATCCACGGATATTTCAATAACGACCACAAAACGGGAAGAAAATTATTTCTGCATTCAAATGCTTATATAACGGTAATAACCATATGGCCTGTCGAGAAAAGGTGATTGGTTGGTGATGTTATCAATTGAATGGCTTGTAATAAACATGAGATGTTGAATGAAGTTGAAACTTGACGTGGGGTGATTCTGCAATTTGCAGTGAATGGGGCATAAAACATAAATATCCATTAACTAGTTCAACGTTCATCAGCTGGTTACCGGATAATAATCATATTTTTACTGATCTCATATATGATCGGTGATATTATGGATAAATATATGACCCATTGAATTCGCCCACAAACAACTACTGCCAAATGACGCCCCGGTAAGTTTATGATAACTGCAGGTCATACATCTGGATGTAATGTAGGGTTATTGGTCACAGTCGTCGTAACATTTAGCATTGTCTACGGCGCTCAACACTTTTCTGACCTTTGAATTTATGCTAATATAACAATAACGATGGTTTGCCAGGCGATGTGGCGGTTTGAAGGCCCGACTTGGTCCTTTGGACGCCTGACAGTCATTGTCTGCCCGAGCCTTGGCGAGGGCAGACAATGTCTGAAAGGCGTCCAATGACCCAAGGAGGGCCTTCAAACCGCCACACCGCCTGGCAAACCATCGTTATTACTATTATTATCATTTTCATAGTCTGACTAGAACTTGAAACACCTGATAAGGACAGTAAACCTGTGTAGCATTTGACGGACGACTCAATTTTGCATTTTGTGTTTGACTGTTCCGATTGCTCTGATTCTAACTCTGGTCATAGCACACTCCCTCCGACGCACTATTATAACGTATCTATCATAAGGTATCAGTTGCAAATAAAACAAAAAAAAACAGTCGTTTGGGCTAGTTCCACAAGACGCGGGCGTCGAATGAAAGACGCTGGCGTCGAATGAAGAACAGTTTCATTCGAGGCCCGCGACTTGTGTTGGGTAGCCGAAAACGTTATTTGATGTCATCGGTTGCGTGAATAACATGCGTGTATTGTTTCGTTAACGGACAGCAGCGCCCGCAAAAATGATAATAATAGTTATTGATTAATAGAACTTTCTCCTAATGGAGATTCGGACATCATAGCTAAATAGTCGGTCGTCACGTTCGTGAAAATATTCGGGGTTTGGCATTTTTCCTTGGTGATATAAACCCACACTGGTAGTTACATGCTTTGATTATTTGAACGAAGCAAATGGTACGTTGATGCCATTTTGTATTGACCAATCAAAATGTTCGAGACTGAACTCCAAACGAGCCAATTGTCGACGAATTGCCTGTGATTACGTGTATCATAAGTCACTTGTATTGGATATGTCGGCACAGAAGGCATATATACGACGATTGATTGTATGAGTAATACTCGTAAACGTGTCCCATATAATATTTACTATTTCCAATAATAAAGTTTTATGGTACATGAAGTCATTTATATCCTCATCTCGTCATAATTTACATGTAGTTTTGAAGCTGCTTGGAATTTCTAATGTGGCCGTTTGTAGTGCATATTGCACCTACTTTCACTTTCACTTCCTGTATTTAATACTTTCAGTTACTTTCAGTACCGTGTTTAGAAGTTGTCAGCATGTTTGTTAAGGACGACTTTCTTGAACACTGAGGACGAATTTCTGAGGACGAATTTGGACGCTATTGGTCAACATGTTCTAGATAAATACTTACGTTCGTTATCTGCCACCACACCTTGGTCACTATTACTTACAATATTCCCAGGGCTTTGGATTATTTTATTGTTTTATCATATATCAGTCTGACTTCTCATACCGATTCCCTTACCATATTACATCATAGTTGAGCAATGTCATAAATAACTGCATTGTGGCATGAAGTGCGTTCAAAACAAGGTGCAGTTTTCAAATATTCCAACAAATGTTGGACGTTCCTTTTCACTCAGTATTGGGGTATTTTAAGTGTGCGAACATCACGAATTTTCGCTGCCAGTTCATTGGCCACTGCAATTTTTGACAGTCTGAATACTTGGCATCTAATAGATGATCGTTGTTTTCTGGGGGTGAAATACCAACATCACCATTCTACAGGATGAAACATACTATACATGTAAGTATCAATCTATTACCACCAATACAGTCAGATTTTGATGATACCAATCACAAACGTAAAACACAACATTTTGCAATAGAAACAAAGCCCGACCAAATAGTTTATCCAAAGACACACTGGCGTCATCAGGGGCAGACAGTGTGAAATATAGTTGTTTCTACTGTACACCTGATGGAATTAGTATACAACTGCCCAACAACCTATGAAAATAATTTAGAAATCCGAAACAGACCCCATGGAACAGATACATGACAAGTACATAAGTACCTAATCACAAGCCAGAAAGCTACTGAGTTGATGGTATCCTCGGGGACAGATTTAACGTCCGCCAGCAGTGACACCGACTCAGTGGTATGAATGTAAGTATCAATCTATTACCACCAATACAGTCAGATTTTGATGATACCAATCACAAACGTAAAACACAACATTTTGCAATAGAAACAAAGCCCGACCAAATAGTTTATCCAAAGACACACTGGCGTCATCAGGGGCAGACAGTGTGAAATATAGTTGTTTCTACTGTACACCTGATGGAATTAGTATACAACTGCCCAACAACCTATGAAAATAATTTAGAAATCCGAAACAGACCCCATGGAACAGATACATGACAAGTACATAAGTACCTAATCACAAGCCAGAAAGCTACTGAGTTGATGGTATCCTCGGGGACAGATTTAACGTCCGCCAGCAGTGACACCGACTCAGTGGTATGAATGTAAGTATCAATCTATTACCACCAATACAGTCAGATTTTGATGATACCAATCACAAACGTAAAACACAACATTTTGCAATAGAAACAAAGCCCGACCAAATAGTTTATCCAAAGACACACTGGCGTCATCAGGGGCAGACAGTGTGAAATATAGTTGTTTCTACTGTACACCTGATGGAATTAGTATACAACTGCCCAACAACCTATGAAAATAATTTAGAAATCCGAAACAGACCCCATGGAACAGATACATGACAAGTACATAAGTACCTAATCACAAGCCAGAAAGCTACTGAGTTGATACTTCTGGATACATGTTACTCTACACTATACGTATCCGGCAGCTGTGTCCATTTATATGCATCTCTTCACAGTGAATCAGCCTTATCGTCCACGTTTCTGCGAGTAAATAACTCTCCAAACTTTTTACCAAGAAATCAAATAATTTAGGGTCATTTATCTGACCACATAAAGTGCTAATCGCATGTAGTTAGTGATGTATCTAAATAAATCGGTGAAGTGAACTATTTCGGACCGGAAAGCATTATAGCTAGAAAAAAGGCGTCTTCCACACTCATTATCAGCGAATAGTAAAACGATGCACGAAACCATGCGCTCGTTGGAAGTAGTATTGCCTCCGAAATTGGGTGAACAATAAACGATACTTCTAATGCCCTGGATAATGGGATATTTAACCGTGAATGGTTTGTTACATGTTCGAATGTGTTTTGTATATTGGATGTATCCTTATACATATAAGTTATATACCACAGGGGGAAATATCAGTAATGTGGTTAATGATGCCTTGGCATATGTATTCAAAGCTTGAGCTTCTTGGAACGTTTACACTGTCACAAATTTGTTTAAAACTGACATTTTATATTCCCATTTGGACATCGCACGAAATGTTTTCACACTGCTAACCAGCGCATTATTTGGATCTGCCTGTCAGTCAATGACTGCATGTGGTGCTTGAATGATATGATTCATAGTATTTCGACAATTATTGGCGAGAAGTACATCCTACTAATCGTTATAAACGACGACGGGGAACCACCGCGTATCACATTCTGGCCAGGGAAAGGTATTCATGGTATGCTGAGGGTAATTGAATAGTCATTGAATAGTAATATTTTATGTTTGTTATTGGCATCATCAAAATCTGACTGTATTGGTGGTAATAGATTGATACTTACATTCATACCACGGAGTCGGTGTCACTGCTGGCGGACGTTAAATCTGTCCCCGAGGATACCATCAACTCAGTAGCCTTCTGGCTTGTGATCAGGTACTTATGTACTTGTCATATATCTATTCCGTGGGGTTTGTTTCAGATTTCTAAATTATTTTGATAGGTTGTTGGGCAGTTGTATACTAATTCCATCAGGTGTACAGTAGAAACAACTGCATTCAACACACTGTCTACCCTTGAGGACGCCAGTGTGTCTTTGGATAAACTATTTGGTCGGGCTTTGTTTCTATTGCAAAATGTTGTATTTTATGTTCGTTATTGGCATCATCAAAATCTGACTGTATTGGTGTTAATAGATTGAGACTTACATCAAAATCCGTGATGGTATTAATTTGAACGAATTGTATTCGTTTCTCCTAAATGCATTGTAACTCATGTACACAACCGATTGTACAACCGACTGTACACAATGTAACTCTATGTATAAATCGTGAATATCGTTATGAAAGTCGATAATTTTTGACAGTGGTTCAAGATCATTACTCCTTGGACGAATTGTGAGCAAAACTACCATTGTGCATGAATAGAAAATATGTGATCCATCAAAATTGCCTACGAGCAATCAATGCCAAATGTCATTGGTAACTTCGTAACCTCATGCTCACTGTTGGTCATACTTCTGGATGTAATGGCTGTGTTATTGGTCACAGCTTTGAAATTCAGCACTGTAGTGTAGTGTAAAGGAACTCTCCAACCTTTGAAACATTAATGAAGATTAGCAATGTATAGAACAGACTCCTTATGCTATGTTATAACATAAGTAGTCTGGTCACGTGCAGATTTTCTATTGTGCCAGAAGGTATTTTTTGTTTGATACAGCTATATAATTTATATTTGTTTGCTTGACTCACATACCTCACACAAAGGAGCTGATATCTATATTCTGTGATGGCAGTCAGTATAAGGTAGCTGACTATATATGTATCCATACTGCGAATGGATTTACGCGCTATTTCTGCACCAGGGTCGTTCTATTCATTTTGAACTCCTCGCCTACCAATTTGTCGGGGTACAACAAGTGGAATAACATTCGTTCGCTGACTGCAATCAAGATAAGTTCGTTAAATATGCATTCCATTGTATGTCCTAGTATCCGTCAAATGAACAACTTCAAATGAAGACTCATAGATGTACGTGGGAAACAATGAACCAATTTGTTTTAGCTGAGTTCGCGCTCCTACAATCACTGTTTTCATCTCATAATTGTATCAGATGCAGGAGATCATAATAACACGTTGCAATTGCACACTGTTTACTGGGTACGTGGTGGTCTTGGATCGTTATTTAAACCAGGACACACAGAGTGTTTACAGCTCCATAAATCAGCCCAACTTCTGGCATTTTATCGTCCATTTTACACATCAAACGAAGCGTTTTCACATGCTTGGAGCGCTGAATGCGCCTGACGTAAATTACCACTCATTCACAAGGCACTGATTCATCATCTATAAATTATCCACAGATATTCCATCAACAGCCGCAAAAAGAAATGAGAATTATTCCAGCATTTATTGCTCGCATAATTGTAATAGCAATATACTAAATAGGAGATGATTTCGGTCAGATGTTTTCACTGATCTGCCATGTGTTTGGTTATAATGTCGAGGAATGTCTGGTATTAAATGCGAATGTTGAATTTGCTGAATGATGCCACATAGATACGCTTGAAAATTCCACTTTTTGCAATGATTTGGATATAGAACATGAATATTTGCTGATTGTTTGAACGGTCATCAACTATTACAATATGACAATAATTGTCACAAGGAAAAGGAGAGTAACAGACTATACCAAATTGAATGAGGCGAATAGTACGTGGATGCCATATTTTACTTGACCAATCGAAATGTCGGAGACTGAAGTCCAAATGAGGCCATTGTCCACGAATTGCCGGTAATTACGTTCCATCGTAAGTCACATATATTAGCTATGTCAACAGAGGAGACATATATACGACGTTTGATTCTACGAGTAACACTTGAAAATATGTCCCCATATATTCATAATTTCCATAATCTGGTGATTACTGGATTTATTCCATTTTCATCTCATCACAATATGCATGTTTAGGTTTTAAAATTGATCGTTTATGGTTAGTATTTGTCCCAATATGTTTACCTTCTACAAGTAATATCAAAATTCAATAACCTCTATATCTATCTCCAGTGCTTAAAGGTGGTTAGCATAACGATAGAGAACAATTTTTGGACGCTATTTATCAACATGTTCTGGATTAATACTTACATTTGCTACATCTCGATGTTCACCATTACTTACAATACTCAGGGGATTCACCATGCATTTATCCTTTTATCGTATATCAGTCTGGCCTATCATTCTGATTTCCTTTTCATGTTACATCATGGTTTAGCAAACTCATAAAGAACGGGAATGTGAGATGTAGTGCAAACAAAACAAGGTACAGGTATCAAAAATTGTACTAACTGTGATCTCAGGTCTGTTTTCAGTCAGAAAAAAACTTGCAGATCTTCTTTGTTGTGGGCATAGTGATCGTGAAAACTATGAGAATTTTCACTGCCAGATTTATGACTACAACATTATCTGTCATCCTAAATACTGTGTATGCCTGATTGTTGTTTTCAAAGTACTAATAATGACAAATAATGACAGTGCAAAATGAAACGGGGTAAGAGGAGACTACTACTTGTAAACAGCCATCAACAGTATATCAATCTTATTGTACAACTGTTTACAAGTCAATAAGTCTCCGGACATTTTACAAAAAATAAAAAAAATACGCTTACCGTATTCCCTCGAACAAGGGCCGGGGCTTGAATAAGGGCATGCTTGATTAGCCGCCGGGGCAATCGATCAATCTAAAAGAATAAGCGCCGGTGTTCGAATAACCGCCGGGGGCATGGTCAACAAATATTGAACAAAAGTTCGGAAATTGCGTGTTTTGTTGCTTTTCCTTCGTATCTCACATTGACACCAATTCGCTATACACTGTCCTATATAAACATGTATCACACTGCCGATAATCATATTGAACTTTTCCCAATTATGAATGCCACAATTTCCAAATGTCAAACACTCGTAAAACGTGATTTATTGGAGGAATATTTATCTGTGCAATCATGCGCGACGCTTTCAGATTGTTAAAAAAAACTATTGCAGTGGTCTAGAGCTTAACGGTTCGCTTAATCATGTCATCAGTGTTTGAAGAAGACCTGCAGCCTCGACGCCTCGATGGTCGTTTGTGACGGCCATAAAAACAATGAAACAACGATTATCCTCCATAATTTGATCTCTTACCATGGCATATAATCGCAAAAGAGAGAATTTCCCCGAACCAATGGACTCGGCATAGCTGATCTACGATCACAAATATTCCCCCCCCCCCCCCGCACACCATGGTCGTTTTAAAAAATAAGGGCCTCTGCTCGATTAACCGCCTGTTTGAATAGGCGCCGGGGGTAAGCCCCTCTTCAAAAAAATAACCGCCGGGGCGCTTATTCGAGGGAATACGGTATTTATCTGCGGTTGAAATAATAACATGTTTTTCGCAATTAGTTATATGTGGTTCATGCTAATCGCTTTTAGTTAGTAATTTCTGGATGGAAAGAGGCATTACTATCAGCAAACAACATAACGATGCACACGTTGAACTATTACTAACTGCAATATTGGTTGAACAAAAACGATATTCGTAAAGTGTAATCATGCACGGCACTACGGTTTATTTACCTGTTCAAATGTATATTGAATATATACCACATTGTAAAATATCGATAACGTGGTTATCGATGCCTTAAGTTGCCAGAGGTCCTGGGAACGTTAACAATGTCATAAATTCGTTTACAATCAAGGTTTTATGTTTCCGTTTGGGCACCGTGTGAAGTGTTTTCACATGGCTAAATAGCGCATTCTTTGGATATGCCTGTTAGTCAATGTCTACATGTGGTGCTTGGAGGATAAATTCCTGAATATTCCGACAACTATAGGCAAGAAATACATACAACTGATGGCTATGGACGATGATAATAGCAGAAATCGACCATCACCTGTCGTGTTCTTCTCAGTATGATAGGTATCCAAAAAATTATGATGTGTATGAAATCTTGATCCATGGAACTGTGAACAGCCTGATGCCTGAAGTTGATTTCGATCAGATGTTTTACTTATCTCTTACATCATTGATGATATCATCGATTAAATTCCTGGTATAAACGCGATTCTTCAATTTGCAATGATCGGGATATAATACATCAAATTGTTGATTGGTTCAATAGACGTGGAATCAATACCCAGTATTAAGTATTCCGAGCAAACAAAACAGGGTCCGTTTTGTTCATCAACCGATCACAAAAATCTTCCAGCAATTCTGGTTGCTCGAATACCTGTTATTGATGTACATTTAATCTTTATTATCCTCCATGTGATGGACGCAATCTGATCTTGTAATATCTATTTTTGATTTGAAGTCCATGATATATGACATGACAATGTACAGAGGAACATAGACCGGGTGCCAACGTGTCACTGCGACATCTCACAAACTGGATTAAGTCATAATTGGGATAGTAATTTCAGCAAACTAGGAATCATTTGCTGATGATAAATAATTATAGTACATGATACTTTAAGCCCTATTCAATCTAATCACTTCAGTCTTATTTTGTAAATGGTCATAAAATCTGTCCTCTTGTCTTATACTAACGCTAGCGTGAAGAAATGAAAATTCCAAGTTCACTTTGGATACCACCAACGTTACAAGAATGTTCGTGCAACCATTGCTGTATTGTCGGTTCTGCTGTAAATATTATACCAGCAGAAATATATTCGACATGACTGTGTCTTCACCTGCCATAGCTCCTGCTAGATACGTTTTCGTAGACTAAATAGTGACAACAACTAGTGGACATTTAGCTTCACTACTGAACAATTAGAATTTGAGTCTTTGCAAGGTCTACTTATATCCAGGTTTGAAGGATACTGTACTATCGTTCATGTGAGTCTTTTATCTGTGATGGGATATATAAAGTGCTCAAGCAGAAAGCATTCTGGTGGAAAAGAGGCACCAGTTCTTCGCACTCGTTATCAGCAAACTGTATAACGATGCACAGGTTGAACCCCACAACCCGACACTGTGCAAAGTAGTGTTATTACGAAAGTACATGTAGTTAAATATGTTCTTAGAATGAAACCCCGAAGGATAGTCTGGTTTTATTTGTTATATGTTCCAATTGTTTATATCTCACATACATTAAAAAATCTAGTGAAGTTATACACAGGGATAAAGCATTGACAATATGGTTAAAGTGACACACGTATTTAAAACGGGAGAATCTGGTAACTTTTACACTGCAAATAATTCGTTTGAAAAATCCACGCGATACGTTTCGATTTGGGCATCAATGTTTTCACATGACTAATTTCTTGGATCTGCTTATTAATCAATGCCTGCGTGTGGTGTTTCGCTGATGAAAGGCCGAATATTTTGACAATTCTTGGTGAGAAGTATAAACCAAGGATTGTTACCATAAAACACGTAACAGGAGCTTTCCAGATATAGTATTGGAGCACTATATATAATTTGCTAATCATCATAAAATCCACGACTGTATTCCTTTGAACGATTTGTATTCACTTACCCCAATAATTATCAACTCGTGCAGAGAACCCAGTATGGGATAGGTCATTTGAGTGCTTGTATAGAATATCAAACATCTGTACATTACGTGCCATGCATTTCTAAACAAAATTTGTCAAAACTTAAAATCGTGAGAGCAAGAAGTATTTTACTTCACTTATATCCACAATACAAAAATTCTTTCAGTAGTTAAAGACATCACTGCATGAACGATTCATGAATCCAATTTTCCATTGTGCCTAAATGGAAAGTATATGACCCATTAAATTCGCCCACAATCAACTCCTGCCAAATGGTGTTAACTTTATGATCATTACTGGTCATATTTCTGGATATAATGGCTGGGTTATTGGTCAGAGTCTGAACATTTAGCACTGTCTAGTGTCAAAGATACTCAATGTAATGCAATTTTCGACCTCTGAATTTATAGAACAAAATGTTGATGAAGTGAAAGGACTCCTTCTGTTATTTCATAGTGATTTAGTCGTTCAATCTGAAACGTCTGGCGTCATGTTTGTACATAAACGTTCCCGAGCATTAAAATGAATAAGAACCATGCAGATTTCCTATTGTTTCACGTAACGCCATTGTTGTTGGATACATCTTCGTAAGTTGAATTTATTTGCCTGAATAACAGGACTCATATATGGAAACTAATCGTTCTTCATAATAATTCATTCATAACAACCATACGCTTTGTTCAGTGATATCAGCCTGTAAAATGTAGACGAAAATGTGAATCGATACTGCAATGGACCTCTTTCATTCTGTGAATTTTATTTTATTAGCCCATCTCTCCCCACCAACCAATCTAGACAGTCTATGCCTGGGATACAGAAAGCCAAACTAAATCCATTCCCTCATAGTAATGAACGTCCAATTGTGTGTTACCAGTATATATGCGTTAGATTAGTATAATTCATAAAAACGATTCACAACACTCTGATTTTGTTAAATTCGCAATGCTACTAACATTTCTGACGAAATAAATTGTATCGCTTTCAGATACAAGAGATCATAATAACACGTGACAGTTGCCACCTGATAACTGGCTAAGTGGTGGTCGTGGTGGTCTTGGGTCTTGGGTCTTTCTACAGATCTATAAATCAGGCCCAACTCCTGGCGTGTTATCGTTCGTTTTGCATCACAAACGAAATGTTTGCACGTGCTTGGAATGCTGAAAGCTCCTGAAGTGAATTTCCACTCATGTGCAAGGCACGGAGTCGTCATCCATAAATAATTGACAAATATTTCATAGAGAGGATCACAAAACAATTTCTGCATTCAATTCCGCATATAACGGTAATAACAACATGGCCTTTTGAGAGAAGGTGATAGGTTGGTGATATTATCGAGTGAATTTCTGGTGCTTATCATGAAAATGATGAATGATTGATGAATGATAGACATCTGAAGATTTCTCAGTTTGTACTGGTTGGGTTATGAAACAGAAATATCTGTTAACTAATTCATCGCTCATTAGCTGAGTACTGAATGGAATCATTGTTATTACTGATCTATTACATGAACTGTGACATAGATACGAGCGTAAATATATATGCCCCTAATATTACCTGCAAACAATTACTGCCAAATGACTGTAAGTTTATGATCAATGCAGGTCATATTTCCGAATAAAATGCTGGTTTGTTGGTCACGGTCATAAATAACATTTAGCATTGTCTATGAGGATACTATATTATCCTCATATAGTTCCTTTCAGTTACGTTTGTATTATATCTGCAGAGCATCTTGTTGACGACGACTTTCTTCGAATTATTTGGACGCCATTTGTCAACATGTTCTGAAATAATACTTATGTTCTACGTGTGGCATGTACTGCATACGAAAGAATTCACAGTGTCAAAAATTTCCATTAAATGTGAGAAGTTCGTTTTCAAACAGACAAAAGGTGCACACCTCCGACGGAGGTATTGTGAGTGTACAAACATTACGGATTTTCACTTCGTATAGATGATTGTAGTTTTACCCGCATGACCATTCTAAATTGTTAAACACGATTGTTGTTTCATAAGTATAAATAGCGACCATCGCAATAGATAAAAAGGGTAAGAGAAGACGGTTGCTGTGATCATTAACGTGCGTCTCCCAATTATAGTAAATCAGTCTTACTTTCCACCTTTCTGCGAGTCAATAACAAGAAATCAAATAACTTAGGGTCATTTATCTGTGGTTGGATTAGAAAGTGATAATCGCATGTAGTTAGTGATGTATCTAGATAAATCAGGGTAGTTAACGAATTACGAGAGGGAAGCATTCCTACTGAAGAGAGGCATCAGTACTTCACACTGGTTATCAGCGGTATAACGATGCAAATAAACATGTCTTCATGCAAAGTAGTAGTCGTAGTGTTTAACTGTGAATGGTACTATGGTTTCAGTTGTTACATGCTCGAATATGTCTTATAATAATAAATATGTAGTGAAGCTAGGCCTATATACCACTGGGATAAAATATCGATAATGTGTTTATCGATAAACATGTAATGAAGTTAGGCCTATATACCCCTGGGATAAAATATCGTTAATGTGGTTAATGATGAGATTTTGGGAATGTTCACACTGCCATAAATTCACTCAAAACTGACGTTTTGAACCAGTGTTTTCTCGTGGCTAACGAGCGAATTCCTTGGGTATTTTTTGCGTGTGGTGCTTGAATGATATATTCCGGAGTATCTCGACAATTATTAGTGAGAAGTTCATCCTTCTGATCATCATAAACTACGACTGAGAACCAGCACATATCACATTCTGGTCAGGGACAGGTATCCATAGTATGCTGTGGGTGAATTCTTATTGGAACACATATAATTTGGTAATCATCATAAGATCCACGATGGTATTGCTTTGAATGAATTCTATTCCCTTTCCCAAATGCCTTGTAACTCATATAGATAACCCATTTTGAGATAAACCATTGTAATGATATGTTTATTTTGTGAACAACAGTATACTGGTTGCCATGCTTTTGCAAATTACGTATTTTTGTTAGTGGTTAAAGAGCATTATTCAAGGAACGAATTGTGAGCAAAACTACCATTGTTAATAAAAAGAAAAATATGATAGATCAAATTTGCTCACAAACAACTAATACCAAATGATAATAATTTATGCTCACTGCTGGTCATACTCCTGGATTTAATGGCTGCCTTGATGGTCACATTTGTGACATTTAGCGCTATAGTGTGATGGCACTCTCCAACCACTAAAATAATAACGACAATGTTTCAATGTATAAAATAGACTCCCTATACTATGTTATAACATAAGGAGTCTGGTCACATGCAGATTTTTTATTGTTCCAGAAGGGTATTCATTGGTTGATACAGCTTTACAATTTATATTTGTTTGCTTGACTCACAAAACTCATATAAAGGAGCTGACATCTTTGTTCATTGATAGAAGCCAGTATAAAGTAGGTGAGTATGTATAGATCGATACTGCAAATGGTCTTACGCTCTATATCCGAGTCAGTCTATTTATTTTGTTCATAAAGTCTAACCCTCCTCGCCTATCAGTTTGTACCTCGGTGGATGGAATAACATTTGTACCTGGAATAACATACGTTCACTGACAGATATCAAGATAGGTTGTATGTTCCTAGTATATGTCAAATGAACAACTTCAAATAGACAATGAACCAATTTGTTTTCGCTGATCTCGCACTCCTACAATAATTTTTATCATCTCATAATTGTATCAGCTGCAGGAGATCTTAATAACACGTGGAAATTGCACACTGTATTGGCTAAGTGGTGGTCTTGGGTCTGTATTTAAACCAGAACCCACAGAGTGTTTACAGCGCCATAAATCAGTCCAACTCGTGGGATTATATTGTCCATTTTGCACTTCAAACAGAGCGTTTTCACATGCTTGGAGTGCTGAATGCGCCAGAAGTGAATTTCTACTCATGCGCAAGGCACTGATTCATCATTGGTAAATTGTCCACAGATATTCCATCAACAGCCGCAAAAAGAAATGAGAAATTTCCCCGCATATATATTAAATAGATGATTTCAGTCAGATGTTTTCACTGATCTGCCATGTGCGTGGCTATCGTGTTGAGTAAATGTATGGTATTACACGCGATTGTAGAATGTGCTGGATGATGGCACATAGAGACGTGTGAAAATTCCACATTTTGCAATGATTTGGATATAAAACATAAATATTTGCTTATTTTTTGAAAGGTCATTAACTGTTTACAATATGACAATAATTATCAGAAGGAAAAGCAGATTTTTTTGCTATACTGTGAAAGAATCAAAACAATTTTTTGTCTATGTATAGACACCTGTGATGAATGTCAATGAAAATAAATTCAGGGCGATAGTTGTTTATTGTTCAAAGTACATGTATACATATATACCAGTACTGCTGCACAGGAGAAAACCAAACGGGTTTGACAGATTCTCAAATGGTGAAGATATTAAGTAGAAAAATGATATTCAATCAAACAATATATTTTACCTATGACTAGATCTGTAACAAGAGAATGAAGCTGGATAGTTGAACAAGAGGGCATCAAATGAAACAAATGGACATAGATATTTAGAAAATAATAAATCATGCTGGATATGACCTTGACGTTATGATTGATAATTAACGTTATGATTTTTAACATTTTGATATAGCAACAAACCTGAGAATGGACATATACTTTTGGAAATTATCGTAGTTTATCATAAAATCGGGGTTGGTGACACTGTGATCATTATGTACTTAGTTGATGTGCAATAGTACCAAATGTATGGTACCAAAGCACAACATGTTCTTCTAGGAAAATTGAGGATTTACTCCTAAAATAAACTTCACAAGCCTTACGGTTGGGCAAGGTAATGTAAAATCTCGTTTAGAGTCTCAGTGTATCACAGAAATATGCAACTATATAGCATCCTTTGAATCCTATCAGAACATGTGTAAATGCATGAACTAACCCAGTTCATTTTACTTTTAAGCACAAGACAGAGCACAAATAGTTTTCGGTGTTGCAGTGAGGATCCATTCATCTCCGACCTATATTTTATTTTGTTCACGAATCCTTCAAGATGAATATAAAATGTACATCTCGATAATGCGTTGCAAGTATTTTCACTGATACTGTCAGTACCCACCCTACATTTATCTAAAAGAGTAGGATTTCATTACTATCTCAATCCCTAGTGAGGGTGACAGACTTCACCAATTTGAATGAGGCGAAGAGTACGTGGATGCCATATTATACTTGACCAATCGAAATGTCCGAGACTGGAGTCCAAATGAGGCCATTGTCCACGAATTGCCGGTAATTACGTTCCATCGTAAGTCACATATATTAGCTATGTCAACAGAGGAGACATATAGACGACGTTTGATTCTACGAGTAACACTTGAAAATATGTCTCCATATATCAAATTTCCATAATCTGGTGATTACTGGCATTTATTTCATTTTCATCTCATCACAATATGCATGTTTAGGTTTTAAAATTGATCGTTTATGGTTAGCATTTGTCCCAATATGTTTACCTTCTACCTGTAATATCAAAATTCAATAACCTCTATATCTATCTCCAGTGCTTAATTAAAGGTGGTTAGCATAACGGTAGAGAACAATTTTTGGACGCTATGTATCAACATGTTCTGGATTAATACTTACATTTGCTACCTGCCACATCTCAATGTTCACCATTGTTTACGATACACAGTGGATTCGCCATGCTTTTATCCTTTTATCGTATATCAGTCTGGCCTATCATTCTGATTTCCTTTTCATGTTACATCATGGTTTAGCAAACTCATAAAGAACGGGAATGTGAGATGTATGCAAACAAAACAAGGTACATGTATCAAAATTTGTACTAACTGTGATCTCAGGTCTGTTTTCAGTCAGAAAAAAAACTTGCAGATCTTCTTTGTTGTGGGCATAGTGATCGTGAAAACTATAAGAATTTTCACTGCCAGATTTATGACTACAACATTATCTGTCATCCTAAATAATGTGTATGCCTGATTGTTGTTTTCAAAGTACTAATAATGACCAATGCAAATTGAAAATGGGGTAAGAGGAGACTACTACTTGTACACAACCATCAACAGTATATCAATCTTATTGTACAACTGTTTACAAGTCAATAAGTCTCTGGACATTTTACAAAAAATAAAAAATTTAAGGTCATTTATCTGCGGTTGAAATATTAACATGTTTTTTGCAATTAGTTATCTGTGGTTCATGCTTATCGCATTTAGTTAGTGATTTCTGGATGGAAAGAGGCATTACTATCAGCAAACAACATAACGATGCAAACGTTGAACTAGTACTAACTGCAAAATTGGTTGAACAAAAACGATATTCGTAAAGTGTAATCATGCACGGCACTACGGTTTTATTTACCTGTTCAAATGTATTGTATATTGAATATATACCTTATTGTAAAGTATCGATAATGTGGTTATCGATGCCTTAAGTTGGCAAACATTCAAAACAGGAGGTTCTGGGAACGTTAACACTGTCATAAATTCGTTTACAACCAACGTTTTATGTTTCCATTTGGGCACCGTGCGAAGTGTTTTCACATGGCTAACGAGCTCGTTCTTTGGATCTGCCTATTAGTCAATGCCTACGTGTTGTGCTTGGACGATAAATTCCTGAGTATTCCGACAGTTATAGGCAAGAAATACATTCTACTGATTGCTATAGACGATGATAATAGCATGAACGGACCACCACCTATGGCATTTTTCTCAGTGATAGGTATCCATAATATGATGTGGATGAATATTAACCTATAGAACTGGAATACAAGTAATTTGTACTCAGTGGAGTGGGTGACACACTATATAAATCATCGAACTCGTAATCCAAAGTTTGTCGGATTTGTCTCGGGCTGGACTATTGTGTTATATCAATTGTGTCTATCTGCATCATGGATGAAATGGGTATCGGTTAGTAATGCATACGTGATAGTATAATGCTCTGAGTGTGGCTGCTTAAGTATTTCGCCCAGTATGGGATTGAAGTGTAAAGTACCTTTGAAAGGATACAACTAGCCTATAAAGACTAACTTTAATTTGATATTCATCATAAATATCCCGATGATAGTGCTTTGAACGAATTGTATTCGCTTTCCGAACGTGAAAACATAACCCAGTGTGGGATTATCCTTTCTAACAGCACGTATGCCTACGCATCTTAAACATCGGTATACAAATTGCCCTGCCTTTCTCTCAAATGGAAACTTTTGTCCACATTCAGGAGTTTAAGAGAAGAATGTTTTACTACAATATTATCTACAATACAATAGAATCTAAAAAGACCTCTTGAGCTTATAATAAAACTTTATGGATACATCGAACGCTTTCCTCATGGTGATTCATTCATTCAAGCTGAAAAGCTGGCATCCCGTTCGAACATAAACGTTCCCCTTCATTAAAAACGAAAATGATGACATGAAATGTTCCTACAATGCACGATAAAACTTTAGTAGTTATATCTATTTGTCTGATGTGTAAAACTCGCATTAAAAAAATAACAATTTCCCGAACATAATAGGCCTACTTTCTTCAGTGATATTAGCCAATATAACAGATGGAAATGCAAGATTGTTTAAATGTACAGTTTATATATACTGCCCAAAAATTCCTTGCCTTGCTCTGACAATAGCTCGGTGCCTGGGGCACATGAAGCCTACCTACATTCCTTCACTGATAGAGATTAGAGTAATATCGTCATTTCAAATGATAATTCCATTGTGTGTTGTTAGGTTCTGTCACAGATTAGTATGATTGATACAAACGACTCACAGATGTACATGGAAAACAACTTAAAACTGATCAATTTTACTAAACTATCACTGTTGCAATCATTTCTATCATGAAATAATTGTATCGTTTTCAGGTGCAGGAGATTCTATCAACATGAGGCCATTGCATCCCGTGACTGGTTAAGTGATGGTCTTGGATCGCATGACACATCAAAGTGTTTACACATGTTTGGAATGCTGAATGCCCCCGAAATGAACTTCCACTCATGCTCTAAGCACCGATCCATCATCGATAAATAACCCACAGCTATTTTATCAACGACCGTAAACTGGAATAGGAAATCTTCCCGTATAAGTGAACATGGCCTGATACCTGAACTTGATTTCAGTGTGATGAGAAAGATTCTTCAATTTGCAACGATCGAGATATAGTACATGAATATTCGTCGATTGGTTCAATGTTCATCAACCGATCACAAGATTTTCCAGCAATATCTGATCTTCGAATACCTGTGATTGATGTGCATTTAATCTTTATTATCCTTATTATGATGGATGTACATTTAATCTCTGCCATATCCACTTTTGGTTTGACGTCCATGATAGATGACATGACAGTGTACAGAGGAACATCTACAAACTGGTTTCAGTCATATTTTGGATAGTAATTTCAGCAAACTGGAAATCAGTTACTGATGATAACTATTGACAGTCCCAGATAACTTAATCCACATTCAAGTTAATGACTTCAGGTTTACTTTGTAAATGATCCCAACATCTGTCCTCTTGTCTTATACTGTTGATATCAGTCATAAAGAAATAAAAATTCCAAGTTCAGTTTGGATTCCACCAACGTTACGAAAATGTTCATGCCGCCATTGCTTTATTATAGATTCTGCTGTGGATATCATAACTCATCATAGAAATATATTCGACATGATTGTGTCTTCAGCTGTCAAAGCTCGGACTTGATACGTTGTCATACTCGAAGTAGTGACACCAACTACATTTAGCTTTCACTATAGAACAATGTTCTTAAAATGTAGCCCTGAAAGATATTCTATTTTTTTATCTCAAATATGTAGAGGAGTTATATACGGGCATAAAATATCGATAATATGGTTAATGATAACTTAAATGGCACACGTGTTTAAAACTGGAGAATGTCGGAATTTTACACCGCCAAAATTCGTTTAAAATCCACATTTTATGTTTCCGTTTGGGCATCAAGAGACGGGTTCTCACATGATCAACGAGCGAATTCCATCGATCTGCCTGTTACTAAATGCCGGCGTGCAGTGCTTCGCTGGAAAATCCCCAAATATTTTGACAATTATTGGCGAGAGGTACAATATATGGATCGTTATAAATAACCATAATACATGTAACACGAGGTTCCCATATATAGCATTGGAGCACATATAATTTGGCGATCATCATAAAATCCACGACTGAGTTGTATTCACTTACCCGAATGATCTTCAACTTCTGCACACAACCCAGTATGGGATAAGTCATTTTAAGTGCATGTGTAAAAAAAATCGAACATCTGTATATTACGTGCCATGAGTTTCTAAAAAATTTTTTGTCCAAAACAATAAAATCGTGAGAGCAAAAAGTATTTTACTACATAAATCTCCATAATAAAAACTCTCAGTAGTTAAGGAGCATCACGGCATGAACAATTCATGAGTCAAATGTTCCATTGTGCCTAAATGGAAAGTATATGACCCAATAAAATCGCCCACAAGCAACTACTGCCAAATGACGTTAACTTTATGATCATTGCTGGCCATATTACTGTCTAGTGTCTAAGATACTCAATGCATTGAAATTTTCCGACCTATGAATTTATAGAACAAACTCTCGATGAAGTGGAAGGATCCCTTATGTTATTTCATAGTGATTAGGTTATTCATTCTGAAAAGTCTGGCGTCATGTTCGTACATAAACGTTGTTCGAGCACAAAAATGAATATGCACACATGTAGACAATGTCCTATTGTTTCAGGTAACTCCAATGTTGTTGGATACATCTTCGTATGTTGAATCTATTTGCATGTATAAAATAACTCATATAAGGAATCTAATCGTTATCCTAAATTTCACACGAATGAATTACCAACCATACACTTTGTTCAGTAATATCTGCCTGTAAAATATAGACGAACATGTGAATCGACACTGAAATGGATTGTTACCAGCTCCTGATCAATTATATGACTTATATTTTGAAAGTCCATATCTCCTCATCGTGTGATCTTTGCCTGAATGCAAACTATTTCGTTCACTGAACGTCCAATTCTGTGTTATTAGTATATGCGTTAGATTAGTACCAACGATTCACCACACTTTGATTTTGTTAAATTGACACTGTTACAATCATTTCTGTAACGAAATAAATTGTGTTGCATTCAGATACATCAGATCATGAGAACACATGGCAGTTGCACCCTGATCGCTGGCTAAGTGTTGGTTTTGGATCATCATTTTGACCCAGGACCTACAGAGTGTTTACAGCTCCATAAATCAGTCCCAACTCCTGGCGTTTAATCATCCGTTTTGCACAAACAACAAAGTGTTTTCACGTGCTTGGAACGCTAAATGCTCCTGAAGTGAATTTCCACTCATGTGCAAGGCACTGAGTCGTCATCCATAAATAATGGACAAATTTTTCATCCACGACCAAAAAGCAAAGTGAATATTGTTTCTGCTTCCAATTCCTCATGTAATGGTAATAACAACATGACCTTTTCTTTGGAGAAAGTGATTGGTTGGTAATATTATCGAGTGAATGTCTGGTACTAATCGTGAAATGATGAATGATTGATGAATGCATGATATAGACACCTGAATATTTTTCTATTTGCACTGGTGAGTTATAAAACATATATATACGTTAACTGGTTCAACGTTCATCAGATGATTACTGTATGAAATCATCGTTATCACTGATCTCATTAATTTTGCCTGCAAACAATTACTGCCAAAGCGGGATAAGTTCATGATCACTGCAGGTCATATTTCCGAATAAAATGCTGAGTTTGTTGGTCACGGTCATAACATTTAGCAATGTCTATGATGATACGATTTTTCCTCATATAGTTCCTGTCAGTAACGTGTGTATTTTATCTGCAGAGCATCTTTGTTGAAGACGACTTTCATCGAATTATTTGGACGCCATTTGTCAACATGTTCTGGAATAATACTTGTTATCTCAATAATACTTGAAATATACTTGTTAACATTTGTTATCTGCCACGACATTTTGTTCACCATCACTTAAAATACTCCTGGGGTTGGGTTGCTATTATCGTTTCATCATATGTAGTTCTTTCCATATTGCACTTGGTTTAGCAAATTCATGAATAACTACACTGTGATATGTAGTGCATACAAAATAAATTACAGTGTTCATAATTTCCACTAAATGTGAGAAGTTCGTTTTCAAACAGAAACAAAATTAGGCACACCCCCGATGGATGTATTTTGAGTGTTCAAACATTATGGATTTTCATTTTGTAGAGATGACTGTTGTTTTCTGGGGTGAAATAGCCACATAACCATTCAAAAGTCTGAAAAATTACCATGCGCGATTGTTGTTTCAGAAGTATAAATAGCGACCATCGCAATAGACACAAGGGTAAGAGAAGACCATTTATCCGGCTGTTGCCATCATTGATGTGCATCTCTCAACAGTAAATCTCCCTAATCTTTCACCTTTCTGCGAGTCAATAACTCTCTTTTTACCAAGAGTTCAAATAATTTGGGGTAATTTATCTACGTTTGGAATATAAAGTGCTAATCGCATGTAGTTAGTGACGTATCTAGATAAATCAGGGTAGTGAACGAGTTCCGAGCAGAAAGCATTCCGACTGGAAAGAGGCATCAGTCCTTCACACTGGTTATCAGCAAACCGTATAACGATGAGCATAAACATGTCTTCGTGCAAAGTGGTATCACCGTCGTATTCAGTGAGTAGAAACGATATTTGAATGTTCCTAGTGTTTAACCGTGAGTGATACTATGGTTTCACTTGTTACATGTTCGAGTGTGTTGTATATGAAATATATCGTGTAGCTATATACCACAAGGATAAGAGATCGATAATATGGTTGACGATATGTTAGCGTCTGTATTCAAAACTGGAGATTCTAGGAACATTTACACTGCCATAAATTCGCTTAAAACTGACGTTTTATGTTCACGTTTGGGTATTGCACCTAGTGTTTTCACGTGGCTGGCGAATAAACGGATATGCCTGTTTGTCAATGCCAGCCTTAACCCAATAGGTTTTAAACTCGTGCACATAAATCTGGGTATATTGTGTATACCTGACTTTGTTTCTTCAGTTTTTATAGTGACCAGTGACAAGAAATCTTCTTTAAATTAGCCTACTATTCAATAGACTGAATACTGGGTATACATGATTGTTGTTTCTTAATTATTCATCTTCACTAGCGCAAATTCAAACTGGGGTGAAAGAAAACCACTTATCCGACAATTGTGCTCATTTATGTAGCCTTATCCATCTATTTATCGAGTTATGAAACTACGAAGCTCAAACGATTCAGGGTCATTTATCTGGTGCTGAAAATATAAGGTGCTAGTTAGTGATATATCTAGATACATTGGTGGAGTGAACGAATTCAGAGTCGCAAACATTCAGGCTGCAAAGAAGCATCACTTATTCACACTTGTTATCAGCAAATGTAAGGATGAACACATTGAAATGTACAACCATGCACTGCTCCCACGCGCCGGAGTCATGGGATACGGAGCTAAACCTAGATATAATTCTGTATTTCGTGAACAAACATGGGATAACTAATAGCACCATAGGGATAAAATATCGATGATGTGGTTAATGATGCCTTATGTTGGCGCATGTGTCCAAAATTGGAGATTCTGGGAACGTTCAACTCCATAAATTCGTTTAAAATTGACGTTTTATGTTCCCATTTGGGTAGCGTGCGAAGTGTTTTCACATGCCTAACGATCGAAGTTCTTGGTTCTTCTCAATGACTGCGTGTGGTGCTTGAACGATATATTCTGGAGTATGTCGACGATTATTAGTGAACAGTACATCCTACTAATCGTTATCAACGACGATTGGGAACCACCACATATCACATTCTTTTCAGCGTAATGTATCTATAGTACGATGTGAGTGAGTTTTCCAGATAAAGTATTGGAGGGCAGACAATTTCATAATTATTATATAATCCATGACAGTATTGCTGTAAACGAATTGTAATGTACGTATCAATTTATTACCAATAATACAACTAAATTTTGATGATGCCAGAAGCAAACGTAAAATACAATACTTTACAATGGAAGTCCGACCAATCAGCTTAATGCAAGACACACTGGCGTCATAAGGGGCAGACAACATGTGAAATGTAGTTGTTTCTAGAGTACACATAGAAAGTAGCATACAACAACCTAAACCTAATGAAACTAATTTAGAAATCCGAAAAAAAACTCATGAAATAGATACATGATAAGTACATTAGCCTAATCACGAGCCAAAAGGCCACTGAGTTTATAACTTCATGATCGATAGGAATGTAATAGCACAAATTCGGCAAAATTAAATTGGTTTGCCGTTTTGATAGTTTATGTAAATTTCTCAAATGACATTAACTCGCGTATATATTATCGGTATGAGCTTTTGCAATGCTTGCATGAATCCTTTCAGTAGTTAAAGAGCAATAGTTTAATTTTTCTGTAATTGAGGAATATCACTCAATAAACTGTTCATGTGCCGGAGTTCGGTCATACATAAATGGGAAATATACGACCCATTATATTTGCCCACGAGCAACTATCGCCAAATGGCGTTAACTTTATGATCATTGCTAGTCATAATTTCGGACGTAGTGACTGGGTTATTGGTCACAGTTTAACATTTAGCACTGTCCATACTCAATGTAATGAATGCATACTAAAAAGTTATCGATGCAAAGATCAAGATCCTTATTGCACTTGAAAGCAGACTTCACGTACGTATACATAAACTTTTCCCAGCATTAAAATGAAGATGGATACAGATTTCCAATTGTTTCACGTGACGCCATCGTTGTTGTATACATCTTTATAAATTACATCTAGCTGCCTGACTGATTGGTTTGCCTGACCATCACAAATTCATATGAATAAATTAGTAAGCATTCCTATTGTACAGTTATATCAGACAGCAAATGTAGATGAAAAGCGATACTGCAAACAAACTGTTCTCTGCAAAGTCACTGAGCAGAATGTAATGTATTCAATAATCTCCACAATTCAAAACTACTATTCATTTATTCTTTCAGTAGTGTCCAAAAATCATTTTGTGAAATTTAATTAAAAGTCATGTACTTAGGATACAGGCTGCCAAACCACATTCGTTCGCTGATAGAAATTAAGATAAATTCGGTCAATGCACGTTCCATTCTGTGTTCCTAGTATCTGTTGCAAGAGGATTACTATAATTCATACAATAGACTCACAAAGGAAAAAAACAAACCAATTTAATTTTGCCAAACTCGTGCCACTACAATCATTTCTATGGTGAAGTAATTATATCCCTCTCAGATGCAACAGATACTAATAACATGTGGCAATTGCATACAATTAACTGGTTAACTGATGGTCTTACGTCGTCGTTTAAACCAGGACCTAGAGAACGTTTGCAGCTCCACAAACCAATCCAAACTCGTGAAAGTTTGTCATCCATTTTGCACATCAGACGAGTTTTTCCACAGGCTTGAAACGCTGAATGCATTGGAAGCGAATTTCTACTCAAGCGCAAGGCACTGATTCATCATTGATAAATTATCAACAAGTATTTCCTCAACGACTGCGAACAGATAATTTCCCCCACATTAGTTGTCCACATAATGGTAATAAAACCTTGGCCTGATGGGAGATGATTTCAATCAGATGTTTCGATTAATCTATTATATGCTTGGAGCAAATGTTGAATGGTTGAAGGATGGTAAATCTAGATGAGAAATCTAGATTCTACATTTTGCAATGATTGGGATAAAAGCATTAATATTTGCTGATTGTTCAACTGTTTACTAGATGACAATAATTATCACAAGGAAAGAGAGCTATTTTCATTAGTAAAAATAAAGTTAACTTATATAGCCATGAAATCTCTACTGGACAGAAACTTAACCTTGTTGAACCCTATAATAAATGCTTCTTGTCTTGACTATTTCTATTGTGGTCAATAATATCATTAACTAGTAAAAAATGGTAACTTATTTGGTACAGCCATGAAATCTGCATGTGACCTAACCTTCACCTTGTTGAGCACAATAATAAATGCTTTTTGTCTTAACTGTTTCCATTATGGTCAATAATAGATTAAACTAATAAAACTAATGTTAACTAATTCGGCTACAACCATGAAAATTCTATTGGACAGAATTTGTTTTCTTGTTGAGCACAATAGTAACTGTTTTTTTACCTAACTTTTTTTATTGTGGTCAAAAATAGACTTCTATTGTGGTCAAAAATAATGTTAACTTATTCAGTTACGGCCATGAAATCTCTGCTGGACAGAACCTTTACCTTGTTGAGCTCAATAATAAATGTTTCTTGTCTTGATTTTTAGGTTACCGAACCTAACCGATAACCCATTGGCATGGCGTTGCGTCCGTCGTCCGTCATCGTCGTCTGTCGTCCACATTCTTATCTTTTTTGTTTACGGGCGAATTTTTCTGAAAAAATATTTTTTTCAAAATGGCGGCCGTTTTTGACGAAAAAATGCCTGATTTTGGAATTTGGCGGCCATTTTCTCAAAATCTGTTAAACTTTTTTTCTTTTTGATACATAACACTCCTCATATGTACTCATATGATGTCTATAAAGGAAATGATATATGCTGAATATTCTCGTGACCTTGAATTTGACCTCTGACCTCAGTTTCAAGGTCAGAGCACAAACTGGCTTATATCTCGCTTATTATCGACTCAGCTTAGGAATCAATTGTGGACATACAGGAAATGATATATGCTGAATATTCTGATGACCTTGAATTTGACCTTCGACCTCATTCTCAAGGTCATAGAACAAAATGGCTAATATCTCGCTTGCTATCGACTTCACAGCTTAGGAATCAGTTATGAACATATAGGAAAATATATATGCAGATTATTGTCATGACCTTCCATTTGACCTTTGACCTCATTTTCAAGGTCACAGGACAAAATGGCTAATATCTCACTTTTTATCGATTTTACAGCTTAGGAATTGATTGTGGACATATAGGAAATGATATATGTTGAATATTCTCGTGACCTTGAATTTGAAATCTGAAATCATTTTCAAGGTCAAAATGGCTCATATCTTGCTCCTCTATTGACTGTATGGCTGGGGAATCAATTGTGGACATATAGAAAATGATATTTTGATGACCTTGAATTTGACCTTTGCTTTCATTTTCAAGGCCACAGCACAAAATTGCTAATATCTCTCTGATTATTGAATTTACCGCTTAGCAATCAACTGTGGATATGATATATGCTTAACATTATATATGCTGAATATTCTCTTGACCTTGAATATAACCATTGACGTGGCTAACATCTAAAATATTAAACATTTTCCGGTAGGCTATCTTTGGCCCTTGGCCTAATTTTTTTTATTGTGGTAAATAATAGACTTAATCAGTAAATCTAGCGTTAACTTATTCGATACTGTTATTCTGTTTTCACCAAAAACATCAGTTTTCCATTCCGAACAAGAATCCAGTGCCATTTGATTTCATGTTACAGGCTATTGGAGTGAGCACAGCTGTCCAAGGGAGATGTTTGTGTGGTAGTAATAAGTTAGCCTGCTAACTAATTAATAATCGTTTGATCATTATGAAAAACAAGATGTTTCGTGCGACTGTCGTTCTAATCGGGCCTGTGCAATTTCATCATCATGTGGCGAACACTCACACCTGTAGAGCGTTCACAAACCATGTCGTTTGAACAGGCCAATTAGAACACAAAATGTGTCACCAATCGGCCAATTTGGTTGCTATGGCAACCAAAATCGATTGGTGTTGTGATCTTACTATAAGACATGTCCCTCTGAAACATTTTCTTAATCCGTGAAGATTTGCAACCTTTAGAGCGTTCAAGAGAGAATCTCTACAGCGCGACGCTAACGCGGATCGGATGCGGTGCGGCGCGACGGAAACAAATCCATAGTATATGCTGAACTTCTTTCGGGGGGGGGGGGGGATACAATTATGTTATATATATATTATACTTATATTGGGGGTAGTGAACGAATTTGAAGCCGCAAACATTCTGACTGGAAAAAGGCATCAGTTTTTGCCACTCGTTATCGGCAAGCAGCATAAGGATGGACACATTTAGATATACAACCATACGCTGGTGCAGAAAGGCATTACCTCCGAAAAACGATATATTTAATGTTCGTAGTGTGCTACCTTGACTGGCAGTATGGTTTCAGTTATTACATGTTCGAATGTGATGTATGAATATGTAATGTCGTTAGGCACATACGCATGTACCAAAGGGATAACATATCGATAATGTGGTTAATGATGTCTAAAGTTGGCACATGCATTCAAAACTGGAGATTCTGGGAACGTTTACACTGCCATAAATTCGTTTAAAATTGACATTTTATGTCCCATTTCCGTTTCGTGCGAAGTGTTTTCACATGGCTAACGAGCAAATTTCTTTGGTCTTCTTTATGACTTTGTGGTGCTTAAACGATATTCTGGAGTATTTTGACAACTATTGGTGAGAAGTTCATCCTACTGATCATGTTAAACAGCGTTTGGGAAAGAGTTGTGAACCAACGCTTATCACATTCTGGTAAGGGATATGTATCTGTATATTATGCTGTGAGTCAGCTCTTCATACGTAGTATTGGAGCGCAGATTATTTGATAATCATCATTAAATCCTCTACGGTATTGCTCTGAACAAATTGCTTTCCCATGTCGTGTAACTCATGTACATAACCCAGTGTGGGTTGAGCCATTCTAACCGCATATATTAATGAATCCAAATTCCAGCCAAGCAAGGTCTTGGACGCGGTACTGGTGATATAAAATGTGCTGAATACTTTTATGTCGTGTTAAAACCATCCTTAGCAACATAGTTGTTAAGGGTCAAATCAGCCCATTCGTTGCCATGGCAACCAAAATTGACACGCATTCACTGACTATCCCTACTGAGCGATATACGTGATGAGTTTTGGTGACGAAATATGAGCTTGATTGCCTAATTGTGCCATGTTAAAATGCCTCATCAAAATTTAAAATCTAATTAGCTGACAGATTTTCAGTTTTCTAATTAACTGAAAAAGTTTCAATATTAAAATAGCTAGAACTTTTTGATGAATCGTGATATCGACATTCTGTAAAGACTATTCTATTCAGCTCAACTCGTGATATATATCCTTAAGGATTGATTGCATGCAATGATCATGAACCTGTAAGCGACCAGCTCTCCATTCACTTATAATGTAAAATATAAAGGTAACAATTCATTAATTTACACACTTCCAATCAACGTGAAACTTTGCCGTTCTGATTGTTAGCCTTCAAGGATTACCAACCGAGACTCCATTTCTTACTAAACAATGTTAAATTTGCTAATATCATCGTTTTCATATGTCATTTTCGGACCTATTTCTCAGTATAAAAAATACACTCACAACAGGGCGAGCGAAAGGATTATGATGTACAGCAAATAGCTAGTGAGGTCAGTAAAACTCACAGGTGATATGCACTCCAGTACACAGAAGCGTTTAGGATTACGAATGTTCAACTCATTGTATTCATCGTACAGAAAGTATAGCCCTAGATGTTCTCATTATTTCAACCTTAACGGAGAATAAATATAGGCAGCAGCCAGTGTTTGTCAAGCGGAACACACAAATGTTCATTTTGGAGAAACGTATAAAATGATTCATATAATCATCAAATTGCACAGTTTCCGTGATATTATTTATGAAACCATGTCTCGGTTCATCATCCATGAGTGTATGCGTGTGTGCTAGCCAAGTTTTAGGTCAGGTTTGTTTTTTGTCTTGGTGATTTTGTTACCTTTTCTTTCACATTATAAATCAATGGAAAAGTGCCTCACTGCATCACCGGTATGTTCTGTGTAATCAGTCCTTAAAGGGCAATGCTCCATGAAGGGATCAGGAGCGATATTTTCATTGTGCAAAAATGTAGAATATTGCCCACAAGCAACCGATGCCAAATGGCGGTAACTATATGGTCACTGCTGGCCATACTATTAGAAAAATTGGTATATTTGCTCATTGTTTAGCCCTGACATCGCTCAAAGTGCCATTGATATCACTTTCTACTCATCTCATCAACTCAACAAAATTGACTTACCAAAAGCATAGCATAGTTGTCTGGACAATCAGCAATTTGAGCAATACCAAGCCCATATTAGGGGAAAAACAATGGGTGATAATGCCGAATTTTCCGATAGTGCAATGGGTGTAATGGTCATAGTCCTAAACTAAAGCACTGCCTATGATACGCAATATGATGAGTTTCTTCGAATTCTTAAATAATATTGAAAAATTTCCTATTGTTACAGTAAAGAATCCATTGCCTGATACATCTTCTTCAATTTTGGTAATTTGTGTGATTTCCAACATTCAAATCACAGACTTCATCCATATGATTCAAATATGAGGCCTACGTTTCGATCAATGATATCAGCCAGTATATCGTAACTGAGTCGGGCCTATTCTGTGAATTTTATTTGAAAAGTCTCCTTGTTAACCAATCTGTACCTCAGGTACAGAAAGCCGAACCACATCTGTGTGCTGATAGAGATTGGGATAAGTTCCTTGAAGGTGCATTCCATTGTATATTCATAATGTCTGTCATATGAGCAACTTCGAATGAACACCTACAGATGTACACGGGAAACAACGAACCAATTTGTTTGTTAGTATCGCTTTCAGATGCACCAGGTCATAATAACACGTGGGAATTGCACACTGTTAACTGGGTAAATGGTGGTCTTGGGTCGTTATTTAAACCAGGACCTACAGAGATTTATCAGTTCCATAAATCAGTCCCAACTGCGTTTTGCAAATCAAATGAAGCGTTCTCACATGCCTTGAAAGTTGTATGCTCCGGGAGTGAATTCTCACTCATGCGCAAGGCACTGATTCGTCATCGAAAAATTATCCACAGATATTTCATGAACCACCACAAAAAATGTGAATTGCTATATATATATGTAATGGTAATAAAAACATGTCCTAATGGGAGAAACAAATTGCATGATTATGTCATATTGTACTTGGAAAATGAAAATGTCCCAGACTGAAGTCCAAATGAGTCCATTATCCACAAATTACTGCAATTATTTGCATCGTAAGTCACCTATTGGTTATGTCAACAGAGGAGGCATATAGACGATGTTTGACCGTAGGAATACCTTTTATAAATGTGTCCTATGTATTCCCAGTTTCCATTAAATATCCAGTGGGCACTAACAATTCATTTACATTTTCATTCGTCGTAATCTACATAGAGATCTGAAGCGGTTTGGGATTTCAGGGTTGGTCGTTTGTAAGCATATTTCACCCACTATGTTGTTCTTCTGGCTATCTAGTAACTTCAGACGATATACATGTATGTTAAGATTCCGGAATAGATTGATCAATATGAGTGTCAATAGATTAACCAAATTTGTATTCATGTATGACTATCATAAATGTCGGAACAACTGGTCTAACGACATTAATCGTATATTTTCAGTTTTAGAACTAGAGAGCATATTTCAAGACAAAATTGTTTGTGACATGAAAAGTGTATCGGATAAATTTAATGAGCTAAATGTTGAAAGGTGGTCCGAATCTATATACAGTAAACCAAAATTACGTACCTATGTTACCTTTAAATAGGATTTTTGTACTGAAAAATATGTTAAATATTATATGCCTAAAGCACAACGCTCTTTTTTTGCTCAACTCAGACTTGGTATTTACCTCTGCATATTGAAACTGGGAGATATTCAAATACACTTGTAGAAAAAAAGATTATGTAATGTATGTGCACTTGGAGAAATTGAAGATGAGTTCCATTTTATTATGTCATGCCCATTATATTCACATTTGCGAGATAATCTTTTTCATAAGGCTGAATCATCTATTCCAAACAGTACAGAAATTACTAATGGAAATTTGTCCATACTCTTTTTACAAAAGTGTCAAAGATATGTTGCCAAATTTAACGTTGATGCATATGAAATCAGAAGAAATAACTTATATTGTTGATTTTATGTTATTATCTGTTATTATATGTGATTCTGTGCCTGTGATATATTTTGTGTGTATTCGTCTGATGAGATATGTTGCCATCTGTATGTATCATTGTTTGATTTAACAGTGACCTGTAAGCCCTGTGAGGCTGGAAGCTTTATGTTTCTCATGTGTTACATTTCTGTATATACATATGCTTATGTCAGTTTAATAAAAAAAAACTGAACTGAACTATATTTCATTCAGTAACCTCATTATTTTATCTGCAGTGCTTGAATGTGGTCGGCATGTTCTTAGAGGACAACTTTCGTCCAAACATTTGGATCGGGTTTTTTTCCAAGATATTCTGGATTAATACATATGTTCGCCGCCTGCCACAACACGATGTTCACCATTACTTATGATACTCTCGGGGCTTCGGATGCTTTTATACGTTTATCGTAAATCAGTCTGGTTCCTCATACCGAGTTCCTTTTCATATTACACCAGGGTTTAACAAACGCATAAAGAACGAGAATGTGAGATGTAGTGCATACAAAACAAGATGCGGGTATCAAGTATTCCACTCTGATAAGTTCGTCCTAATTCAGAAAAAAATAGGAACTTCCGCTAGGGGTATTTTGAGAGTGTAAACGATATAGATTGTCACTGCCAGATGTATGGCCACAACAGTCTGAATATAGAGTATAATCCACTTTTCATAGTGATCCGGGAAAATTGAAATTAAGGTGAAATAGCTACATCACTATTCAACAGTTGTTTCATCAGTTTGAATAGTGACCAGCGGAAAATTAAAGTGGCCTGAAATAGTCACATCACTATTCAACAGTCTAAATACTGGCTATACGAGAATGTTTCTTGATTATAAATCTTGACCAGTGCAAATTCGAAGGGGGGTGAAAGAGACTACTCTTCCGACAACTGCGCTCATTTGTATCATCCTATTGACAGTATATCAGTCTTATCGTCCGAATATTCATCTGTTTACGATACGATGAACTCTCTGAATGTTATAAAAAAATTCAAAACAATTTAGAATCATTTATCTGGTGTTGAAAATGTGAGGTGCTAATCACGTGTAGTTATTGATGTATTCAGATAAATTGGTGTAGTGACTAATTCGGAGACACAAACATTCTGGCTGGAAGAAGACATCAGTTGTTCACACTCGTTATCGGCAAACAGCATAGGATGGACACATTGAAATATACAACCATACGCTGATGCAAAGTAGTATTACCTCCGAAAGTGAGGGAACAAAACAATATCTTTAATGTTCTTAGTGTATAACCGTGACTGGTATGGTTTCAGTTGTTACATGTTCGAATGTGTTTTATAAGAAATATGTAATGAAGTTAGGCACATATACATGTACCAACGGGATAAAATATCGATAATGTGGTTAATGATGTCGAAATTTGGCAAATGCATTAAAAACTGGAGATTCTGGGAACGTTTACACTGCCATAAATTCGTTTAAAGTTGACGTTTTATGTTCCCGTTTGCGCATCGTGCAAAGTGCTTTCACATGGCTAACGAGCGAATTCCTTGCTTCTTTTCAATGACTGCTTGTGGTTATTGAATGATATATTCCGGAATATGTCGACAATTATTGGTGAGTAGTACATCCTACTGATCATTATAAACGACGATTGAAAACCACCACATATCACATTATGGTCAGGAAAAGGTATCCATAGAATGCTGTGGGTTAGCTCTTCATACATAGTATCGGAGCACAGAATATTTGATGATCACCATAAAATCCAGGAGGGTACTACTCTGAACGAATTGTATTCGTTTACCCAAATGCTTTGCAACTCGTGTACATAATCAAGTTAACCAAGCCGCTGTAACTGTATGTATAAGACTTGAACATCGGTATAAAAATCCGATAAAATCTGAGCAAAATTATCATTATGCATAAATGGAAGATATATTATCCATTAAATTTGCTCACAAGCAACCAATGCCGAATGGTGGTAACTGCTGTTCACTGCTGGTCATACTTCTGGATATTATATCTGCGTTATTGGTCACGGTTGTGAAATTTAGCACTGTTTACGATACTCGATGTAAAGAAACTCTTCGACCTCTTCGAATTAACGAAACTCTTCGACCTCTTCGAATAAACTCTTCGAATTGATAAAAATTTGAAAATTTATCAATTTGTAGAACAGACTCCTTATGCTGTGTTATAGCATGAGGAGTCTGGTCACATGCAAATTCCGTATTGTTCCAGTAAATAACGGAGCTGATAATTTTCCCAAAATCCATACGATTGAACTAGGAGGCCTACATTTTGTTCAGTGAAATCAGCCAGTATAATGTAGCTGAAAATGCATATAGTGGTACCGCAAACAGACTTGTACGCTATATCTGCACCAGATACATTTCGTGAATTTTATTTTGAAATTCCAACTCTCCTGGCCAAGCAATTCGTGTCTGGGGTATAAAAAGTAAAATAACACTCGTTTCCTGATAGGGATCAAGATAAGTTCGTTAAACGGGCATTGTGCTGTTTGTATTTGTCATACAAAACTTCAGATAAACACTCACAGATATACGTAGGAAGCAACGAACCAATTTGATTTAGCTGAACTCGCATTTATCACGTCATAATTGTATCGCTTCCAGGTGCAGGATATCATAATAGCACGTGGCAATTGCACCCTGTTAACTGGTTAAGTGGTGGTCGTGGGTCCTGATTTAATCCAGAACCTACAGAGTGTTTACAGCGCCATAAATCAGTCCCAACTCATGGCATTTTATCGTCGATTTTGCAAATCAAACGAAGCGTTGGAGCGCTGAATATGTAGGAAGTGAATCTCAACTCATGCACAAGGCTCTGATTAATCATCGATAAATTATCCACAGATATTTCATCAACGACAGCCATAAGAAACGAGAATTTCCCCGCATTTAATTGCTCGTATAATGGTAATACAAACATGGCCTGATGGGAGAAGACGATTTCAGTCAGATGCTTTCACTGATCTGTTATGTGCTTGGTGATATTATCGAGTTAATGCCTGGAATTAAACGTGAATGTTGAATGATTGTAGTTCTAGACTTGTGAAGATTTTTCTATTTGCAATAATTTAAAAACAAAACTTAAACCTTTTTTCAATGTTCATCAACTGATTACTCAATGACACTTATTGTTACAAGAAAAGAGACCTTTTTCGCTATGCTTGTACAGGATATAAACAATTTATATAGACACAACCTCTGATATCATTTGTATGGACACTAGTGACGGATGTCCATGAAAATCTTCCTTTACCAGTGGTATTCATTTTGTCGATAAATGTCGTAGCAACACACATGTACGCCAGGTATAAACATGGTACTGTGACATCAATTTGACCTTTTAAAAATCGTTCCTGAACATCAGTCGGAAGGAAATGTATTGTCCTATTTCCCGTTGTGTACCGCCAAAGATGTACACAACTGCCCATACAAACAGCGCTATTTTGCCAGTTGTGTGTCCCTCAAAGCCCCTTTCATTCCTTCTGACAACTTCTTAGACTGAAACTAAAGTAGCTCTGCAAAAAATACTGTGACATGGCTTTTACCAGAAATGGAGTAAACCAAAGTGCCTTCTCCACTGTCAACAGCATTCGAATAATGTTATCCCACAATGCACACTAATATTCCTCATATTAAGCTGAACTTGAGGTTGGAAGTTATTTTTCAGCACTCACTTCAACAAGCAAAAAATGACAAACATTTTCATGAATATCTTGTAGTGAATCGTCAGTGCCTTTTTTAAAACACCCAAGATACGAAGAAATAAAAGACTAGTCAGTCGTTAAATTTTACCCACATGTTTATTGACGTCACATGTTTATTGACGTTATTAAAATTTTCATTTTACCGGACCCTTGATCCCACAATAAGGCATGACATTGCATCTTCTGTCTGTTGTCGTCGTCTGTCGTAAACATCATCCATGTCGCACATATGATGTAATATATTATCCCATCCTTGGGTTTTGTGTGTATATTTGTGTTTCGATTTGCCAGTTAGCATGTCACAATAGCGATCTTACGTTAATACGGTTACGGATGCGTGAATTCACAACTGAATATATAATCCACCAATGGGCTAGCAAGAAGAGGACGGTCACGGTCTGATGGCGTTCGTCGTGACCGTCATGTCTCTATTTTCAATGACTAATGAGGACTGAATATGTAAATGCCGTAAGACTTTGTTATCACGCGTGGAAAACTGTTTAATTTGGGACTGAACTTACATATGAAAACAACACATGAGTACATGCTTATAAGATATATTTCCCACAGATCATTCAAAAGTTAAACTAAAGTTGAATGTTTGTGAAGGAAAACATACTTTTCTGTCAAATCATTGAAACAAAGTGTTATACGAAGCATTGCTGATTCATTGTGATTTGATCGATATCAGACTCAAGTCAGGGAGGTGAGGGATGTTAGCACGTTATTACAGTACTAACTGATTGTGGCCACATGGGTTCCTTCAGACTTTGAATGTACGTGTCAATGACGAAAAGATATTCGTAATTTTACTCGTGGAAATGGACGCATGTAAAGTATAACATTTCTGATGATCTTGGAGTTGCGAGAGTATTGGACTTGCAGAAGTGTCGTTTTTCTATGATCATGGTCGAAATTGACATGTTTTTATCAATATACATATATTAGGTTTATAACTGTAGCATACTTTCCGTTAGGACCCAGCCCCAAAACCTATTCCGGTGCATACACTCATTTACATGTACGCGTCCCCTTCCACGCTTTAGATTACGAACATTTTCAATGGATGTTTCAAAATTTATAGAACATTGCCGTTTGACTCTCTGGTGCATTATGCCAATGTGCACGATGATATTTTTATCCGTTACTGAATCGCGGCCAAAATGGAGTTTATTCAGTGAATTTTGCTCTTTGTCCTACGGCATGCATGCCCAGAACGAACATTAGTGTTCTTCAACAGTGCAGTTGTTTATATCGGGTGATCATTCCCGGCGCTTTGCACGAGTTGCGCTCATCGAAATTGCCTCATGCATATGCTCGTCACATTAGTAGATTCTCCTCATGGAAAATAGAGACAGAACGGTCAGGACGAACTCCATTAGACCATGACCGTCATTTTCTCGCTGTCCCATTGGTTGATTATATATTCAGTCGTGAAATCACGCATCCGTAACCGTATTAACGTAAGATCGCTAATAGGTGTCGCATGCGCGGCAGGAGGAGGTATCCCTTCCAGTGCAAGTGGTCTGACACCGAGCAAGCAGTTGTCAGATAATATATGGCTTCGGTTTTACCTCTTACACAGATGTTGTGAACTTCGTCTATGAGTTTCATCTTATGAAATGTAATCACGTCAAGAGGAGTAGATGAGCATGGTTTGATTCATATGTGAATCATATGTGACACCAAGATACTACTCGTGTGCAATTATCTGCATTTATTGAAGTGATATAATTGTTCAGCTAGAACTTTCAATTTAAAAAGTCGTTGAAAAGGTCAGGGTAGTGTGAGCACACACTGGTGTATTGTGTATAGTTGAATCATTCCATTGTTAATATATTAACACTGTTCCTAGTCCCGTAGTATGCACACATCGTCAGTCATAATTTTCATATTATGTCGTACAACTTGTATGCGTGTTGAACACTACATGGAAATAATTAGTTTTCATCCTTTAATTTATGTCGGCCAGAGACTCTCAAATCTTTCGCATGAAGGGGAAAACAACATTCTCATGATTAGACTGGATATGATTACCTCAAATATATGTACCAAAAACTGAATTTACTTTGAATACAATACTCCGTATCCAATAAGCATATTTTTCTGGATTGCCTTCCTCAAGATTATGATACTAGATGTTACAGATACCAGAGTAGCTTTCTATTATAATTTCATTCAATGTGTTTGAATATGTTTTAGTGACGTTGAGTTTATTCATCTTCAGATTTGATGACATTGTTTCTTCAAAAATATACTTTTCTCACATATTTGGCAGAAGTTTTGACATTTTAAAGCTATAATCACTTTTAGAATTGACAAAATTTATTCATTCTGCGGTAGCTTTATTTTGTCTATAGAATGGGATATCGTACAAATTTGGGTCTGAAAATGTGTATTGCGTGCCTAAATTGAGTTGTCAAATCAAGATTCAAATCATTTTTTTCCTCAAAGCGGCCCGCCTTGTGAGCGATTTCTACACACAGTCTCGTGACGTCATTGGTATCTGTGTAAATCACGTGTAGTTAGTGATGTATTAAGATAAATTGGTGTGGTGACTAATTCGGAGCCACAAACATTCTGGCTGGAAGAAGACATCAGTTGTTCACACTCGTTATCGGCAAACAGCATACGGATGGACACATTGAAATATACAACCATACGCTGATGCAAAGTAGTATTACCTGCGAAAGTGAGGGAACAAAACAATATCTTTAATGTTCTTAGTGTATAACCGTGACTGGTTCTATGGTTTCAGTTGTTACACGTTCGAATGTGTTTTATAATAAATATGTAATGAAGTTAGGCACATATACATGTACCAAAGAGATAAAATATCGATAATGTCGTAAATGATGCCTAAAAGTTGGCTCATGCATTTAAAACTGGTGATTCGGGGAACGTTTACACTGCCATAAATTCGTTTAAAGTTGACGTTTTATGTTCCCGTTTGCGCATCGTGCAAAGTGCTTCCACGTGGCTAACGAGCGAATTCCTTGCTTCTTTTCAATGACTGCTTGTGGTTATTGAATGATATATTCCGGAATATGTCAACAATTATTGGTGAGTAGTACATCCTACTGATCATTATAAACGACGATTGAAAACCACCACATATCACATTATGGTCAGAAAAAGGTATCCATAGAATGCTGTGGGTTAGCTCTTCATACATAGTATCGGAGCACAGAATATTTGATGATCACCATAAAATCCAGGAGGGTACTACTCTGAACGAATTGTATTCGTTTACCCAAATGCTTTGCAACTCGTGTACATAATCAAGTTAACCAAGCCGTTGTAACTGTATGTATAAGTCTTGAACATCGGTATAAAAATCCGATAAAAATCTTCGCCAGTAGTTAAAGATCCTTACTTCTTGAACGAATAGTGAGCAAAATTATCATTATGCATAAATGGAAGATAGATTATCCATTAAATTTGCTCACAAGCAACCAATGCCAAGTGGTGGTAACTGCTGTTCACTGCTGGTCATACTTCTGGATATAATGGCTGGGTTATTGGTCACGGTTGTGAAATTTAGCACTGTCTACGATACTCGATGTAAAGAAACTCTTTGACCTCTTCGAATTAACGAAACTCTTCGACCTCTTCGAATAAACTCTTCGAATTAATAAAAATTTGAAAATTTATCAATTTGTAGAACAGACTCCTTATGCTGTGTTATAGCATGAGGAGTCTGGTCACATGCAAATTCCGTATTGTTCCAGTAAATAGCGGAGCTGATAATTTTCCCAAAATCCATACGATTGAACTAGGAGGCCTACATTTTGTTCAGTGAAATCAGCCAGTATAATGTAGCTGAAAATGCATATAGTGGTACCGCAAACAGACTTGTACGCTATATCTGCACCAGATACATTTCGTGAATTTTATTTTGAAATTCCAACTCTCCTGGCCAAGCAATTCGTGTCTGGGGTATAAAAAGTAAAATAACACTCGTTTCCTGATAGGGATCAAGATAAGTTCGTTAAACGGGCATTGTGCTGTTTGTATCTGTCATACAAAACTTCAGATAAACACTCACAGATATACGTAGGAAGCAACGAACCAATTTGATTTAGCTGAACTCGCATTTATCACGTCATAATTGTATCGCTTCCAGGTGCAGGATATCATAATAGCACGTGGCAATTGCACCCTATTAACTGGTTAAGTGGTGGTCGTGGGTCGTGATTTAATCCAGAACCTACAGAGTGTCTACAGCGCCATAAATCAGTCCCAACTCATGGCATTTTATCGTCCATTTTGCAAATCAAACGAAGCGTTGGAGCGCTGAATATGTAGGAAGTGAATTTCAACTCATGCACAAGGCACTGATTAATCATCGATAAATTATCCACATATATTTCATCAACGACAGCCATAAGAAACGAGAATTTCCCCGCATTTAATTGCTCGTATAATGGTAATAAAAACGATTTCAGTCGATGCTTTCACTGATCTGTTATGTGCTTGGTGATATTATCGAGTTGTTGGCTGGAATTAAAAGTGAATGTTGAATGATTGTAGTTCTAGACTTGTGAAGATTTTTCTATTTGCAATAATTTAAAAACAAAACGTAAACCTTTTTTCAATGTTCATCAACTGATTACTCAATGACACTTATTGTTACAAGAAAAGAGACCTTTCTCGCTTTGCTTGTACAGGATATAAACAATTTTTATAGACACAACCTCTGATATCATTTGTATACACTAGTGACGGATGTCCATGAAAATCTTCCTTTACCAGTGGTATTCATTTTGTCGATAGATGTCGTAGCAACACACATGTACGCCAGGAATAAACATGGTACTGTGACATCAATTTGACCCTTTGAAAATCTTTCCTGAACATCAATCGGAAGAAAATGTAATGTCCTATTTCCCGTTGTGTACCGCCAAAGAGGTACATGTACACACCAGCAGCGCTATTTTGCCAGTTGTGTGACCATCAAAGCCCCTTCCATTCCTTCTGACAACTTTTCAAACTGAAACTAAAGTAGCTCTGCAAAAAAATACTGTGACATGGCTTTTACCAGAAATGGAGTAAACCAAAGTTCCTTCTCCACTGTCAACAGCATTCGAATAATGTTATCCCACAATGCACACTAATATTCCTCATATTAAGCTGAACTTGAGGTTGGAAGTTATTTTTCAGCACTCACTTCAACAAGCAAAAAATGACAAACATTTTCATGAATATCTTGTAGTGAATCGTCAGTGCCTTTTTTAAAACACCCAAGATACGAAGAAATAAAAGACTAGTCAGTCGTTAAATTTTACCCACATGTTTATTGATGTCATTTTCATTTTACCGGACCCTTGATCCCACCAATAACGCATGACATTGCATCTTCTGTCTGTTGTCGTCGTCTGTCGTAAACATCATCCATGTCGCACATATGATGGAATATATTATCCCATCCTTGGGTTTTGTGTGTATATTTGTGTTTCGATTTGCCAGTTAGCATGTCACAATAGGTGTCGAATGCGAGGCAGGAGGCGGTCTCCCTTCCAGTGCAAGTGGTCTAACACCAAGCAAGCAGTTGTCAGATGATATATGGCTTCGGTTTTACCTCTTACACAGATGTTGTAAACATCGTCTATGAGTTTCATCTTATGAAATGTAATCACGTCAAGAGGAGTAGATGAGCATGGTTTGATTCATATGTGAATCATATGTGACATCAAGATGCTACTCGTGTGCAATTATCTGCATTTATTGAAGTGACATAACAATTCAGCTAGAACTTCATTTTTTGAAAAAGTCGTTGAAAAGGTCAGGGTAGTGTAAGCACACACTGTTTTCTTTTTGTATAGTTGAATAATTCAATTTTTAATATCTTGTTCATAGTCCCGTAGTATGCACACATCGTCAGTCATAATATTCATACTATGCCGTGCAACTTGTATGCGTGTTGAACACTACAGGGAAATAATTAGTTTTCATCATTTAATTTATAACGGCCAGAGACTCTCAAATCTTTCGCACGACGGGGGAAACAACATTCTCATGTTTAGACTGGATATGATTATCTCAAATATATGTGCCAAAAACTAAATTTACATTTGAATACAATTCTCCGTATTCAATAAGCTTTTTTTTCTGGATTGCCTTCTTCAAGACTGTGATGCTAGATGTCACAGATACCAGAGTAGCTTTCCATTATAATTTCATTCAATATGTTTGAATATGCTTCAGTGACGTCGAGTTTATTCATCTTCAGATTTGAAGTAAATTGTTTTTTCAAGAACATACTTTTGTTACATATTTGGCAGAAGTTATAATATGTTTATATGAAGTGATGACAATCATATGCACATTACTAACTGTCCGTGATAATCTTTGACCATATAAATCTATATATGGTCAAAGATTAGACTATATACGTATCTATACAATCATTCAGAAAATACACCCCGCTATTAGTACTACAAACATTAAATCAAGCTGTATACATAAGCCCATTTCTTCTCCCTAATCGACACTACCATATACACTGTTCATGAATCATTAAATAGTATGCAATTAAAAATATGTGTTATCTCTGTTTTTTTGTAGTACAAAATAGCAGGGTAAAATATACAGTTACTCGGTGAACATGCATTAAAGTAGGCCTACCCAGAGTATATTGTCACCATATCAGAGGTGAGCTGCGTTACGAGACTAATGGAGCTACAGTAATGGTCGAATAGTCCCAGGAAGTACATAGTTCTCATCCTCGAATTCATCAGGGCCAGGGACACCCAAATCTCTTGACATCTCTCGCACGGCCTCAAGGATCGCAGGGCTCGATTTCGGTGGAATCGGCATGACTTTGGCTAAGTTCTGCCAACTTATAGGGGTGTCTTCTTGAGAGTCATGGTTGAAGGCGTCCATTGCTTTCGGCAATAAGCCTAGGGATAAACCACAGATGTTAAAGACAGCTTTGACTGTCTCAGCTCGTTTTTTGTTCAGTACCTCGTACCTAATGCCATGTAGACGAACACCATTTTCTCGGTAGCGCAGGTAATATCTCGTGCAGACTGAAGCTAATCGGAATCCCCATTCAATATTCACGTTGACTTTCGGGGTCCAGTCGCGAAATGTTAAATCCACAATTCCAAGGAAACGTAGCATGGCAGGCCTCAATGACGATGGGAGGAGATGGAAAATTACCCCTAAAGAGGGCATCGCTTCCCCTATTCTACGTATTGAGATGCCAACTTGTACTGGGTCACGGTAGATGAAGAATTGAATGCAATCTGGCAGGGCCTCCTGGAGTAGGTCTGCGCAGATCATAGTTGTGGCATTGGGTTTAATGACGTAAGCGAGTGGTTCTTCACCTCGGTTATGTCTTGGTTTACATTCCAGTTTCACGAGGTCTCTCAGGACTTTGATCATGGTCTGGCGATCCCATTTCTTTCGTACATAGTACTCCATGCAGGCGCCATTGAGGGGATGAGGTTCATTTATTGTGATACATTGCTGCGTACTTTTGAAGATCTCAGTGATCAGTGTTCCACCACAGCGAATTTGGTTCTGAATGAAGATGATTTTGGCAGTCATTTTGCCTATACCACTTGCTAACTTATGGAGCGACAGAAGTGGCATAGTGATGATGTGCGTTGCATTAGTGAGATATGAGAAAATGGCGAAAGGGTAGTACTCTGGGCCTTTGGAACCTTTGGCCACTTGAATGAATATAGCATCCTCATCTGTTACTTGAATAAGACGGAAGTCATCGCCCAATACATACTCAGGTGCAACGAAACTATGGTGCATCAAGATGTATTCATTGATGTTCGTCTGATCGAAAGGATCCAATCTATACTGAGCTAATATAGTCATCTTGTGTGCAGATGTTGCGTACTTCTCTGATAGTCTACTCAACCTCTCTTGCTCTAGAATTCCATTTCCCCACCAGACTATGTTCCTAACAATACAGCAGATCCGGCTCAGCAGCTGGTACAGAGCGTACAAGGTGTAGTCCCTGACTACCATCCAGTAAAACTGAATTCCCATATTGTTAATTGGCTTCAGGACAGCTGTAGTGGTGAAATTAGTGGGTGAGTACAATGTTACACACGTGGTATCCGTTTGCAAACGTGTTTTCGCTATACTCCATCTCAGGGCTGGTAGAGTGGTCTGTTTTTCGGCCTCCAATTGGTTGACCTGGTTATGACGTCACATGGTTACCATAGCAACGATTATGGCGTCACACACTATTAAAGTTATATGTTTAGAGTCACAGAGGGCTACCTTACCAGTGATGGTTATGTGAGTGTGTTATTTCAGTGGGTTACTTGATGGGTTTCCCCGTGATTTACCTGCAATGGGTTACGAGAGGGGGGGGGGGTTAAGACGACCATCTTTACTCTGAAGGTTACCACCCTGCAAAATGGTATAGAGCGTTGACCGACCTAGTTCTTTTGTTTAGGGGTCAGGTCATGTTATTGTCAACGCTGTAAGGCTAGCTTTTTCTGAACTGATTACGACACATGCTGAGTAAAATATTTTTTCTGTAAAATACTGACCATATTACTTTAGAACGAGTTTTCGAAGCAGTGTGCGAGACACCAATGTACAATCCTGTGCTGTTCAGTTATCCATTGGAGTCTGATTTGTCAAGAAATAGGCCCTCGCCCACGGATGTGGCCCACAAATATGTAGTGTCCAAAGATTGATCACAATGTATTCGATACTTACGGCCCACATACAGCAACACTGTATGAACTGGAGGTTTCAAATGCTCTAAACTGCAATTGTGAGGAATATAAGAGCACAGCGTCATCTAAATAGGGCTCTGATAATTTATAATTGTTATGCTTGTGGCGTGTCAACGCTTTAAGGACATGGTCTACGCTCTAACGCTGCCTGGTCAAAGTTACATAATGATAATCGGTTTTAATATATCGCTTTATCAACGTTACACACATTCTCAAAGCGCTTCACAGTTTGGAATTTAGTCCTCTTGCAAAAGACAAGCCTCTGAGTAGTAATATCTTAATGTCGTATTTGGTATTAAAGGTTCTTATGTTACTAGATGACTTATTTCACATAATTATATTTTTGGGGATTTTGATATTCATTCGTAGCTTGATATAGAAAGCTACAGCCAGTGAATGTTTCATGGTGTTTGTACAGTAGAGGTGTTAATTGAACCCTTGAAGCGGGGTACACATGTTTTATATTTGAAATAGTTCTGATTTCTTGGCCATAATGAAAGTAATCCCTACTGGGACAGGTGTAGACCGAATGTCTGGTTTTGTCCACATTCAGAGTTACTATCTAAACATCTTGGTTGTATCTGAAAGGTGCATGACCCGGTATTTGTTTGCAATTCTTGGACATTGTTTAATTCATGGATGCATTTTTTTATGGCTAGGTAAACGGCCAAGCAATTTGCCTATGTACTGTTGGGAGACTGAATTCCCTAATCAATTTAGTTGTAATTTCACTTGTGTTGTTTAGGTCATCCCGTTATTTTTAGACGTAACTTTGAACTTCCTTTGACCTAACAGAATTCAATTTAGAACTTTAGAAATTTGTCTAAATTATTTATCCCTGATATTACCTTGCACACAGCCAGCTTTACAGTGAATTGGTTCCTGTATTTTGTACAATATTAAGTCTCTCATTTTATCCCTAATATGACTGACAGCTATTAATGCCTTCTGACACTTATATTTGACACCCGCTATGTATTTGGTGTTATATTTCAGATGGTCACATGTATATAGAATGTAGGTAGTACGCGTGTCAAGTTGTACTCACATATTGGTTAATTTCAATTGACAGTAAATGTAGTCAATTGCAATGCACGTGTATGACTCTAGTAGCCATTGTGTCGGATTGCGATAATGATTACACTTGGCAGTGTATATGTAACTAAGTGGTGTTCTTAATTGGTATTAAGATGGAAATGATTTGATATAGCTATTATATTGATTGTCAGACTTGGTAATTTAGTTGGTGTTGCATATTTTTAGTTTAGTTATTTTTACTTTTATCTTGTATCTTGATTTATGTTTAAGGGTAAGTGCACGGGCCACTCAGACCAGGACCGGTGTTGGTATCTAAGACAGTGACAGAGCCACACCGTCCGTCAGGCTTGGGTGAGCACCAGCCACTGACCCTTATCCAATCGGGCAATAGCCCTTGATTCACTTGCCTAGTGGGTAGCCACTGTCCAGTGAGGGCCTGCATGCTGATTGGCTAATGTTATGTGTGACGAACAGTAGCAACCCAGACCAGACAGGAGCACCCCCACACGTGCTATATATACCATGCATGTAGCTTGAATAAAGGAGAATTGGATTTAGATCTGAATCGTGTTATGTCTTCTTGGATACATGGCATACACCTGCCACGAACCTGGACCGTGAGAAACTATGAGAACTTTGAAACATTTTAAATCTTAAGATTGCCGATCATCGGTTTAATTTTATAAATTAGCAAGTCGATGAAGAGGTGGTAATTTTACACTCTGAGAGTGGTCACTGCCAGGGTACATGTCGTTCTCAGAGGGGTCTTTCACATCCCTTTACAATATTTTTTAGAGATGGGACCTCCATTTTACGTGACATCCGAGTCACGGGCACACTGCCAGTTGTGAGGGCAGGGAGAAAATCCCCCAACAATTACCGCACATGCGGCCCGACGTAGGATCGAACCCACGCCGGCGATAGCTGTTGGTTCAAATTAAGCGACTAAGCGCTCGCACGTAACCACTCGGCCATCTCGCCCTCAAAGGTCACATAGACCTTCTTCATGAAGTATAAACCGTTATTGAGAATATTTTATGGTTGTTTTGATGAACAATAACCATTTTCTGAAGCGTTTTATGTGAAATTTCCATGAACCCGTTTTAGCTATTCCACTCAAAGACTACCCACTACTGCGAGCAAATCCATACTGTTAACTTCGACCAGGCAGCTTTAGAGCGTACACTATGTTCTTAGAGCGTTGACACGCCACAAGCGATTCACTGATAAATTATTCGAGCAATGTTTAGATGACATTGGACCTTTATATTGCTCACAATTGAAGTTTGAAGTATTTGAAACCTCCAGTTGATGCAGTGTTGCTGTACAAGTTGTGAAAACATTGTGATCAATGTTTGAACACTACATATTTGTGGATTACATCTGTGGGCGAGGGCCTATTTCTGAACAAATCAGTCTCCTATGGATAATTGAACAGTACAGACTTGTCCATTGGTATCTCTTACACTGCATCGAATCCCCGATCTAAGGTAGTATGGTGAGTATTTCACAGAAAAATTATTTTACTCCGCATGTGTCGGTATCAGCTGCCAAAACGTTGGCATCACAGCGTTGACAACAATATGACCTGAACCCTAAACAAAAGAACTAGGCCGGACAACGCTCTATGCCATTTGGCAGGGTGTTACTTCGTGGGTTACTTGAACAGTTGTCTAACTCATGAGTCTTGGGCACCTCATGAGTTAGCTTTTAATTAGTAGGTGGTTGGATAAAGTCGGTTACATATAGGGCTAAAGATACACTATTCCATGCTCTGTTACCATTGTGGAGAACAAGCTCCTCTAATATAAATATCCACTTGTTATCATGTGGTTGTTGTGAAGTCTTTCTTACGTGCTGCTATAGTAACTATGTGATGTTATGACTAGATCAACTGATCAGAGGCCAAGGAGCTAGCTGTAAACCAGTCCTACATCTCGGTCCCGAATATTCGTATTCAAGTAGTGATTACATGACTGATATTAGAGTTTGGTGTGTATCAAATTAACAAGTGTGGACAACACGCTTATAATTGCATAATTCAGTCATTCTCAACCCTTTGAGCGCTTACCTTGTATGGCGAAAGTGTGACCAAATCTACTACCTTCAGATACACTCGTGAAACCAGCATGGCAACAATTGCCGTACAACATGTACAACCGAGAATCAGAACAGTGTGTATCATATACCTTAGGCTTCAAAGTGCCCTACATTTCTGTATCAGCACATAATAGTTATCCAGGTTCAACAAGTCAGTTGACGGAAACATTGCTATGATAAGTTCCGTGGCTCGCATTCATTTTCTGTCATAGATAATATCGTGATTGTATGTATCATACCGGTAGCCCCCTCACGATCATTGTCTCCATGTAGGAAAGTACATTGCGCTACTGTCTTCAGCTTATTGACCTAATAATATTAGGTATTAGTATATACTGCTAAGAATCATCACGCTGTTATTGGTTAGAAGTCGGCCAATACGTCTTGTTCAATTCCCCAACACTATGGGTACAGCTATGAAATCTCTACTGACCAGAACCTTTACCTTGTTGAGCCCAATAATAAATGTTTCTTGTCCTAACTAATATTATTGTGATCAATAATAGACTTACAAGTAACTAGTAAAACTGATGTTAACTCATCCGGTTACAGCCATGGAATCTCCTCTGTTCAGAACCTTTACCTTGTTGAGCCCAATAATAAATATTTCTCTTCTTAACTATTTCATTGCGCTCAATAATAGACTCAACTAGTAAAACCAATGGTAACTTGTTTGGTAATAATGTTCTGTTTTCAGCAAAAAAATCATCAGTTCTTTATTCTGAACAAGAATCCAGAGTGCCATTTGCTTTCATAGTACAGGTTATTGGAGTGATCCCACATGTCAAAGTAGCTATTTTATTGGTCGCAATACATTAACCTCTTAACTAATCAATATTATTCATTCTGAAAAACAATGGTCTCGTGTAGTGACGGTCTTTCTCATCTCATCGATCATTCATAGAAAACTCCCACCCGTAGAGCGTTCACAACCCATGTGTGTTGAACAGGCTAATTTGAACACATGTCGCCAATCGGCCAATTTGGCTGCTATAGCGATCACAATCGATTGGTGTCGGGATCTTACAATAAGATGTGTCTGTATAAAAAATTATTAGAATCGGTTAAGACTTGCAACCTGTAGAGCATTCAGGTGGCGGTGGCGCGATGAAGACAAATCCATAGTATCCGCCGAACTTTGTTCGACACATATTATGTATTGAGGTATCAAAGCTGATAATATATCTATGGCCTCTTCCGGTAATTAGTTAACCATCTCAGGTTTCACCTTATGCACAAAAGAAACATATTTTACATTGTAGGCATGTAAACAATTAACATCAAACGTGTGTGATAAATTGGTTTACTGTGGATGTGAATGTTATTGTGTGTGGAACGAATTTGAAAATAAACTACAAATAAGACAAATCAACTATGGTTTAACAATTTATTATATATTCGTAGATGGTTGTACACTATATTATACATTCACGATTGAACACACTGGAACAAATTTATAACGCACATGTACTTACGATATAAAAGATGTGTAATGGTAAGCCCTAAACTAGGACTAAAGTTCCAGTTAATTTTTCAATAACGCAACAGTATTATTCCCGTGCTTGTTGAAATTCAAAATATTATATGTTCAAAATAGTTTCTGTTTCATGAAGCTTATCAACAATTACAAACAATAGTTTGAGACATACCATGCAAGAGCACAAACGAATAATGAAACACATGTTGCAGCCATTATCGACTGTATGCAAACGATAAGGCCTAAAAAATTAATTTTCTGTTTCTCGTCCCCGCCCGCCTGTGTTCAAAAGCAGCCTCCCGGATTTTTTTATTTGCGATTCTCAAATAAAAAATAAAAAGTGTTCCCGCCCCTATTTTGAGGATAGAGAATGATCGAGAAACCGAATCAAAGCATGCAACTTAGGCATATATTTAACTTACCTCCTTGTTTGAGATGATTGTTTGAGATGTCTCCAAATGAGACAAAGACGATTCCAGTTTTCAAAAACAGTTATTCTATGTGGTTACGTGTATGTAACAATACATATACAATTGTGATCAAGAATTGATTTACAATATTCCTCATGCTATACTTCAAAGGGCATAATAACTGATAGAATGATTCTCAACAATTACTCATCATTGAAATATATTATCAACTGACGGTTCTTGAGAATAATACTACTAGTACACAGAATCATCCTGTCTGTGCTGACTGCTATAATGATGGCACACAAGTAGTGCCAATGTGCCCGGTCAAAAGGTTTCAAGCCCAAATAAATCAAGCCTCTAGAAATGAAATCATCAAAGTCATGTGTTACACATGATTTCAATTCAAAAGGCTCGATTTATTTGGGCTTGAATGCGTCTGTGCGCAAGTGTTTTTTTTAATCAATCAATAAATCAAAAATAAATTTTTATATGTGTGGAATGTCGTCCCACCAAAAATAAAAAATAAAAAGTGCCTCCCTACCCAATTTTCTCTTGAGCTGAGGACGGTATTTTTTGCAAAATAAAAAATGAAAAATAAAAAGTCCCTCCCTACCCAGTTTTGAAAAAAATAGTGGACGAGAAACAGAACATTATTTTTTTTAGGCCTAACCAGCGATACCATGAAAATCACCTCAACAATCAGTCTCACTTGAATCATTGACTAACTGTATCATTTCACATTCAAAAGATGCGAAGCACAGCAACTGGCCTGAGCCTTGGTTCGACAACGACCAACAAAGTGTTTACAGCTTGGAATCAATCGCAAATCTCGACATTTTATCGTTCATTTTGCACATCAGACTAAGTGTTTTCACGTGCTCGGATGGCTCAAGGCGCCTGGAGTTATATACCTACTGACCTATGTAATATACATTGTATATTGTGATATGACCATTATATACGCCAAAAAAATGATGGATACTGGTACACCCAGATGGACCCCTGATTTGCTAGATGTCTTGCATCTGAGACATGTATAATGTACATACCCGATATTTATTAACCCGAGATCATGGTCCGACGAAATGGCAAAAATGCACTTCTGCAGAGTTTCTGCTACTCTTTTCATTTATAACATCATTATAATATATTTACATTAATTGCTATGACAGTATTCGTGTACCATCGAGGGATAGTTCGAAATCTTGTGTGCTTTTCCCGTTGTCATTTTATATCTCGCCACATTTTATGTTTGGATAAATTTGCGTACTTGACAGACAATCCTGATTTGAAGCAATAACTAAAATAAACAAACACCACACTAATAATAGACTGGACATGGATAACTTACATGTGAGGTCATGTGCCATCACGATTTATTTTTTGTTATGAAATTACGTTTCAATAACAATATTTCGTATCCAGCAAGTAGTTTTTGCTGGATTATTCAAATATTCTAGATTATTATGTTAGAGATGTCTATCGTTTATCAATTATGTGTGTATATTATATGGCTGTATGGAGAATCTCAAAGGCGCCTTTATCAATGTTTCTTCATCCTCGGAGTACAATGTTTCTTCATGAACATACTTTTGTTACATATTTGTAATTGTAGTATAATTGGATTTGACATGTTTATGTGGAGTAGTGACAAGGAGATACATTAACAATAGGGCCTGTAAGTCACGTGATGTCAAGGTGTGATTCCCGGTGGCAAACAAACTTACATCTTTTGTTGTGAGTACAACTCCATTCAAAACTCAAATTACTCAGGTAACACAATAAGTGTATGTTTGTTCGCCACCAGAATCACACCGTAACGGCACGTGACTTACAGGCCTAATTGTCAATGGTAAACTTTTTTGTGGCTACAGGATCGAAAATTCAAGAACAGCAATACCTTCAGGAACAATAGTTCACGATTAACAATACAGTTTTGAGAATAAGTCCTTCTTGTGAAATGCCTAGAATGTCAAATGGATGTTTGTGTTTTGTTTCAATACAAACGTGTGTATTACACAATAGCAGGGTTAAACATACAGTTGGTCTGTGACCAAGTATTAAGGGTCAGCCCAACTGAGAAATTGCCCTGCAAATTGTTTAAGGTGCGGTACGAGCACATTAGTGAGCTATAGTATATTTGAGTTGGTGCTAGGGGCCTCTCTAGCCAATGAGGGGGGTTAGATCACCATGGTGAAAGTCAAATACCGCACCTTAGTCTGCAAATTGTGGTCTACTTCAAAATTTAAATCTGACATTTCAGAGAATCCGCTCATTGTAGATGTTTGAAACTTCCCAAACTAATTCTATATGCTGTATAGAAGATCATAACGATATAATTTGGCACAGATAAATATTCATGTTTCCAAAATATTGATATTAATAATAATATTTTCAGGTACATCCTGCACTAAAAATAACAAAGTATTCATGCCAGAAAATTACTCACACTGCACAATGGGTATCCTGCTATAGCGCCCGAGTCTCCGTTTTTCCCATTTCCCAAGGCAGTGTTGCACATTAACAGTGCAAAGTTGATACTATTTTGCTCTTTTACCAAAATCCAAGAACACATGGCTGCACTGGTTTTCTGGTCCACATTGCAGGCTTGACCCTTTCCTCAAGACAACCAAGCATGACTCAATGCACAAAACTCAGACCGCCAGACCAGTGGTCATGCACTGGTGACTCTGCAGGCAGAGGGTCAAGCCAGCAAAGTGGACCATAAAATCAATGCAGCCATGTGCTTTGGAATTCCGGCTTGACAGCAAAATAGTGTCAACTTTGCGCTGTAAATGTGCAGCACTGACTTGGATAAGTCTCGGGCGCTACAGCAGGATATCCATTTCACATTGTGAGTATGTTTTCAGAACCAATACTTTGTGAATTTTTAGGCAGGATGTACCTGAAAATATTGTTAATAATTTCTGTATTTTGAGAATAATGATATTAATCTCTGTCAAATAATATCATGATAATCTTCTACATGGCATATAGAGATAATTTAGGAAGTTTCATGCCTGTACATTGAGCGGATTTTCAGAAATTTCAGTTTGAACTTTTGAAGTATACCATGACTGACAGGGAATTCCTCCACTTGTGCTGCCCCTTAAAGTATATGCACTCATAAATATTATTTTTGTGAAATCATAAGCAGCTGCGTTACTGCTACGAGATTTACAATAGTGGTTGAATGGTCCCAGGAAGTACATAGTTTTTATCCTCGAAATCATCAGGGCCAGGGACTCCCAAATCTCTTGACATCTCTCGCACGGCCTCAAGGATCGCAGGACTCGATTTCGGTGGAATCGGCATGACTTTGGCCAAGTTCTGCCAACTTATTGGGGTGTCTTCTTGAGAGTCGTGGTTGAAGGCGTCCATTGCTTTCGGCAATAAGCCTGGGGGTAAGCCACAGACGTTCAAGACAGCTTTGACCACCTCCTCTCTTTTTTTGTTCAGTACCTCATACCGAACGCCATGGAGACGCACACCATTTTCGCGGTAGCGCAGGTAATATCTCGTACATATTGCGGCTGTTCTGAAACCCCATTCGATGTCCACGCCGACTTGTGGGGTCCAGCCTCGGTATTCCAAGTCAACAACTCCAAGGAAGCGTAGCATTGCTGGCCTCAGAGATGACGGGAGAACATTGAAGATCACGCCAAACGAAGGAATAGCATCTCCGGTTCGCCTCAGAGAGATGCCAACTTGAACTGGGTCGCGGTAAATGAAAAATTGAATGGCATCTGGTAGCGCCTCCTGCAGTAAATCCGCACAAATCATGGTTGTTGCTATAGGTTTGATGACGTAAGCGAGTGGTTCCTCTCCTAGATAATGTCTTGGTTTACATTCCAGTTTCATAAGGTCTCTCAAGACGTTGACCATAGTCTGGCGATCCCATTTCTTCCGTACATAGTACTCCATGCATGCGCCGTTGATAGGATGAGCTTCGCTAATTGTTATGCAGCCCTCTGTACTCTTGAAAATTTCAGTGAAAAGTGTTCCACCACATCGTGTTTGATTCTGAATGAAGATGATCTTGGCATTCATTCTGCCCATACCGTCTGCTAACCTATGGAGCGAGGAAAGTGGCATGGTGATGACGTGTCGGGCATTCGTGAGGTAGCAAAGAATAGCAAAGGGATAACACTCCGGGCCTCTGGAACCCTTGGACACTTGGATGAAGATAGCATCCTTGTCCGTCACCTGCATCAGATGCACGTCACCGCGGAGAACATATTCCGGCTCTACAAAACTGTGGTGCATCAAGATGTAATCACTAATGTGAGTCTGTATGAAAGGATCCAGCCTATATTGGGCGACAATCGTCATCTTGTGTGCTGATTTCGCGTAGTTCTCTGATAGTCTACCCAACCTCTCCTGCTCCAGAATTCCCTTTCTCCACCAGACTATACTCCGTACAATACAACAGACTCGGCTCAGCAGCTGGTAGAGGAAGTACAGGGTGTAATCCCTGACTACCATCCAGTAGAACTGAATTGTCATGTTGATGCTTCAAGGGTAGAGTGTATCTGAAATTTTCAAACAGGTTGTTAGTATCAGTTCGAATGTCTGGTTTAGCAATGTGCGTGAGGTCTGTTATTCGAAAGATGCAACTTGCATACACAAATATATACTCTGATTTTTTTTTGCTCACAATTTTGTGATGCAAAAGTGAAACAGTATCGTCTTATAATTAACTAGTTTCACCTGGGATTCAAACGGCAATTTTCTACCGAATTGCAGACTCATATCGCAAACATTTACAACGTTGGCTCTCTACCCCAATGTTCAATATCAAATTAAAACGGGATCTCTGGAATCAGAGCATATTCGGGTTCTGGTCGTGTATACATCCATGAGGAATTTAACAAGAACACACAGTCGGATGTATTCTACCTAAACATGTTGACCTCAAACGATATGCGGACCCAGAAATTCTTTGTCTGGGATAAATTAACATTACGTCAGATTGGCAACTTTTCAGGTTCTGGAACTTGGAAGGCAATTGCTGTTTGACTCCCAGGTGAAATGATTCAACTTACACGAGGGTAGCTCCAAGTCGTATTGCTGAAATATTGACAGAAACGTATGTAAACAGCTTGGGAAAAAATCGGAGTACATATAATTATGTAGATATGCTGACAAATTCGGCATGGATATTGATTGCGTGAGTAATGGAGCTCGCAATTTTTTACTACTAGAGCTGTGAGCAGTCTTTCACTCAACGCCTGGCCTTGTGGATCCATGCTTAGTGGTTTGTACGGAGCTGACATACTTGTATACCAGTGAAGAATATAAATATTATACATGTATTTACAAATTTGAACTTTTTTCTAGAAGTGACTGTATTGTATCGAATACGTACCTGGCTAAAATCTCCTTTCTTTACCGATTCAGGCAGACCAGCGTAGGGCTAGTAACTGACGTGAACACAATGCACACAACACAATGCTCGCGATGCAAACAATGTAGCATAGCCGACCATCGTATAAACAATTGCTGAGTGCCCTACATATCTAGTACTTCGACCTCCGCTCCGGTCTCCTGGTCACTAGGACATTATAAACCGCACTGACATATAAAACAAGCGGTGTACAGCGATTGTGGACAGCTGACAGTATCGAGGATCCATTTGACCGTACGCTGTTAAAGGCAGCAATATTATGATTAGGGGCAGCATGTCGATCGATAGTGGATGTAGTTCGCTGGTTATTCCACAGGGGGCAGCACGTTATCGCGGTTAGGCAAAGTTGTTTGATGTTGAGCAACATCGTAATATTGTAAGGAACCTACGCATCACACCACATATTCAATGATGGAATTTAATATGAATGCATTAGTGCAAATAGTACATATATAATTGTCATTGTCCGAAACTTCTCCGTTGAAAAACTATATGTACATCTTTGTAAGATGATCATCTATTATGAGGTCTATACCTTGAAATACTTAAGTTCTAGCAATCAAAAATTGAAACATCCCACTTTTCTCCATGTTTCACCTGCAATTCATACACTATATAGCTCTCAGAAATATGACAAAATGATTTATGATGACTGTATCAAGATGAGCTCTGTATTCGGTAGCATTCAGAACTACGACTGCAATTTGATTTTTAGAGGTATGCTTTCCTACATAGAAAAGTCATTATTTTTATGTGAATATGATTGTTGTCCCATCATAGGCTGGCGTGCAACCTGAACAAAGTATGCTGCAGTAAGTTTGTGCATGCCAGACTACGTATGTAACTCGTACGTACGAGTTATAAGCTATACGTACGAGTTGGTAAGTCAAACATACAAGTTAATAAGTCATAAGTACGAGATACACATTTCAACACACTTGATAGCAATAGGGCCTGCAAGTCACGTGCCGTTACAGTGTGATTCTGGTGGCACACAAGCATACACCTTTTGTGTTACCCGAGTGATTTTTAGTTTTAAATGGAGTTCTACTCATATTAAACAAAAGGTGTATGTTTGTTTGCCACCGGAAATCACACAATGGCATCATGTGACTTACAGGCCCTACACGCCGTACAATTACGTGCAAACATGTACATTCAAAGTTTGATAGAAAATGAATAAGTAAATAGCTAAATTGTGAGCGGGAATTTACACCATCTCTGTTTTCACGACATGACCAACTATATTCTGTATGTGATCTGAGGCCACCAATATAGCATGTCCCCTGACGTGATTTTTGTCTGTCTGCAAGGTGTTATATATTTCCTGGAGATACCATATAATTACTTCCACTAGATTAGAAACGCCAAGGACGAGTATCTACGGTCTTACGAGTGACATATTCATGATGTGTTCTGAAGTGGTACTGCTATGTGGCTTTGGCTGTCAACGTCAGATAGCAGTGCTGTGCTTCTTATGTTTTGCATTTGTCAGGCCTTTTAATACCTGTAAAGTTATTGACTACCGTCCGCTCTTCGGGATCCTCGAGGATAGTCCTCTCTCATCCGAGTCCTTGCGGACGCGCATCCGCTATTCCGGATCCTCGCGGCAGGGCCGCTCACCGGAGGTCGCGGCGGACACGGTAAATACTTCATCATTAACGGTAACCAGGTAACAGCCCACCCGACACTCCCAGGCCTACGGACACCGTTCAGAAACTAGTTCATCCCTACGGTGTTAACTGGCGGGGCCTGGCGAGCCGCGGTCTGCCTCGGGGACGGAACCCCGTACAGTCCGACATGCTGGCCAGAGCCTCTGTCACACGTCCCGGGAAGGGAGAGAGCTGGCGATCCACAGGGCCGAAGGCCCCCGAGTCAGCAACTCGTCTCTCCCAGCCCGGGCCTCCCCACGGAAATCGTCCCCAGGGCTCTAGGAGCCCACTACTCGCAAACAGGGAACACAAAGCTCATGGCCGAGCCTCGTGTGCGTCCTGTCTCTCGATCTTGGACAATCTCCTCGAACGAGTCGCTTCCAGTGTATATATAATACACCAGAAACTGTAGGGCGCACGCGAGGTTAAATCGATCCATTGTTATAGTTTACTGGAGCGTAAATTACAATACGTCGCCGTGGCAACGCACGCTCGAACGGAGCATGTCAAAACAAGGCCAAGTACGAAAAGGCCACATAAATGGCATTTATGTTTACAATCACCTGCCGCGTGCTTAGGGCAAAATCGCCACATTACCCCCTTCTTACAATGTTGGTCCCCAACATGTTCCGCCCGCGCCCAAAACAGCCAAAACCCGACGAAGGCTTCGCATGGCGGGGTCCGGAAGAAGGCAAGATGGCAACGCCCGGAAGTCACGGCGCAAGACACTAGGACTTTAAGAGTCCCTTTTGGAAGAATGGGGAACTACCCCCGGACTTACGGAGTAAACTATAACGCGCTTTGCAATTTTGAATAAATCCTCATAAACAAGCTAAAATTTTGACCGAGGTGGTCCAAAACCGTGTGATGACCTTGAAAGGTCATCCATTATAAAAGGACGGTGTGTCGAGTCTTTGGAATATCTTTAAGGTTAGACTTTAAATTTAGAAATTTTGTAAAACGACACACCGAGTGATCAAAAGTGATAGTACCTCTAAAATGTTGCCGACCGCCCTGCCGGCCGGCTCCTCAGATCCGCAGAACGGGTCTGAGGCAGGGCGGAGCCGCGGAAGCGACTCCGGCACGCCGCCGCACACGTGCAGCGACGAGGCTAGTACCCTAGCCTTCCTCCGTGGTCATCGGCTCCTCATCCGTGCCGCCTGTCTTGGGGTCTGGCGGCGGTGACGGGTCCCTACGCCGCGGACGCAGCGGAGCCGGCATAGTGAAAGCCGGCTGCACGGGCGGATGAGGCAGGCCCGGTGGAGCTTGCACGGGCTTTTGTGGTGAGCCCTGCAATCCGGGTCCTGACGGAGCCATCACGACGGAGGCCGGTAGAGAGGTCGCGCCGAGATCGGCAATGGCGCGGAACATCTCCACCGTATCGCGGGTGCGCTGTGGACCAGCCGTCCGTTCTCCCCACACCTGAACTAGGTATGGGTAGATGGCCAGTTCCAAAGCGGCATCCGCGCGCCGGAGAGCCGCCTGGTTCAGGGCGGACGACTCGGGGTCATCGACGCCCTGGAGTAGGCGAGTCCGAGCGGCCTCGGCTTCGTCAAGACGACGCCGTAGCTGCTCATTCTCAGCCTCCAGGTGCTCCATCCGTGCGGCTACCTCTGGGGCGGGGGCGGACGCCCCGGACTGCTCGGCAAGAGCGGCGGTCCGACCCTGGTCGAACGCGCGCCGCTCAATGACGGCCGACAAAGTCCGGTAGCTCTCTAGGCTCCGCCGGGTGCCTTCCATGAGGCCCTGGTCGTATGCGAGATCGCATGCGACACGGGAGGCCTCGGCGCGGCACCGGCTGAACCGATCCAGAGAGCTGTCCATCTCCGCCACAAGGTACTCCGCCGCTCGGGTGAGTCGACCACGCTGGGGGTGATCCCAGGGGTGCTCCTCCCGAGCGCGGACCAACGCGGCTACACCTGCGGACCCCAAGTCACGAATGGCTCGGGGCACCGGCAGGTTCACCAACGCCGGATCACCGGGGATCTGGTCCATACCATCGCGACGATGGCCGACCGCCTGGCCTACAGACTCGCGGAAAGTCTCGTAGACGCTGGCGGTCGTGGGACCGAGCCTCCGGCGTACGTCCGCCGTGGCATCGAGGGGGTCCAAGTCCAGGGAGGCGGTGCTTTGCCACCCTGCGGACGTCCCCTCAACTACCAACGAGGACGCGGACGCCGACCTCGAGAGAGGTACCGCACGTCCGCTACTACTCGCCACCGAGGGAGTCACGCATGGGGTCCTTGGCGGGACCAACGACGCGGTACTCGAGGAGGCGGAGGTGTCTGCCACCACCCGTCCCTCAGACGGACCCGCGGGTACCGTCACCTCGAGCAAGCCCGGGTAGTCCTCCTGAGTCAGCGCACCCGGAGACTGCAGGGGCGTCGTCCCGGCCGGAGCCTTTCCGGCGGACGAGCTCTTCCCCTGAGTCTTCGGCTGGGGGCGCGGCTTAGGAGTAGCCACTCGTGTCTTGGCCGCGATCTGCGGCATCTCCGACACGATCATGGTCACCCGGTGCCGTTCTTCACCGGCCTGGATCACCGGCGGTTCACGGACAGCCTCTGCTGCTGTCCGGGCGGCTTCCGCCGCCTGGAACTCCGCCGGGGTCTGGCCCATTGTCGCCGTCAGGCGAGCGGTGTAGCTCGAGCCCGCGGACACAACGCCAGACTCCTTCCAGGCATCGTCCATGATGCGCTGTGCAAAGCGCCATGGACCCCAGTGAAAGAATCGGTGATTCGCCGTCCCTGACGTAGTCATGAACGACGCCACCCTCGGTGGTATGTATCCATAATTGAATACAGGCCCCACTTCATTTCCAACGATATGAAGTCCCTCACCGCGGTGTGCACCCGAGCGGTGATCATTCAGGGCCTCTAAACTGGCGAAATATCGTTGCTGAGGGGTGCCGGAGTAGCACCTCTTGCAAACGAACATTTGCATCCAGGGGTAGTGGTACCCCGCAATATGTCGACTCAAGTGGTCGTAGGTAGGATACCTACGATCCCGATTGAGCGCACGGTGCGGGTCCTCCTACCCGTCCAGGGATTCCGGACAGAGTTGGCATATTACACCCTCCTCTGTCTCGGGCGGCAACCCGACACGCTCCTCGTCCGTGAGTGGACGAGGCCGTGTGAAAGGCGTGTCGGCCGCCGCGCCGGCCGCCGCTGTGCGGCGTCCCTGCGGATCCCTGCCATAGCGCGGGAGGAACATGTGTCCCTGACGGACTCCAGGGAGTTCGGGGCCCATTTCGGCCCGCAGCCTCTGGATAGAGGGCTGCTCCGAGGACGACCGTTTCTTCTTTTTGGCCGCCCCCGAACGATTCTCCGACCTGGTTTGTCGGGGCACACTCTTCCCGCGTGGGGGCGCGGCCCTCTGTTGCTGCGCAACGAAGGCCCGCGCTCCCGCTTCCAGTGCGGCGTCAGACAGGTGGACCCCGTCTTGCTCCGCGCGCTTCCGGAGGAGTTCTAAACGAAGATCTCCCTCCTTCGGCACGGGACGCCCTCTGTCCACTGGACTTGACCCCACCTCCGCAGCTCCGGTAGGTTTCTTAGTACCGGAGGAAGAGGAAGAGGAGGTTCCTTTCGGTGCCTGGATAGGCACCCGCTTACAGGAACCTCCCGCGCCTGGGCCGGATCCCGCGGAGGCGCCGCCCGCACCAGATCCCGAGGGATTAGGCGTCTTGGCGACTCCGGGTTTGGCGGAGGACCCTTTCTGGCCGCCCGGCTTAGGCGCCAGTGGCTTAGGTCCTCCGGACTTCGATCCGGCTTGAGGCGAGGGGCCGCCGGACTTCTTTTTCCGGTGCGGCCGCTTCTTCTTCTTCTTCGGAGGCGAGGAGGCCGGGTCCGGGTCGGATCCGGCCTCAGATTGCCCACGCTCAGCGGCTTCCAGCTCTTGCTGGGCTCTCCACTGCTTTTGGGCAATCTCCCGGGCTCGACGGCGAGTACGCCTAGAGACGGGCGATGTAAACCCGTCATCTCGGTTCTCGGTCTCCTTCGAGCCAGACTCCTGTCCCTGAGGCAGCGCTTGGGATGCGGCTTCCTCAGCCGCGTCAACCTGCTCCGCCCAAGTCCCAGGGGCCTTCTGGTCGTGCGGACCAGACTCCGCAGGTGCGGACACCGAGGAGTTCTCGGCAGAACCGGCGTCCGGACGGCTACGGCCATCCGGACGGGTTTCCGCACGAGTACTCTCATCCGGACCCAAAGACGCAAGCATCTCCGGGTGCGGATGCAACTCAATGTCCACATCCACGAGTCCCGCACCACCGCAGTCCATCACCTCTTCCATACAAGAAAAAGGCGACGGATCTAAGAGTAGCTCGGCGCCTGCCGTGGCCGAGTCACTCTCTGCGGGGCAGTCCTCCGCGACCTCGCTCTCAGACTCGGTTCCTGTGTAAGAACCGGAGCTGGAGCTGGATTCCTCAGAACCCACATAGGCTCCCCGAGGGATGTCCTCGCGGTCATCCTCCTCGGGCCTAGACTGGGGTCTCGAGTACGAATTACCGCGCTCAAGAGACCCCTCTTCCCTCCCTTCATCACCTCCCCAGCCGTCACTTGACTCTGACATCAAGCGCTCTAATCACTCTAAACACTGGGAGTCAGATCCGCAGATCCGTCTCCACCAGTGTCGAGCGCTTGAATGACGAGAAGGTGTCGAGTTACATCGATTATAGGCATCAAGTGTTGGCAGTTATACTGCACACGCATCGTATGACGCGTTCCCGTGGAAACGTCTATTCACTGCATCTACCCGATCGACAGACAAAAGGACGTTTTACATTCCCACATTCCCATACACGCATCTCCCCCCGGTGACTCCTTTCGTGCCATGTATACGGGTGGCTTGTGTACACAAGCCATCCCGGGGGAACCCGCTAAAATACTACAGTAATTAACAGCAGTCATTAGCAATAGCTTTCGCACTGGCGATCAATGACGTGAAGTTAATCACCCTCGCAGGTTAAAGATTGTATACAATGTATCAAAAAGCCAAACTACTTGTGGGTGTTACGATTATGTCACCCTGTCAGCAGCGATAAATAAAAATTTAACACCGCTCAAGCAGCAATGAAAATAAATCCACCACCGCTTGCATGCTTTTCATAGATCACGGCATACAGCCTTCGATACAATGTACACAATCTCCTACACCCCTCTTGCGAAAGCAGAAATCTCCCGATTTCTTACTCTCTATTGCACCAGGGAAAAGATATATCACTAAACTTTCTCATATATGGGATAAATGAGTAAGAATAGCATTTCCACGGGAAACACGCACACACTTGTGGCTTATAATCCTCCCATAAATAATAAATGAGATGGAAAATAAACAAAATCACTCCCCATAGACGCTGGCACGCTTACAGGGCGATCGGACATACCCATGACGTCCGGACAGACAATCGGGCGCCCTATGGGCGTTTGCAAAGCGCCCACTAGCATCCCCGACGTACTGCCCGGCCGCGGAGCGGTGTCCGGTCCAGCCCAGAGCCTTCTCAAACGACTACCGGAGCGCGGAGCCAATAGATTTAGACGCGGAGCTGGCATGGTCCATAACCGCACTGGTTAGGGGGCGAACCCTTCATACCGGCGCCCAATCTAGAGGCGCCCAAAGATGGTGAAAGCAATAGCCGGCGGACGTCCGGAGCTGCCCGCGGACGGAGTCCAGGCCGGACGTCTACCATTGTACGGCGTATTGCCCTTATCCAATGAAGATGAAATTGGAATTAGAAGCCACCACAAGTGTTGCGCATGTAATATACGACCCCCTTCTTAGAAGGAGGCCGGGGTTCCGGTCATTCCGGCCGGACCGCATATTGTAAGGTACGATCCGGACGAGAACGAGCGTCACCCGCTGCCGCGGCTGGTCCGCACACGCGGACTTAACAACCGCTCCATTATCATAATGGATAGTCGGTTTCCCGCCGTAAGAAACCTTAATTACTATAACCGTAATTATAGTAATGGCTCACGGGGGATAACTGCACCGAAGTGCGTCATCTTAAAGCGCCGCGGACGCCGGACGAGTCACGCGGACGAACCGCGGACATCAGTCCTCATCTGCGGACACTATCCCCGCGTCCAGAGCCAGTTCCCCAAATCCGTGGGAAGACGCTTCTCCCGTAGCGGACGTAAATCCCAACCTCAGTCTGGCCATATAAGAGGTTGTCCCGGGACCAGGGGCGTCCGGCCGAATCAGTAAATTCGTCCGGCCAGCGTAACCGTTGTGCGGATTACGCCGGACAGCCGTCCACAAGGTGCGGACAGGCCATCCGCACGTCCCTGGCGCTAGAAACTACAGGAGGGCGGATGCGGAGCGGCGGCGTTACGACATGAAAGTCTCCGCGGACCTCAACTCCGAAGATGGCCACAAAGTAGCCACCCGCGGAGGTAAGTCGTGCGGACTCTCACGGAACGACCTAAAACCCATCCATAGTATGACAGACGGGTACCGCAGACGCATCCGCATGGGCGGAAGGTTATTCCCACCCATACCGGGCTGGCGCACGTGGTTTCCGGCGTGGCCGCCCGTCATCCGCAGGTACTGGAGGGAGTGGGGGTACCTGCGGATCGCCGTCATCTGGCTGATAGCCACCCAGTCCATCATCTGACGGGTCAGAGAGGTCCGGGAGGCCCACCATACGGCGCACACGCTCGTCCGGAGTCCGCGGATGCTGACCGGACGGATCCCATACGGGAGCATCATCCGGTTCCGCATCTTGAATTAGCGGATCCATGACAAGCGGGCCCTCGTACTTCTTCAGATTATCGATATGGACAACCAGAACCCTGTCCGGATCGGAATCCCTCCGGATCCGGTAGTCCACATCTGTCACCTGTTTCAGTACGGTAAACGGGCCTATCCACGGCTTAGCAAATTTATTGCCTTGCTTAAGCGGCGGATAATAGTAGCGCACCTTGTCGCCTTCCGCAAAAGCTGGCCTACCCTTAGCATGGGCGTCATAGCCTCGCTTCTGCCGGAGGGCAGACTTGTCCAGGCGCGCGCGCGCGAAATCATGGGCGTTCGCCAGGGCGCGGCGAATCCACTCCACGTATTCCGGACCGCACTGGGGTACCGCGCCGGTCTCTGCCGCAGTTGGATACATAATATCCACGGGCAAATTTAGCTCCCGGCCGTACAACATCGCGTGCGGAGTAACTCCGGTCGAAGAGTGGACCGACGACCTGTACGCCATTAAGACATACGGGAGGTGGTCATCCCAATCATTCGCACGATCATTCACAAAGGCCGCCAGCATGTTGAGGACCGATCGATTAAAGCGTTCGACCTGGCCATCAGACTGGGGCCTGTAGGGGGTGGTCCGCACCTTGGTACTCCCTAGCATCTGTGCTAGGTTTCGGAACAGGTTGCTCTCAAATTGCGTGCCCTGATCCGAATGTACCTGTTTAGGTACCCCATGGTACACCACCCATCTATTCACCAATAACCGAGCTACCTCGTCCGCAGTCTGGCGGCGCAGTGGGTAGGCGTCGGTATACTTGGTAAAATAGTCGGAAATCACTAGGATGTACCGGAAACCACGCGGGGTAACCCGGTGGGTATCCAGTATATCCAAAGCTATCCGATCAAACGGCGCGCCCGCCTTAACCGTGGTTAAGGGGTGGCGGCCAGGAGTCGGAACTCCTTTGCGAGCTTGACACCGAGGGCAGGCTGCGCACCACCGTTGCACGTCCAGGCTGCTACCAGGCCAATGAAAGCGCTGTTGTAGCCTATGGACGGTCCTCCGGATTCCCAAGTGACCGGTCACCCGGAGGTCATGCAACTGGTGGAGTACTTCTTTCCGCAGCTCCGCCGGAAGCACCAACTGCCATATTGGAGGCAGTGGGGTCGGTGGCTCATAGCGCCGGTACAGGAGGCCATCCCTCAAGGAGAGTCGTTCCCACTGAGATACTAGAGACAAGGTCTCCTCCCTGTAGGTCTTTCGCTCCGCCTTCGAGGGCTTCTGGCTGGCCTCAAGGGCTGTTATTACCGGTGCCAGAGCTCTGTCAGCTCTCTGCGCCGCAGCTATCTGCGCCGGAGAGTAGCCACCCAAGTAATTAGGCTCCTCATCCGTCGCGTCCGGCTGCGCCGCAGCGGCCATCACCACAGGGGGCAAGGACCGCTCATACTCAGACTCTCCAGAGGACGAGGGTACCCACGAGGAGTACACCGCCGGACTCGAGGAGGACTCGCTGGAGCTGAGCCGCACCTCCGCTTCATATGCGGGACGCCCTCGCCGATATCGGCGGGTCCGCGCGCGGAGATGAGCCCTAGACGCTCCGGCCGCCGTGTTGTTAGAGGGGGCGTCTGGCGGCGGAGATGAGCCCTAGACGCTCCGGCCGCCGTGTTGTTAGAGGGGGCGACAGCCTGCGGTCTCCCCGGAACGTCCAATTCCAAGTCTGAGGAAGAATCCGCGGCTTGCTGGAATGGCGCCATTCCTGCACAACCCGGATTCTTGCACTTATGACAACGGGACAGGCCGTCCGCGTTGCCGTGCAACTTACCAGCGCGATGCTCTATCTGCATGTCATACTCTTGGAGTTTGACGAGCCACCGCGCCACCAAGCCATCGGCCTCACTATAGTTGAGGAGCCATCTCAGCGAACTATGATCAGTCCGCAAGCGGAAATGGCGTCCCAACAAATAGTGCCGGAAGCGCTTGGTCATCGTAACCACCGCGAGCAACTCGCGATGAGTGGTACAGTAGTTCATTTGAGAGCGGCTCAAGGCCACACTCGCATAAGCTACTACCCGCTCTTGCCCATCCACGATCTGCGAGAGGACACCGCCGAGCGCGAAGTTACTCGCGTCGGTGTCCAGGATGAACTCGCAGTCCGGACGAGGGTGCCGCAGCACCGGGGCCGCTACCAAGGCCTGCCGGAGTCCCGAGAAGGCGTTAGCCTGCTCGGCGGACCAAACAAAATCGGCGCCCTTTTCCGTGAGGATAGTAAGGGGACGCGCGATCTCCGCAAAGCCGCGAATAAACCTGCGGTGGTAGCTCGCGAAGCCCAAGAAGGACCTCACGTCCGCCACGTTACATGGCGGAGGCCATTTCTGCACGGCCGCCACCTTTGCGGGGTCTGGTCTCACTCCGGTGCCCGTTACCATGAAGCCCAAGTACAGGATTTCCTGCGCGAATAGCTCGCACTTACTTGGCTTCAATTTAAGCCCTGCTCCGCGGATGCGATGGAGCACCATCTGGAGGTTGGTGAGGGTTTCCTCGAACGACCGGCCATACACGACGACATCGTCGATGTAGACCATACATCGCTTCCAGAGGAACCCTTTGAGTACCATCTCCATGAGGCGCTCGAACGTCGCTGGTGCGTTACAGAGCCCGAACGGCATTACCTTGAATTGGTAGAGCCCGTTCTTGGTAACGAAGGCAGTCTTCGCCCGATCACTCTCCTCCATCTCCACCTGCCAATACCCGGAGGCCAGATCCAGAGCACAGAAATAGTGCGACCCGGCCAGGGCATCGAAGGTATCCTCAATGTGCGGGAGAGGATATGAGTCCTTCCGCGTGGCATCGTTGAGTTTCCGATAGTCCACGCAGAACCTCCACGAGCCGTCCTTCTTCTTCACCATAACCACCGGACTGGCCCAAGGGCTGTCACTGGGTTCGATGATGTCCAAGTCGAGCATCTTTTGCACCTCCTGGTCTATGACCTCTTGGTGCACTATTGCTGCCCGACGAAGACGCTGCTTGAGAGGACGCTCGTCCACGAGGTCGATGCGGTGCTTGGCAACGTCAGTCTTGCCAACTGCACCATCAGGACCCATGAACACATCCGCATACTGCCGCAGCAGTCTGCGGAGCGCTTGGCGCTGCTCTTCATCCAACCGGTCCTTCGGAACCCGAGATTCCAAATGGTCCGGCAGGGTGAACGGGTCATCTCCGGCGGCCGCCGCCGCGCACGCAGCGCGGCAGACAGGATCGTCGGGGAGGACACGACTCGAAGCCGCGGGAATAGCAGTAGCTGCTATGCATCCGCGCTTCAGTACAATCGGAGCATCCGTAGGATTCACCACGAGGATGGGCATCGCGCGGGGGTTGGACATGACCAGGGCCCCACCCAGCACGAGCCCAGTTCCTGCGGCGAAACTGCTCACGGGTTGCACTATACACGGTCGACCATCGAGGGGCATGCGGGGACGCCGCGGCCTCGTCTCGATGATCATCTCACTCATCGGCGGCACTACTACAGTGCGCGATGTCCGCATCTGGAATGAATGCATCGGGCCCGAGCGGAAGAGGAAGTGTGTGTCCTCTCCCATCCGGAACTCGCCAGCGCTAAAGTTGGCAATCACCCGGTGGACCCGTAGGAAATTCATCCCAATTATCCCGGCCGCTCCGATATCCGCCACGATCGCCTCTGTCAGATACACCTTGTCCCCAAGGGTAATAGGCAGATCGATGATGCCATGGATACGGATGCGGTTGTCTCCCGCTCCGTAGAGCTTGTACGGTCCGGGATCTCGCAACTCGAGGTTGCGGAGCGCGGGCTCCTTCCTAAACGTTCCGGCGGCCACGAGGGTCACCTCCGAGCCTGAGTCTATGAGGAACCGGACCGGCTCCCGTCCAAAGGACAGGGGCAGGTACCAGCAGGGGTCCCTCACCAGCGCGCAGGTCGGGCGATACCTTTCGCACGCGCTGGGCTCATCTACGGAGTCCTCGCCATCCGCCTCAGCCGCGGAGGAGCCAGACTGGTCTCCAAGGACTACTTCCGGAGAAGTCATATCTACTTGGGGTCCGTCCTGCTCATCAGCGGGTGGGGCGGCATCGTTTGCCACCGAACAACTATCCCCGGACGCAGTGTTGGTCGCCACCACGTCCGGATCTAGTTTCCCTGTCGCGGGTTCCGATTCTGCTGTCCCGGAGGACCAGACCGGAAGGAATTCCTCCGTTGCGGGCCAGGGAGAGCTCCCTGGTATCCGCGCGACCGCAGGCGTTCCAACAACTCCGGACACTTCAGCCAAAAGTGTCCCTGCTTTCCGCAGAAGTAGCAGGGACGGTTCTGAGCTGGTCCGGAAGTGAACGCGCAACATTCTGCGGGTCCCGGAGCTTCGAGCCCGGCGCAGTGCGCAATCATCTGCGCGGCGCCGAGGTCGTATTCCTCTATGTCGCACTCGTCCGAAGGCGAGCGCGGCGCGGCGACCGGTGCCGCATGTGCGGGCGCCCCTGTAGAGGGTGCCGGCGCACTAACCCACTGCTGGGTAGGTTCCCTGGCGGGTTCCCGGACGACCGGGTCCTGCCACGGGGTTACCTGCGATGCCTTGACCGGAGGAGGAATCGCCGCCTGCGCGGGTACAGCCGAGGCCGGAGCCGGAGCTGGAGGCAACTGTCTAGGACGGACAGCCATCTCAAGCGCAAGCGCGGAGTCTATTGCCTCCTCCATCGATCGCTTTTCATGGGTGGCCAGCCCGTACGCTAGGTGGTAAGGCTGGCCATCGATGAACTGATCGATCAGCATCGTCTCAAACCGTCTGGAGTCCATGTCCGGAAAAGCTCTCCGGCCGAGTATGCGTAAGCTGTACGCATAGTCTGTCACGGACTCAGTCGGCTGGCGGATACGCGCCTTGAACTCTCGTTCAGACTGCCGCCGATTGGTCGTCGGCGGGAACAGCAGGCGAAGTTGACGAGCAACCTCGCCGAACGTCACTGTTCCCACCGGCAGACACGGCATCACGCGGAGAGCTTTCCCTTCCAGGCTCCCCGCGAGGACGTGTCCAGCTTCAGGCTGGGACCATCCTTCGTACACGGCGGTACGCCATACCTGGAGCAAGTAGTCCTCCAAGTCGGCGTTATCCCCGTTGAACCGTTTCCGCCACGAAGAGTGGTCGGGCCCGTCATCGCGTTTGCTACGCGCCCGACGTGCGGTCCCGGCTCCGGGGTCGTCCGTGTACTGCGGCAAGTTCCGTGCGCTTCCTGCGCCTGCGGCGGAGTCTGCCGGAGCAAACATCGACGCCGCGGACATAGGAGCAGGGAAGCTCACGTTTGCCGCCGGGATCATTCCCGCTGAAAACCCACTCTGGCTAGGTGCGGGCGGGGCTCCCATCGAACCTACTGGGTAGGCTCCAGAAGGGGCGGCAAAGCTTGGGGCCGAAGCCACCTGTTGCCACTGCCCGTCCGGCACACTATACGTGCCAGGGTAAGTCGACCACGCGGCTTGCGCTCCAACCGTCGGAACGGTCGACGCGGTCGCCAACGTGGTGCCTCCGAGCCGCGGGGCAGGCGCGGGTCCCATTGCGGGGGCCACTGGCGCCTGCGGACTCGGCAGGACTTGGGGAGGGGCTACTGGCCCAGACATCCCCGGACTTAGGGTGGCCGACGGGTCAACGCTTGAATGCAGCTGATTCCGCTTGAACAGTACAAGCGCCTCGGATATCAGCCACCTCTCCCTCTCCGTCAAAGGCCCCGAGTTGCCTTGTGACAGCGGAGAAGGGGAGCGGTTCCGCCGGTCTGATCGTCCCTGATGGGGCGACCGGGCGCCCGAGGGGGGCCAGCTCGCCAAGTGCGTCGGTGAGCTGATCCACCACACTGACCGGTGCGGACCGACCAGAACCCATGCCGGAGGCTCGCGAGGGAGTCCACCCGGCCGGGTGCGGCATCTGGTACGACTGGTCCGCTCGTCCAGAAGGACCCGCATGCATTGGCGCTCGATTCCGGACGCTCGAAGGCGTCTTATGGAAGGGTGCCATTTGCCACGGATCTGTTCTGGGCACGGGCGGGCGCGGCGTAGAGCCGTTGCCAGCTCCACCCACCGCGCCTAACACGTCAAGGTCCGGCCTTGACGGCAACTCCTGCTGCGGCCCCGCGGGGCTCGACTCTACGTCCGAAGACGGAGCCAGGGACGCCGGAGTCGTCTCCGCGGACGGGGTCTTGTCCACGGAGGTTTCCGCGCGTTCCTTCCCGCCGCCGGAGTCACCCGAAGATGTCTCACGGCGGCTGTCGCGCGACCGGGTGTGGTCCGCGACATTACCTCCCGTTTCCCCCCCCTTGGGTTCATCGGCCTTATCTTTGGCCTTATCTCTCTCTTTAGTCATTCTTCGAGACGTCCTTGAGGAGCGGGCGATCCCCAGGGACTAAGGAGGCTACAACGCTGTGACGGTAGGCTGCGATGGAACACTGTCGGACTGATCCTGGTCACGGCACCAATGTAAAGTTATTGACTACCGTCCGCTCTTCGGGATCCTCGAGGATAGTCCTCTCTCATCCGAGTCCTTGCGGACGCGCATCCGCTATTCCGGATCCTCGCGGCAGGGCCGCTCACCGGAGGTCGCGGCGGACACGGTAACTACTTCATCATTAACGGTAACCAGGTAACAGCCCACCCGACACTCCCAGGCCTACGGACACCGTTCAGAAACTAGTTCATCCCTACGGTGTTAACTGGCGGGGCCTGGCGAGCCGCGGTCTGCCTCGGGGACGGAACCCCGTACAGTCCGACATGCTGGCCAGAGCCTCTGTCACACGTCCCGGGAAGGGAGAGAGCTGGCGATCCACAGGGCCGAAGGCCCCCGAGTCAGCAACTCGTCTCTCCCAGCCCGGGCCTCCCCACGGAAATCGTCCCCAGGGCTCTAGGAGCCCACTACTCGCAAACAGGGAACACAAAGCTCATGGCCGAGCCTCGTGTGCGTCCTGTCTCTCGATCTTGGACAATCTCCTCGAACGAGTCGCTTCCAGTGTATATATAATACACCAGAAACTGTAGGGCGCACGCGAGGTTAAATCGATCCATTGTTATAGTTTACTGGAGCGTAAATTACAATACGTCGCCGTGGCAACGCACGCTCGAACGGAGCATGTCAAAACAAGGCCAAGTACGAAAAGGCCACATAAATGGCATTTATGTTTACAATCACCTGCCGCGTGCTTAGGGCAAAATCGCCACATACCTATATTCAGTTTTTATCCAAATATATTATTGCACATGCGGTACAAGAAATGCTCAGTCCCTCGGAGCACCTGATCTCACACTCAGTAGGTTGTGATATTCAGATTACTTGAAGTTCATTACTAAAAACAGTAAAAATCTACTTGAATGTTACAGCCACTCTGATTTGATGAATTTCGTCCATAGATTCAGTCTTGGGATATAAGTTTGTAAGTTTGTCCCTAAATATTTGTGATTTTGCACTTTTATTCGTGATCATAACCATATTCACCAATATTTGCATTTTACTTCCAACAGTCATTGCAACAGGGTTCGTAATTTGTAGACAGACGTAATACATTTCAGAGATAGTGACACATATTTTATTGTACTATTACAAGCAAACTGTGCATGGTATTATTAATGAGCATCATCATGAACGGGACTAATGGGCAGCTATAGAACAAGTTTATTTGAAACAAACTCCGCGATATCTTCGAAAATTTTGTATAATTCATGTTATTAGCACAGACGACAGCAACCGAATTACACAAATACACCCGCTATTATAAAAAATATGTCGATGGATTTGATTACTCTGGGAATATCGGGGATTGTGCTTCAAGAGATATCCAGCTGTATGACATCCGTTGCCAGGTACCCTGCTGGGGAGTTGACAGACACTGTACACGCAAAGTCCTGTCCATCATCCTCTGCGCGAGCTGTGTAGTTTGCCGTGCCTGTGAGTGTGAACGGCTCATCGGCTGTGCCAAAGGTCAGCTCGGTAGTGACGTCACCAAGGCTCACACCGTTGACTTCGAATACCATACCTGGGATTCCGTCCGGTTGTAGTAATGCGTTCACATCGGCGCCAAATCTGGATTGGCACTGTAATTGGTAGGTGCCATCCACGGCCATATTGGGTGCAGTCAAGACGTGATTCTCAAAAGCGAAGACGTGGCAAGTTTCGGCAGTGGGTTCGGAGATCAAACGACAACCATAGTACCCACCATCCCTCCAGCTGAGGTCCTTGATGTTGAGGTCGTATCGTCCAAAGATTGCGTACTTCGTGTCGTCTATTGGGACGTATTCCGGATCGGAGTATATGCGCTCGCCACTTTCAGAAGATATGTACTCAATCCACTCAAAGAGTACTCCATCCAGTTCCCCTACTACAGTACATGTCAGATTGAGGTTCTCGCTACTACGACCAGCGGAATCCTGTGGAGGCTCCGTTATTCTTGTGCGACTTGGTTCAATGTTCAGTTGGGTGCTTTCTTGTACGACGAATCCAGGAGTTGAATTTACAGAAATCACACAGAGGAAGCCACTATCAATATCCCTGGCAAGGGCGGTGTAGTTTGCTGAACCTTTGATGGTGAGAGGTTCATTTGGTGATACAAATGATACATCACTCTTGACACCATTCAAACGCACGCCATTCACTTCAAATACCATTTCTGGACGTCCACCTTTATCCAGCACTTCTTCGATGTCTGCTCCGAAGCTGGATTCACAAAAGAGTTCATGAGTTTCTCCTTCCATCATGAGGTCAGGCGTGGTCAAACTCACGTTTTCAAACACGTAGACGTGGGCAGTATTGACGTTTGGACTTGTTGTCAAGCGGCAACCATACACTCCACCATCTCTCCAGGCGAGGTTCTTGATCGTCAAGTCGTAGGTGCCGACAATCTCGTATTTCGCATCGTTGATGGGCTCATATTCCGGATCGGAGAATATCCTTTCTCCAGCTGCATTTGTGATGTACTGTAGCCACTCGAAGAGTTGCCCGGTGATATCGCCAGCCACCTGGCATGTTAGAGAGACACTTCCACCAGCTTGTCCCAGCGAGTTCGTGGGCGTTTGTGCAATCGTAGCCAGAACATCAAAACGTATTTCTGTTTCGATGGTGTATTGTCTGTCAACAACATTTGTAGCTTCACAACGCCATATATTGTCCCCAACCATTCCAGCTTCGATAGTGAGGACAGTTCCGTCTATATTCTTGGGATCTGGTGACATTACGGCCAACCACTTGAAATATGGGTCGGGATTGCCCTCAGCAGAGCAGTTGACTTGATCGCCAACGAAATACACCGACTTATTGGGATGCACGTCGATGTTTTCGACTTTGTATCCAATGTCAAGGACGGATGACGTCATCACAGTGAACGATGGTGTATCAGTGAACATCTCACACATAACATCCCTATCATTGTCTTCTTTTGTGGCGGTGTAGTTGCAAACCAGTGACTGTTGACCAGGTTGGTAGCTTCCTGGTGGCCCCGGATTTGGTGGCTGGTCCTGCAGTGTGCCATCCAAGGCCTGGTTGTCTATGGATAGCCTGAGGCGAGGCGCGTGGCCTGGTTCTGGTGCATCTGGTCCCCCGTAGTTCGCAGTACACGTGAGTGTAACGGGATCTCCAGCCATCATTTCCGGCAGCACGAGGGAAGGCTGCTCAAGAACCAGCATGTTAGCCGTAGCGTAACTTGGCATATCGAAGGACCTGCATCCGTATGTACCCCCGTCAGAAATGTTCAGACTTTTAACGATTAGATTGTACGTTCCAATTATCCCATACTTGGCGATGTTTTCTGGTTGCTCATCGGGAGGGGTAATAAAAATCGTATTACCGGTGCTACTGGTTATGTATTCAACCCATCCAAACGGTTCCGGCCCAGCGTATCCACACTGCAATGAGACGTTCATCCCGATTTCACCTGACGTGTCCGACGGCTCCGGGTTGAGTTGGGCAGCAGTGAATGCTAAAGTTACAACCAGGATGACCCAAAACAAGCATATCTTGTAGTCTCTCCACATTTCGATTGTCTTTTCACAAGACTTCTTCGAACAATTGCGTGAACCAGCCAACTATTAGCAGGTGTGCTTAATTGAACCAATTAGAAGTGCGACTTCGTGCTGGCAGTTTTCACAACCCGTTTTAATATATAGCATTGAGATGAGATGGTGTTTCATTATGTCAATATCTATATACGTAAATATGTAATGGAATATTTCTGTAATGTCGATATGACAGGCAAACACACTTGCGAGCACTTCAGTTTTCACGACTGTTATCGTTCAGGTGTGCGTAAAATACATCGTCCAAGGTTGATAGTCTTATCTGTATGTTTGCAATCGTTTAATCATACCACTATTTTTGCCTCATTGTCAAAAATATAATATATTACCAAATGTGTAAACTCACATGCAACGTCAAAACTTGGATAGGTCTAGCAAAGTCATTCTGATCGGGTTATGATTGCAAATACGGGCTTCCATTTGTTTTTCAAATCGAAGATATAATATTATTCTATGAAAAACGTTGATGACGAAATATCCACTCCAAGAAGTACATTTCCTTACTTGAATGTATGGTTCAACCGAGTTAGAGTTAGACCACGAAAGCTCGTGTACATCATGAATTTGACCACGATGACAGTGCTCGTTTACATATAAATCTGAGTATTTACAATTAGCCAATAATCAGATAAGTGTACTTCACAACTACGCAAGAGAGACATATTGGGCTCCGAATAATATCATTAAGCTAGCGAGCAGTGGACACAACGGACATTCATGTGTAAATGTAGAATGGGAGTCCAAATACAAATACATAGCCAGAAGCAGTATGAATCTCGAAGGTAATGTGTGATGGTGATCTTCTGGAATTATTTCAGTGTTATCAGAGGTAGTTCGTTTGTCGACAAAGAAGCCCAAGGGTTACTGAGGTTACCGGAGAAATTTAACGTGTTGCCACATGATCAAGGATCAAGTATCATGATACACTTTTTGCAGGAAAAATTCAATCCCTGTGTATTGTATTGTATCGAAAGACATTTTGTGATGGACATAAACTTGAATTGGATTGCTCAAAACGCCCAAAGTCAATCAGGCCAAGTTCATTGTCACCTGTAGATGCTTCATATAGAATTTCGTATGAGCTCATGATAGAAACAAAAGCTCTATATCGTTATCTTCTGAAGACCACTTGGCGCACTCCGTAATGGATACATTCTGAGTTTGTAGGAAGAGGTTCAAGGTAGGGGGAGCTCGGGTTACCAAACAGATGACCAAAGGCCGATTTGAATGTTCTATGATGGACATGGCCTTGAAGTTTAGTACTCAATATCAACTTAGGTCGTGTTTGATATAATGGGGTACCTGCTGATACCATGTGCTTTTTGGGCTCTAAAACAGTCTATTATGCCCAAGAAGTACAAAAAACGTCATGTCCATTGTCTGCATTATGCAAAAACAAACATGACAAAATTTAATTTACCGTTATGACGTTTCTGTATGTCTTTGGCACAGTAGACTGTTTCTATGATTTATCTTTACCCGAATTACATGGTGGCGATCCTGGTGGCAAACAGGAACCCCATTGATAGATCATGAATGTCATTATATATAGAACATATTATTAACATGAATATAAACTCCACAAACTTTGCCAATAAAGACTTCATATTCCGTGGTTTGAAGCCAATTTTTCCCTTGCAACCTTAGCATGACCTTGGTTTTGACCGCCCAAGGTCATCCGAGGTCAAACTCGAAACAATATTTAACATGTAATTTTTATCCCTCCATCATACAAACTCTTCTTAGGCCACACAACAAGCTTCATTCTTTCCCGTTATAAATGAAAGACGAGTTTGAAAAATCACCACAATAATTTTTTTTTGGAAATTCAAAATGCTAAAGGAGATTAGGTCATGTAGGATTACTCATAGTGTTACGAGGTATAACAAAGTTTATAAAGGTTCCGTCAAGTTGTGTGAGAGAAGACGTTTGAAATTTTTGCTCTAAAAATTAATCGACTTTTTTCATGAAGAGAACTATTTGAAGTCTGAGATTGGGAGTTTCCATTTCAAAAATGTTAACCATTTTGAAAACTAAAACTGTGCAAATCAAGAGCTAAGAAATACTTCCCATTTTGAATCATTCGTAAGTATCTTTATTCAAAATTTCTGGATGTTTTGATTGTAAATCCTCAAATATAGAATTGAAGACGACAGACGTAACGTCAGGTCAATGGAATATATCCAACATACCGTTCGGTAACCTATCATACGTATCCGGACAGATTGCGTTCATTTCCACCGCTATCGCACAAGGCTATGAAAAATTAGGTGCTGCTCTCATTAGAAGAAAAATGAAATTCTTCGATGGCGAGGCAAGATATGAATTGAGAAGAAGATGACAGGATGTTGAATTGATGTTTGCGTTGGTTATCGGAGTTGTAGAAAATGTCTTCACACATTCATCAAACTAGCGTTGAATTATTTCTTCGCAAAACCCGCTGTATTTGTTATTCATGTGGTTTCCGCCGTGTACATAACCTCCTTGTACCTTCCTTGAGGTGAAATGATAGATCGTATTGTTTTTATCTCGGTTCCCACACTGACTGATTGTCTAAGAACGAAATGATCAGCGTCTGATCGGTATTTCTTCCTAACGCAGAGAAGTGTATATTCGGAGAGTATATTATTCCCTTTATATTGAATTCATTGTGTCCGTTCTGGTACTTTCACCGATTTATCCTGGGATGAAATGATGTACCATAGAGACGGAAAAAACAGCGTCGTCTTCCCGACGTTTATTGATAGTCTTCGGAAAGTATGATTTTATTTCTACCAGGCGCCGTCCAATTTGTAAGCCTCCGGATATATTGGTCTTGATGACGTGGTATATAATACATTTCATGTTGAGTTGTGGATGGTATTACACATCCAGGGACCCATTATGTGTTTTTCTCAATTGGTTCTGCAACATTTATTTTACTATTGGCGTCCACGAATGGATAACAATATAACTCTGTTTGGGATAAGACTATTATTTACAGATGGATAATACTAAGCCCCTCTGTATATTTCAGCAGGTTAAGAGTAAATCTCAGCTGAAAACAGAAAACGAAGTATCCAACAAAACAACTGTATGATGATGTTCCATTGACTAACACACGTGTAAGAGTGTCTCGATGTTGAATGTATTGAACATTTTCGTCATGCGCAAGATGAGGAAACCACTGCCCCTATCTTGACGTAGGGTGTGTGATATCAGCCACTTAGACACAAAATGTTCTGTGTTTCTCAGAATTTTTATATTTCTTTTCAATATTATCTGTACATATCAACTTAGCTGATTAGGTCACTATTTACTAATGGTGTACATAATGAAAGAAAACAAAATTACATTCTTTTTTGTAGTACTAATTCATATTTCCGAATTTCAATACATATGTATAAAACTGTTGGCGAATATATTAAAATGAATAAACATTTACTATATCCAGATTTTCCTCAGTTACTTGCCAATTTCTGAGATTACATCTACCAAGAACATCAATTTTACTATCAATGTTCACAGATTCACACGTTGATGACAATGGGACTTTTGTTCACGGAAAGCACTATTATTGTCATAGAATAGAATAGACATCTCAACTCAATGGCGTCTCCGTGCTGACTTAAATTCGAATAGTATGAAATACTACAGTGTGGGCGCAACATCTTTTGTACTGTACTACCCTACCACGCGCATGGAGAATGTCCCGATCACCAGAGAATGAGAGAACAGTAACAAAAAAACTGTAAAAACAGACTTCCGGCCATCCATCACGTGTAGTAACGTCTTTCCACCGTGGACCTGACACGACAGCATCCGATGTCGTAACCGGCGCTTCATAGAGACCTAATCTCTGACCCATTCCAATCCATAAGCCAGGTATGATAAATCGCTCCCATCCAATCTGCTTAGATCGATCATCGCCTCGACCAATTACAGCAGTCGTTGGACGTCCCCAGGGCTTAAGTAAGTAAACGATTCAGGGGGAAATTAAATCCTTTGAGAGTATGTACCCATGTTATCTAAGCAATTATGTTTGTTTCCTAGGGCGAAATGAAATATTTTGATTTATGACTACGCCGAGGAATATGTTGTTCTTACTGTAATGAGTCTCTCAGCAACAGATATACAGGAACAGACTTTGCCCTGTCGTCAGCCAAACGTACGTATCTAATGTGTGTATTTTTATAGGTTGTCATTCATGGTTGAATGATACAGAGATTCCTTCTTGAGAACTTGCTTGCCATGTTTATTGGTTGTCTAACCGCTTAGACTAATAGTTCATAGACTAGTAGTAACTGGTCAACAATAGCTGAAGTGAAGAACGTTTCTTCTTTGGTTTTCTATACAAACTATGTTAACTCGAACATGTTAATTCATCTGGTACTATTTCGATACTATTCTAGTGTTTCATGGCATGCCTTAAAGAGTGTTTCCATGGATTAACACTGTTATATTGAATAAAAGATCATCCCTACTCATTCGGGTGATCTGTCTGTAGCTGATAACACCTAAATATGTACCTTGTCTTACTCACTATGTTCTGCTCGCATCTGACATGAAAACTCATGAAAAATTCAGTACACTGATAGATTAGATGATTTATTAGGAATCCACATCAAGCGTAGATCTAGTTCTGTTGACGGGGAGCAGTCAGTTTGGGAGGCTATATTTCAACTACATGCACAGTATTACTGACGTGCACGAAGATTTGGCATATCAAGGTAATAGCATTGAGAAGTATGAAACTAGTTGTCTTCAGCCAGTTCATACTGAAAAGTGTCATGCTGTTTAGGTCTTTTTTTAAATTTGGGTAAATGTTGAGATGTAATTTAAGGTCACTGCAATGACTTTGAAGTTGAAGTATCATCCCCACTCGACATGCTGGTCAGAGTTTAGCTGGGGCCTCCGTCACGTGGACCGTATCCATGGTGACTTGACGTAGACTGGCCGGGATCGTCAGTATCAGACACTGGTCGTACGGGATCAAGTCACACTTGTTGATGTCATAGCGACAGGGTGGGTTTATGAAGGGCAGCTTAATGTCGTAGTATGGCTCGTCCTCTGGGCAGGTCTTGCTGATCCACTCGCCGTCTTGACACTCGTGGTACTTGGTGCAGTAGTGACGGTCGGGGAGAGTCTAGTAGCCTGTGCTGCATGTCGTGTCGGGGTCAAGGAAACACGGGCCTGAAAATTCAACAGAGAATATCAGCGCTGAGTGACTGAGGCATTTCACTCGGATGTGGACGTTGACTGGAGAATTGAATTTGAAATGTATCTATGTATGATGAGATTCACTGGAGTACGGGGGTCAACAAAATGCTCTGTGAATGCTGATGGACAATTTCTCAAAACCTTCGGACCTACATGTAGACGTTGGCTTACCATTAGTACATTCTAGGAAGGAGTTTATGGCATATCTACCTGATCCTTCAGGTGGTGTAGGGAGCGTGCCGGCCGGCGGCCCACATTCCCAAGTGTCACAGTCGTTTCTGATGGCACAGGAGCAGGTTCCGTTGCTGAAGGGCTCATTTGTGCCCTCACAGTCGTCCACGACTACCCGCCACTCATACGGACCTGTACATCGCTGATAGCTGGCGCAGTCGGCTGGGTTAGACACACGAGTACCCACAGGACATGGCAGTGGCGGTGAACATGCGTCAGCATCTGGAGAATATGTTATGATTTATAGACCAGAGGATGCTTTAATGATCCGAGATGATTTGGACATCGATATTGCAATTCTACTTTAAATTTGATGTATAACTGAAGTATTTGGAGTTCGTTATGTCCAAGTGGCACCACCAAATTATATCAATTGTCTTGTATAATTGGGAATTAAAACGTGTCCGTCCTGGTAGAACTTACTCCAAGATACCAAAATGACACAAATCCGGACCTGACCTGGAAGGCATACATCGGTTGATGACGTGGTCTGCACTGTGGTGGCAATGCTGGTAGTCTCTGGTCTATGGCTCGTGCTTGGAACCTCCGTGCTTGGGACTTTGGTTGTTATAGGTAGGCTGATGGTGGTTGGCCTGGTGTAAGTGAAGCACTGGTCGAATGGGATGTCGTCACAAGCTGTGATACTTGCTCGACAAGGCTGGGGTAGAAATACTTGACCATCATCAAAGAACTCGTCATCTGGACAAGTTTCACTCATCCACTCCCCTGTTCCGGGATTACAACGGAAATACTTGCTGCAGTAGTACGCGTCAGGAACGACGTCAAAGTCGCTAGTACATTCCACCTCACCCACCAGACAGGGGACTAGATCGATGTAGAGCAATCAAGGGTTTTTGTGATTTTTGTACTCTCAATACATGTAATATCGACCCCCAACACCAGAGACATATATCAATATCTATAGGAGTATTTGTTTTTCCAGTTTTGAGCGATCTGTTTGTTCCACATTTTTATATATCGATATAATTGTTATGATAGTCCATGTACATGTACATATTTGTGTTATCGTAATATTGCCATACCGGATGCTCTGGGTGGTGCTGAGGTCCCTGGAGCACATGTCCATGGTACACAATCGCCATCGGACCTGCAGCTGCATGACACATTGTTGAATGTCTGTCCTGGACACTCGGCCTCAAGTGTGTACCATTCGTATGGAGCCACGCATTGCTGGTACGAGGAACAATCGCCAGGCTCCGAGAGTCTCTGTCCCAGGTCACAGGGAACCGGGGGAGAACACGCGTCCGCTCCTGAAATGGCCATCATATTCATTAAACTCCGATGCATCCTTGTCATCGTATTCAATAAACCATACTATTCATAATATTAGATACCCGCACCTTTGGACCAATAACCTATCAGCATTGGACTATCAGGCGTTGCGTCCATCATCCGTCGTCTTTAAAAAGTACGGTCAATTTTTTCCCGAAATTTTGCACAAAAATACCTAAAAACATTTCAAGAGGGAGGTGTTTTTTTTATGTTCGTTTTTGTTTCAAAATGGCGACCATTTTTTACGAAAAACAGCAAATTTTGGACTTTTTGGAGAGTTGTTTTCTCCCAATCTGTCCAGTAATTTTTTCTTATTGATGACTCCTCATATGTATTCATATGTTTCGTTACCTTTGATTCGCCGGTTTGCATATGATGGCCACTTTGATTTTTCGACGGTTCAGCAAAAAAAAAATTTTCATTCCGAATCGAGTCACTATTCGTTTTGAGCCATCTCCAGCCAAAAATCTTTTTTCGTCATTGAAAACTTTTTTTTTTTACTTTTTAACAATTTTTTGTGTGGATTTTTTGAAAGATTTCATCCACTTTTCCCTTCATATCGGGATTTGTGGGGAGTAAGCTCCTACAATACTTCAAGATATATCTTAAATATTGATACATTCAAATGGGAAACCATGCAAGGTATTTTCATTGGTGGCCTTGAATTGGATCTTCAATGTCCTTGAAAGGTCGAAATAACCATTTTGGTGTGGAAAAACACAGTTGTGGCTCAACACTGTGATTCATCCGGTAACCATTCTTAGCCCTTAGGCTAATTTTTTTCTTATAACTAATTGATGATTAATATTATAATGGTAGTACTCACCAGAAAGACATTGCGCTAAACCTAGCGTAGGACTATTCCAGAAGAGAAGACACGATGACGTGATGACTAAGAATATGTTCATATCTCCTGTTAAATTTTGACATCGAACGTTCCAAGCGAGGAGCCATAAACATTTCTAATATTAACACATATACACTACACTGCGGAGGAGAGTTTAATCGAGATAACATAAGTGGCTTAGAGAATGTACTCACACAAAAGTTCATCACCAGTGATGGGGAGGGAGTATATTCTTCGATAAGGTGTTGTACAAGTAGCGATTTTTTAAAGATGAGTCACCACTATCACTCTGCCTTTCAGAGAATAATAATAATCGATTGATATTTCGCATACCAATCAAATACATCATTTTAGGATATATTAAACTGCAAAATTATGTGAAAAATAATATTCCCCACAAAAATATGACAATGAGTGTTGTAACTTTCCGGTATTTTTTTTGCAGATGGCTCACAATATAAATAATCAAAATATGCATTGCTATAATCATCGCCACTAATCATGCTAATCGAGATCTGCCGACAAGCTCCAAAAAAATTTGCCTTGTGTATTTATGACCTCTCGTGCATTCATGAGCTCCAATCTGATAACAAGCTGTTTGTAGATGTACTTTTCGAAGAAAACCCAACTCGTACATCTGGAACTGATACTGCGTCTATACAAGCTAGACTCTGGTCTTTTGAGTAACAAGTAATCTTGTAGATGAACATAACGTGGACATGGATGGTCAAACTTTAGTAGATATAGAGAATATGATATAGTAGATAAGTCTCCCGATTAGTATCATATAAAATAAGTTTCCCCTGATGTATAAGAGTATGATAAAAACCTGGGCTCTGTCTTCGTGGTTATCATTCATAATATATTTCCAGAATGGCAAACATATCATACAAATCAAACGGTCTTGAATAATGTCACTAAAATATTCTCAAATAATTATGCATCCATTGCACTATTGGAAAATCGGTATTATCGCCGCCTTGACATTGGTCAAATTACTGATTGTCCAGTTACCAATTCCTACATGACTTTAACACTTACTTAGTAAAAATTAAAAGCATTAAAATTTTGTCGAGTTATCTCAAGTAAGTGATAAATCATTTGACAGCATAACATACGGCTTTTGGACAAGGGGGATGTTGGCAACATGATGATATTCACGCAGAGATAAATATTAAGTTTATAATATTACAATGCCAGTGTTTCTCAAACTAGGGTCACGATTTCCTCGCTCAGACAAAAAAAGCTATCAGAAGCTGTTGTTCCGCCTAGGGACACTATAATAAAGTGGTCTGGTATCTGGAACACCTTCGCATTACATATGTACAAAAGTATACCTCTCATGTTTTAGTAACCTCTTAGTTATCCTGAAAATATATCCATAATTAGAGAATAGAGAATTGCGTGATAACACCAAAAATGGTGACACACAAATACATAGCCCTGCATTTAAACACAGACGTTCAGATCGGATGGTGGCGCTCTCAGAAAAAAACATCCACTAGTTTGTCAGATTATTCATGTGCATATCACTATTCATTAAACACCACTCATTGAAATGTTACATTGACACATTTACAGATCAACATGGTAAAAAATCTGCACGAAAAGAAAAGCACGGAAAGCTACGATGAAGTATCTCGTATCAGGTGCTGTGTCGTGCCTATGTTTTCAGTGTTTGTTTCCGCATCAGTATCGTGCCCGTCCTCAAGATGCGACTTGAGTAGATATGAGTAGAGAAGCGTGTTGAGCACATCATCTTCATTTAATGAATTGTCATGTACGTCGTGCCTATGTTTTCAGCATTTGTTTCCTGCATCATTATCATACTGGCCTTCAAGATGTGAAGCATGTTAATAACATCGACTTCATTTCATGAATTGACATATATGATGTAATTGTACTGTATAATTGTCAGTTTCATTTATTCATCAGACGGCACAAGTGATCACACACTGTCGTCTATTTCCATTTACTCTCCACAAGATTCATTATTTGAAAAAGAAACTCTATTTGTTACACGTTTAAAAGTGATTCATTGAAGTTGAAAATGCAAATTACAAACGTTAACATAATAAGCATATTAACATCTTCAACAGAAACACTAATGGAAAATGAGAGATACTCAAACAAGGATTATGTACACCGATATACTAGTAGGTACCGCAAAGACAAGTAACAGCGGGTAATTGAAAGTAACACATGTCTGCAGGCTTGCCTAATATCGCTCGGCGGCGATATAACACATCAGCACACACTTGTTTGGGGCCATCTAATATATAGATTTATTATTGTAAACATGTCGACCAATAACAACGTAAATGGTTGTATACATTAAACTTCATACTTTTTACTGTCCTTCACTTCAAATTATCATTTCATGTTATGGGGAAGCAATTAAACCATGTTTTAATTAAAGCTATGGTGTGCTGATTGTGACATTTTATGTGATATATAAAAAATTATACGGTACGAAGTGCCGTAAAAGAAAAGCAGAATGAAACTTATTTTCCTCGCATTAATTTATAGGTTTCGCAAAAAATTGGGATGTAATTGCACATGTCGAGGAAAAGGTAATTTTCAAATTCCTATATGATGTATTGACGTAATATTATGCTGGGTGGAAGGTACCGCTGACTGACATAAGCCTCGGAAAACATATCAGAGTTTCCCGTCATGTGCATTTGGGATCGACCGAATGATTAGTATTTAAGTGAGCTGTCCGGAGAAATAAAAAAAATCTACGTGAGGCGGTGATCCATCAAATAAGTCGCTAATACTGCTTGAAGTCAGATGCACCCATGATCAGGGGCGTCACAGGGTAAAGACACCGACTAGACCCGTGATTTCCCCTAGTCGTTATTTCAATTCCTCGAGAATCATGATCGATGGTCTTCGGGGTGAATTGGTGAGGATTCATTAGAAGTCGCCACGTGTTATTGTGCAGGTGACGATCTAGGAACCCCTTTTTGTTTTCATCAAGTCACTTGTGAGTTTACGTAATCAAAGGAACGGGAACCAGTATGTGAGCAACAAAATAGTGTCGAGTAATATCAGGAGTAAATCATGCACGTATTACTGTGGAGTAGCGGGAAACAAACGGAGGGAATAATGTGAGACAATAGATATTGGGTCAATACGTTATTTAGTGTGAAGAGTATTATATGTAGTGTATAGCATAACGACAATAATGGTGAGATCGAATAAACTTGTACAATCTGAATATCACAAATTTCTACAGCATGGCGGATAAATGGATTTAACTACTACACGATAAAATCATCATATTACCTCATACTCATGAAATCCGTTCACATTAATCGTCACATTAAATTTATCGTGAAGTTGAATTATTCAAAGAACATCCATTGATTGAAGTCATGTACGTGTATAATGTCTTTCATTCAGTACCTTATACATTTGTATCAGTCTTTTGGTAATTGATATGCGTCTAATTACATCTTCAATAAACTATCATACTAATATTTTTGACCATAGAAATAAACTATTCATTGCAGCGAAGGGTATTTTTGCAACTCAGATAAAATCGTCACTATACAACAGCAACAACGCTAAATTCCACACCCAGAAAAGCAACAATATTTACACAATTTGCAACAAGGGGGCCAATTCTTCATGTACAGTAAAGTGTGAACATCCAAATTTGCTAGTTCGTTAAAATGTGTAAATTATTCTATGTATAAGCACGTACACTTTTTACACTGGATAATATATCACATATACTGTATGTATATTTATAGCACAGTATAGCAATTATCCTCCTGGTATATACACTATTTACATATTCACAAGACATAGCACGACAGTAGATCATAGCAATCATGTTCAATGTACCAGTTTTCAGTGTCGTCCACGGTGAGAACTGCCTTTCCTGTAGCAGCCGAGGATTTTTTGAAAAGCTCTTCGAAATTCTTCGTTAAATATCGTGTACAGAATGGGATTGACGCTTGAATTCGAGTATCCGAGCCAGAAGAATATAGCGTCCAACTCCCGCGGAATAAAGCACCCTGGACAAAATCCCTTGATAAAGTACGTCGTGAAAAATCCCAGCCACATCCCGCAGAAGAAGGCGATGATAATGGCCATTCGGATGGTGGCACGCATCTCGCGCTGTTCATATTTGCGTTTCTGGCTGGATGGCAACTTCTTTTTCTTGGGCTGTTTACTGAAGAGAGTGTTTTTCTTCAAGGCGCCGGGCACTTTCTTGTTTTTGGCCTTTTCTGCCGCCACCACCGCCGATCCCCCGTCATTGTTGACGCTAGAAGTCGCTATACCGTTATTGGTCGCCGACAGAAGCGCTTGAGAACTCGAAGAATCGGCAGTCTTGGCGGTATTAGGAACTTTTACAATAGCCATCGCCGATTTCATTTGGTTTTCTTCGGCAAGTTTAACCTTTTCACTATCGCCAGTGTCATGATCAAAGTCGCATGCTCGGGGATTTAGAATGGCCACCACTTCGCCCTTGTTGCCCGCCAGCTTGTTGCTGTCACACGTGCCGTTGCGTTTGACTTTAGGGTTACCCTTGCTGTCCGTGCCTCCTGCTTGGAACAGCGTATGGTCGCTCTTGGTTTGAGTGGAAGAGTCTTCAATTTCGTCTTCCTCATCCCCACTGTCGGACCCGAAGAGACTCTTAGAGCTGAGCTCCTCTGTGTTGCCGGACCCGTCGTTAGTTACCGTTGCCGTGGTGACGATCGTGTCCCTCTCAACCGCCCTCGTCGTGTTGTTCAGGAGCGGTTTGGTGTTGTTAGCGTTGTTCGGCTGCAAGCGCGCTTGATGCTGCCTGCTCGCGTTGCGCATTTTCTTCATGCGTTGATGCAGCACTGTGAAGATGCGTATGTATAGAAAGAAAGTTATGAAGAAAGGGATATAAAATGAACCAGACGCCGAGTATGCGACATAACTCGGGGTCTCAAACAACATACACCTGTAGACGTTAGTTTCGTTATCGTATTTGTAGTTCTGAGACAGTTCGTTCCAGCCGAGTAGAGGTGGCATACAGATAGCGGCCGAGATAATCCATACAAGAGCCACATAGATGGCAGCCTGTTTGGTGGAGCGCTTCTCTCGGTACCACAGAGGGTAGAGTGTCGCCGTGAAGCGATCGAATGCGATTATACAAAGGTTCCAAATGGATGCAGTACAGTAGAGAACATCTGTTAAGAGCCAGAAATTACACATGGCCTGGCCGAAAACCCAATGTCCCAAACACTCGTTCACAGTTGAGAGAGGCAAGATGGTCGTGGCGAGCAGAAAGTCACTAGCCGCGAGGTTCCCAATGAGGTAATTTGAGATCGTCCGCAGGTATTTGTATCTGAACAGCGCCAGACCCACGAGAAAGTTCCCAAACGCCGTGGCTACTATGACGACGAAGAGTACCGACGCCACGATGATCATCGTGGGGAGACTGTAGTTCAGGGAGACTAGCGACCCCATCGGAATCACTGTCCGATTTGGGACGGTCGCGTTACTCCAGGGAGCCATGGCCGCTGTCGCGTTCCAGTCGTCAGGGAGCGTTACTCCCGTGACACGTGTATCCATAGTGACGCCGCGGTCGGGCACGGAACTGTCTGCGGTCGGAGACCTGTAATATGACGATCCCAGTGGATCGGCTTCCATTACCGTAGCGACTGTTGCGTCACACACGTCCTCTGCGAAAGGTTACAGTATCCATTATTGCATCGTATTGTTTTGAGTGCATTATCCCTTGGGGTTGTCAGTAACGTAATTATCCGCGTAGCCCGTGTTTGGGTAACACTACGAGTGTCCAGTGTTACTCAATACCTTGTTTTTCCTTGCTTTTTCTCCCCCTTTGATGATTAGTTTTCTCAGGGAGAGTCACGTTTTCCGGATGGTTCTATCTGTTTGCGGCTGGTGTCTGTCTCACGTTATCATGTTTATCTGGACAAACTTTCCCAGAACTCCTGCCCAGAGCCAAATGTGGTCCCTAAACTAGGCAGACCTGTCACCGAGTCGTGCCAAGTTTTCTGCCACTTGTTGTAGCGCTGCCATACATACCGTCACGCAGGGAGTATCTTTATAGTGATGAATCAATTCCTTCCGTCAAACCCTACTTATTTAAGATTCCGGATAACCGCCGGCACTAATCATGAGAGCGTTATCACCGCGCCCGGGATAACGACTTAAGGTGGTTCCACTCCCTTCTTCTCCGATAGTTGGACAAAAAATAAACTTTCTCGAAAAAGAAGAGTTCCACCGTGATTAATCCTCCGCCTTTCATGCAAAGTCACCGCATCAAAGACGAGAGGGCGGAGCAAAAAAGTTAAAATTCCCCACTTTTTCAATCTGATTTTGCCTCTCGTCGGCCGTTCAGTGCGAGCGACGATGTTGGAGTTGAAGATATCCAGTGATCGAGGAATATTTGTCCAGAGTCGCCGTTAATTAGACGATCTGTCTTGCCCGTGAACTGGAGTGGATCTGCTCATGGCGCGAACTCCCCCGAAAGTCATGCCATTTCTTCATCGTCCTGAAGCCTTGGAGGGTAGCTGTCTCGATGACGGCTTCGTCTGCAAAACACAGAGAAAAGAGATAAAAATCAACGGAAATTTAAAGTGTCATCTAATTTTATAGCCGGGCGACTTTTACGTATTCCATTATTATTCAATCGTACCAACAGACACACTTGTTATCCTCACATGACACGCCACCATGCTGTTGATTCAACTAGTTTTTGCCCCCTTTCAGTCGTCGTCTTTCCCATTACAAACTAGCGACAAAGCTATCATTTCTCGGGGCGGCCGCTGGACTGCGCGGAGCTGAGCCGACGTAAACCCCCTGTCCCCACGCTGTCGACTCCCGTCACCGTCTAATTACCGCCCGGCAAAAGCCAGAGTAGGCACTGATCAATTCTGAGGGGTAATCATCGTTTCAGCTGCAGTAGCGCGCGGAGCCCGGGAGACGGGTTAGCGCGAGGCACTGGGGAGGCAGTGGCTGGCTGCTTGGCAACCCGGGCCGTGCGAGCTCATCCCGCATGGGCTGTCTTGCTCGACCGCTAGGTGATCACGGCTACCAGGGCGGCACGCGGCAGGGAATGAAAACCGCGAGAAGTCGCCCTCGCCACACGTGGAAACTAGCCATCGTGCAAGATTTGCCGCCCCCGAGTCAACATCCCTCGAAGTAAACCCCGAACCCCGATATGCACTTCATTAGGCCAGCGCAGTTCTACCCCCGAGTCAACGATGTAACGATGCAGGGACAGCCACGTGCGGTGAGCGCTAACGGGCACGAGCAGCGGCTTTTTGCCACCACGTGCCCCGTTGTCACGCTGTTGGACGGGTGTCGCGCGTGTTGCTCGGGGATAATTGCGTTATAGTTTCGGCGAGCAACGGCAATGTCCGGCTCGGTGGCGGCATGGTCTCCAGCCCCCTCTGGGCGTCACAGGCCTGTGTCCACGGGATAATTGGATCGAATTGCTGCCGCACGGATGCAGCTACCGGCCGTCCGCAAATAATGATGCAAACTATTATGTTCCTATACTTCTTAATCTGGCGAGGGACATTGCGAGAAAGTGAAAATGGCACAGGGGTCTGAATGGATGGACCATGTGCAAGGCAAATAAAATCTACTGACGAAATGCAAGCAGAGGCCACAGGGATGTGGACCACCTAGCAGTTTTATTTTCGATGGTGCCACCGTAAAAAGCAAATTTGTTCATCCGCGGAACACCTACGCACCGTGGATACTTTCGGACGTGAATCCATTCCATAAAACAAAGAATACCTCCACTAACTTTGAGAGGTGTCGATGCTCGAATACGCGCCCAGAACAAATAAATCTCAACATGATTTATTCAGCAACTACAAATTTACAACTCAAGAGGGGAGAACAACTGTTTACCGTTTATAAATAAACTAGAGTGCTTCCAAATATAGCCCACAATAAAATTCGTACCTTCCACAAGTTCCGAGTGGGTTCATTTCCAAGTGTGTCTGCAAATGTCGATACTTTTTGCAGTATATTTCATCCAATTTTCAATTCCATTTCAAGAAACTGTGAGCCCCGTACTGACCCAATTCCCATGTAAAATTGTACGAAACAAATGTGTTTTAAATATCAAAGTATTATGTTATATATTGAAAATTCAGAGAAGTAGACCTTTACAATTAAAACAAACATGTCAGCTTCGATCTCAATGACGAATATTCAAGAATTTCGACGAATTACAACCGTTTTAATCCATTTATGGTAATAATGTGAAGCGAACGCATTGTCATTCGGCCTAATCAACGTCCTCCCTTATAAAGATGAATTCCAGTGCTGTATCTGTGTACAGGTGGAATGATATGTCGCACAAATACCAGTACATTGATATGCGCTGTATACTCGCATTCTCTGATAGACTTGTAAACTGTTGGATTCGTTTCTACAATGTTAAAATGTTAGATGCCTCTCATTGGAATATTTTGTTTTCTTCGCAGTCGTTAACGACGCTTCGACAATGTTAACATAATATATATGTAACCACTTACCACCCACATAATAATCCACACTGCAATTACTCCCATGAGCCGAAATCTAATCCTTCCATGTTATATATTTCGCCTATATTCATCACGGAAAGGTGTAATTTTCACTTGCCGGTTGGGTTGGACCCGAAGGAGTTCCAAACACAATTGATGATCTTGTCAAATATCCGCCTGACCCTATCCAAGACTGCCTTTGCTACCTCCCACATACGCAGTTCATGCGCGATGCGGGGGGTATTTTATGCGTGTACCCGGGAAAATGAACAGCATGGTTTAAATCATTTTTGATTCCAGCGCACGCCAATTCCGGAAGCCGCACCATTGACAGATTGACGTCCCTATGGCCAAATAAAAGTTTAGAACACCAAGATTTTCTCCCAATTGAGAACAAGATGGACCGCGCGGCACTGGGTAGTCTGCACTCAAAGAACTATCTGAATGGTCTGCACTCGGGAGCCTTGGAACATGGAAGGAATCTACTCATCAAGTGGTTCTTGGATTGTTATGACGTGCTCTAAAGACGCGTAGGGTAGTTCCAAGCCATAATAGAAGCGTTTATCGTTTATGAACTCGACTGAATCGTTTAGTCCGGGAAAAAACTCCATCGCGGTTTGCAGGCTGACGGTGTAAGCACTAGACTGGTCGGGGAAAGATAAACCTTTGCCAATAACACGGCTCGCGAGTTCCTGCCACGTACGTACTGACCAACAGGTGCTTGTTTTCGGAAGACAGACGTTTATGATTTGTTTCTCATACCGTGAACTTATACACTCACTCATGAATTTGAAATTTCCTATGAAATGTTTTCCGGTAATAATATGAGTATCCAGGCAATGAAGGTTCACTATATTGCACTATACGAATAAAAGTATGAATCAATGTCAATACTGATGGCTTTATCGGGAATCCATTGCAGTGAAAATTGATTCTTCTACGACAATAAAAGAGTTCTTGTTACACCCGGAAGCAATATTTCCTTTTCATATCTGATGACTGTAGGGTCGTACTTGGGAGCCCCACGGACTCGGGTTCCGTGTGCTCCTGTCAGCTGAGACATGTCGCAGGTGACGGTAGGAAATACACATAAATACTCACATCTCATCCTGACACGATGAAAGCGAGAGCTAATGTCGCGAAATGACAGATAGACAAGTCAAAGAGGACGCGCTGGCGGTATCCTGCCCGCAGTTACGTAAAGCCATCAATATTATCTGGCACGGCAAAATGGATGATCCATGGTAAAATCGATGCTGCATGAGGTAAACTCGACAACACACCATCCTGTGTCTCTGTTTTGTTCAAGGATGCTGCTTATCACATTTTTCTTCAAGGATGCAGCTGTTCTTATAATGCCTACGTAGACCCATTATATACTGGCAGCATGGCCGCATATGCATGCGTTTTATGTCACGTATAATTTTGTGTGTGAGAAACTTTCTATAAAAGTTGGATTCTCTCGGAGACCTTCTAATAATCATATGTCTGTCTCGCGTCGGGATAAAGTATACGAGTCACATGCAATCTACCCAGCCGGTCAATACCTTCAGAATCAAGTTATGTGAACTAGAGATGAAATCTTTGATCTACCGAGCCAGCGGCAGACATGTGGAATATTCTAACAGATCTATGGATTATAGGTGGCTGTCGACCCATTGATATCATTGGCGTGAGTTTCGGGCACCTGTTTCATCGAACAAGGTGCCCCGGATTCTCGGTCTGGTTCCTTTGACTGCCTTGAAGTTTCTGTCCTCAAGTAATCAAACTGTACAAAGGACATTACATCTGTGACCATCGATTTATCACTGACTGTTCCACAGATCAGTCGGCACTGGACCACATGATATACTGTGTATTACATCGTACATGTATCCAGAAAACTAATCTCAAAAACATGATAAGTAATAATCCATGTTTGCACCTGGGTAATTCCCACAAATACGAGACCGAGAAATTTAATATAAAACTTCAAGGTCCGTGTCAGACAACACATCGTTTTTTTTATAGATATGTACCTACTTGGTCAGTCAGCAGTAATTTCTTGCACTGAGAGACAATTTTCAGTATGAAGCAAGTACATTGACCCCACTCATGTCAGTGACTGCTGACATTCATGTCTTAATTGCTCACGAGTCTCGTCTCATGGAAAACATTCGCTAATTGTCAATCCACTGTGAGTTGTGATATTTGCGAGATCCATGATATATCATCCTAGACGCAACTTTAAGGTCACCTGGAAATTTGTATAACTTATTATTCATCAAAACACAGGCACGGTTTTAGAATCTAGTGAGTTTTTGCCAAATTCGGGAAGAGCCGATGCAATCTGCAATATTATGAAGATGAAAACTAGACGAACACTTCAGGAATTCCTCAATTCTATGCTGTCATCTTCATGGGGAATGGCAAGAAAAAAACACGTAAGTAACCATCGCCCTCAACTATACAAATAATGGTTTAGGCATCAAAATACGAATTTTGGCTGAAAGTATGTCCATGGAACTTTACCTTCACCACTGAGAGCTCTTTTGAATGTTTCAGATGTTAACCATTAAATGTTGTGTCCAGAGAATGTGACTTCATGGGTTTGTTCAATCCCAGTAAGATTTTCGCTGGAATGAAAGGTTCTTTTCCATTCATTTAAACGGAGGAATCAGAAATCCCGGATGCTACCTCAGGGACTGATCTGATCACTAGCTTCCCACTGCCAGCCTGTTGCATGTGATCCTCGGCTATAGCAGCCTTATTTAGAAGCCACATTGCACTGACAATCTGCTTCTGTCACTGGGGAATGATTGATGGTGACAGATCAGCTGATATCAATGAAAGATCCAAATAAAAACTCATTGAATAATCATGATTATTAAAGCATGACAATCAACCGCGGCAGTGACGTGTACTTGTGGGAAATCTCTGCTGTCAGAAATGTTTTTTGCCGGAGTATACCTGCATCTAATCTGGTGTTCGGAACTTCCAGTGGATAATGAGCTTTTATCTTATGTTCTAAAAGTATACTTTAATATAATGAACCAAAAATACTAAAATGCTTACACAGATATTCCATACCAGTGATATCAGGAGTTCCATAAGTTTTTTTAAAATGTTTTGTTCCTCAACTGTGCCAGATTCCTTTCAACGACACGTAAATCAAATCAATTTTGTATTGTAACGGGTTTGAACCCTTCTGTGACGTCTTGATGAACCGGTTTTCTAGGGAGGTGGGTGAGTTGTTGTTTAACCGGAGCTGAAACGGTAAAACTCCGGGAAACTGCTACTGTTGTACGGTTGAACTCCGGCTAGAAGTCTCTAAGGTTGGTAGCGTGGTCTGGAATGGACCTCTTAACCGTTGCCCGACTGCTAATCTGCAACTGCACCTGTAAAGTAAGGATCCGGAGGCGTTTCCGTCTCCGGGTACTGCAACTGCTCCGTCGGGAAACCGCTTTACTGCAACAGCTCCGTCGTTTTCCGTCTTACTGCAAACTGCGACTGCGCCTGGAATAAAGAATCCGGGAACGTTGCCGTTTCCGAATACTGCAACCGCTCTGCCAGGTTCCGCCGTACTGCAATCTGCTCCGGTTGGCTCCGCCTCACCGCAACCTGCGACTGCACCTGAAATGGAGTATCTCGGAAGTGTTCCCACTTCCGGTTACCGCAACCGCTCCGTCAGGTACTGCCTCTGCAACTCCGTCGTCCGGTACCGCCTCTGCAACTGCTTCGTCGTTCCCGTCTCTGCAACTGCTCCGTCCGATACCGCCTCCGTAGTTGCTCCGTTGATTTCCACCTCCGTCTCCGTCTCCGACTCCTTCCTCGGTGATCTGGGTTCTTAGATCACCCTAAGACGTCGTTACAACTTGGTCTTAACCGACTGTAGTCTTATCTCCCTTTACTCCGTATAACTGTCTTTTCCGGGAAACTAACTTTATTATAACTTCCAGTTCCCTAACGAACACGGAAAAACAACTCGGTTGAAGTTTTCATGTTTATTTTCCAAGTTCACAGTCGGAAGACTTAACTGCTATCATCTGGATGACTCTATCCGGAACAAGGGAGTACTCTGCTATGGGAGAAGGGGTCTGCACAGGTCGACGTCAGGACACCAACTCCGCCGTCCGCTGTGAAGCGGGGGCTTTTATAGACCTGAGACCCACGTCACGTGACCAACCTATTGTGACGTCATAGTCCGCCAAAACACTGATATTTTCCGGATTTCTAAAAACACTCTAGAACCAATCAGTGGCTGACACGTCACCTTTTAAACCGAAAATGAGGCTGATCACATGACCTTCCGGAAATAACGTCATTACGTTTTTGTACTCCATTGTTCCGGCTCCGTGTCCGGTTCCGTCTCCGGTTCCGGCTCCGTCTCCGGCTTTCCCGACATCATAAATTACTAGGTTCCGAGACGGAAAACCTTCAAAACATTAACAATACGGAACCGTATGAACCTTTAAACACATATACACCCTAATAAACGGTTATTTAACCATAATATCACAAAACACTAACATAATTACCTAGGGGAAACCTTTGGGTACGCCCCAAAACCGTTACACTCCCCCTTCCTTAGACTCTGTTCGTCCCGAACAGAACAATATCACATATATACAAATTGTCAACCGTTAAACTGTCCGTAAAATCAAACACAACTTGTCTCCGTGATCCGGGTACTGGTATCTCTTAACTAGTTTACCGTCACTGTACCCGGATATCTTGCTTGTTCCGTTTCCCACTTTTTAACTCTTAATTATACTAGAATCCGGGAAACGGTTCTTCTTTCTTCTCCTTGCGCCGACTTGACTTGCGACGACTTGCGACGACTTGCGACGACTACTGCCCACCAGTATCACGGCGCGAACTGCTCCCCGACGGCGGACGCGGTGGAAAGGTCTGTGGTACCAACGGTCGTCCGAAGCTTGTCCCTCTGGCATCAACCGGGAGAAGATCCGGATCATGGAGGCTCCACTGGGGCGGGACGTAGAACCCATTCCTGAGGCGTTCGTCTCGGATGGACCAATCTGGAATCCGGACGATCTGACGGGTCGGGACGAGACCAAACGGTGACTCTCTCTGCTCCATGATCTCTACGTAGACGCCGGAGTCTCTCATCTCGGCTGGCCCCCACTGCTCCGGTCCCCAACGTACTGCATAGTATCTGGCGTGCTCCGGGACTGCGGGCGCAAAGACGGAAGCGCTCCGTCCCCCAATATTCACCGGGAAACAATGTGACGGACACGGTTGAGTTGAAGGACCGCCAAACGGGTAGAATGTGTAGGGTGGACTCTGGGTTGGTGCTCGGACTTGGCTCCTTCCGGACCGCTCACTGGAAGACTGTCGAGGTCGGGTTTCCACCGGAGACAGGATTCCGGGTGTAGCTCTGGCTTGATCTACCAGGATACTCCTCCGGGCTCTCTGCACGTCCGCATGGCTTCGTTCAGACGCGGAAGACTCTATTCCGTCATCCCTAGCCGCTGAACTGGTTCTGCTTCCGGCTACTGCTTGAATGGTTGCCGGCAAAGTTCGCTCCGTGGATCCTCGGGTCTCCGTCTCACTGCCAGCTCTGCTCCGGTTTCCGCCTTCCGTTTTGGTCTCCGGTCTGCCTCCTGATCTGCCAATGGGTCTGCTGTCCGCTCGGCTATCTGCTCTGCTATCTGCTCTATCTGCTCTGCTATCGACTCGGCTATCTGCTCTGCTATCGGCTCGGCCGCTGGATCTGATTTCTGCTCCGCCTCCGGGCCGGACAATCACACTGCTCACTGCTCTGCCACTGCTAGTTGTTCTCGGAGGTGGACTCCGGAAAAGGTCTTCCTCATCGTCTCGGCTCTGCATTTCCGCAATGTCCGCCACTCCCACTTCTGCCGTTGCTCCGCTGGAACCTTCCTCCAACAGCCGGAACTTGTAGTCATACACCCCCTTGCCTTTTCCCTTGACGCTGCCTCCGGAAGACTTGGGTGGGGTGTGTCGTTTCTCCTCTCGACCACGTTCTCCGCCTCGGTCCTTGGCTCGCTCCGGGCTCTCCTTCCTATATTCTCGGCGTTGATGGCGTCCGGATTTATCCGGCGAACGGCTGCGACTCCGCTTCTTTCCGCGGTCTCGATCTGCTCCGGTACCTCGAGATGGGTCAGGGCTGTTTTTCCGGGAGGTGTTCCGGGAAGAACTCCGGGTCACAGGCGGCTTAACCGGCTTCGGGTCTCCTGGTTCCTGCAACTCGTCTTCACTTGCCATGATTTTCAGCTCCGCTTCCTCTTCCGAACTGCTCTCCGCCTCCGTGGACGAAACGTCGGCTGCTAGTGTGGCCACCGACTGGGTACCGGAACGGTACCGGGTCCGGGACGAAACCGAACCTCCCGACTCCGACTCCGTATCCGACAACTGGTCAAGCCGTGTTACCGGCTTCTTGCTTTTCCGTGGGGTCATCTTGGACCGGAGGCTTTTCTCCTCAAACTGCTCTCTGCCCACCCTCAGTCGAATCGGGTTTGCGTCCATTGCGTGCCGGGACTGCAGATGCTTCTGTGTTCCCTCTTTCCGTCTGCTCCAATGGTCACACTGCGGACAGGCGAAGACGGTGACTTCACTTGTGTGCTGCTCCGTGACATGCCGGAGCAACGTGTGCTTGCTCTTGAACTCTAGGTTGCAGTCTCCACACCGGTGAGGGCGGGGCTTGCGGGGTGTTGTCTTTACTTTCGGCATTCTGATTCTCTGCTTTGTATCGATGTTGACTCAGCTACAGCAAACTGCCTTCTGCATCCGGTAACAGCTAACTGCCCCTTTTATAGTCTCTGGAAGTCACGTGACTGGCTTATCTGCTTGATGATTGGCTGCTCAGCAAACTGCAACTCCTCCTGGTGGTCTTCTTGGATAAATAATATTTTTTTTTTTTTTTTTTTTTTTTTTCGTGTTGTTGCTGCTAACTGCCACCGCTTCTTCCGTCTCCGCCAAACTGCCAACCGCCTCCGTCAACCGCTATACTGCCAACCGCCTCCGTCTACTTTCACACTGCCTTCGCTTCCGTCCAGGATTCCTCATCTGCCGTCTCATACTCCGACTCATCCGTCTCCGGCTCCGAAGTGGGAGAAGGTGGTCTATATTCCCACACTCGGATCTCTGCCTCCCAGTCTTCCACCGGCTGATCTTCCTCTTCGGGTTTCTCCCAATCGTCTGCTTGATCCGGCATAACTGCTCTGACCGCCTCTGCAATCAGCTCCAACTCCTGATCCCAGCTTTCCGGAGGAGCGTCGTCGGCGGCCCGGAGACAGCCCTGTGGATCCGGAACCCATTCCGGGAGATCTAACTGCTCCGGTTGTCCGATGGGGGCGGCTGCTCCGGCATCCCAGTCAGGGCCAAACGGAAGCTGGTCCGCATAAGTTTCCGGAACTGTATTCTCCCTTGGTGACCGGGTGCAGAATCGCCGGAAGCGCCTATGCCGGGACTGCGTTGCTGTTCCCCGCCAGGCCGAATCAAAGGTTCCCACATGGTGGAGGGTGGCCTCGTCCTGAGGAGGACGGTTCCCGGAAGGGTACTTCCACCCGTGCATCTCCCGGAGATGCCTCCTAAGGTCGTTCGCCCGGTTGCCATAGAAGGCACACAAACAGCAATGAAATCTCTGGGCTGGGCACACATGCCGTCTCCGGTCCCTCGCACTCTCAAACATCCGGTCACACCGCTTACACAGCCGGCTATAATCCAGTGGCTGCGGGGTTGCCCAATCTCTGCTCCGGCCGCGATCTTGTCTATCAAGGAACGCCGAGTAGGCCATTCCGGAAGGCCGGGAAACTGAAATTGTCGATCTACTGCACCGCTTTTACTGCACCGCTTCTGCACCGCTTCTGCGGACTGGTGGTCTTCCGGGAAACACTTAGTCGTTTTTCACTGCAAAATCTGTTGCTGCCGGAAAATGCTGGACTTGATTCGATTCCGCCAAACTTTGTCTGCGATGTGCACAGCTCGAGGTCTGCTCTCCAACTGCTGTCAGAGCCCGATTTCAAGGCCCTTATATACCCTTTCTGCTCACGTGATTTGAAAAGCTCCACGCTGATTGGCTGCCTCAGGAGTGACGTCACAATTATGCAAAAACTCAACCGTTAACCGAGAGGTGTCCGTCTCCGGCTCAACCGGCTTCTCCGGGTTTTTCCGGCTCTCTTCCAACTGCTTCTCCGAGCGAAGTATCTGCAATTTTGAAGTATCTCTGCCATCAGGAGGGTTGAAAAGAGTCTCAGCCAGTTGAATCTGCCTCTCAGACGAACATCTAGACTGCTGGCGTTTCCGCCATCTGTACTGCTTCGTCAACTGCATATCTGCTCACTGGTATTACTGCTTGTCGACACTGGAAACTGCATACATTCTTGTCCAGAAGGAGGGCCCTTCCTATCTGGAATGATGTTTCACCGCTTCTGTCGATCTGCAGCCGGTTTGCTGTCTCTGCTAAGTGGAAACTCCGGTTGGATGTCTACAGCCGGAAAACTTTTCCGTCTTAATTCTCTGAATACGGAAGACGTGTAGCTGCTTCTCTGGAGATACTAGACCGTTAACCCAGGTTCTTCTGGACCCCTGGCCGCTACCCTGGACTGGTTGACTATGCGCTCAAACCAGTCAGAACCTCAAGGATGTCTCTATCCGGTCTCTGCACCGCTTTCCGCTCTGCTTCCTTTCTCCGCCCTGTTTCCGGAACCAGCACTTGCTCGCTGCTTCGACTTCTTGCGGTCGCTCTCTGCCGGAACTCAACGTTTTACCAGGGTCTCAGCTATCTCCTTCTCCTGCTCTACAGCTCACTCCGTCTTCTCATATTTCTTCGTCCTCTGCGGCTTTACTCCGAGTCCGTATCCGACTCAGAGACCGTCTGTTCCGACTCCGGAACACTACTCTGCTTCGGCGGCTCCGTCTGCCTCCAGGAATCCGCCATTCTCCGCTTCATCCATCTCGGATGCTTGACACCATTATACGGTTTCAGCAAATCGAAGTGAATCACCTTCTGCCGAGTTTCACTCTCTGCAATCTCGTAGGTCACGTCGGTAAATCTGCTCAGCACTAGCTTTGGACCGCTCCACTTCCTCTGCAACTTGGGAGCTTTGCCCTTCTTCCGTGTTTTGACTGCCATCCACACTCGGTCTCCTGGCTGGAACTGATTGTCGACCTTCCTCCGGTCGTACAGCTTCTTCTGCCGTTCCATTTCTCTGCCAGATTTCGCTCGAACCGCCTTGTATACCGCTTCTAGTCGCTCCCGGAGCTGACTACCATACTCTGTTACTTCTGCTGTTGATTCTCCCGGCGGTCTGCCAATCAGTAACTCTACCGGAGTGTTGACTTCTCTGCCCAGCATCAGCAAGTTGGGACTCTGCCCGGTTGTCTCCTGCGGGGTACTCCGGTAAGCTGCCATCGCCAACGGAACTAGCTGATCCCAGTTGGTCTGCCGCTCGCTTACGTACAGGCTCAAGATCTGCTGCAGCGTCCGGTTGAATCGCTCAATGAAACCGTCCGACTGAGGTCGGAAAGCGGTTGTCCGTGTCTTGTGAATTCCCAGGATTCTGCAAACATTTCTCAGCAAGTCGGACTCGAAATTTCTGCCTTGGTCGGTGTGGATCTCCATCGGGATACCGTACCGCGCTGCAAACTGGTTGACGAATATGTCCGCAACCGTCACCGCTTCCTGATTCGGCATCGGGTAAGCCTCTACCCACTTGGTGAAGTAATCACCGATTACTAAGATGTACCGGTTCCCCCGGGTGGATTTAGGCAACGGACCCATCACGTCCATTGCCACCCTCTCCATGGGCGCTCCAACCCGGTATTTCTGCATCGGAGATCGTTTCAGGTTCTGCATACTTCTTGACGCACATTCGTCACAGCTCAGCACCCACTGCTTTATGTCCCGCATCATAGCCGGCCAGAAATACCGCCTCCGAATGCTAGCCGCCATCCTTCTGCTTCCGAGGTGTCCTCCCGTCCGGCTCTGGTGGGCCAGACGGAAAATCTCCTGTCTCAGCTCCTTCGGGGTTATTAACTGCATTCGGCTGGTTCCTTCTGCCGTTTTCCATTTCCGGTAGACTACTCCGTCGACTTTCAGCAAGGTCTTCCGCATCCCGTACAGCACTTTCTCCTCGCTGCTCATGCTGGAAAAGTCTGCACTGCCAGCTGTACCGCTCCCGTCGATCAGCGACGTCACCAGTGAGTACCATGGTTCTGCTTGCTGCATTCTCCGCAAATCATCTGGTCGATATTTCTGCCCCAGCACAGTATCCTGGTCCGCATTCTCCGCCAGCCTAATCTGCTCTGCAACCGCATCCGCTTTTCCTGGAACTGCCTTCTCCGTCACCGCAACCGCAATCGGCTTCCGGAACACTGCTTTTTCCGTCACCGCAACCGCAACCGGCTTCCGGGACGCTGCTTTCTCCGTCACCGCAACCGCAACCGGCTTCCGGGACGCTGCTTTCTCCGTCACCGCAACCGCAACCGGCTTCCGGGACGCTGCTTTCTCCGTCACCGCAACCGCAACCGGCTTCCGGGACGCTGCTTTCCCCGTCACCGCAACCGCAACCGGCTTCCGGGACGCTGCTTTCTCCGTCACCGCAACCGCAACCGGCTTCCGGGACGCTGCTTTCTCCGTCAGTTCTGCTTCTCCGCCCGATCCCCTTGACCGCTTCCGGCGTCCCCCCTTCCTTGGCTTGAGCTGAGGAGTTTCTTCACTTCGTGTCTGCCGGATTCTTTCTCCGTAGTTCCAGGCGTCTATCTTGGCTTGTTTCCAGTCGATTTTTCCGCATTGGCTGCATGGGGATCTGGACAAGGCATCCGCATTATTATGGATTCGCCCCGGACGATGTTCAATGTCGAAATGAAACTCACTCAGGAGCTCAATCCACCGGGCTACCTGCCCCTGGGGCTCCTTGAAATTCATAAGCCAGGTAAGACTGCCATGATCCGTGCGAAGAAGGAAGTGTCGTCCCAGCAAGTACTGCTTATTCTTCTGTACCGCAAACACAACCGCCAGGAGCTCCTTCCGGGTGACACAGTATCTCCGTTCTTCTTTGGTTAGGCTGCGGCTCAAGTAGGTTATCACCCGCTCCTGGTTGCCCTGCTTCTGTGACAGTACTGCTCCCAGCCCGGTGTCACTGGCGTCCGTGTCCAGGATATATCGGCCTTGCTCCCTAGGGTACCCGAGTATCGGTGCCGATACTAGGCGGTTCTTCAGCTCTGCAAATGCCTGTTCTTGCTCCGTCTGCCACCGGAACGGCACCCCTTTTTCCGTCAAGTGATTCAGCGGCGCTGCAATCTCGGAGAACTTCGGCACGAACTTCCGGTAATAGGAGCAAAGTCCCAGAAAACTGCGCAGCTCCGTCAGGTTGGTGGGTGTCCGCCACTTCCGTACTGCCTCCGTTTTTGCCGGGTCGGTGCGGATACCGTCTCTGCCAACTATGTGACCTAGGAAAGACACCTCCGGCTGGAAGAACTTGCATTTTGACGGTTTGACTTTTAGGTCTGCCTCTCTCAGCTTGCTGAACACCTCCTGAAGATCACGGATGTGATCCTCCAGGGTCTTGCTGTAGACTATGATGTCGTCCAGATATATGAGGCAGGTCTTCCAGGACAAACCGCCTAGCACCTTCTCCATCAACCGCTCGAACGTACCCGGAGCATTGCACAAGCCGAAACTCATCACTTTGAACTGGTAAAGGCCGCCAGGAACACAGAAGGCCGACTTTTTCCGGGCGTCTTCATCCATCCCGACCTGCCAGTAGCCACTGGTCAGGTCGAGAGTGGAGAACCATTTAGCGTCTGCACAGGCTGCTATGGTGTCGTCTATTCTCGGCAACGGATAAGCATCTTTCTCCGTGACTGCATTTAACCGCCGGTAATCGACGCAGAACCGGGTGGTTCCATCCTTTTTCTTCACGAGGACAATCGGTGAAGCCCACGGACTGCTACTTTCTTCAATGACGTTCTTGTCTTTCATCTCCTGAATCAGACTGCTCACCAGCTCCCTCTTGTCTGGCGGAATTCGTCTGGTTGGCTGCTTAATCGGCCGGTGACTGCCCGTGTTTATCTGATGTTGTACCTCGTTGGTCTGCCCCAGTTCTCCGGCATCATTACTGAAGGTCGGCTTATTCCGAAATAGGAGGTCGGTTACTCTCTCGCGGAAATGACTCGGCACTGCATCCTGGGTCTGCTCTGCTAACTGCCGCAGCTTCTCGTACCCGCTCCAATTCCGCCCGGCCTCCGACTCCGTGGAAATCTGCACCTTCCGGCTCCGCTCCGCCAACGGCACAACACTGCAACCGGCTGCTAAGGTGGTCATCGTCGCCAACTGCGCTCCTTTCTTGATGATTACCGGCTCTGCCATCACGTTGATCACTCGAACCGGGACTGTTCCTTGCTTTATCCGGGATAAAGTTCTCCCGATCAGCCAAGGTCTTTTCTCCGTAGGCTCCTGCGGCATTTCTAGTACTCCTTCTGCTTCACGGACACTCTCTGCTTGTCCTATAATCAGCTGTTCCGTTTCCGGCGGAATTTGGTAATCTGCTACAGCGTTGATCGGAAACGGCTCCCTGGTCTGCTCGAACATGGTGAGGAACACCTCCTGGCTGCCCATCTGCATGGTCATCCGGTCGAAGTTTATGCCGGATACTCGGGAACGGATGAAATCCATCCCCAGTATTCCTTCGTCTTCACAGTCTGCAATCTCGAACGTCACGGTCTCAGCTACTCCTGCGATGTTGAGTGGGAGTTCTTTCCGGCCATGTGTCCGTATGTTACTTCCGTCAACCATTGAAAGACGAATCGGCGACCGCTTCAGCTTCATTCCGGGTTTCCGGATCCGTTCCCAGGTTTGTAGGTTGAGCATTGTGACAGTGCTGCCGGTGTCGATTATCAGCGTTACTGGCTCTCCGCATACTCTGGCTGTCACACACATGCCCACCTCGCCCCTGGGACCGGGTCCGTGAACCACCTGCCGGTTATGGGGGTGTCCTCTCTTCCGGGTCCCGGATTTCCCCTTTTCCGCGACCCGCTCTAGTTTTCCGGCTGCTGCTGCTGCTGTCGTGGCTGCTGCAATTGTTGCTGCTGCTGCTGCTGCGGCTGCTGCTGCTGTTGTCGCGGCGACTGCTGCTGTTGTGGTTGACGCCGCTGCTGCTGCTGCTTCGGCTGCCTACAGTCTCGGGCAAAATGCCCTTTCCGGCCACAGTTGAAACATTCTAAATCCGCTCGGGAACTGCGCTGCTGCTGCTGCCGGCTAACCGCTTCCTTGACCTGAGTCATCAGATCCGCCATCTGCTGCTGAGTCTGCTCGGCTTGCTTCCGCAATTCGTTCACCTGCTGGCTCCACTCCGGCTCCGTGTTCAGCTGCCTCGTCCGGTGTCGCTCCGCTGGTCTGCTGTTGTCCGTTTTCATGATACTCTCATACTCGGTAGCGAAAGCCAGGGCCTGCGACAGCGTTTCCGGGTGGCTTTTCAATACCGACAACCGCATATCTCGGTTAGTCAGGCTGTTGCAGAAATGCATCTTCATGAGCACTTCTGTTGTTGCCGGATCTGCTTTTGGGTAAGCTAGCCGCGTCTTGCTCCGTATGTCTCTGGCCAGCTCGGACAGCTCCTCCTCCGGCTGCAATTTCCGTGTCTGCAATTCTGCCTGGAAAACAAATGTTTTCTCCCCCGGACAAAACTGCTGTTTTAATGCCGCCACAACCGTATCAAAGCTGCGTCTCTGCTCCGCGGACAGATCCAGTAGTATGCTGCGGGCGTTACCCCTCAAACTGACACATAAGTTCAGCGCCTTTTCCTCTGCTGTCCAACGGTAGTACCGAGCGTATTCAAGGAGGTGAGCCTCATATTCCGGCCACGGATCAGTTCCGTCGTATGTCATTAATCTGGCTACTCCTGCCCTTGGTGCTGGCTGTTGTACTGCTTCTGCCTGCTGCTGCTTTCCGGTTACTGCCAGGTGCTGCTGAAACACCTCCATTCGGGTCGCCAATAATCTGGTCAGGTTGTCGACTAAGTTCTCTCCGCCTTCCGGGTCCGCATCCGGTTCCCGATCGCCAGCCTGGTCCGGAAAGTTACTTCCGCCTCTGCTAACTGCTCTGCAGGCTGTTCTCCTTGAGAAACCCGGAGGGGCTCGTCTGCAACTGCTTTCTGCATTTCCGGCTGCAACAGCTTCCGCTTGGCAGGACGAACCGCTTCCTTTTCCGCAACCGGCATCTGCAACGGCTCAGCTCCTACTGCTCCTACAGGCTGCTCCGTGTCCGACACGGCTGCCTTCAGCTGCTGTTCCGCCAATTTGCCCCGTCTAGTAGTCATACTGCAGATGATCCCACCGCTGCCACCAAAAAGTTGTAACGGGTTTGAACCCTTCTGTGACGTCTTGATGAACCGGTTTTCTAGGGAGGTGGGTGAGTTGTTGTTTAACCGGAGCTGAAACGGTAAAACTCCGGGAAACTGCTACTGTTGTACGGTTGAACTCCGGCTAGAAGTCTCTAAGGTTGGTAGCGTGGTCTGGAATGGACCTCTTAACCGTTGCCCGACTGCTAATCTGCAACTGCACCTGTAAAGTAAGGATCCGGAGGCGTTTCCGTCTCCGGGTACTGCAACTGCTCCGTCGGGAAACCGCTTTACTGCAACAGCTCCGTCGTTTTCCGTCTTACTGCAAACTGCGACTGCGCCTGGAATAAAGAATCCGGGAACGTTGCCGTTTCCGAATACTGCAACCGCTCTGCCAGGTTCCGCCGTACTGCAATCTGCTCCGGTTGGCTCCGCCTCACCGCAACCTGCGACTGCACCTGAAATGGAGTATCTCGGAAGTGTTCCCACTTCCGGTTACCGCAACCGCTCCGTCAGGTACTGCCTCTGCAACTCCGTCGTCCGGTACCGCCTCTGCAACTGCTTCGTCGTTCCCGTCTCTGCAACTGCTCCGTCCGATACAGCCTCCGTAGTTGCTCCGTTGATTTCCACCTCCGTCTCCGTCTCCGACTCCTTCCTCGGTGATCTGGGTTCTTAGATCACCCTAAGACGTCGTTACAACTTGGTCTTAACCGACTGTAGTCTTATCTCCCTTTACTCCGTATAACTGTCTTTTCCGGGAAACTAACTTTATTATAACTTCCAGTTCCCTAACGAACACGGAAAAACAACTCGGTTGAAGTTTTCATGTTTATTTTCCAAGTTCACAGTCGGAAGACTTAACTGCTATCATCTGGATGACTCTATCCGGAACAAGGGAGTACTCTGCTATGGGAGAAGGGGTCTGCACAGGTCGACGTCAGGACACCAACTCCGCCGTCCGCTGTGAAGCGGGGGCTTTTATAGACCTGAGACCCACGTCACGTGACCAACCTATTGTGACGTCATAGTCCGCCAAAACACTGATATTTTCCGGATTTCTAAAAACACTCTAGAACCAATCAGTGGCTGACACGTCACCTTTTAAACCGAAAATGAGGCTGATCACATGACCTTCCGGAAATAACGTCATTACGTTTTTGTACTCCATTGTTCCGGCTCCGTGTCCGGTTCCGTCTCCGGTTCCGGCTCCGTCTCCGGCTTTCCCGACATCATAAATTACTAGGTTCCGAGACGGAAAACCTTCAAAACATTAACAATACGGAACCGTATGAACCTTTAAACACATATACACCCTAATAAACGGTTATTTAACCATAATATCACAAAACACTAACATAATTACCTAGGGGAAACCTTTGGGTACGCCCCAAAACCGTTACAGTATCATCACTCGATAACTAGATGTCATTGTTTATCTATCTCGTTAAATCAATCTGTGTACCCTTAATGACCCGCGACTTCCCTCTGATCATGCCTTATCAGCGATGTGAAACCCAGAACAGCCAATTCATGGACAGTGCCCGTCCATTTACATGAGATCGACGTGAGCGTAAAACTAGAAATGATTCCAAACACAGTTTGTAGCCAGAAGTGATGATTTATATGCCAGTCATTTGTCAGTAGGGCTCGTGTCTGTGAATTTCTCAGATGGTATCTGACACCCTCTATTGGACATGGCAGCTCAACATCATGGCAGGGTTCGTGATATTTGCCCGTTTTTTTTCCTGGGAGGCAGAAAGCTTGTGAAGATGTAATTGGAGTGAAGCAATCTGTAGGAAGATGAGTCAATTTGAATAATACTTCCATGTTATAATCAACTTTGAATGAAATATGTCATCCACAACAAGATCAACCTAACTCCAACAGTGATCAGTTTAGTTTACAGTCGATTACAATGCGAAATGCAATTCTTATCATCATTATATTTTGGTGTACCAACCTCATGAAACAATGTCATGAATATAATAACATATTTATTGCAAGCAAATAACAGCTTATTTCAAATATATCTAATGCCAATTTTAATTTATAAAAAAACATATTCTTTAAGAATAAGTGTATGAGAAAATTGCTACCCAGATGTCATGTTCAATTTGATGATTTTTGCACTTCCATAATTCAGCACGCGATCGAATTAGGAAATTGATAGGTATCACGTAGAAAAACAATCAGTGCATGACTCGTGGTTCAGCACTATTTAGTATACCAATGGAAAACTGGAATTGATCCGAATGATATCATGTTAGTTAATATGTCGATGTTTTGACAGACATTAAAAAACACAGATGACTACAGATTCATGATGTCTGCTCAAGATCAGACGATCGAGATTGTTTTGATAAGATTAATTGAATGCACTGGCCACCTGCCGATACATAGCGAGATTGATCTTGATATGATCTCGTATTTTCATTTTGAAATATGTCCGATATCAATCATGCTACATATTCATGAATGTATTGTTGAATAGGACAAAACTAAAATAACGAGTAAAAACCTGAGCCGCAAAAATTATAATTACAATGCCAGAGCAATATATATTATGACTTTGCGTTTGTCCCTCTCTTTTGTTTCTATCTGAAATGTTGTGCACCTAGAAGCGTTGTCATCACATGTAGTCCGTTTTCCACTATACTGTTTTGTTGCAATGCAGTTGCTAACTTAATTTACACCACGAAATCTTTTGCAAACTGCAGTGTCTCTAGTTGTAAAATACACTCCAATCGTCAAGCTATTTGTATCACCAGGGCTTTGGTGAGAAAACCCAGGTTAAATTCAGTCAGTCGAGGTTATCTCGAGCTGAAAATGCAGATATTCTGTCACTTACTTAGAATCAACTGAAAGTATAACTAGAACGCCATACACTTCGACACGACATAGTAATGAATATGTTCAGTGCAAAAAAAGACAAGACCAAACAAGAAACATATAGTGTTGATAAACCTGGACTTGAAATCATAGCATTTGATGCAGAACATGTAATATCTGAAATATAGTATATCTAGAAAATAATTCATTTTGGATAAAATTATTTGTGTGGTCGTTGCATATATTTTGGAATAATAAAATATTATATGCCTTTCGTTAAATATAAAATTCACGATCAAGAACACACGATTAGCAGTCACACTACCCACTTTCCATGGTCTAGCAGAGAGGAAGCCACTTGAACTTCAAGTGTTTTTTTTTTTTGCAACAATAGAAGTATTTATTGAGTCACTTAGAAATCATATGGATATTTGACATTGGAAGAATGACTTGAATGACAGGGTATTGATTGATATCGATGAAAGTTGATAAACATGAATTAATTGATTCGCCTCGAGTTCAGGCGATACTTTATATACATGTATATATCTAGTATCTTATCATACTACATACTTGTAACATAGGTAAATGCTGTTGATTTTTCAGGTAGAAGGGTACAGACGGACATGTTTTATCTTCCGTACCTTTATGAAATTTGACAGTTTCGATAGAAACATTTTCTGGGATGTTTTGATGTTTCTGTGAATTGCACTAATACCAACAGAATTTGGTCAAGTACATTCATTCATCACAGCCCTCAAATCAGCACAGATTACAGCATTGATTTGAGCTCAATTCTTCGAAGATTTGACGTTTTGTTGCAGACAAGACTCGAAAATGTTACGATACTCTTGAAAAGAAATGATCTGTTAAGATAATTCTAGAACAGCACATAACAGCCATATGGAAGTTATTGTCGTCAATATCCAGTCACTCTGAATACCTATATAATGGCAGTATTTATGTAGCTTGAGTTCCATACAAATGACAAACATTTTCAGTGTAGGATCGTGCGAGTTCCGTGTGATCCTGTCAGCTGAGACATGTCGCAGGTGACGGTAGGAAATACACATAAATACTCAATATTATCCGGCACGACAAAATGGATGACACATAGCAAAATTGATGCTGTGTGAGGTGTACTCGATATCATCTCTGTCAGCTCGTGCCTCTTGTTTTCTTCCAGGATGCTGCTTATAACTTTCATCGCCAAGCATGCAGCTATTCTTTTGATACCTATATAGACCCATGATATACTGACAGCATATAATTCATCAAGACTATATACATGGCCGCGTAGTTTGCGTTTTCTGTGATGCGTATCAGCGTGTTTGTGAGAAACTTTCTATGAAAGTTAGATTTGTTCTGCAACAATCTAATAACAATCTAACAGACCGTAGGTCTGTCTCATGTCGTAATAAATGATATGAGTCACATGCAATCTACCCAGTTGTTCAATATCTCCAGAATAATGTGAGCCAGAAATGGAATCTTTGATTTGCCGAGCCAGGACAGACCTGAGAGATATTCTAAGATATCTATGGATTATAGGTGGCTGTTGACGCATTGATATCACTGGCGTGAGATTCGGGCACCTGTTTCATCGAACAAGGTGCCCCGGTCTCTCTGTCTGGTTCCTTTGGCTGCCTAGAAGTTTCTGTCCTCAAGTAATCAAATCGTACAAAGGCCTTTACATCCGTAACATCGATTTATCACTGAATGATCCAAAGAGCCATCCACACTGAACCACATGATATACTGTGATATTAAAACGTACATGTATCTAGAAAACTAATCTCGAAAACGTCATGGTACTAATTCGTATTTGCAGCCGAGTAATTCCTACGAATACAGGACTGAAAAATTTCATATAAAACTTCCAGGTTCGGGTCAAAACAGCTGCATATATGGGCTTTTATAGATACGTACCTACTTGGTCAGTCAGCAGAATTTTTTTGCACCGAGAGACAATTTTCAGTATGAAACAAGTACATAAACACTCATCGGCCTCAGCTATACAAATAATGGTGTAGGCATCAAAATACAAATTTTGACCGAAAGTATGTCCATGGAACTTCACCTCCATCACTGAGAGCTCTCTTGATTGTATCAGATGTTGACCAGTATATGTTGTGTCCAGGGAATGTGACTTCACGGATTTGTTCAATCCCAGTAAGATTTTCGCTGGAATGAAAGATTCTTTTCTATTCATTCAAAAGGAGGAATCAGAAATCCCGGATGCTACCCCCAGGGACTGATCTGATCACTAGTTTCCCACTGCCAGCCTGTTGCATGTGATCCTCGGCTCTAGCAGCCTTATATAGAAGCCACATTGCACTGACAATCTGCGGCTGTCACTGGGGGAATGATTGATGGTAACAGATCGGCTGATATCAATGAAAGATCCAAATAAAAACGCATCGAATAATCATGACTATTAAAGCATCACTAATCCAAGAGACAGAAAAACCACAGGTTGCACAATAGGAGCAGTGACGTATAATTGTAAGAAATATCAGCTGTCAGAGGTGTTTCCATTCGGTTTGTTTTTATTGAGGACTATACATGTATCTAGGGACTCTGATATTCGAAATTTACAGTGGATAATCTTATGCTCTATCTTATGTTCTAAAAGTAATCATGGTAATGCCATTTAAAAATCTAACTGTACTGACTTACATGTATGTATTATACCTAGATGTGACTATCCATAATATTCTTTGTACCTTCACCATTGTGACCAGATCATATGTACATATAGATTTGCTAATTCAGAATTTCTAGCTAAGCTTAAGTATAATTATATTTGTTCGGGGCACGGGACCCTCCAGATGTGGAGGCTACAGTCTATAGACTCTGTCCTGTGTCCTGGGGCTTCTGACGATGTATATGTTTGTATCTACTGTAAATTCATTATTGCTGAAGCTCTAAATAAAATAAAATACAATACAATACAAAATTATTATTTTAAAATCCCAAAGCATCAATACTGAGAGGGTTACACAAATGTTGAACACCTATCAATAATATCAGGAATTCCATATGTAATTTTTCTGCATTCTTTACACAAAACGTAGTAATTCTTTAACTGCGTCATTGACACGTGAATAATGTCATTTTTGTATCATTACACCGTTGTTTAGATGTCTATGTTTATATATCTCAATAACTTCATCTGCAAACCCCCAATAATCCCCCAATAAATTTAATTTATAATTTGTTTTAAGAACAAGTGTATGAGACAATTACTACCCAGATGTCATGCTCAGTTTGAGGATTTTTGCATTTCCATAATTCAACGCGCGATCGAATTATGAAATTGATAGGTATCACGTAGAAAGAACAATCAGTACATGACTGGTGGTTCAGTATACAAATAGAAAAACTGGGATTGATCAGGATGCTATCATGCTAGTTCCTATGTCGATGTTTTGACAGACACTTAAAATACAGATGAACACAGACTCATGATGTCTGCTCAAGATCAGACGATCGAGATCGTTTTGATATGATGAATTGAATGCACTGGCCACCTGGCGATACACAACGAGATTGATCTTGACTTGATATGATCTCGTATTTTCGCTTTGAAATATGTCCGATATCAATCATACTACAAATTCATGAATCTATTGTTGAATAGGACAACACTCAACTAACGGGAAAAAACCTGAGCTGCAAAAATTACAATACCAGAACATATTATATTATAACTATTTGAATGTCCTTTTTGTTTCTATCTGAAATGTTGTGCACCTAGCAGCATTGTCATCACATTTAGTCCGTCGTCCATTATACTGTGTTTTTTACAATGCAGTTGATAATTTAATTCACACCACGGAATCTCTTGCGCACTGCAGTGTCTCGAGTTGTAAAATACACTCCAATCGTGAAAGTATTTGAATCACCTGGGCTTTCTTGGGGTGGGACAACCCAGATTAAATTTAATAGGTCAATCTCGAGCTAAAAAGGCGGATATTCTCTCACTTATGTAGAATCACTTGGAAGTATAGCTGGAATGTCATACACTTCGACACAACATAGTATATGTTCAGAATATGTTCAGTGCAACAAAAGACAAGACCTGGCACGAATCATAATATTAGTGTTGACAAACCTGAACGGAGTTGGTCATATAGTATCTCAAATATAGTATACCTGAAAAATAATTCACTTTGGATAAAAGTATTTGTGTGGTCGTTGCATATATTTTGGCATAAAGAATAGTATATGGTTTTCGTTGAATCAAGACAAACACAAAATTCACGATCAAGACTACACAATTAGCCGTTATACTACCCACTTTCCATGGTCTAACAAAGAAGCCACTTGAACTTCTCGGGGTTTGTTGTTTGCAACAATATAAGTATTTAATGAGTCAATATGAAATCATATGGATATTTGACATCGGGAGAATGACTTGAATGACATGGTATTGATTGATATTGATGCAAGTTGATAAAGCAAGAATCAATTAAAGTCATAGTAGCAAGGTACCATCATATGGTTTTATTCCTGTTCACATAAAGACATTGAGGACATTTGGTGATAAAAAAAGGTGTTCGTGTTAATCGGTAACTAATAACGGCGACATGTAATGGAGTATATTGAGCCAGTATTGCAATCGCCTTCTCCAGCCGATGAAAGAAATAGCTTCGGCATATTCCGTCATCGTGACGTCAGTTGAGGCAGAATGTGCTTTGATGGCTCGCCAAAACGTAAAATACGTAATTTGGTGGCCAGCTCAACGACGGAAAATCACTACAAAATGCATGCGATTCAACAGAAAACACGCAAAAACCAACAAATACGGGACCTCTCGCAGTTCAACAAACTTCCGTTCTGGGTGAAAAAATAGTACTAATTCTAAATATCGAGACAAGAAATGCCCTAATGCCGCCATCTCACCCGTTCTCTTGAATTGTCAAACATACATCAGGGGAATGAATATGCGACATGCAGTTTACCTTGCTGGCTACATGTACTTTCAGTTCTGCCTCAAATGACGTCACCAACCACGTGACCCACACTGAAATCAGGATCAAAATCTTCGGCAATTTACGGAAGTAGTGCCTATTTGATTCAATATCTCGAAACCCATCGATTGTATTTGTAAAATTCTTTCAGATTTATGGAAAACTATTCATAATAGACTAAATGAAAAACACTTTCATCGGCATGCCACTAGGTCTTTAACTCGCCTGGAGTTCAGGCGATAGTTTATATACATGTATATTTCTAGTATCTTATCACACTACATTTTGGTATATGCTGTTTGGGTTGATTTTCTTCAGGTAGACGGGAACAGACGGACAAGCTTTATCTTGTGTACCTTTATCAAATTTGACAGTTCCGATATAAACGCTTTCAGGGATGTTTTGATGTTTCTGTGAATTGCCCTATTACCCACAGAATTTGGTCAAGAACATTCATTCATCACGGCCTTCAAATCACCACAGACTACAGCATTGATTTGAGCTCAATTCTTTGAAGATTTGACGTTTTGCTGCAGACAAGACTTGAAAAAGTTATGATTGCAAAACTATTTACACTATTGCAAATTGTTGTATTTTACGTTTGTTACTGGCATCATGAAAATCTGACTGTATTGGTGGTAATAGATTGATACTTACATGATACTTTTGAAAAAGAATTGCTCTGTTAGAATAATTCTACAACAGTACATAACAGATATATGGAAGATATTGTAATAAATATCCAGTAACTTTGAATATCTATATAAGAGCAGTATTTATGTAGCTCAAGTTCCATACAAATTACAAACATTTTCAGTGTAGAATCATACATACAGTCTCAGGGAGTTCTGTGGGCCTATATGTCGCGGGTGACCTTAGGAAATACACATGAACACTCACATCGCAAGTTATGTGAACTGGAAATGGAATCTTAGATCTACCATATGGAAGTGTTAACTGATCGTCCACTTTGAAGATACTACACAATTTTTCATGTCCTGAAGTGTTGAGTATCCTTAAGTGTCCTTATCGTGATAGATATCATGACAAGCCATCAAGTTCTGAAAAGTAAGTAGCTCATCATGACAATTATCACAACAGTGCATCCTACCCTGAACAAATATCATGTGAACAGGTTTACAAAAGCGTTTTGTTGTGTCGAATATAATGGTAAGTCACCATACATTGTTATACTTTCCAATGTTGAGATGTCTTGTTGTCGTATTTTTTCTCGATAAGACGTCTTATTATAATGGGTTTTGTTCAGGTTAAGATGTCTTATGGTTAAAAACATTGAGGGTAAGATGTCATATCGTTATATTTCTCATGATAAGAAGTCTTGCCGTGAACAAGTTTCACGGTATGTCTCCTTGTCATTTTAGTTTTGGAGATTTTCAAAACACGACAACTTACCATGATATTTAACATGCCAAGACGTCTTATTGTGATACTGAATAAAACAGATCGGGAAACATTATGTGGTTACGATGATCAATTGACGCCAGCTGCAGATTTGTGAGATATTGTAACAAATCTACAGATTATAGGTGGCTGTTGACCCATTGATATCATTGGCGTGAGATTCGGGCACCTGTTTCATCGAACAAGGTGCCCTGGTCTCTCTGTCTGGTTCCTTTGGCTGCCTATGAGTTCATGTCCTCAAGTAATCAAACTGTACAAAGGATATTACATCTGTGACATCGATTTATCACTGACTGTTCCATAGAGCAATCCGCACTGGGCCACTTGATATACTGGATACTACAACATACATATATCCAGAAACTAATCTCAAAAACATCACAAGTACTAATCCGTTTTTGCAGCCAGGTAATTCCCACAAAAACGAGACCAAGAAATTTAATATAAAATTTCCAATTTCCAAGTTATCAGCGAAACAGCACATATGGGCATTTATAGATGTGAACCTACTTGGTCAGTCCGCAGCCATTTCCTGCACCGAGAGACAATTTTCATTATGAGGAAGGTTCATTGACCCCACTCATGTCAGTGACTGCGGACATTCATGTTTTAATTGCTCACAACTCTCGACCCATTTACTGATTGTCAATCCACTGTGAGCGGGGATGTTTGCTAGATCCATTATATATATCATCCTAGACACAACTTTAAGGTCACGTGAAAAATTTGTTTAACTTATTATTTATCAGAGTAGACACGGTTTCAGAATCTAGTAAGTTTTTGCCAATTATAGGATATACATGGGGAATGACCAGGACAAAAAACAACCATCCACCCACTCTCAGCTATGTAAATAATGGTGTAGGCATCAAAATACAAATTTTGACTGGAAGTATGTCCGGGGAACTTTATCTTCATGACTGACATCCCATTTGATTGTTTCAGATGTTAACCATTATGTGTTGTGTCCGGGGAATGTGCCTTGACGACATTCACGGATTTGTTCAATCCCAGTGAGATATTTGCTGGAATGAAAGTTATTTTCCATTCATTCAAAAGGAGGAATCCAAAATCCCGGATGCTACCCCAGGAACTCATGCGATCGCCTGTTTCTCACTGGTAGCCTGTTGCATGTGATCCTCGGCTATAGCAGCTTTACACATAAGCCATATTACACTGACAATCTGCGGCTGTTACTTGGGAATGATTTATGGTGACAAATCAGCTGATATTCAATTCAAATAAAACTCATTGAATAATCATGACTACTAAAGCATCACAAATCGAGGAGACAAGAAAATCACAGGTTTCACAATACTAGTAGGACCAGTGGCGTATACTTGTAAGAAGTATCAGCTGTCAGAAGTGTTTCCATTCGGTATGTTTTCATCGATGACTATACATGTATCTAGGGACTCTGATATTCGAAATTTATAGTGGATACCCTTATGCTCGAAAATTCTGATTTTAAAATAACAAAGCATCAATATGAGAGGAATACACAAATGTCAAGCACGTATCAATAAAATCAGGAATTCCACATGTACGTTTTCCTGCTTTTCTTCACATATAACCTAGTATTTTGAATGTTTCATTCTTTAACTGACACACAAAACAAATCAATTTTGTATCATCACACCAATGTTTAGATGTCTATGTTTTCATTCTCATTAACTTACCTCCATACCCTTAATACCCATGAATTCGTTTTTACCAGTCCCCATGAGTAATGTGAAGCCCAGAACAGCCAATCCATGGACAGTACCCGTCCATTTACATAGATTGACGTGAGCGTAAAACTAGAAATGATACCAAACACAGTTTGTAGCCAGGAATGATGATTTATATGCCAGTCATTTGTCAGTAGGGCTCGTGTCTGTGAATTTCTCAGATGGTATCTGACACCCTCTATCGGACATGGCAGCTCAACATCATGGCAGGGTCCAGGATGTTTGCCCGTTTTTCCTGGGAGGCAGAAAGCTTGTGAAAACGTAATAGGAGTAGAGCAATCGATAGGAAGATGAGTTCATTCAAATGATACTTTCATCTTTCAAACCATTTTTAATGAAAAACCGTATCCATCAGAAGAACAAGCTAGCTCCAACAGTGATCGGATAAGTTGACAGACGATTACAACGGGTCATGCAATTCTTATCTTTTTATCATCATTCTATTTTGGTGTACCAACCTCATGAAACAAAGTGACAAACCACATATTTCTTGCAAGCAAATAACAATTTATGTCAAATATATCTTACACCAATGTTAATTTTTAAAATTTTGATGAAGGTGTAACGGTTTTGGGGCGTACCCAAAAGTTTCCCCTAGGTAATTCTGTTAGTGTTTTGTGATATTATGGTTAAATAACCGTTTATTAAAATGTATATGTGTTTAAAGGTTCATACGGTTCCGTAATGTTAATGTTTAAAAGGTTTTCCGTCTCGGAACTTAGTAATTTATGATGTCGGTAAAGCCGGAGACGGAGCCGGAACCGGAGACGGAACCGGACACGGAGCCGGAACAATGGAGTACAAAAACGTAATGACGTTATTTCCGGAAGGTCATGTGATCAGCCTCGTTTTCGGTTTAAAAGGTGACGTGTCAGCCACTGATTGGTCCTAGAGTGTTTTTAGAAATCCGGAAAATATCAGTGTTTTGGCGGACTATGACGTCACAATAGGTTGGTCACGTGACGTGGGTCTCAGGTCTATAAAAGCCCCCGCTTCACAGCGGACGGCGGAGTTGGTGTCCTGACGTCGACCTGTGCAGACCCCTTCTCCCATAGCAGAGTACTCCCTTGTTCCGGATAGAGTCATCCAGATGATAGCAGTTAAGTCTTCCGACTGTGCACTTGGAAAATAAACATGAAAACTTCAACCGAGTTGTTTTTCCGTGTTCGTTAGGGAACTGGAATTTATAATAAAGTTAGTTCACCGGAAAAGAAAGTAATACGGAGTAAAGGGAGATAAGACCACAGTCGGTTAAGACCAAGTTGTAACGACGTCTTAGGGTGATCTAAGAACCCAGATCACCGAGGAAGGAGACGGAGACGGAGACGGAGGTGGAATTCAACGGAGCAACTACGGAGGCGGTATCGGACGGAGCAGTTGCAGAGACGGGAACGACGAAGCAGTTGCAGAGGCGGTACCGGACGACGGAGTTGCAGAGGCAGTACCTGACGGAGCGGTTGCGGTAACCGGAAGTGGGAACACTTCCGAGATACTCCATTTCAGGTGCAGTCGCAGGTTGCGGTGAGGCGGAGCCAACCGGAGCAGATTGCAGTGCGGCGGAACCTGGCAGAGCGGTTGCAGTATTCGGAAACGGCAACGTTCCCGGATTCTTTATTCCAGGCGCGGTCACAGTTTGCAGTAAGACGGAAAACGACGGAGCTGTTGCAGTAAAGCGGTATCCCGACGGAGCAGTTGCAGTACCCGGAGACGGAAACGCCTCCGGATCCTTACTTTACAGGTGCAGTTGCAGATTAGCAGTCGGCCAACGGTTAAGGGGTCCATTCCAGACCACGCTACCAACCTTAGAGACTTCTAGCCGGAGTTCAACCGTACCACAGTAGCAGTATCCCGGAGTTTTACCGTTTCAGCTCCGGTTGATAACAACTCACCCACCTCCCAAGAAAACCGGTTCATCAAGACGTCACAGAAGGGTGCAAACCCGTTACAAAGGATTAAATGTATAAGAATTTACTGCCCAGCTGTCATGTTCAGTTTGAGGATTTTTGCATGCCCATAATTCAAAGCTTGATCGAGTTATGAAATTGATAGGTATCATGTTGAAAAACCAATCAGTACATGACTCGTGGTTCAGTATTCAGATGGAAAATCAGGATTGATCAGAGCAATATCATTCTAGTTCATATGTCAATGTATTGACAGAAATGTAAAAATACGGATGTATTCAGATTGAAAACTGCTCAAGATTAGACGATTAGGATTGTTTTGATATGATCAGTTGAATGCACTGGCCACCTGGCGATATATAGCCGGATTGCTAGCAAAATGATATCGGATTTATGTTTCGAAATATGACAGATGTCAATCAAGCTTCGAAGGTGTGAATGTGTTGTTGATTGGTAGAAAGGACAAGACTAAACAATCATAGTATGCCGGAACAAACTTGAGCTACAAAATTACAATTACCGTGCCTGATCAGTATATTATTGGCCAGCACGTTGCGCTGGTCTTCTAAGTTTGGGTAAAAACAGACCCACGGAGGGTAGGCATGAGTGGACCCGGTCCTGCTATCATTTGTTAAATATAGTAATCTCAACAAAAGGATCACAGCACTTTCAATAATAATATTTCTGAGTCTTTCCATGAGGTTTTATCTTGGCAGAACAATTAATAAAGATTACCAACTTTTATAGTTTACGATATCAAGGTGATAAAATGTGTTGACAAATATTTTTTTACACCAAAATAGACGCATAAACTATCAATTTGATCAAAAATATTGGGCAACATTAAAACCATTGAATGTCTTTGCTCGAATATATACATCTATAGATATGTTCTTCTTCGTTTCTTATATGAAAAATAATGAGCAATTTAATCCAATAAAATAAGGTTATTATTCACATAAACTTTCCCATCCCAACATATTTCCGCTGGCCACAAAAATAATTCTCTCCATTGTAGGTTACTTGTGAGTATTATGACCGTGTTTGTCACAATGCAGTTGCCAATTTCTCTGACAAATAGATTGTCCATGAACCCCATGGAGTCGGAAATTGAGCAGGTTCTTGGAAAATCGTTATATAACAAATTCACATTTTTATCAATATTCAATGCTATCTCAAATGAAGTATATAGTATTGATAATAAATAATCCACCTAGAATAGAATTCTTTTTGTGGTATAAAACATGTTTTATGCTATTATGCTTTTGGAAATTTTGCAATCCAAAATACAGAATATGGCAGTTACAATACCCACTTTCCATAGTCTATTGGAAAGAAAGCCACATGACCTTCCATGGGTCTGCTCTGCTACAATATACCTTATGCTCAACGGAGTCGAAGTAGTGACAATATTATTTGTATTGGAATATGTCCGTATAAAACCATGTGGATTATTCAAAATAGGAACCATCGACCTAATGACATGATAACGATCGTTATTGATTTATGTAGATAAGATTGAATTGATTGATCTGATTAGAACAGTCGTAAATGTCTTTCAAATATCTGGTATTTTATCACGTATCCTGCCATAAGATGTTCAGTTCATTGGGTCAAATATGGCGCAACAGACAGACATACCTTATCGTCTGCACATTTATCAGGTTGGCGGTTTCAATAGAAACGCTTTCTAGAAACTTTTGCTCTTCCAGTGAGTAGCCCCAGTACCAACAGAAGTCCGTCAAGTCCTCACACTCATCACAAGCCTCCATCCAACACAGACTACAACATCGAACTCAGCTCAGTTCTTTGAAGGTTTCATGTTTTGCTGTAGACAAGACTCGAAAATGTTATGATACAGTAGTTTGATTATTATTGTACTGCAATATTTAGTAGTTGTTGTACTTCAATATTCGGAAACTTTCTACATCTATACAAAAATGCAGCATTTATGTGGATTACGTGTCATACAAATTGAGAACATTTTCAATGTATGATCGTACATGGAGTCTCACGGATTCTGGTTTTGTGTGTTACTGTCAGCTGAGACATGTCGCAGGTGACAGTGGGGAATACACATCAATACTCACATCTCATCCTGACGGGATGAATGCGATATCTAATGTCGCGCAATGACAGATAAGACAAGTCAAAGAGGACGTGATGGCAGTGTTATGCCCGCAGTTACGTAAAGCCGTCAATATTACATGGTTCTGTGAAATAGATGATCAATGTTCAAATCAATGCTGCATGAGATAAACTCGATAACGAATCATCTCTATGAATTCAGTTTTCTTCAAGAATGTTTATCACGTTTTTTTCCACTAAGGTTGCATTTGTTTTTCGATGCCTGTGTAGACCCATCATGATATACTGGCAGCGTGTAATTAATCAAAGAAGTTTTTTGACCGCATTTACATGCATTACTTGTGAATAATTAAATAAACTTTTTGGTAGGAACTATTTCAATATAGCACACATTTTACCAGCCTTCCCCCACACAGAAAAAACCCTATATCTCTGCCCCACATCGTGATAAAATATTTGAGTTACATGCAATCTACCAAGCCAGTCAAAACCTTCAGGAACAACCTATGTGAACTAAAATGAAAATTATTCTGCCGAGCCAGCTGCAAATTTGTGTGATATTCTAGCAGATCTATGGATTATCCTTGGCTGTTGTCCCATTGATATCATTGGCGCGAGATTCAGACACCTGTTTCATCGAACAAGGTACCCAATGTCTCTGTCTGGTTCCATTGGCTGTCTAGAAATTTTTATCCCGCGTAATCTAGCTGTCCAAAGGACTATACATCTGCGACATCCACTTATCATCAACTTTTGCACATAGCCTTTCGCACTGGACCACATGATATACTGTACATAACACGTAGCTAGAAAACTAATCAACAGCACAAGTAAAAAGCCATGTTTGCAGCTGGGTGATCCTCAGAGATACGCGACCCAGACAAAACTTGTGGAAATTTAAATAAAACTCCCAGGTTCGTGTCAAAACAGCACATGGGCTTTTGAGGATATTCGACTCGTCACCGGCCATGTTGTTGCACTAAGAGACAATTTTCATTATGAGGAAGATACAATGACCCCACTCATGTCAGTGACTGGCATTCACGCCCTGATTGTTCACAAGTGCCTTCTGATAAAAAAAACATTTACTATTTGACTAATTGACTTCACTACATGTAATTCACTAATCCACTGTGAGAGGGATATTTGCGAGATCAATCATATATTATACTAGACCAAACATAAAGGTAACTTGAAAATATTTATATCAAATAATCTATCGCAATAGGCACGATTTCAGAATCTAGTAGGTTGATACCAACTTCAGGATAGACAGATTCGAGAAGAGGCGATATAATCATTAATCATTATGAAGATGAGAAGTAGGTAAACCTTTCAGGAATACATCAATTCCGAATATGTGATGTTCTTATGGAATGACAAGAAATATCGCCCAACTATGTTGATCCATCACCGTTAGCTATCATGGTTTAGGCGATATGCTCCATTGATATCTGAATATATGTCCATAGAAATTTACCTTCACAACTGAGAGTTCTCCTGATTGTTCAGGATGCGACCTATTATACGTGGTGTCAGAGGAATGTGCCTTGACTGAATATATATATTTGTAAAATCCCACTAAGCATTTTCACAATCGAAACATGTTTTCAGTCCTCGGAAGCAGCATATGGTATACTGGAGTTATTCCAGTGGAGTAAATAAAACTATGTTACACCCATAGCAGCATTAATCCATTCTTGAATAAAGTATAACAATTCAGCTCTGCGAAATTCATACCGCCTAACTTCCTATATTTGCACACTGGAACAGTCCAGCACATGAGAGTATTCTAAAGGAAACAGAAATCGCGGATGCTACCCAAGGGACTTATCTGATTACTGGCATTCCTCTGATAGCCTGTTGCATATAATCCTCAGGTATAGCAGCCTTATACATGATTCATATAGCACTGACGACCTGTTGCTGTCACTGGGGAATGATCGATGGTGACAAATCAGCTGATGCGGATGAAAAATCCAAATAAAATAGTTTCTTTAAATAAGCATAACTGTTAATGGGTGACCAATCAAGAATACGGGAATACCACAGGTTTTACAACGGGAGTAACCATTATACTTGTGTGGGAAATCTAACATGGCAATTTTTTTTTATTCGCTCTGTAATTATCCCGGTGTACACATACATCTAGTGACGCCAGTATTCAGAACTTATAGGTTGAGTTACTATAGATTAGAGTTTGCATATCAATAATATCGGATAATAATTTAATAATGTTTTCATTTTTTATAAACTTGTTTTTCCAACTGTGGGGTCCTTTATCTGCGTCATATTTGTTTCAATGACACACAAGTGAAACCAATCACATAGCGTCACACCATTTATAAGATGTTTGTGTTTATCTATCTCGTTAACTTAATCTGCATACCCTAAATAACCATTTACCATTTATTTATTCAACCCATGACTTCGTTTTTACGAAACGCTATCAGCGATGCCAAGTCTGGAACAGCCAATCCATGGACAGCGCCCATCGATTTACATAGATTGACGTGAGCGCAAAACTAGAAATGATACCGATCACAGTTCGTAGCCAGGAGTGATGATTTATATGCCATTCATTTTTCGGTAGCGTCCGTGCTTGTGAATATCTCAGATGGTATCTGACACCCTTTATCGGACATGACAGCTCGACACCAAAACAGGGTCCGTGATCTTTGCACTTTTTTGCATGGAAGGCAGAAAGCTTGTGGAATCGTTGGGAGTGTAGCAAACATGAATAAGAGTGAGTTCATTTGACGGATACTTTCATGTAAACAACAACCTTCGATAAAATATCATACACACAACAGGGACAGCCATTCAATCTCCTGTGCAGAGCAATGTAACAGTATATAATATAAATGTGGAAATATAACACTTATCAATGAATAGGTATGAACCTATGTAGATAATATTTAACTTGGAAGAGTTCATTAATTCTATTTTCCGAGGCGAATTTATCATCAAGAACAATGTTTTTTTCTGAAGAAAAACGATAAAAGTTGCCAGAAATCTCTCGAAATGGACGGTTTAAATTCAAAATATACCAACAATTGTCTTTGTTGAATGACTGTGGAGAAATTACATCCTCTGGTATATTTATTGACACCTGTGTACACATTTCATGAGATACGGGTTCAACATATTTTATTTTCAAGTCGAAAATTATTGCGCAAATGTCATGTTCTGTTTCCTAACTGGACGCTTGATCGATTTGACTATGAAATTGACAAGTATCATATTGAAAAATAAACATGACTCTTGGTTCAGTTTGTGAATTGAAAATAAGGATCTATCAGAGCGAGGTAACTCTAGTTCATATGTCAATGCTCTGACAGATAGTAAAAAAAACGATGACTCAATATTGAAGCTTGCTCGAGACCAGACGAGATCGCTTTGATAGGATCAATTGGATGCACTGGCCACCTGGCGATGTATATAGCGAAATTGATAGAAACATGATCTTGTGTTTTGAAATATGTCTGATATCGATCATGCTACGAGTGCATAACATGTATCGTTAGAGAACGACAATGACAACACTAAACAATGAAAGCATACCAGATTAAATTGCACAAAAAATGGTAATTACATTGCATGAGCGATATTCAATGGTTATAGACCGCCGACCTTTATATTATGACTTGTTGTATGTATCTCATTGTATGTATGTATTGTGTTTTTGCAAAGCAATTGCCATGTTCATTTACACCACAAAACCATTATCCCAAATCACAATCTCCCGAGATATAAAATTAAATCCAATCGTGACGCTATCTGAATCACATGGGATTCAGGGAGTGGAAAACCCAGGTCGAATTACATCAGAGGCATAATTTTCTTGAGATAAAAGGAAGGTTTTCTGTCACTGACTTCGGATCAGTCGATAATATCCATATACATCCAGATCTAATTTTTCATAACATACATACATACCATTTCGTGGTACAATATTTTGATTGATTTGAACAATTTTCATTTCAAATTGATCATGCATGGGTTTCAATAAAAATGATTCCTAGGCAAAATGATTTTCTATTCAAGTTCATGCATAAATCACAACCCTCAAATCAGCACGGACTACAATATGGAATTCAGCTCAGTTCTTTCATGATTTCACGTTTTGTTGTAGACCAGACTCGAAAATGTTGCAGGTGTTATGAAAAAAACAACATGGTAGTTATTGTACTTGAGTATTCGGTAACTTTGAATATCTATGAAAGGAAGCATTTATGTAGCTCATCTGACATACCATTGGAGAACTTTTTTCAAAGCTTGCATATTTGAATACATGTACTGTTATGTTACAGGGAAGTAGCGCTATTTCTGTCAGCAAGTATTAAAAAAACTGTTGTCAATATATTTTACCATCGACCCTGATGCAACAGAATAACTCATTAAAAAATATATTTTGGTATTCGTTCAGCCATAATCTAATACAGCTTTATGTATCTAGCATTGAAACAGACGCGATTCCTCAGTGCTTTGCAATAGCAGCAAATTATGCAGAATGAAATAACAAAAATGCAAAAAAATCACTATCGTGACAATCGTTACATCAAAACATTCTGTGAAGATGTTATTGTATTACTTCGTGTTTTGTGTTCACCGCACAGAAGACAACTCTTGTCATACGTCAAATGTGTATGAGGGTTTCCCACATCCACATCCGACCTTCTTTTTTCTCATGGAACGCACACGTATGTGGAATCTCCATAAATAATCACGGTGATCAACACTGCATTATTCATCCTATATTTGACATGAGTCCCATGAAAAGACGTGGCGAAGCATGTCTTGTATGGAATGACCTTGGAATGGCCTGCCCAAGAAGTCTGTAACTGACAAGTGGTTGGAATGAATGACACTGACCCTGGGTATATTCTCCACTCAGTGCGATCCACGCTATGTTTACCCATGGCAGCGCATGTGATCCCCAAACAAGGGGCCCCAGACGCTGACGTGCTGCTCACATGTCAGAAATTAGCTAGCACCATTTTTGTTGTCCCTGGGATACAACAAGCTTTTTCTGCAGGTTTGGTGACTTATCACCAAACCATGAGTCACAAAAACATAAGCTTAATAGTCACGAGAGGCAATGTGTGTTTATTATCAATGTGGATAATTACCTACATACGTGTATTTTTGGTTGACTTTCTTTGCAAATTCGAGAGGTGTGCTAGTAAAGTATCAACTACTCTATTTGCACATCCTATGATCTATGGACGACACTAAAAGAGCTACCTTTGTTCTGGCCTCTTCGTTATTCGAGTCACGATGTATAAATGATATACTATCTATAATCTAGCCCGTTCGGATTACATAACAACTATCAATTATATATAAATATATAGCCGCCATAACTTTCTACAGGATCGTCTGACCTTGCAATTAGGACTATCACATAAAACGCAACAGGATCAACCGGCGGACGTAATGCCAGGATATGGTGACAATTTATCACCAATAAAACCACTGCCATGTTAAAATCGGACTGCACTTTGTCATGCAAGGGAACAATTTAGCAAACGTATTGTGAGCATCGGTCATGTAGAACAGGAACATAATTTGACGTTACCGGTGTGGTTTATTTTACCCATTATCTTTAATACGTATAACTTTTCAATTGTTCCTCCATATTCTCCCAAAAATTCGTATTTCCGTTGTTTAGTCACATTGTTTAGTCTCCTCCAATTTTCTCTTGCAATTCAAACAATACGTAACTAGCCACATTATGTTTTGACTGGGAAAATCAATGTTGGTACTGAAATTTAATGTTGGAGTAGGATGTCAGTGGAGTAACGTATTACCTCAAGATTCGAAAGCTTTGATCAATGGTCACGTGATATATGGACGCATCATACTTAAAATTTATACTTGAAATTGGGTTCAACCTGTCAAACTTTGAAAGCATTGATTGCATTATACGTCTGTGTTACGGGTGACCACGTTTAGGCCTTTGTTGATGATATTTTATGCAACATCTTACGTTTATTACCCATTTTGTTGTTAAGGTGCACTTTGGTGGTCTTTCCGGACAATAGTAACATGAGGTTTATGTACGGACAATCAATGTCAATTTACAATGATGGAGACCATTTTGTCAATAAATTGTGAGAGAGCCATGTTTGAGGGTCAATGACAGGTATTGTGCTTTATTGGTATTAGAAACCGTTACTACTCTCAGACATGCAAGCCAATCATTTTCATAATGACTATGAAGAAACGGAGGAAGTAGTAACTCCAACTATACAAGGTGAATGACAAAGCTACATTTCATTCAATAAACCTTGCAATTTAAGCCCAACCCCCACCGCCCTGTCAGTTCAAAGAAAATATGCTGTCCGCGTTTTGTAGAGGGCCCACAATGCGACCTCAATGGTCATGTTATTTTTACTGATATTCATTTCATTTAGCCATAACTGATTGTGAAACAAATATTTATACCTCGTTTATTATATGAATACTTCTGAAGTCTTCTCAAGACTTGCCAGGCAACATTTCAGGCATAGTCCTAATTGTCATCTTCATAATGAGCTTCTTGACTGAACATTTTGGCCATGCCGCTGGGAATACAACAATTGACTGATGATCAATTATTTGTAGGTTATGTGTCCATCAGAATTGCCGCTACCACAAATATATGCCCCAGTATCAGGCAAATCGATTTGGGGTCAATCATGAATCCTGGTATGTAGATGATACAACAAGTTCCAAAATGAGCATGCATTTTCACGTTTAAAGTTGGAACCAATTTTAAAATCAGTCAAACTCAGCATTCTTGTTCGTCACGCAAACTTGAAAGTACATCTCGAGATAGTCGGGAATATATAAGAAATATGCACAGTTCGACAACAGATACTCAGAAAATTGCCGTTAATCGTGCATGAAAACAGTGGATAGAGAATAATCGGCCTGCATACATTGCCGGTTGCCACAGTATCTAGACAGATAGCAATGACGTCATCAGATTGTGTATAGAACTCGCCCACAAGGCGGGCCGCTTCAAGGAAAAAAAAAATTGAATCTTGATTTGGACACTCAAATTAGACACGTAATACACATTTTTAGACCCAAATTTGTACGATTTCTCATTCTGTAGACAAAATAAAGCTATCGCAAAATGAATAAAATTTGTCAATTCTAGAAGTGATTATAGCTTTAACACTAGTCGTTCACACAATATATTTTAGCACAATGTCTGACACGATACTATGTGATGAGGGCTACGCAACTTTATATATATTATATATTTATAATATATAGTATATTATATATTGTATACTAAGACTGCATACTAGAAGTAGTCTCAGAATTATATTAGGCTCGGATCAGACCGATGTTGATGTGGTTTTTCAAGCAAAGGAATGAACCCGGTCAGGGAGAGACACTAGTAATCTGCGATACGTCATAAAATATGATGGTTGGTGCAAAATGATATGATTAATATTGAATATTAATATTGAATATTCCAATGTAAATCTACCACAATAAATATACATAGTCATATACCGTAGATACAAAACATGTGGTAAATATATTGCATATTAATAGGTACTTAACTGTCCTTAACTATTTTGAATCCTGACACTCATTTACGTGGATGCTTCAATTGCTTCATGAAAGAAGCCAAAGTGTGGGGGGCTGAGATGAAAACGCCTTTTTGTTCTCGTGGCTGACACATTTATGTGGATGTCTTTGCTGACATTTACTTTACCCAAAGGTGGTATCTGTTGAATGGTCACTCCGTGTCATCACGGAGCTGGAGACTGAACTTAGCGTGACATTATCACGAGAAAGTTTCTATTTACACGTCGTCTGGTGCTGTTATTCATTGAACGTGTGCAATTTCTTTGCGAACAACATAATTATATCTCCTGATAGTTTCGAATTCATTGTCAATTCTCAAACTGCCAACGCCAACGAGGCATGATAGGTTACCGAATGCAACATCTGACTCTGACATATGGTCCATACTGAGAAGTAGCCGTGATCACAAATCCTGAGCATGTGCATTCGACTGATGGAAACACGTGTATGTCATGACAATATCAAACTGAGCTAATGTTTGCCGGAGATTTTGAGTTATTTTGACACTCAATTGAGTTTGTTTTTGTTGAAATTGTGTTTGTCATTCCGTTTCTCTGAATCCAAAGCTACTGAAACTCTTATGTCTTTTAGAAGTGTGTGACATATATTCATGTTATTCCTTATTCCATTTACACTTGTGAACTAATATAGCAGCCAAACCAAGCTATAATCATCAATATGGAAAACCGCCAAAAATTCGTGATATAAACCTTGATGCGAAAATAATTACACCCATCATCAGTATGTAGTTAGTTGTTCATATTATTGCTGTAAGAGACAGGAGCAGTGCTGGTCCAGAATGATCATGACCAAGGTCGTCCACACTTTCAGATCAACAACGTCAATGGACGAACAGTATCAGCGGGAGAAATGGGCCTTTCAAGAACAAATGACTAAGATGTGACCACAGACGACATATCAGTTCACCAAGATAGCGCCAGTAATTCAGGATAGTCCTCGTTTAGGATAGTGACATTTTTACACAACACAAATATTGTGTAAATATGTGAAAATGTACCCCGACTCTCTTCATAAAAGTGGTATATGTATATGATCTCGATTACATTTTTCGTTTCCAAGCCCGATATGGTTCTTGGAACACTCCAATCCATCCATGTGATTGTTATCAACATTGAAGAAGTATTAATGATAAAATATACATATGACAATGCGAGTATTCTGGGACACCAATGTAAATGAATATATATTGAACCAAGAGAAGAGTATCCAACAGACAGAAACAAATGATTCTGCCCATGTCAAAATCGCAGGACTGGGATTGATTTGAATTAATCATGTAATCTTGGTTCCAGTTTGTCTAAACCATCAAACCTATGCACTATTCAGGCTTCGCAAATGAGTTATGTAGGCTATACTACTATCAGAACGTATCACCTGTCATGGGTAATTTTGTGTTAAAAAATTGAAAAATTACAGATGTCAAGAGGAGGACATTGCTGTAAGGAAAAATAGGGAATGTGACTATTTAGAGAAATGGCGAGGCTTTACCGAAATGTAACTCATCCGTGTTGTACCTTCATAGGATAGTATCATTCAATTTTGTACAGGCTGCATATGTACTCAAAAACAGTATAATTGTAACTCAAATGTGAATTTCTGTGGAATATGTTGTACTGTGTTGAATATTGGAATTAATAATAATAATAATAAAAACTACTAGAACGTGGCTCTACACACAAGTCATTATTCAAGAAGTATTCAAAAACGCATAGGTTCACTAAACAAACTGGATAGAAACTCATCTTTAAAAAACCCTAACATAAGAAGAGTAATGGGTGGCTGTTTTGTTCATGGATGTTTATGAGTGTGATAATGTATCATAAACAGTGCTACCTATTACCATGTTGAAAATGAGTCCTGTTCGTATAAAGGGGTCATTTTATAATATTGTTCATAAAAGATGATGTGGCATGCAATTCAACTAAAGCCTTGACCATGAATATGTCAGATTGAGAAAGCACAACTTGGTGATTAACAAGCATTTAGCATTCCATTACATCCAAGTCATGCAATATTTTGCATTTTTGAAGAGGTAGTGGTACTCGTATTGGTATGTGACACGCAAACACATCAGTTGGATAGTTTACGGCACCAAATAGTACCTGTGGCAAAAGAAATGGACATAAAATGCAAACAAATATTTCCCATTTTTTCTCATTCAATCAAGAAGTGCACCTTGTAGGCACTGTCATGTAGAACACCAAAATGCACCACATAATTGCAGTGTTTGAGTTGTATTAAGTTACTTTTTATTAATGTATATCTTTATGCAATACCGCATAAGCAATACAACTTCGAGATATCTATTTATGGCAATGTAAGTCCTGATGGAATTGACCACAGAAAGATGAGCAATGTGATATAGTTTGTGCTGAAATAAGCGACGAAATGATTCATGTAAAAATTAAATCACGTTATATATTCCTTTACCAATATTGCAATAAATCATGTAACTATCACAAACCACAAGAAGTCAATCGGAGGAACTGGGTGATATGAATAATGTGTTATTTAGTACAGAAAGACCAGATTCTACTCAAAGAGGTCTATACTATATGAGTTCTCTGTCCCATTGACTATATCCTTCTGATGTTCTAATGACACAAAAACAGTGTTAACATTATGTTTTTAAAGATATCTGGTAGTATAATGTCCACCACAATTATAAGGCATATTTGGAAGCAGAACTAGTAATGTCAACCAGCAATTAGAAATGTGTCAGCTTTACACGCAACGTGTCATGGCTTGACTTGACAGCAATTCATTTTGATGTTGTGCCCAAAAAACGTATCAGAATATGGGGTGGGGGGGGGAGGTCGAGTAACCCAGTGTCAGATTTACAAAAAATATGTGACCAGTTGATGGCTTACAACGATCGGGAAGATCATAATACTTCCATCAACGGATTCCATATTTGATGAATATTACATCGTTATGTTGATTTTTACAAACTAGACACACATACATCAGACATTAACTCGATGATCAAGGAAATGTTGTATATCAATGCCTTCATCACATTTAATCCATCACCATAAGTATGATTCTTAAATCTAGGAGGTTTCTTGTGTCATTGTTCTTGTCATTGTTTCTTGTGTCACAGCTTCTGTGCCATTGTGATATTGACAAGAGTGAACAGCAATATTGTGAAGAGTGGATATGAGGTACATATCAAATTAGCAGAATATCTCGGCATCATGGTAGCCACACCTCATTTGTTATAGCTATAATATCAGAGGCCATATAGTACCTAGTAATTTGAAGAATGTACATTTGTGTCCGTAAAACGACTCAATCCATTCTTAAGCTCGCTACAGACCTCGGGGACTCTACTATATATTGATGGAATGTGCCTTGATGGGTTCAACAAAATAATATTGTAGAATAAAATTTATATTGCATCAATTTCAAGTATCATTCGCGCATGATAAAATATAGTTACCCAGTACATTTCTTGTACAATTTTTATTTGTAATAGTAAATGTTCACATCTAAAAGTGTAGATCATTTCGTGAATAACTGTCATCGTACTTCCGTTCCTATATATGCGAACTGTTGTCGACGGGTAATGGGAAGTAAAACAGGGGAAGGAGAACCCATCAATACTACCCTTGGGACTCATCTGATTACTGGCATTCCTGTGGTTGCCTGTTGCATATCGTCCTCAGCAGCCTTATACATGAGCCATATAGCACTGACGATCCGTTGCTGTCACTGGGGAATGATCGATGGTGACAAATCAGCTGATATTGTTGAAAGATCCAGATAAATACTCATTGGATAATCATGATTAGTGATGCCCGACCAATCGAGGAGACGGGAACACCACAGATTTCACAACGGGCACAGTGATGTGTACTTGTGTAGAGAATCTCTCATGACAGAAGTGTTTCTCGGTCTGTTTTTATCCCGTCGTATATATGTATATAGTATCTCCCCTGTTCCGACCTTCCAGCGGATAATGAGCCTTTCTATATGTTCTAAACTTACAGTCTTAGGTATCAAAGTCCAGATACTGAACTGTATATACATATGTTGCCTATTTTGTTCTGTTGCACTACATACACAAACTATTATTTCAAATGTTGGGTTGCTTAATTTGTGCCGAAGTATTTTGAATGTTCTATTAATCAGATGTCAACGTTTACCTATCTCGTTGACTTAAACTGCACATCCCAAATAAACCGTGACACTTCGTTTTCACCAGACCTTATCAGGGATGCTGTTTCTGGTGTGTTTTCTATGAATGGCAGAACACACAGAAGTCGGCCAAGTCCATACATTCATCACAACCATCAAATCAGCACAGACTACAACATCGAACTGAGCACAGATTTTTATGATGTCACGCACTGCTGTAGGCAATGCTCGAAACTCTCCCAGTAATTATGAGAAAACTGTGCTTCAGTATTCAATAAATGAATATTTATGTTTTATGTAGCGTTTATGTGGGCTATATCACACACAAATTAGGAACAAATTCAGAACTTGCAAATTCAAACGAGTTCAGCAAGTATGTTACTACTCATAATAATCCAATTTGGTTTCTTCCAGAATCATTAACAATAACTTTGGATACAGCATATAGTTATCGTGCACACGATATAATGGCGTGTTTAATAACCTATCAAAACATATATATCGGCATTCATGCAACGATAGTCTGATACAACAACATGCATGTTTACAGACAAGATTTGTTAGTGCCGAATCATGCAGAATGAAAGACCGAAAATATTCGATTTGCTGACTGCAGCAATAACACACTGTCCAACGGAGGACTCTTGTGAAAGGTTAGAATGTGTAGAGAATTAACTCGCACACCCACTACAACTCTCTTTAGAAAATCACATGTATGTAGAAACCCCTATAAATAGTTATGGTGATCAACATTGCATTGTCCATGCTATATCTGACCCGAGTTCCATAAAGTGACCTGGTAAATCATGTCTTGTATGACGTGACCTTGGAATGGCTTGCCCAAGCAGTCTGTAACTGACAGGTGGTTAGGATGAATGACACTGACAATAAATGTATTCTTCACTCAGTGCTCCCACATCCCAGCCATTTGTACCTGTGACAATGCATGTCATTCCCGAACAGAGGAGGTGCAGCTCACAGGTCAGAAATTAACCACCAGCATCTATTGTCGTCCCTGGAATATAGCCAGTTTTGCTATGATGACTTATCACGAAACCCGTATTATATATCATACTAAATTTTGAAACATGAGCTTAAATATCAGGAGAGGGGACAATGTGGGTGTATTATCAATGTTGATAATTACCTACATACATGTACTTGTAGTTGACATGTTTGCCCATTCGAGAGGTGTTCTTGTAAAGTATTATTTACTTTATTTGCACATCCAATGATTCATGGATCGCATTAAAAGAGCTATCTTTTGTTTTGGCCTCTTCGTTATTCAAGTCAACACCTATAATTGATATACAGTCTACATCATGGCTCTTTTGTATTATGTAATAACAATTATTTGTACAAACATATAAATGGCATAAGTCGCTAAATGATCGTTTGGCTTCATGAATAAAGTTATAGCATAACACATAGCGGAATCAAGCGACGGACGTAATGCCAGAATAAGGTGGTCACTAATAAAATCAACGCTATATTGGGATTAGCAGATGTATTGTGGATATCGTTCGGGCACGAATATAGTTTGATGTTACCGGTGTGGTTTATTTTAATCAGTATGTTTGATAGTGCCAACAAATTTATGCATATATGCACAACGGATGTAAGGCATACATTATAACGGCAGAAGGTACATACAGAGCTGACAATTGCTGTGAGAGAACCAAAATAAGTATTGACAGGTTTCTCAATGATGGCTTTCCATAATATGCAATGTATTTTCCAATCGAAAATTTCTATTCCTGAAAGCGAAGAAGGTTGCACATATATTGATTCCCAATTTCCTATTGTATCAGTATAAGTTCGATTTACAAACGAGCACGTCCAGGCCTTCCTATAATCATGGTGTTATTTTATGAGGCAGCTTACGTTTACAACCCCTTTTGTGGATAAATTACACTTTAATGGTCTTCGGGACCAAGTTGTATGTAGGGACACTAGAAGTCAACTTACAAGGATGGAGGCCATTTCATCAATAAACTCTAATAGTGGTATGCTTGAGGGTAAAAAAATTGTCTTTTATTGGTACTTGAACCTGGTACTGCGCTGTGACATGCAAGCCAATAATTTTGTATTGACTATGAGGGAATGAAGGAAGTATACGAGCTGCAACTACATAAGCTGAACAACAATACTGCACGCTATTCGATAAACTGTGCATTCAAACTCCTCAGTGTTTTTTTTTAGATATCACTTCACGCGTGTTTACTTTGGAGGGTCGCAATGCGAAAACCAATGGACATGGGCATATCCAATGGATATGTCAATGATATTAGTATTCATATTAATCAGTTCTTTGTGAATAAAACTCATATGTTACGCAAATATCCCTGAAGATTTCGCAAGTCTCGACAGTCAATGTACGTCTCCCAAACTAAACTGATGCATGTTTCAGCGTTTCAACAATTGTGATTTGCATGTCCACCAATATTGTCACTGTGTGCCACTGTATCAATCAAATCGATATCAGGCAGCCTTGCACCCATATAACTCTATTAAATCAGGAGTTATGTAAGCATTTCATGTCCCATATTTGACATCAGTCATTCACTGAAATGAAAACCATTTTTACAACCGACCATAGTAATCGTCTTGTTTCAATACAGGCTTCGAGCATCTTCGTTGGAGACTTCTTTACTTAGAATGATTGATTGTGACATATCTTCTGGTATCGATGGTAGAACCAGTTTAAATGCCATTAAATAATTTACACATGAAATGAGAAGTAGTGGTGTGTTTTGGTTTGAAGTGCGTTCCGCCTCAAATACTTTTGACAAATAACATGATGGATCCTGTGGACGATACTCCAGTCAACAGTAAGCTAATATCTGGATATTGTGATAATATTCCCACTCTGACTACACCGTGTATAATGGCACTAACAACAACGTGTATTGACGCGATATTAACACATGGAGCGAGCAGAAATCAGCCACTGTTTTTATCTCCCTGCTGGGTCCAATGAACTAGTGAGGTGTTTTCATATATCCATTTTGTCTAATGTTGGTGTCTGATCAAGAGTCACGCAGTGTCATCGTTTCCCTGAAGAGTCAACAACTGATATTTCCAGTGAATAAAACCGGTGTATGTAAGTATCAATCTATTACAACCAATGTATTTCGTCTCGTGGTATATTTTACGAAATAGGTGGTAATTATTCAGTTCAGTTAAATATTCAGTTCTTATATATTTCGAAGTTGGAATAAAATACATACTTGAAGATGTATTATAAACTAGATTCAGCTCATATCACTAGAATCCTGATATCTGTTTCCACACACAAAAAAAAACAAAAAACAAAAACTATAGGAACACACACTGGTAATCTGGGATATGTCATACCGGATGATGAATGGCGAAAACTGATGTGATGTTGATCAAATAACCCAAGGTAAATCTCATTAAATAACCATAAGTATTCCTTCATCGCAGATGACAAACACGCAATATATCTGTATTAATATATACATGAATATGTGATTTACAAATCAAATTTTAATTATAAATCAAATTTGGTTGACTCCCGTGTGTTGGGCCAAAAAATGAAGACCTTTTTGTATTCCTTGCTCGAGTCATTGATGTCGATGTCTTTGACATTTACTTTACCAAGTGATCGTATATGTTACATAATCAGTCTGTGTCATACAAATGCTAGAGACTGACCTAAGCGTGATATTGTCACGAAGTGTGAGCAAGTAAACGGTGCAGAAACTCGCCACCATGTCATTTCCGTTCTCAGTGTCAATTCTCAAGCCACCCTTGAGAATTTGCCACTATTATAACGCATATTACCCAGAGGTTACCGATTGGAACGTTTTTGATTCTGTCATATGGTCTAAGTCGTAGAGTATCTTTGATGTGTTATTATCAATAAATAGAAAATTCCCCCTTTACCTGGGACTCGGTTGATTCAGATACTTTGCCTATCCAAACTGACCAGTGATCAATCTTTTTTGTCTTTTAAAAGTGTATGACATATTTCTATAAGTTTTTTTTATATAAACTAGGCGCATGATTTACCATGTCCAATGGCTATTCTTCAATTCGTAATAATAATCCAACAATTATATTTGTATCAAAGTGTAGTCCCATTTGGCCCCGCTATACTATACTCTCACCAAAGTCATAAAACTGATTTTATTTTTCTAAAGCCATAATGTTGGAGTGAAAATGATTCAATTTGTGCTTGTTCGTTTGATTTACACGTGTCAGCCACAGGTAGTTAGTTATTTGTGTCCTGTAAGAGACAGGAGCAGTGCTGGTCCAGAATGACCACCAAGGTCGTCCACACTCTCAGCTAAACACCGATAATGGACGAACAGTGTCAGCGTAGGAAATGGGCTTCCTTTCCACAACAAATGACCGAGGTGTGACCACACACGACCTATCATTTCACTGTTATAACGACAGGCGTGTTTGATTTATGGGTTGGTATTAACGTTGGTGAATAATATGCATTTCCTTTTGATCATAAACCAGAGTTAACGGATGGTCGGTGATCCATTCCTGCATTTAGTAATATTTAGTCAAAATATTTACACCGCGTAAAGCTTTCTGTGTCCTCCTCAGGGTTCTCAATATACTCATATAATATCATGATGTATGTTAACTGTAATTCACCACAATCCATCTATGTGTCTGCTATTGAATCTGAATCGCACACGAGGTATTCATGATGAAACATGTGAAGGGCAACGGCCGACAATTTCCCCAAAAAACAAGGCAACTATGTGAAACAGATGTGTAAGTTTTGATAATGAACCAGCAAAAGGGCATGCAGAATACAGAAAACAAATATTTGTGTACACTTTCAGAAGATAATGACTCATGAGCTGTTGAAATTGCATAACTGAGACAAATTCTAATAAACCACAGTGTAATTTATGGTCCCAGTTGGTTTCCAGGTCGGAAGGCTGTTCATTAATTAGGCTTTGGAAATATATTACATACCAACAGGTGCTTCACTGACAAAACTATCTACTCCACTTGATTCTACCTAACAGAATCATTATTCTAGAAGTATTCAAAAGAACACAATGACATAAAACAACATGGTCAAATATGCAAAGCTTTAACATAAATTTCCATCAAGTGATCTTGTTGTCTTGATACAAATTTCTTTATGATTGTGGGGATATCACAGCCACTGCCTTCCATTTGCCTGTTGGATCTTGGCCACATGAACATTTTGTAAAATATGGTTATTTCAAAGGAAATATGGTGCAATTCATACAGGATAATTGGACATGCAATTCAATCAAAGACTTGTGATTAGTGTGCCATAACAATAAAGGACAATTTGATGATAAAGAACCATTTCTCGTTTTAATGATACCAAGTCATGCAATGTTTGCATTTTAAAGAGGCGATTACGACTTTATTGGTATGTAACACGCAGAAACATTCTTCGTTGCAATAGTTATACGCCTGCGAAAAAGTGATGTAACTGTACAAAATGAACAAACAACAAAAACAACAAGAAAACAAAATACCCATGGAATCGCAATAAAAATTTCCCTTTTTCTTCTCAATCAGGCAAATAATGTTTCCTGTAGGCATTGTAAAGTGTAATGTCGAATCCCTATTCATGTCACGCAATTGCCCATATCAACAAGTGATTGTTATTCGTGCGTAGATACGTAGATTGCAGATCGTAGATACAGATAAAGTCCGTATAACTTTGGACACTAACTGTCTTATGTAAGGTGCAGCAAAAGAATCGAAATAACGAAATGATCATTAAAAGCCTAAAACATGTATAAATAACATTTCATTGGGCTAGAATAAGTGACAACATATTTTGCACCAATACTTCGAAGTATAATGGAGAAAAAAAGATCGTCGAGACCTTAACCTGGACAGCTGGATGATATGCAGCCACACCCTACTATCAATCCACATGGTACTCAAGACCTGACGTGCAGGAGTTCTCTGCCACATTCCCGATATTATTTTGAAGTTTACATGTCACATGACACGTGTTCTCTTTATACGTCTTTGTCAATGAAAATATGATAGTCTAGAGGATGCTTAGCCAGAAGTATACATGTGTTACAATGGGATGCCTGCCAGAATTACACGGCTCAGATAGCAGCAGAACGGAATAATGTCGACCAGCAATTGGAGATATGTCAGTCTTACACGCAACTTGTCATGGTTTGACTTGACAGCAATTCATTCTGATGTTACGCCAAGATAACGTATCACACGTCTCGGATAGCGAGCATGTCGGGTCTATATGGTGCTGACTGATAGTGGTGTAGGCATATCAGGACAACATTTACAGCGTACATGATTTTCAAATATATTTTCAAAGTTCTATAAATGACAGTTTCTGTGTTCCTTTGCTTTGTTGACAAAAGCCAATACTCAAACTATGAAGATGAAACACAAGGTGAACAATTTTAGCATTTATGAAACTTTGTAGAGTATCTCAGCATTTACGGTTATTCGTAGTGAGCTATAATTGTGATACTAGTAGCTGTAATTACATTGTGATTGATAAAGTGCATATCCTTCGTAACCAAAAATCTTCAGTGACTCTATGTAACTATCAATCTATTAAAAGGCTACTGAGTTGATGGTATCCTCGGGGACAGACTTAACGTCCACCAGCACTGACACCGACTCAGTGGTATGAATGTAAGTATCAATCTTTTACAACCGATACAGCCAATTTTTGATGATTCCAATAACAAACGTAAAATACAACACTTTGCAATATGCCTCGACAGAACTCGCAGTGAAAAATTGCACAAAATATATTTTGCATTCCACTCCAGTGTCATTGGCCTATGATAGAATCATTTAGTTTTGATTTGGAATACTAAAACAGATCATATGAAATATAATTAACACCAATTTCACAAATGATAGTTGTATCAGATGGCATAATTTTGCACAACGCTGTGAATAGATGCACAACGCTGTGAAACAGCTCTCCCGAGTTCAGTAAAGAAAGTATTCCTGGCAGAGAGGAAATCGCCGATGCTACACTTATCTGCTTACTCATATTCTACGGGTAGCCTGTTGCACATTATCCTCAGAGGCCACAGCCGTGTATATAAGCTAGATAGCACTGACAATCTTTTTGCTGTCACTGGGGAATGATCGATGGTGACACATCAGCTGATATTGATGACAGATCCAAATAAAATATCATTAAATAATCATGATTATTAATAACCGACCAATCAATCAATGAGAAGGGAAAACCACTGGTTTAACAACAGGACCAGTGAGTGATGTATACATATACTCGTGTAAGAATCTCACATATGGTAAATTCCGGTCGAGTGTGTTCAGAACTTCCGAAAGATAATGAATCTGAAGTTACCCTTTAAGATAACAAAGCCCAGATATTGAACTGTTTATACATATGTTGCATATCAATATTATTAGGCGTGTCAATTGATATTTTTTCTGCCGTTTACAATCTATTATTTCAAATTGAGTCTTTTGACTATTTGCGCTATCCGAGGTAAATATCCATGAGTTATATAATATATGTACTTTTATCATAACTTTACACTGTACATGTGTTTACTGAATGAACTCTAAAACTCATGTCAATGTAAATCTTTGCATATCCCCAAATAACATGCGATTTCCTTCTTACCAAGCCCTATCAGTGATCCGAAACTCAGAACAGCCACTCGTTGTAAAATGCATTTACATAGATTGACGCAAGCACCTAATTAGAAATGAAACTGTACACAGTTCGAAGCCAGAAGTGATGGTTTATATGCCATTCATTTGTCGTTAGTGCTCGTGTCTGTGTATTTCTATCTGACAACCTGTATCGGTCAAGACAGTTCGGCATCGTGGTAGCGTCCATGTTGTTTTGCATTCTTTGCACAATTTTGAAATCTTATTGGCAGTGAAGCACTCAATATCATACAAATTGACATGTTATACACAAAACACGAACAAACTCTTATGCTTTCTTATCATCACTCTATTTCTGTATATTATTGTAACAACCTGGAACATTATTGCATGGGAACATATTTAACAGGCCAAATTTGAACAACTTGATTAAAATCAATTCCATTAATTATATATTCCCTGCAATTAATAACTGTCTATATATAACTGCTTATATTTTATACCAATTTTAATTTTATGAAAACAAAATGTAACACTTAAATTTACAACCCACTTTGATATATATTCATTCTGATGATTTTTTCATTCCCATAATTGGTTGCTTGATCGAATTATGGAATTGATACGTATCATGTTTAAAAACCAATCAGTACGTGTATCATGGTTCAGTTTGCAAATGGAAAATTAGGATTCAATAGAACGATGTCATTCCAGTTCATATGTCGACGTTTTGACAGAAATGTGAAACAAGATGCTCAATGACTCCTTGTTGGAGCTTGCTCAAGACCAGAGGAGATCGTTTTGATATGATCATTTCAATGCACTCACAATCTGCCGTAATGTGATAGTGTTTCTTGATTTCGAACATGTTAATCATGGTGTTATTCACTGTTTATATACTCTGTTTTTTACAATGCAGTCTCCTTTTTAATTTACACCACAAAACCATTATCGCAAAACAGAAGTCTTCCGACGGTGCGAACATAATCTAATTGTGATGCAATCTGAATAACCCGGGCTCTCTGGAGGTAAAACAAAAACCCAGGTGAAACGTAATTAGAGGAGAGATTAGCTTTGTTATCTCGAGCTAAAAAGGCAGATATTCTGTCAATTACTGCGGATCATACGGAAGTGTCAGCTTGAATGCCATATACACCAACAAGGCAAAGCAATGGATATATTGAGTGCAAGAAAGACAAAATAACTAGCGAGGATTATGTTATCGTGAATGAATACTGGAATCAAGCAGGTGGTGTAGTGCAAATATAAGCATGTAATATCTCGGGAAAGCTGTGCCCTGGTCCGTGAAAAAGAAAAACGACATTAGGCGTAACATTGCAACGTAATCAGTATTACTATTTCAATCTGAAAAGAAGAATTCATTCATTATTTTAATGACATGATAACGTCTGATAATTACGCATGTAGATAAGCATGAATCAGCTGGTCTGGTTAGTTCAATCGAAAAAGTCGAAATCTATTTCTTTATCTAAACTGTAGATACGTTACCTAGCATTATCTCATACAATGTTTTGGTTGATTTGCTCAAGCAAGAAATCGACATGATGTATCGCCGGTCAAGTCCATAAATCATCATATCATCCATCATGAGATATTATGAAAACATGTTATTGCATATATGGGGTTTGTTGCCTACCACTAGAGCTCAACACACAAAGAAGGACTCATGTCACACGTTTAAAACGTATACGCAATAAACATGGAAACAATACCCAAGTATATAGTATCCGAGCAAACAAAACCGAGTGGTTCTCTCGCATCAAACTTAATAAATAATCACCACCATAAATAATCACTGTGATCAACATTATGCATTCTACATCCAACATTATATTATGCACCCTATACCTGAGACAAATGTGAAAAATTACCTGGCGAAGCTCGTCTCGTATGATGTCACGTGACTTTCAAATGAGCTGACTGAGGTATGTATAGCTGACAGGTGGTTGGTATGAATGGCGTTGTCCTTTGGTGTATTCTCCACTGAGAGCAATTCCCACCATTCCAAACTATGTGCTCACATAGAATCGCATGCCATCCCCACACAGAGGACTTCATGCTACTCACAGTTCAGAAAGTAATACAGATTATTTGTTGTTGTTCCTCGTATATAGCAAGTTTTCAGCCAATTTGATAATCAAATACCTCGTTGAAGTCGCAGTAAATGTAAACTACAATGTGAGTGCAATATTATTCGCACCAATACTATTGCATAATCAATGTGGATATTGACCTCCAAAATGATGTTGGTATTGGTGAACATTCGAGGCATATTCTCGTCTTTCTTCACACATTGTATTATTTAGAACTGCCATTACCAGAACAGCCTTTGGATATACAATCTACATTATTTTACGTTTGCATTACGTAACAGCGATTGATTTTATATGCACAGAATACGCCCATATCATTCAAACGGATCATCTGACCTCACGCTCAAAACTCCATGTACAAAGCATAACAGGATCATAGGGCGGACGTAATGCCAGCATATAGCGTCAATTTATCACTAATAAAATCCTCGCCGTGTGAAAATCAAACTGCCATTTCCCATGCAAGGGAACAATTTAGCAAATGTATTGTGGGCATTATTCATGTGGACCACGACCATTGTTTGGGGATACTGGTGTTTTTTTTCAATGATTATGTTCATCTTTCTAATATGGTATAAAATAATACGATTGTACAAGATATATTATTTGTTATGCAGCAGAAATACACAAAGCAAACCATTGATGTGGAAAAGTGATAATCATTTTATATTTTAATATATCAACATGACAACGCTGGCAATCTACCCCATTTGGGTCTTTATCGTACTGATCAGGAATATACCTATCAAAGTGATTCAGAGGCAGAAGACGCATACATATTCGACATATTCTAGTCAATTTCCCCTGTTTCAAAACATTGTGCAATTCAAAATTTGCATAACTGAGTTAATTCAAACTCAGAAATTCGATTCAGGAGCTTGAATTTCGTGCTGTTTCAGATTGCCGAATTCTCAGTAGGGGATAAAATAAGTTGAACAATTATGGTTTGAATACATGCCTTTGATGTTGTTCAAATCGATTGCCAGTTATTGATTGCAGAAGACACTGCTACAGATGGCCAAGTTCAGGCCTTCGTCGCTCGATATTATTTTATGCCACAACTTACGGTTATTGCCGAGTTTGTGGTTGGTGTATCCTTAAATGGTCATTCAGGACAATAGTGACATGATGGTTAGGTAGGGACACTTAATGTTAAAATGATGGGAGCCTTTTCGTCCATAAAATCTGACAGTACAATGCTTAAAGGTCAATGAGAGGCATAGTGCTTTATTAGTGTTTGAAACTGGTATTACACCCAGACATGCAAAGTGCATTCTATTTATCCAATTGCTTTAATATTATCTCTGTAGGATAATTGTTCAGTTCGTTTTTAGTTTTGGGTGAATGTCATAATGCGAAATCAAATTTCATGTCATTCCTACATATATTCGTTTCATTCACGGCATTGTGAATAAAATTCATCTGTTGTCCATCTGTTAGGTGAGTATACCTGGATACTTCTCAAGTCTTGACAGTCAATCTTTCACACATGTCCTATTCGTCATCGTCAAACTAAGTTCAAGTGTCTGATAAATTTTTCATTCTGACAACCATCTTAGGAGGGTGCAATCAGGCGTTCCACGAAGTGTAAACATTTCTGATCCACGAAGTGTAAACATTGACACCATCCAGCCATTCAGTTAAATGTAAACTCTTCTAAATCGGAAACCGTTGTCTCTCAGGTTTTGTCGAAGGTTTGCACGTCTCCTTTGGAGACTTTTCGAGTATTTCTGGCCTTCACAATCTGGTGCTGCCACATTGGATGATTGATGGTGAGAGATTCTCTGATATGGAAGGAAGAACCAGTAGAAATGTCACTAAAAATCATGATTATTTACACTTGATGTGAAAGGGAAATACTGGTATTTTGGTTTGAAATGCAAGTTAGCTCAAGCACTCTTCCTGACAAGTAACATAAGGAATCTTGTGGATACTACTAGATTTAACAGTATGTCGAGTAAATTGAAACACTGTGTTTGTGTTTAACTTAAATATTCCAATGTAACTCTCGATGAATAACCATACATGAATATATACCTAAATATGTGATTATTTATTTCGAATTCTGATAGATTATTTGCGTTCGTGACTTTCGAAAAAACAGGAGCAGAGAAGAACTTATTTTTGTGCTCGATGCTCGTTACATTAATGTGAATGTTTTTACTGACATTTACTTTACCCAGTGGTGGTATCTGCTGAATGGTCACTCTGTATCATGTTGGAGCTTGAGACTGAACTTGGCGTGGCATTGTCACGAAGCAGTTTGTATTTACACATTGTCTGGTGCAGTTCTTCAAAAGACGTGTGCAAAGTCTGGACCAGTAACCAACGCACAACCTTATTTATTATTCTATATCTGTGTTCAGTGTCTGTTCTGAAGCCACCTTTCCAATATGACGCATATTTCCTGCCGATGGTTGCCTACCCACTGCAACAACAGAACCTGACATATGGTCAAGGTTGATGAGTTACTTCGCTGTGGTGTTGCCTACAAATTGCAGCTACAAACCCTGAGGATATATATAATATAACAGACTCGTGTGACCATGGAAATACATGTATACCCAACAAAGTGGACTGGGCATACACTGGGCATAATGTATGAATTGTTATGACATTCAAACTGGCCAGTCATTGTTGAATTTGCATTTGCTATCCTGGTTCTCTAATCTTCTCAATGTAAGTGGCATATTTCCGTAATTAATAACATGTTTTATGGTATGATTTGTACCAAGTTGCGTCCTTGCATACACATCATACTGCACACAATCTTCTAATCCATTGCAAGAACTTTTTTGCAAAGATTAATCTCATTCGTGCCTATCTAACCATATGCGTGTCAGTAATATGTAGTTGGTCAGTCGTGTCCACCAAGGTCGTCAGCAGTCTCATAAACACCGGTAATGGCTGAACAGTGTCAGCGTGGGAAATGGGCTTCCGTACAACAACAAAAATGACCAAGAAGTGACCACATATGAACTATCGGTTCACTGTAATAATGCAAGGCGTCTTTGAGTTGCAGAATGTTAATAACCTTAGTGAATATGCATTCCCTTTCGAGCATGCACCAAAGTTAAAGGGTGGACGTTATACTGGAATCAGTAATATTTAGTCAAGTATTTAAACTGCGTAAAAGTTACTGCGCCAGTCCTGGTCATATACCCATACAATATCATGATGTAAGTCCAATGAGCACCTCACAATGTTAACTGCGAATCACCACAATCTGTCAAGGTTTCTGCTATTGGAGCTGAAATCCCACGAGATGTATTCATGATGAAATATGCGAATGGCAATGGCCAACAATGTTCCCCCCAAAACAATGTTAATATGTAAAACAAATGTGTAAATTGTTCATAGTGAACCAACAAAAGGGCATGCAGAATACAGATAAGAAATGTTTGTGAACATGTCCAGAGGATACCGACTAAGACCTTCTGAAATTTCAGGACTAGGACAAATTCTGTTCAATCATAGTGTAATTTCTGAATCCAGTCTGCTTCCAGGTCGGAAGGCTGGACATTATTTGGACTTAGAATATAAAATACATACCAACAGGTGCTATACTGACAAAAACGATCTTTTCTATTTGGTTCTACCTAACAAAGTCATTATTCTAGAATTATTTCAAAGAGCACAAGGACATTAAACAACATGGTTAATTATGCAAAGCTTTTATATAAATTACCATTAAGCTATTGATGGAGGATTTTGTTGTCTTTATACAAAATTTGTTTATGATCATGGGAATAAGACAGCCACTGCTATCCATTTGCCTGTTGGATATTGGCCGATGAACATTCTATAAATAGAGTTATTTAGAAAGAATTATGGTGCAATTAATACAGGATAATTGGACGTGCGATTCAACCAAAGCCTTGTTGACTAGTGTGCCACAACTTTATACGACAATTTGGTGATAAACAACCATTCTTCGAATCATTAAGACCAAGTCATGCAATGTTTGCAATATATGAACATTAATTTATTGGTACGTGACACCCAGAAACATTGTTCGTTCCAATAGTTAATGTATATGCCAGTCAAAAAGTGATATAACTGTAATCCCAAATGACATTCAGGAATTCAAGAAAATATTTGGGACAATATCTGAGGCAGAAGACAAATACTTATTTTAATAAACTTTTCTTGTTTCAAAACATCGTGCAATTCAAACATTGCAACAATGAATTTAATTCAAACCCAGAAATTTGATTCAGGACCTTCAATTTCGGGGTTAAAATATGTTGCACAACTATGGTTCATGCCCTGACAAAGGTACGATCAAAATTCCTTAAATGCCTATGATGTTCGAAATTTGTATTACTCCCAGACATGCAAAGAGCATTCTATTTACCCAATTGTGGTTTTAATATTACCTCTGTAGGATAATTGTTCAGTTGCGCTTTGGAAAAAGGCCATAATGCGAAATCAATTTTCATGTCATTCATATAAGTATTCATTTCATTCACGGCATTGTGAATAAAATCCATCTGTTGCCCATCTGTTAGGTAAATATACCTTGATACTTCTCAAGTCTCGACAGTCAATCTTTCACACGTGTCCTATTCGTCATCGTCAAACTATGCTTAAGCTTTACGTCTGATCAATGCTTCATTCCGAAAACCATCTTATGAGGTGCAATCAGGGGTTCCACAAAATGTAAGCATTTTCTGACCTACGTTACAACACCAGCTGTTCACTAATTCTTGGCTACTTTTAAAACAGAACATCGTGGACTCTGTCGAAGGTTCTGCGCATCTCCATTGGAGACTTCTCGAGTATTTCTGGCCTTGGCAATCTGGTGCTGCCACATTGAATGATTGATGGTGACAGATCCTTCGATATCGATGGAAGAACTAGTAGAAATGTCATTAAATAATCATGATTGTTTACACATGACATAACAGGGGAATAACGGTGTTTTGGTTTGAAGTGCAGGTTAGCCCAAGTATGCTCTATTTGACGAGTAACATAACGAATCTTGTGGATAATACTAGCTTTAAATATCTCGATTAGTTCCTACGGTATTGTAGTATATACTGGAATAAAAACTTTCCTGCTCACGTTTCAACATACTAAAACATGGTAATGAACATTCATGTATTGGCGAGTGTACACGTAGCTAATTAATTGAAATGTTGAATTTGCCACCATGGTTACCATGCAATGATCTGCAGAAAAGAGTCGTTGAACCATAATCAATACCTTGTGCTATCTGGAAGTCTGTGCTACAGAAAACCTTCAGGCTATCTGGAAGCCTGAAAGGCAGAGAAAGTATGGTTTCTGAATATGCTCCAGCCAGAACACGACTCTGGCGTTTGCCTGCCGTATCTTTGCCCAATGAAGTGGGTAGCTGCTTTGAGACATACACGTTCCCTAATGGCAATGTCTCATCAAGGGTCACTCAGTGTCATCCTGGTTCTTAAGGATCCACAACTGGCATTTTGAGTTTTTGTTTTAAATATCCCAAGGTGAATTTCGATGAATAATAATACATGAATATATTTCGAATTCGGACAGATTATTTACATAGGTGACTCTAGAAAAAGTTTGGGGCAGAGAAAAACTTCTTTTTGTGCTCGTTGCTTGCCACATCAATGTGGATGTCTTCGTTGACATTTACAGAATGGTGGTATCTGTTGAATGGTCACTCTGTATCATCTCGGAGCTTGAGACTGAACTTAGCCTTGCATTGTCACGAAACAGTTTGTATTTACACATTGTCTGGTGCTGCTCTTCAAAAGACGTGTGCAAAGTCTGGCTAGTAACTGTCTTTACTAGTTTATATATGTGATCAGTGTCTGAGTACAAAAGCCACCATTTTTACGCATACTTCCTGCCGATGGTTTGTTTACCCACTGCGACCACAGAATCTGACATATGAACAAGGTTGAAGAGTAACTTAGCTGTGGTGTTGCCTACAAATAACAAATAGTTACATATCCCGAGCATATGCAGCAGACTCGTGTTACCATGAAAATACATGTTTGCGAAACAACGTGGACTGGGCATAATGTATGAAATCTTATGACATTCAAACTGACCAGTGATTGATTCGTTATTGATTTGCATTTGATATTCTGTTTCTCTAGTTTGTTTCACTAAGATCGATAGCCACTGGTACTATTTTGTCTCTTAAATGTAGGTGGCATGTTTCTGTAATATACAATATATTTTATAGTATCGTTTTTATCAATTTACGTCAAAACCATACTGCCGTCCACAACAGTCCACAAGCACACTATAAGATTTTTTTTTGCAAAGATTAATCTCATTCATGCCTATCTAACCATATGCATGACAGTGATATGTAGTTAGTTGTTCGTGTCCTGTGACAGGTTTGAGCAGAGGTGCTAGAGAATGACCACCAAGGTCGTTCACACCCTCAGATAAATACCGGTAATGGATGAACAGTGTCAGCGTGGGAAATGGGCTTCCTTTCGATAACAAATGACTGAGATGTGACCACTGACGACCTATCAGTTCACCGTAACAACGCCAGGCGGTATATGGGATATCATTACTGTTAGTGAATATGCATTTCCTTTTGAGCATATACCAGAATTATTTTTGGGTGGTCCGTGATTCATTACTGTACTTTATGACTGGACTTTGTCAAATATTTTCCCCATGTAAAACTTGCTGTATCAGTGATTGCCATTATCATGATATATGTTCAAGAAGCGCCATACACTGTAAAATAACTGTGATGCGCCACAATCCATCAATGTGTCTGCTGTCAAAGTTGAAATCCCATAAGAGGTACTGACGACAAAATATGCAAATGACAATGGCCGAAAATGCCCCGGGAAACAAAGCAAATATGTAAAACAGATGTGTAAATTGCCTATACGGAACCAACAGCAGGGAATGCGACATACAGATAACAAACGTTCGTATCTACGCCAGAGACTAACGACTCAAGAGATACTGAAATTGCAGGACTGATACCACCAATTAATCATTGAGTAATCACGGGTTCCATTTTGTTTCCAGCGTGAAACGGATTCAGAAAAAATACATACCAACATGTAACTTACATCTGGTTTACTGCTATAGACTTTTGTTTCTACATATCAAACTACTATTTTGAAAATAGTTTGAAGAGCACAAGGATATAGAACTATATGAATGATTACGCAAAAAATTACCATAAATGTCTGTTAATTGGAGCTAGTAATGTAGTTTTGCCGTCTTTATAAAAGATGCTTGTAATTGTGGGAATATCACAGCCACTGCTACCCATTCACCGATTGCAAGTGACCCCATGAACTTTTGTATAATAGGGCTATCCTCAAATAAAACATAGTGTGTTTATAAAGGATAAAGGGGCATGCAATTTGACCCAAGTCCTTGCCAATTAGTACGCTACAACTTCAAAGGATGGTTTGGCGATAAACAACCATTTCTCGAACCATTAAGATCAAGTCATGCAATGTTTGCATTTTAAAGACGTGATATTGGTTTTATTGGTGTGTCGCTGCAGTAGTTAACGAAATTAATAGGCCTACGTATGAAATTGCAAGAACCTTTTCTCAGTTTTCTTCTCAATCGAGCAAAAAGAATATCTTAAATTCTATAGTACCAGCTTTTTACTCTTTGAAACGTAAAACTAACTTTTCTACGTTCAATATTTGTGTGCGCATTCATAAATCGAAAACCCCCGAAAATGCATAAAGAACGCATTATATCAGGAAACCTATATCCAGGTCAACGGATCGCATTACAATGAATCACACAACAGTTATTAGGCTAGAACATATATAATAAGTTTGCTAAAACACGTGACAAAACATTTCACAATATGTTTTGTACCAATAATACAATACATTATGAATGGTAATGAGATCCCGGGAACTTTATCTGAACAGGTGGACGATGTAAAAGCAGGGCTTTTTATTTTACATGGTCACGTCCTTCTGTCAGTCCAGATTCTACACACATAGACCTGACGCATAAGAGTGCTCTGTCACATTGACGACATTCTTCTGGAGTTGTCATGTCACATGACACAAAACAGTGTTTGTATTATGTCTTTTGTCATTGAAAATATGATTATCTAGGGGATGCTTGCTAAAGAATTCCTCCAGTAGAATCTCCACCAAAACTACAAGGCTTAATTGGAAACAGAACGGTGTAATGTCGACCAACAATTGGAAATATGTCAGTCTTACACGCAACGTGTCATGGCTTGACTTGACAGCAATTCATTCTGATGTTACGCCAAATAACGTATCACACATTGGGGGTAACGAGCAGGTCAGATGTATATGTTGGTGTCTCAAACCGTGTAGGCGTATCAGGAATAACGTTGTTACCAAAAGGAATTTTATAATTATGTAAGCTCGTTATAAATGATCATAGTGAATAGCGTCGGCATTCAGAATATTCACGGTGTTACTCAGAGAATGGCCCATTGAAGGTGTACAAGATTGATTGAATATTAAAATATCTGAAAATAAAATCACCACAATCTATTAAATTCTGCTTTTACATTTAGCTATTTTCAGAGACCACACCAGTTGAGCAATGCTTTATGAAACACTCAATTGGAAATGGCATTCATCAATGAGCTTATCAATCTATTGTTGAAATCAGCTATCACCGTTGCGTGATTACCACACAAAGCCCACCTGTTATACACCCCAATAGCGCGCAATAATTATTCCATGGTTGGATTTGGACCCGGATACGGCTCCGTGGGGAAATTACACAACACACTTGTTATGAAATGGGTGGTGAACACAGCTGAATATTGGGATATAAGGTCGATGTTCCTTCAGAATGAATTAGCCCCATTGTTTTATCAATAGTTTTAACATATAGTTAACAGTAGTTTGTGAACATTCTTGTCACACCATCATCAGATCATGACGTCTACATCATTCCGATTATATCATAGTCAATTTCCCTTCTATCAAACTTACTGTATATTAAGCTTTTGTTCGGTGTTTCTAGCTAAGCTGAGTATCTGGTGTATTGCACACATAAATGCAACATACACCGCCTAGATCTATATATTTGTAACCTTCTTTCTCATTTTGCTTGAAATTGTATGTTTTCACTCATCAACGGACATTGAGATTGGATAATGAACGCGGGAAACATTTCCTGGTATACTTTACAATTGGTAGTGGTTCCAATACACAGTCCATGGTTAAATACATGTATATGCGTGGATGATCGTTCAAGTTATACTATTTATCTGAATGTATGCAAGATCACAGCCAGCAATCCTGTTACGGATATGCTAAGAACTATCAATTTCCTACTGCAAACTCAGAACCCAATTTCTCTACTTGTGACATGGAATGTAAAATGCAATATATCGAATAGTGTTATTTCAGGAGTTATTGTCAAATAGCATATTTCTGCAGGAGGATACCCAGAGCGGATGAAAAAGACAAATTCACATATCATATTGTGACAACAATGTCTACAAAATATATCCTACTAAAGTGATTCATGGGTAGCTTATCTGCAAATAATCACAATTTTGAAATGATTGCAGTGAACCAGATAATGCGACTCCACTCCGTTGATAAAGTTATTGTCGGAGTGATAATCGATTTGCACGGGTATTACAAAGGCGGGCGCAAAATTCACAAGGTCACTGCCAAACAATCACAGGTCATTCAGTGCGGATTGGTTGAAAATATACTCTATTCGCGCCTTGCGAATTCTCAAGTGACACCAAGGCAGAACATTTGGCATAATCTAGTTATACAATTATGGGGGCGTTGTTGCCAATTCGACTGATTTCATGAAGCTGGCGCCAATCACCCAGCGATAATGAGGATTCTCCACAAAACGAATTCACGGCCCTGAAGTGGAAACGTTTTTTTCTCGGGAAAAAATGACTACCAGTCACCCCACATTTCGTGCTTCAGTTAGCAATGAGCACACAAATGGTATTTTGAGGGAATAAATGATGTTTTTTCCTGGCATAAGAAAAAAATTCCTCTCCGGGAAATACACTGCTAATCTAGGGTATGTCAAAATATATAATGGATGGTGGATAACTTGATGTTGATTGAATTTCCCAGTGTATATCTTATTAGATAACGCCACATATCCCTGCACTGAAAAAAAACAGTATAGCTATATATGGGGTGATTATTTATTTTCTATATAAATGATTATTTATTTTCAATTCTTACAATTCTTCCATGACTCGTGGGAGAATAAATTATGAGTGTGGGGGCAAGGATGAAGATCTTCCCTTGTGCTCATTATGAAAAGAACACAATATATCTATATATGAACACATATATAAATATACATGATTATTTATTTTTAATTCTTACAATTCTCCCAAGACTCGTGGCAGGATAAATTATGAGTATCTTTGCTGATATTTACTTTACCTAGTGGTGATATCTTGGGGCCACGCTCGTGCTAACTCGGTTTTTCTAGCAAAATCAAACGATCGTATCACCCCCTCAGGATTCTGGGATATCACTGAAAAGTAGTTCACATGGCCTCGTCCACGCTATATTCCGAAAAAAATTGTAAACAAAACAAATATGCATGTGCTATATGCATGTACGTGTTATGGATGTACAAAACAATGAGAAACACATATAATCATGGGTCAGATTCATTTTAGAAAACATCTACTATGTGTCATTTGCAGGACCTTTTTTTTTTGTGCGGAAGCACAAACATACATCGTTTTGATCAGCGGTTATTTGTTCCTCCACTCTTGAAATTTCAGAAGTGATGCGGCTGATACGAGGGCCTGGTTTGGATACAAAACCGGCCCGTGGACAATGAATTTGGCCTGGCATTGTCACGATGCAGTTTGTATTTACACGTCGTCTGGTTCGCTCTTCAAAAGATGTGGGCAAAGTCTCGGCCAGTAAACTACGGAAATCCTTCTTGATTATTACACATCAGTGTCTGTTCTGAAGCCACCTCTTCAATACGACACATATTTCCTGCCATGGCTTACCGATTGCAAGACTTGAATCTATCATAATGGTCGAGGTTGAAGATTACCATCGACGTGGTATTGCCTACATACCCAAAATCCTGAGCATATGCGCCAGATTCTTATAACCGTGGAAACACATGTGTGCCCCGACAACAACTAATCGAACCAACATTTCCCCCAGGATATGCGTTATTTTATATACATGTATTATTTTAACTGGCCAGTGATCAATCTGACTGATGACCAAACTGTCTTTGAATTTGCCACATACTTGCTATTCCATTATTAATTCGTACCAATTCACGTTTTGTGCAGCCATACCAAACTTCAGCCTACAATACACATAACCACAAACATTTTTCATATAAACTTATATGCCAAAAATTATTATATTCGCGCCTGTTTAATCATACACGTGGCAGCAATGTGTAGTTTGTTGGTCGTGTATTATAAGAGGCAGGAACAATGTGGGTTCAGAATGACCACCAAGGTCGTTCACACCCTCAGATCAACACCGGTAATGGATGAACAGTGTCCACGAGAGAAGTGTGCTTTCTTCCAACAAAAAATTACCCAAGACATATCAGTTAACCTTATTAACGCTAGGCATGTTTGATTCATGCAATGTTATTAACGTTAGTGAATATGCATCCAATTTCGAGCATAAAAAAACCAGTGACTAATGACTGCAGTTGTGATAGGCAAATACCACTTAATGCTTGTTGTATCAGTATTGAATTAAATTGAACTGAATTGAACCATATGTCATGTAAGGCCTTATATTAATGTACCCGCCATATATCCATATAAAATCAAGGTGTATGTTTCAGAAGCACCATGCACTGTTGACTTCCAGTCAACAGATCCATCAATGTGTCTCCTGCCGGATTTGAAATCCCAGAAGAGATATCGATGTCAAACTATGCAAATGGCAATGACGGACATTATCCCGCGAAACAAAGCAAGTACGTAAAACAGATGTATAAATTTTCTAGTAGGCTAGAATGAATAGTATAGGTTTTGCTAAAACAAGTGACTGAACCTTTCACCATATAAATTTTGTACCAATAAAACTATACAGTATATATGGACGGTCGGAAGATCCCGAGAACTTAATCTGGACAGCTGGATGATATAAATGCAGTACTGTTTACAAGGTCACGTATTTCTGTTAGTCTAGATTCTACACACACAGAGAGCTGACATACAAGAGTTCTCTGTCACTTTGACGACAATCTTCTGAAGGTTTCATGTCACATGACGCAAAACAGTGTTTGTATTATGTCTTTGTCACTGAAACTATGATTATCTAGAGGATGTTTACCACAGATCTCCTCTAGTAGAATGTCCGCCAAAATTACGTAGCTTAATTGGAAACAGAACGGTGTAATGTCGACCAACAATTGGAAATATGTCAGTCTTACACGCAACGTGTCATGGCTTGACTTGGCATCAATTCATTCTGATGTTACGCCAAATAACGTATCTCATGCTGGTGACGAGCAGGTCATATGTATATAGTGATGTCTCAAGCCGAGTAGGCATATCAGGAGCAACGTTCTCTATCAAAGGAATCAAATACATCAGGTTTTACATCAGGGAATGGACCATTGGAATGGACAAGTTTTACTCAGAGAATGGACCATTGAAGGTGTACAAGATTCATTGAATATTAAAATCTCTGATTGTGATAAAACTATCAAGATCTATCAATCCAATCCTTCATTCAGCTATTTCAAAGACCACCTCACCAGTTGAGGTTTGTTTCAGCCAACACTCAAGTCAATAGTCCGGGAAATGGTATCCATCAATGAGCTTATCAATCTATTGGTGAAATCACCCACCTGTTATACACTCCACCCAAATAGCAATAATTGTTGTGTGCTTGGATTTGGACCCAGAGACTCGTCCATGGGGAAATTAGCCGAATTTGGGATAAGGTCCTTCAGATTGAATCAGTTCCCATTGATATATCAATAACTTCACCACACGAACATTTTTGCCATTCACTTGATGCTCCTCCAGATCATACAATTCACGTCTCTTGTGATCATAATCGCCTTACTGTTTATCAAACAAAACTGCTAGGCTAAGTCTTTGCAGACATAAATGCAGCACATAGGACCTATGTGATTCATGATATTGTTTAACACTTTACTTGAAATTGCCTCCTTTCGCCTGACAAAGGACAGCGAGGTTGGACAATGGAGGCGGAAATTATTTCCTGGAATGCTTTTCAATTGGTAGTGGTTCTCCTATACAGTCCATTATTAGATACCTATATATGCGTGGATGAGTCGAAATGATGTGAATATTCGGATCATCCAAGTAATAATATTTCTCTCAATGTATGCACGATCACAGTCAGCAATCCCGCTGAGACCAAACTAAGAGCTCTCAATTTCCCATTGCAAACTCCAAACCAAAATCTCAGATCACTAACTGTGCGTACCTCCATCTTGGTCTTGTCCTCATACAAACTACTGCACACTCCTGTAACAGAATCCCATGTTTTTCATGTTTTGACCATGTATTTGAGATGATAATATTAATGTTCTCCGTCACATATTACATATTTTCATAAGATATTGTCAACAAGCATATATCTGCTGGCCGACACTATCAGCAGACCCAGAATACAAATTAACATACTATAACGTTTACCAGATATATTCTACCACAGAGAACTGTTAAAGCCAATCTGCAACAAATCACAATTTGACGTGGTTTCAGTGGAGCAGATAATACAACTCGACACTGCTGATAAAGTTATTGTCGGAGTGGGAATCCATTTGCACGGTTAACACAAAGAAGGGCGTAAAATTCACAAGGTCACTGCCAAACAATGACAGGACTTTCAGTGCGGATTGGTTGACAATATACTCTCTCCGTGCTTCGCAAATTCTCAAGTGATGCCGCGGCAGAACATTTGACATAATCCAGTTATACAATGGGGCGTTGTTGCCAATTCCGCTGATTTCATGAAGCTGGCGCCAATAACTGAAGGAAAATGAGGAATCTGACAAAACGAATTCTCCGCGCTGAAGTGGAAACGTTTTCTCTCGGGGAAAAAATGACTCCGAGCACGCCACATTTCGTGCTTCACTTGGCAATGTTTCATTTTCTATGCACCGGAAATTATTACCCCTCATTGAAGTGGGTTCTCCCAGTGGTAATGGTCCTTGCTGGGTAGCTAGAAATGTGAACATTAATCAATCGAAAGAGGCGTTTTCTCAGATAATTACTCGGGATGTGAATTTTATACTATTGGCAAATCTCGATTATCTTGCCGGCAATGTTTAATGACCATGTGGTGCTGAGAAATTCCATTGCCAGGTGCTTACGAATCAGTCTCTGGTGTTTATTAAAATTATTTTCTTCAGTTTACATCACCATGATCACCAAACATTAAAATACGATGTTGTACACTGACATACGTTGAGGTTGATTGGTTATTGACTGATGATAATTATCCGATTACTTGCTTGATTGATTTCTTGATTGATTGATTAATTGGGTTTGAACTTGACACTGGACTTTAGCTGAAGCCAGTTCACTCGCTTATCGGCAACATTTCAGAACTTGAACTGACAAGTTTTATCGTCCCCAATGGGTCGAGACCCTGAACTTCCCATACACATCCTGTAATCAATATCACACTTTCCGTGTAGCAAACAACACCGTGGGCATTCAAAGTATAAAGTGGAAAATTTCTTTTCAAATTGATTCTGTCAAATCGAAGCCCCCGGGAAGTAATATCACTCAAGAATGGAAGGGATATTCGATATGTACATCCAAACTTTGTGTTAATTCCAAGGGAAAAGTCAAGTGCTTCAGTGAGCGAACGCTTCGGAAACATGTTATAAGATCCTGAATATGAACACTTGATTGCAAGTTCATGCTTCAATTAGTCTTTTATTGTCGAACGAACCCTGTTTGCTTTCATGGAAACTTGCAGGAACTCCTGTCGTAAAAATCACCCACTCTACCTTGCAATGTATCCACTTCCAAGATCAAACGGCTTTCACAAATTAAGGAAATTACTATTAAATGCTCCCTGCTCATTAGCCGTAACGTGGTTTACAATTTCATAGATTCCTCGACACTATTGATGGCACGAGGAGAATTTTGTCCAGGGTATAACAAGCGTGTTTGTATCAAGAACAAAATAATTGTCAAATGTAATAATGGAATAATTTATGGTAACCTATGTTGTTTCCTCATGTTTGGTACATATATTTGATTCTTATTCACGTGAAAACGTTTACACCAAACTTTAGTTACGCACTACATACATAATAAGTGGTTTGTTATAATATTTCATATAAAATGTTTAATATAAAATTTTATATTAATATTTAATATCGAATATTTATAATATTTTATATTTGAGTATAATCATGCGTGTTCTTGTTTGAACAATCTACTGCACAGTGAAGCTGGTGTATGGTTAGGGGTTTCGATTTCCAGACTCAGGTTTCCATGTGAATGTAAGTATCAATCTATTACCACCGATACAGCTAAATTTTGATGATTCCAATGACAAACGTAAAATACAACATTTTGCAATAGAAACAAAGCCCGACCAAATACTTTATCAAAAGACACACTGGCATCATCAGGGGCAGACAATGTGGTAAATGTAGTTGTTTCTACTGTACACCTGGTGGAATTAGTATACAACTGCCCAACAACTTATGAAAATAATTTAGAAGTCCGAAACAAACCCCCATGGAATAGATATATGACAAGTACATAAGTACCTAATCACAAGCCGAAAGGCTACTGAGTTGAATCCGGTCAATCATAACATCCCACAATTCACGCATCAGTATGCACATGCCGTGGTTAGCATAATATGACACATATACATGTATGTTAGTACACAGATGCAAATATTAACCCAGATGCCAAGCAGCATTAACTCAGATTCCCAGGGTTAGCACACGTCGCTGTCTGAGCACATTATTACTAATTCATGGTCAATCAATCACCTCAAGATATACAACATTATATATACTGCAGGGAAGATTCAGTTTTCTGTGGGAACATGTCATATCGCATCATGTGTTTGTACCCCATGTGAAAACCAGTACTTGAAGGCAATAAACAATGTTAAATTATGATAGACTTGTAATTAGGATGGAAACAGTTTATTTTTCACAACATTTCACTTGTTCGATTTATTTATTTAAAAATATGAAAATTAACCGAAGCAGATAAACTCATGCAACTGTCAAACAGCAACACTTACATGAATTCAGTATTTATCTCAGGCCCATTCCCAGCATATCGACTTAGTAATCAAGCAACTCAATGAAAAATACATACTTACTATGTCGCCCTTAGTGGTATAGTGGTATTAGTTTGATACGTATATTTCTGGTAACAATGTTCACATACTACCCACACATCTCGCGACTATATTCTATTGCTAGATCTACTGTATACCATTCTGTTCCATGTAATGTATATCAAGGTACCGTAAAATATATCAATGTTTGGAGAAAAGTGCAAAAGTAATGATTCGGCAGTCATAGGACGGATTGTGCTGTCATTATTGTTGACATTCAAGGACATCACCAAATAAGATAGGATTCTTTTGCATTTAACATAAGATGAACGCATCCGCGAAGAATATCAAAAGGCAGCACCCTGAGGAAAAACGTGTTCATGAACGTATCAAACCAGATGGCTGCACATGTGATAAATATCACATAAATATCATGTGATGCAGGGTGTAGTTACGGTTATAGCATATAACCAAATCAGGAAGATAGCGTTCTCCCCACAGAATATGCAATCTAAATGCAAAGCAGTTACCCCTAGAGGCACCTAATCCAGAGCAGTTAATCTACATGGGAACATCATCAATATTTGGCCCCGAGGTCTAGGCACAAATGCGTTTATAAAGACTCACATCCGGGCAGTCTACATTCGGTATGACGTGAATATATACGACCCTAGCAGACTCCATGACAAAATGTCAATGACGATCTGAGAGAGTTCATATGACATTTTGTGGTAGGACAATTTGATAGCGAAGTTCGTTACTGCCGTATTCGCTGGTATAATGTGACAGAGTTTCTGCCTGCTAACCTATAGCACGAGGTGATATCAGAACCAGAGCAGGCATTTCCTACTATATTAATCCGTTTTGGATGCCGATGAGTAAGGTGTGCAATCGATTTTGAAATTTGAGATTCAGCATGACACTTTGCTTATTCAGCTGTTTGTGTATTGTATGTAAAGTCCTAGCCATTTACCTAATATCATGATGAATTAAGTGTCTTCATAGAATAAGCAAAAATAATAAATTAAATTTGAATTTCATAGTCATTAGTAGAAAAGCACAGCTGTTGTTTCTTTGGTCAAAGAAAAAACTTCCATCTCACTAGCAACCTCAACTCAAGCTGTGTAGGCCATGCAGTGAAGTTTGAATGTTCCAAAACTTCCGAAACATGTCTCCTTTTCTTTTACATTTTCGCAGACATAAGAATCTTTTCATCACTATAATATACCATACAAACAATTGTTTATTTCTCTATAATTTTGTTGCTTTTGTCTCACCACACACGAACTGTGACTTCTGATATCTGTTATTCCGGTCAAATTGTTGGTTGCACTGATAAAGTTTCATCGTTCACATGCCTTGTAAGTAGCTACAGATGAGTTTCACTAAGAAAACAAATTATCGATCAAGCAACCATCATATTAAAGAGCATATTCATACACACGAAATGTTCATAGTCCATGATAACAGCTGTGCTTGGCTTCGAATATAGAGTGCCATGAAAATGCGTAATTGACAAAAAGCAAACCGCATTTGAAAGACGGTAGTAGGTGATCACGACAAAATCATGACTCGAAATATAAATCTTGCTCAGGTATCAGATCATATGAGTCAGTATTTCATGAGTACTGTAGATTATAATACTGAAGTGATTTTCAGTTTGGGATGGATGACCCCCTATTGAATACCAACGGTTACATGTATAACGTGCATAATGCACGTATAAAATAATATTAATTGTAATAATATTTTACAGTTGATATGGCACCATAACTAGCAATTCCTCTCCAGGATGCTTAAAATGAAACACGAAGTATATGTAGATATCCAATGCTCACTTTTATCTGGTTTCAAGTGATATTTTGGGATTTATTTGTCACGGGAATTTTGACTGATGTTTTTCCGTTAATGCTATGATACTATCATCTTGCCTTCATTAACATTCTTCAAGGTTTTAGTCCCATTTTTCTCATTCCTCAGGTCTTTCTTCAGCCCCGAGATAATTGTTTAAGGAAATCAATAGCCGCTTCGGTCGGCAGTTTGCGACCCGGGATATGACGTGTCAATCAGGCGCTGATCTTTATGTCCGGTCACGGCTGCATCAAGGTCAATGTCCAATACGTACATGATATTCTTACTTTGACCGGAGCATTTCTTCATCGTCGCCTCTCATTATTTTCATTATCAACATCAGCTGATAATGCTCGGAACAAGGCATCCTGAAATTGCATTTACACGAACACGTCCAAAATTGATCCCCATTTGTAAAAGAGGGATTACTGATGGCGAGATGGGAGCACGTGGGCTGAATAAACAATAGGCGGACGTGCAGTGTTAGTGGTGTCAAATTGATACTATACAAATCGGTCGTGACGTAAATATTTGATCCAATTGCAAATTTACTGCCTAGCACAAACTCAATCTTGCATCAGTAACTACTACCTATAACTCAACAAGTCTCCACAACATGATTCAAATCACGGTTATGTATGATGTTTGATGACAGACGAGATGCCCATCGTAATACATTTGACGCATGTGGCGACACGTTCACCATTCGTTAGCAACCCACCAGGTTCATTCTCATTTGCAACACACACTATCTGCCATAACAAAGTCAATCGTTTGTATCGTGTGTACCCAAATGTCTATTTTCGGCGTTTTGCCATATAATTTTTTTCTGTCCAAAATATTTTTTTCGGAAGAATGATTTATTTCTGGCAGTCATAGCAACGTAGATTCGACGCCGAAATTGCTCATTCCACAAAATGTTCACAAAATATATATTTTATATTCGTGCATAGAACATATACTCTGTGAAACGTAACACCCAAAGAGCAACATTGGGATCATTATAATTACGTCATCTGAAGAGCACCGAGCCAACTTCAACCGGAAACTGATATCCTCATTGCACTTGGTTCCCATGGGTGTAATGCCCTCGATGGTATGTCCATTCTGGGATATTTATCCGTATTTGATTACGATAATTGACATTATCTGTAAAGTAAAGAGTCCGTACAGCCTAACGAAGCTTATATTGATATGCAAATTGCCAATTATCAAGAGATAAATTTCCCTAATCATCAGATAAAACAGCAATGTGACATCTCGATACACATTATCCGTGTATTGTCAGATACTGGGGATTCGATATGTGATAGAATTCCGTCGTTTGTTTCTTTTTCTTACTAACCATGATGATATTCATCATCATCATATTTATTCAAAGACCATTATAATAAGCAATTCTACCTGACTTCCTCATCCCCCGTTGAATGGCATGTTAGAAAGCACTTTCGATGGAGAATTCTTCGCATTGCCAGGATTCCACCTACTTTGTGCCGGCTACAGGATTTGAACCCACTATGCACTAATATGCAAATTGATGTTATTACCCTCTGATTTTTACAATATTTATGTGATATATGGTAGAAAGTGGAGTAATGACATGTTGAAGACATGGAATTTAACTTTCATGGGGATGATCATTTAACACCAATAAAATCGTCATCAGTTTAGTTGTTCAATTCATAAGATCAATCGCAACAAAAAGCTATCGAGGTGACTGTATTCAGTTCCTCTTCAATATGATTTTACTATATTGTGGACATAAGACTAACTTCTCTAGCACTACCAAAGAAGCCTATATTCCATTCAATGTTGGTACGTGGAGCATTTAGCACCAATTATGCCCCTCGCAAACTGGTTGAGCCTGTATAGTTGTCGCGAGTCATTGACAGAAGCGTCACTTTGTGTTCTCGTGATCGGCTGAAGCAACACCAATGCTTGATTGAGTCGCTGTTACTTTCTCATGAAACAGCCACATCGCACACAAGCAGTCCACCGTAGTTCCTGAAATGTGTTTGAGGCTCGGATATCAACCGTCTCAGATGTGTTTCTCACGTGTGGTCTAGTATTTAATTATTCTCCGCCATTCTCCAAGACTGGCGTTTTTTCGGTCATGCAACGTGAAAAAAGAATATGGGTAACATCATCTAAGATTATATCGCATCACAGATTTTCACCGCAAGCGAAATGTTCCCTCCCCGTCATCCATCCATTTGAGTAGTTGAACGGGCATACAAAACCCCGTGCTAGATTATGTTGCAAATTACATTTTTGCAACAGGATGCGAATACAAGCGCAAGCAAGATGGAAATAACCACAAAGTTTAATCTTCAGCCGTATCTATTAATTACGTCATCCGTCCTTTTTTCAACGGCTGTATTTAACAAGATACGCAAACAAGTTTTACGAACCAGAGTTGATTGACAATTCATGGTAATGGATTCATCAGTATGAAACCATTCAAAAATATCAAGAGCTTTGGGTCATGGAGTGCAGGTGGCGTGTCATAGCAACCTGTCACACACAAACGCTTGTCCAGAGCCATCAACCATAATTAAGGTTAACAATATACATCGGTTTGTCGCTTTCAAAGTTTACAAAATGCAACGGTTTGTCGACGGCCCACTCATCACATGTTGGATAACGATTACTATCGCTGCAGAACGGTGTGCATTCCAATTGCATTCAGTGAAATTTCGATGGAGAACCCTTTGCGTTGCCATGATGAAAATTCCACCTATTTTGTGCCGGCGACGGGATTCGATTTGATGTTAAAACCCTCTGATTCTGAAAATATCTATGTAATATATGGTACGAATAGGGGCAATGACATGTTGAAGATATAGAATATAACATTTTAAAGTGATATTGGCAGCAAGTTATGGATTTTTCCATATCTTTCTGATCGAACGAAGAAAACATAACAGTTATTTATCTGCACTTGTATGCCCAAACAGACGCCCCTTTCTAATAGATTTCGTTGCGAGTTTCTGGTGGAGATATTTTGAGTTTGTTTACATTACCGCCATTCTCGGTGCTTTGTATACCGTGACGCAGTGCGATTCCAGCTTACTCGTGTATGTTCGAGCCAATCGAGCGTGAACTAGGTTAAGTCAGAGGTAACTCTGAGTGGCGCACAAAACAAAAAAAAAAGCGGCTGCTAGTACTGTCAAATGCTTGATTTATCCATTTGATCAAGCAAAGTTCGTTTTGCAACCTATTATTCTGAGACCACTGGCATATATGTAATTGATTTGGAAAAAATAGTTTTCCTGCCAACATCACTTTAAAGGCATAATCATTTAACACCCATAAAATCGTCATCAGTTTGCTTGTATAATTCATAAGATCAATCGCAACAAAACACTATCGAGGTGAATCTATTTAGTTCCTCGTCAATGTGATGTTGCTACATTGTAGACATGAGGCTAACATCTCCAGCACTACCGGAGGTCATATTCCTTTCAATGTTGGTACGTGGAGCATTTAGCACCAATTACGCCCCTTGCAAACTATTCGAGCCTGTATAGTTGTCGCAGGGCACTGACTTGACAGAAGCGTCACTTTGTGTTCGCGTGATCGGCTGAAGCAACATCAATGCTTGATTGAGTCGCTCTTCCTCATGAAAGAGCCACATCACACAGAAGCAGTCCACCGTAATTCCTAAAATGTGTTTGAGGCTCGGATATCAACCGTCTCAGGCATGTTTCTCACGCATGGTCTAGTATTTAATCATTCTCCAAGACTGGCGTTCTTCTGGTCATGCAACGTGAAAAAGAGTATGGGTAACATTATCTAAGATTATATCGCATCACATATTCCTACTGCAAGCGAATTGTCCCCTTCCCATCATACATCCATTTGAGTAGTTGAACGGGCATACAAAACCCCGTGCTAGATTATGTTACATTTATGTAACAGAATGCGAATACAATCGCACCAGCGAGATGGGAATAACCATAAAGTTCTATCTGCAGTCGTATTTATTAATTACTTCATCCGTCCTGTGATGTTTTTTTTTTTCAACGGCTGTATTTAACAAGATTCGCTAACATGTTCAACGAATAACCACTGCTGATTGACAATTCAACGTAATGGATTCATCAGTATGAGAAACCATTCAAAGATATCATGGGATCCGGGTAGTGGAGCGCAGGTGGCGTGTCTTAGCAACCTTTCACACACACACAAACGTTCGTCCAGATCCATCAAATCGAAAACTGTCAGTACAGTACTAACCTTGAGCCTAGATGGTCACGGGGTGCGATGTCAAGGTAGTGTCGATGATAGTCTAGTTGGCTCCAGAACTGGAAACAGAAGAGCGAAATAACATATAACACACATCACAAAACGATCACTAGTCCAGGTAGATTGTGCTGCTCGTTTTTGTATACTCCATTTGGAACATTGGATGAGCAGTATCAAGCAGCAGCACATTTCGGCACAATTATTATAGATAATTTTGAGTAGGGGAGAGCGGGGCTAGTTGTAACAGTGGCTGTTCCCATCAAAATAGTGGTGTGGCTGCCATTCACCAGGTGTCACCATGTCCCTCACGTCGGGGTAGTGGTGTTGACTTTGATCCCATCCCACATTTCCTCATTATTGTTCTAAAATGTCTGGTAGGACATATGTTGCTGGTTGAAGTAATTTTTCAAAATTCACTGGAACTTGACCTACAAATCAGGCAAGTGTTTATGTCAAACATGATTAGTTGTTTGCATGGACCTTGAAGGCACACTTTCATGATCCAAAACTGTCTGTCTAAAATATTCATAAACTGTCAAGATATGATACCTTTCCCTCAATTTGGTTGGTGGGGGTAAGATGTAACATAAGGCTGGGGGCAAGTTGTAACAGTGTTACAATGTGCCCTATGTTACAACTTGCCCCTGCTACTATTAACTCCATACACCTTACTGACTATCGAACATTACGGTATGTACCTGATGTGGCATGCTGTCTCCATCTACATGATGAGCCACCAGCTAGTTAAAAAAAGTTAGTTAGAACTACCGTTTGCCTCCCTAACGGGCGCCTGGCATCAGGGCTTATAGGATAGTAATCGGGGTAAACCTGTGCAGAGAACGAAGTGTCTCATAAGCCTGAATTTCGGCAAGCCATTTTAATGGTGGTGACACTGTAATAAAAAAACCACTTTACTTCAAATCTAACTAGACGTCAAAGCCTAAAGATGCCTTGGAGGCATTTCGGTGTGATGACTACCGGCAATTTATAATATATACTAGATATCGACGAAAATGAAAAATGTCGACTCAGCAAAAAAATTTAAGGTAAAGGTCAAAGTTCATCCATAATACCCCTTAGACATGTTTGTCTAGGGCGACGAGTCTCGAAATAACGCCCGTTTCGCTCTACGACGCACCGTTTCCGAGATATGCAGGAAACCTCAAGGATGACTGGGCGAAAACTCTTCCGACCTCTAGGTCAAAGGTCGTTTCACGGATTGATCCCAAAATTAATAGGGTTCTTTCCTGTTGGTATATGAACCTCCATACAAAGTTCTACAGCCATTGCCTGAATAGTTTTTGAGTTATCGCGCGGAAACAAAGTCCAAAAAATTACCTCGATTTCATCCTCACGGACCTCACGGACCTCGGATCCAGCATCAAAACTATACCGCACATCTACATAATATGTATGAACAGTGGTGAAAATTTCAAGTCGATCCGTCGAGGCGTTCTCGAGTTATCGCGCGGAAATGAAAAAAAAGCTGAAAAAAAAGCTGAAGAAAAAAAAAAAAAAAGAAAAGAAGAAGAATTCTGACAAAACCATAAAGGCATTTCTGCCGAAATGCCTTAACTCCTAAGAACAGTGTGAAAGGTCAAACATCTCAATTTTATGGTTACCAATGTGAAGGTCACATAATACTCCCTGTTAGTGCTCTATCTGAAAGTGGTGAGAAATCTATGACCTCTAGAAAATTACTAGGCTCTTTCAATTTATTCCAATTTTTCAAAAATGTTTACCCAGATAATCATTAAAATCCATCTGGTCCCCATGAAAATCAATAGGTGATCAGTCGTAACCCAAGAAAACCTGACCATTCAACAATGTTCACAATTACAAATTGTGAGCCATAACGCGATTACGTCAAAACTCTGTAAATGCCACTACGTAGAAAACATTGGCCAAACCATTGTATGTCCGACCTATCGTTCGGAGGTAACTTATGCACGTGGACACCTCAGCTAGTTTCAACCCTGATAATAGAATAAATATTCGTCCAGGCTGAGACCATCCAGTATGGTCTCTAGGGTGAATGATGATCAGACGAGGAGACGTGCATGTATGCACAGATGACTAACTGCATGTGGCGACTTCTTCCATGCACTGTTCCTTCAGTTCCTCCATTGTATCTTCTGCGAGTGGTGGCTTTTATGTCAAGATTCTTCTGCAAATGGTTCTTCTGCAAACCCACTCTGAGTCTGATATTTATAGATTGCTACAATGATGCATTCATGTTACAACGTTCCTCCATGTGTTACAAATTACCCCTCATGTTGTTACAACTTACCCACAGACGGGGTATGTTGTAACATTCTGAGTCAGATAGTTCAGTGTGATTTTATCACAGATGAGTAATGATTGACCCCTTCAGTCCATGGGCAATACATACTCGACTCGAGTCTTCTTTACACAACAAGTCCTACATTGATGTCTCTGCTTGTACTCCTACAACTCCCAAAATTTTCAAAAATGTTACAACTAACCCCGCTCTCCCCTACCGCTTTGTGTTATGGTTAGGAACATACGTTCAGCAAAGATGTACACAATGAAACTGTACCTCAAACATGACAAACATTTAGTCTGCACTAACGTAGCTCAGCATAAACCGTAAATACCTCTAAAAAGTCAAAACCCTCTATAAACCCTCTCGAAACCCGTACATTGCTACCACGAAGGAGGGAAAGATACTCCTCACCCAAAATGAAACATGATCCAAGAGATTTTTGCGTAGCCTGATCGTAAATAGTGGTGCCTTTATTCAGTGCCTCCTCTCTGAATTCTCACTCCGTCTCAAACATTATCTCTTCATTGACGCCCTGTCACTACTTTCCAAGTGTAATTTGAGATCATGATCTCGATTTTCCGAATCACTGAATAGCTAATTACAAAGCAAATGTAGGAATGATCAGAGTTTGAATTAGGTTCCAGCCAATTTCGCTTGCTACGTTTTCTCCCGACCTTCACGATACGTAATCGACAGCGTGACAAATGGTTTATCACCGACCAAGTGGTGGTTTCTTGACGGCCATGGGCATTTTATCGACGGCCGACGGTGGTTTGTCGCCGGTCAAAATGAGGTAGGTATGATTTTGTGACTCATCAGAGGTGTATATCTTGCTATACAGCCTTGTTACACAATAAAAACTTCAGATAATAAACATAAGCAGTCATTCAAACACTAATAACCATGAAACCTCAATTATGGCTGTATACCAAGTATAGCATAAGATTTGGGCTACAAGACTCCACTATCAGTAATTTAGCATTGTATGTTGTAAACCCCTTGATTCAATCCCCCAGAGTGACGGAAGTTATTTATATTAATTTTACAATGCCATACCGACAGAAATCCCTGATCTACTCTGCGTCAAGGCAAAGTTATTAAGGTTTACAAAATACAACGGTTTGTCGTCGGCCCACTCTTCACACGTTCGACCACGAATACCATCGCTGTAAAATGGTGTGCATTCCGATTGCATTTGATGCAACCACTGTCAGTGCTCTGGCACATTGCGCCAGACAGTGTACAGCCCGTTTTACGTAGCTATAAACTGAGTACTGACTTCACATATGTGGGGCAAGAGCCGATAAAATGTGATGAATATTTAGAACAAATTTCTCTCAAGATATATGCCTGTTCGTGTTATCAGTTACAACCTACACGTTGTGCCGTATTATAATGGTTACAAGTAATCTACAGTGAAGAGAACTATTTTTTTGGCCAGCTGATATATGTTGGGATGGGAAAGTTTATGTGATTAATAACCTTACTTTATTGGATTAGGTTACTCATTATTATTCATATAATACACAAAGAAGAACATATCTATAGATGTATATCCGAGCACAGACATTCAATGGTTTTAATGTTGCCCAATGTTTTGGATCAAGATGATAGTTTATGCGTCTACTTGGGTGTAAAAAAATATTCGTCATCACATTTTATCACTTTTATATCGTAAATAGAAGTTGGCAACCTTTGTTAACTGTTCTGCCAACATCAGAAATTTAGCTCAATATTTTTGTTGCTCTACTGTATGCGTATGTATTACGGTGAATCAACAAATATCGCAAGGCTCTCACGATATTTGCGTTTATTCACAAGATTAAAATTTGAAACCTCATGGAAACAATCAGAAATATTATTTTTGAAAGTGCTGTGATCCTTTTGTTGAGATCAATATATTTAACAAATGATAGCAGGACCGGACCCACTAATGCCTACCCTCCGTGGGTCTGTTTTTACCCAAACTTAGAAGACCAACGCGACTCCCTGGCCAATGACATGTTAAAGTACTTAAACAGCCATTCACACACGATGAGGCTAAACATCCACGAAGACTCGAGAAAGATCGATCCCGGTCAGACCAGATACCATCTTAGTGATCATGAAATCTAAATCCAAGACATCACACCAGATATAGGTCATTTCAGCTCAGCCTGTGGACCTCCACAACATGGTCAGTATATGGATGTGAAACAAACCACAAGACAGCTCAAATGTGTCTTGATATGCAGTGCCCCCTAACGATCAGGATTGTTTCATTGTAACTATTGATGTATTACCGAGTACATGTGTTGCATCAGAATGACAACAGTAAGTGATGTATTATACTTGCGGCAGTCAATAATAGCTGACACACACTATGCTTCACGTTATCTATTTTGTTTTTATTTGGTAAGAACTGAAAATATGGTAAAGCTGAAGTATATCAGCAAAGCTGATGTACTCTTTGAACCCGCTGTGCAAACATTGCAGCTGATTATCCTAGTGAGGCACTGCGTAATGATTCATGGCAATATTATTGATATTGATGTCTATCTAGTATTGTAACTACATTTGAATTCGGTGTGTACATCATGAGGTTTGTATCTTTTGGGACACCCTTCAGTCCTGAAGTTGTGACTGACATCCAAAATTACAACATGCATCATGAAATGAGATATGATGGTGTGTAGAGCACTTGACAACCTTGCATACACTGATTCCCCCGGGTTAGGTGATTGATGGAATGGACCTTGACTTGACTCAGGACGTCCAATGAATGTGATAGCAAGGTTGCTTACAGGAACGACAGTAGTGCCAATGTGATTGCGAGAGACGTATCACCATCAATATCCCCCTTGGATCTCAATGTCATGAGAGATTGAGAAAAAATGAGACAGTACAGATCAGTAATTATGTAGGTCAAAGCTAATGCCAACAAAGTTGTTTCCGCACTGCATATACACGTATATAGACATCTTCATCAAAATAGTTCAAGGAATATCTGTAACCAGAAATAACGAGTTTCTGCTGTAACTCAGCATTCAATCATGAGATGATGTCCCATTAATCAAAGTCCTTTTAATTCTCTGGAGAGTGACCTTCCTCGTCAGTTTCCAGGCAACAAAAATCACTATATCATGATGGGCTGACAAAACCAGGTCGACAAATGTGTCAATGCTGTCAAGGACGTATATCGTGTGTGGTTGAAGTTGTGATAATGTCATCCGTCTGCCCATTTGGAGTGGTCGTGTCAACATACTGATTGGGCATAGATTTGAGTTTAAAAGTGGCATAATCGGTTTTTAGTTTTCCAGCTGAAAGTAATCAATAGCTGTCCCTACAGCAGCTGTACAGCATAAAAGTTTCAATGTGCACACAAGTGTGGCTGAATTTGATATTGAAAATCGTATTTTTATAATAGTTTCGCACAGAACAGTTCCCATGCAGTGCAAAGATAAAAACAATAGCTAAAAAATATAGAAAAATACATGGTCCAATCAATTGAAACTCGAGTACATATGGTATAATATAGTGATGAAGCCCAAATATTCAGTTTGATCACTTTGTGTTGCAAATAAGGACAATATAGGGAAATTCATGTCTTTGTTAATGTTAGTGCAGATGTAAACAATTCGTTCACATAATGTATTATTCCGGTATATTCAAACTCCACTGTAGGTTCATGCAGACGTATTTTGGAAAAAAAGAAACAGATTATCCCACTTTAATTTGTCCAGTGCCTCCTATCAAGAACTCTTATTTGTCACTTTAATTTGTCCAGTGTCTCCTATCAAGAACTCGTACACAAGTTAAGAAATTACATAAAAACTTATAATAGGTAGATACACTAAATATGCAGAGAAATTGTTTGTGAAAATGTTCAACACTTTAGGAATTTGTGGTGTTGACATCCACTGAGGTATCTCATTCCGGGCAGGACAAAGTGATTTCATGCTCTGGTTATTTGGGGTTTATGTTATCTTGGTGCCTTCGAATTTGATACCATCATCAAGGATATGCCCGTTCGTTGTTAATTTTTTTTTTCCAAACTTTCAATTTGGCATAAAAATTTTCACTGATGTATATGCAATGTAATTTACTTCCTTTTAGTATGCAACAAAAAATACTAATGAAGGAACACAGTATCTATCTATCTATAACACAGTATATATCTATATCTATAAAGTATAGTCTTCTACTAAGGCTGCACATGGGCAACCAGCGAAACAATGCAATGCTTAGACAAGAACATCAGCCTTTCCCGTCATTTATCATGTCAATTAAGCTTCCTGTAGGTAATGCCCAGATTATTTACAGCGTGTTGATTAGGGACAAACTAACATTACCAGAATATTTGCAGAACAGAATGAGAGAACCAGTTGGGTGTCTGAAGTCTAAACACTACTGATTTCTGCTTGATATTGTAGCCTACAATCTTGGTTATTTCAGGTTAGAATGCTATGCTTGGAACAGTCATACGTTGGATGTAAGTTTTCTTTCAATATCTTATCATGAATGTTATCTGGTAGTATCTTGAGACAGGTGGAACGTTATACATCATATAAATAAGGATGATGTCACTCAATAATTCAGCTTGATATGTTGACCGATACCCAACCTCCTCTGGAAACCTAGTAAATTCATCAACAATCAATCAAAATGATCATGTCTAGTAACTGGCTACTAGTTAAAATAATTATTTTCCGTGCCTTATCATATTATTCAGTCATACGTTCGACTGTGAACCGATACGTCTGACTGTGAACGAAATCTAATATTGCAAAAATACTTGCATTTGTTGGTATATCCAACAATCCATTATTCAGTTTGCATTGACCTTCTAGCCGTTTCAATACGTGGATTAAAACATCTGTTTGCAGAGTTCCACAAACAGCTGCCAATACTACACCAGCCTTGAAATGCCAGGGTTGTTTTTGTCCATCATTGTGGTGATTTGACACTTGAAGGTTCTTGGTCAAGCTGAGCAAGCAATTGTAATTCATTGGCCATTTTTGCCGAAACAATAGTACAAATGATTTTTCACCAAGGACGACAATATCTATCAGTAAAAGCGTCCTGGTATCAATATTAACTGCAAACATATTGTCTCATTGGAAACAAAACAAAACACTTGATCAGTGATCAATAACCGCAGCTATATACCAACATCATTAATGCCAGAAGCTATGACCAACTATGAACAGATTTAGAATTCAAATGACTCATTTTCACATGAGTAGTCTTGTATGTAAATGATATTCACATCCAATCAGGTTATCGTAATGTTCAGAAAAAATAATTCTATAAAATAATTATCATTATGATTTGTGCTTACCCTGGTCATATGAACACAGTATCATTCGTGGAAGAGCCCTGGACTCAACAAAGAAAACCTAGGAAAATCATTGTCTGGTGTTCTCGGGAAACTTTGGTCTCTACTTGAAAGGTCAGAATCGATTTGTATGTTATACGGATCCGAATTTCGAACATCTATTGAGTATCTATTCAGTACATTTGAAGTTATCTTTTCAAAGTTAATTAAAGGTTATCATGAATGTCCTTTCCATAAAAACATAGGTCACATATTATGTCACAACTTACTGATGCTATGATACTTCAATAGCACTTTAGATGGAATCAGTTGAAAGATTATGCATTCCATCATCTGATGAAATATTGTTCGAAATCCCAATGTGTGCTGACTGATGAGAAGTACTGGAAATTCGTTCATAATTAATGTGAGAAACCATTTAGGAATATCACGGGGTTCTGCTTGTGAAGGGCGGGTGGCATGTCATAGTAACCTTTCAATTTTCAGAGTAGAAAACAATAAAAAATTGTCAATACAGTACTATCCTTGAGCCCAGATTGAAATGCACTGTCAATGTACTATTGAGATTTCAGTATTAGGTATTGGGTGGAGCAAATATTATCTGTTCCCAATCATCTATAATGTGTACTGATTATTATAAGAAATGTTCTAGTTTATCTTTTGGAGCATACCACAAATATGTGCACATTAGCTACAATGCATATTACCATGAACATATGGTCTGTAGTAAAATAATTCGCCATATACCCAAATTTACGCAAATTGACACGTACCACATTGCAATTCAAACACTCTAATATTACCACAGAGGAGGAAATGATTCTTCGCAGACAAGAGAACCATGTTCCAGAGAGTTTGCATCGCCTGATCATAAGAGCTGACCCCATTCATGTGCCTCTTCTCTGTATTCTCACTCCGTCTCAACTATTATCTCCTCACTGACGCCCTGTCACTACCTTCCAAATGTAATTTGAGATCATGATCTGGATTTTCCAACTCACTGAATGGCTAAATTACATAGCAGCGTGAACAGATGACCAAGGTGTCGAATTGGGTTACAACCAATCTTGCTTGCTACCTTTCCTCAAGACCTTGAGAAAATCGAATATTATTTCAGAATAGATTTCTGCTTTGAAAATTATTGTCCTCTATATCTGTCACTGACAGCGCATCACTATCACTATAGTATTTTTATCATCATTCTCGCGTTGTCATCAGTGTTGTTGCTTTTGTACACGATGAAACGTGCTTGAAGAACAATAAAATGAAGAGCATGCATGGAAATATACTAAAATATACCAATATTGATGCTAGAGTCGTTAATCAAACGCTTTGGGAGACAGACCCCACGGTTCCAGTTTCCAGGCGACGAATATCACTAAATTCTGATGGGAACTAGGCTGACAAATGTGCCACTGTCTATGAAACTGTGTCAGGTGAGTTTACTCTTTGTGTCAACTCTTTTAGATGTATGCCAGCGTTCCAATATTACCAAGGATATCCTCTCATCTATTATTTTATATGCCTCTGGCAGTGCATATGCAGATCATGTTATATATTCCTGATGGCACGCATTATTATAATGTCAATACAAACTGACAAGGGTGGTTGAAATGCAGCGATTCAATAATTATTCACAACTAGCCTGCACTTACACACCAATCGTGTTCAGAATAAAATCTATTAGATCTGTCAGCTACATGTATATAAACACATTCATCCAAGGAGCGACTGACTGAACATAGAACCGAGTATCGTTTATCGTTAGAAAAAGAGTCAATGGCGAAAGTAACAATAGGAGTACACAGGAATCTAAAAATAGCTTTGTAGTTTTCGGAACAGAACTAGCTAAACCATAATTTAATAACTATATTCACATTAACCAATCTCATTCAATAACACACTGGGCCAAACTGTGTGCAGCCTATTTTATAGAACAATGAACTAGGTACCGACACCACATAAGTGGGACAAGACATCAAGAGCCCATAAAATGCAATGAATATTCAGCACATATATCTCTCAAGATATCTGTCAGTTCCAGTTACGTTACAACCTACACACTGTGCCGCAAAAAAAGGCTATGAAATACCTAACTACGCAAGCAGCCATTCATGCACGATGAGGCTGAACGTCCATGAGGACTCGAAAACGATCGATTACGGCCAGACCGGATAGGGTCTTAAGCACCATGGGTAATCTGAATCCAATCATTTCGGCCCAGTCTGTGGACCCTCACATTCATCGTCAGTATATGGATATGAAACAAATCACAAGACAACTGAAATGTGTCATGATATGTATTGTACCCTCAACACAACTTAGGGTTGTGTCATTGTAATAACGAATGTATTGACAATTACATGTCTTGCATCAGACTGACAATACTAAACGATGTATTATACTTGCAACGGTCGAACTGATGAACATGGTAAGAACTAATGAACATTGTGTTCTTCAGTGCAAAGCTGGTGAACTCATTGAACCCATCGTGCAAATGAAGCTGTTCATCCCAGTGAGGCACAACGTGATGATTTATGCCACTATTATTGATCTTGATGTCTATCTAGTATAATTGTAACGATATTCCCAATTTTTAATACCTACTTATGTAGATGATATAAGAACTAAGCATATGTAACAAATTCAAACCTGTAGTCAATTGTTGGGTAAAAAATTGACGAAACTTGATCCATATCTCGCATATATGAAAATGTGACATACACACACAAAATACAAGAAAGATTATACAACTGTTTTCTGTTTAACGTAGTACGCTACAAACAGGGAGGTAATGAATTGTCAAAATTTAAAAGTCATATCTTGAATATTATCTCTTCAAAATAACATATTTTATAGAGTAACTGATCAGCATTCTAATACTGAAAAGAAAATAGGGGGTCACCATGCTGGTTTCTTCGACATATTCGATCAAAAATCACAAACTTTTACTAAAATCACTCAATTTTAGTATTTTACACATTTTTTGCCCATTTTCACATCTTGCATCTTGTTTTCCAAGAGAACGGATACGGTGACCCCCTATTTTCTTTTCAGTTTTAGGATGCTGATCAGTTACTCTATAGAATATGTCATTTTGAAGCTCTAGATTTTGTTAATACAGTCATTATTTTGAAAAACTCTTTGACCCCCTCCCCTCACTGTTTGGAGCGGACTACCTTAATGGATGTACCAACTATAATTAAATTTTTGGTGTACATCGGGAGGTTGGTAACTTTTGAGACTCCCTTTAGTCGAGAAGGTCTGACTGACATCCAAACTTTCGAGATGTATCATAAAATGAGATATGATGGTGTGTAGAGCACTTGACAACCTTGCATACACTCATTCCCCCTGGTTAGGTGATTGATGGAATGAAACTTGACTTGACCCATGATGTCCAAAGAAAGTGATGGCAAGGTTGCTGACAGGAAAAAAAGTAGTGCCAATGTGATTGAGATAGACGTATCACCACCAATATCCTGTTTGGGTCTCAAGTCAACAAGGGAATGTCATGAGAGATTGAGAAATAATGAGACAGTACAAAACAGCATCTAGTTGGATCAGCATGCCACAAAGCTGCTTCGGCACGGCATATACACGTATGTAGACGACATGTTGACAGACCCAATGTCCGAGGAATATATGTAACCCCAACCCATAGGTTTCTGCTGTAACTCAGCATTCAATCATGAGATGTCCCATTAATCAAAGTTCCTTTGATTCTCTGGAGAGTGGCATTCCTCCTCAGTTTCCTGGCAACGAAGATCACTATATGCTGATGAAAACTGGGTCGACAAATGTGTCATTACTGTCAAAAGACGTATGTCACGTGTGGTTGAAGTTGTGACAATGTCATCCATCTTCCCATTTGGAGTGGTTATGTCAATATACTGATTGGGCATAGATTTGAATCTTTAGTGTGTTCACTATCTTCTGTCGAGAACTCGTACAGAAGTTAAGAAATTATATCGAAATATAAAAAAATGAGTAGACGCACATAATAGGTAGATAAGTCTGTTCATGTGATTTCTGGTTTGTTCATGTGATTTCTGCCTGCGCGATATATATGATGACATCATGAATGATTTCAACACATTTGGAATAAATCTATGTGGTATTCCACTGAGGTATTCTAGCAGGATAAACTGATTTCATGTGATATTTGACTGTTCATGATGTGTTGGTGCCTTCGACTTTGATAGCATCATGAAAATATGCCGGATTGTCGTTTAATCTTTTTCAAATTGGCACACAAATTCTCGCTCATGCTTATGCATATGCAATGCAGTTAACCTTCTTTTAATATGTACCAAAAATAGCAACGAAGGAGTAAAGAACCCATAATGTGAAAGTATAGTGTTCCATATTGACAACCAGCATAGCCATGCTATGCTTAAACAAACATATCAACCTTTCCATTCATTTACCATGTCAATTAAAATTACCTTCCTGCCAAGGTAATGCCGAGGTTATATACAGCGTGTTGATAAGGGACAAACTAACCTTGCCAGAACGTTTGCAGAACAGAAGAGCAATCAGTTGTGTAAAGTCTAAATACTCAGTTGCTTTCTGCTTAATATTGTAGCCTACAATCTTGGTTATTTCAGGTTAGAATGCTACGTTTCAGAGCAAACATAGGATACATGGAGCATATGTAGGATTTCTGTCAACATCATATCATGATTCCACTCTCTTTTGATGGTATCGTGAAAGATGGAACGTTATACATCGAAAAATTGAAGTGTTGTCACTCATTGATTCTGTTTGATATGTTGACCGATACCCAACCTTCTCTGGAAAGCAAGTAAATTCATCAATAATCCATCAGACTTTTTGAAGAATGTTCATGTCTATTGATTGAATACCAGTTAACCTTTTCGCTATTGATAAATGCCTCAGCCTCCATACTGAGCCAAAGCGTGTATGAATTCATAGGATATCTGTTCATTTGATTATTCTTATTTAGAGATGTTTCAGAATAATTATTTGTGGAAATAAGGTCATATTATAGCGTGCTATTTCTCTAATATCAGTATTCTTTTCAACCCTGTGCCATTGGTTACCTTGGAACCAAAAATGAAATTCTAGGGACCACACAAATAGCTGTTTCTATTCCCTCTACCATAAAGCCATTCTCGAATTGGTAATGCCTGAGTACTTGTAGTCTTCTTTTATATGTTACGAAGTGAATCTCGTGTGTTTTGATAGTGTTCACAGCATGTGAATATCTTGATTAGTCATGAAGATATTAAAGTTTTAGTGAATATTGTCCGTAGTCCGATCCATTGTAATCAGTACTTGTGATGTCACAAGGTTAACGGCAGGTTAATTATCCAATTAACTGAACAGTCAATTCAGCTTTCGAATTTTAATCAATGGCAAAATGTATGTGCTAGTTTAGCGTGTAGGTTCATTTTTGGTCAAATATAACATTAAGAACAATCAGTCAATTATTGGTAGTCAAACCTATGGTTACACAGCGTAATCATCAGTATAGCAGCAGGGGTGTGGCATGAGTAGTGAAAAGGTTCAAGTATTTAATTTTTCATGCCTTATCATATTGTTGATTCATACGTTTGACTGTGAGCAGAATCTACTATTACAAAAATAGTTGCATTTCTGAGGATATCTAACAAACCATAAGTCAGTTTGCATTGATCTTCGAGCTGTTTTAATACAGGGATTAATACATATGTTCCACAAACAGCTGACATCACAAAACCAGCCTTGAAATGTCAGGGTTGTTTTTGTCCATCATTGCAGCAATTCAACACTTGAAAATTATAGCTCAAGTTAATCAAGCAATTATAATTCAATGGTGGTTTTTGCCCAAACTATAGTACAAATGATTTTGTCACCAATGACCACCATGCCTATCAAGAAAAGCAGCTTAGAATCAATATTGAAAGGTAAAGAGGGAAAACGATCTGGCGCATTGGAGTGAAAAGCTCATTTTAACATTGACACTAAACGACGACCTGTATCTATCCTTGATGTTTGGAATTCTGTTCTACAATTGATACCACAGATTGTCTTTTTGTACCACAGTATAACGTTACACTCATGAAAATCTACAAACGTATTGTAACTGAAACAAATACATCACATTTACAAACCACAAACGACACATTGCCTCATTGGAGACGAAAGCGCCTGATCAGTGAACAATCAACACATAACTGTAGTTATATAACATACTAGGAGCTATGACCAACTATAAAACAGATTCAATTTTTATATAGTTATTCTTGTATGTAAATGACGTGCACATTCAAGTAATGCAAATGTTCAGTAGAATAGTTCGTAAAAATATTCATGATTTGTAATTATCCTGGTCAATCGAACACAACACTATCCATAAAAGGCCCCTGGACAATGAAAACCTAGGAAAATCAATGTCCAGCGTTCTCTGAAAGTTTTGTCCAGGTTTCTACTTGCGAGGTGACAGTCGCTTTGTATGTCACATGGACCTGAGTTCAAGACATCTATTCGATAGCCACTTACATGTACATTTAAATGCTTCTTTTAAAGTTAATTTTAAAATTAACTTTCATGTCCTTTACATATAGTTATATTCCACACATGTCAAAATATATTCATTTTATGATACTTCAATAACATATATATAATCAGCTTTAGTATACTAATTTTATACCCAACGATGTTTGTGTAATATTTCATATGTTGAATGTATAGTTGTGCATAGAAATCGTCAAAAAATGAAATGTCAAATGCTCATTTGTGACAATTCATACTATAGAGATCAGTCATTGCATCAATAACTTCTTATCTTGCTTGGCTTAATACAACAGCTATCCGTCTCCGCAACATGATTCTAATCACCTTTTTGTATGATGTTTGACGTCAGACGTGCTGTCCAACATAATACATTCGGCGAATGTGGCCACACGCTCAACATTTGATAGCAACCCACCAAATTAGTTCCCATTCGCACCACGTACTTTCTGTCGTGGTAAATCTCATGAATGCAATCGTTTTGTCTTATGTGACCCAAATGACCAATTCTTTACTAACTTCTCTAAACAACTTATATGTGTTGTAGTTTCTTTTTACAAACAATTTAAACTTCAGATGTGGAGTATGGTGTCAAAATGTGACTATATCGTCACCAAATTTCATATCTGGAATCAATACTAAAAGTCCTTCATTTATATATTCGTGCATGAAATATGGCAGTGAAATGCAACACCCACAAAGGAGCATTGGGACCATTCTATTCACGTCATTTGAAAATGACGTACCTCTGGAGATTCAACTGCAGCAATAAACGGATGCCCTCAACTCACAAGGTTCCTCGTTTGCATTGCCTTCAGCTGTATGCACATGATGTGTTATTGGTTCGTATTTTATTGCAATATTTGACAATACCCCTCTACTGAATGGTCCGTTCAGCCTGCCGAAAGTTATATTGAGATGCAGATCACCATATATGTTGAAAGGAATATTATCATAACATGGAATCGAACATTTTATGGCCTTAACCATTTAACATCCATAAAATCGCCATCTGTTTGGATGTTCAGTTCGAAAGGTCTATCGCATCAAATTATCAGAGTGACTCTATGTGAGATTAGTGTGTTACTAGACTGTGGACATAGGACTGACATCTCCAGCACTACCAGAAAAGGTCATATGCCTTTCGGAGTTGATACATGGAGCATTTAGCACCAGTTACGCCCTCACAAACTGGTCAAGCCTGTATAATTGTCACAGAATATTGATTTGTGTTTGCGTGAACGGCTGAAGCCACATAAATGCTTGATTGAGTCGCTGTTAATTTCTCATGAAAGAGCCACATCGCACATAAGCAGTCCACCATAGTTCCTGAAATGTGTTTGAGGCTTGAATGTCAATCATATCAGGGGAGTTTCTCGCGCGTGAACTAGTGCTTAATATCCGCCATTTTCCAGGACCAGCATTCGTTTTATTTTTCGTTCACGTTTGGGTAACATTATACGTGATGAGATCGCATCGCATCCTACCGCAAGCAAATTGTCCCCTCCCTGTCATCCATCCATTTGAGCAGTTTGACAGGCATACAAAACCCCATCCAAGATGATGTTACAGATAACATTTTTGTAACAGAATGTGGATTCAATTGCGTCCGCAAGATGCGTGAAATCGGAAACACCCATAAACCTTTGCGTTTAGTCGGATTTAATAATGACATCTCCCATCCGGTAGAGTTTTTATGAATGGCTGTATTTAACAAGATACGCTCACAAGTTTTATGAATAACTGCTGACGACTGCAAAGTCCTGGTAATGAGTTCTTAATCGATATGAGAAATCTTCCAGAAATATCACGGTATTCTGTTTGTGAAGGGCAGGTGGCAGGTGTCGTAGTAACCTCTCAATTTTCAGAGTAGACAACAATAACAAAAACTATCGGTACAGTACTAACATTGAGCCCAGATTAAAATGCGTTGTCAGTGTAGTATTAATAACGCAGTTGATTTCAGAACTGAAAACGGAGTAAAAAATACATATATAACACACATAACAAAACAAGAATATGTACGCTGTGCTGCTCGTTCTTCTATATCCAACAAGGGAAAGAGAATTAGGTCAAGCAAATGCTATCTGTTCAGCATCATCTATAATGTGTATTGATTATTTTGATAAATGTTCTATTTTATGTATAGAAGCATACAACAAATTAGCGCAGATTAACATATTACCCTGAACATGTAAAACATTGTTCTACAAAAACACAATTCATATACACAAATTCACACGTGTCCTCTGTAACTTCAACCCGTCACTGCTACCAGAAATAAAGTCTCTTCTCATCCAAGAGTAGCATTTTGCCTCGCCTGATCATAAAAATAACCCCATTCATGCGTCTCCTCCCTGTATCCGTATGAACTATTATCTCCTCATTGACGCCCTGTCACTACCTTCCAAATGTAATTTGAGATCATGATCTGGATTTTCCAACTCACTGAATGGCTAAATTACATAGCAGCGTGAACAGATGACCAAGGTGTCGAATTGGGTTACAACCAATCTTGCTTGCTACCTTTCCTCAAGACCTTGAGAAAATCGAATATTATTTCAGAATAGATTTCTGCTTTGACATTTATCGTCCTCTATATCTGTCACCGACACCGCATCACTATCATTAGTGTTTTTGTCATCATTCTCGCGTTGTCATCAGTGTTGTTGCTTTTGTACACGATGAGACGTGCTTGAAGAACAATAAAGTGAAGAGCATGCATGGAAATATACTAAAATATATCAATTTAGATGCTAGAGTCGTTAATCAAATGCTTTGGGAGCCAGACCCCACGGTTTCAGTTTCCAGGCGACGAATATCACTAAATTCTGATGAGAACTAGGCTGACAAATGTGCCACTGTCTATGAAACTGTGTCAGGTGAGTTTACTCTTTGTGTCAACTCTTTTAGATGGATGCCACCGTTCCAATATTACAATGGATATTCTCATGTATTATTTTATATGCCTCTGGCAGTGCATAAGCAGATCATGTTATATATTCCTGATGGCACATTGTTATATTGTCAACAAACTGACAAGGGTGGTTGAAATGCAGTGATTCAATAATCATTCATTATTCACTAGCCTGCACTTACACACCAATCGTGTTCAGAATAAAATCTATTAGATCTGTCAGCTACATGTATATAAACACATTCATCCAAGGCGCGACTGACAGAACAAAGAATCGACTATCGTTCATCGTTAGAAAACGAGTCAATGGCAAAAGAAACAATAGGAGCACACAGGAATCTAAAAATAGCTTTGTAGTTTTCGGAATAGAACCAGCTAGACCATAATTTAATAACTATATTAACCAATCTCATTCAATAACACACTGGGTCAAACTGTGTGCAGCCTATTTTATAAAACAATGAACTAGGTACCGACACCACATAAGTGGGACAAGAGATCAAGAGCCCATAAAATGCAATGAATATTCAGCACATATATCTCTCAAGATATCTGTCAGTTCGAATTACATTACAACCTACACATTTTGCCGCAATAAAATGACTATGAAATACCAAACTACTCAAGCAGCCATTCATGCACGATGAGGCTGAACGTCCATGAGGACTCGAAAGCGATCGATTACGGCCAGACCGGATAGTGTCTTAATCACCATGGGTAATCTGAATCCAATCAATTCGGCCTAGTCTGTGGACCCTCACATTCATCGTCAGTATATGTATATGAAACAAACCACAGGACAACTGAAATGTGTCATGGCATGTAATGTACCCTTAACACAACTTAGAACTGTGTCATTGTAATAACGAATGTATTGACAATTACATGTCTTGCATCAGACTGACATTACTAAACGATGTATTAGACCTGCAACGGTCGAACTGATGAACATGGTAAGAACTAATGAACAGTGTGTTCTCGTGTGCAAACTGGTGTACTCATTGAACCCATCATGCAAATGGAGCTGTTCATCCCAGTGAGGCACAACGTGATGATTTATGCCACTATTATTGATCATGGTATAATTGTAACGATATTCACAATTTTTAATACCTACATATGTAGATGATATAAGAACTAAGCATATGTAACAAATTCAAACCTGTAGTCAATTGTTGATTAAAAAATCAACGGTTTTAATCAACGGGACTTGATCCATGTCTCGCATATATGAAAATGTGACATACACACACAAAATACAAGATAATTATACAACTGTTTTCTGTTTAATGGATGCACCAACTATAATTGAATTTTTGGTGTACATCGGGAGGTTGGTAACTTTTGAGACTCCCTTTAGTCGAGAAGGTCTGACTGACATCCAAAATTACAACATGCATCATGAAATGAGATGATGGTGTGTAGAGCACTTGACAACCTTGCATACACTCATTCCCTCTGGTTAGGTGATTGATGGAATGGACCTTGACTTGACCCATGATGTCCAATGGAAGTGATGGCAAAAACAGTACTGCCAATGTGATTGAGATAGACGTATCACCACCAATATCTTGTTTGGATCTCAAGTCAACAAGGGAATGTCATGAGAGATTGAGAAATAATGAGACAGTACAAAACAGCATTTAGCTGGGTCAGCACGTGCCAACAAAGCTGCTTCAGCATGGCATATATGCGATGTAGACGACATGTTTACAGACCCAATATTCGAGGAATATCTGTAACCACAACCCACAGATTTCTGCTGTAACTCAACATTCAATCATAAATTGTCCCATTAATCAAAGTCCCGTTAATTCTCTGAAGAATGACCCCAGGCAACAAAAATCACTATATCCCGATGGGTTAACAAAATCGGGTCAACAAATGTGTCAATGCTGTCAAGGACGTATATCGTGTGTGGTTCAAGTTGTGATAATGTCATCCATCTGCCCATTTGGAGTGGTCATGTCAACATACTGTTTGAACATAGATATGAATTTTTAAAGTGGCATAATCGGTTTTTAGGTTTCCATCTGAAAGTGATCAATAGCTGTCCCTACAGCAGCTGTCTAGTGCAAGAATTTCAATGTGCACCTGGATGTAGCTAAATTTGATGTTGAAAATCGTATTTTTAAAATAGTTTTGCACAGAACAGTTCCCACGCGTGATGCAAAAGTAAAAAAATAGCTAAAAATATAGAAAAATACACCGTCTAATCATTTAAAACTCGTATATGTATCGTATAATATGGTGATGAAGGCCAAATATGCAATTTGAATGATTTGTGTTGCAAATAAGAACAATATAGGAAAATTCATGTCTTTGTTTATGTTAGAGCAGATGTAAACAATTCGTTTACATCATGTGTTTTTTTTCGGTATGTTCAAACTCCACTGCTGGGTCATGCGGACGTATTTTGGAGGTTGTAACTGTGCTAAGAAATTAGGAAATTATATCAAAATTTATAATAGGTAGCTACACATAATATGTAGATGAGTTCTGTTTGAGAAAATGTTTTCAACACTTTTGGTATTTGTGGTGTTAACATCCACTGAGGTATCTCATGTGCGGCAGGACAAACTGATTTCATGCTCTGGTTATTTGAGGTTTATGTATTTTGGTGCCTTCGACTTCGATACCATCATCAAAGATATGCCCGTTCGACGTTATTTTTTTTCCCAAACTTTCAGTTTGGCATAAAAATTCTCGCTTATGTATATGCAATGTAATTTAGTTCCTTTTAGTATGTAACAAAAAAAACACAATGAAGGAACACAATATCCATGATTCGAAAATATAGTGTTCTACTAAAGTTGCACATGGTCAACCAGTAAAACAATGCAATGCTTAGACGAGAACATCAGCCCTGCCAGTCATTTATCATGTCAATAAAGCTTCCTGTAGGTAATGCCCAGATAATTTACAGCGTGATGATTAAGGACAAACTAACCTTGCCAGAATGTTGGCACAACAGGATGAGAAAACCAGTTGGGTGAAGTCTAAACAATACCGATTTCTGCCGGATATTGTAGCCTACAATCTTTTGTAGCCAAAAGTTATTTTGGGTTAGAATGATATGCCTTCTGCTTGATATGCTGACCGATACCCAACCTCCTCTGGAAAGCAATAAATTCATCAAAAAACAATCCATCAGAATGTCCATGTCTAGTAACTGGCTACTAACTAAAATAATAATTTTTCCTTGTCTTATATTATTCATTCATACGTCTGACTGTGAACGGATACGTCTGACTGTGAACGGAATCTAATATTACAAAAAATACATGCATTTGTTGTTATATCCAACAATCCATTATTAAGTTTGTATTGACCTTCGAGCTCTTTCAATACATGGATTAAAACATCTGTTTGCAGAGATCCACAAACAGCTGCCAATACTACACCAGCCTTGGAATGCCAGGGTTGTTTTTGTGCATCATTGTGGCGATTTTACACTTGAAGATTCTTGGTCAAGCTGAGCAAGCATTTGTAATTCATTGGTCATTTTTGCCCGAACGATAGTACAAATGATTTTTCCACCAATGACGACAATGTCTATCAGTAAAAGCGGCCTGGCATCGATATTGAAAGGTGCAGGGGAAAAATGTACTGGCGTACCCAACTGATAAACTCATTCTAACATTGACACTAAACAACGAAATATGTCAATCCTTGATGTTTGAATGACATGGATTGTAGCTCAATGGCTCCATTTCGAGGATAATCGAGTATAGCACTCTAAATTTATCTATGGACAACCTATGCATGGAGTTCTACAATCGATACCACAGTTTGTTTTTTATACTACAAAAAACATCACACTCATACAAAATTACAAAAGTATTGTCAGTGAAACACATACATCACAGTTCCAAACCACAAAGAACTCAATGAGACATACTGTCTCATTTAAAACAAAACAAAACACTTGATCGGTGAAAAATAACAGTTAAATAATATTTAAATGCCAACACCATTATTGCTAGAAGCTATAACCAACAATGAAGGGCGTTAGAATTCAAATGACTAATTTTCACATAAGTAGTCTTGTATGCAAATGATATTCACATCTATTCAGGTTATCCTAATTTCGAGGTGCATATTCAGATTATGTTAGCTATCTCTGAGGACACACATATTTATACTGTCAGTATAAATTGATAACAGTGGTTTAAATACATTGATGCAATAATTATTCACAATTAGCCTGCACTTACACACCAATCATGTTCAAAATAAAATCTGGTAGATCTGTCAACTACATGTATGTAATATCTCCATTCAAGGAGTGACTGATGAACAAAGAATTGTGGAGATGTATCAAGGATGCATGTCCTATCGTTTATAACGTTAGGAAAAAAATGAATGGCGAAATTAAAAATGAGACGACACACAAACCGAAAAATAACTTGGTAGTATTCTGAACAGAACTAACTAATCCATAATTTTGTAACTATCATCGCACTAATGAATCTCATTCAACAACACGCTGCGTCAAACTGTGTGTAGCCTATTTTATGGAGCAATAAACTGGGTACTGACACCACATAAGTAGGCAACAGCCGATAAAATGTTATGAATATTTAGCACAAATGTCTCTCAAGATATATACATCTTGTGTCATGATATATGGTTATGAATGTCAAACTACCTAAACAGCCATTCACACACGGTGAGGCTAAACATCCACGAGGACTCGAGAATGATCAATCCCGGCCAGACCAGATACCATCTTAGTCATCATGGGTAATCTAAATCCAAGACATCACACCAGATATAGGTCATTTCGGCTGAGTCTGTGGACCTTCACAATCATGATCAGTTATTGGCTATAGAACAAATCACAAGACATTTGAGATATATATGCATATCTCATATGCAGTGCGTCCTCAACAACTCAGAAATGATCCATTGTCTCTGAAATGTTCCATTGTGAAGATTGATATATTGCCGATTACATATGTTGCATTAGAATACCAATCTCAAACAATGTATGAGACTTGCAACGGTCGATAATAGATGACACACATTATGCTTCATGCTATCTATTGGTTTTCATCTGGTAAGAATTGATGGACATGGTATTTGCCACTGCAAAGCTGATGTACTTATTGAACCCCCTGTGAAAACATTGCAGTTGTTCAATCCAGTAAAGTACAATAATTTATGCTAATATAGTCTATCTACTATTATTGTAACGATATTCAAAATTGATAATATCTACCCCTCAGATGATGAGAGAACACATGGATATACGAATTGACCATGTGTAGAAGCCATGCATCCTGTAATCAGTTGTTGGTCAAAACAATAACAAATCCGGGTCAAAGACTCTCATAAATGACATATATATAAGAAATATGAGAAAGCCTTCCACACCTTTTCCGTCACACCTTTGTGACGTATAAGTGTTGTACCAAAGAATTTGGTCACTTTTCCATCTTGGAGGCCTGATTGGCATCCGAAATTACGAGATGCATCAACTCATTCACCCCGGTTAGGTGATTGATGGATTGGGCCTTGACTTGATCCCAGGTATCCAATGGAAATGATGACAAGGCTGCCATCAGAGAAGACACTAGGGCCAATGTGATTGAAAATAGATGCATCACCACTGATATCCTACTTGGAACTGAACAAAACAATGTCACGAGAGATAATCTGACACTCAGCACAAGTACCAAAGAAATATGAGGTTTGTTGTCCAGAAAAAAATCTTGCTCTGAACAACACACTTTTGTGCAACCCAACCCGGTACTTCATGTGAACATTTGTCTGGCAACACAGTATGCAGTTCAACAAAGGAAAACAGTAGTGTAAATAGATCCTCCTAATGTCACAATCTCAGTCTTTGTGGCTCACATAACCGTCCTGGGTTTGGGGTTTTCATGTAAGGGACAATGATGTACATGTATATTTTAGGCTGTATATGTCCCCCAGAATGTCAGGCAAAAAGGAACGACAACATGTGGGGTTATTCTCATTTGAGATAAGATCAGATAAGATATCTTTTATTGGATCGTCAATAATGAAACATGCTTTGATCAGAATCATACATGTATGTATAGGGTGGAACACAAACGTATTTCAAAATGATATGAGGACATGGATAAATACGAATTGTACATAAGTATGCTGTTTGGAACAAATAATTTGCTGTAGAGAGATGTTTTTATGCGAGACAGGCGTTTGCCGGACGATAGTATGTTGTACATACAATGGAGAGGATGAGTCGTATCTTTCATTATGTTAGAGGTGAACGTTGACAATCGATTACGGATTCATAGAACACTGACATGACGGATTTATTTACATGAAGCTTGTTCATAATGCGTAGCTATATGAGTCTACAGAGCCCATTAACATGCAACTGGTGAACATGAGCAGTCTTGAAGATTGCACATTGATTCTTCATTGTACACAGAATTACAAGGAAGATCTGATATTATATTTATTTCTTCCAACAAAACTGTACTTCGGAACCATTATTATATGACGAAAGATATCAAATCCCCACCTATAGCTGAATGGAGAGTACCTATATTTTGATCATCATTATCTGATAATAAACAATATCTTGTGTTCAAGCTTCAATTGCCACATAGAAATGTCAATAGTGGCTAATTGTTATCACATTATCAAACTAATCAGACTGGTTGACAAAACATCTCTGCAAATAATTGATGTTTATCCAATTCATCATTGTATTCTTGGTGGATGTAATGTCCCATCTCGAAACAAAGCAAGTGCAGGCAAATTGTTATTAACTCAATGAAACAGCCTTACTTACAATCACCTACATCAGTGAAAGTGTCTGAATATCAGAAAAACTTCCATCAGAAAAGATGTACAAGTAGGTCGCTGTGGTTTCCTTGACTGGAGGACATATCACAGAAACGTTCCCAATAAGCCATGGAACTCCAACATCACAAAACCATTAGATGTTGGCCGGGGTTTCGGCGATAATCCGTCATTAAATCAGCATGGAAATCCATTAACCAATTCCATCCGAGAAATTCCGAACACCAAATATACACCGACTTGGTTTGTTCATCTTGATTACATTCAGCTAGATTGTAACCCAAAACATCACGTTTCTTACTCATGATGATATATACGTCAGAAAATACTCATCGACCTTGTTCTTATAATTGCCATGCAGTGCATGATATATAACAATCTCTGTTGAGGAACAGGTACTAAGTCTGTGGGGTCTTATTGTCACAACACATGTGCAAAACTTTGTAAAGTCCCATCGTTGGCATGGCTTTGAGCGATTCCCTTGCATGCGGTTTGAAGGTTCAATAATAGTGGTATGTATTGCTGTATGGAAAAGGATACCTAAATCAACAGTGGAATGGGGATTCGAGGTTTGTACTTATATTCATTCCAATATATCAGATGAGGAGAGCGGGCTAACAATTCAACAGTATAGATAAATGTAATATAACAGATACATGGAAATCTCATGCCAGATCAATGTAATGGCACTAGTCAGTCTCAAAGTGCTGATCAATAATGGTCTGTCCTGGACTTTACCCCGCGGAGTGTTTTATAGCGCCGATAATCGCCAGGGAATGATGATTCTGGTGTTTATGGTAGGACATAATTATTTGGTTCCTAAAAGTTAAATTATAACGTTTTTTGTAATACAAATAGTATCAGTGTGATGTGGCGGGAAATATGGGTGAAAACTTCTTATAAGAACAATATGTTTGATAATAAAATTCATGGAGCATTCATAGAAAACTGAATATCGCTGAAAGCTGCAATTCCACACACATGCTTCATGGGATTGGGCACATGTTTTATGTGTTTATTCGTTTAGGATATACTGCATTAAATTTCCTTTAAATGTACCAAAGAAAACAGGACAACGGTTAAATATCATTTAAAAGTATAGTGTTCTGCTATGGTTTCCCATGGGCCAACAAGTAAAGCCATGCAATGTTTGGACAAGAATATCAGCCTTTCCCGTCATTTATCATGTCAATTAAGGTTCCTGCTTGGAGGTATCGCCAAGGTTACCCCGCGTGTTGATTAAAGAACAACTAACCCGGGCGGAATGTTCGCAGAACAGTGTGAGCAACGCTGCTGGTTTTAAGCTGGATATTGTGGGCTACATAATTGGTTATTCGGGGTTAGAATGTTACATTTCAAAACATCCATTAGTTGCATGCAACATTCTATGGTGTTCCGCTGTCTTTTGGCATATCGTCACAGATGGTACGCAATTCATCAAAAAAATAAGCATGTCACTCGTTCTACCTGATATATTAACTGATACAAAAATGCCATTGCAAAACGCAAAACAGATTAAATCACCAATAATACATCAAATTGTTTTCTATGTTGGGCCGATATGTCGATATAGATAATTACAAAAAGAATCACCCATTACATGTACAGGTCCCCGTTATATTGCTCTAAGAGGACTATCACATCTTTGTTATGTTACCGATTATTCATAATATTGGACATCAATTGTGCGTCAAAGGTGGTTTATTGTCAAAATTATAATTAACATCAAATTAATACACCGCCCAAAGTATATACGAGACCACTTTGAATTTGTTTATAAGAAAATTTTGATTGTAACTTAATCTGATATCATGCAAAGACAAGGCCATCTTTGTTGTATATTTCATCTTGAAACTTTTCGTTTGAACACCTGTTGACTAATGCAGTTATATAGATCGATAATCTGACATACAATGTAACGGACCTCGAGTTCATAGATCAATGCCCATAACAGTGAAATTATTTTAGTGTTGGTGCGTATTTGTGTGCGTACAGTGCAGTTGATATACGTATTTCCAGACTACATGCTGCAAAACTGTATGGTATGATCGCAAAAATCACATCTGGTAGAATCCGGATTATGTGGTGTCAGATAGTACAGGGTTAGAATCAATGGGAGCATGTGATGTTCTCAGACGAATCGCGCTTCACACTGTTCAAGAGTGACAGCAAGCCTATCGTTCGCGTAAAAAGCATGAGCAATACGTTTCGCAAAACGTCACCGATCAGAGGGCGAGCTTATGGAACATCTGCTGACTATGAACAGTGAAACCTACATCGCAATCCTTGAACAAGTTTTATTTTGCGATCTGTAGAAAACATCTTCAGGGATCAACGATACAACTTTCATCTCACAAGCAGACAACGCTCCATGCCACCGCCCTCGGGCAGCCTGAATATCATGTGGACATGGCCATGCAACAGTTCTGACCTAGAGATCATAGAAACTGTCTGGGGATATATAGCAAACAAACTCCGGGCTGTTCCATTGGTAATATCAATGAACTACGTGTCAAATTTCAACTGATTTGGAAATCCATCACAGAAGAATACCTGCAATCTCTGTATTCCCATATAAACACGCATGCTAGAGCAGTCATGTACAATAGCAAACATCCAACTAAAAAAAACAGTTTGTTGGATGACATATCAGTATTGTATATGCCAAACATTGTTACATTGAAAGTAATTTCAACGAATGGTGGCAATAAATGTGGCATGCCCCTTTATCGGCATTTATTATTCAGCTCTCCCCCAGGTTAAAAACAATAAGCCCAAAGGCTAAGACAGGTTACCGGAGATTGCATGTTTTATATTTTAGTTTTTAGCCATTTTGTCCCATGGCCTTGAAATTAAGGTCACTGGTCGAATTCTGGGTCATAAGAACATCCAGCAAACATTATAATATTCCCCATATGTCCACAATTTATTACTAAGCTGTTTCGTCGATAATAATCGAGATATTGGCCATTTTGTGTTCTGACCTTGACAACGAGGTAAAAGATCAATTTCAAGGTCATCAGTATATTCGGTGTATACCATTTCCTATATGTCCACAATTGATTCCTAAGCTGTAAAGTCGATAATAAGCGAGATATTTTGTGCTCTGACCTTGGAATGAGGTCAAAGGTCAAATTCAAGGTCACGAGAATATTTGGCATATATCATTTCCTATATGTCCACAATTGATTCCTAGTCTCTAATCTTAATATTAAGTGACATATTAAGCATATTGTGTCACATTAAAAAACATAAGAGAATTCAACATGGGAAAGTCCCATTTGGGCCGAGTTTGGGCCAAAATGACCCACTTCGAGCGATTCAAGGGCAACGAAACTTATACACATCACAGGGGTATATATGAGGGGTGTTGTGCATCAATAAGAAAAAAGTTACTGAACAAATTTTGAGAAACGGCCGGCAAAGTCCAAAATTGGCCTTTTTTCTTCAAAAATGGCCACCATTTTGAAATAATTGCGAAAGTCGAAAAACTAGAAAATATCTCCTTCTTGAAATATTTTACGGCATTTTTGTGCAAAATTTCAGAAAAGTTTGCCTGTAAACAATAAGATAAATATGTGGACGATGGACGACGACGACGACTGACGCAACGCCATGCCAATATGTTGTCGGACCATAGGTCCGGTGACCTAAAAATGGACTCATATTTATTTTGGGCAGTGAATGTTGGCATCAAATGAGTCTAATTGACAAGTTTAATCTATTTTATCATGACCGGTTTGGAAATGGTATTTTCGTCCATAAATCCATCCGACACAGGTGCAAACAAAAAACGTTATTTGCTGTCTAAACTCAAACTAGATACATTTTCAGGGGTTTTGTTTCAGGCACCATGTAATAACAACAAATTGATGGACATTCAACCTTCACTATATAAAAATTAGCATTGGATGCATACTTGTCTATATCCAGGCATATTATTTCAGATTGACGCATCATAGGTTCGACATGTGACTCTTTCAAAAATGTTCATGTCTAGGAACCGAATATCAGTCAAACTAATTATTTTCATGCCCCATGACATTATTGATTTATACGTTTGACTGTGAACTGGTCGTGGCGTTGCCAAAATAATAACATTTTTGGGGCTTTCCAAAAATCCAGTTTGCATTGACCTTCGAGCTCTTTCAATACACGGATCCAAACATATTATACAGAATTCCACAAACAGCTGCCAACACTACACCGGCCTTGAAATGTCGAGGCTGTTTTTGTACATCATTGTGGCAAATTGAAACCTGAAGATTCTGGGTCAACCTGAGCAAGCACTCATATTTCAATGGTTATTTGTGCTCAAATTATTGTTCAATTGATTCCTCACCAACGACCAAAATGTCTCTCTGTGAGCAGGGTTTGGGATCAATAGTGCATGTTGAATTTCTAAATATCTGACATGCGTAATCAATGGACAGTAAAAACAATACTAATAGAAACCGAAAGATATGTCAACACTGGGATGGACTGTTTCCATCCTTGATGCTCGAATGTCACCGCTGTGAGGATTACTGACAATACCTATATATATTGTAAGTGGACAACCTGTAGACTGTACTGTATAATCTAGATCACTTATCGTCTTTTTAACCACAATTTAGGTACTCCGCTCCAAACAGTGAGGAGGGGGGGGGGGATCAAAGGGTTTTTGAAAAAAAAGGAATAACTGTATCAACATAATCTAGAGCTTTAAAATGACTTTTTTTATAGAGTAATTGATCAGAATCCTAAAACTGAAAAGAAAAAAGGGGATCACCGTATCCGTTCGCATGGAAAACACGATGCAAGATGTGAATATGGACAACAAATGTGCAAAAATGCCATAATTTATGTAATTTTGGTGAATGTTTGTGATTTTGATCGAATATGTCGAAGAAACCAGCACTGTGACCCGCTTTTTTCTTTTCAGTATTAGGATGCTGATCAGTTACTCTATAAAATTAGGTCGTTTGGAAGAGACAATATTCAAGAAAAAACTTTTAAATTTTGACTCTTCATTGCCTCACTGTTTGTAGTGGACTACGTTAATCACTACACTAAAGCATAATTAAAAGAGTAGTGTCACTGACACAGACATCAGGGGTATTCGAACCACAAAATAACTCAATGGATACGTACATGTACTAATTCATCATTTCATTTGATACACTATCACAGCACATGATCAGTAAACAATCAATGCATAACCGTAGTTATATGCCAAAATCATCCTTGTAGCAGTGCTAAAACTCTAATAAAATTCAGACGATGTTTTATATTATTCGATTCATTATCTCACATACATAACAAATAGTTGGATGGACTTATGCCAAAGCAATAACTTGTGTCCTAAATTGACCAAAATTTCCTTAACTTCTGACAGTCACAGCAAAGTGTGATTAACATCTCCAACCAACTTAGACAGTAGTATGCTTTAATCTCTCTTTACAGAAAATGTTTCAACACAAGATATATGGTGGTATATGATGTCGAAAGGTATCTGTTTCATCCTCAAATTGCATACTTGAAAAGAAAAGTAAATATTTCCTTCATTCATGTACTAGCACTCGTGTATAAAATTTTACAGTGAAATTAAACATCGACGGGACCCATTTGGACATTTCTAATCACGTCATCGGAAAAAAAATTAAATATCTCGGGTGAGCACCAAAAGAACCCCAGCCAGAAATTGATGTTCTCGTTGCACTATGTTCCCAGGAATACATTGTCTTAAGTTGTATGCTCATTATGTGATATGGGTTCGTATTTTATTACAGAATTGACATTATCTGTCCACTAAAAAGTCCGTGCAGCCTAACGAAGCTTATATTGAATTGCAGATAACCAATTATTCGGAGATAAACTTTCCCAATTATCTGATAAAACAGCAATGTGAAATCTCGAATATTGATCACCAGTGTAATATGGAACACTTGGGGGTTGCCATGGGGCATGGTGTGTCTCTATCTGAAAATGCACTTATGTGCAATTTGATGTTAATATTCTGTGCTTCTGAAAATAACTATAATTCCAGATTTGGTACAAAGTGGAGCAATGCATCTTGATTACATGGAATCAAATATTTCATGGGCTTAACCTTTTAACATCCATAAAATCATCTGTATAGATGTTAAATCCAAACGATCGATCGCAACAAAATATCAACGTGACTATATTGAGTTAACCTCAGCACATTGTTGCTATATTGTGGACAGGAGACTAACATGTCCAGCTCTACAAGAAAAGTTATATGCCTTTCAGGACTGAGCATACATCTCTGGTTTTGGCCTCGCAAACTGGTCAAGCCTGAAAAGTGTCGCAGACATTGACTTGAGAGTGCTGCTTTATGTTTGCGTGAACGGCTAGAGAAACATCAATGCCTGATTGAGTCGCTGTTACTTTCTCATGAAAGAGGCATATTGCACAAGAGCAGTCCACCGTAGTTCCTGATATCTATTTTGAGGCTTGTCTGGCGTATTTCTCACGCGTGAGATGGTGTGTTATACCTGCCATGCTCTTGGACTGTCGTTTTTCTTTTCATTCATACAAGTTGAAAACATAGTGTGGTGAAACCGCAAGTGCACTTCCCATCCCCCATTCATTTGAGTAGTTGGACAGGAATACAAAACCCCTTGCAATATAATGTTGCAGATTACATTTTTGCAACAGAATATGAATTCAATTGTGTCCCTGAGATGCGCAAAATCGGACATAATTGAAAAGTTTTACGTTCGTTAGGTTCCAATGATGACGTCTTCCGTTCTGCATGTTTTTTCATCAATGGCTGTGTTCAACAGAATACGCTATAAAATTTCACATTTGCTGACGACTAGGAACCATGACAATGGACTCATCAGTATGAGAAACCATCAAGAAATATCATGGGATTCAGGTCGTGGAGGGCAGGTGGCGTGTCATAGCAGCCTTTCACACTCACAAAACTGTCGGCATTGTACTAACCTTGAGCCTAGATGGTCGTGGAATGTGATGTCAAGGTAGTAATGATATTTCTGGTTGACTTCAGAACTGAAAAAGAGAGTAAAATAACAAATAACACACATAACAAAACAGTTCTGATCCAGGTAGATTGTGCTGCGATTCAGATAATATTCAATAAAGAAGAAACATTTTTACGAGTAATATTAAGCGGCAGCACTTACTATCTGAGCCCAATCATCTATGGTATATATTTATAATTATAAGTATTGTTTTGTGTTATGATAGGAAACATCCATACAGAACAGTTGTACGCATTGGAATGTCATATCAAGCATGCCAAATATACGATGTGCAGTGAGTCGGCATACTCAGTATACGGTAATTACCCTAACAAAGTAACACGTGCCCCTGCAATTCACACCCATCTAACACTACCACAGAGGCCGTCTCTTCTCACCTCCATTGATCATAAAAACAGAGCGTTATTCACGTGTCTCCTCTCTGTATTCTCACTCCATATGAACCATTATCTCTTCATTGACGCCCTGTCACTACTTTCCAAATGTAATTTGAGATCATGATCTGGATTTTCCAAACCACTGAATGACTAAATTACAAAGTAACGTGAACGGATGACCAGGGTGACGTATTGGGTTACAGCCAATTTCGCTTGCTACGTTTTCTCACGCCCTTGGGGAAATCAAATATTATTTTGAAATAGATTCCTGCTTCGAACTCTAAAACCGCAAAACTACTATTAATGTTGCTTGTTGTTATTGATGGTGCTCTGGCTCCTAATGATACGTTGTTAGGTTCAAATCAAGGAGAACATGGAATCATACTAATAAATATAATCTGGCAAGGACTGAAATCCAGTTGTACATGCGTCACTGGGCTTGTATTTATGAGGTTCATATGCCACAAGGATATGGACTGTCATGGGTAGAACAATTATTCAAACGCTTTTATTCCAGGAGGACAGACCCCTACAGTTAACGTTTCTAGGCAGCGAATATGCTTAGTAGACTGATAAATGTGCCTCTGTCTATGGAACTGTGTCAAGTGAGTTTACTATTTATGTCAACGTTTCTAGATGGAAGTAATCATTGCAACATCACCAACGATGTATCTCATCTATTACATTGTATCCCATTTTTAGTGCATACTTAGAGTATATATACTTACATGTATCTATTCCTGCTTTTCACATTGTCAGAGCAAATTTGTGATGATGGGTCAAATACATTGATACAATAAGCCTAAATTGACCTTTGATAACTGATAATATTGTGTGGGGAATCATATAGCTTTATCTTATATAGGACTGACCTTTCCGCATATATCCAATGAATAGACACTGAGTTCCTACTTGTGAAATATCTGATAAGATACATCTTTGAAACCTTCTGTTCATATATGGATATAACTTCAGTATACTCCGAGATCATCCCTGAAAACATCCCTCACCATTTGATGCTGCGTGATGAACCAATAGAAAATCAAATTATTACCACACACTATCTTACATCTTTGTAATGTGTCGAGAAACTAAACACCAAACCATTGTGACAAGAGGTTTTGTAGCGACCGTGGAAACAGCCCGAAGTAAATATGAGACCACTTTGAATTTGTTTATATGAAAATTTTGATTGTAACTTAATCTGATATCATGCGAAGACAAGGCCATCTTTGTTGTATACTTCATCTTAGAACTTTACTGTATTGGTTTTCAAATACGTTTGACCACCTGTTTGACTGATACAGTTATCTAGCTCGATAATCTGACATACAATGTAACGGACCTCGAGTTCATAGATCAATGCCCAAAGCAGTGAAATTATTTTAGTGTTGGTGCGTATTCGTGTGTGTACAGTGCAGTTGATATACATATTTCCTGACTACATGCTGCAAAACTGTATGGCATGATCGCAAAAATCACATCTGGTAGAATCCGGATTATGTTGTGTCAAATAGTACAGGGTTAGAATCAATGGGAGCATGTGATGTTCTCAGACGAATCGCGTTCACACTGTTCAAGTGTGACAGCAAGGTTATCGTTCGCGTAAAAAGCATGAGCGATACGTTCCGCAAAACGTCACCGATCAGAGGGCGAGCTTATAGAACCTCTGCTGACTATGAACAGCGAAACCTACATCTCAATCAAGTTTTTTTTTTGCAATCTGTAGAAAACATCTTCAGGGATCAACGATACAACTTTCATCTTACAAGCAGACAACGCTCCATGCCACCGCTCTCGACATACACAAGCCTTGTTGGGCAGCCAGAATATCATGTGGCCAAGCAACAGTTCTGACCTAGAGATCTTAGAAAATGTCTGGGGATATATAGCAAACAAACTCCGGGCTGTTCCATTGGTAATATCAATGAACTACGTGTCAAATTTCAACAGATTTGGAAATCCATCACAGAAGAATACCTGCAATCTCTGTATTCCCATATAAACATGCATGCCAGAGCAGTCATGTACAATAGCAAACATCCAACTAAAAAAAACCAGTTTGTTGGATGACATATCAGTACTGTATATGCCAAAATTTGTTACATTGAAAGTAATTTCAACGAATGGTGGCAATAAATGTGGCATGCTCTTTTTCGGCATTTATTATTCAGCTTGCCCCCAGGTTAAAAAGAATAAGCCCAAAGGCTAAGGCAGGTTACCAGAGATTGAATGTTTTATATTTTAGTTTTTAGCCATTTTGTCCCATGGCCTTAAAATTAAGGTGTGATTGCACGTAACTTAAGGTGTGATTGCACGAGACACTTTTCCATTGACTTATAATGTGAAAGTAAAGGTAACAAAATCACCAAAACAATACAATTCCCTGACCTAAAACGTGGCTAGCACACACACATATACTCAGGGATGATGAACCGAGACATGATTTCATAAATGATATCACGAAAGCTGTGCAATTTGATGATTAGATAAATCATTTTATACGTTTCACCAAAACGAAGATTCGAGTGTTCTGCTTGACAAGCACTGGCTGTTGCATATATTTATTCCTTGTTGTCGTCAAAATAATGAGAATATCTAGGGCTATACTTTCTGTGAGATGAATACAATGAGCTGAACATTCATAATCCCAAACTCCTCGGTGCATCCGAGTGCATATCACCTGTGAGTTCTACTGGCCTCACTAGCTATTTGCAGCACAGCATAATCCTTTCGCTCGCCCTGTTGTGAGTGTATTTTGTAGACTGAGAAATAGGTCGGAAAATGACATATGAAAACGATGAATTTAACAAATTTAACATTGCTTAGTAAGAAACAGAGTCTCGGTTAGTAATCCTTGATGGCTAACAATCAGAAAGGCAAAGTTTCACGTTGATTGGAAGTGTGTAAATTCATGAATTTGTTACCTTTATATTTACATTATAAGTAAATGGACAGCTGGTCAATGCCAGGTTCATGACGATCACATGCAATCAATCCTTAAGGTCACTGGTCAAATTCAGGGTCACGGGAACATCCAGCATACATTATAATATTCCCATATGTCCACAATTTATTACTAAGCTGTTACGTCGATAATAAGCGAGATATTGGCCATTTTGTGTTCTGACCTCGAAAACGAGGTAAAAGATCAATTTCAAGGTCATCAGTATATTCGGTGTATATCATTTCCTATATGTCCACAATTGATTCCTAAGCTGTAAAGTCGATAATAAGCAAGATATTTTGTGCTCTGACCTTGAAATGATGTCAAAGGTCAAATTCAAGGTCACGAGAATATTTGGCATATATCATTCCTTATATGTCCACAGTTGATTCCTCTAATCTTAATATTAAGTAACATATTAAGCATATTGTGTCCCATTAAAAAACATAGGGGAATTCAACATGGGAAAGTCCCACTTGGGCCGAGTTTGGGCCAAAATGACCCACTCCGAGCAATTCAAGGGCAACAAAACTTATACACATCACAGGGGTATATATGAGGAGTGTTGTGCATCAATAAGAAAAAAGTTACTGAACAGATTTTGAGAAACGGCTGACAAAGTCCAAAATTGGCCTTTTTTCTTCAAAAATGGCCACCATTTTAAAATAATTGCGAAAGTCGAAAAAAGTATCTCCTTCTCGAAATATTTTACGGCATTTTTGTGCAAAATTTCAGAAAAGTTCGCCTGCAAACAATAAGATAAAAATGTGGACGACGAACGATGATGACGACAGACGCAACGCCATGCCAATATGTTGTCGGACCATAGGTCCGGTAACCTAAAAATGGACTCATATTTATTTCGGGCGGTGAATGTTTGCATCAAATGAGTCTAATTGACAAGTTTAATCTATTTTACCATGACCGGTTTGGGAATGAACCCAAGTTTGTGGTATTTTCGTCCATAAATTCATCCGACACAGAGGCAAACAAAAACGTTATTTGCTGTATAAACTCAAACTAGATACATTTTCAGGGGTTTTGTTTCAGGCACCATGTAATAACAACAAATTGATGGACATTCAACCTTCACTATATAAAAATTAGCATTGAATGCATACTTGTCTATATCCAGGCATATTATTTCAGATTGTCGCATTATAGGTTCGGCATGTGACTCTTTCAAGATTGTTCATGTCTAGGAACCGAATATCAGTCAAACTAATTATTTTCATGCCCCATGACATTGTTGATTTATACGTTTGACTGTGAACTGGATGTGGCGTTGCCAAAATAATAAAAAATTTTGGGCTTTCCAAAAATCCATAATTCAGTTTGCATTGACCTTCGAGCTCTTTCAATACACGGATCCAAACATATGTTACAGAATCCCACAAACAGCTGCCAACACTACACCGGCCTTGAAATGTTGAGGTTGTTTTTGTACATAATTGTGGCGATTTGAAACCTGAAGATTCTGGGTCAACCTAAGCAAGCACTCATATTTATGGTTATTTGTGCCCAAAATAAGTGTTCAATTGATTCCTCACCAATGACCACAATGCCTATCTGTGAGCAGGGTTTGGAATCAATAGTGCATGTTGAATTTCTAAATATCTGACATGTGTAATCAATGGATAGTAAAAACAATACCAGTAGAAACCGAAAGATATGTCAACACTGGGATGGACACGTGGCATCCAAACTGTCGCATTTTGACATGGAAGCTCATACTATCCCCGGGAATGAACCAGTTTCCATCCTTGATGCTCATCGTTGTGAGGATTACTGATAATACCTCTATATATTGTAAGTGGACAACCTGTAGACTGTGTTGTATAATCAAGATCTCTTATCGTCTTTTTAACCACAATTAATCACTAACCTAACACATATCTAAAGGAGTAGTGTCACTGACACAGACATCACGGGTATTCGAACCACCAAAAACACAATGGATACGTACATGTGCTAATTCATTATTTCATTGGATACGCTATCACAACACATGATCAGTAAACAATCAATGCATAACCGTACTTATATGCCAAAATCATCCTTGTAGCAGTGCTAAAACTCGGATAAAATTCAAACGATTTTTTATATTATTCGATTCATTATCTCACATACATAACAAGTAGTTGGATGGACATATGCCAAAGCAACAACTTGTGTCCTATATGACTAAAATTTCCTTAACTTATGACAGTCACAGGAATGTGTGACTAACATTCCCAACCAACTTAGACAGTAGTATGCTGTAATTTCTCATTACAGAAAATGTTTCAACACAAGCTATATGGTGGTATATGGTGTCGAAAAGTATCTGTTTCATCCTCCAATTGCATACTTGGAAAGAAAAGTAAATATTTCCTTCATTCATGTACTAGCACTCGTGCATAAAATCTTGCAGTGAAATTAAACACCGACGAGCAACATTTGGACAATTCTAATCACATCATCGGAAAAAATGAAACATCTCAGGAGAGCACCAAAAGAACCCCAGCCAGAAATTGATGTCCTCCATGCACTATGTTCCCAGGAATACATTGCCTTAACTTGTATGCTCAATATGTGATATTGGTTCGTATTTTATTACACAATTGACATTATCTGTCCACTAAACTGTCCGTACAGCCTAACGAAGCTTATATTGAAATGCAGATAACCAATTATTCGGAGATAAACTTTCCCAATCATCTGATAAAACAGCAATATGAACTTTCGAATCTTGATTACCAGTGTAATATAAAACACTTGGGGGGTTGTCATGGGGCATGGTGTGTCTCTATCTGACAACGCATTTATATGCAAATTGATGTTAATATTCTGTGCTTCTGAAAATAACTATAATTTCAGATTTGGTACAAAGTGGAACAATTCATCTTGATGGAAACGATTATTTCATGGACTTAACCTTTTAACATCCATAAAATCATCTGTATAGATGGTAAATCCAAACGATCAATCGCAATAAACTATCAACGTGACTATATTGAGTTCATCCTCAGCACATTGATGCTATATTGTGGACAGGAGACTAACATGTCCTGCTCTATCAGAAAGTTATATGCCTTTCAGGACTGAGCATTCATCACTGGTTTTGGCTTCACAAACTGGACAAGCCTTAAATTGTCGCAGGACATTGACTTGAGAAGAGTGCTGCTTTATGTTTGCGTGAACGGCTAGAGAAACATCATGCCTGATTGAGTCGCTGTTAGTTTCTCATGAAAGAGGCATATTGCACAAGAGCAGTCCACCGTAGTTCCTGAGATCTGTTTTGAGGCTTGTCTGTCGTATTGTCACGCGTGAGGTAATGTGTTATACCTGCCATGCTCTTGGACTGGCGTTTTTGTTTTCATTCATACAAGTTGAAAACATAGTGTGGGTAAAATTATCCGAAATGATAACGCCTCACAGATTCCTACCGCAAGTGCACGTCCCATCCCCCATTCATTTGAGTAGTTGGACAGGAATACAAAACCACTTGCATTATAATGTTGCAGATTACATTTTTGTAACAGAATATGAATTCAATTGTGTCCTTGAGATGCGCAAAATCGGAAATAATTGAAAGGTTTTACGTTCATTAGGTTCCAATGATGACGTCGTCCGTCCTGCAATGTTTTTTATCAATGGCTGTGTTCAACAGAATACGCTATAAAATTTTACATTTGCTGACGACTAGGGATCCTGACAATGGACTCATCAGTATGAGAAACCATCAAGAAATATCATGGGATTCAGGTCGTGGGGGGCAGGTGGCGTGTCATAGCAACCTGTCACACTCACAAACGCAACATCATCAACAATAACAAAAATGTCGGCACTGTACTGACCTTGAGCCCAGATGGTCGTGGAATGTGATGTCAAGGTAGTATTGATATTGTCTTGATTGACTTCAGAACTGATGGTTGACTTCAGAACTGAAACGAGGGTAAAATAACAAATAACACACATAACAAAACAATTCCTGATCCAGGTAGATTGTGCTGCGATTTCTATAATATTCAATGATAAAAAAAGATTATGGGCGAGCAATATTAAGCGGCAGCACATATACTATCTGAGCCCAATCATCTATGGTATATATTTATAATTATAAGTATTGTTTTGTGTTATGATAGGAAACATTCATACAGAACAGTTGTACGCATTGGATCATCATATCAAGCATGACAAATATACAGTCTGCAGTAACATTAGTCGGCATACTCAGTATACGGTAACAAATTTACCCTAACAAATTCACACGTTACAAAGTCACACGTGCCCCCTGCAATTTACACTCGTCTAACACTACCAAAGAGGCCGTCTCTTCTCACCTCGATTGATCATAAAACCATACCATTCACGCGTCTCCTCTCTGAATTCTCACTCCGTATGAACCATTATCTCCTCATTGACGCCCTGTCACTACCTTCCAAATGTAATTTGAGATCATGATCCGGATTTTCCAACCCACTGAATAGCTATATTACAAAGCAACGTGAACAGGTGACCAGAGTGACGTATTGGGTTACAGCCAATTTCGCTTGCTACGTTTTCTCATGTCCTTGGGGGAATAAAATATTATTTCAAAATAGATTTCTGCTTCAAACTCTAAAACCGTACCACTACTATTAATGTTGCTTGTTGTTATTGATGGTGCTCTGACTCCTAATGATACGTTGTTAGGTTCAAATGAAGGAGGACATGGAATCATACTAATAAATATAATCTGGCATGGACCGAAACGCAGTTGCACATGCGTCACTCGGCTTGTATTTATAAGGTTAATATGCCACATGGATATGGACTGTGATGGGTAGAACAATTATTCAAACTCTTCTATTCCGGGAGGACAAACCTTACCGGTACTGTTTCTAGGCAGCGAATATGCGAGACAGACTGACAAATGTTCCTTTTTTATGGAACTGTGTCAAATGAGTTTACGAAATAGAGAAACCCCGAGGAACAGGGGGTTATTCAACATGGTCGAGGGTGGCAGCCCGAGACTATGTTAAATAACTCCCTGTTACTCGATGGGTTTCTCTATTTTAAACCATACAGAAAACTACTCAGTCGTGACCGGCAGGTGTTTAACCAACATACAGCATTGATTAAACACCTGCGAGAACAATGCAAGTATGGTTTAATCTTTATTTCAACGTTTCTAGATGGAAGTAATCATTGCAACATTACCAACGATATATCTCATCTATTGCCTTGTATCCCATTTTCAGTGCATACTTAGATCATATATATTTACATGTATCTATTCCTGATTTTCACATTGTCAGAGCAAATTTGTGATGATCGTTCAAATACATTAAAAAAATGAGCCTAAATTGACCTTTGGAAACTGATAATATTGTGTTGGGAATCATATAGCTTCATCTTATAGGGGACTGACCTTTCCGTATATATCCAATGAATAGACACTGAGTTCCTACTTATCTGATATGATATGATACAGCTTTGAAACCTTCTATTCATATATGGATACAATTTCAAAAATACTCTGAGATGAAAACATCCCTCACCATTTGATGCTGCGTGATGAACCAATAGAAAATCAAATTATTACCAGCACGAACTATCTCTAACAATGTAATGTGTCGAGAAATTAAACACCAAACCATTGTGACAAGAGGATTGACGCGACCGTGAAGACAGTGTGTGGACTGTGGCAACAACGTTCAAGTCTGATTTGATGGTATAGTATTATCCTCTTCTGGGATACCAACCAATGACCATTTATAGATATTTATGGTGCTCTTGGATGGAACGCCCTAAATGTTATTTTTACCCAAACATAATGAAACATAACATCAAGGACACTTTAGTGCACCGGCCGGTTTGATGTTTTTTTTATATGTCCTCAATTACAGTCGCCAATCAACCATGAATAATTTTGATTCAGTAACACCACGTACTATGCAATATACTTGTATAAGAGGACCTTCCTTTTTTATTGGATGTAGACATACTTGTAAATTGCCAGTGTTTACACCAAGCAGGTTGGTCACATTTGGGACACCCTTTCAACGTGAAGGCCTGACTAGCATCTGAAATTATTCGATGTAATATGGAATGAGATATGATGTTGTGTACAACGCGTGACAACCAGACATTCACTCATTCACCCTGCCCAAGTGACTAATGTAATGGACTTTGACTTCATCCCAAATTCCTGTGAAAGTGATAGCAAGGGTATATCATCCAAAGTACGTTATGATGCTTGGTGTTCAAGTAAACAAGAGAATTTCTCTCGAAATTGTAAACAGAGGTATTGTGTTCCAATAGGGTCATCGTTTTGTTGCTTTGGCGGGTATAGGTCGACAAGCCCATAAATCCATACGATAATCCCACACACCGATAACCCGACAAAGTGATTATCCAACAAAGCGTATAAACAGTGTCTGTTTGGTGCCAAAGTGTGCGCCTGCAAAGTATGCTTTGCCTTGTCACTGCAGATATCTGTCTCGAAAAAAATGGTGATGAGACTGAATGCTGCAATCGGATGTAACACACAGCAGTACCTGAGGATTGTGGCTGATTCTTGCTAATTTTTTCCAATCTACTTTCAACCCGGCATAATAATTCTCACTTATGTGTTTGTTATGGATTTGGGTGAAAAAAAACTACCAAAGTAGTCAACCACACACAAAGAAACAACGATGCAGTTTCTGGCAGTAAGGGCATACAAGGGGGATGCAATTTGTAACTTATTTGTATTCAATCTGTAGCCTGAAACAAAGCCTTCCAGTCGTCTGGAAGAGAAACAGGACATTACGAAAAACCAATGAACATTAGTTACAACAATGACCAGGTACGGTGACCACAGCCAGTTCATTGTGCGAATGGCTTTGTTATTCACAATCTATACAGTTCAATGAATAGAAGCAGTAGTGTAAATGGATCCTCTTAAAGCCACACCTAATGGTTTTTATGGCTCACCTAACACCGTGCTGGGTAACGGCTTTTCATGAAGGAGACAACGTAAACACAACAGGCAGATTTCAGGTTGTAACTGTCCCACAGGATCTCAAACAAAATGGAGAATGAATGCCAATAATTTCCATCCTATTCTATACGAGATTTTGATGGACATCTATTTTTGTACTTTAAAATCGGGTACATTTTGAAAATTGTAATTTGAAGAGAAATATTCAACCGTATGGAGTCTAACTACACACGTCATAAAGCATTTTTCGAAAAACAAATATTTTATTTTGTGTTCATGATTTGATGACTTAGACATGTCCATAGTGGCTACTCATAATTACATTCGATGAATAAATCAGAACAATTGAAATAAATATAATGCAACCAATCTATATGCTTGTACAAAAACATTATAGTGCACTAGGTGGGTGTAATGTTCAGTTTTACCAGGAAAAAATAGTGCTCACCAGGGAAATTTACTGTTTCTTATTGAGCCCATTAAACCAGTCCCCTGTAAACTACACAGTAATGTTTTGTCAGCTCAATCAGTGTAGAGCCAAACAATATTTACACATAAATAGTGACCTTTTTACGTCGTGTATCATCGAAATCCCCAAGCTGGAGTTACCTTGGGATTCTACAACCATGTGAGTTCTGTCAAACTTGGAGTGTCAAATTTGTTATATCATATATTGTTTTATTACAGCGACAATGCACTCTCATCACAATAAAACTTTCTGAATGTCGGAAAAGAAATTAAGTCAGAATGGTGCTTTCATCGATTGGAAGATATAAATATCGAAGACGACTAGACATCCGCGAAAGGCCATGGAGCTGCAACATCACAGAATCATTAACTGTTGACCAGGGATCAGGCGATAAGCCGTCATTAAATCAGCATGGAAAACAATTAACACACTTCATCCAAGGGTTCCCAACACCACGTTTTGTTCACCATAAGCAGATTAGCTTGATGCCAAATCATCAATATTCCAACTAAATGTGATATATTTGTGAGGCAAAAACATGACCAACCTTGGAAATTGTCATGCCATTCACGATATATAACCATCTACGTTAGAAGCAGGACACAATATCCGTAATATTCTGTTGTCATGATACATATGTAATACGGAATATAACTCTTATTCCGTGTTGGCATGATATTTGAAGGTTCAATTATAGTTTCCGTACATGTGAGGAAAAGTATCATTAAAGCAACAGTAATGTACAAATTCGAGGTTTGTACTTATATTCCATCCAGTACCTCGTTTGAGGGATAGCAGGCTGGAAATTCAGCAATACACATTATTGTACCGAACCAAACAATAGAAATCTCACACAAGATCGGTGTGATGACACTAGTCGGCCTCAAACTGCTGATCATCATTCGTGCGTGTGTCTTAGGCGGTCTGTGGGTCATACCTTCAACTCAGTAGCCTTTTGGCTTGTGATTAGGTACTTATGTACTTGTCATATATCTATTCCATATGGTTTATTTCGGGATTATAATTTATATTCATAGGTTGTTGGGCAGTTGTATACTTATTCCATGAGGTGTACATTAGAAACAACTATATTCAACACACTGTCTGCCCCTGGTGAAGCCAGTGTGTCTTTGGATGAACTATTTAGTTGGACTTTGTTTCTATTGAAAAATGTTGTATTTTACGTTTGTTATTATCATCATCAAAATCTGGATGTATTGGTGGTAATCGATTGATACTTATATTCATACTACACCACCCTGTGCAAGGCCAGAAAATGGATGCCTTTATGGGTTTTATGGCTGGATATATTTGGCTCCTCAAATCAATTTATAACGTTTTTCGCGATACAAATAATAGTATTTTGATAGGGTTACAAGCCTATTGGGTAAAGTCGAAATGCCTCTGGTTTAAGCTGGATTTTGTATTCTGCAGAATTTATTATTTGGGGTTTGAAATGATACATTTTTGCATCTATCAGTTCAATGTAAGGTTCCTTTCAATATGCCACGTGGAACGTTCCATATACATCAAATAAATGATGATGTTATCACTCATCAGTCCTACTTGATATGTTGACCAATTTTCAGTGCCTTCCTGGAAAAGCGAATAGATTCATCAATAATTCACCGGATTCTTTCAAGAATTTTCAATGTTTATTAACCTTCTACCAGTCAAAATAATATTTTCATGCCTTATTGCAGTGCTGATTCATACGTCTGACTGAATCTAGTAATACGAAAAAAATTACACTTTGTTGTTCTATCTAATAAGTTCATAACTTGGTTTGCATTATCTTCGAGCTGTTTCAATACATGGAGTTCCACGACCAGCTGCAAACATTACACCAGCCTTGAAATGTCGGGTTTGTTTTTGTCCCATCATTCTAGCGACCTGAAGATTCTGAGTCAACCTGAGCAAGCAATTATATTTCAATATAATAATAATATAATACACATGATTCTACACCAACGACCACAACGTCTATGAGTTAAAACGGTCTTGAATCAAGAAACACGTTGGAGTCTCTATCATTGGAGATGCAAACAAAACATGTGATCAGAGAACATTCGATACATAACCGTATTCATCTGCCGAAGTCATTTGTGATAGAGAGATTATGACGAAATACTAACAGCGTTACAATTGAAATGACTCATTTTTCACAAAACGTGATTTTGATTCTGAAAACGTGATTTTACGAATTTCTCGGGTTTTTGTGGCAGCCATATTGGTATTTGAAACAACCAACCGCCACAGAGACTCAGCAATATCGCCATCAGATTCCTTGGGTCAAAAAACATGGGGGTAGACATTAAAATCACCAACGTAGGTGCAGTAGGTAACTCGCTAGGTCAATTTTAAGCTATTTCGCGTATAAATGGCGGCCATCTTGGATTTTTGGGAAAACCCCCCATGGGATTGATGGGGACTTTTTTGTGGGTTATCTATATGGTCTCCAGAGTCAATGTGCAAAAATTCAGCTTTGACACCCAAATGTCTACCTTATGGGCTTTTTGGACCTAATTTTGGTAGACTACATGGGCGATTCTGTATATAAATGATATTCACATTCATTCGTTTAATGCAAACGTTCCGTAAAATAATTCAGTAAAATAATTATGATCATGATTTGTGATTACCTTGGGCAAATAAACACACCACCATCCATAAAAGCCCCACTGAACAATGAAAACCTAGGAAAATCAATGTCTTGTGTTCTCGGAAAATTTGTCCGGGTTCCTGCTCGAAAGGTCATAATCGATTCGTGTGTCGACATGGGCCTGAATTCAGGACATCTGTTTGATGACCACTTACATGTACATAAACATTATATATTTATCTTCCATACCCTTCCCACATAGGCATATTCCACACTAGTAGGTCAAAACATATTCATGTTATGGTACGTCAATAAACCATTAGATATAATATAGTATACTGATCGTTTACCCAACAGTGTTTCTATAGTATTTTATATGTTGGGTGCATGGAAACGCTGTCGTTATATTTTGAAACAAATGCACATTTCCCATGCGATAATGTCGCAAGCCCCATGTACTTTCTATTAGCGGCGTCAAAAAGGTAGAGCTAATCGCTGAAATAAACAAATATCTTGGTGAAGATAGGACAACTCGCAGTTATGTAAAATTCACAGATTATGAGCCCCGTTCCAAAATATGAAGGGATATTACGTAGGAGACCTTATGCAGTTAACATTCTTATTTTCTCCTCCGATTGACACAACCATATTTTTAAACCATACACTACAGAATCATAACCACAAAATATGTTTAAAGTCACAAACAGGAAATAGAATTTATTCGATCCAGTAATTGGAACATAACTCTCCGATTGTTCGGCCATGAATATGCGGTTTCTATCGATAACGAGAGTATACTATAATGGGTCATGATGTAAATGATTGCCCAAATTGCAAATTTGTTGTGTCCCACAAGCTCATTTGTGCATCAAAAACTTATTTTTTTCCTTAGCTTTGATGTGATAAGTCTCCGCATCACGATTCAAATCATGATTATATATAATTTCTTATTTTGCTTAACTTTGGTATAACAAGTCTTTACAGCCTCATTCAAATCACGATTATATTTACTGTTTAATGTCAGACGAGTTGCCTATCATGATACACTTTGTGAATGTGGCGACACGCTCACCATTGGATAACAACCCACGGGTTTTATTCACATTCCTATCACGCACTATTTGTCCTGGTAAATCGCTTATGAATGCAGTCGGCTGTGTTTCGTGTAACCAAAGTGTCCATTCTTGCCGTGTATAGGGCCATAGAGACGTGGTGCTATCATCTCTGACCAATATTTACAAAGGTTTTCAATACACACTTGCTCAATTGCAGGGTATAGGCAGGGTATAGTGGATATAGTCCCCAAATACCATATATCAAATCAAAGTTAAATAGTTCTTCTTTTTGGCATGCCTGCACGAAGAATAAACATTTGAAATGATGCACTGCCTGAGCAACAAGGAGATAATCATAATCACGAGAAATATCATGGAAACTCCAAGCCAACTCTAGCCAGCGAATGATGTCCACAATGCACTAGGTGCCTATGACAGGCTCTGAGTGCATTTCTGTCAGCTACATGTCTATTCAGTGATAGTGATATTGGTTCGTATTTTATTACAATAATTGACGTTATCCGTCTGTCCAAGAATCCTTACAGCCTAACGAAGCTAATATTGAAGTGCAGACCACCAATTATCTGGGGATAAACTTTCCCAATTGTGAGACAAAACAGAAATGTGACATGTCAACTTATCATTTATCTAATATCAAATACTGGGGTTTTATGTATCGTGAAAGTCCATCCTATAGTTCGCCCATCCAATGATGCATCAATCTGTGACTTAATGTCAATATCCAGTGCTATTGAAAATAACTACGGATACGGCATAGAGTGGAACAATGACACCTTGATAACACGGGACATTTTCTAGCCAAACATTTAACGTTCATATCCTTTCCATTCAAAAGTACAATGAAGCAATCGCTCAAAGAGCTAGGACTTCGCAAAATAAAGTAATCAACTTAAAAAAAAATTCTATAAAGCAGCTTTGGCCTATTGACCTCTGCATCATACATACTGTAAAGTTTTTTTCCAATAACATATTTGCTGTTAAGTAAGATGTACATGTATTAAATTGTGTTGCCATGCTGTTTTGAATAAAATACATGATCGTGTAAGTTAGAAAGAAAAAACAGTTTTGAGAGAGATTTGAACCCAGGTCTGTGGATTCCAAGTCCTAAGCTCTATGCACAGCACCAACGTGGCCGACAGCGTGAAAGGGTGTATGTATTGTAACAGGTCCTTTGCGGCAAATTACTGCTAAAAACCCGGAATGGGGCCCGTTTCCTACGCCGGTTCGTCAACCCCAAAATTTCTGATATAAAGTGGCCTGTCGCTTGACACAGACTGTATTTAGACTAGAGTTTTAGGCTTTGTTATATCACTTGTACATCACTGAGTTAGAAAACCAACGAAATGTTGTTTGAGATCTGCATTTGGATACATATATGATATACTAAATTACTACGCAACCGAGTATGTATATTTAGGAGTTAACACAGATGCGTTATGATGCATGAAAACATGATCAGAATGGAACCAATGAGACACTGTAAATGACTTGGAGAAATGTATACCAAGAAATAATTAAGTATGATGACACAAAAATGACGAAATTACTGCTGCAATAATCAGCCTTGAACCCGGGTCTGTGGATTCAAAGTCCTAAGCTCTACGCACAGCACTAACGTGGCTGGCACTGTGAAGACGTGTATTTCGTATAGCAATGTTATTATGGTTTTCATGTAATGCTTTTAAGTAACGATTTTCTGTTGCCATGACAACAATTTTGGAGCTATGATGTTCCAAATCAAGAGGGTTATGCGAATGTTCTGTGCACATATTCTGTGAGAATTTCGTCACAATCACACAATAATCGACTGCACAGCAATGTGTTAAACTTTAGATAGGAAATTCCTGACCCCCATGTATTTCACTTGGTGTTTAAGTCGTCAATTTTGATTCAATCGCTGTCGGTCATACATAAATTTTTTTTGGTTTTTCAATGACCTTGGCGTTAATTCTTCACCTTTGACCTTGAAAAACAACAGGATTATGCCGACATCCTGTGTGAATACGCGTTCAAAATTTCATGAGAATCCGACAAGAATTGACTGCACAGCAATGCATGACACTTTTGATCCAGAAACTCCTGACCCCCGTCTTTTTAACCTGGAGTCAAAATCGTCAATTTTTACTCAACAGCTTTCGGCCATACATCAAAAGATGCAGAATTGGCCATAGTAATCGATGCAAGAAATCTCGAAAATGTAGATAAAATATAACTGGAGTTATTACGATTTTTAATTTTTTGGTTTTTGAATGACCTTGACGTCAATTTTTGACCTTTGACCTTCAGAAACAATAGGCTTATGAGGAAGCTCCTTGCGTATATTGTGAGAACATTTCATGAAAATCCGACAAGAATTGCGCCCGCTATCGTGCAAACTGACGGACAGACAAACATACAAATATACAAACATACAAACAAGATGACTGACCAACATACTTGGCAAAATTCATTTTGCCAAGTGATAACAATGAAGCAATCGCTCAAAGAGCTAGGACTTGGCAAAATAAAGTAATGAACTTGAAGAGAAGTCTATAAGCCAGCTTTGGTCTATAAACCCTTGCATCATAATACTGTAATAATATTAAATTGTGCTGCTACATTCTTCAGAATTGAAAGCATGATCATGATCTTGTAAGTTACAGATGAAAAATTACAATGACAACAAGTGAACAAAACGAATAGAGACACTCGGTGAATACAAATCATGCCAGAATGGACTTAACACAGATGCATTATGATGCATGAAGGACACGATCATAATGGAACCAATGAGACACTGTTAAATGACTTTAAGGAATTCATAGTGAGAAATAATTAAGTATGATGACATAATAACGATAAAGATTACTCGTGCTACATTTATTTGCTGATTTTGTACACTACGAATGTGTTGTTTCGTTGTTTGGAATTGAATACATGATCTTTTAATGGAGAAAATAAAAAAGTTTTGAGATAGTATTGAACCCAGGTCTGTGGATTCAAAGTCCTACGCTCTACGCTCAGCACTAACGTGGCTGGCGATGTGAAGCGGAGTGTTTCATATAGCAATGCTATTATCGTTTTCATGTAATGCTTTTCAGTAGCGATTTTCTGTTGCCGTGACAACAGTTTCAGAGCTATGATGTTCCAAATCAAAAGGGTTATGCGGACATTCCGTGCACATATTATGTGAGAATTTCGTCAAAATCACACAATAATCGACCGCACAGCAATGTGTTAAACTTTGGATCCGAACTTCCTGACCCCCATGTATTTCACCTGGAGTTTAAATCATCAATTTTGATTCAACTGCTGTCGGTCATACACCAAATGATGCAGAATTGACCATAATAAAAGACGTGAACACTTTTGGAAGTGCAGGTGGAATGAAAGTGGAGTTATGGTCATTTTTATTTTTTTTGTTTTTCAATGACCTTGGCGTTAATTCTTGACTTTTGACCTTGAGAAACAACAGGAATATGCCGACATCTGGTGTGCATATGCTGTGAAAATTTCATAGGAATCCGACAAGAATTGACTGCACAGCAATGCATGAAACTTTTGATCCAGAAACTCCTGACCCCCGTCTTTTTAACCTGGAGTCAAAATCGTCAATTTTCACTCAACAGCTGTCGGCCATACATCAAAAGATGCAAAATTGGCCATAGTAATCGATGCAAGAAATCTCGAAACTCCAGATAAAATATAACTGGAGTTATTACGATTTTTAATTTTTTGGTTTTTGAACGACCTTGACGTCAATTTTCGACCTTTGACCTTCAGAAACGAAAGGCTTATGAGGAAGATCCTTGCACATGTTGTGTCAAAATTTCATGAAAATCCGAAAAGAATTGCGCCCGCTATCGTGCAAACTGACGGACAGACAAACATACAAACAAACAAACAAGATGACTGACCAACATACTTGGCAAAATTTATTTTGCCAAGTAATAATCATTTGCAACGATTAAAAACTTTAGTTCGAAAGATCCATTGCGATAAATCATCACAGTGATTTTTGTGAGATTATATTCAGCAGAGCGCTGATAGATTGTGGCCTATTTATTATATAAGACTAATATCATTTAGTGTCCAGCAGTAAAATGTGCTTTGGGGGTTGATACATGGAAAATTATCACTAGATACGCTCCCGCTAACAGGTTCATCCCGTATAATTATCGCGGGACATTTACCGTGCTTGGCAAGATTGTCACTTTGAGTTTGCGTGAAAGCTGCAACATCGATGCTTGATCGAGTGCCTGTTAATTCCTCATGAAAAAGGAACACTTGGCCGGTCTTTAATCTAGGCATTCCTCCCGGATTTGCAATGTTTCTTTTTTCATGGACGTTTGAAAAAAAGCGTTGAACATTTTCTTGATGATATCGGGTTCTACCAAAGAGCAAGTTTTCCCTTTCCTATCATCCTCTCATTTGAGTAGTTGAAGGGGTCTACAAAACCCCATGCACGATAATGTTACAAACAACATTTTGCAACAGGATGTGAAATGCGTCGTGAGATGTGAGAAATCGGAAATAATCGTAAAGGCTTAATAATGACGGCTCAAAAAGTGTATGGATTTAAAATACCTGGTGATGGCTCAATGGGTAGGGGATACCATTTTGAACATCATCCGTTTCGCGTCATGGAGAGTATATGCATGTGGCATGTCACAGTAACTGGTACACTGGAAAATGCTCATCTAGATTCATTATTCATAACTCATTACTGCAATACTCACCTCATGACTGGATAGTCAAGAAGTGCAATGTCAAGCAGCAATGATATTTCCGGTTGACTTCAGAACTGAAAAGAGAGTAAAATAATATAGATCACATATACATGAAACACTCCACCATCAGCCCAGATGGATTGTCCTGCTTGTTTTTCTACATTAAAAAACATTCAAATGGTGCCAGATTGTGAACAAGTGACATAATTTTCAATGGTCCATTAATAAGAAGTGGTACATCCTATCTGGGCCGATTGATCCATAGTAAATATTGATGATTATTCTTCTGTGATATGTTTAATAAACATTGAAATATTTAGTATGCAGTAAAATATGCGTTAATTAAGTTTTTTTATATTGTAAGTAACCCTAGGAATGTGACCCGTGCCCCCTGCAATCTCAAACTTTTCAAATATTACCACAGAGGATAAAAGGTGTCTTCTCCCCAGAATAGAACATGATTCAAGAGAGTTTTGTCTAGCCTAATCATAAAACCAACCCCATTCACATATCCCCTCATTCGCTTCTCTCTTTGTCTCAATTATTATCACCTCCTACGAATCACTGTATGGCTAAATTACAAAGCAACGTGAACGAATGACCAGGGTGTCGAGTTGTGTTACAGCCAATATCTCACGACCTTGTTAAAAAAAGAATGTTTCTGAGTATATTTCTTCTTCAGTAATTTTCATGCAATGTCTCTGCGGCTGATACATATAATTTTATTTGTTGATGTTTATGGCGAAATTGCTTTTAAGGCTATTTCGAATTCATAAAATACATAATCTGGCCTTGACTCGTGGAACGCAGTCGGACACAAATTACTGAGCCCGTATTTACAAGGTCCACTGAAAATAACACCAGATGCAAGAGCTATTAGTCAAACCCTTTGATTCCACAAGGTTCGACCCAATTCGTAGCGCAGTTCCTGTTTCTACTGAGTATCAGTAAACTATGATGAGAAATAGGCTGACAAATGTTTCACTCTCTGCAGTTGTATAAACCATCCTGTTAACTGTCCCGGTTAGCATATTAACACCCACAGTCGATTTAAGCACGCAATATATGTTAATATATTGTTAAATACAAATTGAACAGAAATAACAATAAACCATTTCGAGAACCATTAGAGTAAATCAAATCTTTAATCCAAATTGTTCTTACTATAATTTATGGTAGCCCTTTGGTTACTGACAATTTTGAATGATAGATGATATTTATCTTCTACTATTAGGGCACTGACCTTCTCACGACAATATTCGTTTCTGGGAAGCAGAAATCTTTAAATGTCAATATGCAGTGTACCTGTGTGCAAATATTTTATACTTTGTACATTGTTTCCGCAGCAGAATTGTTTTTAATCTCAGAAGGTATAGTTTCAGACGTTAATTTTCCACAGGCGGGGGGGGGGCAGTGTAATAATGTATTAAAACACTGGTCTCGCAATTCACATACCAATCATTGTCTAATCTTCATCTGCTATGTGTATCTAATATGTTTTATTTATTGATATGTTCTATAGTGTGAATTGTTAATGCACTATCACTGTTATTCTGTACTAATCGGATTTGCACATGACACGTGCTAGACATAATGCAACATGAAATTAATGACCAACACGCGATATCTGTCACATTGTATTCTGTCGAGAAACTGAACACCCAACCATTGTGACCAATGAGTTTTTGCAGCGATAGAGAAACCATGGTGTTTTGATCCTGTCAATAATGCCCCAGTCTGCATTGTGGTATTGTAACATTATCCTCTTGTGGGAATACACCAATGATCATATATGGCTATTTATGGTGTTTTTGGATGGCTTGAAAGTTACAAGACAAAAATAAGACTGAGGCTGTTGTTGTTGACCCATAAGTTAGAATATCTCGTACTTTTTAATCACCGAACCGACGACAAGGGCAGGACAGTAGCTCCACAAGAATAGCAGCTCAGAAGTAAATTTTTATCACAACATCAATAATCAGATTTTGCTTAATTAGGTTAACGAAGTTATAAAAATAAGTACCGGAACCACTATATTGGGACAGAGCCGATACAGTGAAGTGACTACTCTGCACCACTTTTGCATCAAGTTATGTTTGATCGCATTAAATATTACATGTGCCACATAAGAATGGATATGGAAAAATCGGCTAAACTACTCAAAAGCCAATTATGCACTTGCGGCTAAACATCATTGAGAACTGAAGATTGATCATTCATGACCACACCAGTTTAATGGGTAAGCCACATCCAAGACAACCAATCAGATCTGAATGAATTCAGTCCTGTCTGTTGACATTTCACAGAAATGTCAACATACTGTTTATGTTTCAATAAGTTGTAATAGGAGAATGTAGCATCATTCGATCAAAGCCTTATATATTTGATAAACAAACTTATCCACAAAATGACAAGAAACATATTCAAATATCACTATTATATTGATGATGGGGTAATCATATTTAACAACATATTATTCTATTGTACACCCAGGAGGTCGCGAAGGCCCGATTAGCATCCGAAATTGCAATATTATCATCAAATAGAGTATGATAAGTGTTATAGTACACAATGACCTTGCATTCACTCGGATATCCTGGTCATGTGATTGATAGAGTGGACCTTGACTTGATTCCAGATGTCCAATGGAGATTTTATCAGCCAAATCTGGGTGCTGACAGAGAAGACAGTAGGACCAATGTGATTGAAAAGGAATGTATCACCACTAATATCCCGCTTGGAGATGTGGACATGGGATTGTCATGAGAGATGGAGAAATAATGACATTCAGTACGAAGTAATGTTTATTTGGGCTGAAGTGCATGCCAACAAAGTTCTTTTGCTTTTGCCTCTGAAAATATCTAATGTCTTGCAAAACAGAACGTTAATAACTTGATGACTCTGAATACTGTTATGTATGCAACCCAGACCAATAACTCGCCCAAGATTGCTTTGGCATCACTTTACCGCAGTCATCATAATGCACTGTATGTGTATCATATTTGATTATGTTAATCCGCACCATGTCTCAGTTGTCAAGGACGGAGATAGGCGAAGTAATCATTCACATTTTCTCCAACACAAAACCATCATGTACAAGTATATTGAACTTGTTCATCTGCTATGTTTACTGTTTTTATAGTAGTTTTTCCATTGGAGCCATAATGTGATAATAAAAGTGGGATAGACAGGACATTGACAGGTTCACATGTTAAGATTAAGCATTCATTTGTGTAGTATGATCAATTTGTCAAGGTCCATTTTATTATCAGGAGAGTGACCTTCCTCTCGTCATATCCTCCGTTTCCAGGCAACAAAGATCACTGACTACCGACGAAAACTGGGCTGACAAATGTGTCGTTGCTGTCAAAGGACCTATACTATGTGTGTTTGAAATTGTGACAATTTCAATCATCTACTTATTTGAGATAGGTCATGTCCGCTGACTGATTGATCATAATGAACATTTCAATTCTTCAAGTGTAAAGTCTCATTTTTAAAAGTCATGTTCATAAATTATAGCAAAATACCAAATCGGTTGATACACACAGTATGCAAATTAGTTTAGCTCATCCATATAAATTCTGCGTATCTGATGAAAATGATGATAACCTTAACAATGTCAACTAATATATTTGTACATCGTCCAGATAATAAATGTGTCCATTGTGCACGATTGTCAACTGCGAATAACATAACACGAAACACCCTCGTTAATTAGTGGTCTGTGACATGTCTAAAAAGATAATTTATATGAGATAATGTAATGTTTATGAAACGCATTGTCCATACAATAGCGTGATAGTTCGATAAATGCTGATGTATCACATATCACATAGGGCCTACAGGGCAGAAAAGGATAATTTCATATCCTGGTTCCCTATGTGTTTGCAATGTTTCAATGTCGTCCACTTTGATACCATCATGAGGAATTTGACGGATTGTTTCCCAAACATCGTTAAGCGGAACATAAGAAATTTTCCTTATGCATATGCTATGGAACTGAATATAAACTACAAGTGCAGCCCACTACGTGCAACGGAATAATATTACAGTTGTTGATAATAGATTCAATTTGTAACATATTTGTATTCTATCAGTAATGTATCGCCTAGAGGAGAACTGGAGCATACTGAAAAATCATTAAACATTAGTTACAACAATGACCAAATAGGGTAGCCAACCCCAGATCATTGTGCGAATGTCTTTGTTATTTGCGAACTATGCAGCTCATCAAATAGAAACAGAAATGTGAATGGATCCTCTTAATGCCACACTTGATGGTTTTTATGGCTCACATAACACCGTTCTGGGTTTGGGGTTTTATAGTAGAGGCAATGATTGTATCAGGTCGTATCACTCCCTCCGGATTTCCGACAAAAGGGAGAAAAAATTAGATATTTTGAAAATATCTACCTATTTTCTACTTTATATATTTAAAAACGTGTGGATCTACAGGTTGAACATTACAATTTGAATAGGAATATTGGATCCACGTATAAATGTAGCTGCTTAGACATGTTAAAAGTGACTAATAGTACCTACATCCGATGGATTATTCAGCGTATTCAAATCATGATTCAGATCTTAGACTTGCAACCAATTTATGCCTGTACAGAGACATGTAGTGGGTGTAATGTCCATTCTTGTAGAATCAGTAGCAAATGCTCAAGAGGGAGATTGACTAGTTATTATTGAACCCATTAAGACAGTCGTGTTTTAACCAAACAGTAATGTTTTGTCAGGTTGTCCTGAGCAAACATAGCAAAGCCAAGCAATGCTTACACATGGCTAGTGACCTTGTTCCGTCATTTATCTTCGAAATTAAGTCTCCACACTGGAGATACATCGGAACCTACGATGGTATTCTTGTAGATGCTGGTCACCGCATAGGAATGTTCCCAATGGGACGCTGGATTTTAGTGCATTATTTTATATTAGGTGCATTGGTAGACTATACTATGTATTACTTTGTCGTAAACGAAACAAAATTATTCTTTACAAAAATGACTATGAACAAATGACTATGATGCAACGTCAACCCTCATCAAAGTGAATATGTCCAAATGTCAAAAAAAATCTATCGGAGTGGTTAGGAAATGCAGTTTTCGTCGATCATTGTCGATTAGAAGACATAAATATTGCTTAAACATTGACACCGCCAATTGGCCATGGAACGGAAACAGCACAAAACCATTAAGTGTTGGCCGGGATTCAGACGATAAGCCATCATTAAATCAGTGTGGAAATCAATTAACCAATTTTATCTCGACAGCTCCCATCACGTCATACAGAAATGTGTGTTATTTATTATGCTCAGATTTAGGTAGACTTTGTCGTCTGTCGTCCATCTACATTCATCATTAAAGTTTACGGTCTAATATTCCTGAAAATCTGTACATAAATACTCAGAATATTCCGAGAAAGAATTACTTTAAGTTTTTTACTGGGGGAGGGGGGGGGGGGGGGTAACAAAAAAAAAAAATTCGGACTCTGGCGGCCATTCTCTCCAAATGTGTTCAGTATTATTTTCCCTAATTTATGCAAAGGAATTAAAAACCTTAGTTGCCCGTTTATGCATTTAGGCATTTCAACTTGACAACCTATTTTGTTCGTGTGTGTTGCTATAGAGAACATGGCCATCCCTGAATCAGCAGTGATCTAAAGTTATCTTCACAGTCTGCAACATTTGCAAGGCATAAGCGAACAAATGGATCAGATGAGTTTGATCACTTCAAAATGCTGATGAAAGTTCCTGTGTGCCTTAGACGGGCTAACGGTTCATTTTACACACCCCTATGCTGCATTTTACCGTGAGAATAGTGGCCAGGGAATGAAACGTCTATTTGTAGTGTTTATGGCTGGATATATTCGGTCCTTAAATTGATTTATAATGTTTTCACGGTTACCAATACCACTATTCCCACAATGTGGCAGCCATATTTTGTTACAAATTTCTCCACATAATCATCCGCAAAAATGCTGCTTTGAATCGATTTTAAAAATACAAGGCATGATGACTTATCGATATAAATGATCCACGATGTTCCCGACAGAAGAGATGTCATGAATCAACCACAAACAGCAGGTTGAGCATTTACAGAAAGCTACAGCACCAGTACACACGCTTTAAAACGATCAAGCATATGTTTAATAGGTTCTTATGTTAACAATATATGATACACGTCTTCTCCGATGAATCAATCGCACAAGTCCATCTATCAGTAAGCTATCGTACTCTGTAGCAAACATTCTTTGCTGAAGAAACGGAGTATCCACGATTCAAAAGTATAGCATGTTGTTACGCAAAATCACGCTATGGTCTTTTCCCATCATTCATCATGACAATTACGGTTCCTGAAAGCATTGCGCAAAATGTTTACTGGGTGCTGATCAAAGACAACCTAAGGTTATCATTGCATCCCGAGTGGCCATCGATCCGCGACAGTTTATAGCAAAAAAAATGAAACAACAATGTTTCAGTTCATCTCGTTAGACTCTTTCTGATCCAAAATGTCTGGACATATATCTTACCATTGTGTGCTTTGTTTTATATAACATAATGAATTTTTGTATTTTCTGTGTATGATGATGGGCTGCAGGTAAAAAAAAAACCAAACACTGTAGTGAGCTGCTCTCAAATTCATTTATAAAGGTAGCTAAATCAGCAAGTATACGCAACCCTTCTTCCCGGAACTTCCTCATCAGAAATTTGTTCACCCATGGATGATGAACCGAGGCATGGTTCTATGAAGAATATCATGGGAATTGTACGAATTGATCATCATAGATGTCACGCGTCAGAAAACGAAGCTTCGTATCTTCAGCATGACAAACAAACTGTTGGTATGTACGTTTTGTTGTGTGATCATATAATAATAAATGGGCTAAGTAACGTATACTGCTTTTTCCTGTATTCTCAGTACGGAATGAAATGGTGAGAGAAGGAATAAATTGTATGTTTTCAGTGGACGAGTAGCATCGATGAGCAGTGTACGTTACCTGGGCCGTGTAAACAATAGATGCATATTATGAATGGATTTCTGTGGAAGGAATACAATAAGTGGACCTACTTATTTGCTTAAATACCTTAATGCACACGAGCAAACCTCACAGTGAGCTTTATTAGCATGACTAGTTATTCCCTGTTCAAACTAATCCTGCCGCTGGGTATGTTTTTAGTGTCGTTTTGTGACTTACCTCTCAGAAGACGTTTAAGGTGCGGTATTCGACTTTCACCATGGTGATCTAACCCCCAGGGGGTTAGATCACCATGGTGAAAGTCGAATACCGCACCTTAAACGTCTTCTGAGAGGTAAGTCACAAAACGACATCTGAAAGTGACAATTATCAGACATTTAATCATATTTAGTTAAGAACGCAATCTCGCCTGATGATCTTTGATGACTATAGATCGCCATAATAAATTATGGTGCCAAATTGATGTTTACAAATTTGATTTTGTTACCTTTATATTTGCATTATAAATGAAAGGAAAGCTGGCGCATTCCAGGGTCGCTAGTTTTATATGCAGTCCATCTTTAGACTTTAACCTCACTTCCTCAGAGAAAATATCTTCAAGAAAAAACCCTAACGATCCACTTCTTATATGGCCATCAAATCAAACGAAAGCGAGAATGATGGCTTCAAGAAAAGACATTCCAGCCCAGCTGCAACTACAATGGGTTCGCCTGATGCTTGAAATTTGCTTCAGGACGCACCATCAGTGGTACTCAAGCAGACACATTTGTCTGGAAAGCTCATGTTATCCTTGACACTAAACGACGACCTGTGTCCATTCTTGCCTTCTGAATCACATCGATTATAGCCCAATGGCTCTACTTGCCATTCCAAGGATCATTGACTATTACCGCTCTATATTTATAGATGGACAATTTCGGCATTGGGTTCTTCAATTGATACCACATATTGTCTTTTTGAACCATGATAGATCATAAAACTGAAGCAAATATACAAACAGTGTGGTCAATAAAACATGGACAAACCGGACAAAAACACTGGGAAATTCTGTGTACCTCATGAAGACCTAATTGCTACACATGAACGTGTTCAACCAGCGTTTAGTATCACTGTGTGCCCAATTCCTTCATGTTAGCTGTTATGAGAACTAAGGACTCGACTGCAATCCACCAAATGAAATGTTCAAATTTTGGAGAATATATGTGGAACAAGTATGACCTAGTTCAAAGCCAGACCTATTCCACTTGCGCTAACGTTGAGCTAAGATGGAGAGGCATCAGTGCCGGTCAAATCCATAGCATTAATGTCAATTTCCAGTTTGTGGTAGTCCAATTATCACAACACTATCCAATAAAGACCCTTGCACTCAACACTGAAATGCTTAGGGATATCAATGTCTGATTGTTTTCTTGGAAAATTGCCCAGGTTACCAATAAAAATCGATTTGAGTATGGGATGAGTCTAAATACAGAACAACTGCTACAATTTTAATAGCCACTTAGTTGGCTATGAAAAGTTATAATTACCTTTGATGCCCTTTCAAAATACACCTCATATTCAACATATGTCAAGGACTACCAGTTTTATGATATTTCAATAGTGCAGCAGATAGAATCGCCATCAGTACAATGGAATGGTGTATACCAAACACTGCATCTGGAGTATTTTGTATACAAAATGTGGTTCTTCTGAGCTTAGAAACTACCACCCATGTAATTATTCTGCTAACAACCTCACAATGTCCATGCATTAATGTCGCTTATACAATCGGCGAATCACAAAAACTGTTCGTTCAATTTTATCAACAGAATCTTAAGGTAGAACAGATTGTTGTTGACGTCGTCATAAATCAATTGGCTAGCATATATTGGATGATATAGCACGGTTACAACCTCCAAAATATGTCCGCATGCATCTGCAGTAGAGTTGTAAACGAATTGTTTACTTCTGCACTAACATGAACGAAGAATGCATTATTTTGTCTTTATTTCTAAACACAAAAGAATCAACCTGAATATATCACAAAAGAAATAAACTGAATATATCTATATATATTTTTTTTCGCATCACTGCACCAGAACTTCGCATTGAAAGTCACCTTCACACAGAAAACCAAGAATCGATAATGCCACTTTAAGAGATAATTTTCTCGGACACCTCCACATATAAAGCCGACTGCCGAGCACCGACTAATAGCAGGGCTTGAATGGTGGCGATTGTTCACTCAGTAACCACAGTGATAATCGATTTATTACAATAAGATTGCTGATAATCATCGCGAAACCAGTTCAGTGAAATGTAGAATTGTCATGATTTCAAAAACCCTCCCAGCATCTGATGAGATATTGTGAATGAGTAAACGTTTCGCATTACTTTTAGCAACAATGCCAATTATTGATGCGGATGTTTTCATAGGGACACAGGTGTAAGGGTGTGATTGTGAATAACAGCCTTTTCCAGTTAATAATTTTAAAAACCTGCACATTGTGAACATTACAATTTGTAGTTTGTTGCATGACGAGTACCTATACACGTAATGAATCACAATTTCATAATGAACAAAACACTTCATAGCTGCTTACAATAATAATTACTATTAGAAGTCACATCCGATGAATTACAAGTAGTCAGATTAGTTGACACAAATACTTATATTTAGATCTGCAAGCAATTTATTCTTCTACTATTACACATATTGAGCTCCAGGTTGGGCAATATCCAGTCTTAGAGAGAAAGTAGCAAGTGCTCATCAGGGAAATTGACTGTTTATTACTGAACCCATCAAAGCAGTGCTGTGCAAACCAAACAGTCATGTTTTGCCAGGTTGTCTTGAGCAAACAGAGCAGAACCAAGCAATATTTACCCACGACTAATGACTTTATTCCGCCCTATATCTTGGAAGTTGTGATTTTACGCTGCAGGTACCTCGGAACCCTTCAATGGTGTTCTTCTAGGTAATGATAACCCCATTGGTATGTGCCTCATAGGAAGCTGGTGAATTGTATCATACCATACCAGGTGTATCAGTAGACCTGTACATCACTTGACATAAAGACCTGTGCATTAGTACCGTGCATTACTTTTACTTTATTTAAAACATGTCCATGGACAACTGTCAACTGAAATCACTGCGAATATCTCCGTCACTGTGAAGGTGGTTTTTCTCGATTATAAGATATAAATACTGCCGAAACATTGGGTCTCCAGTAGGTTATGGAACTGAAACACCACAAAACCTTTAAGTGTTGGCTGGAGTGCAGGCGATAAGCCGTCATTGAATCAGCGTGGAAATCAATTAATCTGATTTAACATGCTACTGCGAGGATATTTATTGCAGTCGTTCACGTGTTCGAAATGTCCAATGTAATGACAATAATAATGTCATTTTCCAGTTCTTATTGATCCCAAATCAGTAATCACAACACCTTCAAACACATTTTTGCACTCAACAATGACATATTCAGGGGATGTCAGTTTCTGGCGTTCCTGGAAATTTTGCTCAGGTTCCCATTTGAAAGGTCACAATCGATTTGAGTTTGGCATGGCTCTAAATACGCAACAGCTGCTACAATGTAATAGCCACCTAGATGCCTATAAAATGTTATATTTAACTTTCATACCCTCCTTGAATACAATTCATATTCCAGATATGTCAAGGACCACCAAATGTAAACAGATGAATATATTTTACATTTCATTATATACTGAACAACATTAAAAACGCATCAAAGTTATGGTTCAAGAAAATTTAATAGCAATGCTATGAATCATTGGAAATACTCAGAAAAAGTGTTCCTATTAATGAAAACAACAACAAAAATGATGCACGAACAATAAATAATGCATTCAAAACGCAACACAGTCTGTACTTCAACCAGTACAATACTTCACGTTAGTAACGAGTATGTCCTCCTCTGTTATTAAGCACAGCATCACATCTCCTAGGCATTGATGCCACAAGACGAATGATCTGGTTCTGTGGGATGACTGCCCATTCTTCTTGAAGAGCAAACACCAGCTGCGCGTGCGTGGCAGGAACCGGATCCCGTTGTCTTACTCTACGATCCAGAATGTCCCATAAGTGTTCAATCGGGTTTAAATCCGGAGAATATGCAGGCCATGGGAGGAGGTCGATGTTGTGTTCTTCCAAGAACTCCCGGCATACCATGGCAACGTGAGGTCTGGCGTTATCTTGCATGAATGTATGCCCTGTTTGCTGTACTCGTACTCGCACATGTGGATCAAGTATCGTGTCCCTGTATACGACGGCTGTCATTGTTCCCTGGACATGCACAAGGTCAGATCTCCATCCGTGCGAAATGGCACCCCACATCATGACACCACCACCTCCGAAGCGGTCCACCTGTTGTTCGCAGACGTCCGCGTACCGCTCTCCGCGTCGACGGTAAACACATTGGCGGCCATCAGCCCTGTACAGGTTGAATCTGGACTCGTCACTGAAGATAACCTGGCGCCATCTTGCCAATCAATCAGTTTCTACCACCATGCTCACGAGTCCATTGGCGTCTAGCTTCTCTTCTGGCTTCTGTCAAGACCATCCCAGTATGGATACGGTATGGCCGAATACCCCTCTCCCTGAGGCGACGTCGCACAGTCTGTGCACTGATTCTAGGATTGCGGCGCCCTGGGATCTCCCTAGCAGTTTGTGTGTCAGTCCTGAAGCGATCACGAAGATGCAAGATCCGGATACGGCTATCCTGGATCATCGTCGTCACACGTGGCTGGCCACTCCTTGGACGGTCTCGAGATGATCCTGTTCCATGGAACCTGGTCCATAGTCGAGATACAGTTGACTGTGTGGTCCCAAGCATCTCTGCAACCTGTCTTTGTCGTGTTCCCATCGTCAGCATCCCAATCGCCCGATCACGTAATTCTGGAGCAAGTCGTGGCATCTTGACGCGTCTGATTTTACAGTTCATTTTGCCCGGGGTTTTATAGCCACAAATGAAGGATTGGTCACAAACAATTGCAACTCACACAACCAGCTTCATTCAGGTGGAACCACGTGCTCCTGGGTTTAACATCAATTATGAAGAACTCACTCTCACATTTTGAGTAATACTCAATACCAATCGGCACACAAACTATTTGATTGCAATAGCTCAATAAACTATAGGGAACACTTTTCTGAGTCTTAGGGTGTTTTTACTGGAAGATTATATTTTATGCGTTTTTAAAGTTGCTCAGTATATTTCAATAGTGTAGCAGATAGAATCAGCATCAGTACATTGGAATGGTGTATACGGATCACTGCATATGGGGTAGTTTGTATATAACTTACATCTTTCAAATTTTTGCTCCGAAATTACAATATGTCATTCTTCTGCAAACAAACGCACAATTTTCATGCAGTTGTGTTGCTAATATCATTTGAAAGCTTCTAAGCTTCTCGTTCAATGTCATCAACAGAATCATAGTGAAAAACTTCTCCAACCCCTCTAGCTGTGAAATTTTCAACGCCGACTGGCCAGAGCGCCCTCTAGTAGCAGGGCTTGAATGGTGGCGATGGATCACTTTGTCACCACAGTGACACTCGTTGAGATTACCAAACACCACCCTCAAGTTGAAAAACTAACATAACTAAAATTAGTTGAATTGCTATGTCCCTCATGAGCAACAACGCTAATTATTGATGTAGATGCTTTAACAGGAACACATGTTTAACAGTGTAATTGTGACAAGTAGCCTGTGCATTGGTCATACTCATTGTCAGCCCACACAAACGCTGCTGTAGGTCATCCAGAAACACCCACTGTTTTTGCCGACGGACACAACATCATGGTGCTAATTCACAGCCAAAACGACATCAGACGAATCACGACCGGGCTGGAACGAAGCGAATTATCTGACTGAATGAAGCCTAATTAAACATACTTTTCATGTGCTGAAAACAGACGCCTATCCACTATCAGCGACGCCAATAAGTCTCTCGTAAATTGTCAGCACTTTCTTAGCGTAGAAAGGTGTATCAAATCATGTCGAGACTTATTTTCATATCCCATAAGCATGGTGACAATGGTATCATTTTATGACATATTACAAACCCCCGACTATCACACTGATAGCCAAATGAAATGCCAAATTCATCATTTTCTCATATTTCATAACGTGGCTAGTTCATCAGTAATCATTCTGGAAACGGCGAGCAAATAACATTTGGAATAACAACTCACTACATGTGGGAGGTGACGACAATAGCACATGACCCCCCTAAAGTTTGTTTCTAAGGTACCCGGAGAAGTAGGTCACAGGTAATTTTGCCACTTTGCAAGTCCATTCAGTTATTAATATCCCATGATACGTGCGTGATGGTGTGACCATATTGTGGAATAAGATCTGATCAGGTCAATGTATGCACCAAGGACGTATACATTTATCCCTAATAAATATATATCAACGTTGGATGCGCCCAATGGCACCTGCGTACTCGTATCTGTGACAGCCGCCATATGAACGCTTCGATGTGATGAGTCATAACTTTAGTGTGATATCCTATTTCCCCAAGGACTAAGGGTAGATCTGTACCTGGGAGAAACACTGAATGGTACTCGTCTGAAACACGATATCGGCCAGTACTCAGTAGCGGATTTAGAGGGGGGGGGGGGGTTACTGGGGATACTGACCCCCCACCCCCCTTTTGAAAAAAAAAATACATATACATCAGAGTTCCCACAGGCAGATTCAGTTTCTGCCCGAAAAAAATTATGTCGAAATATCATGTTTGAGAACAGGTTTATCACGGTCAGTTTGTTTGAAATGTATACTCATGAGAGACCAGTAATCTACCACAGAACATAAGAAGAGTTCTGGCTTCTGGGGCCCGTCAGCGGGCCCAAGACCCCCGGCCCAAATGTGCAGCTTCCCTTCTACGTTTTTTACAAACTTTTCAGAACATCATCAATGAATTTTTAAGTGCCTTATCCAGGGAAGGCCACCTTATTAATTCATAACATGAAAAAGCTCCGACTTCTTGGGCCCTTCAGCGGGCCCAGACCCCCAACTGTGACGCACTCGCTTTGTTTCTAATTTTTGCATTAAAGTGTCTCTTGAGCAGCCTCCAGATCATAACCGCGACAGGCTCGCTTCACTCCATAATTTGTTTTACAAATATACCAGAAGCATGAAGCGAGATTTATACCCAGTAAATGTCAGGAAGCTACCACAGGATATACAAAAGGATCTTGTTTCTGGGGCCCTTGAGCGGGATAATGATGGAATTTTCAAAATCCTTAATCCGCTCCTGGTACTTTATCTATATATATCCTGAGATGTCAATCGAAGTGACAAAGCTCATCGACCATTGTCTCAAATGCCGTCCGATTACAGTGGTACACCTGGTGTTAGCCTAACATGGCCAAAGAATCGTAGCCAGACATGGCCAAGGTTGGGGGAAAACATGGAATACGTGCTTAGACCTTTCATTCCTTAAAGTCAGACAGTCGAAAAACCTTCTTGTTGCCACAGGTGTAGCTATCAAATCTATTATTAGACACCAGGAACTTTTGTGCGGGAGTGTCGCCTGAACGACTCCAAATGTAAAGAAACTGTAATATGAGGATACCCACTTCATCAAAGTAATATCCCAGATCCACTTGCGTAGTGAGTGTCCTAGTTGTAAGGCACACTGATTACTGTTTCATTAATAGAACATTGTCTGGTTACTAACAGAAATATCTGTAACTTGGAAAGTAACGTTCTTGTGTATTATTTAACTAATCACCACTTATTCTGGATCGAAGTATACCATGGTTTAAAGACGGCAAAAACGGTATACCATGGTTCAATTGGCCAAGAGTGACAAATTCATGACGACGGGAACACTAATCGATGGCGAGGCTAACAATCGATAGCGATGGTAACAAATGCCAAACGTTTCGAAGTCTCACGCCATATTTCGGTCTGAAATTCCAGTGTATGACCCTTAGGCTGTTCAACTGGACGCTTTCCGGTCGCCTACGACCGCTGGGGTGTATACCCCATAGCCGTATCCCTGTCACCCCCAAACTGTTGAAAAAAAAACTGGAAATTGATGTTAACTTATTTTATAATATGGCCGTTATACTACAACCATCAAATTTATATGACCAGAACTTTTACCTTAAGCCCAATAATAAATATTTCTTGTCTTATCTATTTTTATTGTGGCCAATAAGTGACTTAACTAGTGAAACTAATGTTACCTTATTCCGTTACAGCCATGAAATCTCTACTGGACAGCACATTTGCCTTTACCATCAAGTCCAATAATAAATGTTTCTTGTCTTAACTATTTTTATCGTAGTAAATAATAGACTTAACTAGTGAAACTACTGTTAGCTTTTTCGGCAATAATGTTCTGTTTGAACCAAAACCATCAGTTCTCTATTCTGAACAAAAATCCAGTGTCATTCGTTTTCATAGTACAGGTTATTGGAGTGATCACATATGTCAAAGTGGATATTTTAATGGTCGTAATAAGTTAATCTGTTAACTAATTAATATTTGATTGATCATTCTTGAAAACAATAGGTTGTGTGTGACTGTTTTCCTCATCGAGCCTGTGCGAATTCATCATTCATCGAAAACTCCCATCTGTAGAGCGTTCACAAACCATGTGTGCTAAACAGGCCAATTTGGACACAATATGTGTCACCAATCGGACAATTTGGTTGCTGTGGCAACCAAAATCGATTGGTTTTGCGATCTTACCATCAGACATGACCCTCTAAAAAATTATCGTAATCGGTTAAGATTTGCAACCTGTAGAGCTTTCACGAGAAAATCTCTACCGTGAACACAGACGCGGCAGCTGTGGCGGCACGATGGAGTCAAACTTCGTTAGGGGGATACAATAATACAATGCTGTCAATGAGATTAACAGGCATCAAAACGAGTATTTACATTTTCCCAGATTCTTGTCATGACATGAGTCTGTTTCGGTTCAACAACCCCTGTGGCCTTGTTTGAGTTTACTTGAATCAGCCATCGTATCCGTCAGAGATCACTTTTTCAATACATATACAAAAAAAATACCTAATAGAGCATGACTACCTTGCACTCTGTGGCAAATCTTAATAAAACCTGGAAAAATTGGAAAAATATATGAAGATATTAGTAAATATCAACTGACACAGTGTGAAAAATATAAAGTTGTTGTATTCATTCACTTCAGTAAAAACATGTATAATAATTTGTATTTGAAGGTAAAAGTTAAGTACATAACATAAACATAAACATGTAACTTGAACAATATCCGAAACTAAATAATACAATCAATGCACTTTGAGAGAGTTTGATGGTTTAGAAATATCTTCATGGCATGTTTTCAGTATTAATCATAATCATAAATATATCACCAACAGCGGAGGATCTGGACCCCCAATAGGCTATGCTAAAATACCTCCCAACTAGTTCAATTTTATCAGATAGTATTATCGTTTGCAATCATTGAATCACTGTATTCCATGCCTCGGGTCGTAATTGTAATGGTGGTTTGTATAAAGCTGATCGTACATCAAGATTAGCGTCTTGGGTGGCATGTAAATTTGCATGGTAAATAGGCCTTATATATGAGTGCAAAATACAGTGGCATTCTTTTCGGTGCATTTAATAGGTCAGGAAATACTTATCATTGCTGCCATTCGCTAATTGGAATGTTCAACCAAATAGTTATAATATTAATAATAAAGATAATTATATTAATATTGTCATTGTCCTGTTTGTGATAATCCCATCATAATCAACACAACACAAAGGAAACCCCTGCACTCAAAAATGATTATTCAAGAATATCAATGTTTGGTGTTCTTGGAAATTTTCCCAGGTTCGCACTTGATAGGTCAAATTCGATTCGCGTTTTGCAAGGGTATGCATGTAAATAGAAACATCCGCTATAATTTAATAACCAATTAAATACCCATAAAAAGTTATATTCAACTTTCATCTCCTTTCTAAATGCAATTGATATTCCAGATATGTCCAGAACTGCCAAATACAAACAGAGGAAACATTTACATTTACGATATTTCAATTGCGCAGCAGATAAAATCAGCATCAACACGTTGGAATGGTGTATACCGAATACCACATCTGATGTATTTTGTATATAAACTACATCTTTTTCTTAGCTTAGAAATTACCATCCCTGTCATTCTTCTGCAAACAAACACAACAATATCCATGCAGTAAATCCACTAATGTCATTGGAAATTCAGAAAAGCTGCTCGTTCAACATCAACAGAATTCTAAGTGAGAAATGTCTCCCACACCTCCAACCATATAGCTGTGAAATATTCGTTGCGGATTGAACAACGCCTTCTGAAAGGGGGGCTTGAATGTTCACTTAGTCACCACAATGATCATAATCGCTTTCATTACCAAATAAGATTACCAAACATCGTCGTCAAGAAACAGTTCACATGCAGTGAAATAGTAAATTGCCTAGATTTCAAAAACCCTTCCAGCATCTGATGAGATGAGAGCTGATGACTGTACGAGTAAACATTTACCAATACAATCGTGAAACAACACTTTGAATGATTAGTATAACACAAAAAGGTAAAATTAAGATGAAAACTAATATTCTCTTGACAATCCAAAATCAATTGAATCCTATATGTCCGTCGACCAAGATCAGGAGCAACAATGCTAATTATTGATACCGATGTTTTGTAAGAAACACAATTGTACTTGTGTGTATTAGCCTATTTATTGGTCATGCTCATTGTCATTCCACACAAACGCTGCTGTAGGTCCTCCGAAAACACCAACTGTTCTTGCCGACAACCGTAGCTTGACCACAACGTCATGTTGCTAATTTAGAACCAAAACAACATCAGGCGAATCACCACTTGGGCTGGAACGAAGCGAATCATCTGGCTGAATGAAGCCTAATTAGGCATAATTTTTCAAGCGCTGAAAAAGACGCCAATTCTTTAACAATGACGCCAATAAGTCTCTCCTAATCTGTTAGCAGCGTACCGGGAAGGTATGTCAAATCATATTGAAGTGCACAGTGGTATTATTTAATTCCCTATTGCATGGCCCACGACTAACACACTGATAGTCAAATGAAATCGCTCGCTGCTGCTGACTTGACGGCTGAAAGCCTTCGCTGGTACAGCGAGTACTTGCCAGAATGGAAAAATGAGAACTTTGACCTTGATCTGTAATGTCAAGGTCAAATGACACGACCAAGGTCCCTCAAGGGAGGGCTTTTAATATGCTACAATATTTTCGAGATCAAACTGTTTTCAATGATTAGTTTTGAAGTTATAGCCGTTTATGTGATTTTGACCTTCTCCATGACCTTGGCCTTTGACCTAGAATCACCAAAAGTGTGCAGTCGCGAGAAATGAGACTACAGGATATGCACACCAACATTGAAAGAATGTGGATGCTAGAGGGCGAAAAAACAAATGAGTTTCTTTGAAATTTCACCAAATTTGTTCATTAAAACACGTCATTATGATGTTGTATGACATCAGATTTTGAAAATAAAAACACATTTGGAAAGTACTTCCAAAGACCTTTCAAAAAAGGTACTGCTCGATATATTCGCAAAAGGTCAAGGTCATTTTTGTGATCAACTTTGACCTCAGGCATCAAGGTCAAAAGTGACATTCAAACTAATTTAAGGAAGGCCTTTTGATATGCTATAATATGTGCCTAGTTTGAACTCTCTATGACGATTTTTACCAAAGTTATGGGCATTTATGTAATTTTGACTTTTCCTTGACCTTGACCTTTGACCTTGGGTCACGAAAATTGTGCATTGCCTGTGCATGGAGATGCGGAATGTACTTGAACAATTTCATCAGAGTCGAATAACAATTGTGGACACTATGGCCTTTAGAATCTTCGAAAAATTGACGTTTATAACGTCACTGTGACGTCAATAAACGTCACATATTGAAACTAATGGAATAGTATGTATCAAGCGATCATGACCTTCCATTTGATATACTACTTGATAGGTTTCAGTTAGTTTGAAAATTTGACCTTGAGATTTTGCTCATGTGACCTCAATTTTCCGACCGAGTTCAAGGTCATTCATACCAATGACATATTCGTCTGAACGCCATATCCCTTCTGAATGGTATGATGTAAATTCCATGAGCCTACGATGATTCAGGCAGATGTTATTACCAAAAAGGTGTTTTCTGGGATTTTGATGACCTTGAACTTGACCTTCGACCTTTGTACCTCAATTGCACTTGGTTTGAAGTCTCTACGATGAAAAAAACTGAGTATTATTATTCCACATATGTTGTCAGAATTACAGTCGAATAGCTTCAAATTAGAACGCAATGTGGATGCTTGAAATGTTGCTAAAAAGTATGACTGGCCTTACGTTTATGACGTCATATCGAGAAATTTATCATGACAGCCAAGAACCACACGTAGCCCACTTTAAGCAGAATTGAACGAGCTTTCCGAAGGTGTAATTCGTTCCACTCTAGGATGAATACTTACCGAGATACTACCTTATTTCGAAAGTTGACGTTTGACGTCATGACGTCATTGTCGTTGGACGTAACATCTTGAAACTCAGTGAATGGCTGGGTATTAATATTCCACATACGTCCTAACGATTACAATCCAATAGCTTCAATTTTGAGTGCACTGTGGATGTTTGAAAGTTTGCTGAAAAGTCGAAAAATTGGTATGACAGGCCATACGTTTATGACGTCATAGCGGAAAATCTATCATGGCGGAAAAGTATCGGATAGTACCCTCCTAAACCAGAATTCAACGAGCTTTCCAACGGTGCAATCCGCTTCTCTGTACGACAAATACTTTTCGATATATAGCCCCATTTCGAAAAATGACGTTTCACGTCGTGACGTCATTGACGTTCGAACAATCCGCGTAAAACTTCGCAATTTGATGGAGGACACCATTATATATCCGTGTGTTGAATTTCAGAGGTATCGGTTTAAATGTGACTGCTGTGTGAATTTCTGAAAATTCGAAAAAAAATGAGAGATGTCTGGTGCATGTACAGGACCTTTGGTCATGAGACAAATTACCACCAAAAACCGGGAATGGGGCCGGTTGCTATGCCGGTACGTCATGCGGCCGGTTGCTATGCCGGTACGTCATGCGGCCGGTTGCTATGCCGGTACGTCATGCCCAAAAGTTGTGATATAAAGTGGCCTGTCGCTTGACCCAGACTGTATTTAGACATGAGTTTTAGACTTTATTATACCAGTTTGACACCTCTGAGTCGGAAAACAAAAGAAATATTGTTTGAGATCTGCATTCGGATATATATATGATATACTGTACTAATACGCGACCGAGTGTGTATATTTAGAAGGGGACATGTCCACAGGGGGTAATCGTTTCTACAGCTTATTGTTGTGTGAATGGATTGAGAATCAGATTCACCCCACTGCTCTTTCTACTTTGATATCTCGGCGAGTTTTCAATTTATTCCAAATATGAAAAGTGGACCATAAACTAGAAGTAACACTGCAACTGACTGCATGAAATGCTTTAGAATTTAATGTTCAGTAAATTTGTGAAAATCGGAACCATGAAAACATAAAAAGTATATGTTAAATGAAGAATTTTCATAGGATTCTGATTAAGTTTTGTCAATTCTATAGTTCAAACTTGCTGTCAATAATTTTTTTAAATATGCATGATTAAATCGTGTATATATGTTATATTATAACCGGACAAGATCATAATATCTACAAATGATGAGTTTCCTTTGAAATTTTACCAATTTGTTGGCACAAAAACGTCAATTACGTCGAAACGGATATATCGATTGAGCTGAAAATTGGTAGAAACCATCACAGGACGACTCCACATCGTTTGCATCTGTTAGATCTGCAGTAAATGGTATAACCTTGAACATCTGACACTCAAAAGGCCTAAATGTTGGTCTGAAATCACATTTGACGTCATTATGACGTCAATTGACGTCCGATTCCAAAAATGACAACATATTTGGAAAGTACTCTCGAAGACCTTCCAAACGAGCTACTACTCGATATTTTTGCAAAAGGTCAAGGTCAAGTTCATTTTTGAGGTCAACTTCGACCTCAGGCGCTTGTGAAGGCTATTGGTTATACGCCTTAGGTGTAAATGCAAAAGTTGTTGAGCTAAGTGAGTGCAATACTGTGAATTTACTTTCGTGTCTCTATCTTGCTTAGTTCCTGAGATATAGTGACCTACATGGTTTTCACTTGCGAGTCAATATTGACCTTGACTTTCGACCTTTGACCTTCAAATTTCGTGGAACAAAAGAACTTGTCTTTGGCTATAAACAGGTGTATCATTAGATTTTTAGGCACATTATTGAGGCTTTTATCAGCATGGACAGCTTGAAACATGCAATTTCGCTTATAATGGGACCGATTTTGTTGCCATAGAAACGTCAATTACGTCATAACGGATTGACCGATCGCGCTAAAAATTGATACTGACCATAAGGGACCAGTCCCACATCGTTTCCAAGCATCAGATCGAAAATCGGAGGAGGTGACCTCCAAGGTCAAATATTCGACCTCGGCGAACTTCTCAAGGTCAAAGGTCAAGGTCAAGGTCACAAAAGATAGAACTCGAGTATATCTACAATATGAACTTGGTTTGAAGACTCTAGGACGATTAGAACTGGAGTTATAGGCACTTACGTGTTTTCGACGTTTTGCATGACCTTGACCTTGACCTTTGACCTAGATACACCAAAATAAGACGTTCTCTGCGCGGTGTTCTAGAGAATATGTGCACCAAATTTGGAGGAAATCGGATGAGAAATGTGGACGCTAGGCTGTAAACAAACAAACACACAAACACACAAACACATCCACAAACCGACCAACATACTTGCCAAAATCGAAGATTCTGGCAAGTAATTAAATGCCAAATTCATCATTTTCTTTTACTTCATATCGTGGCTAATTTGTTGGTAATTATTCTGGAGAGGGCAAGCAATTAACATTTGAAATAACAACTCTACACGTGCAGTTGGTGACGACAATAACATATGACCCCTATAGTTGTTCCTCGGGTACCCGGAGTGGCAGGTTACAGGTAATTTTGCCACTTTGCAAGTCCATTCAGTTATTAATATCCCATGATACATTCGTGATGGTGTGACCATATTGTGGAATGAGACCTGATTAGGCCAATGTATGCACCAAGGACGTATACATATATCGCTAATAAATATATAGGAATGTTGGATACGCCCCATGCCACCGGCACACTCGTGTATGTGACAGTTGACACGTGAAGGCTTCGATGTGATAACTCATATACAGGTGTGATACCCAATTTTCCCCGATGGCCTATGGGTAAATCTGTGCCTGGGAGAAACATTGAATAGTACTCGTCCGAAACACGATCTAGTTTTTTATTTTATTTTATTCCAGTACATGAGGTAGTCCGCTCCAAACAGTGAGGGGAGGGAGTCAAAGAGTTTTTGAAAATAAATAACTGTATCAACATAATCTAGAGCTTCAAAATGACATATTTTATAGAGTAACTGTTCAGCATCCTAAAACTGAAGAGAAAATAGGGGGTCACCGTATCCGTTCGCATGGAAAACACGATGCAAGATATGAATATGGACAAAAAATGTGCAAAAAATACCATAATTTATGTCATTTTAGGTAAATGTGTGTGATTTTGATCGAATATGTAGAAGAAACGAGCACGGTGACCCTCTATTTTCTTTTCAGTATTAGGATGGTGATCAGTTACTCTATAAAATAGGACATTTTGAAGAGATAATATTCAAGAAATGACTTTCAAATTGTGACTCTTCGTTACCTCAATGTTTGTAGCGGACTACTTTAATTTACATACTTAGTATATCCTGAGATGTCAATTGAAGTGACAAAGCACACCAATCATTGTCTCAAACGTCGTCCTACTACAGTGGTACACCTGATATCAACCCAACATGGTCAAAGGATGTCAGCCAGACACGACCAAGGTTGGGAAAAACATGGAATTGCTTCCTGCTTAGACCTTTCATTCCTTGCAGTTAGACTAATCGAAAACCTCGCATTGCCACGGGTGAACATATCAAATCGTGGATGTTCTATTATTAGAAACCAGGACCTCTTGCGCGGGAGTGTCACCTAGACGACACCAAATGTCTGGTTATTAAAGAAATCTATGAATCTTGAAAATTAACGTTTTTATGTACATGTAACTAATCACCACTTATCTTACACTGAATCATTCCATGGCTTCAAAAAAGTAAACGCACAACATGGCCATAATGTAACACGGCTTTAGAAATATGAATTCAATTCTGATCATTGAAGCAATTTTATGCCAATTGGAAAGTGGTCCTGTAACATTTTGGCATTAATCACCACTCGTACGCTGGATTGAGTGTATACCATGGCAATATTGAAAGTGAATCATCATTCAGGATCATCAACTACCCATGTTCGTATGGTGAAAAAGCAAAACTGGTATCGATTTCATACCCAAGTTCAATTGGCCATGAGTGACAAATTCCTGACGACGAGAATACTAATCGAAACCGAGGCTAACAACTTCAGCGGACATATTTTTCAGTAAACATTAAGTCTCGTACCATAGTTCGATCTGAAATTCCAGTCTCTGTCCCTGTTCAATAATACATTGCTGCCAGTGAGTTTGCCAGACATCAAAACGAATAGTTACCCGTTAATAACTTTTCCAAGAGTGTGGCATTTTCTCAGATTCTTGGCCTGGACTGAGTAAGGAAAACGTGGTCTGTTTAACAACCTCTGTGGTCTAGTTTGAGTTTACTTGTATCAGCTCTGGTATCCGTCGAAGATCACTATTATAATAATGTACAAATAACTAATCTACATCTCTCATATGTCACGATAGCCAACGTTTATGCCACAAAACAACACACAATAAATCCCAAAATGTCAATTTTTTATGCAGTGGTTGATTAGCTCATCTCCTCCCCAAAGCTTTGACAGCTGAGAAATTTACTCAGATAAATTGAGTATAAATAGATGCGTTTGTCACCGTAATGAGCCTTGTCAATCAGTTCACTTCCAGACAGATAATAATCCCGTATTCAACTCACAGTGTTATTCATTCAGTTTGTTTTTAACAAAGCTAGGCACGCTTACAAGTATTGAGAAATTGGGGCCCCTAGTTACAAGTTTCACCAAAAGTGTGGTAATTGAAGAGCACTTACCGGTATTGCAGGCGAGATGACTACCTTGCACGCTGTGGCAAACCTGAATAAAACAAGGAGATATTGTTCAGATTACAATCATATGCGTAAATCTCAACTGACATCGTGTAAAAATATAAACTTGTTGTATTCATGAAAAATAATTGTGTGTATTTGAAGTTATAGGATAAGTTCATAACATAAACATATACCAGATACATAAACAATATCCGAAACACTTTGAGAGAGTTTGATGGTTTGGAATTATTCTTATCTCATGTGTTCAGTACTAATCCAACTCACAAATATATCAACGGAGACTGGACCCCCAATAAGATACGCTAAAAACCTCCCAACTAGTTCAATTTCGTCAGATGCTATCTATCGTTTGCTGTTGCGCTTATCACGAGCAATCATTGTGTTCCATGCCTCGGGTCGTAATTGTAATGGCGATGTGTGTAAAGCTGATCGTACATCAAGATGAACGTCTTGGGTGGCATTTAAGTTTGCATGGTGAATGGGCATTATATTATAAATGAGTGCAAAATCCAGTGGCATTCTTTTTGGTGCATTTAATAGGTCATAAAATATCACACGCTATTATAAGAGGAAGCGTACAGTTGCATTTATCATTTCCATTCCAGAATCCAACGCAAAGGTTTCAATGTCAACAAACATATAGACAAAGCATGAATGTTGTTTTTATATATTGTTTCAATACAGGGTTCTATTGGTTTTAATTTGTATTGATACAAATGATAACCCATTTACAATGTGTGACATTTGTTAGTTACTACATCCCAAATCCATCACAAGTCTACTAAACAGATTGCTCCCACTGTGTCCATCAATCACATGATCACAGAAATGTGAGATGCGCAGACAGGGTAGGGCAAAAACAGCTAGTGACATCTAGCGGGGTTAGAAATCTGCTCTGTCCACATCCAATCAACTACCCTTCTGAATAAGGTTACTTATCGTGGGGTCGATTCAATGCACTACATCACATCCATTCACCTTATTATGGTGGCAACACATTATATGTTTGTATATCTACGCATTGATCCAACTTGCAACAAGAATGAGAACCTATTTTAGGCAGTTATATATATGTTTATGACACTGGTATATACATACATGTAATACATACGGAAGAATATTACTAGATATGTTTACTGCCGAGTTATTCTTGGTCTCTCTTGTATGTATTTCAAATATCAACAATTATGCCAGGCATACGACCACGGTGGGATTTCGGTGTTCTTCACAAGATGAAAAACACCATATTCGGGTGTCGCATCCGTGACCTCAGTTATTTTCAACCATGTGTGATCCATGGAATAATCCGCTGTGGGGCACTTCGTTTCTATTTGCCACAAAATCCAATGCAATGAAGAGTCCTTGTGACAGTTGCCAGACAAGGCTTGGGATCTTGTGGGTGAGATTCTCCTAGGGTAATCCTTAGATAACGCCTATTGTACTGGCGTCATTAGTGGTGTTGGATCAAACATGCTTGTTCAATAACGATACATTTGATGGTTGAACGGCGTATCAAACAGTTATGTAAAACCGTTATGACAAGTCCTGCCAGACTGTTCAGTAAATCCCACATTAGCGACTGCCTATACCTAATGGGGATTCCATGTTGCGGTGCCGTAATATTTTGTGCTCCAAGGAAGGTAAAGGTGTCGTGTATAAAAGCCCCGGCGGGACATTCACACATAGCCTGGGTATATAAATTAGATTTCCACAGCACTTTCACAATGTATATATCAATCTATTACCACCAATATCACCACATTTTGATGACGATAATAGAACATGACCAAACAGTTTATCCAAAGACACGCTATCGTCCTCAAGGGCAGACAGTGTATGAAATGTAGTTGTTTCTACGGTACCCCTTATTGAATTAGTATACATGTGCCCGACAACCAATGAAAATAATTCATAGGTTTATCCAAAATAAACCCCATGGAATAGATATATGACAAGTACAAAAATACCCAATCTCAAGGCAAAAGGCACCAGAGTTTAAGGTATTCTCGGGACCAGCAGTGATACCGGCACAGTGGTATAAATGTAAATATCAATCCATTACCGCCAATACAACTAGATTTTGATTATGACAATGGCAAACCTAAAACTTTTTTGGTATAGAAACAAGCCCAACTAAACGGTTTATCCAAAGACACACTGGCGTCATCAGGGGCAGACTGTGCGGGAACTGTACTTGTTTCTACTGTACACTGATGGAATTAGTACACAACTGCCTAACAACCTATAAAAATAATTCAGAAACTCAAAACACCCCCATGGAATTGATGTATGACATCTACATGGGTACCTAATCACAAGCCTTTTACAAGACAAAATTGTAATGTACAAAACCCGAAATAAACCCTGAAGCTACTGATTTCACTTCATTTCTATATTTCCTTATTCACTGTCGCAACCACAACATATAGCTGATGTTGAAACACACATTCATTAGAATTACTGCAGTGTATCATTATTGTCCATGTAATATTGTTTTCGTGGGATAACTTCAAAGGAACTATGTTTTTATAGTTTCATATTTATCGTAGTGTAAACAAGTTGCCGATAGAAGATCTTTGCCCTCAAAGATAACCAATCAAAACAGTTCAAGTGGTTCAGACTCTTCTGAATACGATTGCCAATTATCATGCACTTTAGAGTTCAGAGAAACAATTTAGGATGGAGCATTCCTTGATCAGGTTACATTTGATGGTTTGATAAATTTCTTATGAAGTTGACAGGACGACTTTGATGAACATTCTGAAAAGAGGATGCCATACTCTTCTCGCAATATTACAGTGGCAATTTGGCCATTTCAATTCAGAGTTAAAACGTTTATAGATTTATGTTATAGATTAGTAATAAATACTGTTCTGTGCGATGGCACACTTGTGTGCTCAGCCTGCTGATTCACTGACGTTAGAGAGTACACGTCCTATGTAGTTTCTCGGACGAATAAAATGACTATAGATATATTTTAACTGAGATTGAGAACATCCAAAATTGATACCGTGGACATGCATATTGATTTTGCAGTTCGGCATACGTTGGCCAATGTTGCACAAGTATTAAATCACATAACTGCATTGTACCATCAGCACACACGCCAAGACATGTGTCAGACCTCATGCTTACTCTTGACCAGTTCTAGTGTGTCATTTACTGGTGATAGATTCAAAAACTTTGTATAAAGATGGAGTGCATTCCCTTCTCGTCTACGTCTCCGTCTACAAGTATTTTGACAGTGACTAGTCCATGTGGCAGGTGACCACATACCAACTGCGATGAATGATGTATGTGTATTCAGGCCACAGAACCTGAACTTGTGTGTGTTGTCATGGTTGCTTTACGGTTAATGCCCCGTGCCTCGTTCGCCCGTCCCACAGATCCGCGGACATGTGACTGATGGACGCTGGGGGAACACTCGGTTAGACATATATCGGCAGAGGGCATGTGAGGTGTTTCAGAAGGAAATCCACCTTTAATGGTCTGAAGGAGGGTAGATTTTAAAAGGGACGATATTAATCAACTGTCATGTGTCGTTATCATTGGAGATATCAACACCTTCCAATACAGGAACATGGGCTTCTTTTGTATCCATTGGGTACACGAGATATCAAGACATTACATAACACATGCTCTGTGTCCACTATCTTGTTTCATTACATTATATTACTGTTGTTAACTTTACTTTTCGTGATAACGGGGAATTCGTGATAGTGTTTATGGACATGATATCACTTAATGAATTGAGAAAGGTCTGCAGATTCAGAAGAGTGAACGTTGAGAAAAAGGAACAAAAATTCCAGAACTCACAATAGTCCAGGCTAGGAGTTTCAGATTTCGATCTACAACAGTCCACATTGATGTTTATTTGATGTAGATGCCTATCTCGTTTACAGCTACCATTTCTATTCTGGGTCTGTTGAAATGGCCTGAGGAGCCTCGCTGTGAATGTTTACTAATACTCAGCAAGGACTTGGTATTGTGCTCAGATTCAACTCTTGCCATTATGTTAATACGTCATGGCACTTTTGAGGAATACCGAGAAAATGAGACAAAAATCACACCGCTATGGCAAATCAATGTGACTATTGAGAAATGTGATCATTGGTATCACAAATATTGTTGTACAGAAACGTGTTGAGAAAAGATCATGTTCAATAAATCAACTGCATTGAATGTAATATAGATAACTGACTTACATGTATGTAGCAAGGAGTTGTTTCGGATTGTTCTAGCAATATTCCTGAGTATATCATTTGATCAGCTCTCTTGATATCTTAGTCTGTTACTCTCATGTAGCCAGATGATGGTGATTCACTGGATTTACATTATGTACCACAATTTGGTTGTTTATATTGTTATATGTTTATATTATTACTCGGTATATGGCAAGTGACAGCACTTATATCTACCCATGGCATTGTGTCACGCTAGCAGACTGAGTTTCGCGAGTGTGATTTGTTGTGATCGATACTGGATATTTACAGGGCGATTGCTTTTTTCCATACTTCCTGTACTTCTGTGGTCATAGGATTGATGGACGGCAAGGGAGCAATCATTTTGGTAAGAACCGATTAAAACAAATATAGCTTTGATTAAAGATTGATGTGTACATAACAACACTAGGGTGTGGTTATTGGGCATATGACACAGGGAAAGACTATCAAACATGACTCAAAAGTGAATGAATGGTTCGAATTTGTAGTATATATTCATACACGCTGTTATGTGTTTTTCGACTGATTTTTTATTGCGAATGGTGGATATTCATGAGTATGTCGCTTTTTGTTATTTGTTTTTGTTAGAGTCCATTCCGCGAATTCCGCGAAAATTATTCACAAGGTCGATGACACAATTGCTCTTCCATCAGTTTATTATTATTTTAGATGGATTACTGCACTCCACACCAGAAATGTGTTCTCAGAAAAGGGTGGATACATACTTTAGATGCTACATAGATCCCATCCATTGGTACGAATGATTGGAATATTTGGTGTTCTCATGTGATTTAATTTCCTGCAAGTCATCCGATTCTTATTATAATGACAACTTTTAAAGCTATTTCACTTTCCTTTATATTGGAAAGAGATATTTTCCAGGAGAACCGTTTTTGAGAAAGTTTCAGGAAACACGATTCATTGTAATTAAAATATGTGAATACTATCATGGTATTAGATATGACAGAAAAGTTGTTTATCGTATAATAGATAACTATATGCAATTGAATCTGGGTATCACTACTGTATAAAACTGTTAAGGTGAAACATATCGTGGTTATGCTTCTACTATTTCATTAACAGACACTGCACCCAAAAGTAAACACTTAGTTATTGTCTGTCGAAAACCTTGCAATCTGACCATTCAAAACCACCGATGTGCCAAAATCGCCAGTGGCTATTTTTCAGATATACCCAGTTGTTTGATCAGGCTATGGAATTGTACACAGTGGCACTTTCCATCTCCTACACTGGAACACTTATGTCTGTCTTCAATGAGTCACTCAATTACTCGTTAACGACTAGCACTATCTTTGTTGTGACATTGATAAATATTAATTAGGGCATGGATATTATCTCGCATAGCATCGGGCCGCTTGGGCAAAGGAACATGACATTATGTATGGTTTCTAAGTTATGATTAGGAAACAAGTTTTTAGGTTACCGAACCTATGGTCCGATAACCTATTGGCATGGTGTTGCGTCTGTCGTCCGTCATCGTCGGCGTTGTCGGCGTCGCGCGTCCACATTTTTATCTTCAAAGTTTACGATCGGATGTTTCTGAAATTTTTGCACAAAAATACTTTAAAATATTTCAAGAAGGGTTTTTTTTTTCGATTTTCGCATTTTTTTTTTAAAATGGCGGCCATTTTCGCCGAAAAACGGCCAATCTCTGACTTTGGCGGCCATTTTCTCAAAAACTGTTCAGACAGTTTTGAGATTTTTATTTCAAAAGATTGCTCTCACATACCACTGTGATATGTATAAGTTTCGTTGCCCCTGAATCGCCGGTCTGCTTGTGGCGGCCACTTTCATGTTCTCGAAGGGTCCCAAATAGGACTTTCCCATGTTAAATTCTCCTATGCTTTATAATTGGACACAATATGCCTAATATCTCACTTATTATTGAGATTAGAGACTAGGAATCAATAATGGACACATATGAAGTGATATATGCTGATTATTGTCATGACCTTGAATTTGACCTTTGACCTCATTTTCAAGGTCAGAGCACAAAATTGCTATTATCTCGCTTATTATCGACTTTACAGCTTAGGAATCAATTGTGGACATATAAGAAATGATATAATCTGGATAATCTGATGACCTTGAATTTGACCTTTGACCTCATTTTCAAGGTCGAAGAACAAAACGGCTAATATCTCGCTTATTATCCACTTTACAACTTGGGACTAAATTGTGAACGTATAGGAAATGATGTATGCCGAATATTTTGATGACCTTGAATTTGACCTTTGACCTAATTTTCAAGGTCAGGCACAAAATGGCTAATATCTCGTTTATTATTGACTTTACAGCTTCGGAATCAATTGTGGACATATGGGAAATGACATATGCCGAATATTCTGATGACCTTGATTTTGACCTTTCACCTCATTTTCAAAATCAAAGAACAAAATGGCTAATATCTCGCCTATTATCGACTTTACAACTTGAGAGTCAATTGTGGGAATATGGAAGATAATATATGCTGAATATTGTCACGAACTTGAATTTGACCTTCGACCTCATTTTCAAGGTATCACAGGACAACATGGTTAATATCTTGTTTATTATCAAGTTTACAACTAAGGATTCTGCTGTGGACATACAGCAAATGATATATGCTGAATATTCTGATGACTTTTAATTTGACTTTTGATTTCATTTTCAATGTCACAGGGCATAATGACTAATATCTCTCTTAGTACTGAATTTACAACTTAGTAAGCAATTGTGAATGTATAAGAAAAGGCCTCAATATAAAATAGATATTTTATATAAAAGCTATTATATATAATAATATATAATGTCCGGTAACCTGTCTTAGCCCTTGAGCTAATTTTTGATAATAGAATGTATGTAAGCACTTGTAATACAGTTGTATACCAACTGCGTCAAATATGTCTAATCGTATCTGTAATATATTGATATATGCATGCGTACTGGTATCACTAACTACTGAGGTGAGATTACGATTGTCATGTCCAAATGGACACTACCCGTTTTGTCCGCAAAAAAATCAAGGACAAAAACATATTAGCACATGGAATCGCCATTATTATTATAACTGATGAGGGCCAAACCAGACACTATACTCCGCTATCGCAGCATTCGTCAATATTTGCCTTCATATTATATCTCGTGCAGTCTCGGTTATGCATGGACCATAGAGCCGTTTTTACAGTAGAACATGTATTGAAAATCGCTGATACATGAATAGTCCTATATTTGTGATGTGTGGATAGACAACGTAAATCTACATATCAATTCCTATATATTGATACAATTTGTTTTTATTATCTATGTCCTACTACAATAGGACACATTAACGGCATACTGTTTCAGACTACCTGTTACCGAACATGTCATTCTGCAATTGACTCGTTGGTTTATTTTATACGGTCATTTGAGCAAGTATAGCCCAAAATATAGAGAACACAACTACACCATTATACCCTGACTCAAACGCAAAAAATATTCGGGTATTCACTCCGAGAAACTCATATTGAGGCTATCTGTGAACAAGAAGCTTTCAATATTATACCCGACCATCTAAATGTGTACCCAAGAGACATGCAGTGATATTTTTTTTCCAGTGCAAATTTCTGATACAGTATACATAATAACAACATTTACTCATTACTAAATCAAACCATCTGTGATACGAACACTCGGACAGAGCCAGTAAAGTGTCAAAGCGCGGCAAATCCTGGATAAGCGTCGTGAGTCAAGCATGATACAAGTACCATTAATCAGTCTTGTTTTGCTTCAGTGACATTTAGCAAGTATAACCAGGCTCTTGCTTGACATAATGATGGCGTTCTGTGGATTTACTACAGCTGAATTACATGCTTGATTTGTTGTAACTTGATCCAGTAAGCTGTCGCCCAGCATACACTGGGGTCTGCTGTACAAGGATTCCATACTAAATGACGACCGACCTCTAGCGTTATTAGCAATTACATCTGCTTACGATCTGCGAGGTTGTTGATAAGTCTGCTTGCAAAGGCAATACCTAGGCAAATCACTCGAATAATATTTCTAGCATCTGATAGAGAGCTTTGTTATATAATCTCATCATAACAAATTGTCTTCTTGTCATCGTACGTTCCTATTTGAAGAAAAAACATTTTATGTCCCCTTGGTGTCTTCCAATCAAACCGAACATAGTTCTAAAATGTTCATGCGAGAATATCGCCAATTTCTGCCATTTACCATTTCCATTAAGCGCCCTTGCTCATGGTTTTGTCGTAGTTATGTACAGCAGAATGATTAAAGACAAACTAACCTTGATGGAATGGTTGCAGAACAAGGCTAGCTGCTGCCTTCCTACTAAAGAACGCAACATGAGCAATCGGTTATTAGGAGCTAGAATGTTACATTTTGGAACATTCATTGGCTATGGGTAAATTAGATTCAAAGATCTCTTTATAGTTTCACTGTCTTTCGGCAGTACCATGATATATGTGGAACGTTATTCATCAAGTGGATAAGCATCCTGTCATTCATTCTTTCATTCGAATTTAGATATTGACTGGTACCAGACATTGGTGACTCTGTAAAGGCGAATAAATGCACCAACAACATGCAACAACATTCATAATGTAATTTGCGATGTTAACTATATACCCATGACCCGGGATCAGTTGTAGTTTCAACAACAATCAAAACTGTTTCAATAAGCTGCAATCGGAGCTTGATACTGCAAATACATCTTTTTTGCAGTGTTCAACAGTCATCTCCAAATAGTACATAAGCTTTGAGATGCCAGGGTAGATTTTGTCTATTTTGCACCGATTTCGATCTGGAAGATTCTGTGTCAACCTCAGCAAGCAATTAGAATTCATTTGTGGCCATATCATGGGTCGATTGATCCTTCACCATCAACCGCAATACAAATGATCAAAAACAGTCCGGAATCATTCAACGCTGAACTTCTTCCATGCCATGTGAGTATCCAACTTGCTTCGTTAGTCATGTGTGCATTTTATAACTACTGGGTTAGGTCCTTTGTCCGGGAGTAAAGTATTCATAAGCTACACGATTTGAGACAATTATGTTCATCGTTTTATGTTGAGAATTCCTGAATTGTCTTTCATGGTCTTCATACAGGATCTTTTCAAGATAACCCGATTTTCTGAATATATGCACGCCCTCATTGAAGTATGACATATTGGCTTACCGGAGTAGGTATTCCAAACCCGCTCATACAACGAAAATGTCTCGTTATCCGACTGGTCATCTTAAACCCAATATGTCTAGACATATAGAAAAACATTATGTGCTCTGTATTATATAACATAAACGACTTTTATGGGTTTGGTATTTCCTTTCCAACCACCCCTTTCAGGAAAAAAGCTAACGCCAAGAAGGAATAGCCCCGATGATCTACTTCTCATTTCAACCATCGAATCAAACTCAATGACTCCACTTGACTATACCTCTATATTTCCATATGTATTGGGTTCCTCAATCGATACTGCATATTATCTATCGAACCATGGTAGATCCTTGACACTTAAGCAAGTCTACAAACACCATTGACACACAGGCATCAAACGATTGAATTTGGAAGGCTGTAGCAGAAACGGGAATGCATTCGTTCGAATATGGAGCGATTCAAGCAATCATTCATATATTTATAATGTTTTGTCAAACTTTGTGATAATCCTCATCGAATAACCAAACCAACATCCACTGAAGGCCCCAGAACTCAACAATGATATTCTACGGATATATCTGTTGTTCTTGGAAATTTTGCCCACTATACTTGAAAGATCACAATCGATCCATACATATATATGGCATGAGCCTATATACAGAACAGTGACTGAAGTTATAATAACCATTTAAATGTGTATACAAATATATAATTGCCTTTCATAACCTTATCGAATACAATATATATTTCCCATATGTCAAGGACTACAGAACTTGAATAGAGCAATAAATCTACTAATTCTATGGAACATCAATAGTGCATCAGATAAAAGTAGCATTTATACATTGAAACGGCATACATCTTACATCGTTTTGAAGTATTTTTCATAGATCACCGGCATAGTTGTTCTCAGAAACGACCACCCCTGCCATTATATTGCAAACAAACGAACAATTTCCATGCGTAATGGCGCAAGTATCATTGGCAAATCACTGAAGCTGCTTGTCAAATGTTATGAATAGACTCCCAAATATTTTTTCCCCCAAAATCTCCAGCTATAAAGCTCTGGAATCTCTGGCGCCAACTGACGAGCTCTTTCAAATACTATCATCTGAATGGTGGCGATTGATCCCTTGATCACCACAGTGATGCTCGCAGAAATTACCTCACACCATCGAGTGGGAACAATCCGTTCGCAGTTATGTAAAACTGCACTGAATCAAGGACCATTTCGGAATCTGACGAGATATCGTGTATCGACAAATTTCAGCAAAAGACTCGTAACACAACTTCACTGATGGACAATAACGAAAAACAGGTAAAATTGAGCAGAAGAATTAAGATGTCAAGTTCATTAGCAACAATGAAAATAATTTACTGTAAATCATGAATATTTGGTGTGACGCAAATTTCGCGGTTTTGTTATGAAAACTATTTCGCGGTATGAATATTTCGCGGTTGCTGGACCACGGGAAATTTCAACCGTAAAGTAGGGCCTATATAAGCAGTGTCACGCCCTATGATCCCACGCCTGTCACAAATACAAGCTGCGAAGCGGCTATCCATCTGGCTCTAATACACACTTCCTCAGATAATGAACTACACAGTTTGTGTAGTTATTAGTGGTCAACGATTTAACACCTTTCCTGTAGAATCTAACAACAGACAGACGCGTATGGTTTTATTCTATCACTGATTGATTGACGGTTTAATCGTAATTGAAGTCCTTTGGCATGTGCAATTAACGTATCTCATTGCTAGGTGATTGAGAAAAAAGGATCGCACTTGCAAACAGGCAGCATTGTCTCTTGAGTCATTCTATGTAATATGGCTACATGTATATTTAATTTTCACGGTAATGATATTTTCGCGGATGTGAAGCAATCCGCGAAAATTACATGATTTACAGTATGCCAATCTGTCGACAGGAACGCAGATGTAAGGATGTATTTGTGTCTAGTAACAACTATCTCAACTGATAGGAAAATAATTATCTGGCAACATGAAACTCAAATAAGCATAATTTTTAAAGTGCTGAACGAGACGTCAGTTCGTCAACAGTGACGTGAATATGTTATGCTAACCCGTCAGCACTTAATTAGTTCACTAGAAATGTGTGTCGAGTGTTGATCATGCTGTCAGAAATTTTTATATTCCTATCTGACATGCACAATTATTTTACAACATGGTATAAACCCCAATATCACTTGTCATCACACTTTCCTGATTGAAGAAAAAACATTGTAAACTTTGTTGTCCCTTTGCTGTCTTCCAATCAAACCGAACGTAGTTCTAAAATGTTCAGGCGAGAATATCGCCAATTTCTGCCAGTTATCATTTCCATTAAGCGCACTTGCTCTGGTTTTGCCATAGTTATTTACAGCATGTTGATTAAAAACAAACTAACCTTAATGGAATGTTTGCAGGACATAGGGAGCAGTCCAGATAGGTGAAGGCTAGCTGCCGCCTTTCTACTAAAGAATGCAACCTGAACAATCGGTTATTGGGGGTTAGAATGTTACATTTCGGAACATTCATTGGCTATGGGTAAGTTAGATTCAAAGATCTCTTGATAGTTTCAATGTCTTCCGGCAGTAGCATGATATATGTTGAATGTTGTTCATCAATTGAATAAGTATCTTGTCACTCATTAATTCGCCTTTACATATTGACTGCTACCAGACATTGATGCCTCTGTAAAGGCGAATAAATGCACCAACAATCATGTAATTTGCGATGCTAATTATATACCCATGACCCTGGATCAGTTGTAGTCAAAACTATTTCAAAAAGCTGCAATCGGAGCTTGATATGTTTTAAAACATCTTTCTTGCAGTGTTCCACAGACATCTGCCAAGAGTACATAAGCTTTGAGATAGTTTTTGTCCATTTTGCAGCGATTTCGAACCGGAAGATTCTGTGCCAACCTTAGCAAGCAATTGGAATTCATTTGTGGCCATATCATGAGTCGAATCAATAAATGCTGAGCTTCTACCATGCCATGTAAGTATCCGACTTGGTTTGTCTTTCATGTGTGCTTTTTATAACTATTGGGATAGCTCCTTTCTTTCAATGTGCTTCTTGAACTGTAGGATTGTCCGTGCGTACAATATTCATAAAGCTCTCTATATTTGAGGCACTTCTGTTCGTCTCTGCCTTGTCTTCAATATGCTTCTTGAAAGTATTCATACAGCTACATGCATTTGAGACAAATTTGTTCCTCGTTTCATGTCGAAAACTCCTGAATTGTCTTTCAGGGTCTTCTACAGTATCCTTTCGAGATATTTAAACCCAATTTTCTGAATATATGCACGCCTTCATTGAAGTATGACATATTGGCTTACCGGAGTAGGTATATCAAACCCGCTCATACAATGAATATGTCTCATTATTCGACTGGCCATCTTAAACCAAAAATGTCTAGACATATAGAATAGCATTATGTGCTCTGTATTATATAACATAAACGACTTTTATGTGTTTTGGTATTCCCTTCCTAACCACCCCTTTCAAAAAAGCAAGAAAAGCCCCGATGATATACTTCTTATTTTGACCATCAAATCGAACGAGAGCTAGAATGACGGCTTCTGAGGACGACATTCGACATTGAGTACAGCTATGTTGGGCTTATCTGATGTCCGAACGCTGCCCGAGGACGCCACATCATTGGAATCCAAACTGGTGCATTTGTCTGGAAAGTTTATAATAAACCATTCTTGCCTTCTGAACCGCATCGGTTATAACTCATTGACTCCACTTGACTCTACCTATATTCTCCCATATGCACTGGTTTCCTCAATTGATACTGCATTATCTATCGATTAGTGGTAGATCCTTGACATTTAAGCAAATATACAAATACCATTAAAAGACAGGCATCAAATGATTGAATTCAGAAGGCTCTAGTAGAAATGAGTATGCATTCGTTCAAATACGTGCATTTGCGCATACTGCTGTTTGGAAGCTTAAGATTGCGGTCATCAACATGACTAAGATGTTCAATGTAAGGATGGCTGCAAGGATTCTATGTAAGAAACATGTATAATGTTCAATGTAAGTTCAATGTAATAATGTTCAATGTAAGGATGGCTGTAAGAATTCTATGTAAGGATTCTACTTACACCGGGTGTACAGTAGAAACAACTACATTAACCACACTGTCTGCCCCTGAAGACGCCAATGTGTCTTTTGATAAAGTATTTTGGTTTGGGCTTTGTTTCTATTGCAAAATGTTGTGATTTACGTTTGTTATTGTTCTCATCAAAATTTGGCTGTATTGGTGGTAATAGATTGATACTTACGTCCAAGCAATTAATCATAAATTTATAATGTTTTGTCAAACCTCGTGATAATCCTCATCAAATAATCAAACCAACATCCACTGAAGCCTCCGGCACTCAACAATGGAATTCTATGGATATATCTGGTGTTTTTGGAAAATTTGCCCACTATACTTGAAAGGTCACAATCAATTTATATTTGGCATGGGCCTAGCTAGATACAGAACAGTGACTGAAGTTAAAATACCCATTCAAGTCAGTGTATACAAATATATAATTGCCTTTCATACCCTTATCGAATACAATATATATTTCCCGTATGGCGAGGACTACAAAACGTAAATAGAGCAATAAATTTACTAATTCTATGGAACTTTAATAGACGCGGAATCAATCCCCAGTATTAAGTATTCGGAGCAAACAAAACAGGGTCCGTTATCCAATCTCATAGTCCGGGGACAGAAAGTCATATTAGGCATACGGAGTGAGAGAAAACAAAAATGACAGGGAAACTCATGAACAGCCAAAAATGGCCATTAGGAGATGAAATCAGGTGTTCTGGAAAGAGTGAGCATTTCCTGCCCCACTAGTGGCACCCGTCATGAATTCCCCAAAATTAACATGAAAATAGATCTAGTTGCATGGCAGACATGGATTTGGTGTATTTATTAACCATATCATGATGACGTCCTTAAACCCTTAAACGAGAATTTCTTAAACACAGCTATAATTGGTAAAACATATCCTTGTCGCAGCAGTTTAGAGACTTGCTGGGCACTTCGATGAACAAAGTCCTCATATTCGCAACTAGTTCTGGAATAACGTATAAGTTGAGAAACAAACACACCATAGGCCGGTGACATAGGAATGTTGCTGCTTAGAAAAGGGAAATTGACTATGGAAAAATTGAAATCATCACGTTTGTCATATAATCTAGTTGACAGGTTAGAATCATTATCAATCTCCAATCTCAGGTCTAGATAGTTGGTAAAATTAGCGGAGTCTGTGGCATCCTTAATTTCAAGTTCCTTAGGATATATGACATCCAAATAATCACCAAACTTGGGTTTATTTAGCGCATAAGATAAAAGTAGCATTCATACATTGAAACGGTATGCATATTACATCGTTTCTGAATAATTGTTCATACATGTATAACCGGCATAGTTGTTCTCAGAAACGACCACCCCTGCCACTATGTTGCAAACAAACGAACAATTTCCATGCGTAATGGCGCAAGTATCATTGGCAAATCACTGGAGCTACTTGTCAAATGTTATGAACAGGCTCCCAAATAATCCCCTCCCCCACCCCAATATCTCCAGCTATATAGCTGTGAAATCTCTGGCGCCAACTGACGAGCTCTTTCAAGCAGCAGGATCTGAATGGTGGCGATTGATCGCTTGATCGCCACAGTAATAATCACGAAGATTACCTCACACCATCGTCTGGGAACAATCCTCTCGCAGTTATGTAAAACTGCACTGATTCAAGGACTATTTCGGAATCTGACGCGATATCGTGTATCAGCAAATTTCAGCAGTAGGATCGTAACACAACATGACTGACGAACATTAACAAAGAACAGGTCAAGTTGTGCAGGAGAATCAAGATGTCAAGTTCATTAGCAACGATGAAAATAATTTATGCCAATGTTTCGACAGGAGCACAGATGAAAGGGTGTATTTGTGTCTCGTCACAACTATCTCAGCTGATAGGGGGATAATTATCTGGCCACATGAAGCCCAAATAAGCATAATGTGTTGATTATGCTGTCAATTATTTTACAACATAGTATAGATCTCAAATATCACAGGTATTAATTCACTGATAGCAAAATGGAATGTCAAAATTATGATTGCTTCATCATGGTCAATCACGTCACGTGAATATGTTGACTAGTTTGTTATTTTTCATTCCAGAAAAAGGTTTTAAACTATCATTTGGAAAAGCACCTCTATATATCTAGAAGGTGACGAAAATAATACAGAATTTCCACACAGCATCTACCTAGATTGCTTGGGAGTATATGTTCACAGACATAATTTCGCCATTCACTTATTAATATCCCATGATACATCCGTGATACATCCATCATTTTGTGGAATGAGACCCAATTAGGTCAATGTATTCACAAAGGCCACACCCTTAGCACGAATAAGTATATAGAGACGTTCAGTACACAGTCACATGTGTACTTGTGAATGTGGCAGCCTTCCCGAAAAACGTGAATGTCAGACCTCGGGCATGGTTAAAATCTACTAACACTAATGACGCTGATCAAAAACACGGCTTTTGACCATTACTTCATTTAGATCATGGATGTCTCGCAATACCCAGCGCAGTGGCCATTGTTCGCCCCATCACAGCGGTACACCTGGTGTCAGATTAACATAGCCACAGTTGGAAAAGAAAACGTGAAATTGTTTCCTACTGAGACCTCTCGTTCATTGATGTTAGACTAAACTAAAACCTTGTTTAGTGGTATTGCCACAGTGGAACCAATCAAATCCTGGATGTTCTATAATTAGAAACATAGACCTCTTGTGTGGAGGTGTTGCTCGGACCACACCTCCAATAGGAAGAAATTACTCCATCGAAGTAATAATCCTGACCTTCGCGCGTAGTGAGTGTCCTTCAGTATCAGGAAAGTTATTGTATGGTGCTGTGCTTAGAGTTTCAACAAAAAATAATAGTATAATTATTGAAATAAATGAATGCAGCTCCGAAACTGAAATTTCTGTGTGACTAATCACCACTTATCATGCTTATCCTGAGCTGAAGTATACCTTGGCCATAGTATATTATAGCCTCCAATACAGAAAAGCAATTCTGATCAACGAAGCAATTCCATGCCAATTGAACACTGGCCCTGTAACATTTTGGCGCTTATCACAATTTGTGCTGGAATGAAGTGTATCATGGCCTCAACAACAGCGAAAGCGAATAACCATTCACGATATTTAACTAGTACCCATTTCTGTGAGATTACAAAGCAAACATTGCATCGTGTCCATATTGAAGTTTAATTGGTCAAGAATTTTGATGTCGTGAACACAAATTGATATGGGGGCTAACACGTTTTGCAGATATATTTTTTTGTCTTCTCTAGATTGCACACACTCCAAATACCGAATGTTTAAATGTCTCACACCAGAAGGCCACCTCAAGTTCCCAAGACTGCTCCTGTTCAATATTACGATACCATTGGTGAGGATAACAGGCCTGTATTTACACCGCAATAAAATTCTGAACGAATGTTGCAATTTCCTAGATTTTGGACCAGGCATTAGTAAACAAGATGTGGTATGCTTCTGTTTACCAATCTCATGGTCTATCTCAGGCATACCTGCACCAGATCTGTAAGCCGTCATCAGCAATCATTTTATTTGTAGTGCATATTCCCTGGTTCCTATTGTATTATGTTGAATTCGATGACATAATTTGCTAATTTGTCACAATGCTAATCAATTTGTCGCTAAATTGTTACAATACTAAACACCTTGAATCAACTACTACTATACAGAATGGCATGACAGCGGACATATTACCAACAACACTCTTTTTGTCCTATCATCCATATTGTAATGTATGTATAAAAAAACTATTATGGTTATTATCTGTACAACAACAGGTTTTTATATCATGTATACAATGTAGAAACAATAAAATATAACTATCTTCGTATAATTGCCATGAAGTAACATGAGAGACGTTCTGAAATATTTATAATATGAAACATAAGTGACGTTCTTGTTTTGATAACTTTATCCAGACCCCATGAGCGTGGATAGAAGAGTTCGTCAGCATATAGAGTCGTGTCATTACTTGCTATCAGACATATAATGATCCATTATCCAATACACATTGTTATTTTACCCTTTTTTCTACTGAAGCTAGACACGATTTCAAGTATAAGAAAATTGAGGCCCCTAATTACAACATGACAACTTGTAAGGTAATCGAAGAGCACTCACCTGTATTTCTAGTGTACTGTCTGCCTGCCGCACTTGTAAATCTGTAATGAGAGGGACAGCATGGTTCATATCGTGGTCATCATTGCATGATAAGACAACTGCAGACCATATTCATGAATATCAGTTGACATGATGTAAAAAAAAACATATTATCATGTATTCGTGAAGCGTTTTGGGGAGATGGTCAACGTTGATAGAGTGATATATAATTCAATAGAAATTAGTTATTATGTGTAGTATTATCTGTTGATAAGATGCAATATACTGGGAGAATGTGTAGTGATTCGATATTATTCTGATAGCTTGTCTTCAGTACAAATGAAACTCATAAACCTATCAAACTATTGCCTGCAACCGGAAAACTGACCCCCAAGAAGATATGCCAAAATCCCTCAACTACTTCTATTTTGTCAGATGGTATCTAGTGTTTGCGGTTGTGCTTATCACGGACAATCATTGAATCATTGTGTTCTGTGCCTTGGATTCTGATCGTGATGGCAGTTTGTGGAAAGCTGATCATACATTAGGATGAACGTCTTGGGTGGCATGTAATTTTGTGTAGGCATTGTATTACAGATGAATGTATAATCCAGTGGCATTCTTTTGGGTGCAGTTAATTTGTCATGAAATAGCATGCAAGATTTGAAAAAGACACACACACATTTCCCCTCTCAATTCCAGGATCCAACACAAGGGCTACAAAATCAATAAACTATATATAGACAATGCTTGAATAGTGTTTTATACATTGTTTAAATACAGGGTTGCACTTTATTTAATTTCGTAATATCAGCCATGGCAGCTCAGTTGAAATACACAAATTTTGTTATTTACTATGCCATACGCTCTATTACGAATGTATTTGATTCACTTTGATTCTACTAGACGGACAGTTCCCACTGTGACTATCAGTTACATGATCACAGAAGTGTGAGATGCAAATTTGCCGTGTTGACATTCAAATCAATTGTTCTGAATATAATGTCACTTATCACTTGTTGATTCATAACAATACGCCCAACACTTGTGTGCACATGTAGCACATTCAGACAACTAACGTAAACGCGAATAGTATTATATTACACGATTCATTGTTGTACATTTACGGATCGATCTAATTTGGGGAAGGAGGTGGCTAAAGGTAACGCATCTAATGCCCTGGTACATACGTACGAAGAATACTAGGTATGTTACCGGCCCAGTCATTTTGTCTCTCTTTTATGTGTTCCAACTAACAACAACTATACGAGATATATGACCATGGTGGTCTTTCTGGGTTATTCACAAGATCAGCAACGATGACCTCAGCTATTTTTAGCCAAGGATGATCCACGAAATAATCCGCTATGGGACGCTTTGTTGTGCTTTTGCCACAGAAACCAGCGCAATAAACATTCCTGGTAACAATTACAAGCTGGGATTGAGATGTTGTTGACGAAATTGTCTTTAAACCTTTATTAAGATCACGCATGTTGTACTAACTATTGTTATTGTGCTTTTGTGGGATTAGGCAGGTTTGTTGAATAAGTAAACTACATGCTAGAGGCGCGATAGTTGAATGACGACGTATCGGGGCCGAATGTTAAATATATTCCACTCTATCCACTAGCTCTAATGGGGATTCCTTGTTGTTGTGCCGTGATATTTTGATGCCCTTGGAAGTTAGTGGTGTCATGTATCAAAGCACCAGATAAACATGCACACATAGCCTGGGTATTGTTTTAAATGAGTTATATTTTGACACTGTTTTCATAACACGAGACAGATCGTAATTTTACAAAACCCAAAATAAACCCATCAGAATTCATCCAAAAATAAATGTTAAAATACTCAATGTAAATATTCTTCACTTCAATTCTCCTCACGTGAATATTTGAACTCTATTGGTAATAGTGGAAAAAAGTGTATTTTATGACACTAATATCTACTGACAGGATGTATGATTTCTTCAAAGAAATAGGGCTTTGAGATTTTAAATTTTATCACAGCAAAAACTCGATTGATTTGACGCAAATAAAAGCTTTTCTGAAAGAAAAAGGTAGATCATTATCTCACATGCAACATCAATGAAAAGCATCCTGGGAAGGATATTTCCTCTTGTTGTTAACTGATAAAAACAGTTCATGTCGATCGAATTCTAGTAAATGCCACTGCCGATTATCATGCACTTTAGAGTTCAGAAAGACGATTAGGGTGCTCAACTCCTTGATCGGGTTCCGTTTGATGATTTGATAAATTTCCTATAGTTGATAGGATGACTTTGATAAAACTCAATTGCAATTATTCGGAGAAGATAAGGCTATGCTCTTCTTGGAATACTATGCAGGCGAGACGATCGATTTAATCCAAGGGGAAAATGTGTTATAAATTAGGAAAACGTGTTTGCTGCTCTTTGAGATAACACACTCAGCGCACCGATTCACTGATTTTAGAGACGGCATGCCAATGTGGTTTCTCAGACAAAAAATGATTTCAGAGATTTTTACATAGATCGGTAAGGGCTGGTCAATTATCCTAATTTTTTAACTGTAAATCTTATTCGTCCATTGATAAGTATTGATATGCACTCTACAAAAGTTTTTGTGAAAACAGCTCAGGCAAATTTCTCAGATGGCCAAAGTGACATATTAAATGTTATAGGTTACATTTTTCAATGCCGTCATTGGAACATCAGAACATAACAAGAATTTTTTGCACGTTGCTTTTGACAAGTGGCATGAAACTAATATTACATATACATCATTGTGTGGCATTAACTGTACAAAATGTCATGTATTTTTGTCTCCCATAGTCACTACCCATTCTTAGTCCGATTGATGCCAAGTTAAGCCAGCGATGACAATACTCGTAGATCATGTCACACATACAACACCACAAAGTATTGATAAAACAAAACACACGACATAGTCCTTCGTGAAAAGTGCAACTAAAGTCACATGTTTCCAAAAATAAAAGGCTAATCAACAAAAATAACAGGTATGCATCCGGCAAGCTCCACATGGGCAAACGGTCATTAGGCTAATTCGGTATCAATACATGTATGTATTCAAAACCTTTGTGGGGGCAGGGGGGACTGCATATTTGTCTTACACGGATCATACATTTCACGGTTCTGTTTAGCACCAAGGTCAATGACTGTGATTTTTGTATTCACTCATCTAGAAGTATTGGTTCTAATCTCCATTGCACACGTAGCCTTTAGTCCTCCTGTTATCCGATCATACCCAACCAATAATCCCGAAATTCCCGATGAATGATAGCAAATTTATGTTGAGAAGTAAACCTTATGTCGTCTTCCAGGCACATGTGTGTGAATTGAATTCAGAATGAGCACTGACTACAACCAGTTTAGTTCCCGAGACTTGAATGTCATACTTCTTGTGGTCTTCGCTGACACAGATCAGAATCCTCTGTCACTTCTGGTCAGAGAAACCAATTACTTTTTCTCGAGTTGAATGCAGATAAGTCGTCAGCATGGCAATTTTGTGCGTATACTGTCATATATTTACAGCTCGTATAAGTAATAACGCATGTGAACTAGAGTTTTGCACGTGTGAATTGTGTGACGTATTCATTTCCTGCTAATACATGTCTGACTTCTCGCATATTCTTACTTTAGTATGGGAATAAACACAGAATATATCTCGTCAGTTACTGGTGATTGAGTTACAGTTACAGGGAAGATTGAGTGTATTTTTTTCACTTCCTCATTTTCTCCTTTTTCTGCCTGTGACTACTAGTATACCATGTGACGGGTGCCCAAGATAAATGTAATGGATGGTATGTCTGTACCAAGTCCGCAGACATGTTGTCATGGTTACTTGACATTTAATGTCGCGTGTCTCGTTCGCTCATCCCACAGTTCTGTGGTCATGTGACCGATGGACGATGAGGGAACACTCAGTCTGACAAGTATAAGCAGAAAAATCTTGAGGGCAAGTGAGGTGTTACAGTAGGAAGTCCATGCAAGGTGTGCTGTAGTAGGGAAGAATCAACCAAATAAATCTACTTGTTACCCTTCAATTACCGTCATCATAGGAGATAATATAGCTTTTATTAGAGGAAAATTGGCTTCCGTTGTATCCACTGGGTATATAAGATTATAAGGAGAAAGTAGGCCTACATAAACTTATGTTTTAAAACCATTTTCTTACATGTATGTCATTAATTTATCTTTATTTACTTCATATTCCAAGATAGTGGAAAGTTTGAGGATAGTGTTTATACACTAGAGTAAACACTAAGATAAAAACAAAATCCTAGCACTACTGATAGCTCAGACCAAACAATTCTTATTCTGATCTACATCAGTCCAAATTGATGTTCATTGTTGGAGATGTCAATCTCGATTACAGCTACATTAGTATTCCGACTCCGTTGGAATGGTCTGAAGAGCCACATAATGTAGAGAATAATGTACCAAGTTCTATGATTTGAGTGGGTTGCATGGAATGCACTGTGTGTGTATTGGAATATCGTCTAAACTTTGTCAGTGAATTCTACAATGCAATGACGAGTGTAGATGAAGAATAGAGCCTTGCATTCGAGCCGTTTGAATCAGGTTCATATCAGTGCTTGGTCAATAGTTGCATGGGCCTTTTCATTATGCACAACTTCCCATAAATCTATCAAGAGATTCCATTCCGACTGTGTAAAATATAAATAGGACAGAAATATGTATTCATATCTATTATATTGTTCTAAATAATGAGGCATTTGTTCTCAATTTCAATACAGGAATTTACATTATCTTGGTATTCAGCGAGAAAGAATTTCGGTTTTATCCTGCTTTCCACTCTCAATGCACTATGGCAATCCTGGAGAAACCCAGACAAATATCATGCGCTTATGTGATATTAATGTGGTCATTGATAAGAACCAGTATCAATATACTAGTATTGTTCTACAGCCGCACATTGGGCGAAAAAAACATGTTCAATATATCAACGGCATATAATGTGATAAGTCACGAGATACTAAATAAAAGGACCCCATGCATGTAAATTACAGGTGTTCTGTAATAGTTATGTGTAGTTTTGTTCCATGTCGTTTTCTGTTGTATAAAGACACTATGTCAGGCCAGCACTATGTCGGGGATACTGGATCTTCACTGCCGGATTGCTTTTTTTCCTGCTTCCTACACCACTGTGATCAAGTGACTGATGAACGGAGAGGGAGCAATCATTTTGGCAGAAATCAATGCAGACAAATATAGTTTCAACGCAAGACTGAAGCGTTACGTAACAACACCAGGGCGTGGTTATCTGGCAGACGACACAGGGAAAGACTATCAATCATGAAACACGTGAACGATTTGAAATTTTAGCATTCATAGACGTTATCAGGTTTTGAATTCTCACTTGGAATAGTGAATTTTCATTAGTATATCGTTTTCCCCTCACTCTTCTCACCTTATTATTATCATAGTTGGATGAGTGCATTCCACACCTGCAATGTGTTTCTAACAAAGTTTGAATCAACACACTTACGATGATACATACACGTAGATTCCATTCAGTTGTACCAATTATTGAAATAATTGGTGCTTCCATGTTCGTTTTTGTTTCCTGCTTATCACTCATCCTCTGTTCAAAGGGCAACTTTCAAGCTATTCTCAATTTCCCTTATGATAGAAAGAAAATGTCTTCAATAACAATGATCACAGTTTTGTTTGGAAATTATCAGGGAGAGCACCAGAAAGCCTGATTCATTGTCATAAAAATATATATGATTGTTATCGTGATGTTAAATTAGAAGATATATCTCTCCTACGAAAAATAACCAGGTGCAACTGCATCTTGGAATTTCAATTGCATGACACTGTGGGAAATATTTCACGATTACGCCTCTAATATTTCCTTCGCGCACATTGCACCCAAAAATTACCACATATTTAATTGTGTGCCGGGAACCTTGTATATTGATGATCCAGAACCACCGATGTGCCAAAATACCAGTGATTATTATTCTCATATAATTAGTCGTTCTATCAGGGTATGGAGGTGTGTATACATTGGTCCTTTGTTAGATCTTCTACATCAGAACACTTCTGACTGTCTTCGTTGAGTCACTCCAAGTACTTGTTTTTGGCGGGTACTTTCTTTGTTGTGACATTGGTAAATATAATTAGTGCCTGTGGATTAATATACTTCTCCATCTCGCACAACATGGGGCCGCTTGGACTGATAACTTCACATCATGTATGTAGAATTGCCATATTCCCTCACACTCTAATTGATGGTTAAGAATTTAAAAAACAGTCATTATATGTCAGAGTTAATAATAACGCTAATAAAATGTATGTTGCAAAGCCTTGTGATTGGTTAATCGCCACTTGTCAAACACTTTTTTCATGTGGCTTAGATTTATGAAATGCTTAATTCACTTTTGAGACAATTGTAAACCAATTCCATCAATACTGCAGTTTGCATCTGAATCATGATCGGTCATTGACACTGAAACCAATCTACAACCAACGTCATCATTAAAACAGAGGCATCAAATGTTTCAATCCATTCACATTACCTTGTCTCTCAATACTCTGCCACTTACATCAGCTATCACTGTGAGGCTGTGGCAATATTCTAGCTGTGATTTGTCATATGGAGTATTACTGCGTGCTCTCAATTGAATAATCACCACTGCCTTCATTCACATGATTGGAATACTCTGGCCATTACTTAAGACAGTCCTCATGAAATAAACACACCATCACTCCTGCACTCAAAAATTAAATATTCTGGGGATAGCAATATCTGGTGTTCTTGAAAATGTTGCCCAAGTTTATACTTGAAAGATTATAATCAAGTTGCATATGACATGGACTCAAATACACATAAACAACTAAATAAAATTAATAATAGTCACTCAGTTCTGAATAAAATTGTATATAATTACGTTCCATGCTTTTATTGAAGACATTTCATATTTCCATAAGTCAAGGACTACAATATGTAAACAGAGCAATAAATTTGATAATTTTATGGTACATTAGTAGTGCATCAGATAAAATGTATACAATGGAATGTTTTATATTTAACCCTGCCGCTGGAGTATTCATATAAAGATATATAAACTGCATAAGTGTTCTCAGAAACGATCACCACTGTCCATATGTTGCAAATAAACGAACAATTTCCATGCGTAATGTCACAAGTATCATTGACAGTTCACTGAAGCTGCTCTTTCAATGTCATCAACAGATTCCTAAATGAGAAATTTTCTCAAACATGTCTAGCCACAAACCAGCAAAATCTCTGGCGCCATCTGACGAGCTCATTCTAATAGCGGCATCCGAATGATGGTCATTGATCACTCAGTCACTACGGTGATAATCGCTGAGATTACCAAACAGCATCGTCAAGGAACAATTCACTTGCAATGGGGAAACTTGCACTAATTCAGAGACTCTCGGAATCTGATGAGATATCGTGTATCAACAAATTCAGCAGTAGAATCGTAACACAGCTTAAGTGGTGAACATAAAACACAGAAGGTAAAATTTAGCAGGAAAATTAAGTTGTCAAGTTCATGATCAACAATGCTGATAGATGACGATGTTTCAACGAATGTATAAGGGTGTATTTGTGTCTAGTAATCTATTTACTGGTCTTACCATCTACATTTCTTACAAACAGCTGATATTGGTCCCCAGAAGCATACCTGTACTTATTTTGCAACAAAAATAACATGAGACTCAAAACTATTCCGGCCGGAAGGAATTTGATTATCTGGCAGAATGAAGCTCCAATAGGCAAGGTCAATAGGCTCAGTTATTCAATGCCATCATTAATAGCAAAATGAAATGTCAGAGTTATCAATATCTCATCATGGCCAACCACATCACATGACTGGTTCATTATTTTTTATTTCAGAAAATGTTTTGAACGCATTATTCGGAAAATCAACTCTATACATAGAGAAGGTAACGAAAATAGAACAGGATTTTCACATTTTCTTCCTAGAATACTTGGGAGTATTAGTTTTAAAACGTAGTTTCATCACTTGGCAAATACGTTCCGATGTTTTTTTTTTGCGAAATGAGACTAGATTTTGTTAATGTACACAAGAAGGCCCTACATTTAGCACGAATAATTATTTTGGAACGTTCGGTGCACAGCATGTCATATGTGTTCCTACAACCTACATGCATAGGTTTGGATGACATCACTCGTGTTTGGATAAATCTACAAGCAACAAATAGCACTCGTCAAAACACGGTTTTGTCCAGTATTTCATTTAGATCCTGGGATGTCACTCAAATAACCAAGCACAAAACTCGCATTTCCACAGCCGAACATATCAAATCGTGGATGTGTTTTTTTATTATTAGAAACCCAGACCTCTCGTGTGAAAGTGTCGCTTGAACCACGCCGCGTATGAAGAAAGTAATAATAAAGCCTCATCCATATTCACCCCCTGTTCGCGGCACATCGGTAAATAAATTCTTGACATTATCGGTTCTTTATTCTTTGTGTTATATTGGAAATGCTTGACAACACGGACATGGTGCTTGATGGTATTGCTTTGTATAGACACGAAAACGACCGGTAAGTGCATTAAACAATGAGATAAAGCTTATATGAAACAATTTTTATTAGTGAGGGAATATGCATGCATGTATGCCCATTACTGCCTGGCGCTAAATTATTGGCGTTATCAATAACGTGAAGCATTACGAACTAACGTCAAGAATACCGAATTTTTCATTGCTGGCGGAAAACGACTGACAATTTTGTCTAATTTATAATCTGGGCATTGACCCTTCCAATGCTTACTCGTAAATTAGCTGTCATTATATCAACGCTCAGATTGAGTTTATAACTGAATCATTACATGGGAGCAAACTGCATATAGTATATTCGAACAGCTGCAAGGCATGATCTTCAACTTTTTTTACATTTCGTTGGGTTACTGGGATGTCAGAGCTTCCTGTTAACACATGACTTGAATATATACTCACCCTTTTTACCAAATAACTGAGCAAAATGAGATAGTTCATGATGATATAGCGATATAACAAAACATAAACAACGACAACGTCAAGAACTTCCCACATAACGTCAAGAATTTAGAACCGATAACACCCAAGATTTTATTTACAGCTGTGCCGCGAACAGGAAGTGATATTGTAAAGTGCAGTGAATGCATTCATACATGCAGATATCACCACATCGCTTGTCAAATACTACTACGCAGGTTTGACATGATAGATGAGATACCACGGACAATACCAGCAGTGATACATTGCCCAAAGGTGAGATGTCAAGAACATACGAATCAGACTGGAATGTAGTCTTGTCAGAACGTGTATGGGATGTCCTTCGACAGAGATGATATCCTGCTTCCCTGTCAATGATTGAACGATACTCACGATTGGAATCCCAGCTTATGCCATATATCCAAGATTATCAAATCCTTTACCTACGGCGCTGATTCATCGAATGATTTATATCAACTCGATCATAGGTTCATGTATAGTATAATTCCGGTTACTGGATGACACACTTTCAAACTTATGTCAATATCAGATAAAGCTTCAAGTTATGAACAAGCTTTCAGGACAAATCAAGGTAACTCGTTCAGCCAATCAGCGAGCGTTCACCTCACTTAGGCAATTTAAAGGGAAACTGTTGTGAAACATCACAGCATATATTTTCCATGCCAGATTTCTGGACGAGTGTGTATTCATCTGAAATAATACACTGCTGGGAAATGATGACCCAGTTTTCAAGACAGTATCTTGCTAGCGTTCTTCTCAGGAGTTGAGGAAGCAAAGGGGTTTTGCATGGCCATCAGCACCCATAATTTCTTTTTTTCATGTGTCGTCATATATACTCATGCTTATCACGCGATGTTCAATGCGTCAATTGATAAAAACGAAAACAGTGGTCAGGCTGGGATTTATTTTAGAATGTTGATATGGACCACCAAAGTGAGGCCATTCAACATCGAGTTGAATGGCCAATTCAAATATTATAAATTTCCCTCAATATTCCCTTCCCACTCATGGAGTTTTAGGTGTCAGGATATTTAGTGTCACGATTTTATGCAAGGAATGTTCTTGTGAATGATCCGGAATATCTTTTAGTTTCAGGCCATGTAACTGTGACATATCTTGTGTTCAAATCAGGAATCGTTATCATACCATTCAATGTATCATTAGTTTGCTTAGTTCACAGCCTGATAAAAGGTGTATTATATGCTCTATGCAGCACTTTGAGTGAATCTGGCTCCTTGTAATTAGCATGACCATTCTATCAAGACTGCCACAGGATATTCATATTATCGTTATCACCGAAATGTGTTCGACCCATTGATGTACAGAATGTAAGTATCAATCTATTACCACCAATAGAGTTAACAGTTGAATTATTCAATAGAATAGATTTTCGGGCGTTTGTTTCAAAATTATTGATCAGATCTGAACTATATCTCTAGGAAAATGTTGTATCATGCATGAAGTTAATTTCGAGTGATCAAAATGACAACAGCGTGGGTTTTTTAACCGCCGATTAGAAAGACATGTAGTATATTTTCCCACATATTGCTATGCTTCGGGGCTACGTAATTGCAGTGCGTCAATCTTTATAGCAACAGCCGAACTGCCCTGCTTTCTGCCAACACCGCAGTGGAAGATTGCACGCAAGATTGTATGCATTTGAGTTGGCTGATCATGGTCCATGACCTCAAGCCTGTTGTGTCGCTCTGTTCGCATATTATGAGCACAAGACATGTATGTGTATTATACCAGTTGTAGAACAACATATCAATTTCAAATAACACATGAAAATATGAATGTATATATGGGCTTTTCGTCTAGAACTGCACATTCAGAATAACTTAAATCTGATCGAGATTGAACCACATCATGGGCAAACCCCTCTGACAATGTTATTGTCTCGCTGAATGAAGAGCACTGTTGGGTGGAGATATTTGGTCAAGAGCCGCAAAATTATGACGACGAGACACTAATCGATACGGCGGTTAACATGATTTGCGGACATATTTTATTGTCTCCTCCAGTTCGCACACACTCCACATGCTCAAAGTTTCACACCAGAAGGCCATCCCATGCTCCCATGACCGCCCTTGTTCACTACTACGATGCTGTCAGTGAGATTACCAGACACCAGAACGAGTATTTACACACGTCAATAAACTTCTGGGGAATGAGGCAATTTCACAGATTCTGAACGAGGAAGGAGTGAACAAAAAGTGGTCTGCTTCTTTTACAATTCCCTGGTTTCTCTCGTGTATACATACGAAGGACCTCTAACCCGTCATATTTCCCCATTTTGGATGTAGTGTATACTCCCTGGTTTGTATTGTATCATGTTCAATTCATTGGAAGGCTCCTACATGCTGGGTAATATACCATAATGTTAAACAATTTGTCACTAGGTTGACACCATACCAAACATCTTGAATCAAGTACTACTATAAATGATATATATCGACATACCTCCGACAACACTCCTTTATACCCTGTCATCCATATTGCAATGTATGTATATGAAATTAATGCGGTGAATTGTACAATAACATGTTTTATATCACGTTCAAAAATAGCAGGAAAAGGAAGGTCTTTAACAGCCTTTTATTCTTATGGAGCAACATGAAAGAAGTCCCAGATTGTCCATATCTTGAAACACATATGCTGGTTGCTACAATGGCTAACACTCCTTAAAATATTTGACATCTTTGACAGCCAGATTGAGTGTGGACAAGAAAGTTCGTCACCATGAATAGATTGGTCAATGTGATGACTTGGTGTCAGACGTATAATGATTCCGTATTTAATACACACTGTTATTCACTACTTTCTGCTAAAATAAACACGATTCCAAGAATAAGAAAACTGATACATCTAATTTCCACATGACAACTGGTGAGGTAATTTAGGAGCACTCACCTGTATTCCAAGCGAAATGTCTGTCTTCAACACTGTGTCAAATCTGTAATGGAAGGGAAAGAATGGTTCCGATTATAGTCATCACCGCCAAACACAATGGTAGGTCGTGTTGGTGAATATCAGCTGACATGGTGTAAACAATAAAATGCTGTTTTAATGTCTAGCGTATTATCATGTATTCACGAAGCGTTTTGGGGATTACTGTCAACGTTGGTAAGGTGATATATTATTACATTTGGAAAGTAGATAATATGTGCAGTGATTAGAAACTATGTCTATGTGACACGATCCAATACATTTGAAGAGATAGTGTAATGATTTGGTAATATTATCATGGCCTGTCTGATCAAACTCATAGATTAATCAAAATATTGTCAGTGACCAGAGAATCTGGCCCCATGAAGATATGAAACCACCAGCTAGTTCACTTCTGTCAGATGGTATCTATCATTTCAATTGTGGTTATCACTAGCAATCATTGAATCATTGTGTTCTGTGCCTTGGGTTCTGATCGTGATGGCAGTTTGTATAAAGGCGTCTCGGGTGGTATGTAAGTTTGTCTTAGGAATGTTGCCAATTTATACAAAATTTGGTAGAAGTATTCAATATATCTTATAATCACATCTGTTATATTTCAACATAATATAAAACAATTTCATTTAAATATTCCGTTTTGAACATCGGAAATAAATAAGCGTGCGAGAGATGTGACAATAAAGTAGTAGATATATTTTGTTTATCTAGTTATTTATATCACCTGTGTCATTGCAGTTTTAATATTATACCTAATATGTTCATAACTATGTTGTGCGTCCAGTTGCAGCTGTGTTCCATTTGCTTTGATTCCACTAGATATATCAGTCCCACAGTATTCAGTTTAACTCTACTTTTTGGAAGTGGTACCTGATACATGCAAACAAGTAGTACAAAATGCATTGCTCGCTGAGCTATTTTGTCTCCCTTGTATTCATTCACAGCACCAACAAGTGTAGGTGGTCTTCGCATGATAAAAAAAACACATGGGGTGTAGCATTCATGACCTCAGCTATTTTCAGCGATGTATGATTGAAGTAATCTGATGTGAGGCACTTTGATGTGCTATTTACCTACATAAGCCAGTGCAATAAATAGTCCCCTGACACTTGCAAAACAGAGATTTCTGATCTTGCAGTGAGACTCTCCCACGCGTGAAGTAATACTATGTATGCTGGTTGTGTTAACGCCATTAGTGGTGTTAGATTAGGCACATTCGTTGAAATATAAGCTGCGTGCGAGAGATGATACGACAGTTGAATGGCATTCCAAACGTTCATGTTCAGCAGTTATAACAGGTCCGGGTAGACTGTTTGATATATCCCACATTAGCCATTGCCTAGCACTAATGGGGATTCCATGTTTGGTGCCGTAATACTGCAATGTCTTTGCGAAGTAATGGTGTAGTGTATCAAAGCAGCAACACCAGCACCAACCATACAGTATCGTGTTACATAAATTAAATCTTGACCCCACTGTCACAATACATAGCTAACGTTCATTGTACGAGATGAAGGTATACCCATCAGAATACACCTATATTGATACACATCCATGAGTCTCATAGATACATGCAAAATATTTATTGTTAGGTATTTAAAATAGTCAATGCAAAAGTTTCTAAGTACATTTCTTTTGTCATTATTTCACCTATTTCGGTAACAGATCAATACACACATTCATTAGAACCAGTCATTTTTGTCACTAAAAAAATGACATGCTAAACTTTTCAGGTGCTTCACTGACAGATCAGTATATAACACGATGTGTAATGCACGTTTCTATTGACAAATGTCCTAAAACCTCATATTACATCCAACTCATCCATCACTTGTTATAATGCGTTCACTTTATATATACAACCAACATTCGCACTGCATATTTGGCACATTTATGTTGAGAAGTTATGTCAATAAACTTTATGTCGTCTCCCAGGCACGAGTGCGTGAATTGAATTCAGAACGAGCACTGACTACCACCAGCCTAGTTACTTGGGACTTAGTGGCTGTCATACTTCTCGTGGTCTTCGCTGACACAGGTCAGAATCTTCTGCCACTTCTGGTCAGAAACCAATTACCTTTTTCTCGAGTTGAATGCAGACTAGACGAATGGTAATTAGCATGGTGAGGCCCGGCGGGTGGTGTCCAGTTCGTAATGTAAATTCGGTACGTCTATAAAGTAGAGCTTCGCATCTGTGTTGAATTTCTGCCATGCCAAGACATGGGTCTGATCACATGCTTACTTTTGAACAGTTCCAGTATGGGAATAGGCACAGGTTATAAGTCATCAGTTCCTTCTTTAAGATTGAGTGTGTGTTCCCTATCCTTCTAACTGTTTTTCTATTTTTCTCAATGACTACACTATGTGACTGGTGACCACGTATACTACAAATGATGATGTATTATATCGAGGCAGCAGGGTATATATGGCAGGGGACAGCGATTCCGACAACATATGGCATTGTACCAGACCAGCAGATTGTGATGGATACTGGATGTTCACTGGATATACTGAATATTCGCCATGGGATTGCTTTTTTCCTACTTCCTACACCTATGTGGTCACGACACTGATAGACGGAGAGGGAACGACCATTCAGGCAGAAATCAATGCACACAAATATTTCCTCGAGGCAAGATTGATGTGGCACATAACAAGACCAGGGTTTGGATATTTGGCAGACGACACAGGGAAAAACAATCAACGAGTTGAAATTTTGACATATCTTCACAAACGTTTTTAGTTGTTGATTGTCCGAAGTTGTACTGGGAATACTGGGTCTTCACGAATAATATATCACTTGTTGAGAGTCACGATGAAGATGAGATGATATGCGAATTAGTCTCAAGAACAGTGAGACAATGGTCACTTCCGTCGCTTATTATTATTCAGCACATGTCACACCATGAATTGTGTTTTCAATAAATTGTTGATTGACACACATTCATGCTACATAAATTCCACACAATTGTATCAGTATTTGGAATATGAAATCATTTTTGATTTCGTGTTCGTACTTTCCCTGCTTATCATTCAACTTTTGTCCAATGAGCAACCTTTACAACTATTCTCATATTCATATTGGTAGGATAATATACTTCAGAAGAATATCACATTTTCTGAGAAATTTCTACCAAGGGCATCAAAAAGCATGATTCATTTTCATAAAAACACGTGTTATTGATATGATGGTATTAGCTGTAAATAACAGATATCTTTCATGCAGAAAATAACCAAGTGTAACTGAATCTTGGTATCGGTATTTAATAATACTCTTCAGGGCGAACAGTTCGTGATTAAACCTCTAATATTTCCTTATCGCAAACTGCTCCAAAAACAACAACATTTTCATTGTGTGTAAAGAATCTTGTAATATAATATAACGACTCAGAACCACCGATGTGCCAAAATCGCCAGTGGCTAATATTCAATAACTAGTTGTGTTATCAGGCTATGGAGGTGTGTACACAGTGTTTTTGTATCATCTACATTAGAACATTTCTGTTTGTCTTCACTGAGTCATTTAAGTTTGTGTTAATGGCTGGTACTTTCTGTGTTGTGACATTGGTAATTAGGACGTGGAGATAATTAGTTTTCCTGATGTATGTTTCCATTGTTTAAACATCTATAATATAGTAATATGACAATATAATATATGAGATGGTCACTATCCTCTCTCTCTCTCTCTCTCTCTCTCTCTCGCCCCAACCTGAATGGAGTTTTCTTTATCATGGTTAGGTGAAAAAACATCCAGTATATGTCACAGTCTACGATGAATGATGGAGCCTATTGGTAAATGATTTGGTACATATATCAAATGGGGTTAAATGTGGATTCATGAACTGTTTTAATTTATCTTGTGGGTTCATGAATTGTTATTTTTGGTTTTTGGGTATTTGGGGTTTTCTAGTTAAATAATCAAATTCAGATTTTGAATAGATTAATATGTACATTCGTACTGGTGCCATTATCATACGACCTGAGTTGCTATTACGATTTTTGTCTCAAAATGGAAAATCATCTATCAACTGAGCAGATCACGACATGACACCGCCATTAGTTTTATAACAGATGGGGCCAAGCCAGACAGCATACTTTGTTGTCTCGTGAGTCGTCAATATTTGCAATTATACTATATTTTGGAGTACGTATGATTCATTGATGCTGCAAAGGATGCGGTACAATGTCGTTGCATTTTCGAACACACATTTATCAGAGAAACATACTGGACAAGTGTAAGTATGATCATACATGGACGCTAAAACGATTTTATTGTCTTACTGAATGCTACGGACTCTGTTCAAGATCTGTTTAAAAACAGACAGAAATGATCGTTTTCCATCGGTTCAGCGAAAAGAAAACTTTGTCCAGTGGCAGCAAACGCATGTACCGCTGTGGGCAGGGCCAGAGCGGGGCAATAGAGAGGCAGCTTGTGAAGGACTGTGTCCAGACACACATGCGGCTATCGATCCAGAAGTGTATATAGTGTTAGGAAAGCCTAAGCAGCGTTGTTCTTTATTGTGTTATGGTGAAGATAAACCAACCGCATTGTAAATACCTATATTTGGCGTGGGCATTGTATCGGGAAGCGCTAACAAATGTTACTGAATCCGATCAGGGAAGGTAACTACACCATCTTGCGCTGATTCTTACTAAAGAAATAAATTGGTTTTTAATCCAAGAAATTCACATTGAAACTATTTATGAACATTAGAGGTTCGATAGCTAGCTAAACTAGCTAAATGTGTATCCGAACAGCATACAGTAGATCCTTCAGTTTCTGGGTTTCTTCCCGTTAAATTCATATGCGCAATCTTTTTATACAATACACATAATAGCGACATTTACTGTTGGCTTCATAATGTAAACATCTCATCATTATATCAAACCATCTACAACAAGAACACTGGGACAGAGCCAGTCTTGCATCGTGTCAAAGCGCGGCAAAGCCTGGATAAGCGTCGTGAGTCAAGTCTGATAGAAGTACCATTTGTCAGCCTTGCTGCAGTGACATTTACCAAGTGTAACCAGGCCCCTGCTTGACATAATGATGGCGTTCTGTGGATTTACGGCAGTCATTTACATGCTTGATTTGTTGTGATTTGATCCAGTAAATCGCCGATCCCTCGCTCTACTAGACTCCGTTGTACATGGTTTCACAGTGAGTGGCCACATACTTCTAGCGTTATTAGCAATTACATCTGCTTCTGATCTGCCAGTTTCTGCTAAAAACTAGCTGAGTAGTTTGAATGCAAAGGCACTGGCTAGTTAGTTCACATCAATATTACATTTAATATCTGATAAGGAGCCTTGTTCCGCAATCTTAGTATGACAAATTATCCTCTTGCCCGAGTAATTTTCCTATTCGGAAAAAAAATTTGAATGTTCTGTTCCATGCAAGTCTTTCAATGTCTAAAACAATTAGAAAATTGGTAAAAGATTACATGGAATAATTACAATTACTTTTATTGGTGAATTATCCTTTGCTAACAAGTATCAGATCCAACTCATTATTAGTACGGTAAAGGAAGAGGTTGACTCGCTGCCAAATTAGTCATCGAAACAAGGAATATAAGGGGGTCATTTATTAAACTTTATTTGAAACAAATATTTTCACTTTTTCACGGTTATTTCAAAACGATGATCACACTTTGATCATGATGTATCATCACTTTTAGCTTCACAAGAAAAGAATATTATTACAGCAAATTTTGTCTCTTTTGTTTTTAATTCCTACCTTTTTGCATGGAATTTAATTGTCTAGTTTTGTCCTCTTACAAATTAGCTAGATGCAAATTTAAAATTAATGCCATGATAAATTAACCACTAGCAACAATGCCGAGTATTGTAGAAAGCACACATTGCCGAGAGTGAGTACACAAATACTAAGCGTCACAGTTGATATGTTTACATGTTCATGTGTGCAGAGTATGATGCTGGTCACTTCCGATGCATAACCTGCATATGTCGATCATAAATCAGTATTGTTAAAATATGTAGCTGACAAAATGAAGCATCCATAGTTCAAACCTATTTTGTTATAGCATGATTTCCTATGGACAAACCGAGCGAAGCCGTGCAGATGTTTTGAAAACAGTATCAGCCTTTTCTCGTCATTCATTATAGCAATTAGGTTCATGCCCAGAGGTCTTGTCGAGGTAATTTGAGCACGCCAGTCAGGTAAAGCCTAGCTGGTGCCTTTCTACTGAATATTGTAGCGCACAGAATCTGTCATCAGGGGTCATAATGTTATATTTTGGAACACACATTACAAGTAGTTGCTCGTAAGTTTTAAATATCTTATGGAGTTTCCTGGAAGTTGAGGCATTGCTCATCACATAGATTGCATGATGCCACTCATTAATTTCGCTGAACATACTGACTGTTACCAAATGTCAGTCTCGCATGGGAAGGCAAATAAATCCATCAATAATCCATCAACTATTATATGTTTGGATGTACCTATGTATGAAAGATGAAAAGCATTCAATTGAGGTTTAGCTTTGATGTGATCATATATAATCAACATGTCTGGCTACATTTATGTTAACATCTGTAGCCAACTTTTTCTGGGTCTCTCGCTCCCTGATTATCTACACGTCTATATTGAGGGTTGTCATATTGGCTTCCCAATACATCTGTTTCATTGTTTGACTGGTCATCCAAACCCAAAATGTCTAGACATAGAATATAATTATGTCCTCTATATTGTACAAAATAGGCGACTTTAGCGTGTGTTTTTTTTTTGGTTGTTTCCCTTCCAGCTGCTCCCCACAGAGAAATTAATATCACGATTGGAAACTCCTAACGACCTACTTCTTATTTTGACCATCGAATCAATCGAAGGCCAGCATCATGGCTCCCGAGATGACATTCCGCACTGATCAAATCTTCACCAGTCTCCAACCTTAGATCTAATGTCACATGTGAGGATGTATTTGTAACTAGTAGCCTGGTCGCTGTTCGTACTCATTGTCTTTCCACACAAACGGTCGTAGTCGATCAACCAAACACCAACAGTTTTTGCCAACGGCCTGACCTCAGACAACGCAACCTGTGGCTAATTTAGAACCAAAACAGCACGAAAGTCACCACGATCTCGGCTAGAACGAAGCGAATTATCTAGCTGAGTGAGGCTCAATTAGGCAGCGTCTTTTCAAGTGCTGAAAAAGACACCAGTTGGTCAACAGTGACACGAACATGTCTCTATTAGTCCATCAGGGATTGATTAGTGGACTCGGGAGGTAAAAATAATATGTCAAATCAAATAGTTGAACGAGGACATTATTTGACCTATATGTTTCAAAAACCCCAATGTCACACGTTTTGTGAAAACTGAAATGTCGTCATATCACTATCATTGTATTCTTATTGTACGTTCCCTCGTGTTTTTTTTTCTTTTCTTTTCTAAAAACACCACATGATGACAATAATATAGGTAGCTTATTCCTAGATTACTTGGAGTATTAGGTTACAGATATAGTTCTCGTTTTTCCAAGTCCATTCGGTTTTTGCTATCAGAAGGTACGTCCATGAAGGTGAGATTACGTTGTGGAATGAGAGCAGATTAGGTCAATATATTGCGCCGAGGATGTATACATTTGTCATGAATCAGTCTGTAATAAGTTTAGCGCATCACATACCAACTGGTCAGCGGTGGATGTGACAGTTTACATGCCTTTTTCCAATATTAAAGCACATAATTATATCTGGCGTGACACTCGAGTTATCTCAGGTCATATATGGGTAGCTCTCAACGTGGGAGAAAGTTTAGCATGTTCCATGTGTATCGATTACATCATTTTGATACCACAAACCATAAATATCCTGAAAGAAAACACTAATGTCCCTTCATTCAGTATATTCACCAATGTACTGGATTATACCAATGAGAATGAAACAAGTTGTATTCTTAAATTCAATTTAAATTGAGGACGCGATCAAAACGAAACTGATTCAATGTAAGAACGCGACAATATACGCTACATTTCAATATTATACATATATTTTGAAGGGTATTTTCGCTCTCCCGTTTGCCAATTTGACCTAAAATTTTCTTATATGGGGTACTGGTATCTCAATTCTGTACTTCAGTAAAACCTGTTTCCTGTTAGAACGATTCACTTGGATTTGGTTTTGCATCCATGGATTAAAATACATTAACAGTGCTTCCAAACATCAACTCATGTTACAAATATGCTTGAGAGTTTTTCAGAACATAAGCGTCGAACAATTGGTGAAGTTTTATGTTTCATGAAATTTAATGTCACTCTTTCCATATGCACTTAACTCTCGGGAAAGTCGTGTGAATGGTGTGGAATCTATTTCGATTCTATACCACGTAAGTGTGACATATTCTGTGTTCAATTCACACATTCAGTTTGCTCAGTTTTCAGCCAAGAGAAAGGTGAACCCTTCATGAGTCTGGCTGCGTGAAATTAACATGACCATTTTATCACGACTTCAATAAGATTTTTATGTTGATGTTATCATCATGAAATGGATTTTGTTTTGTGTACAAATTATTCAATATGAACTTAGTCCAGAAAAGAAATTCTTTCGAATATTCAGTAATGCAGGTGTTTTTATCAATATGTGATCACATGCCATATGTTGCTTCCTGGATTAAAACTAATAGAACAAGAACGATCGAACTCGCCACTAGCTGTAGATATATAGTTTGTTAGCGAGATGGTGATAAAGGGTGTATACCTGTGATGGACATTTTTAAGCATCTGGTTATCCTGAATTGCGTACCTGAATCGATCCTAATTGCTCATTCCTCTTTCTAGATTACGAACAAAATGTATTCGTTTAACAAGTAAATAAGTGCTATTGGAGTTGAATGGCAAAGGTAGCACAACAGTGCCTTATATGACACTATGACAACTTTCAGCCCGGAACGGGGAAGACGTCAATAGCTAACCATGTCTATCATGCTTTAATTAGCTTTAAAAAAATCTTGCCAAAATGGAAAAGTTGGCAGATCGTGGCGTCTAACCTCCAGATATTATGCATGTTGTAACAGAATGTTCCATACTATGAACATAATTCGGCATGTGGATTGCACAAGCCTTACAATATTGAATTCTATTTAAATAATTTGGGTAAGAATATGTACTCATATAGGTGTTTTGTCAGTACAAACGGCAAGTTCAGAAATATTTAACCGCATTAACGGTATATTACTCATCCACTTTGAAATATGTTGAACCAAATCATGGACAAAACCCCTCTGACAAAATTTGTGTCTTGGTAGATGAAACATACTGTTGGATAGAGCAATTTGGTCAAGAGCCAAAAAATTACGAGAACACTAATCGATACGAGGGTCATTATACGTTTCGCAAACAAATTTTATTGTCTCCTCTAATTTGCACACACTCTGCACACCAAGATGTTTCGAAGTCTCATACCAGACGGACATGACTGCCCTTGTTCAATAATACGATGCTATCAAGCCTGTCAGTGAGATTACCAGGCATCAAAATGAGTATTTGCATGTCAAAAAAGTTCTTAAGGAATGTCCCAATTTCCCAGATTCTAGACCAGGCATGAGTAAACCAGGGTGGTCTGTTTTTGGTTAACAACCCTTTGGTCTATTTTGTGTATAAGTTCATGAGGATTCCCTGAGATTGTTTTATACGATCTTATAAATAACTGATTTGATGATTCGCACCATTCGCACATTTTTCTGTCAAATATCAAATTTATACAGAACAAATGAAAGTTTGGATGAGTTTGGATGAGGAAAGATGAATGAGTTTGTCAGCATAATGGGTCTTGCCAATTAGATGACTTGCTTCCAGACAGATAATGATGACAGAATTTAATACAAAGTGATATTCATCCAGTGTTTTTGTGAAAGCAGGGCACGATTCCAAGCATTCCAAGTATTAGCGAATCAGAGCTCCTAGTAACAATGTTCACCAATAGTTTGGTAATTGAGCACTCACCGATATTGTAAGAGAGATGAATACAATGCGCGCTGTAGTAAACCTGAATAAAACAGGAGAAATGGTTCAGATTCTAATCATTACTGTCTAAGACCACATGAAGACCAATTTGTAAACATCAACTGACCTATTGTAAAAAATGTAAAAAAAAATTATATTCATGTTTTGCGTATTGTCATGCATTTCAATAGAAACATACGAATAGTATTCAGCATTTTAAGTAATAAGTTCAGTGTCAGGTATATAAACAATATCCGAATATGTAAGAATATAATACTACGCAATGCAGTTGTAGAGAGTTTGATGTTTGAAATTATGCTTATGATATGTTTTAGTACATATAATTTGTCTCATTAATTTAATTCTCATTAATTTCGCCTTTCACCTGGTAATTCGATACATCACGTTCAGAAATTATGAACAAAATCCAAGAAGGGCAACAAACAAATACTGCAGTGAGCCAACGACAAAAAAAGTATCATGCAGTATGTTATGCAGCGTTATTTGGAACTGGTACAAGATTTGTAACAGCCTTATTTGGAACTGATACAAGATATAAACAAGTATAACTACGTGTCTATATAGATCTTTGTAATTATTTTAGGTATCTACATTCGCAGCCAGAATTTGACACATGTGATCTCCCTGCATCATTATTGTGTGAAGAGAATCAGAAAGGGTGCAGCTCCATGACTCCCGCTAATTTTAGCAGTGTATGACTGAGGTAATCTACTATTAGATACTTCGATGTGATATTTGCTAAAGGAATCAGCACAGTACAAGGCTCTGGATATTATGTGGGATTCACCTATGGTAGTGTTGAGACCCCCACGTTGGTCTAACGCCATTAGCGGAATTAGATCAGGCCTACTCGTTGAATAAGTAAGCTACGTACGAGAGATGAGCGATGTGGTAGTTGAACGACATATCAAACAGTTGTGTACAACATTCCTGACAAATCCGGGCAGACTGTTGGATATATTCAACCTTAGCCAATGCCTAGCACTAATGGGGATTCTGTGTTGTGGTGCCTAATATTTTGATGTCTTGGGGAGTTAGTGGTGTCGTGTATCAAAGCACCAGCCCGAGATTCACCCAGAGCCTGGATATCATGCTATCTGAATTAAATTTCGAAGTACTTTCACAGTACGAGGCAAACTGTAAAAATCAACCCATCAGGATTCTTCCTATAATGCTACTCATCATTGCGAGATATATCCTAAAATACGAAATATTTATTGTTATATATTTACGATATCCATTGCAAACTATTATGCCAAAAATATTGCTACATGTATTAAATTGGTACACGTGTTTATTAGAACTACTTTATTCTGTGATATCGTTGTCCAATGAACATTTTCTTGGGAAAATTATTGAAAGAAATGGTGTGTTTGGAGTTTCAGATTTATCATACCACAAACTCGAATGATCCAATGCAAATAGTAGCTCTTGAAAAAAAAGAGATGCAATTGCTATCTCACATGCAACGTCTATGTCAATGAAAACCATTTTTGAACGAATCCCCCCCCCCCCCCCCACAGGTTAACGAAAAAAAACCATCATGTTCAAATTCCAGTGAATGCGATTGTCAATTATCATGCACTTCAGAGTTCATAGGGATGATTGGGGTAGGAAGTTGCCCAATCAGTTTATGTTTGATGGTTTCATACATTTCTTATCAAAGGACGAGTTTTTCAAACCGCAATTGATAACATTCCAAGAGAAGAAACCTGCCATCTCGGCATTTTATTGGGCAATTTGACCAATTTAGAAAAATGTGTCTCTGTTCCAGCAGAAGCTTATTTTCACTCTGAATTAAAAAGGCAATATGAGTTAGGACAGCTCCTCTTTGCGATGCGCTTAAATGAAGTGTGTTTAATGGATGCTTGCATTGTTCTACAGAGGTTATTATTTTTGTTGAATAATCTCAACGGAGGTCATTATTTGCAATAATAACCTTATGGCAGGCATCCATTAAGTCAGATAATGGGCTCGACAGAGGTCATTATTAGAAACGAAGGCTTTCTCGGCTTCGCCTCGAAAGTCCTTCGTTTCTAATAATGACCTGCGTCTGGCCCATTATCTAATACTGAGCTGTGGATTTTAGAGAGTGCATGCACAAGAAATTGCAGAAATTCCAACATGCACACATAAATCAAAATTTAGTGTACTTTTTCCTGAGCGTACGCTGGTCAATGTTGCCTAACTATTGAACCACATAGCTAGTGGTGAAATTATTTCCTATCTCAACAATGAAATACATGTATAAACTCAGGCAAATTTCCCAGTTGGCCAAACTGGCAGGTTGAATGTGATAGGTTAGACCAGTGAGTGTAGAATTGAGAGGTGTTAGAGAGAGAGGTGGTACCATTTTGTCCATTTTGTCCAAGGAGACGATTGTGAGTTGTGTCATTTAGGTTTGCTGTCATATTCTTTCATTCATAAATTCATGTCATAGTAATAAACACATCCATTCATAAACCCCCTCAACACACCAGGAGTGTCGAAAAGTTAAAATACAAAATGGTGCCAGTGGAGTGACAGCTCTCTATTCTACACTTCTGGTTAAACTTTCCAGGTGCCTGCACTACACTGAGGCACATAGCAAAAAGTTTACGCACGTTGCTCTTGACAAGTCTTCTAATAACTCATATTACATCTAAGTCATCCATCATTCGCATTTTGTACGTTCATATTACACATCCAAGCAATATTTATGAGGCACACAAACAAAAATGTATTCAATTTCCGTTGAGAAGTAATGTCAATAAACCTTATGTCGTCTCTCAGGCACATGTGCCTGAATTGAATTCAGAATGAGAACTGACTACCAGTCTAGTTATACAGGACTTAGCTAAAGCCATAGTTCTTGTGGTCTTCTCTGATACAGGTTGGAAATCCTCTACAACGTCTGGTGAGAGAAACCAATTGCGTTTTCACGAGTTGATAGCAGACGAGACAAATAGTAGTCTGCTGGCGATGTCTGGTATGATATTTCATACATGTTAATTCGGTACAAGTATTAACGCATGTAAACTAGAGGTTGTTTTGCATATGCGTTGTATATGTTTGTCGTGTTGAGACATGTGTCAGACCTAATGCCTAATCTATAGTACATTTATAGTACGGAAGTAAACGCAGGTTATATAACTCATCAAATACTGGTGGTGGATTCATTGATTGTACACTAGTATTCTTTCGCTTCTAACTATTTTTTTATTTTTGACAGTAACTAGACCATACGATTGGTGGCCACGTTTACTATAATGGATGATGTGTGTGTATCAAGCTAATAGAGCCTGAGTCTCGGGTGTTGCTTGAGGTGCAATGCACGAACAAAGTTGATGACTTGTTCGCCTGTCCAACTGTGTAGTCATGTGACCGATGGACAATGGGGAACACTCAGTTTGACAAATATCAGCAAAATATCTCAAGGGCACGTGAGACTTTAAAGAAAAAAGTCCATGTAAGATGGTCTGAAGTTGGATATATTCAAATAACCAAATATATTGCTCACCCTTCATGTAATCTACTATCAGCACTCTCTTGTGGCCTCATTGCAATTGTGAAATTCCCCTCCCTCCTAAAATGGGACATGCATTTATGGTAAATTGATGTGATCATTGAGAAGAACTTAAATAACAAGTATTGTTTTACAAAAACTGATTGAGTGACGGTCATGTTCAATAAATCAACTGCATTTAACGCGATACAGATAAGTTGTTACATGTTTGTAGCAATCAATGTTTGCATGGTTTCCGAGTATATCGTTGGGTTAACTCATGTGTTCTGTTGATATTTTCAGTCTATTACTCATTCAGTCCCAGAGGAAGAGAATTTGCAGGGTGTAATTATGTATATTATGTAACACAGTTTTCTGTCAATTATATCGACTTCGTAGTTGGTATATATATGGCAGTTGACAGCACTTACGTGAGTGTTGTGTGTTGTTGGTGGTACTGGATCTTTTCATGCTTCCTACACATAAGTGGGCACCTGACTGATGAACGGATGGGGAGCAATCATTTTGGCAGAAATCAACGCAAACAAATTCAGCTTCAAGGCAAGATTGCTGAGCTACATAGTAATACCAGGGCGTGTAGTATATATTCATAGACATTGTAAGCTGTCAATTGTCTGATTTTGTGCTCAGAATGGTTAATTTTCATGCATATATCGCTTTCTGTTTAATATCTTTATACAGTATGAATATGCGTTAAATTTCTTTCCAATATTATGCAATTTGAGATGAATGAATGAATTTGAGTTGTTTGAGAATTACTCACAAGACCAGGGATACAATTGCTACTTCTCTAGCTTACTGATATCCTATGTGGGTCACACCAGAAATGTGTTTTCAATAAAATGTGAATTGACACACATTAATTGGTATATAGATTTCACACAGACCAATATATGGAATATTTGGCGTTTTCATATTCATGTTTTTCTTGCTCAACATTGTTCGCTGAGCATCTGTTAAAACTATTCTCATTTTCATATTGGAAAGATAATATATCCCAGAAGAATGACCACAGCTTCTGAGAAAGTATTACTGAGAACATCAAGAAGCGTGATTCAATGTCATAAAAATATATGTCACTGTTATCGTGATATTATATGTAAAGAGCAGATATCTCATGATAGTGAAGATAAACATGTGAAATTGCGTCTGGGTAGCACTATTATATGACAATGTTCAGGGGAAACAGTTCGTGATTACACTCCTAATATGAGCTTATCGCAAACTGCTCTAGCAGTCTTTCATTGTGTCTAGTACACCTTGTAATCCAAGGATTCAGAGCATTCAATGTGCCAAAATCGCCAGTGCTTGTCATACAGATATCACAAGTTATTTTTACTAGGTTATGGAGGTGTGTACACAGTGGTTCTTTGTATCTTCTACATTAGAACACTTCTGTTTGCCTTCACTGAGTAATTCAAGTACATGTTAATGGCTGGTCTTTTCTTTGTTGTGACATTGGTAAATATAATTAGGACCTGGGAGATTAATAGTCTCTCCCTGGATGAATGTTTCCATTGCTTAAACAATTTTATCGGCCACAGCATTGGATTCGCTTCGATCAAGTACCATGACCATGATATACCATACCATGATATATATAGGATAGTCAGTCTCCCTTTACACTCTCCCTCACTATGCCTCAAACTGAGAGGTTGGTTTCTTGATTGCCGTCAGGAAAAACATCCATTATATATCACAGTCTAATGTATATTAAAGAGCCTGTTGGTACGTGTTATGTACATGTATTTCATGGGGTTAATTTGGATGTGTCAATTGTTTTAATCATTTGTTGGGCAGTGGTATGCCCAAGAGCCTTGTTTTTTTCCAAAGAGAAATTATCTTGGGCTGTCCAGTTAAGTAATCACGTTTCTCTCATCAAATTTGTAATATGTTGATATACATAACGTTATACTGGTACCTTTATTATATCATCTGACTTGAGCTTACGAATGTTCTGTCAAAATTGCAACTCATCTGTCTTGTTTTGTGAGTATATATAACTGTGAGGCAGCCGAACAGATCATGACATGGAACCGCCATCAGTTTTATAACAGATGGGAGCCAAACCAGACACTTTACTCTGTTGTCTCAGGAGTCGCCAATATTCGCAATAATGCTAGATCTCATACAGCATGGTTAATGTATGGGTCATAGAGTCATTTGGACAGAAAAGATAGTATTGAATAATTTTGATACAAGTACGATGCTATGTGATGGGTCCATTCCACGGATGATTAAAATCTGTAACAGTCAATCCCAACCTATCAAACCAGAATAAACATGTGTTTTGGGTATGTTATTAATCATATTGTAATAGAATTTCATTCGCTAGTGAAACGTTTGTTTAATCGAGTGTACACCAAAATAGGGTGAACGCACCTATATCAATTTGCGCTGCTTCATATGCCTACATACACGAAAATATTCGGGCGTTTTCTCCATGAACAATAACGTTCGAGAATCCCCTCAACTAACAAAATGTGTATCCTAACGACATATAGTAATTCCTTCGGGTTTTTGTGAAACTCTTTCAGTTAAATATGTATTACAGTGCCGGCATTTACTAGTTGGGTTCCCATTGTATTCTACCGCCACTAAATCAAACCATTTCCAATACGAACACTCGGACAGAGCCAGTCTTGTATAGTGTCAAAGCGTGGCAAAGTATGGACAAGCGTCGTGAGTCACGCTTGGAACAAGTACCATTTATCAGCCTTGCTGCAGTGACATTTACCAAGTGTAACCAGGCTCTTGCTTGACATAATGATGGCGTTCTGTGGATTTACTGCAGTCATTTACATGCTTGATTTGTTGTGATTTGATCCAGTAAATCGCCGATCCCTCGCTCTACTAGACTCTGTTGTACATGGTTTTCACAGTAAGTGGCCACATACTTCTAGCGTTATTAGCAATTACATCTGCTTGCGATCTGCAAGCTTCCGCAGAAGAACTAGCCCTTTAATTTGAATGCAAAGGCACTATTTATTCATATTAATATTGTTTACATTTGATGAGGAGCCTTGTGTGGCACTATTTTATTACCACAAATTGTCTTCATATCTGAGTAATGTTCCTATTGGGAAACAATCATTCGATTTTTTGTGCTGTCGCTATTTGGCAATCTCCACCACAATTGCAATATTGGGTTCTTTACATGAGAAATTGATACAAATCTTTCCGTAATCATCACGGTATTGGTTTTTATTTATATGAAGGGATAAGGCAAGGCAATGAAAGTCTATTTTCCTCATGGCCAGCTATATTAGTTCCCTAAAATTATTGTTTGCTGCTATGGGGAACTGCGATGGGGAACCCGGCTGCACAACTCTTGACACTACATTCGGCAGAAAAGAAACCCCTGGCATATTCTGAGCATGGTGACATAACGCTGCAAAGATGTACTGTGGATGTGAACTTTTACAGATAAATAAAAGGCCAATACACAAGAGCAAATATGCCAATATGTGTACATTATAATTCAAATATATGTTTACTTATTTATTTAGTTCAGTCACTGTTTTGTTACTGTTTTATTTTGTCAATGCTGGTCATAGGTAGTGTATCATTTACATATGTTTATCCAAATCCAGCATAATCACATATTTTGAAAAAAACTCAAAGAGCTGTTCCAGGTTTGTCGAAAAAGGGGCATTGGGGTCCCAACTATGAATCTTGGGGTCTACTCATCCCTCAGCTTTTTCTGTGAATGGCTTTTTATATACGAAACAAGACTAACAACATAACCCCCAAACTACCTCACATATTCTAAAGCATATTTTGTAAAAGGACAAAACAGCATCCATAATCTGAAAATATACGCTCATACCAAGGCATATTGACAAAGCAATAGTCCTGCAATGCTTACGTAAGCTTACAATGCTAAAGCTAGGATATCAGCATATTTTTGACGTTTATTGTTGTTTTTTGTCATTCTACAATTAAGCTTCTTTGCTAAAGGTTTTGCCGCAGTTATTCACAGCTGTTGATTGAATGGAAGCCAACCTTGATGGAACACGTCGTATTCAAGCATTAAATATGATCACCGAGGTCAAGGTTTCGACATCAGGCAAACTTCTAATGGTCAAGAAAAAAAATCAAGGGTTAGTTCATGGGAGGCAGATCTCGAGTTTATCTACAACTATGTTTGGAGTCTCTAGGATGATTAGAACGGACGTTATGACCAATCATATGTTTTGCATATTTTGCGTGACCTTGACCTTGTTACTATGTGTTGCCATAAAACTTCACTACGTCACAACAGATGATGAGATCATCCTGAAAATCTACATGCATATTGACAAAATATACATTATATGCAATCCCTGAATATTCATCTACCTTGAAGTACAATATAATATTATGTGAACCTGAATATTAGACAAAAACAAGTTTGAAGGCCATATGGCTGTCTATAACGTCACGACTAATCATCAGATCAAGCTGAAAGTTGGCATGTGGGTTGAGTGAATCATCCTGTCGTAGATTCTGGCAAGTAACTAGCTACTAAATTTACTTGACTTTTTTAACACCAATAAAAAATGTTGTCTAACCTGTTATCCCAGCTTTACAACGATGAAAAATCCGTTTAAAGCTGCCAACACTAGTTTTGGAATGCCGGGGCTGTTTTTGTCCATCATTGCAGCGAATTTGAAACAAAAAATTTTCTAAACATGAGCAATCAATTGGAACTCAGTGACCTTTTGTGACCAAATCTTACTTCAATAGAATCCTTATCAATTGCCATAATGCATCCATGTATGAACGTTCTTTATTCTATGTCCTCTTTGAAGTTTTTCTGTAGGCTCTTTCTTCCAGTGTACTTCTTAAACTATACGTTTGTCTCTGAATAAAGTATTCATAAAGCTACATACATGTGAAAACTATCAATTTCATTTTGAGTCCCTGAACCGTATTGGGCATAATCGAGTTTCTGAAACTATTGTATATTCATAATATTTTTTCCTAATTGTCATGAATCTGTTCCGTTATTTTACTGATCAACTAAATCCAAAATTAGACATATATCACACATGTTGTACTGCACATGTAGTATTACATGAGAAGCGTTTGTATCTTCTTGTGTTTCCATTCCAATCTGTTCTTCAGAGAAAACGTCAATCGAGGAAATCCCTAATAATCTACTTCTTATTTTGTCTACCCCCCCCCCTCCCACCTCCACACAAAGATAAAACCATGGCTCTGTGGTAGGGGCGTCATTTGGCACTATATGCCTGACACCTACTTGCCAAACGCCCCAGCAATGGAATCCAAACTGGCGCATTTGTCCGGAAAGCTCATGTTATCCTTGACACTAAACGACGACTTGTGTCTATCTTTGCCATCCGAATGGTATCGATTATAGCTCAAATGCGACCACCATTGATTATACTTTACTATATCTCTCTGGACAACCAGTGCATTGGATTCTACAATCGGCACCACAGGCACATGTTGTCATTATTGTCATTGAAACTTAACATACACACACACATTAATAGCTTACACAAACCATCAAACAGAGGCAATCACAACACATTACCAGTGATGGGTTGGTATTCACCCTAAATTTATGCCAAAATCATTTCATGAACTATAAAGAGCACAAGACCTCGATTACAATACAAATCATATTCCTAGATTTGGAAGATTAGTTTTTCTTGTAAGCCTAATTGATCATATAAGAACCATCACGTGCTACTGTGCAAGAGGTGGCCATTGCATTCGATTTCGTAATATAAATGTTCAAGAAAATAATTATGATATGGTTGTGTCCGGTTTGTGATAATCCCAGTCAAGTAATCACAACAACACATGTACATTATTGGAACATTTGACCAGGTTTCTTCTTGAAAGGTCACAATCGATGTGTATATATGGCATGGGCCTAAACACAGAACAGCTATTAAACTTTTCATAGCCACTTTGCATTAGGAATTTATAATTACACCTTCTGCTCTTTCACTGGCTCCATGTTTATTACTCCACATATGTCAAGGACTACAAAACGTAAACAGCGGCAATAAATTTCCTCATTTTATGGTACTTTAATAGCGCATTAAATTAAAATTAGCATCGATGCGGAATACGATCTCATCCTTGCTCGTGGAATATTGTATATTGATTTGTATAGTTGTTCTCGAAGCGATGACCACATGCCTGTGGTTATGTTTCAAATGAACGCACAATTTCCATGCACTAATGTTGTTAATAGCATCATTTGTCATTCACAAAAGCTGTTAAATGTCATCAACATAATCCAAAACGGGTAATTTCTTAAACATCTCCAGTCATAAAGCTGTGAAATCTTTGACGCCAACTGATGAGCGTTTTCTGTACTGTGTACGAGTAATAATTCAAGCTAAAATCTTAACACCATTGCTTGAGTGATTACAATAAAACAAAGAAAGTAGAATTTGATTAGGGAAAATTGATTGGTCATAGCCTTCATTCAAGATCATGAGCAATAATGCTTATCTGTGATACCAATGTTTTAACAGGAGCACATGTGTATTTGTGTCTGGTAGCCTGGTCATTCGTCGCACTTATTGTCTCTCCAAACGAACGAACGTTGGTCATTTCCAAATCTACAATAGTTCTGCCGACGACCTGGCCTCGGACAAGGCGTCATCTAGCTAATTTAGAACCAAAACATCACGAGATTCCCCACGATCTCGACTGGAACGAAGCGAATTATCTAGCTAAATAAAGCCTAATTAGGCAACACCTTTTCAAATGCTGAAGACGCCAGTTCCCAAACAGTTACGCGAACGTGGTTCTATCAGTCCATCAGCACTTATAGAGTGGGCCAAAAAGGTGAGGATTATGTGTCAAATAATGCTGTCTGTGTAGTCTGAGTCTGAGTTTTTATGTTAACTTCCGATGTATACAATGGTATTACTTGACCATATAGTCTCAAGCCGCAATCGTCCCTTAATCCATTTGTTTTATTCTGTTATATTTCTGAAAGTGGTGTGGAAATACTCATTACGTATCTGTAACTATTGGGTTACAGATGTAATTTTCGTGTTTCCAAGTCCATTCGGTTTATTCTATCACAAGCTACGTCTATGATGGTGTCACAAAGTTGTGGAATGAGAACCGATTAGGTCAATATATGCATCAAAAAGTGTACATTCAGCACGAGTCAGTATGTAGTAAGTTCAAGGCATCACATGCCACCTGGGCACTGGCGAATGTGACAGTTTCCATGTATCGATTTCGATGTCAAAACACATAATTATACCGTATCTGGCGTGACACTCTAGTTCTCCCAGATGATATATGGGTAGCTCTATACCTGAGATCAGAAACAATCCATAGCGATCATTCCATATGTATAAACTACATGAGTCGGTACCACATACCATCAACATAATGCATGATAATTAGATAGATGGGAAGTTGCATACTAATTCCATCAAGTGTACAGTAGAAACACCTATATTGTACACATTGTCTGGCCACTGTTGACGCCGGTATGGCTAATAAGCTGATACATACACTGTGTTTCAGGTTTGTTGTTTTCATCGTTAAAATCTGGTTATATTGATGGTAATAGGTTGATATATACTAAGCAGCTAAGTGATATTCGGCAAATGAGCAGTTTTGCCCAGTACTTGATCCTGGCACGTCATTCAATATAGCCAATCAGACGCAGGGTTAATTGTCTGAAATATCGTCCTATTACTGTTGTACACCTGATGTCAGCTCCACTTACAAATGCTTGCTGCCGGGACCCTTGTTCCCTGGTGTTAGGCTGATTGAAACTTCGTTTCCACATGTAAGCCCATCAAATCGTGAATTCTATAAATAGAAACCCATACATCTCTAACAAAAGTGTTGCCTGGATGACGCCGAATATGGAGGAAATTTGAATTGAGACGAACTATTCCATTTAAGAAAAAACCCGGTGTCCTTTAATTTATGCACGATCAATATAAGGTGCAGTGGTTTTCAATTTTAATTAACAATAACTGTCTGGTCAGTAAAGCAATTCCGTGTTGTTTGCAAACTGATCCTGTGACATTTTGTTTAATATCACCACTATAGCTCTGTTGTAAATAAGAGTAAAAAATAGCAACATTGAAGTTTGAGGCCATGATCATTTATACATGTACATGTATGTATTTTTTAAGTAATTAGTCAAAATTGTAACCGTGTAAAGCGTTTCAGAGCACTTATGTGAAATTTACGCTTTATCAAATAAATTTATTATTCATTATTATTTATCAAGCTATCTATTGCATGAGAATTGAGCGAAATTCATACTGATCTATGCAAATTGTAGTCAAATAGTATCTTGAATTTGGTCCCATTCCTAAACGTGAAATAGTATATTGAATCTGGTCCCATTCCTAAACGTCAGAGCGTTCAAAATTCAAGTGACATGTCATGTTAAGGTTTTCATCACCTTAAACCCCACGCCTGAAAATAGTATTTTGGTTCAAGGTTGTTTAGGTCGACGTTTTAATATTCTACCCTTTGTCTTCAAAGATTTCTCTTTGTATGTATCACATGCTACTTGATGGATATCCAACTAAACTGTATACAGGTTGATGGCCGGGAGATTACATTCTGCTGGCATTGTCTCAGATAGTATCTTCAGCTTACGTTTCCGCTTATCACCGACTAAACATCAGTTTCAAGTTTCCCACTATTCTCTTTTTCTCAATCTCTTTTATCGTGTCATTTTATAGTGTCAATGATCTTGAATCATTTAAAGGCACGGATTCATGATAGCATCCACACAGGGACTTCGTTAGAAGTATGAAATACAAATTTCTGCTAAATAGTAATGTTTTAGCTACTCATCGGAGTGGAGGGAGGAAACAAAGTTTCACCATGTGAAAGAACTCTATTTTTGTTTTATTTTTTTAAATGTCATAGATAACTGTATTTTGAAGGTAACTTTTCCCTATTTGACCTAAAATGTTCCTGTCATATAGGGAGCTGATCACTCGACCCTGTACTTCAGTTATACTTGTCCCTACTAGAATGATTTCCTTGGATTTGATTTTGCAACCATGAATTACAATACATTAATGTGCTTCCAAACATCAACTTGCATCATGTCATAAAGATGCTTGAGAGGTTCTCACAATATGAAAATATTCAAACAATTGTTGAAGATTCATGTTTCAGGACAATTTATGTCCTTCTTTTCTATGCATTTAATTCTCGCAGATGTCCCAGTGGATGGTATGGAATCTATTTCAGTTTTATGCCATGTAAGTGTGACATATCTTGTGTTCAAATCAGACATTCAATTCGCTTAGTTTTTTTACCCGAAAGAAATTTGAATGTTTTATGCAGCATTATGAACATAAAATACTATGTGCATTGCACAAGTCTTACAATATTGTTCAATATAATCAACATTATACGATATAATTCAAACAATTTGTGTAAAAATGTGTATCGATATTGGGCGATTCCAGAACCAAAACAATTTAACATGTGATTAACGGAATATTGTTCATCCATTCTGATACTGTTGAACCAAATTACGGACAAATCCATCTGACAGTTTGATGTCTTTTTAAGTAAGGTACTGTCGGATAGAGAAATTTGGACAAGAGCCACAAAATCATGATGACCAAAATACTTATCAATACAGGGGTCAGCCCGTTTTGCGAACATATTTTATTGTCTCCTCTACATCGCACATACTCCTTACGACCAAATGATCCAAAGTTAGCCAGCCCGAGTTCCCATGACTGCCCCTGGTAAACAATAGGTTGCTGTCAGTGAGATTAGCAAGCATCAAAATGAGTATTTACACGTCAATAAACTTCCGAAGGAATGTGGCAATTTCCCAGCTTTTGGACTAGGCATGAGTAAACAAAATCGAGCTGTTTTTGTTTGACAATCCTCTTCTCTATTTCATGTACACATGCATGTGTTTGGTTACTGGTCTCAGTTCATATGTTGCCCTGTCGTCATCACTGCTATACAGTGTATGAAACTAGGCCTAATATGTGAATTATACAATAATAGGTTTTTATACTAGATACAATTTATAGACACGAAGATGTAACTACATTCTAGTTATTGCCACAAAATGCCAAAATGTTCATATTATGAAACTCATGTGATAGTTGCTATCTTTTCTGTCAACGTTCACTCTCCCTAAAAGCTTTGATGTTGTTTTCTTTTTTGGTATCCATTGAGGGTAGATGAACAATTTCGTCAGTATAAAGAGTCTTGCTATTTAAATTACTGCTATCAGACCAGGCCATTAAAAAGTGTCAAGAAATTGAGGCCTCTCATTACAAAATGACAAAGGGTAAGGTAATTGAAGAGCACTCACCTGTATTCCAAGTGGAGTGTGTGCCTTCCGCGATGTGGCAAGTCTGTAACAGAATGGAAAGAATGGTTTCACGTATATGCATCATTGCCAAAGGCCATATTTACATCCATGATTTCTTAATTGACATATCACAAATGCCCCCAAAAGTTGTCCGAGTTTCACAAATTACACCAGAAAGCTTCTCTTTGGCCAATAGTAACGTTTTACAGAATACGTCGAAAATGACATAAAAAGACTCGGACAAACTGGATTTGGAATAGGTGACATGATGTAAACAATATATACTATCTTATTATATAAAAGTTATTCGACTAAATTACACTGTTTCGGTCTTGTATGATAACTCCGCTTAGCAGGCGAATATGAGGACAAGTAGGCTTACCATACTGGCCAGTATTCTGCCCGTTCTCAATGATCGCTCATGCGCATTGACATAAGAACACGTTAACCTAAGCACACGTTCTATTATTCTCTACATTGTTTTTCACGGCATATAATAAATACAACATCGCTTGGTTTCTCCCGCTCGTTACCCCGATATTAGCCTTCAGCCTCCTAATACTCAGCATCGCGGATTAATATCAGGGGACATACTGGAAAAATGAGGTGATATTGTCGTCGTATTTTTATGTATTCATGGATCGTTTTGAGAATGTGATCACCGTTGATATTAGGTGATTACATATGGAAAGTGAGTACACCTGTAGTAGTCAGGAGGAAATTTCACACAGGGAGGAAACATAGTGCAGACTTTTTCTGTCGATTGATATGGCTTCATAATGGTCTAAGACAACCTTTTTCAGATGGTGTGTGAAATTTTCTCCTGGGCTAACTTTTTTATGGCCTTTTTCAAAATGGCCGACATCGAAAATTTGGTATTTTGGGAAAAAATCAAAATTATCCTCCTGGCATGATACTTTTGGTCTAATAAGGTGAAGTTTAGTCATATAGAGATATATTCTTCATATCAATACTGATAATACCAATTCAAACGCCCCAAAAATGGAAAAAATCCAAAATTGCCACCAAATTCACGCTGTTTTTACACAAATGCTCATAATTCCTGCCAAATTGAGATAGGAAGCCAATTTTGGTGTCTAACCCTGGGTTTTGGGGTATGAGGATTTCAAATATATAACCAGTTTTGTGATTGGATGGTTTGTGGCTGCTCAGAATCCACAATGGCTGCCAAATTTTAGCCCGTTTTCGCAAATAAGCACCAATAACCGTCATATATATCAAGATAGCAAGCCAACTCTGGTGGCCAGTCCTGGGCTTAGGGATGTGAGGGTGCTACTTGAACAAATACTCTTGTGTGTAGATGGTGACTGGCCAATTTAAAGGTGTTCAAAGGCGGAGAAACCCATTAATTAATGTGAAACATGTAAACGAACCCGTCTAATTGCACTCACTCGCACAAAATCAACAGAATCAACCACTATCAGACAGAAAAAAAATATTTCTGAGCCAATTCTTCGGGAGGTCTGTTGGTGATATGCCACGGGCATTGATGCCAACTTGGTCATTGTCAAATCTAACATGATCCTCAAAACATGATCCTTCGATGATCCTCGAAACCGTTCCCATGGCGCCACTCACCAGACCATCCTCTACATTGGGATTGCTCATCATTATCACCATGGAGCCCTCACAGAGTGTAACTTCAGCAGAAAGATTGCATTCAATGGGTACAGGTGTTGTATTCTTCTTCAAGCCAGATCATTTCTCGATAACATCCACAGCCACAATCTTCGATTTCTGTCTGTTCAAGGAATTAGTCATCTTTACATTGTGTGCAGCAGCAACTTATCGGGAAGGAAACACACGAAGTACATCTGCTGGGGGAGGGGGGGGTTTTCTGTGATCCTTAAGCATCTCTTAATTTTCAAAACTCTATGATTCAACATGTCCAAAAACAATTTGTCACATTTTTGTCCAATTATGTCGGTCAAAGTAGTAACCTTGAAGTCGTCTCAAGGCACTGCAAGGGCAGCTGGGTCTCAGTATTTGTCCTCTTACATGCGGCAGTGAATAAAATCACTGACTGCCAGAATCATGAAGAACTCTTGTTTCTCTTGAGTTGATCCAGACGACCACTGATGAAATTCAGCATGATGAGATCTCATCAATGATTATCAGCTCAAGGTTTTAATACTTTTGTCCCACATCCCTTTGCATGGAAGCATGGTTCAGCCACCGATGGTGAATGCTGCTTTGCCAGTTGGAGCCACACATCAGGGCTTTGATGATATAAAACTTTCCATTACCAATATATTGAAAGTCCCCAGACATTTTCCATTCATCTTATCGATGCTCCACTAGCGAGTATGAATCAAGAATTCCCCTTGCTTAGTGTTCATGCACTGCATGAGAACTTGAGCCTGATTCTATGGGATTGTCAAGGTGCTGTGTTCTACTGACAACTGAGTCCATCTTGGTGTTGGAGCTCCGAGGCAGGCCACTCAATCTGGCAGGTCTTCCAGACTGATGTCCTCGAGGTCAGCGTCATCCAGGTTGGCTTCTGTTTCCAAGCGTCCAGCCTCAACTTTTTGGGGCATTGTGTGCCAAGGCATTTTATGCAAGATGATTTTCTTGGATCTCTTCATGGTCACTTCAACCTCTTCGATATTATTTCCAAAAAGCTCTTGGTTTTCTCTGATTATGTTGCTGCTGCTTGTCCTTTTGCCATAGTGGGAAATGCTCCCACTCATTTAAATCCATTTCAATAAAGAACCATGAGATTCTGATAATGTTTCTAACTGTCCCTACTGATGTGCAACCTTCACTGGATTCCGCGTTGAGATATATCATGTATTCCGAGCCAACTTCACTGAAGCATATGGAACATTGGACTGGTTGTCGTTGTTATGGGTAGAATTTACTTCAGATGGTTCATAATCTCTACCTGGTTTACTATCAACCTTGCAGAGGGATCCAATTTCAACCAGACAGGTCTTTGAGAATATCTACAGGCGGGGGTGCATGGTACATGTACATGTACTTATCTAGTACAGATGTACAGTGTAGCCACACGTCTTCACTGCCGGGATCTCAGTGGCCCAACAGTAAGAGTGGAAGTGTCAGTCTGGTACTTGTCAAGTCTGCAAGTATCCAAACAACATCCCGACTACAGTGTTTGAGAGGTGTGCCTGTGGCCTTGTAAATAGCCTCCGTGACACTCATCTTCCTGTTGGTCAGGTATGTTTTACCGAGTCATTGTTAATCGTCTTATCCCAGCATATTGTGCTCTGCATGGCTCTTCATGGAGGAACCGACCATCTTCACTCTGCTCCTTGCTGCAATAACTGACTTGTACTGACTTGTTTATGCTTATGTACAACCATTTTCGTGGAGGCTATAATGTCCCAGGCTTGTTATTCAGCAGCGTTTTTTCACTCATCTGGATCAGTATTAAGAAGGTGGACGGGATAAACTGAACCTGTAGGTCCTGTTACCCTTCTTGCATGACCTTGTATAATTCTTGGAATGAAGCTGAACATCATTTATAATGTCATGTAACTTGCTGTATCTCGTCTGATCAACGTCTTCTGTGTTGATATATTTGTTAATAGCGTCAATAACTTCCTCATCAAACTCCATGTCCAGCTTGCGAGGATTTTCCACCCAGAAAAGACAGTGAATGTAAGTATCAATGTGAGGCCAATCTCTTTGTAGAAACTCTAATTCAAACAAAGTAGTCAAAGTTTTTTACTCTCTGATCGAACATTCTGGCAGCTGTTATATTGTTTTTATATGCCTATTATAATTTACTTGGTATTGATATGCCTAATATACTATACTTGGGTTTGATTGCTCGAAAAAAAATTATGCTTGGTAGTGGTACTGTTTATTTCGAAGTGCGAGTGAGTGCTATTAAACAGGTTTGTTTGCATGTGTTTCATTAATCAGTCGTTATCTTGGGCTTTGGACAGTTGGACAGCTTTAAACTGGCCAATCACCATCAACACACAAAAGTATTTCTTCACGTAGCACCCTCATACCCCAAGCCCCAGGACTGGCCACCAGAATTGGCTTCTTGTTTTATGGGATGCTTATTTGTGAAATCGAGCTATAATTTGGCAGCCATCTTGGATTCTGAGCAGCCACAAACCATCCAATTACAAAACTGGTTATTTATTTGGAATCCTCATACCCAAAAACCCAGGATCAGAAACCAAAATTGGCTTTCTATCTCAATTCGGCAGGAAATAATGAGTATTTGTGTAAAAACGGCAAGAATTTGGCGGCCATCTTGGATTTGTTTCATTTGTGGGGGTCTGAATAGGTATTATTAGTATTGTTATGAAGAATATATTTCCATATAACTGAATTGTACCATATTAGACCGAAAGCATCATGACAGGAGGATAATGTAGCTTCTTTCCTAAAGCACCAAAATCTCGGTGGCGGCCATTTTGAAAAAGGCCATAAATAAGTTAGCCCAGGAGAAAATTTTGCACACCCTCTGGAAAAAGTTGTCTTGGACCATTATGAAGCCGTATCATACTATCAATCGATAGAAAAAGTCTGTACTACATTTCCACCCTGAGTGCTATATGCTCGATATTCTTCCTGACTATAGTGTGAAGTAAGAAGTTCATTTTCTGATTCATGAACAATGTCTGAAGCTAGGGGCAGGGCGCATCATCATACTTGAAGAGAATGTAGGGATCTGATAATATTCTTATGGCTTGTCTTCAAACTCGAAGCATATCAAACTATTCCCAGCAACCAGAGAATCGTGCTCAAGAAGATATGCTAAAAACCTCCAACTAGTATAATCTATTTGTCAGATGCTATCTATGGTTTGCGGTTGTGCTTATCACTGACAATCATTGAATCACTGTACTCCATGTCTTGGGTTGTAATTGTAATTGCTATGTGTATAGAGCTGATCGTACATCAAGATGAACATCTTGGGTGGCATGTAATTTGGCTGGTGAATAGGAATTATATTGCCAATTACATGCAAAATCCGCTGGAGCACGCAATACATGTTACATTGTAAGTATCGACATATTACTGCCCATGCGACGAGTTGACTCCAATAGCAGATCTAACTTACAATATTTGAAATATCCCACATAAGCCATTGTCTAATCCTAATGGGGATTCTGTGTTGTGATGATATCACTTTTCGTGATGCTAGAGATTTAATGGTGTCGTTATTAAAGCACTAACCCGATATTCGCACATAGCCTGGGTACCGTGTTTAATGAATAACATTTCGACAGTACTTCCGCAGTACAAGATAAATTTGCATTTTACAAAACCCGAAATAAACCCATCAGAATATATCACAAATTGCTGCTCACTCATACTTGATACATGAAGAATATGTATTACTATGTATTTAGAATCACTAGAAAGTTATGCACTTCATTTTGTTATATGTCATTATCTTAACTGAATTGCCAATAATATGGGCGATAGGCTGACACAAACATTCATTAAAAATGGTGTAATTTGTGATATTTTTAAATAGTTTTGAAATATTTTTTTAGCAAAATAGTGTGCTTGGAGGATTATCAAAGCAAACACTTTGATAACATCTACATTCATCTAGAGCCCATAGAAGCTCCCTTTGACCAAAATTGATGTAATCGTTATCTCACATACAACGTCGTTGAAAAACATGTTCAAAATGATTTTCCACCCAAGTTAACCATTAGAAATAGTTCATGTTGTTCAAACTCTAGATTGCTAATTATCATGCTCTTCAGAGATCAGAGGAATGTTTAAGGCTTTAAATTCCCAAGGCAGGTTACGTTTGATGGATTGATAAATTTCTTATTAAGTTGATAGGATGGCTTTGATAAAACGCAATTGTTAATGTTTCGATGAGAGAATGCCTTGCCTTCCTTGGAATTTTATGCCGGCAATTTGGCCGTTTTGATTCAGGGGAAAAAGTGTGTATTCTTATGTGCTCAGCTTATGATTAAAGGACCTTTTTGAATGGCTGTTGAACGGTTGAATACTAATTGCATCAGGTGTACAGTAGAAACAACTACATTTAACACACTGTCTGCCCCTGATGACGGCAGTGTGTCTTTGGATAAATTATTTGGTCGGGCTTTGTTTCTATTGAAAGATGTTGTGTTTTACGTTTGTTATGGCATCATCAAAATCTGACTGTATTGGTGGTAATAGATTCATACTTACACACAATTTGGTTTATGATGCCATTGAGGTCAATACACATAAATTTCAATAGATTATTTTCATCATTTATTGATAGTATGATTTGTATGGCGATTGTTTAGTTCGGAGTTTCCATGGGCATTGGTTGGTCAGTGTTGTACAATTAATTATTCAATCACATAGCTGGTGGATCTATTCGCATACTAACTAACATTCAAAATATGAGTGTGTATATCCGAACCGTGACATGTAAATTTCCCCGATGGCCAAACTGACAGCTTGAATGTGATAAACAAATCATCTAGCTGATAATGAAGAAGCACCAGCAGACAATAAGGAGTATATGCTTGTTCGTATTGATATATGCCGTAATACTCATAATAGGTACATCTCAATCACCAGCCATCGTTCTACATACTAGTATGTTCATACAATACATCTAACCAGTATTCCCAAGCCACACAAATGAAAAGTTAGCACGTTTATGTTGTGTCAATAAACCTTATGTCATCTCCCAGGCACATGTACGTGAATAGACTAAGAACGAGCACTGACTACAACTAGCACAGCTACCTGGAGGTTAGCAAATGTCATACTTCTGGTGGTCTTCGCTGACACAGGGCAGACATCTTCCGTCCTTCTGCTCATGGAAATCAATTACATTTTCTCAAGTGGAATGCAGATGAGACAGATAGTATGGCCATGTCTGATGTGTGGTGTCGACTTCAAACATATGAATATATAGTATGCGTCGTGTATTTTCAATCACTTTATTCATCATCACATTGCTTAGCTTCCACATTTTCCTATATTTTTTCCAATGACTAAGCCATGTGGCAGGTGATCACGTTTACTGTGATGGATGATGTGAGTGTATTGAAGTGGTAAAACCTGAGTCTCGTGTGTCGTTGTGGTTACTTGACTTCAATGTCCCGTGCCTCGTTCGTATGTCCCACAGTTCCGTGGTCATGTAACCGATGGACGATCGGAGACCACTCAAGCCAAGTCACTGATATAAGCGGACAAATCTTGAGGACAATATTTATTGACCTGTTACAGAAGGACGTCCGTGTGAGTGGGTCAGGAGGATGGTGTATTCAAATAACGAAATACATCAATTAAATTTCAAGTGACATCCTTGTATGAGCTACAACCATCGTAGAATGAAAACAATGGATTCTGTTGTATCCATTGGGTACATGAGGTTATAACACATTGCATAACACCTTTGATATATGGCATTGTGTCAGGCCAGCAGATCTTGAGGTTAGTGAATCTTGAGGTTGAGGAGGTTAGTGTGTTGTGGTGGATGATGAATATTTACTGATGGATTCCTTTTTGTCCGATACGTCCAACACCTCTGTGTTCGAGTGACTGTTGCACGGAGAGGTGCAGACATTTTGGCAGAAATCAATGCAAACATTTATAGTTTCAATGAAAGACTGTTATGTTGCATAACAACACCGGGGCGTGGTTTATTTGGCAGGCGACACACGGAGAAACGATCAAACAAATTTGAAAATATGGCCTGTATTCCTTGACGTTGCCTATCTCGGTTTCTGCGAGGAATAGTGAATAGTCATGAATATATCAGTTTTTGTTACATAGTTTAGTGATATGTTGTCACATGCTCGTTCATCAATTTATTATTAACCTAGGTGGATCACTGCATTCCACACCAGGAGTGTGGATCAACACAATTGAGGCTACATAGATTCCAAACAGGTGTACCAATAATTGGAATATTTGGTGGTTTCACGTACGTTTCAATTTTCTGCTAATCATTCACCTCTTGTTTAAATTTCAACTTTTACAGCTATTTCCTTTATACTGGAACGAGAATACATGTTTCGCCCAGAAGAATGATGACAGTTTTTGAGAGAGTACCACTGACATCATCAGGAAGCATAATTCATTGTGTCGAAAACCTTGTAATCTGACCATTCGAACCACTGATTGCCAAAATTGCTAGTGGCTATTATTCAGATGGAGTCAGTCGCTTTATCAGGCTATAAAGTAATGGACTTGTACGTTCTTTGTTATGACATTGTAAATATAATTAGAACTTAGAAATTAATATCTTTCCCCAGATGTATGTTTGTTATCGTTTAAACAATTTTATCTGACATAAAATGAGGCCGCTCTCTCTCTCTCTCTCTCTCTCTGACATTGTTTTTTTTACGACTGAAAAAAACCCATTCTATTTCTCAATTTATGAAAATGGCATTTGTATTATACAGCCTTTCGATATCTGACTGACTGTGTACTTATCTATTCGGCTATTTGAAAATTATATGACACTTTCAATTGTAGTGTATTGATTCCATCAATATCTGCTCCGATGACACCAGTATTTTTTTAATTTAAATGTTAGGTGGGGCTCTGTTTCTTCTTCAAAGGTTGTTTATCTTGGGTTTTTCTGGTTACATAATCACATTTATCTCATCGCGTTTGTAATAGGTACCACCCGAGTTGAGATTATGATTTCTTTGTCAAAATAGGGGACTCATCTGTCTTGTTGTGTGTGTATAAATATCGCACTGAGACACCCGAGCACATCAGGACATGAAACCGCCATTAGTTTTATGACAGATGAGAGCCAAACCAGACACTTTACTCTGTTGTCTCAGGAGTTGTCAATATTTGCCAATATACTATATTTCTACAACATGGGCTACGTATGGATCATGGAGTTGTTTCGACAGTAGTTATTCTGTTTTTTTTTAAAAATAATTTTGATACAAATGTGATGCTATATTTGGAATGGGCCAACAAATAACTAAAATCTAAAATAGTCAGTCTCAATCTATCAGAAAATATATTCATTCCAGAATACATTCATTCGATTATATATGTTCACCTAAATAGGGTGAACATACATTCAGGTATTTATTTCGAGAAATTCATACTGAAGTTACTTGTGAGTATATACTTCAAATAACAAAATGTGTACCCAGACGACATTCAGTAAAAAGTTTGTGTTTTGAAACTGTTCCACTGAACTTTTGATACATGATAATAGCTTTTATTGTTGGATTCATAGTGTAATGCTTTCGTCATCAAATCAGACCATCTGTGATACCAACACTCGGACAGACCCAGCAAAGTGTCAAAGCGCGGCAAATCCTGGATAAGAGTCAAGCATGATATAAGTACCGTTAATCAGTATTGTTTTGCTTCAGTGACATTTAGCAAGTGTAACCAGGCTCTTGTTTGACAGGATGATGGCGTTCTGTGGATTTACTGCAGTCATTTACATGCTTGATTTGCGGTTTTTTGATCCAGTATGCTTCCGCCCCTCGCTAAACTAGTACCTATCGGTAGCCATTTACTGATTTCATCAGTAAATGGCTGTCGACCTCTAGCGTTATAGCAATTACATCTGCTTCCGATCGGCCAGCTCGCAAAAACAATGTCGATTAATTTGAATGCTAAGGCACTCTCAAGTCCGATCACACGATTAATACATCTATTATCTGATAAGAAACCTTGTTCTGCGATCTAATTACGACAAACTATTCTGATTTCTAACTCGCAGTCTCCACCGCATGCGAAATATTGTCTAAAAACATTATGCGAATAGATATTATAAATGCTTTGGGAAGTATCACAATATTGCTCTTATTGGCGTGACATGTTTTTTTCTACAAAGTATCAGGTCCATCTCATTAATCACTAAGTGGGAGGGACGGCGACATTGCTTCTGAGTTAATCATCATAACAAGGATTGTAGCAATGTCATTCATGGCGTTTCATTAGAAACAAATCGTTTCCCTAGACCAATAAATTCAGAATAAGAATTACACTGTGGCCACGATGTATCATCAGTTGTTTGGGATAGCACACCAGCTTCATTTGTCAGATTTTGCATATTGCATGGAATTTCATTTACTTATTTTGTATTACATTCGTAGATTTGTCAATTTGCTACAAATTGAAGGGAGTACGAAACTCCCCATGGAATATATAGCCTATGGATTCATCTATCGAGAAAAAGTGAGAAAAATGGTCCAGTTTATAAAAACATATTTATTTTGCAATGCTATCACATGGATATATATTATATCTGCGTTGATGATACTGAGTAAAAGGAATGCTACACCAGCTGTACACTGTCATCAATGAATCTTGTCGGTCATCGATGTCATGGGAACGGCGGGAAGCGAGGGAGTAATTATTTTTGTACACTATCGGTGGCGAGGGGAGGCGTAGCTAGACCCCCAACATGTCACCAATCTCGATAAGACGGTGTCCCTCTCAGAGGACCAGGACAGGGGATGGGAGAAGAGTCCTTCTGTTCCTCAGTGGCTACTAGAGACACGACCCGCCAGAACCTATAAATGGTATAGGAGAAAGACACGACCCGCCAGAACCTATAAATGGTATAGGAATGGGACGGAATCAGCCCCCTCTCCGTTAACTTGCTCAACCGCAATACCGAGTAATACCCGGTGTTTATCTCGGGACGCCCAGGCATCTGACCCAATAAGTACCGACCGCCGACTGATATCCTTGACGATGGCGGAGAGCAAGGGAAGGCTGGGAGAGTAGTCGAAAATCTTCGGCGATATTGACCGAGCCGCTACTTGAAAACGGCGACAAAACAAACTTCTTGGTCTACTTAAGCTGGCAGAAACCGCCAACATGAAGTGGAAACCTAGATTAGATTACTCCAGCGGTACATTCCACCATTGTGAGATTTTAAGACGCTGAAGACGAGATGTTCTGGAATGGCAAACAGGGTGGTTGGATTTCGGTCATAATGACCCCAATATATATTCACATCGAGGAATCAACTGAACACTAAAATAGGAACTACGGTGGTATAACGTGGATTCAAAATCGAGTATTATGGTTCATTGTATTTATCTACCTATTTACGATAATAATTGTGGATTCTATGTCTATGGCGAACCTACAATAGGTTCCTTTTGGAAATGAAACAAATGCGACACATCCCGATCAACACTGGCTTCACCAGGGGTATGGACCAATGGTAGCTGATTATATTAGGTGCGCTTGGTGGAACTAATGCACAACTATCGAACAATAATTAATTTAAAAACTAAAAACTTGTCAATCCAACCCCTTGAAATATTATGCGTGAATGGAAATATGTTAGTACCATAAATTCGTTAGCATCTTGGCTTATGCCACAGTGATAAGGTACTTGTGAACTTGTCATGCAGCTATTTCATTTCATTGGAGTTTGTTTTAATAGGTTGTTGGGTAGTTACATACTAATTCCTTCAGGTATACCGTAGACATATCTACAATCACACACTGTCTGCCCCTGATGACTCAATGTGACTGCGTAAATGTTTGATCGGGCTTTCAAATGGTTGCATTCTAGGTTTGCTATTGTCACCATCATCTGGGTGGTGGTATTATCGGTGGTAATAGGGTGATATTTACATTAGTACCCAGTCTGAAGCGAGCTTTCACATAATATGTTGGTGTCAACGCATTAGTACCGATACAACAAGATTGTAAGATAATGTTTATACATATTAACGCGATAAAAAAGCTGAACATGATGACTGTAAATACATTAGATATCAGTCGCCTGTTGAGGAGCGGTATATTGTATCAATAGAATGGTTTCAGCCTCGAGATTATTACAAGATAGTGACCTGAGTATGTAACCGAGCGAGTAATGCCTCGGCCAGTCTTGAATTCGAACCCTGGGCCTCTCACACATCAGCCCATCGCTCTACCAAATGAGTTAAGGAGATATTTTACTCATCGAACTCGTCACGAGTTGAGGGGCTATAAAAGACACCGAACTTCAACATCAGGACATTGTGTGTCATAACAGGACCACATCCCGAAGAAATAATAGGCATTCCACCACTACCACCATTTGTAGCCGAGCAAGGAATGATTCAATCACACTTTCTTCGGTCGGATTTGAACCCGGGACGTCTCACACATCAGACATTCGCTCTACCAGATGGGCAAATGGAAATCCCACCAGTCAGGCTAGTAGGAGTACAATTTCACACACATCAGAGAAGTCACAAACATAGGAGTGTGATGTATCCTACATGCTATCGCATGTTATTGTTTATTCCGGATAATTGTGGTGATTTACTTCTGATAGCACCCTTAAAGTTGTATCGGGGCGAAAACCCGGTGCCTAATGACGGAGAAAATACACGACACCTTCGATATTAAAGCCTACCATCTCATGTGTGGTGAAATTGGGGTTTATGACGTCATATGGAGTTTGTCTATGTAACGAATAGATCCTGATATTATTTTTTCCAACTATCTAGACCTGAGGTTGGAGATTGATAATGATTCTAACCTGTCGACTAGATTATATGACAAACGTGATGATTGCAATGTTTCCATAGTCAATTTCCCTTTTCTGAGCAGCAAAATTTCCTATGTTACCAGCATATGGTGTATTTGTTTTTCAACTTATACGCTATTCCAGAGCTAGTTGCAAATATGAGGACTTTGTTTATCGAAGTGCCCAGCTAGTCTCTAAACTGCTGCGACAAGGATATGTTTTACCAAGACTTATAGCTGCGTTTAAGAAATTCTATGGACGTCATCATGATCTGGTTGATAAATACACCAAATCCATGTCTGCCATGCAACTAGATCTATTTTCATGTTAATTTTGGGGAATTCATGACGGGTGCCACAAGTGGGGTAGGAATTACTCACTCTTTCCGGAACACCTGATTTCACCTCCTAATGGCCATTTTTGGGGGTTCATGATTTTCCCTGTCATTTTTGTTTTCTCTCACTTCGTATGCCTGATATGACTTTCTATCCCCGGACTATGAGATTGGATAACGGACCCTGTTTTGTTTGCTCGGAATACTTAAGACTGGGTATTGATTCCACGTCTAATACATCCATATCTCATTATATCAAATAAACAGAGAAAACAATACGCAACGAATGAATCCTGCAATAAAATCGCTGCCATGGATATATTGACACGATCACAACCCATGATATCCTTGACTTTGGCTTGTATGTCTTACATGTTTAGTGATATTGGCTGTTCTATGTCATTTCTGTATAAGTTTGTGTTGTTTTCGGTATTCTATCTTCAAGTTTGTAGCTGATACAAAAAAGCGAAGGAGACATTACCCGATACAATATTGTCATTATTAGTAGGCCTATCTAATTTGAATATCGCCAGCATCCAGTGAAGGTGCCAGATTACCAGGCAAGATGATTTTGCATATCTCAACATTTCACAAATTTGCATAACAGATGAGTGGATTATAGTCGCCAACATGTGTGATATTACCAATAATATCAACACTTTACACAGGGAGATGGTGACGGGCAGGATAGCTGCAGACTGTGTGTCTTTATATCTTGTTTTATAGGTCACTATTTTGGTAATAATAATCACCGGGGAAAACTCAGCTAAATATAGACTAAAGAGAAATAAATGCACTCAAATTAGTTATAGATAACGTGCTGTTGTTATGGTCTGAACAGTTCTGATCGAGGTATTTCATGGGGCAATAACCAGTCTCGCCATAAACACCGGCCACTAGATGTATATTGTTGTGGCATCTTCGGTGGTAAACATGTTCCCATATGGCGTCAAAAAGTAAACTATCTATCAAATGACTGCTTTTTCCAGTATGGTTTTGCACATGCTTGGGGTTTTACTTCAATCTCGGTATTGAGTGAGTAGCCTATATATTATACCGGAATGTCCATTACTACATATTATGTGGTTGGTGATAAAGGTAAGCCGACTAATTAAAAGATATGTCTCGACGAAATTGGTATAACACTCGCATGTAATTCTATTCCTTGAAGCTGACTTTGTTTTTATTCAATATAACCGCCATACGTTTGCACTTTGAGCAAGAACTGTCCATTCATGTATAATATTTTGCAAACAGATTATTCCTCTAATGAAACAGAGTAATGCACCCACCCGACTCCCTATGTCCCACCTTATGTAAGCCTTTTAAAGACCTACATGTACTATTCAATGTTTGATATTATACAACCAGAATATTACTCTAATTGTTCATTATGATACAATAGGATAGGACAATGCTACGCAGTATCTTGTAGTACCAGCTATATTCTCGCTAAATCCCAGCTGTCCATACAAGTAACGGACCAATGGTGATACATATGCGACACTGTTCGGGCCATAGCCAGGCAACAGCACAATCTGTGACCCGGTCCGTTCGAAGGCCACATTGCCTCGGTTATTTATGGCATACCGTGTTGAAGCTGTATCACTCAGCGGCTTCACATAGCAGCATACATGGCTAGCTCCAGCAATAGTGATGGCTGGTCATCTTCACACCTGGTTTGATTTCTCTTACACGCATGCACAAGACGTATTTGTCACGGGACGTGATGTATGAGCGAGACTCATAATACTCAAATGTATTGAGTGATACTCTCGTTACTGGCTCACAATATGATGTATGTAAAATCTTGTAAATACAATAGTATCCATTAGGCACATAGGATTGCATTCAGTTTCAGTTTAATGTTGCTAATTGGGCTGGTAACTGTGACTTTATCACGTGGAACAAGAGACATACGATTACATGTAATACTAATAAATATTACATGTAACCAAAGACGGATAACGCTCACCACCTATTGACGTCGTTGAGACTGGGTGATGAATATACTAATTATTCCGAAAGACGTGTCTAATCTCTCACAGACGTATCTACTCTTTACCAACCGGTACATACCACACTAGCAAATACATCTATATTCGATAACACGACAGAAGAATCGGTAGCTACAATATTATCAGAATCTGAGATGACGTCTTTTCTACGGGATATCTATAAAAGGGAACGCAAATCAAAGGAGTCGGAATCCGAATATCCTTTGGCCAAATTCCTGAGTCACACAATAGGAGCAATTTGTAGCGGCGTCCGCATTCAGCATGGAGGAGTGCGGGAGGTTCCTGTGCTATCTGATACAGACTACGGGTCTTCGTTTGATCCAGCAGCTCAAGAGAATTAGCAAGTAACGACACACGATCCGAGTGGTGTGCACTGGCATGTGTCGTGTTGTCTCAGCAGAGGTATTAGATATTCGGTTATTTTAGGGGAAGATAAGTGGAATTATTATGCTAGTTTATGTGTGTGTGATAATAGATCTGCAGAGTGATGTAGACATGCAATGCCCTGTGAATGGTGTCTTCGAATGCTAAATATATTTCTTGAAATACGATTCAGGTGTTTGCCTGGATGTGTTGATTAATTAAATAGCGCCAACACAAAATGTTGGGTTGCGTTCTGAATTTAGTTTCCGGACACATGGTTGAATTGTGTTGTGAAAGTAAGTATAAACCTATTACCATCAAAACAACTAGATTTTGATGGTACCAACAACAATCCTAAGATACAACATTTTGAAACAAAACCCGAAAAATATTTCATCTGAAGCACACTGGCATCATCAGAGGCAGACAGTGTGTAAAATGTAGTTGTTTCTACTGTATGGAATTAGTATACAACTGCCCAACAACGCATCAAAAGAATGTGAACTGGTCTCATACCAGGAATATTGTAAATTTGGGACTTGGTCAAATTTTTTTCCAAGGACAGATATTTGTACATGCAGCTTGTCATATATGTCAAGTGTTTGGGCATATTCGTGTATATTTACTCAGAGAGCGGCGAACGTGTTAAAACTGTGTCCTTTTGAGGGTCGGAAGCGATAAAGAACGTGTCAAAGTGTCCTCGCGGTCAACAACACTCGAGCGGATCTCGGAAACAGCCGCGGGGTATTGTGGCCCGTGTGACGCTCCATACTCAGCCGCCAAATACGGACAGTGGTAATTGCGCGAGAGTCGTCGGAAGTGGCTTCATATGTAGCAGGCTTCTGGTTTCCCTTTTCTCCCTATTTCGCTGCCACCAAGTAGTACGCAGTGCTTCCCAATAGAGAAATTGGGAGAAAACTTATAATCACAGAAGTCATTCCAGGTTGGCAGACAATGTACCCACGCTGGGAACTTTATTTTGCAAATACAATACTGAACATTTCAAGAACTTTCGTTATGAATTTGTTGTAGACATAGAAGAATGTGTGATATTTTCTGAGGAGACATCAAACCATTCAATGCTAACGTGTAACTCAGTAACTCAGACTGTTCCGATATATTTTCCAAATGAAGGTTCAGATCACAATTTACACGGTCAAGAATGTGATAACAGTACAATATGTACGTTCTTGAAAGGAAAAGGATGACACAATATTCGTCTGATAAATATTGTAGTACATTTTCCATTGTTTGCCTGAGTATTTCTCGATCTCAAAATGAAGGTTTAAACCACAATTTACACGGTCAAGAATGTAATAACAATATACTATGTACGTTCTTGAAAGGAAAAGAATGACACAATATTCGTCTGATAAATATTGTAGTACATTTTCTAGTGTTTGCGTGAGTATTTCACGATACTACACTGTACCTGATGTCATATCACGGGTTTAGGATACTGTTCCAGGAAGCTACACATTTCAAGGCTGTTGATATTGCTGAGAACCACTGTAGCGCTATTAACATCGCGTTTCTTTGCAGCAAAGCGACCGGCATAAAAAGTCTCGCGTGGGTCCCCAGGTGACGATAATGATAATTTTTATGCGCCATTATCAAAGACTCACTTCCTTCCGGCAGCACTCCTACGATTCGCCGAACATCTTGGGAAGGTAAATCGTAATCGCGATTTTTTTCCAGTGCGCGGTGGCAAGATGGGAATTCGCACGGAGAGCCACCAGCGGGGAACCAATAAAATACACTTGTGCGGTCTGGAATGGATACCGCTAAACGGCCACCTTCGGCAATGTTAATGGCGCTGGCAATATATTCTGATCTGTTTAGATAGGAACCTTACAAGAGGGGATAGGCAGGCGCAATTCGCGTGCACCAGCCAATATTATGGGGTAGTTTTTTGTCGGAGGCGAAATTGGCCCTGCGTCACCGCCGGCGTGACCTCGACACAAAAACACGACTTTAACGATTTGTCAATATACTGCTTGATGTCTATGACGTCATAAATGGACTCGTATAACACTACAACAATATTGGCATGGGTGCCGGTGATTATCTGTTTGCTGTAATGTGCCACTAAAAGTACAACGCAGACATGAAACAGCGCAAAGTCTGCTGTTTGCACGAGTATGATGTTGAACAACACAAGAACACAATGATAACATGCAGTCTTCGTGTTGATTTTATGGTGCACATAACTTACGTCATTCACAACTTGAATGTAATGTTACTTGCATATTACGGAACATGAACATGGGTAATCCAATTCAAATATAGCATGAAACGGAACAACATCTGGATTAAATATACTATGAATGTTGGCTGGGAAACTGACATTAATTCATAATTTCAACGACACTGAAACCATATTCATAAATGATCATGTTGAACAAAAATGTACCTGTCGCAAAACACATATCCTATCTTACAGAAGTTCATCAACAAAATATTTATCAAATGTCTGTAATTATTCGACTTTTCTTCTGAACTTTATGTAAATTCATTCACACGATATCCAAGTAAAAGCACATGTCAAACCATACACGTAGAAGGCCGTTCCTGAAGCTCCTCGTGGTACGTGCTGGCAACGAATACCAGGGGTTCATGCATTTAGATGAACATGCTCAGTATACATTGTGTACCTGATGAAAATCTTCTATAATTTTCGGATTTCGGATTCGAAGTTTCGGATTCAACATATTTACAGTTACTTTTTAGTGTCAACAACAGCACAGTACCCATCACTCAAGAGACCATTCATGTTTTGCAACGAAATGGTAATTGCGATAAAACAATTACTGTACTGGTCCAGTATTTGACCAAGTCAAGAAATGGAACTCTTCTCGTGCTAAACAAATGGTCCAAAAACCTTGATTTTCGTGTGGAAGATCAACCTTTATCGGATAAACATGTTTCGTCTACAAGTGGAATGGTTACGAAACGATTTCATGCATAAAATGCCCGTGTGTGGCAATCAGTATGTGCGTGCGGGCCTAACCCAATTACTCGATGCTCTATCAGAGCGCTACACCGGGGTTTTCTCCTATTTTTATCGGCATGTCGCACGATGGGAACTTTTTCCCTTCTAGTAATTGTTCCAGCCGACTTTCATTGATGGAATTGACCGCTTTTAAAAGGGGGGATTTTTCGGGCTGCAGCTGCGTGTAGGCCTGATTAATTCCGCACGTGATCCTCACGGTAATTGCTTGAGTGACAGATGTCAACTTCAGACATCATCACTGCCAATATCGCTAATTGACAATATGTAAATGAGCTGCTGTAAAAGCAACATGGATTGATCTCCACTCATCATCACACGAGATGCTGAACCAGGCACTCACGGGATGAGAGACTGGCACAATTTTGCAAGTTTTTCAAAAAGGGTTTTTGAAATATGAAGAGGAGTGAGCAACTGCTAGGGGTTGGAGCAGACAGCTTTGTGAATAAGGGAATCGGTGTGGAAGGAAAATGGTAGCGGTGATATAAAGGGGCCTGTGATTTGGGGAAATCAGACGTGTAAAATATGAATCTATCCTCAGACCCAATCACACCTCGCCTCCTTTGTGGGACAGAATACTTGAGTAATATTTATGTCCCATCGACTTTTAACACCCCATACGCGGCCAAGGTCCTAATGACGTATGAAAACATACTTCATGGTCACTCTGAATGGTCGATGGGGCTTGGAGAGCGCACGTTCGTTTAAAATATTAATAGCCGACAAACACAGTCGGAGAAGAATTCCGCTTTATTTAGTCGGTTGCCATGGGGAATTGGACAATTAATACCTGATTTAAGGGAGCTGTGGGACGGCCCCTGACCTTGTCGTTCAGTCCCCGGTGGAGTGGATATGCGACTGGGACTGCCGTGTCCCTGTGAGCTGCAGCGATCATGCGCGAGTCGCCCCGGTCAGCGGGGCAGAGTGGCAGAAATAAATCCAATCAAATATACATGGCGACGATTTGCAATGGACATGTATAGGGTCGCCGACACCCACCCACCACCCCTCCCCTCCGCCGCTTTTACAGATCTAATAGCGAGCAACTGGGAGAAAACGAAATGCAGAGGCCAGTTCCAGGACTGGACCGACGAGTGGGGAACGACATCAAGCCCAGAAATACAACCTACAAGCAGGGGCGACCAAACGAACGAAGGAACGTCAAACGCAATTTCATATTTTTGCAATCAACTTCAGCCGTGGCCAGTACAACGAGTCAGCGACCTTTTTCCTCTGACATGGTCCAAGCAGATGTAATGTCCGTCCATTCCTTTCTCCCGAGAGACGGGCTCATTCTCAAAGGATATGAGCATCGAGGAAGACCAACGGGGCTTTTGAGCTGATGACGACGCGGGGAAAAGGAAAACTGAAAAGTTGATCATGCCAACGTAATTGAAATATACGGCAGCAAGCACCGCCTGAAAACGATATGCGCAGTGATACGGTAAAAAGGTGCGACAACCACGGGGATATTTTGAGCATCTTCTCGCGATATTTTGCTAGAGGATTATTCCCCTGGATGGAGTTCTCCTGGCCAGAGGTCCAAAACAATTAACTCGAATCCCTTCGCGGCGACAACTTACTCTGGCGTGGCTCTTTCAACAGCTTCAGTTAAGCTAGTTGCCTTTATGCTCCAAGTCCCCAGGCTAGTCAGAATAGTATCCAATCCAGCCCCGTGTAATGAATGAAACCAGAATAAACATAAGAACGGGTTTTGAAACAGGGAACCAAATTTTTCACCCCCAACACTTGGTAACTGATAAACTTGCACACGCTAAGGACACTTCTAAAGAATAAAAGAGAATAAAAGCAACCCATGACAGCCAAAAAAACAGTCATTATGTGCACAGAGCTTCATAGATTGTTCTGGCATGTGATATCATATTTTGACAGGCCTCTAGAGCTTGACTATAGCTATTATAGTCAAAAGTTTGTTTCTTCATTCTATCGTTGTTTATCAAGTTCCCTGCCTTATGTCGGTATTGCATTTGTTCCGCAGTTGGCAACTGACCAGGAGGCTGAGCATGACAAGAGTTCTGCAAACGTTGCCAATGTCGTAACGCTGGAGCTGGGAGGTTCCAAGTGGTATTAACATATAGCAATATTTCTGACTACAAGGCGAAGAACAATATCCAAAAATATCGGGGCGCTGTCATGGGTCCGATAATGCAACAGCCTGAACTAGCGGCCACTTTCCCTCCCTTCTCCTCTCCCTACACAAATCACACCGACTTTGATTAGGTTTTCGGCAGAAAAAAAGTGGAAATCAGGTGCAGATTTGGCAACGACAAGGGTCCCAGCAGAGGTTTTGGGTCGACAATGCACCGATATAGAGTGGAACCGCGGCGGAAAACTCTCCAAGAGTTTCAGCGTCGTTCTTGGTTGTTAGATGTTACCACTCGAGTTCCCTCAATAGGCACTCCTTGCGATCTGGCTTCCAGCAAACACCTGGTAACAAATTGATCCCGAGGTTTTGCGAGGTGGGGTGGGGGTGGAAACCGCTTGTTCTGGAGGGGCACTTGTTTTCTCTAGGATTGCTGTGAGGTCTTGGAACTCCGGGGGAATACAATACATACTTCGGTACCAGTCCGTGGAAAAATAATCTGCTCTGTTTCTCTGGAAAGGGGAAATTATACATTAATGACTAGTAAATCACTACTGACCACGTCAAGCGAGGAATGGTCGATGATTTCTCCGTGCATAGTCACGTGAAGATGAGCCTCAATTTATCAATGATAACCTTTAGGCCCCAAATATATCTTCTATATGTAAATCAAATTCCTAGAGGCCAGTATAGAGGGTCCGGCAAAGGCATGCCTCGGCACCTCATGCCAATATAACATGATTGAAGAATAAAAGCATATATATCAGCAACCGCACGTAACACCGCCCGTCTATGGATTCCGATCGAGCGCGAGCCTAGACCAGCGGTATTCCCCCCAATAACATCGGACCTCCGATCCAATTAGTCAGATCCCGGCGCCGTAGCGCGGATGCGAATACACAGATCTTTTGTGGTTCGAAAAAAAAACTCGGGGGCTATTTGTTTGCCACCGGTGTCCCAAACCCCGGGTCTCCTACCATCCATTTATCCACACGTGGTCGGCCGGTGGGGTACTGCACTGTTCTCTATAACGGTATGGATCCGCACGCGGTCAATGGTAATCTGATCCCAACACTCGCTCACACACAACATCGTCTACACTGCTTGAGGCTTCCCACCGTCTTTGTTAGGTCAGATACGCTTCCAAAATTAACATTGGGTAGGTTCTCCCGCCTCGGAATCCGGTGACGACTGGTCATTTAGGAGAGGGAATCCGACAGCAAACAACGTAGTATTGGTTTCGCCAGAAACTATTAATTTTCATGATAAAAAGTGTACATATTGGACACCAGGTCGAGATATGATTACAGCCTCGTAGGTTATGTTGATAAATCAAACGATTCAAAAAGTCCATTTTTGCACTCATTGTGTTCATCCCTACGAGCATTTCTGATGTCAGTGACCCAAAGAGCAGATTTTTGGTGCCGCTATATGAACAGCGTGATTGTAACCCACATTGTTGTTTTATCACCATGGACACTCGTCCGTGTTCGTGATTGATTGGTCCATTTAGAGCATATGCAATTTTGGTAAAGTCTAGACTTTGAGGGGGTATCGTCATTTTTTTCTGCTGAGCTTAGGCCTACATCATGCTCCGTGGTATGTTGTCTCCCTACTCACTTTCCCCGTTGCTATGATGTATTGCCATGGTGATGACTATGAGTCACGACCTTGAAATATGTGTTGATCACTCATATTTCATATATAGATAAGCACATTACCTTCTATTTGAATATAAATACAAAAGTAAGATTCTCCACCAATATTCGCTTCATGCATTTGGTACATATTTTGAATAAAATTGTCACATAATTAGATCTATCTAACTTCAGGACAAAAGGCTCACAATTTCTAAATGCACAAAATATGTATGTATGAAAAATTCAAAATAATACATGATCAGCCTCGTTTCCAAACGTAATCCAAACTGCAATAAGCATTTCCACAGAGTGATGTTTATTCTATGGACTCGCTTTATTGCCTCGTGAATCGCTGTTCACGCTTGATATCGTTAATATACATTTGTATGTGTTTTTTTCCCGGTGCGTACCATGTATAATGGAAATATAACGACAGCGAAACATCAACTCCCCTGTCATTGGCCGTGGTGTTTCGATTTTCCATATAATTTGATGAGCGTAATGCAAATATAGATATAATCATCAATCATTTTGAAAAATGATCGCCTGTCATTTACGGTCTCATTCGGTGACGTTTTAATTGAAAAGGGGATAAAATATCGTGTCGAGGCGGTAAATATTTCGTCTCGCGGACCAATGATCATTACATGTCCATCACCTCCATTCGGCACAGTCCGGAAATAGAATTAAGCAATACTGGCCTAATACTCCATGGATTTATGAGAGGATTTCACTGTATGACCGTGTAAATTTGCTGAGTTTGTTGTAAACCACATTGAAATGTTTCTTTTAGTGACTCGGGATTAGCTGTCAAGGCATCCATAGAAACATCATGGACTACCACCGACTGTAATCACTTTTATATCGTAGCCGCATCTATACACCGCATCTAATACATAAATGGAACGTGGCAGCAAATGAAGAGGATAAAAGGAAGCAGATAAGATACATTACCGCAGTCCGAACGTCTTCCCGTTGTACCGTTGCCAGCCCAGATTACATTGTTCGTTAATCCACGGCCCCTTGTGATCCACCCTCAGGCGGACCCCCGGGGACTGAACAAGCAGTGAGAACACGGGTTAATCCAATTGTATTAGTGTAAATATGTGCACAAGGTCGCCCTTCCTGATAGATTCCATTAGACTTTCCCCTTTTCCGCACGTTTGACCCCTCGAGGGCAGATTGGTCAGCAATATCGACCTGATCGCTAGCTTCGACAGGCTCAGATCAGCATCAGGGACACGACTTTTCGCACACCTCCCCCGCTCGAGGGTCCACGCGCGTTAAACAATCCGTTTAAGGGATGTCACTAGCGGTAAATCCTGACCACTTTAGGGTGTCAGTCGCTCAACACACGCACCGGTCGAGGTGCCTTTAAAAGCGCGTCCGTGTCCGTGAGTCTTTCAGACGGCTCCAGGCGGCGCGTGCGATGGACGTCTCGTGCTGCTCTCGTGCCCGGCTCTTCTCGTGCCCGGTCGTCGCCTAGTGCTCCAGCCGCGTGTATAGAATCTCATATCCTCATCCCCAGTTTTTCTCCCGATTTCCCTCGCCGTTTTCCTGAGTGATGCTGAGAGTCTCGCGACGTTTTCCGTCGGGTTCGCGTCGCTGGACGAACACCGCCTTCTCGCTATTATCTCCGGCGGCAGGAGCTGTTTGTGCGAACCCAAACATTAATGTGCAGCCACCCCTCGTCTGCAAACGTCCCTTTCTTCCTACCCGTCCCGAAAAAAACTCGTGATGAATAAATGTGAGCGGAGCAGAGTGTGTGATTTCCTCGTGACATGCGGACGATAAACGGACAAGTCCTGACGTCATCTCATCGACCATTCGACTTATTTTTTATGTGTCCCACACGATTCCCAATTCCTGATGAATTTAGCCTATATTTAGGAATCCCCCCGAACCTAAACTTGCACAAGATGTTCTGTGCCTTGATGAACCTCTCGTCACCTCGGACCTGCCCTGAATCCGGATAGCTCAACTATATCGGCGCTTTAAAATTGTCACATGGTCTATCTATGGTGTCGCGTGGCTCCAACAGCGACCGTATCCAGGCCCCATCACGAGACTTCTATCAACAAGCTCTTTATCTTGCGCAGGGACCTCGGGGCACCGCAGTTATATGCCCCTTGTGTGCATGTAATGTCAGCAGACTTAGAAATAATCCGAGGTGAAAATAAATCTCGTGATTCCAGCATTGACATCTGTGGTGCCGGACGCCGGCAGGGAGACAAATTTCTGCCGGGGACTCATATTGTATTTTGCTGCCAGCGGGGGCATTATGGGCATAACCAAGGGTCAGTCTTGGTTGCGAGTTTCGCTTGGAGCTGCAAGCCCCAGATTTAGATCTGGTGGAGATGATTGTAAGGGGTGTAAGGATGATGAGTACAGTTGGGGGAGGAAGGAGGGGGAGGCTCCGATTGTGCATTCTATCCCTCTCGTTGTTTTCTTCTCAGTTCATCAATGGGAAACTGTCGGAGATGCATTTTATGGGATTGGGGAAGATTCGATTAATATCAGATACGGGCCTCCAAATTTCCTTACGGGCGTAAAACTCTAATGAAATTTTACGTCTGTCCATTCTGCAGGCGAATAAAGCACAATTGATGGCAAGGTTTTCATCCATATTTTCCGTTGAGAGAGGACTTGTTCCATCATAACTGATGTCCCCCACATAGGAACTCAACTCCGTCGTAAAAAGTAACAGTATTTTTTATTATTGGCCGAATGGTTACATTTTCGTTACAGGGTCGAGTATTTTTTGTGGGCGACGACATAAAAACTGACGGGTTCGGAGATTGTGTTGACCTGTATATTTCACGAGGAAATAATGTCGAAATAAAAAATGTCCTCTGTTCGAAGGAAATTATTCTACTTAGACAACCTTGAAAGACCAGCTAATGTAGTGGAAGAGTGCAATAAGCGCGACTAATGCACTGGCAGAAAAAACAATTTTTCATTGAACAAGTTCAAAAAGATTTGACGTGAAGAAACGAGTGACTTGACAAAGAAATCGGGGAATGTGAAAGCATATTGGAGATACAATGAATATAAATGAAGTGACATATGGTTTTGAAACAAATGAGGTCAGTCAGGTCTGACGGACCGGTGGTTGAACTGAATGAGTAAATGAAACAAAATATCGATATTCCATCAAACAATGTCCGAGTGATTGAAAAGGCTAACACATTTCTTACGAGTCACTCAATAAATCGAAGAATTGCTCACGTCGGGAAAGCGAGTTCTCACTGGGTCAGGATTGCAATGGATCATAACGTTTTTACTGTATCCCAATGGTTCCTTTGTGTAGGATTATGGGTCCATTCCTATTGGTGCTGAAGTTACATTCTAAGCCTCTAAATTTTTATCAGCATCCATATCATCCATTCTTATTTACTATTCAGAATGAACGGAGGACATTAGACAAAGGACAATAATATAAGAGAAATACATACAATTAAATGAATGAAGACAACAAGGAACTCTCGAAAACCTGATTTAAACAATACAACTGGTGTTCTAGGCGAGCTTTCCCTGCCACGCTTACGGCCCTCGCCGTTTTGTAATAATTTATCTCAGGACGTTGTTGGCTACTGATTTTATTGAGGTTTATTCACGGATTGAAGGTTTGGTTGCAATTTTAGTTGAAAAAGTTGTTGCACCCTTCAAAATGTGTTTCGTGTGATTGAATATGTCTTTCAGTTCAAATCATCTCTATGCAATTAATTTTAGAAACAAGTACCGTTTAATAATGAAAATAGAAATTCGGTATTCATCTACGAACCGTTTGCTTGGATGGTGGACATAAACGTGATGTGGCTGCTGATATCACAGGAAATATCAGGTGACAATCTCCATAGACAAGTGTCGGGATTTTACAGCGCCGATGACCATCAAAACTGACCTGTCCTTGTGTATTTATTGTGCTTTTGCTGTGCGGATTGCGCCATTCGCCCTATTGCCATCTGCCCGATTTGCAGGAAATAAAGCTGATTTTACGGTGGCGCTATGGGTTTTGTATGTCAACGACGGCTGCGAAAGGGGGTTCGTGTGTTTGTCATAAAAGTGCAGACTTTACCACCGCTTGGCTTCATAAATTGGATCACATGCAAATCAGTTAGGTAAAAATGGCAGGTAATTAACAACCAATGATGCACTGGACTGTGTCATTAATGGCCGGTGAATCCGGCTATTGCGATTGTCCGTGTCATTGGCAACCATAACATTTTATTTCCGCGTCAAATTTTATGGCGATAGCATAATATACTGGATGACAGGTGGTTCAGTGCTAAAAACATCATTTGACGGTCATCATAGTACTGCGGCAACACAAGCAATAGAACGTCTCTTAATATTTGCACGTGTCCTATTACATTTTGAACAGGTCTATTATTTAGTTGTATTATCTCTTGTAGTTAGTCTCTTGTAGTTAGTGTTTTGGGTTTTTGGGTGGGATGTTCAAACACGACTATCGTAGACCACCCATTACCGATTACATGGCTTGATTTGTAGAATACCTAGGAGAATTGTCGCTGCAAAATGGAGTGACAATGAGACAAAATCATATATTTTGTCTTTGACGAAGTTCAATGGAAACACCATTTCTTGTATATGGTTGTCTCACATGAAACGTGTTTTTTTATTAATCAGACCAGTAGGCCTGTCCTTAATATGTTTCCCAGTAATATATCAAATTTTTCGAATGGAGAAATAACCTTTGGATACAGTGTATCCGAAGGTTATGCCACTTTGTTTGATTGGCTTTTTTGATATATTCAACTCACTGATATACAAAATTCGTAAGCGGAGCATGTATGCTATCCCACACACTTGACAGTAAGTTAGCCGTCACCAATACTAAAGAGGTAATGAATAGCCATTTGCCAAAACGAATAAAATAAATTTATAGAGGGCAAGTAATGGTTTCAATTTGTACACACCGATTCCACAACCACGTCTTTTACACTACACGCTTGTATAGACTGCTATGTACAACGTCAACATTTCTACAGTGATGTACATTTCACTTTTAGCACAGAAATAACCCTAAGGTCTTTTCTTCGGCATATTTATGAGCAGCAAAGTCCCATATTTCACTGACTAAACCATCTTTACGTTGATTAGCGCTATTTCTGAGATTTATAAGAGCATTTTGCCTGTCACAGAAATAAAAGAAAATATATTGCTTGGAATCAGAGAGCCGACCGGAGTAAGATATCAACTGTGGTCAGGGAAGCAGTAATGTCTCCACTTCCTGCTGTAATAGAGTTGGCTTGAGCAACGACCCTCTAGACTTCGCTCCATGCCAGATCGTGAATGGATGAAAGAAATAAGATGCATACAACAGTAATGTTCAGCTGCTTCGCAGCCCGAGTATAGATTGAATAGGGCCAAATGTTTCATACCTGAAATAACAAGTTATAAGTCACAAAATGACCCAGGCAACAGTGCCTTGATCACTTTTTGCAAAGCTCATAATTTTGTTAATATTCAAACCCAACAAATAGTTGATCTCAAGTTGGAGCAAATGTAGTTTGTGACACTTTGTAAAGTGAATGCAAATTCATTTCTGTTTTGTTTGCTGCAAAACCAAATTTGACTTCTACTCTACCACAGACGTTTCTTTGTTTTTAACAGACGTGCACAAAGCACTTTCGCAAGCACGTGTGATAACAAAAACTAAAATGGATTATGGAAAAACTGATTCCCCTGAATTTTGTTAGGGCTCTTGTTCTTCTGTGCATGTTACTGAACCAAAAGTCAGATAACCTATTGGCATGGCGTGCGTCTGTCTCAAAATCTGTTCAGTAAGGTGTATGAAGATAGTAGGCATTGAATCGCTCGAGAAGCCCAAAAAGCTGGCCCAAAATGACCAAAATTTCACTTTTTGCCACTTTGTTCAAAATTTATTCAGCAACATTCTCTCTTATTTCACAGGTAGAGAACATGCAAGAATATTCAGCTTGTGCAAGAAGCAATAGGACATTGAAATGTTCAAAAGGGCCAAAAATGGTGGTAATAGATTGATACTTACTTTCACTTCCTGGCACTTTGCTTAAAACTTATTCCATGACTTTCTTATTTCTCACAATAGAAATTCTGAAAAGCAAAAATTGCCCTCTGAAAACGCTTGTAGATACAGCTTGTAATACGGATATATGGGAAATCATATATGGTGATTTTTTTGATGACATTGAATCTGACCTGTCGTGATCTTGAATGGTAAATGTGTAATTTGACTTCTTACATATTAGACGGTTGCAGATGAACTTAGTTTTGTATTTTGAATGGATAGGAAATTATATATTGTGGATTTGGTAATATTGATGTTCACGTTGGATGACGTTGAGCTTTAAATCCGGAGGTCGCAGCTGACCTGAAAATGTGTAAATTGAACTCTTAACGCTTAGGTTGGTATTATGAACATATATACAGGAAGTCATATATTGCGGATCATTTGGCAGTTTTGAAGTTGATTTCAGATTACCTTGAGTGGTAAATCCTAAGGTAACATCTGACGTGAAGTGTGTCAATTGAACTCTGCATACAAAACGGTCCAAATAGAGCTTAGGTTTGGATTTTGAACACATGGACAAATCATATTTGGCGGATCTTTTGGCGGTCTTGAAGCTCTGGCGCTTTAATTTGGTCTCAGATGACCTTAAGTGGTCATCATTTTCATCATCAGAGTTTACCTTGACTGATAGATCTCAAAGTCATATCTCACCAGTGCTGTGTAAAACCAAGATTGTCCGATAACTTATCTTAATCTTGAGCTGATTTTTCTCATGCCTAACATCACAGATACAACATATTTCCTGGATTTTTGGAAGTCATTTTGGTAAATAATATTAGGGCCTACCTACAGGTAGGTTACAATCTTTGAAATCATGTCACGTGGTATGCAATAATACATTTGATGACGGTAAAATTTTATTTGAAAGCAAATAATTCATATTTAAGTTTAGTTAAGGTTGGAATGGATTTTAAAATCAGCCAAATTTAGCATTCTTGTTTGTCACACAAACTTGAAAGTACATCTGGAGATAATCAGAAATATGCACGAAATATGCACAGTTCGACAACAGATACTCTGAAAACTGTCGTTAATCGTGCATAAAAGCAGTAGATGATCGGCCTGTCTACATTGCCGGTTGCCACAGTATCTAGACAAATTCCATTGACGTCAAGAGACTGTGTGTAGGGCCGCTTTGAGGAAAAAAATTGATGCGAAATAGACTAGCCCGAATTTTAATCTTGATTTGGCAACTCAATTTAGAAACGTACTACACATTTTCAGATCCAAATTTGTAGAATATATCATTCTATAGGTAATATGAAGCTACTGCAAAATAAATCCATTTTGTCAATTCTAAAAGTGATTATAGCTTTAAGGGAAATTCTGAGACACTATGCTTTGTTTGTTTTATCACATGTAATGCATCAAAATTTATTATGGCAGTGATGTGGTATCAAGTGGACAGCTAAAATGAATACAGGGAGTTTATCAGTAAGGATTAGTGGGTCCCTGATTACCATTAATGTACATGTATATCACGGATAGTAATCTGACTTTCTCACACGTGTGTAGTGCTTCGCAATACTGTCGAATAAAAGACATTATTATATTTGCAGGACGATCTGTAAACGATTGTATGCTATACTATACATGAATATATGAACTTGCCCCTGATTGGATGTGAAAATAGGTGCGGAAGAATTTGGCATTCTCTGCCCTCACTTTGAATTTGAAAACATTACGAATATCTCAAAACTAGCTTTTGAACAGAAAATAAATCCTAAGGCATACATAAATTGGTACATATAACTGTGGATATGTATGGTCAGCTGGTAAATCTGTGAATCAATCTTTGGTTTTCTTTCACTCGTGTTGTTTCACCATACCATTGTCACTTTTAACGTAAACAACCTCCTGAACTGACCCACAAGTGAATATCTGATTTTACGGCTGGTGAAGTTATTATCGACCACAGGTTTTTCTTGTGCAAGCTTAATGAGAGAATTTATGTGGGTATTCCTCACTCACAAACGTTTCTCAATAACGGACATATCCCCGATGAATGCAGCACTTCTGTTTTCAAGAGATATCCACGTGCTGGTAACTGGCCGGACGAATGGAGAGGTACGACAGACGTCTTGGTTATTAATATATTCTCCCTCCTCGCCGGATTTCATGGAGTTCTTCCGCATACATTATTATATCCTCGTCATATCTTTGCAACGTGGTGATTTTGATTAAACTTCGGAACTCCTTTCAGGTGCCACGTGTAGGATAGGAAACGTTTACTTTTTCACTACATGTAGGTGGACTGATTTCGAATACTCGTACCTCAATAATCTTGATCTTATTAGCATTACACTTGTGCACAGAAATTCTTTTCAGTGTTCATCATGTATTTTTCAGACTTGTTCCCCTATGTGTCTGAGATTGTTAGCAAAGAACAATAACGTTTTACTGTTGTTTCGAAGACGTTGTAATGCTATCCTGGACATGTGCTTTCATGCTTAAGTTGAGTTGTCTCTGTGGTGTGTCACGTTATGGAAAGTTCTTCTATTCCCAAGAAATGATCACTTTTTCGCTTTGTATTAATCACCCATGAGGGCATGCGGAAGAATCGTACGTCATTTTGACGTCCTACTTCCCTCGACGGTCAGCTACATATTCATAGCTTCAACTTCCAGAATGTTGTATGAAGTATAACGAAACAAGATGTAAAATGTATTCACGCTAGTCACTGTCTGACGGGCCAAGATGATCTTGTTTTAGCAAGATGATATATATATATATATATATATATATATATATATATATATATATATATATATATATATATATAAGTAGGCTGATATAGAACATGTATTAGCTAATTTTTATCAAATGAACGTACAAATAGTTTGAAGGAAATGCTCAAATGCAGGCGTAAGGCATATATGCAATTACATCTATGAGGCCTAGATCCTAGATATAAGATTTTTTAAAATTCGAAAATATGTTTCTAATGTAAGGTCGCATAAAGCAATAGATATCACTGCCAATGTGCAATAGACTTCAATTGCAGCAGGCAGATAAAATATATTGCGATCCAGAACGCAGCGAGTCATGGTCTGAGTCGCAATGGTCAAGACTGATCACTATGTCAGAGTTCTTCTTCTTTGTACTCAGACGCTACCTGAATACGACATTTAAAAATCTTTGGATCTCGATGAAACTCTGCAAAATGATAACCACTGCTTATGTACTTCTGAAAAATAACAGCCCCTGGCAGCTCCATAAATTGGTTGCCAAACAAGATTCATTTGGGTGTAAAATGTGAGAAATCGACCCTAACAATGCCTCATCAACTATATGGTGGGGCTGCTATTATTGAAACTCCGTTTTGTGCAATTTGCATTCAGATGACCTTGGTTTGTAGGACGAGAATATAATCTTCCGGCGAAGTGTAATGGAGTTAATTCAAGGAATTGGGTGTTGTCCTTTTGGTATGCCTTTACTGTCAATTAAGGATTCTACACCTGCTGACGCTGGAATTGTACAGAAACAAAACCGTGACTCTCTTGTTTGTCGTCGACAGATGCCCTTGCATTCTGTGGCGCTGATTTTTCATGATTTTCACTTGATTTTAGTGGTGCATGCATCTCTTTCATGACATTTCACGTGATTATGTTACAATAGTGACATATATTCTACACTACGTTAACACATTTTATACAACATACATATTTTACACTACATACTTGCACAACTTCCAGATAATCTTTTATCAGTGATTTCACTTTACGTGGACGGCGGCCCCCGGACTAGCCACGAACTGGTCTGGGTCTTATCCGTGACAATCCAGGGCAGTCCGTGAGTGGTCCGGGACGGTCCGTGGCTAGTCTGACTGATTTTGGAAAAAAAACACTCGATCCGGGACAGTCCGGGGAGCTTCCCGGCACTTTTAAGGATTCGTCTTGTCCGGGTGTGGGCCGTGGTGGTGCGTGGCTCGTTCGTGACTGCACTGGGGTGTATGTTCAGTCCGTGACTACTCTTGGATGGTCGGGGATAGTCTGGGAGTTATCCGTATCTTGTCCTGGTGCTCCGGAAGTACACTGGTAGTGTACCGTGTCTGATCCGTGGTACTCTGGGGTGATCCGTGGCTCATCCGGGATCACGAGGTCAAAAAAAGTATTAAAGGGACTGCAGATCAGCACCTCTCCATCAGTTCCTCAGTAGCAGCCACATGGACCACATCGTGCAGAGCCGTAGTAATCAGCTGCTGCAGTTGTTATGCTGGCAATTACAGCTCAAAGGCAGTCTCTACCTACGTTAGATATTAAATGTACAAGCAAAATATCTACATTAGTTATTGAAAGTAAATGTAAACTTGTTAGCGCTCTTCCTAAAAACCCAAGGTGACTTCTCTTGTGTTACTAATCAGGCCTAATGACAGAGCAAGCAAGAGATTTCATCCTTCCTTTTTCTCTTCTGGAGTTTAAAGGGGAAAGTAATTATTTCTTGAAACATTCATGTAAGAACCACCGTCAGCCACCACGCGTGATTACAAGAATTAATCTGAATTGCGCAAAAACTGACAATGCTGGCCTGATTTTCGGGGTATTTTGCTTCAGTGTATGCTAGAATATTTTTCATGCCAAATATAGTGGAAACAACATATTTCCTGTTTTCCTTACCAAATAAATTAAGTCATTAATGAAATTGTGTTGTCATGTATCATGTGATTACATTCTGGGAAGTTGTGGAGCGCTTCTGCTTCTTGTATCTTGTGTATTGCATCGAACGTTATCTCTGCAAACGTGTGGTATCAGGCTTATGACTATAGTGATTACCTGGAGTGGGTCACCGGGGATTAGGCCAGATCCCTGATGTTACCCTTTAACGTATATAACGGGTAGTAAAATCTGACCTCAATGGCTCTGCCATCCTCGCACTTGAGCAGTGTTTCACACTCATGTCTGCTGGAATACAGTTGGATGAAAATGTTCATCAGTACATTTTCCCCTGGTTGATACGAATTCATTAGGATAACTAACTTAAGTTTATTGATATTTTGAATGGGCTATTTTGTATTGGTGGTAATAGATTGATACTTACATTCCCCTTGTGTTGGGGCTGGTAAAGTGTTTAAGCAACTGTCTTCGAATGTATGCATTATTCTCTTCAAAACTAAATCTTAGTGCAAGACATCTAATACAAACTAATAAAGCATGTTTGATTTTGACGATTACAATCAATCCGAGTTGTCTTTCCATGCGTTTTAACATACATTTTATGCCAGCTTTTTATATAAACAAATGAAGTGTATCCATCAAACTCGAATGAACAAATGCCCAAATTGGCCTTAAAATTCCACATTAAGTGTACTTTAAAGTTTGTATCTGCATATATGGTGTAGTTATGAGAAAATAAGCAGCATCTGAGAACGAGAGTACTTTTTTCCCATTATCTCATGTCTGGATACCACGTACCATCCATTCCTATTTACGATTCAGAAAAACGGAGGTCATTAGACATGGGCAATTACATTTGAATGGATGAAGAACCCTTAAAAACCTGGACAATATATAGAAATACATACATTAAAATGAATGAAGACAGCAAGGAACCCTCGAAGACCTAGACAAACAACTGGTTTTAAGGTGAGCTTTCCTTGCCACGCTTGCGGCCCCCACCGTTTTTTTTAAATATTTTATCTGACTTTATTGTGATTTATTCATGAATTGTATGTTGGCTTGCATTTTTAATTTAAAAAGTTGTTGCTCACATGTCTTACATGTGATTGAATATGTCCTTCACTCCCAAACATGTCTATCTAATCAATTTTAGAAATAACTCTTAAATAAAAAAATTATAGAAAATCGGTATTCATCTGTGACCCGTTTGCTTGGAATTTTTGTGTAACAGAATTATGGACATAAACGTGATGTGGCTGCTGATATCGCAGGAAATATCAGGTGACAATTTGTATCATTGATAAGTGTCGGATTTTACAGCGCAGATGACCATCAAAGCTGACCTGTCCTTGTGTATTTATTGCTTTTTGCTGTGCGGATTGCTCCATTCGCCCCAATGCCATCTGCCTGATTTGCGAAAAATAAAGCTGATTTTACGGTGGCGCTATGGATTTATATCTCAACCGCGGCTGTGAAAGGGAGTTCGGCTGTGAAAGGGAGTTCGTGCGTTTGTCATAAAAGTGCAGACTTTACCGCCGCTTGGCTTCATAAATTGGATCACATGCAAATCAGTCAGGTAAAAATGGCAGGTAATTAACGACCAATGATGTACTGGACTGTGTCATTAATGACCGGTGAATCCGGCTATTGCGATTGTCCGTGTCATTGGCAGCCGTAACATTTTATTTCCGCCTCAACTTGCATGGCGGTAGCATGATATACTGGATGACAGGTGGCTCAGTGCTAAAAGCAATTTGACGGTCATCACAGTACTGCGGAAACACACAAACAATAGAAAGTCTCTTATTTGCACGTGTCCTATTACATTTTGAACAGGTCTATTATTCAGTTGTATAATCTCTTGTAGTTAGTTAGTTAGTGTTTTGGGTTTTTGGGTGGGATGTTCAAACACGACTATCGTAGACCACCCATTACCGATTACATGGCTTGATTTGTAGAATATCTAGGAGAATTGTCGCTGCAAAATGGAGTGACAATGATACAAAATCATATATTTTGTCTTTGACGAAGTTCAATGGAAACACCATTTCTTGTATATGGTTGTCTCACATGAAACGTGTTTTTTTATTAATCAGACCAGTAGGCCTGTCCTTAATATGTTTCCCAGTAATATATCAAATTTTTCGAATGGAGAAATAACCTTTGGATACAGTGTATCCGAAGGTTATGCCACTTTGTTTGATTGGCTTTTTTGATATATTCAACTCACTGATATACAAAATTCGTAAGCGGAGCATGTATGCTATCCCACACACTTGACAGTAAGTTAGCCGTCACCAATACTAAAGAGGTAATGAATAGCCATTTGCCAAAACGAATAAAATAAATTTATAGAGGGCAAGTAATGGTTTCAATTTGTACACACCGATTCCACAACCACGTCTTTTACACTACACGCTTGTATAGACTGCTATGTACAACGTCAACATTTCTACAGTGATGTACATTTCACTTTTAGCACAGAAATAACCCTAAGGTCTTTTCTTCGGCATTATTATGAGCAGCAAAGTCCCATATTTCACTGACTAAACCATCTTTACGTTGATTAGCGCTATTTCTGAGATTTATAAGAGCATTTTGCCTGTCACAGAAATAAAAGAAAATATATTGCTTGGAATCAGAGAGCCGACCGGAGTAAGATATCAACTGTGGTCAGGGAAGCAGTAATGTCTCCACTTCCTGCTGTAATAGAGTTGGCTTGAGCAACGACCCTCTAGACTTCGCTCCATGCCAGATCGTGAATGGATGAAAGAAATAAGATGCATACAACAGTAATGTTCAGCTGCTTCGCAGCCCGAGTATATATTGAATAGGGCCAAATGTTTCATACCTGAAATAACAAGTTATAAGTCACAAAATGACCCAGGCAACAGTGCCTTGATCTCTTTTTGCAAAGCTCATAATTTTGTTAATATTCAAACCCAACAAATAGTTGATCTCAAGTTGAAGCAAATGTAGTTTGTGACACTTTGTAAAGTGAATGCAAATTCATTTCTGTTTTGTTTGCTGCAAAACCAAATTTGACTTCTACTCTACCATAGACGTTTCTTTGTTTCTAACAGACGTGCACAAAGCACTTTCGCAAGCACGTGTGATGACAAAAACTAAAATGGATTATGGAAAAACTGATTCCCCTGAATTTTGTTAGGGCTCTTGTTCTTCTGTGCATGTTACCGAACCAAAAGTCAGATAACCTATTGGCATGGCGTGCGTCTGTCTCAAAATCTGTTCAGTAAGGTGTATGAAGATAGTAGGCATTGAATCGCTCGAGAAGCCCAAAAAGCTGGCCCAAAATGACCAAAATTTCACTTTTGCCACTTTGTTCAAAATTTATTCAGCAACATTCTCTCTTATTTCACAGGTAGAGAACATGCAAGAATATTCAGCTTGTGCAAGAAGCAATAGGACATTGAAATGTTCAAAAGGCCCAAAAATGGTGGTAATAGATTGATACTTACTTTCACTTCCTGGCACTTTGCTTAAAACTTATTCCATGACTTTCTTATTTCTCACAATAGAAATTCTGAAAAGCAAAAATTGCCCTCTGAAAACGCTTGTAGATACAGCTTGTAATACGGATATATGGGAAATCATATATGGTGATTTTTTTGATGACATTGAATCTGACCTGTCGTGATCTTGAATGGTAAATGTGTAATTTGACTTCTTACATATTAGACGGTTGCAGATGAACTTAGTTTTGTATTTTGAATGGATAGGAAATTATATATTGTGGATTTGGTAATATTGATGTTCACGTTGGATGACGTTGAGCTTTAAATCCGGAGGTCGCAGCTGACCTGAAAATGTGTAAATTGAACTCTTAACGCTTAGGTTGGTATTATGAACATATATACAGGAAGTCATATATTGCGGATCATTTGGCAGTTTTGAAGTTGATTTCAGATTACCTTGAGTGGTAAATCCTAAGGTAACATCTGACGTGAAGTGTGTCAATTGAACTCTGCATACAAAACGGTGCAAATAGAGCTTAGGTTTGGATTTTGAACACATGGACAAATCATATTTGGCGGATCTTTTGGCGGTCTTGAAGCTCTGGCGCTTTAATTTGGTCTCAGATGACCTTAAGTGGTCATCATTTTCATCATCAGAGTTTACCTTGACTGATAGATCTCAAAGTCATATCTCACCAGTGGTGTGTAAAACCAAGATTGTCCGATAACTTATCTTAATCTTGAGCTGATTTTTCTCATGCCTAACATCACAGATACAACATATTTCCTGGATTTTTTTTACTGAATAAAGCAAGTCATTTTGGTAAATAATATTAGGGCCTACCTACAGGTAGGTTACAATCTTTGAAATCATGTCACGTGGTATGCAATAATACATTTGATGACGGTAAAATTTTATTTGAAAGCAAATAATTCATATTTAAGTTTAGTTAAAGTTGGAATGGATTTTAAAATCAGCCAAATTTAGCATTCTTGTTTGTCACACAAACTTGAAAGTACATCTGGAGATAATCAGAAATATGCACGAAATATGCACAGTTCGACAACAGATACTCTGAAAACTGTCGTTAATCGTGCATAAAAGCAGTAGATGATCGGCCTGTCTACATTGCCGGTTGCCACAGTATCTAGACAAATTCCATTGACGTCAAGAGACTGTGTGTAGTGCCGCTTTGAGGAAAAAAATTGATGCGAAATAGACTAGCCCGAATTTTAATCTTGATTTGGCAACTCAATTTAGAAACGTACTACACATTTTCAGATCCAAATTTGTAGAATATATCATTCTATAGGTAATATGAAGCTACTGCAAAATAAATCCATTTTGTCAATTCTAAAAGTGATTATAGCTTTAAGGGAATTTCTGAGACACTATGCTTTGTTTGTTTTATCACATGTAATGCATCAAAATTTATTATGGCAGTGATGTGGTATCAAGTGGACAGCTAAAATGAATACAGGGAGTTTATCAGTAAGGATTAGTGGGTCCCTGATTACCATTAATGTACATGTATATCACGGATAGTAATCTGACTTTCTCACACGTGTGTAGTGCTTCGCAATACTGTCGAATAAAAGACATTATTATATTTGCAGGACGATCTGCAAACGATTTTATGCTATACTATACATGAATATATGAACTTGCCCCTGATTGGATGTGAAAATAGGTGCGGAAGAATTTGGCATTCTCTGCCCTCACTTTGAATTTGAAAACATTACGAATTTCTCAAAACTAGCTTTTGAACAGAAAATAAATCCTAAGGCATACATAAATTGGTACATATAACTGTGGATATGTATGGTCAGCTGGTAAATCTGTGAATCAATCTTTGGTTTTCTTTCACTCGTGTTGTTTCACCATACCATTGTCACCTTTAACGTAAACAACCTCCTGAACTGACCCACAAGTGAATATCTGATTTTACGGCTGGTGAAGTTATTATCGACCACAGGTTTTTCTTGTGCAAGCTTAATGAGAGAATTTATGTGGGTATTCCTCACTCACAAACGTTTCTCAATAACGGACATATCCCCGATGAATGCAGCACTTCTGTTTTCAAGAGATATCCACGTGCTGGTAACTGGCCGGACGAATGGAGAGGTACGACAGACGTCTTGGTTATTAATATATTCTCCCTCCTCGCCGGATTTCATGGAGTTCTTCCGCATACATTATTATATCCTCGTCATATCTTTGCAACGTGGTGATTTTGATTAAACTTCGGAACTCCTTTCAGGTGCCACGTGTAGGATAGGAAACGTTTACTTTTTCACTACATGTAGGTGGACTGATTTCGAATACTCGTACCTCAATAATCTTGATCTTGTTAGCATTACACTTGTGCACAGAAATTCTTTTCAGTGTTCATCATGTATTTTTCAGACTTGTTCCCCTATGTGTCTGAGATTGTTAGCAAAGAACAATAACGTTTTACTGTTGTTTCGAAGACGTTGTTATGCTATCCTGGACATGTGCTTTCATGCTTAAGTTGAGTTGTCTCCGTGGTGTGTCACGTTATGGAAAGTGCTTCTATTCCCAAGAAATGATCACTTTTTTGCTTTGTATTAATCACCCATGAGGGCATGCGGATGAATCGTACGTCGTTTTGACGTCCTACTTCCCTCGACGGTCAGCTACATATTCATAGCTTCAACTTCCAGAATGTTGTTTGAATGAACCGTCACGTATAACGAAACAAGATGTAAAATGTATTCACGCTAGTCACTGTCTGGCGGGCCAACTCTGTGAGAATCTATGTTTTAGCAAGTGCAGGCTTAAGGCACATGCAAATACATCTACGAGGCCTAGATCCTAGATATAAGATTTTTTAAAATTCGAAAACATGTTTCTAATGTAAGGTCGCATAAAGCAATAGATATCAATGCCAATGTGCAATAGACTTTAATTGCAGCAGGCAGATAAAATATATTGCGATTCAGAACGCAGCGAGTCATGGTCTGAGTCGCACTGGTCAAGACTGATCACTATGTCAGAGTTCTTCGTCTTTGTACTCAGAAGTTACCTGATAACGACATTTAAAAATCTTTGGATCTCGATGAAATTTTGCAAAATGATAACCACTGCTTATGTACTTCTGAAAAATAACAGCCCCTGGCAGCTCCATAAATTGTTTGCCAAACAAGATTCATTTGGGTGTAAAATGTGAGAAATCGACCCTAACAATGCCTCATCAACTATATGGTGGGGCTGCTATTATTGAAACTCCGTTTTGTGCAATTTGCATTCAGATGACTTTGGTTTGTAGGACGAGAATATAATCTTCCGGCGAAGTGTAATGGAGTTAATTCAAGGAATTGGGTGTTGTCCTTTTGGTATGCCTTTACTGTCAATTAAGGATTCTACACCTGCTGACGCTGGAATTGTACAGAAACAAAACCGCGACTCTCTTGTTTGTCGTCGACAGATGCCCTTGCATTCTGTGGCGCTGATTTTTCATGATTTTCACTTGATTTTAGTGGTGCATGCATCTCTTTCATGACATTTCACGTGATTATGTTACAATAGTGACATATATTCTACACTACTTTAACACATTTTATACAACCTACATATTTTACACTACATACTTGCACAACTTCCAGATAATCTTTTATCACTGATTTCACTTTACGCGGACGGCGGCCCCCGGACTAGCCACGAACTGGTCTGGGTCTTATCCGTGACAATCCAGGGCAGTCCGTGAGTGGTCCGGGACGGTCCGTGGCTAGTCTGACTGATTTTGGAAAAAAAACACTCGATCCGGGACAGTCCGGGGAGCTCCCCGGCACTTTTAAGGATTCGTCTTGTCCGGGTGTGGGCCGTGGTGGTGCGTGGCTCGTTCGTGACTGCACTGGGGTGTATGTTCAGTCCGTGACTACTCTTGGATGGTCGGGGATAGTCTGGGAGTTATCCGTATCTTGTCCTGGTGCTCCGGAAGTACACTGGTAGTGTACCGTGTCTGATCCGTGATACTCTGGGGTGATCCGTGGCTCATCCGGGATCACAAGGTCAAAAAAAGTATTAAAGGGACTGCAGATCAGCACCTCTCCATCAGTTCCTCAGTAGCAGCCACATGGACCACATCGTGCAGGGCCGTAGTAATCAGCTGCTGCAGTTGTTATGCTGGCAATTACAGCTCAAAGGCAGTCTCTAACTACGTTAGATATTAAATGTACAAGCAAAATATCTACATTAGTTATTGAAAGTAAATGTAAACTTGTTAGCGCTCTTACTACAAACCCAACGTGACTTCTCTTGTGTTACTAATCAGGCCTAATGACAGAGCAAGCAAGAGATTTCATCCTTCCTTTTTCTCTCCTGGAGTTTAAAGGGGAAAGTAATTATTTCTTGAAACATTCATATAAGAACCACCGTCAGCCACCACGCGTGATTACAAGAATTAATCTGAAATGCGCAAAAACTGACAATGCTGGCCTGATTTTCGGGGTGTTTTGCTTCAGTGTATGCTAGGATATTTTTCATGCCAAATATAGTGGAAACAACATATTTCCTGTTTTCCTTACCAAATAAATTAAGTCATTTTGGTAACTACTATTGGAAATGAAACAGGTTACAATCATTAATGAAATTGTGTTGTCATGTATCATGTGATTACATTCTGGGAAGTTGTGGAGCGCTTCTGCTTCTTGTACCTTGTGTATTGCATCGAACGTTATCTCTGCAAACGTGTGGTATCAAGCTTATGACTATAGTGATTACCTGGAGTGCGTCACCGGGGATTAGGCCAGATCCCTGATATTACCCGTTAACGTATATAACGGGTATTAAAATCTGACCTCAATGGCTCTGCCATCCTCGCACTTGAGCAGTGTTTCACACTGATGTCTGCTGGAATACAGTTGGATGAAAATGTTCATCAGTACATTTTCCCCTGGTTGATACGAATTTATTAGGATAACTAACTTAAGTTTATTGATATATTGAATGGGCTATTTTCCCCTTGTAATGGGGCTGGTGAAGTGTTAAAGCAACTGTCTTCGAATGTATGCATTATTCTCTTCAAAACTAAATCTTAGTGCAAGACATCTAATACAAACTAATAAAGCATGTTTGATTTTGACGATTACAATCAGTCCGAGTTGTCTTTCCATGCATTTTAACATACATTTTATGCCAGCTTTTTATATAAACAAATGAAGTGTATCCATCAAACTCGAATGAACAAATGCCCAAATTGGCCCTAAAATTCCACATTAAGTGTACTTTCCAGTTTGTATCGGCATATATGGTGTAGTTATGAGAAAGTAAGCAGCATCTGAGCACGAGAGTACTTTTTTCCCATTATCTCATGTCTGGATACCACGTACCATCCATTCTTATTTACGATTCAGAAAAACGGAGGTCATTAGACATGGGCAATTACATTTGAATGGATGAAGAACCCTTAAAAACCTGGACAATATATAGAAATACATACATTAAAATGAACGAAGACAGCAAGGAACCCTCGAAGACCTAGACAAACAACTGGTTTTAAGGTGAGCTTTCCTTGCCACGCTTGCGGCCCCCACCGTTTTTTTTAAATATTTTATCTGACTTTATTGTGATTTATTCATGAATTGTATGTTTGCTTGCATTTTTAATTTAAAAAGTTGTTGCACACATGTCTTACATGTGATTGAATATGTCCTTCACTCCCAAACCTGTCTATCTAATTAATTTTAGAAATAACTCTTAAATAAAAAAAAATAGAGAAAATCGGTATTCATCTGTGACCCATTTGCTTGGAATTTTTTTGTAACAGAATTATGGACATAAACGTGATGTGGCTGCTGATATCGCAGGAAATATCAGGTGACAATTTGTATCATTGACAAGTGTCGGATTTTACAGCGCAGATGACCATCAAAGCTGACCTGTCCTTGTGTATTTATTGCTTTTTGCTGTGCGGATTGCGCCATTCGCTCCAATGCCATCTGCCCGATTTGCGAAAAATAAAGCTGATTTTACGGTGGCGCTATGGATTCATATCTCAACCGCGGCTGTGAAAGGGAGTTCGTGTGTTTGTCATAAAAGTGCAGACTTTACCGCCGCTTGGCTTCATAAATTGGATCACATGCAAATCAGTCAGGTAAAAATGGCAGGTAATTAACGACCAATGATGTACTGGACTGTGTCATTAATGACCGGTGAATCCGGCTATTGCGATTGTCTGTGTCATTGGCAGCCGTAACATTTTATTTCCGCCTCAACTTTCATGGCGGTAGCATGATATACTGGATGACAGGTGGCTCAGTGCTAAAAGCAATTTGACGGTCATCACAGTACTGCGGAAACACACAAACAATAGAAAGTCTCTTATTTGCACGTGTCCTATTGCATTTTGAACACGTATATTATTCAGTTGTATGAACTCTTATGGTTAGTTAGTTAGTGTTCCGGATTTTTGGGTGGGATGTCCAAACACAATGATAATGATACAAAATGATACAAAATCATATATTTGGTCTTTGACGAAGTTCAATGGAAACACCATTTCTTGTATATGGTTGACTCACATGAGAAGTCGTTGTTTATTAATCAGACCAGTAGGCCTGCCCTTAATATATGTACTGCAGTAATACCGGTGTATCAAATGTCTTGTATTGGAGAAATAACGTTCTTATTGTATCCCAAGGGTATCATACATTGTTTGATTGGAATTGATTTATGTATTCATCTCAGTGATGTACAATGTTTATTACCACACACGGGACAGTAAACGAGTCGTCACCAATACCATGAAGGCAATAAAGAGACATATGCTAAAACGAATAAAATTAATTTATGGAGGGTTATTAATGGTTTCAATTTGTACTCACCGATTCCACAACCTTTCACACTACACGCTCGTATTGCCTGCCATGTACAACGCCAACATTTCTACAGTGATGTTCATCTCACATTTATCTCAGAAATAACCCTAAGGACCTTTCTTTGGCACATTTATGAGCAGCAAAATCCCATATTTCAACGACTAAACCATCTTTATGTTGATTAGCGCTATTTCTGAGATTTATAAGAGCATTTCGCTTGTCGTGGAAATAAAAGAAAGAGATTGCTTGGAATCAGAGAGCCGACCGGAGTAAGATATCAACTGTCGTCAGGGAAGCAGTAGTGTCTCCACTTCCTGCAGTAATAGAGTTAGCCTGAGCAACGAGCCTCTAAACTTCGCGCCGTGACAGATTTTGAATGGCTGAGAGAAATGAGTTGGAAATACATACAGCAGTATTGTTCGGTTGCTTCAATTCGCGAAACCTAAATTCTTGACTGTCTTTGAACCAGTTATATACAGAATAATGCCAATGAATGGGGCTACATGGAACCTACCTTATATAATAACATAATGAGTCATGCATAGAATAATCCAATGAACGACTGTATATGCCTGCTATACTTGATCTACAGGTAATTTTTGCGAAGCCTATAAATCAGTTAATGTTGATATACATAAGCTGAATGAATAGTTGACCTCGACTGATAATATCTAATGTAGGCTGAGAGGAACTCCAAGTACACAGAAATTCATTGTGTTTTTCTTCCAACAAAATCAATGTGGGGTTCTCTTGTGCTATTAATCAGATCTAGTGACAAGGTAAGAGACTTCATGCTTCCTTTTCCCCTTCTGGAGTTTAAATAAGAAACTAATTATTTCGCGAACCATTCATGCATAAACCACCATCAGCCAACACGTGTGATTACAAGAACTAAACTGAATTAGGCAAAAACTGACAATGTGCTGGCTTGATTTCCGGGGGCATTGTGTTATATTTATGATAGGATATGTTTCATGCAAAATATAACGGGAACAACATATTTCCTGTTTTATTTATCAAATAATATAATGTAAGTATCAATCTATTACCACCAATACAACCAAATTTTGATGGTGCCAACAACAAACGTAAAATACAATAATTTTTTTGCAATAGAAACAAAGCCCGACCAAATAGTTTATCCAAAGACACACTGGCGTCATCAGGGGCAGACAGTGTGTTAAATGTAGTTGTTTCTACTGTACACCTGATGGAATTAGTATACAACTGCCCAACAACCTATGAAAATAATTTAGAAATCCGAAACAAACCCCATGGAATAGATATATAATAAGTATTGCCCGTTTAGCTCAGTTCGTATGTGGGCTGACTTCTCACCAATGCAGTCGGTTTAGGGGCGGGTTCGATCCCCAGCCTCGACAGTATGTGAGGTGGTATGTGGTCGCCAAACCGGGCAAGTGGGCTTTCACCAGGTTCTCTGGTTTCCTCCCACACTCATGACCACCCTTACGCTAAGATCCGAGCCAACAAGAGATGTTAATATAAGCTGATGCTTGTTCATCAAATGTTGTAAGATAAATAAAGTTTAAAGATATATGACAAGTACATAAGTACCTAATCACAAGCCAAAAGGCTACTGATAGGTGATTTAAGTTATTGTCTAAGTTACTTGGTAAATACTGTTGCAAATGAAATAGGTTACAATCATTAACATCGTGTTATCATGTATAAAGAAATAAAATAACAGTTTGCTCTGTTTTTGTCTCACCTGAACTGCATCTAACTTGATCACTGTAGTCGTGTGGTATCAGGCTTATGACTATAGTGATTACCTACAGTGCATCAACGGGGATTAGGGCATATCCCTGATATTACCAGTTAACGTATATAACGGGTAGTAAAGTCTGACCTCAGTGGCTCTGCCTTTCCTCGCACGTGAGCATCGTTTCACACTGGTGTCTGCTGGAATACAGTTGGATAAGAATGTTAGCCAATACATTTTAATTCGTTAGATACGAATTAAGATAACTGTAACTTTCCTAATATTTTTACTGGGCTATTCAACCATGTTAACCATTGTATAAACGGGTGGTAAGTGTTTAGAGTCAGCTATCGATCAGATTCATATTTTCTCACATGTTCGATCTATTTCGCAAAAGCTTTCATCTACTATTTACTATAATCGGACGACTCAAAACACACATGTTTGGAACGTTGATTCGTAGTTCAAGATGAATGCAGAATTATGATGAAGATGAAAAAAGATGTTTGAGATGAAAAGCTGAAGAAAATGGTGGCATCAGCTATCTTTTGTATTTATTTTTGTGATGATTGGATAGATGTGGAATCAATACCAAGTATAGAGTATTCCAAGCAATCTGAACTAAATCCGCTATTCAATCTCTAAGTTAGGTGTCAAAATTAGCCCAAGGGTTAAAAAAATGATGGTGCCAACAACAAACGTAAAATACAATAATTTTTTTGCAATAGAAACAAAGCCCGACCAAATAGTTTATCCAAAGACACACTGGCGTCATCAGGGGCAGACAGTGTGTTAAATGTAGTTGTTTCTACTGTACACCTGATGGAATTAGTATACAACTGCCCAACAACCTATGAAAATAATTTAGAAATCCGAAACAAACCCCATGGAATAGATATATAATAAGTATTGCCCGTTTAGCTCAGTTCGTATGTGGGCTGACTTCTCACCAATGCAGTCGGTTTAGGGGCGGGTTCGATCCCCAGCCTCGACAGTATGTGAGGTGGTATGTGGTCGCCAAACCGGGCAAGTGGGCTTTCACCAGGTTCTCTGGTTTCCTCCCACACTCATGACCACCCTTACGCTAAGATCCGAGCCAACAAGAGATGTTAATATAAGCTGATGCTTGTTCATCAAATGTTGTAAGATAAATAAAGTTTAAAGATATATGACAAGTACATAAGTACCTAATCACAAGCCAAAAGGCTACTGATAGGTGATTTAAGTTATTGTCTAAGTTACTTGGTAAATACTGTTGCAAATGAAATAGGTTACAATCATTAACATCGTGTTATCATGTATAAAGAAATAAAATAACAGTTTGCTCTGTTTTTGTCTCACCTGAACTGCATCTAACTTGATCACTGTAGTCGTGTGGTATCAGGCTTATGACTATAGTGATTACCTACAGTGCATCAACGGGGATTAGGGCATATCCCTGATATTACCAGTTAACGTATATAACGGGTAGTAAAGTCTGACCTCAGTGGCTCTGCCTTTCCTCGCACGTGAGCATCGTTTCACACTGGTGTCTGCTGGAATACAGTTGGATAAGAATGTTAGCCAATACATTTTAATTCGTTAGATACGAATTAAGATAACTGTAACTTTCCTAATATTTTTACTGGGCTATTCAACCATGTTAACCATTGTATAAACGGGTGGTAAGTGTTTAGAGTCAGCTATCGATCAGATTCATATTTTCTCACATGTTCGATCTATTTCGCAAAAGCTTTCATCTACTATTTACTATAATCGGACGACTCAAAACACACATGTTTGGAACGTTGATTCGTAGTTCAAGATGAATGCAGAATTATGATGAAGATGAAAAAAGATGTTTGAGATGAAAAGCTGAAGAAAATGGTGGCATCAGCTATCTTTTGTATTTATTTTTGTGATGATTGGATAGATGTGGAATCAATACCAAGTATAGAGTATTCCAAGCAATCTGAACTAAATCCGCTATTCAATCTCTAAGTTAGGTGTCAAAATTAGCCCAAGGGTTAAAAAAATGGTACCGGAGAAATGAATTGTCTTCAGCTACAACTGTGTTTTTATCAAAATTGGTGTTGAGACCATTCAAGGTCATTGAAGTTCAAATTCAAGGTCACCACTGGAATCACTATCGATGACTTCCCATTTGGATATGCCAAAATTGAAGCTTTTTCTTGAAGTATTCTTAAAATTCATTCCATAAGCTCCCAGTGTGACAAAAAAGTGAATGAATGAGTTCAAACAATTGTCCAATGGCACAAAAAGGAATTATGTGCCTTGAAATGGCTCAAAACAAACAGTGAATGGACTTTGAACCATAGAAACTGTTTTTGCCAATCGACATAAAACATCATAAAAAGTGACTGGTTCGGAGATTGTGTTGACCCGTATATTTCAGGAGGAAATAATGTCGAAAAAGGAAAATATTCTACTTTGACAACCTTGAAATACCAGCTAATGTAGTGAAGGGGTGCAACGAGCGTGACTAATGTACTTGCACAAAAACCAATATTGCTTCGAACAAGTTCAAAAAGATATCACATGAAGAAAGGGACTACTTGACACAAAATACGGGGAATGTGAAAACATATCGGAGATACAATGAATTTGAATGAAGTGACGTATGGTTTTGAAACAAATGTGGTCAGCCAGGTTTGACGGACTGGTGATTATTGAATTAGTTAATGGAACAAACTATCAATATTCTATCAAACAATGTACGAGTGATTGAAAAGACGAACACATTTCTTATTGGTCACTAAATAAATCAAAGAAATTTCCAGGTCGGGGAAGCGAGTTCTCAATGGGTCAGGGATGCCATGCCTCATAACGTTATTTCCTTTGTGTTGGTTCGTGGGTCCATTTATATGGGTGCTGAAGTTACATTCTAAGTGTCTAAATTTATTTGTCTCAGCATCTGAGCACGAGAATGTTTTTTACCATTATCTTATCTTTTGATACCATATATAATTCATTCTTATTTACTATTTAGAAAATTCGGTACACATTGTTTGTTGGCATTTATTGATGTATTCACACGAAGTTTGTTAGCGCACTCTGTTTGTAATCCCACACAAACTACAGTAAACGAACCACAGAGGCAATGAACAGACATTTGCCAACACGAATAAGATTAATTTATAGACGGCAATTAATGGTTTCAATTTGTACACACCGATTCCACAACCACATCTTTTACACTACACGCTTATATAGACTGCTATGTACAACGTCAACATTTCTTCAGTGATGTTCATTTAACTTTTAACCCAGATCTAACCCTAAGGTACAGTTATGACCAGCAAAATCCCATATTTCAATGACTCAACCATCTTTACGTTGATTAGAACTATTTCTAAATTTATAACAGCATTTTGCTTGTAGCGGAAATAAAAGAGATTGCTTGGAATCAGAAAGCCGATGGGAATAGGATATCAGTTGTCGTCAGGGAAGCAGTAATGTATCCACTTCCTGCAGTAATAGGGTTTTCCTGAGCAACGAGCCTCTAAACTTTGCTCCATGCCAGATTGTGAATGGATGAAAGATATAAGATGGAAATGCATACCACAGTAATGTTCAGCTGCTTCGCAGCCTGAGTATAGATTGAACAGGCAACAATTACAACAGTGTCTTGATCATTTTTGCAAAGCTCGTTTTTTTGTTAATATTCGAACCGAACAAATAGTTCATCTCAAGTTGTAGTTGCAAATGTAGTTTGCGACGCTCTCTAAAGTGAATGGAAACTTATTTCTGTTTTGTTTGCTGCAAAGCCAAATTTGACTTCTTCTCTGCGGCTGGTCTGTATTAATGATGGAGCAAGACATTCATGCTTCCTTTGACCCTTCAGGGATGTAGACAAGAATGTATTTTTGTTTCTTAAATCAGCTGCCTTCGCATGTATGCAATATTTTTTTTTAAAACTAAATTTCAGTTCAAATCATCTAATACGATATAACAAAACATATGCACATTGATTTTGACTATTACAGCCCGTCCGAGTCGTTTTTCCATCCCCTTTAACACACATTTTATGCCAGGTTTCTATATAAACAAACGAGATGTATCCATCAAGCCCGAATGTAAACAAATGTCCAAATTGCCTTTAAAAGTCCAAATCGAGCATATTTTCCAGTTTGTATCTGCACTTTTTATGCTCTGTTTACATCTGCGTGTGATGGATACAGTTCCTGTATTGACGCGTTAAACACCTATGGAGCGTTTTTAGGGTCAATATTCATTGACATGCATTGTAGATTTTCTTGTTGTGAATGATTGTATCAACCGCGAAATTCTTCATTCCACATTATTATTTCTAAACTTTCTGTGTCGAATTTACATATTGTGGTGAAATGACCTGCCACTGGGATACCTGATTCAAGTCGGGTTGACCGTACCAGTCTAGTCTGGGGAACTTCACCCGGCAAGTGCTGCCACCTCGCGAGTGTCAGTAACAACCGCCGGAAACTCGACCTTGACGATTCAAGTCGGGTTGACCGTACCAGTCTAGTCTGGGGAACTTCACCCGGCAAGTGCTGCCACCTCGCGAGTGTCAGTAACAACCGCCGGAAACTCGACCTGGACAACCAGAAGTTACTTGGACACCAGACCGACAACACGGGAATAGCATCGCTCCAGCCAACTGGTAAGCTGATCATTACCCGCCCAGGTCGTGCCCCACAACACTGGTGTCAGAAGTGATCGAACTTCTGCGCCTACTGTGTCTTCTCACACGCATTTATCAAGGAAATTCCTGGATCAATGCGGTAATTTCGTCTGCAACTTCGAGATATCAACAAATAGTCACGTGATCTGAAACAATTTCTGATTGGCTATCGCCCCTTCCGCCCAAGCAGCCATTGCTGAAGATCTCCAATTTTTTCAATTTAGCGGAAAATTCAAAATACATCGGATTCTAGTCCGGTTCTATCTTAAATACATATTCGAATATACAGTTTGACATCTATAGTTTCTGATAGACATTTGTTTAATAATTCTTCTGTGACATAAATTCTTGGATTGACTTGGATTTCGACTTGTTCATCTACGATCTAGATTCGTGAGTACGCACGTGAATCTGACATAAGTCTAGATCTAATACATGTCTATTCGACTTATTGCGCGACTATTACGCTCAATATTCGCGTAATATTGAGTTTGGGAATCAGCACTCGTAACATTGTACTCATAACACGATATCTGAATTTTCATCTGGTGAAATGTTCGTGCCAATTTATAATTGTTCAAAATAAAATACCTGGCTGAACAAAATGTTTGTTATTCATTATTTTTCATAAATGACTGGTTGACATATATCTGATTATTTTTGGTTCTAGCCAAGAAATAACTGCCAGAATAACCTAGACTTAGTTTTTTTTAGCTATTTCTGGTCCTAGCCGGGAATTATATTATTTTTGTTAATTCTGGTTCTCGCCAGGAATTATTGTGGTACCTTGTCATCATTTAGAATATCTATATTGTTAATGTTATCATATTTCTAAATTTGTTTACATCATTCAATGTGATCTGTGATAATAATTATTTCGTAGTTTTTCACGCTAAGTTTTGTATTTCTTGTTATAAACCTATTGTACGGGAAATTTTGGACTTGTATGTTGTAACGTACTGCGATTAGCGATATTGTGATCATTAATTTTTGTTGTTTCATGTACGTCATGCGTTGATGAGGCTATAGGTAGTTTACTTTGTGTAATGTAGCTTATTTGCAGTAATTTATTCAAAGTGATCAAACATTTCTTGTATGTTATAAGAAATAAAATCATATACGTCTACGTATTAGCTTCTGCTGTGTTACTGTTTACAAGTAGATTAAAAAAAAAAAAAAAAAAAAAGGAAGATGATGATTAACCTGCAAACTGCAACTCAAGCTGAGTTGGAAACTTTGCCTCAAATCGGGAAAGCAAAGGCTAGGAAACTAATCAGCCTGCAGTCAAGTCCAATTACTATGGAGGTACTGGTGTTGGCGACGGGAATACCAGCCCGTACGTTTCAAGATCTAATCGCCAATGATGTGATTGCACCTTTGAGTGAGTCCCCTGAGACCTTGACCGGGGCTTCGCCCGAAAACATCGACACAGGATCAGCACACTCACTACCTGGAGAGGATAGTTCACCAGATGCTGGCCTGAAATCGATCCTACAAGTAATGATGGCTAGCTTAACCAACTTGACGGAACAACAACGTGTTTATCAAGAACAACAGCAAGTTTTCCATCAACAGTTTGCCCAAATGATCCTGCAACAAAGCACACAAAGAAAGGAGGAAGATATGGCGAGGGCTACGAGGGCTACCCCTCAGGACCCATTTCTGGCTTCCATGATGTCGCAATATCCTGCTAATGATATTTATGGTAACACAAAGCGTTCTGGTTCAAGCCGGGATCCCACGTCATCAGCAGATGTCAAGACGGAGTCTCGATCTGGTGCTAGCCAGGCCCAATCTGTCTGGAAATCAAAAGATTCCACTTCCGATCAACGGCCGGTGAAATCTCGAGCGTCACCAGGTGGTAAATCTCTCGCCAAGAAATCTGGTCGTGATATTAGCCCACGGGCCCGAGACCACAAGCACAATACTAGGGGAGATCAACCGATAAAAAAGGAAACTGACACACGACATAGAACACACAATACTGAACCACCTAAGCTGGAAGAAAATGCAAGCTCCTCTTCAACTTCGGAAGAATCTGATAGTAGCGAACAGGAGGACCAAAACGGAGAGGATTCGGACTCTTCGACGGAATCAGAAGCTGAAGTAGATGTTGGTCACCGACACGGTCGTCGCCGTGACGGGGCACGTCGCAACACAGCTCCAACAAACCTGCCTCGGATGGAAACTTTCGATGGAGATTTGAAAAAATGGAACTCTTTCTACTTCCAGTTCAAGGAAACTAGCAGAGCTGGTCGCTGGACATACCGTCAGAAGCGAGAACGATTGGCTGGCTGTTTACGTGGAAAAGCTGTCGACTTTGTCCAACACCTACCACGTGCTGTACGCCAGGACTTCCACAGCTTGATAAGAAGCCTCAAGAAGCGCTACGGCCGCAGTGAAACTCCTCTGGAAACCAGGAAGGAGCTACGACAGGCTAAACAGACCGAGACTGAAACTCTCGACGACTTCGCCGACAAGGTGTACGCTTTAGCGGTGGAAAGCTTTCCAACAGGAGACGACCGCTTAATCCAATCAATGGCCGTAGAAGCTTTCTTGCGGGGGTGCAAAGACTCGAGGGCATCTTTCTTGACGATGGAAAAAAATCCTCGAACCATTCCAAAGGCTTTGAAGCTGATGAAGAGGACACAGCAAAACTATCGCGCTGCCAATATAAAGCCGTCTGTTGTACGACAGGTAATGTTTGAGGACGAATTGTTGGACGTCGCCGGGGTATCATTACGATCCACTAACACTCCCACAAACCGTACGTCTCCAAGCAACAGTCCTGTCTCACCAGATAACTCCATGACTAAGTTTCTACAACAGCAGCAGCAGATCATGCAACAGCAGCAAGAACAGCAAAAACTGTTCTTGGAATTCCTTAAACAACAGACTCAACGTGCTGGAAACATTGGCTACGTGTGCTACAACTGTGGAAAACCTGGACATTTCATCAAAGATTGCTCCGAACCCAGGACGAAGTTTTCTGACCAAAGACAGAGATCTCCTTCTCCAAGGAGCTCCAATAATGCACGTCCAAATAGTCCACAGTATAATCGGGTCCAAGCCCGATCACCATCACCTAGTCCACGTGATTCCAAATGTCACGCATGTCAACAAATCGGACACTATGCACGGGACTGCCCTCAGAAGAAAGCCAGTCCGGAAAACTAAACTGGACCAAGCCCTCCGGCCATGGCCTGGTCCATACCTCTTTGAAAGGCCATCAGCGAACCAACATTCTGAGCGTGGATGACAGCAACCTGGTTCCAGCGAGGTTACCTAAATCCACATCCACATCAACACCCTCACCGTCCATGGCGGGACATCAACATCCTAGTGTTGACATTGACGGTCCATCAACTACCCCCGCTACAGCACAAGTTACTACGCCTCAGTCCAGTGGTGCGATGATCATCCCAGTTATGATAAATCAGCAGAAACTTCAAGCCATCCTAGACACTGCTGCAGATGTAACTGTTCTGAATGAATCTGTAATAAATGACTGTAATTTGCCTTCTGCCTTCACCACCGTGACACTTCGAAGCGCATTTAAGAAGGGACTTGTAGCAGGGAAACGATTTACTAACATTCCGTTAACAATCAACAGCCGTAACTATGACTGTACCTTGGTAACTGCTCCCCTGAATGATGACATGCTTCTCGGAAATGACTTTCTGAAGAAATACGACAGTAGTATTGATTTCCAACATTGTCAGCTTACACTAGGTACACCCGCTGAACAGCAGGTGCTCGCCTGCTGGAAAAAGGGTAATACCTCAGCACCCCAGCTGGTAAATCAAGTCATTGTCTCCAACAATATAACACTGCCTCCAAATGAAAGCTGTTGGTTACCGTGTGGTTTCGTCCATGATGTCGACATGCCAATGTTGATAGAACCATGTCAACATGACTCGTTGTTTCTTCCACGAATATATGTCGAGACTACCCAACCGGTCAAAATCAGAGCTATCAATGTCGGGAGAGACCCGATAACACTGAATAAGGGACACACAGTTGCTACCGCAGAATCTGCTTCCCTGGCGCCCAGGAATGGAAACAACCTACCGTGCACCAACGGTGATTATGCCATCCAAAGCCTGGCCCCCAGTGACAACAACTACACTGTGCCGGAGCATGTACGAGGACTCTACGCTGACAGCATCACTGATCTAGCACCAGAACATCACCAACGGGTCGCCGCGATGTTGACCGACTTTGCTGACGTCTTCGCACGTCACGATCTAGATCTGGGTTGTTTTTCTGACATTCGCCACAACATTCGACTACATGATCCAACTCCTGTGAAACAGAAGATGCGTCGTACACCAATCAGTTTCCAAGCTGAAGAAGAACAACATCTGCAGAGTATGTTACGTGAAGGTGTTATTTCCCCTTCCAACTCTGAATACGCCTCCGCTCCAGTCCTCGTCAGAAAAAAAGACGGGTCGGTCCGATATTGCATTGATTATCGGGAACTCAACGCCAAAACCGTGAAAGATACCTTTCCTCTCCCCCTAATAGAAGATTGTCTCGACACATTAAGTGGCGCTCATTATTTCAGCACTCTCGATTTAGCTGCGGGTTACTGGCAGATTGAAATCGAACCTGAGGATCGACCGAAAACTGCTTTCATTACCCGGTATGGCTTATTTGAACACAACAGAATGAGCTTTGGTCTCTGCAATGCACCAGCTACATTTCAGAGAGGGATGTTTCTGGTCCTACAAGGTCTGACCTGGAGGGAGGTTCTAGCCTACCTCGATGATGTGATCGTCCTGGGAGCAACCTTAGAAGAAGCCATTGTTAATCTGCAAACTGTCTTCAAACGTTTCAGGGAGTACAATCTCAAACTCAAACCCAGGAAATGTCACCTTTTCAAGACAGAAGTAGACTTCCTCGGTCGACGTGTTAATGGTGAAGGAGTGCACGTCTCCAAAGAGAAACTAAGTGTCATCGAAAATTGGACTCGTCCGTCCACAAAAAAAGAGCTCTCTGCATTTCTTGGCTTCATGAATTACCATCGTGATTTCCTTCAAGATTACGCCTCGATTTCACATTGCCTCTATCAGCTGACTGGGTCTAAAGCTCCTGAAAACTTAGACTGGCTCCCTGAACATCAACAGTCGTTCGTCACCCTGAAAGAAGCCATTGCTAGCTATCCGGTATTAGCGTTCCCTGAAAAAGATGGAGAATTCATTCTCGACACTGATGCCTCTGATGTAGCTATTGGGGCAGCTCTGTACCAAGTTCAAGATGGAGTTGAAAGACCAATTTCTTTCGCTAGCAAAGCGTTGCTTGACGCACAAAAACGCTACTGTACGACCAGGAAGGAGTTGCTAGCCATAGTGATGTTCACTCGTCAATATCGTCACTATCTACTTGGCAGGATGTTCATCGTGAGAACAGACCACCATAGTCTCGTATGGTTGATGCGTTTCAAACATCCCCAAGGTCAACTGGCTCGTTGGTTAGAAGAACTTAGTCAATTCGACATGAAAATCCTCCATCGCAGCGGTCGAAAACATCAAAATGCTGATGTTCTTTCGAGAATGACGGATTCTACTACTGTGTGTAACTGTTATGATGCTGGTAAATCGCCGGCGTCTCTACCTTGTGGGGGATGCTCTTATTGTCGTCGAGCACATGACAACTGGGGTCGCTTCACAGAAGACGTTGACGACGTGGTTCCCATCGGAGTCCGTTCCGTTACTGACATCACAGACGTTCCAACTAACAATGCCGAAGATTCATTGTCTCTAGCTAAATACACCAAGCAAGAGTTGCGAACTGCACAAGTTGGCGATCCGACCCTAGGTCCTCTGCTAACTTGGATTGAGACTGACTACATTCCAACTCCCGAAGAACTCTCTCTCAAAGGTCCGACTGTAAAACGTCTCTGGACAAATCATGACCTCCTACAGGTGCGGGATGGTGTCTTGTATTATCTCTGGATCGACGGAGAGACTTCTTCGCCTAAACTATTGGTTCCTTCATCATTAAGAGCCGAACTACTTGACCTGGCTCATGACAAGAAATCTGCAGGACATCCGGGACAACAACGCACCTTCGACCGTCTCAAATCATCATTCTACTGGCCAAAAATGCGGCAAGACATCAATGTTTATGTTCGTACGTGTGACGTCTGCAACCGCAGCAAGAAACCTTCTGTTAAACCTAAAGCGCGTCTGGGAAGCTGCCATGCAGGGTATCCCATGGAACGGTTACATATTGACATTCTTGGTCCTTTCGCCGAGAGTGACAAAGGAAATAAATACGTAGTTATGATAGTGGATCAATTCACTAAGTGGTTAGAGTGTCATCCAGTAGCTGAACAGTCAGCGGAAGTAGTAATAGATGTGTTGATAAAACAGGTTCTAGCCCGTTTCGGTATTCCGACATTTCTACATTCCGATCAGGGTCGGAATTTTGAAAGTATTCTCTTTCAGTCGATGTGCCACGCCCTTGAGATTGCCAAAACAAGGACCACACCATATCACCCCTGCTCCAACGCCCAAGTGGAGCGGTATAACCGTTTGGTATTGCAGATGATACGGTGCTGCATTGGAGAAGATCAAACAAGCTGGGATACTTGCCTGCATTTTGTGGGTATGGCTGCACGCAGCATGGTGAACCGCTCAACGGGTTTTACTCCAAACATGATGATGTTGGGCCGGGAAGTGTCGTTACCTCAGGAGTTGTTCGGCTTGAGATCATCCACACCCACGGAACCTCCACAATACATACAGACTCTGTTGAAGAACATGCATCAGGTACATGACAGAGCTCGAGAAACTCTACAGGTTCAGCAGAATCGTCAGAAGGCCATTTATGACCAGCGGCTACGACAGCGCACCTATGAACCTGGTGATCTTGTATATTTATTGGACAGTAGCACTAAAATCGGGAGAAGCAGTAAGCTCCAACCAGTCTACACTGGACCATACCTGGTAGTCAAAGCCCACTCTCCAGTGCTGTATGCGATTGAAGGACGCCGAGATCGAAGCAAAGTGGTTCACCATGATCGACTGCGGGTTTGTGAAGATCGCAATATTCCACTTTGGATTCGCAGGAAAAGAAGCCTTTTGCTAGGTGGCTCTGAAAACCATCATCGATCCGATGAAGATGACCCTGATTCTGCAATCGAATCTACTCACCTGGAGCAGTTGTTCGGTAAAATCGACATAGACCCGGGAAGTCCATCTCTCTCGTCGGAATCTGATAGTGATGACACCACCGTCGAAGAGAAGATAACGACTACACGTCGTGGTCGCAGAATACAGAAACCTTTGCGGCTGGATGATTACGAATGTTTCTGAACATTGGTGTACATACATTGTAAAATATGTATATTCAAGTTTTGTTATATCACACAGGTGATGGTTTTATTATCTGCATTGTGAATACGCGCTCTGGAAGCTGTGAGAATGTATGTCATTTAATTTGAGAATTTATTATTATTATTTTTTTTTTTATTCTCAAATCTGTAAAGGGTGCTGATTCTCCCCCTGGTAAATCCGTATTTCCGAACATAATACTGATTTAATTGATAAACAATACTGGTTCTGAGCTGGTATATCTTAATATTAGTAACGGATGAATTAAATCGCTGCAAATACGACCATGATTCCAATGAGGATTCCCTTTGTTAGATTATAAAATGGATTCGATGGATGAATCAAAGTTTCGTCCTGATTACGAGGAAGAGGAAGAGGAGGAGGAGGAGGCACGCGAATGGCGTCATGAAAGGGGTCATGCGGTTCGTGGTAGATCTCGTGGCCGCCACCCTGTACGGTCTGGTACGAGCCGGGCCAGGGCACGGGACCCTCCACCAACGACCCGCAACCCTCCGAGGAGAGAGTCACGGATCGATCAAGCGTCTGGGTCTGGAATGCAGTCGGCCAGGAGTGATGCTCGCCTGCACCAAAGGATTGAACGCCCAGCATCAGTCCGTGTTCCAGTGCACCAGCGTCTGGGAGATCCACCCGCTTCTCATCAGGGCTCACGACCCGAAAGGAGGAACCTACCTGGTTCGAGCCAGGGTAGCGCCTCAACGTCCGCCCACCGATCTCAAGCAAGCCGTCGCTCGTGGTGTCCTATTTGTGACAAGAAGACAGCGAAGCTACGCCGCCACGTAGAGGCCTTCCACATGCCCTGGTTCTTCGTGCCGGAGCACGCCTGCTGGTCCTGCCACGCCAACGAAAGCGCCGCCTGTTTCTTACGGGCCAGGCACGGGGAGGGACACGACACGGTCTTCGACGGAAACCGCCTCCGTGCATGGATCGCCTCAATGAAAGGGCTGCTAGACCGGCTTGTTCGCTACAGTGGCCTCGACACCCCCGGCGAGCTGCTTGCTGATGTTCGACGTCGTCAATTGTTTCCCCCTGACGCCATTGGAGATATCCCCACCTCGCAACATCTGTGCCTCAGCATATTAGGCAGAGCTTTGCAACCGGGTTCTCGCTCGGTTGTGAACTACTCCATTCAGCCCCCATCACACCTGGAGACCCTTTTCCACTGGAAGATCGTGCTGCTGCTCCTGCAGGAGGCTTCCCCACCTCAGCGTGAAGACTTCCGTCGGGCGTCGTTAGAGGATCCGGAACGGTGCATCACAGTGTACGGAATCGACAGCCACGTACATTTGGAGAAACTGTTGGATCGCCATCGAGTACACTCGAGGCATCAACTGGAAGACCGGCTGCGCATCACACGCCTCGACCACGCCTCACGCTTCGAGCTGGATCGGCTGATCGTCTCCCTCAACTTTCCCTCTGCCGACACTTTCCTGCCAATCCTGATACGGGACCACCGCCTGCGGTTCACACTCGGAGCTCATCCACACGTGGCTAGTGATCAGCTGCCGTTAGGTCACTTCCCCAAGCTTCGAGAAGCCGCCAGATCACCCACATGTGTAGCATTAGGCGAGGTCGGACTCGACTATTATCACCACTCCTGCCCGCTCCAGAGAGGGTTCCAGCGGAAATACCTTCGCGAGGTGAGTGCTCTAGCAGTGGAAATGGACAAGCCACTCGTGATTCACTGCCGACCGGATCGCGCCAACTCTGTTACCGCCCGGGATGACTGCATCCGAATCCTAGGGGAGGTCGTACCTGCCGAGCACAAAATTTACGTGCACTGCTTCCATAGCTTACAGGACATGCCGTTGTGGGTGGCAGCCTTCCCCAATGTCGTCTTCGGCTTCGGGAAGAAAATCCGCGACGAGGATCAAACACCGCTAATCCAGGCTATGGATTTGGACCGTATCCTGCTGGAGTCGGATGCTCCATATCAGTCAGCTCATCCCTGGGAACTGGATCTAGTGGCCATCTCCGTCGGACAAGCAAAAAACCTGCCAGCTGCCCTGATCATGGAACTGGGATGCCGCAACGCCATGCGGTTCTTCCGGCTGTAGGTCCCGTGGAACCCGAGGTGCTGGTTCCAGCCAGCACCGTTCCTGGTACTGGTCCTAGCCAGTATCGATCATCAGAATGAACATCTGCCGACACCCTCCACAGCACTAGTCCTAGCTAGTACTTTTCCTCAGACCCTGCTCGTCACCAAAAGAAACCGGAGGAGAGTGTGGTGAAATGACCTGCCACTGGGATACCTGATTCAAGTCGGGTTGACCGTACCAGTCTAGTCTGGGGAACTTCACCCGGCAAGTGCTGCCACCTCGCGAGTGTCAGTAACAACCGCCGGAAACTCGACCTGGACAACCAGAAGTTACTTGGACACCAGACCGACAACACGGGAATAGCATCGCTCCAGCCAACTGGTAAGCTGATCATTACCCGCCCAGGTCGTGCCCCACAACAATATATTCTTACTGCATAGTTCTAACTTCCATATCCTTGCTGCTTACTTCCAAGTTCTTACTGATACTTTCTCAATGCTTAATTCATCATGTCAAATTCTAACACCTTTGTCCATGCAAACTATCAAAAACAAATCGCATCTGGCACAATGCATATGGAACTTAGCACATTGCATTTAGAATATAGCATATCGCATGATGAACAACGCACAACGAAAGAAGCACTCGGCGGTTAGCGCCGCCTGTCGTCATAATGATGCAGTAGTAATTGTTGTGGACAAAATTACTACTGCAACATTATGACGAGAGGAGGCGCTGGCCGCGCGTAGCCACATGATGTATGAGAAACTAAGAACTCCTTTTTGGCGCGACCAACAGGCGCCACACTCATGCAGCCGAGCACAGGCCCCGAATGAATTCCCACGCCCTGCCCTGTAAATGAAAGAATAGTGAGAGATGATTAATATGAGCCTATTATTAAGATTTCTATGCTCATTAAAATCAAATTTCGATGTGACGTCATGAATACTCATTATAATATAATACACTGTTGCTAATTAGGTGCAGATATTATCATGACATAGGCCTGAAATTAACACACAAAAATAGTCATAACTTGAGCCGGACAGTGATAATTGAGATATGAAAAAAAAAATTCAAGTCTAAATATTATGATCTCTCCGATCATAATTTCTTCATGCCGTTAATTTGGCCCGAGTCCAACTCGTGACAGTACAGTAGATACACTAACACTACGCTACGGTAGTCGTATTGGATTTAACTTATAGATCGTATTTACCTGTTTGCCACATAAAAAGACAATGTAGCACCAAGGGTGCTGCAGCTTACCGACAGATCATGAGAATTACACAAGGTATTGATTTTCCCAAATATAAATTGTTAAACTGATCTTCAAACCTATTGTCAAAACATGTTCGTAAATGTTGCCAAAGACATATTTCCTGTGTGGAATATAATACGAAATCAAGTTACATCTTGAAAGGTTTCTTCCGTTAATGACATATATTCACATACCGTCGATTCAAAGGCAACAAAACTTATACACATCACAAAGGTACATAGGGAGAATCTTATGCATTTTGAGGAAAATTGTCAATAGTTTTTGAGAAAATGGCAGCCAAAGACAAAAATCATCATTTCTTGTGACAAAATAAGGTTTCGACCTTCCAAAGTCATTCAAGGTCAAATTCAAGGTCATCATTCAAACCGCAATATATGATTTCCCATTTAAATGTGCCAATACTTAGGCTCTATCTTGAAAAGTTCTAGGCGTTTACCCCCGCAAAGCTAACATTATGAAAGAAAAATTGGGTGAAATTTCCCCAAAATTTTTTCAATGGCCAAAAAATTTATTTTTTTTGCTGAAAATGGCTTAGAACAAATAGTGGCTCGATTTGGGACAATAACATTTTTTTTCGCTGACATGTCAAAAAATCAAAATGGCTGTCACACGCAGACCGGCGATACAAGGGCAATGAAACTTGCTATTGATGTACATGAGGGAAATGTCTTGAAACAAAAATCTCAAACTGATCAGACAGTTTTCGAGAAAAAGGCCATCAAAGTCAAAATTTAGCCACTTTTCATAAAAAATGGCAGCCAAATCGACAAAAACGATTAAAAAAAAAAGACGGAAAAGGAGAAAACGTCTCAGGGTATTAGCCCAAGGAATGTTTCAGTAAATTTCAGGAATGTTTTAGTAAATTCATCAAGGCAAAAAAAAGTTATTTGCAGGACGGACGACGGACGAACGTACCAACTTTTTAGGTTAAAGGGCTTTCACCAATCACCATGTTAAATTTCCTCACCCGTGTGAGCCCCGTATCCCCAAATTATTCCCCTATATACACGTCTGCTCATAAAAAGGGTTTAGGGCTATTTTCATCTTTTTCAAGCCCCTAAACCCCGGAAGTTTTCCCGGACGGACGACGGACGAAAAACCACGCCAATAACTTATCGGGCCATGAGACGGTAAGCTAAAAATTCAGTACGAACCAGCGGTCCATCAAACCAAGGTCTTTCCCTCATCCAGGAGTGTTCAGTTTCTCATTCACAATGTGGCCACTCGACCCGCAGCGCCGTCTGTTGTCATAATAGTGCATTAGTAATTTTGGCACATGAAATGCTTCATTCGTTTTGCTTTGTTCTTCGTGCGATGTGCTTTATTCTAAATGAAATGTGCTAAGTTCCATATGCATTGTGCCAGATGCGATTTGTTTTTTGATAGTTTGCATGAACAAAGATGTTAGAATATGGCATTATGAATCAAGACTTGAGAAAGTACCAGTCAGAACTTGGAAATAAGCAGCAAGGGGATGGAAATTAGAACTATGCAGTAAGAATATGTGAATTCGACACAGAAAGTTTAGAAATAGTAATGTGGAATAAAGAATTTTGCGATTGAAACAATTATTCACAACAAGAAAATCTACAATGCATGACAATGAATATTGACCCTAAAAACGCTCCATAAACACCTGCTCAAATGAGCAAAATTCCCCCAAATGACTGGTTTCAGCCAAAATATGTGATGTGAGTACGTCTCATTCAGTTAATGTCACGTGTTTATTATGAAATATATACAGACGTGCACAAAGCACTTTCGCAAGCACGTGTGATGACAAAAACTAAAATGGGATATGGAAAAAACTGATTCGCCTGAATTCTGTTAGGGCTCTCGTTCTTCTATGCATGTTATTGCACCGAAAGCAAAAATGGTCCCCTTAAAATGCTTGTGGATACAGCTTGGCCATGTAATATGGATATATGGGCAGTCATATATGGCATATCTTTTGATGACCTTGATACTGACCTCGCATGACCTTGAATGTTAAATCTCAAGGTCACGTCCGAACTGAAATGTGTAATTTGACTACCTACATATTAGACGGCTGCAGATAGAACTTAGTTTCGTGTTATGAACGGATAGGAAATTATATAATGTGGATTTGGAAATCATGATGTTTACTTTAGATGACGTTGAGCTGCAAATCCGGAGGTGTCGCCTGACCCAAAAATGTGTAAATCGAACGATTAATGCTTAGGTTTGTATTATGAACATATAGGAAGTCATATATTGCGTTTTTTTGTTTGTCAGTTTTGAAGTTGATTTCAGCTGACCTTGAGTGGTAAATCCTAAGGTGACATCTGACCTGAAGTGTGTCAATTGAACTCTGCATACGAAACGTGTGTAAATAGAGCCCAGGTTTTGATTTGTAACATATGGACAAGTCATACATGGCGGATCTTTTGGCGGTCTTGAAGTTTCGACGTTCTTGACCTGATATGATCTTGAGTGGTAAATCCGAAGGGCATGTCTGACCAAAATTTGAAAACGGCTGTAGTTACAGATATATTTGAATTGTGAGCATATAGGAAATCACATAATGTATGGTGGTTCTTTGGGTCGGCTTGAATTTGGTTTCAGATGACCTTGAGTGGTCATCATCTGGTCATCAGAGTTTACCTTGAATGATAGATCTCAAAGTCATATCTCACCAGTAGTGCTTAAAACCAAAATTGTCTGCTGATCTATCTTGATCTTGAGTTGATTTTTCTCATGCCTAATATCACAGATACAACATATTTCCTGGGTTTACCGGCCCATACAGGTCAGGGTTTGTTTCACTCTATGATGCACCGTTTCCAAGATATCGACAAAAATGAAAAATGCAGACGCAGATTTTGCTCTATGACACATCATACTGAGATCCCAAACGAACAAACAAAATGACAACTCACAAAAACATTCTGGTGAGGGTCTGTTTCACTCTATGGTGCACCATTTCCGAGATATCGATGTAAGCGAAAAATGCCGACTAAGCGAAAAAATTCAAGGTCAAACGTCAAACCTAACACCCCTCAGACATCTTCGTCTAGGTTGACGAGTCTGAAATGGCGCACCGTTTTCAAGATATCGACGAAAACGAAAAATGCCGACTCAGAGAAAAAAATTATGGTCAAGGCCTAAGGTCGTCCATAATACCCCTTAGACATGTTTTTCTGGGGCGACGCATCCGAAAATAACGTCCGTTTCACTCTGGGATGACCACTTCCAAGATATCCACGAAAACGAAAAATGACGACTTGGCAAAAAAATTCAAGGTCAAGGTCAAAGGTCGTCCCTAATACCCCTTAGACATGTTTGTCTAGGGCGATGAGTCCGAAAATAATGTCCGCTTCGCTCTACGGCCCACAATTTCCGAAATGTCGACGAAAACAAAAAATGCCGACTCATTGAAAAAAATTAAGGTCAAGGTCAAAGGTCATCCCTAATACCCCTTAAACATGTTTGTCCAGGGCGACGAGTCCGAAAATAACGTCCGTTTCGCTCTACGGTGCACCTCTTCCGAGATATGCTGGAAACCTCAAGGATAATTTGGCGAAAACTCGATAGGGTGTTGGTATACAATGTATGAACCTCCATGCAAAGTTCTGTAGCCATTGCCAGTATACTTTTTGAGTTATCGTGCAGAAACAAAGTCCAATAATCGACATTGATTTCATCCTCACGGACCTCGCGGACCTCGGATCAGGCCGAAAAACAATAGGGTTCTTCCACATGATATGTCTGACCAATGGTGAAAACTTGGCGAAGATACATCGAGGCAAACTAAAGTTATCGGTCGGAAACCAAAACTTCAGAAGAAAAGAAGAAAAAAAAATCTGCTGAAACCATAAATGGCTTAATTATTTATGCTATACCTGATATCGGTGATATTCTAATATTCTGGTCCAACTTGTGATGCATGAATTCGCCCCTGATTGGATGTGAAAATAGGTGCGGAAGAAATTAGCATTTTCTGCCCTCACTTTGAATTTCGAAAATATTACGAATTTCTCAGAACAAACAGTTTTCCTAAGGCATACATAAACTAGAGCATGTCACTGTGGAGATGTACTGGTCAGCTGGTGAATCTGGGAATCAATCTTTGGTTTTCTTTCAGTCGTGATGTTTCACCATACCATTGTCACTTTTAACGTAAACAACCTCCAGAACCGACCGACAAGTGAACATCTGATTTTACGGCTCGTGAAGTTATTATCGACCACATCCATTACATGTCTTTCATGAGCAAGTTTGACGAGAGAACTTATGTAGGTATTCTTTACTCACAAACGTTTCTCAACAACGGACATATCCCCGATGGATGCAGCACTTCTGTTGTCAAGAGATATGCACGTGGTGAAATAATTCTTAAAGTGACTGGCCTGGACAACTGGAGAGGTACGACAGACATCTGGATTATTAGTATATTCTTCCTCCTATATATGCAACCTGGTATAGAACATATATTTGCTAATTTTCATCAAATGAACGTACAAATAGTTTGAACTATTGCAGGTGTAAGGCATATGCAAATACATCCACGAAGCCTAGATCCTGGATATATGTTTTTTAATAATCAAAAGTACGTTTCTGACATTAGGTCGCATAAAGCAATAGATATCATTGTCAATTTGCAAAAGACTTCAATTGCCGCTGACAGATTCTATATTTTGCGATTCAGAATGCAGCGAGTCATTGTCTGGGTCGCAGCGGTCAAGACTGAACACTATACCAGGGTTCTTCTTCTTAGTACCCATACCCTGCCTGAATACGACAATGAAAAATCTTAGGAACTCGATGAAACTTTGCAAGATCATAATCACTGCTTATCTCCTCTTCACAAATAACATTTGTGGGTCGAGAATATAATCTTCCCCCGTAATGTGATCTTGGATCTTTTCCTTTTAATACGCCTTTACTGTCAATTAAGGATTCTACACGTGTTGACGCTATATTTGAACAGAAATAGAACCGTGACTCCCCCGTTATTTTTTTAAAGATGCCCCTGCATTCTGCGGTGCTGATTTTTCATGATTTTCACTTGATTTTACTGCTGCATGCATTTGTTGCATGATATTTCACGTGATTATAATAAAATAGTGACATATTATTTACGCTACAATCACACATTTTACACAACATACATATCGTACACATCCAAAGCGATGTAAATGTGTTAGTGTTCTTCCTACAAACCCAGAGTGATTTCTCTGGTGTTACTAATCAGGCCTAGTGATAGAGCAAGAGATTTCAACCTTCCTTTGTCCCTTCTGGAGTTTAAAGAAGAAAGTAATTATTTCTTGAAACATTCATGCATAAACACCACCGTCAGCCAACACGCAAGATTACAAGAGCTAAACTGAATTGGGCAAGAACTGACAATGCTGGCCTGATTTCCTGGGCATTTTGCTTGTGTCTATGCTAGAATATTTTTCACGTCAAATATAGCGGAAACAATATATTTCCTGTTTTTCTTACCCAATAAATTCAGTCATTTTGGTAAGTACTATTGCAAATGAAATAGGTTACAATCATCATTGAATTCGTGTTGTCGTGTATCATGTGATTACATTCTGGGGAGTTGTGGAGCGCTTATCTCTGCTTCTTGTATCTTGTGTATTGCATCGAACGTTATCTCTGCAAACGTGTGGTATCAGGCTTATGACTGTAGTGATTACCTGGAGTGCGTCACCGGGGATTAGGACAGATCCCTGATATTACCCGTTAACGTATAAAACTGATAGTAAACTTTGACCTCAGCTCTGCCTTTCCTCGCACGTGAGCAGTGTTTCAAAGCTGGAATAAAGTTGAATGAAAAGCTTCATCAATACATTTTCCCCTGGTAGATACGAAATCACTAGGATAACTAACTTTCTTAACATTTTTACTGGGCTATTGTCCCGTTGTATTGGGTGGTGGAGTGAGTTATCCATGGTATTAACCAGAATCGTTTTTTCTCACAAGTTTTCTTCACAAAAGCTTTCATCTATTTTCTTCACATGAGCTTTCATCTATTTATTTGTCATAATCAGACGACTTAAACACACAATCAGTTGGAAAAGTTGATTTGTAGTTCAAGATGAATGCAGAATTATATTTGAGATAAAAAGCTGAAGGAAATATTGACATCATCCTTTATTAGCATTTCCTTTTGTTAGTAGATAGACATGGGACCAACACCAAGTATAGAGTATTCCAAGCAATCTGAACTTCCAAGCAATCTGAATTAGTTCGAAATCTAATCTCGAGTTCAGTGTCAAAATTGGCCCGAGGGTTAAGAAATGGCACCGGAGAACTGTATTGTGTGAAGCTGCAACTCTGTTTTACCAAAATTGCTATTGTGACCTTTCAAGGTCATTGAAGTATGTATGACCCCCCGCCCCATTCGGTTATGCCAATATTTAAACTCCCTGGAGTATTCTAAAATTTCACTCCATACAGCTCCCATTGTGATAACAAATGGAATTAATTTTTATTTGAGTCCAAAGTGTCCAATGGCGAAAAAAACTATATGCCTCGAAATGACTCAGAACAAACAGTGATTGGATTTTGGACATAAAAACTGTTTTTGCCAATCAACATAAAACAACATAAAAAGTGACTGGTTTAGAGATTGTGTCGACCTGTATATTGCACGAGTAAATAATGTCGAAATAAAAAATGTCATTTGTTCGAAGGAACTTATTCTACTTTGACAACTTTGAAAGACCAGCCAATGAGGCAGAATGGGTGCAATAAGCGTGACTAATGCACTAGCAGAAAAAGCAATATTTCTTTGAACAAGTTCAAAAAGATTTGACGTGAAGAAACGTATTACTTGACACAGAAATCGGGGAATGTGAAAGCATATCGGAAATACAATGAACATGAATGAAGTGACATATGGTTTTGAAACAAATGAGGTCAGCCATGTTTGACGGACCCGTGGTTGAACTGAATGAGTAACTGAACAAAATATCGATATTCCATCAAACAATGTCCGAGTGATTGAAAAGGCTAACACATCTCTGAACGATCACTCAGTAAATCGAAGAATTGCTCACATCCAGGAAGCATGTTCTCTCTGGTTCAGGGATGCTATCATAACGTTCTTACTGTATTATATCCCAATGGTTTCTCTATGTGGGATCGTGGGTCTATTCCTATGGGTGCTTCAGTAACATTCTAAGCCTCTAAATTTGTCTCAGCATCTAAGCACGATTTATGGAGGAGTATTCAGAATTACGGCGGCCATCAGACAGAGGACAATGGGAGAAATATATACATCTAGATGAATGAAGACAGCAAGGAACCCTCGAAAACCTAGAAAACTATACAACTGGTGTTAAAGGCGAGCTTTTTCTGCCACACTTGCAACCCTCGCCGTTTTTATAATAATTTATCTCAAGACATTGTTGGCTACTGGTTTTTTTGTAGTTTATTCATGGATTGTACGTTGCAATTTTAGTTAGAAAAGTTGTTGCACATTTCTAAACATATTTCCAGTGATTGAATGTGTCTTTTACTTCCAATCATGTTCATCCAATTAATTTTAGAAACAATTATCGTTCAACAAGAAATATGGAAAATCACATATTTTTTGTTAATAGAACTACGGACCTAAACGTGATTTGGCTGCTGATATCGCAGGAAATATCAGGTGACAATTTCCATAGACAAGTGACGGGATTTTACAGCGCAGATGACCATCAAAACTGACCTGTCCTTGTGTATTTATTGCGCCTTTGCTGTGCGGATTGCGCCATTCGCTCCATTGCCATCTGCCCGATTTGCAGGAAATAAAGCTGATTTTACGGTGGCGCTATGGGTTTATATGTCAACGACGGCTGCGAAAGGGGATTCGTGTGTTTGTCATAAAAGTGCAGACTTTACCACCGCTTGGTTCCATAAGTTGGATCACATGCAAATCAGTCTGGTAAAAATGGCAGGTAATTAACAACCAATGATGCATTGGACTGTGTCATTAATGGCCGGTGAATCTGGCTATTGCGATTGTCCGTGTCATTGGCAGCCATAACATTTTATTTCCGCGTCAAACTTTATGGCGATAGCATAATATACTGGATGACAGGTGGTTCAGTGCTAAAAACACCATTTGACGGTCATCACAGTACTGCGGAAACACAAACGGTAGAAAGTTTCTTAATATTTGCACCTGTCCTATTACATTTTGAACAGGTCTATTATTTAGTTGTGTAATCTCTTGTAGTTAGTCTCTTGTAGTTAGTGTTTTGGGTTTTTTGGTGGGATGTTCAAACACGACTATCGTAGACCACCCATTACCGATTACATGGCTTGATTTGTAGAATATTTAGGAGAATTGTCGCTGCAAAATGGAGTAACAATGATACAAAATCATATATTTTGTCTTTGACGAAGTTCAATGGAAACACCATTTCTTGTATATGGTTGTCTCACATGAAACGTGTTTTTTTTTATTAATCAGACCAGTAGGCCTGTCCTTAATATGTTTCCCAGTAATATATCAAATTTTTCGAATGGAGAAATAACCTTTGGCTACAGTGTATCCGAAGGTTATGCCACTTTGTTTGATTGGCTTTTTTTATATATTCAACTCACTGATATACAAAATTCGTTAGCGGAGCATGCATGTTATCCCACACACTTGACAGTAAGTTAGCCGTCACCAATACTAAAGAGGTAATGAACCATTTTGCCATTTGCCAAAACGAATAAAATAAATTTATAGAGGACAAGTAATGGTTTCAATTTGTACACACCGATTCCACAACCACGTCTTTTACACTACACGCTTGTATAGACTGCTATGTACAACGTCAACATTTCCACAGTGATGTTCACTTCACCTTTATCCCAGAACTAACCCTAAGGTCCTTTCCTTGGCACACTTATGAGCAGCAAAATCCCATATTTCACTGACTAAACCATCTTTACGTTGATTAGCGCTATTTCTAAGATTTATAAGAGCATTTTGCCTGTCGCAGAAATAAAAGAAAAGAGATTGCTTGGAATCAGAGAGCCGACCGAGTAAGATATCAACTGTCGTCAGGGAAGCAGTAATGTCTCCACTTCCTGCAGTAATAGAGTTGGTCTGAGCACCCAGCCTGTAAACTTCGCTTCATGTCAGATTGTGAAAGGATGAGAGAAATGAGATGGAAATACATACAGCAGTAATGTTCGGTTGCTTCAATTCGCGAAACAGAAATTCTTGACTTCTTTGACCCAGTCATACACAGAATAATGCCAATAAATGGGGCTACATGGTACATACCTTATATAATAATATAATAAGTCATCCATATTAATCAGTTAATGTTGATATACAGAAGCTGAATGAATAGTTGACCTCAACTGATAATATCTGATGTAGGTTGAGACGAACCCCAACGTGAACAGAAAATCATTGTGTTTTCCTTCCAACAAAATCAAGTTGACTTCTCTTGTGCTATTAATCTGATCTAATGACAGATTAAGAGATTTCATGCTTCCTTATTCCTTTCTGGAGTTTAAATAAGAAACTAATTATCTCGCGAACCATTCATGCATAAACCACCCTCAGCCAACAAGTGTGATTACAAGACCTAAACTGAATTAGGCAAAAACTGACAAAGCGCTGGCCTGATTGCCACCTGATTTTGTGTTTTTTGTATGGTAGGATATTTTTCGTGCCAAATATAACGTAAACAACATAATTTGTTTTTCTTTATCAAATAATTTGGTAAATACTATTGCAAGTGAAATAAGTTACAATCATTACTGAAATCGTGTTGTCATCCATTATTTACTCTGGTTTAGTATTTTGGATACATTGAAAAACATCCAAAAATACTGAACCAGAGAATCCATAGTTACATTCTGGGAAATGTGAAGCAGTTCGCTCTGCTTTTCTTGTATCACGTGTATTGCGTCAAAACTTATTACTGCAGTCGTGTGGTATCAGGCTCATGACTATAGTGGTTATCTGGAGTGCATCACTGGGGATTAGGTCAGATCCCTGATATTACCCGATCCCCATATGTAATGGGTAGGAAAACCTTACCTCATTGGCTCTGCCTTCCCTCTTCAGTAATCAGTCCCACTACGGAAAAGAGAGTAACAATGAACTGCATATTTAGTTTGCTTGAATTTTGGATTGAAACTATTTTAGTTATAGGGAAATACTTAAAACAAATAGGCTAGTTCTATCCTCGATATAAGTACTAATGGTGATTATCATAACAGTGATGCAAACTAGAATTCTGACATCAGGTGAAGACTTTTCGTCCAATTCATGACCCATGAGCTTGTCTCTGAATTGATGTGAAATCATATGTGGAAGAATTTGCCATTTTGTTTGCTCGTATTGCAAACATAGTGTTATTCTTATATGAATTACGTGTGTACATGTGGGGAGGAGCTAGTCAGCAGGCGAATCCACGGTAATAAATTGTATGCTTAACGAAAAACCGTCATCACTATTTCCCGCAAGAAGCTGGTGAAACGACCGACATGTGACCTTTTTGAGTGTATGGCTCTTGATATTATTGTCGTTTAGATATGATTCAATTGTAACGAGATTATGAGCCAATTTAAGGAGTAAATGTTTGTGAGTGTCCCTGTCTCACAAAAGTTTCTAAAGGTACGGCGATATCCCGGAATGGTGCAGCAGTTCCGTCGTCATAACGTTTACACGCGCTGGTGAAATTGTCTACACGTGACCTGGCTTGGGTTGAGTAAAAGTAGGACAGATGTCTGAATGATTGTCACGTTCTTGTTTCTAGGAGAAACTTCTAGTTCTAAGAGAAACTTCTAGTTCGTTTGTTACTTCTTTATTCTACAAACTCACTTACTAGGAACATGAAAATATGATATGAACTCAAATGAGAGACCTAGTTTTGCTGAGTAAAATGTTGTTTACTGGTTTTCTTCATCAAATAATTTAAGTTGTTTGGTAAATACTATTGCAAATGAAATAGGTTACAATCATTGAAATCGTGTTATCATGTATAAAGAGTTCAAGACAGAATAACGAACAAGAGATTCTGTAGTTACATTACGGGAAGTTGTTAAGCAGCTCGCTCTATTTTTTTTTGTATCACGTATATTGCCTCTAACGTTATCACTGCAGTTGTGTGGTATCAGGCTTATGACTATAGTGATTACCAGGACTGCATCACTGGGGATTAGGCCAGATCCCTGATATTCCCTGTTAACGTATATAACGAGTAGTAAAGTCTGACCTCATTGGCTCTGCCTTTCCTCGCACGTGAGCAGCGTTTCACACTGGTGTCTGCTGGAATACAGTTGGATGTATGTTGGATGAGATAATGTTCAGCAATTTTTCCTTGGCATACGGGAATTGATTCAGATAACTATCACATTCTCAATATTTTAGGGAGTGTTAAATTGTTGTTAAAGCAAAAGCACTCCATGGTATCCATCTCGTTAAACCGTTGCTGAAGGGAAAGCTCTCCATGGTATCAGCATATCTTCTCACAGGTCTGAACTATTTTGCACAACCCAGGCCCACACGCGGGGGGGGGGGAGGGGGTCGACAGGTTCGATCGAACCCCACTTTGTGCCCCCCCCCCCCGAAATCTTTCGCACACGTTAAACGCTAACAAGATTCCAAACACTGTGTCATTGATGATCAAGTCACTAATTTGTTGTCACTTTATTAATACGTTCACAACACACAAACGATGCACAGTTAGATCTACCTTTTCTTATATGATTAGCGATAGGGCATGTTTTCTCTTCATCTTGAAAAAGTCGGGGTTCAAATAATTATGCATTACAGGGTGCATGTATATACTCCCACGAGAACTACACAAACCATATGGAATTCATGTGTTTTATTCCCCATATGCATAGCAAATATGTCCCTGCAAATATGACCACGTGAAGATATTTTTAACAGAGGTGAGAAATTAGAAAGCTTTAAACCATGAAGTTAACATGTTCTCATTCATTCAGATCGTTTTTCTGGATCTCTAGTTCAGAGTCTAGTTCATTTTATGTCTGCAGACACTCGTGCTGGTGGCCGTTCTCCTGCTACAATTGTTCCCAACCATTCTCCTCACCAAACTAACTCTTGCTTGCAATATTTTATTTAAATTCAAATAATATTACTGGATAATCACATGTATTCCTCGTGTCTAGGCTACACCTAATATTGTAAAATTATTTACATTTTTGTAAATATCTGGGGTTGTGTCTGTTATCATAGCATTGAGTCAAATTTTCAGGAGTATGAATCAAGATACTTCAGGATATTCCAACACAGGAATTCGTCATTTGTCCCCCGGGTTAATTTTAATGCTTACATACAAACACAATCAAAGATTGTTGAACGCCTTTGGGACCCAGCAAAAATGTTCATATGGAGTTGTTAACTAATCAGAAAATGTAGTATCACGATAAAACAGATCCGAACAACATTATAACCTAATCTGCTCGAGTATTGAATGTCATAGAGATGAATATTACCCGGCAGGCCCCACAAAAACGATGTTATGTCAAGCTGATGAAAGTCAGCCTGAGAATATCCTGTCAACCAAGCCCGTAGTCAATACTTGTGGCTTCACTGATGATCTAGGCTGTGGAAACTAGAGTATGACACCGTTAAGGAAGAATCTGAACAATATGCCATAAGGTATCTTTTTGTGAGATGTATTACTAGTAATTACTTTGTTGTTACCTAGTAGTCCGAATTTTCTGCCATGTGCGATTACAATGCACTTGCCTATGTTCACTGAGTAAAGAGTCACAAATTGAAATATAACAGTACACAACCATATAACAGTGTTCACAACAGGGAGCTATTCACTAAATAAGTTTTTCCCTTATTCGTTAATTCAGTGGTGTTTACTAATCGGAAGAACACGCCAATGTTAAAAGATAAGCACTCACTTGGAACCAAGAAAAAGAGTTCACTGACTGGAGGTGTTCACTAATGGAAATTTGACTGTATGCAAAATAATATCTTCCAAACAAATCTCGAAAAGTTGGAAAATGATCTCACTAGAGCTTCAGAATTCACCAGGAATCACGTAGTATGATTTGGCTTCTGGGGCCCGCTTAAGGGCCCCAGACCCTACGCCGAAGGGGGCTGCTTCGCTCGCAATTGTTCTCTATCCTCAAATTCGAACGAGTCACTCAATAAATCGAAGAATTGCTCACGCCAGGGAAGCGAGTTCTCACTCGGTCAGTGATGCCTTGGAAAGTAACGTTCTTACTGTGTCCCATGGGTTCCTCTGTGTGAGATTGTGGGTCCATTCCTATGGGTGCTGAAATTACATTCTAAGCATCAAAATTTTTATCAGCACTATCAGCACAAAATTGGTATCATTCATTCATATTTACTATTCAGAAATACAGTAGTTATTAGGCAGAGGACAATTGGAGAAATGCATACATTTAAATGAATGAAGACAGCAAGGTACCCTCGAAAACCTGGACAATCTAATGATGTTCAAGGCGACTTTTCCCTGCCACATTTGTGACACCGACGTTTTTAAATAAAATTTTTTCTCTACTGACCCACCCTTCAACCTCAATACTGAGATGATTCATTAATTAGTTATGAATATATAAAAGTTCTAGTGAAAATTGTCTGTAGTCCGACCCATTGTAATCAATACTTGTGACGTCACTAAGTTACTGGCAAGGTAATTTTCTCATTAACCAAATAGTCAATTAGGCTTCTGATTTTCAATAGGTGGCAATATGTGTGTGCTAGTTTAGCCTATAGGTAAATTTTCGGTCATTTGTAACGTTAAATACAATCAGTTGATAGCAATCTATACATTTATTACTTGCCAAATATATGGTTAAGCAGTGTAACCATCAGTACAGCAGCAAGGGTGTGGTATGGTTACGCAGCGTAACCATCAGTAGGGAAAAGGTGAAAAATTTATCTCAAGACGTTGTCAGCTACTGGTTTTATTGTAGTTTATTCATGGATTGTAGGTTTGAATGCAATTTGAGTTGAAAAAGTTGTTGCAAACTTCAAAATGTGTTTCATGTAATTGAATATGTCTTTAATTCCAATTATGTGTGTGCAATTAATTTCAGAAACAATTTCCACTTAATAATGAAAATAGAAATTCGATTCATCTACGAACCGTTTGCTTGGAATTTTTGTTGTAACAGAATCATGGACATCAACGTGATATGGCTGCTGATTTCGCCGGAAATATCAGGTGACAATTTCCATAGAGAAGTGTCGGGATTTTACAGCGCAGATGACCATCAAAACTGACCTGTCCTTGTGTATTTATTGCGCTTTTGCTGCGTGGATTGCGCCATTCGCCCTATTGCCATCTGCCCTATTTGAGGGAAATAAAGCTGATTTTACGGTGCCGCTATGGCTTTATATTTGAACGAGGCTGCGAAAGAGGGTTCGTGTGTTTGTCATAAAAGTGCAGACTTTACCGCCGTTTGGCTTCATAAATTGGATCACATGCAAATCAGTCAGGTAAAAATGGCAGGTAATTAACAACCAATGATGCACTGGACTGTGTCATTAATGGCCGGTGAATCCGGCTATTGCGGTTGTCCATGTCACTGGCAGCAATAACATTTTATTTTCACGTCAAACTTTATGGCGGTAGCATAATATACTGGATGACAGGTGGTTCAGTGCTAAAAACACCATTGGACGGTCATAACCTGACTGCGGAAACACACAAACAGTCGAAAGTATCTTACTTGAATGTGTCAGAAAGCTATTCCAATTTGAACAGGTATATTATTTAGTTGTATGAACCCTTGTAGTTAATTTATTAATCAGACCAGTCAGACCCATCAGAAATAAATTTCTTATTGTGTCATAAGGGTATCCCACATTGATAGTTAGAATTTATTGATGTATTCAACTCAGTGATATACATTTTTTTGGCACAGCATGCATGTTATCCCACACACGTTACAGTAAACGACCCACAGAGGCAATGAACAGACATTTGCCAAATCAGATAAAATTAATTTATAGAGGGCAAATAATGGTTTCAATTTGTACACGCCGATTCCACAACCACATCTTTTACACTAGACGCTTGTATAGACTGCAGTGTACAACGTAAACATTTCAGTGAGGTTCATTTCACTTTTATCCCAGAAATAACCCTAAGGTCCTTTGTTTGGCACATTTATGAGCAGAAAAATCCCATATTTCAACGACTAAACCATCTTTACGTTGATTAGCGCTATTTCTGAGATTTATAAGAGCATTTCACCTGTCGCAGAAATAAAAGAAAATTGAATCAGAGAGCCGACTGAGTAAGATATCAACTGTCGTCAGGGAAGCAGTAATGTCTCCACTCCCTGCAGTAACAGAATTGGCCTGAGCAAAAATCCTCTAAACTTCGCTCCATGACAGATTGTGAATGGATGGAAGAAATGAGATGGAAATAAATACAGCAGTAATGTTCGGCTGCTTCACTTCACGAACCTGAGTTCTTGACTGTCTTTGAACCAGTTTTATACACCATAATGCCAATAAACAGAGCCATTTGGTACATACCTTATATAATAATATTATGAGGCATACATAGAATAATCGAATGAACAACTACATATTTTGCAAGACCTATAAATCAGTTAATGATAATCTCCAGAGACTGAATGAATAGTTGAAGTCAACTGAACGTATCCAATGTGCGTTGAGACAGTCAACTGAGTAAAATTTAATGTAGTTCATTTGTGTGTTTCTTCCTTCAATACCAAATTGACTTCTTTTGTGCTGCTAATTCGATCTAATGACAGAGCAAGAGGTGTCATGCTTCATTTCCCTTTTTGGAGTTTTAACGAAAAAGTAATTATTTCTTGAAACATTCATGCATAAACCATCGTCAACCAACACTAGTGATTACAAGAACTAAACTGAATTAGGCAAAAGCTGATAATGCTGGACTGATTTCCGGGGCATGTTGCTTCTGTGTATACTAAAGTATTTTTCGTGCCAAATATAACGGCAGTAGAGAAGCTTATTAGGGACATTCATTTTTTTATTTGCCAATTAATTCGCCAATTAAGCAAACGGTTCATTCTGAGGAATGATTTACTCCCTGGGAAAATCCTGTGAAGCTGGGAATTGAATATGTAAAACCCGGAAATAAATTTTAGAACCTGGTATTAAGTATTTAAACATGGAATTGAATATTAAAACCTGGAATCAAGTTTTTAAACAAGGAATTAAATGTTAAAACCGGGAAACAAATATTAAAACTTGGAAATAAAATGTTCAAACCCGGAATTAAATATTCAAACCTACAGTTAAATAATCAAACCTGGAATATAATGGAATCAACTATTAAAACCGGGAAATAAATGTTCCAACCTGAAATTAAATGTTTAAACCCGGAAATTAATATTCAATCAAAATGATCTACTCCCTGGGAAAAGCCTAGGAAGCTGGGAATCAAATATTCAAAACCCGGAATTTAATAATGAAACCTGGATTTAAGTATTAAACTTAGAATTGAATCTTGAGACTGGGAAATAAATATTGAATCCTGGAAATAAATGTTCAAACCTGGAATTAAATATTCAAACCTGGAATTAAATATTCAAACCTGGATTATAACGGAATTAGCTATTAAAACTGGGGAATAAATGTTCAAACCAAGAATTAATGTTCAAATCCAGAATACGACCGTTTCGGGATGGAATCTGCCCAGTGGCACGTACATTTATTTTTCCCTGCGGTCTTAAGATTTGCAGATCTTTTTGTTTAATATGGGATATGCCAAGCTGGTTTCAACGTGTTTTGGTTTCATATGGACAGAAAAAATGACGTATTTTCGTGACGTCACAATACAGAAAGTTAACTTTTATACCTCACAATGGAGAGTTCTAAGGTCCGTAAATTGTATCTCGAAATGACCGTATCAAATATTCAAACGGGGAAATCATAATAAAATCTGGAATTAAACATTGAAACCGGGAATTAAGTATTAATACCGGAGAAAAAATGTTTAACCTTGGAATTCAATGTTCAAAGACGGAATTAAATATTCAAACCAGGAATTAAATATCTAAACCTGGAATAAAGCATCAAAACCTGAAACAAAACCCAGAAACATTTATTTTCAGGTTTAAAAATTTATTTTCAGGTTTAAATATTTATTTCCCAGTTTTAACATTTGATTCCAGGTTTTAATACTTAATTCAAGGTTTCTTTTATTTATTTTTGCATTTGAATATTTAAGTCTGGGTTTGAATATTTATTTCGGGTTTGAACATTTATTTATAGGCTTTAATATTTATTTTCATGTTCTAACATCCAATTCCAGGTTTTAAAATTTAACTCCCTGTTTTAATATTTATTTCCATGTTTGGAATTATGCATTTCCCAGTTTGAAATATGAGTAAATAACTCTATAGAAAAAAAGTTATCCTTTTATAAGCTTCTCTATGGAAGCAACATATTTCCTGTTTTCTTTACTAATAAATTAGGTCATTTTGGTTAATACTATTTCAAATGAAATAAGTTACAATCATGGAAATCGTGTTAGCATGTATAAAGACATCAAAACAAAATCCGGAACTAGAGAATCCATAGTTACATTCTGAAAAGTTGTGAAGCTTTTGTGAAGTTTGCCCGGTTTTTGTATCACGTGTATCATTGAACTTTATCACTGCAGTTGTGTGGTATCCGGCTTATGACTATAGTGAGTACCAGGACTGCATCACTGGGGATTAGGCCAGATCCCTGATATTACCAGTTAACGTATACAACGGGTAGTAAAATCTGACCTCATTGGCTGTGCCTTTCCTCGCGCGTGAGCAGTGTTCCACACTGCTGTCTGCTGGAATACAGTTGGATAAAAATATTCTTCAATACATTTTTCCTTGCCAAGAATTGGTAAAATTGATAGGAATTGATTGAGATAACTGTAACATTCCAATTTTTTTCAATGGACTACATATATTTCCCTATCGTATGCGGGTGCTAGAATTGCAAACACGCATGGTTGGAGAAATTGCTCAAGGTGAATGCAGAATTGTATTTGGGATAAAAAGCTGAAGAAAAAACATTAAGGTCGTGTATTATGCGCATTTTCTTAAGTGACTGGATAGGTGTGGAATTATTACCAAATATAGAGTATTGAAAGTGATCAAAACCGAATCTACCATCCAATCTCTAAGTTCACTGTCAAAATTGGCAGAACGGCCAAGTAATGTTAGCCTTTGGTTTGTATTTTGTTCAATCAAAACTGTGTTTTTACCAAAATTTCTGTTCTGAGCTTTCAAGGTCATTGAGGTTCAAATTCAAGTTCACCAATGAAATCACTATGTGTACGACTTCCCATTTGGTAAGACAATATGGGAACTATTATAAAAGTTTACTCCATACAGCTCCTGGTATGACTGAAAGGGATCAATTTTTGTTCGAGTTCAAATGACTGTCCAATGCCGCAAAAATTCCATTTTTTGGATGAAAATGGCTGAAAACAAAGAGTAACTTGATTTTAGACCAAAGAATTTGTTTCCGCTAATCTGTCAGAACGGCTGCCGAAATATAGATATGTGATTAGAAAGCAACAAAACTCATACACTTTATAAAGAGTCCTAAGCAGACATTAGAAAAAAGAACAGTTAGTGAGCATATCAAAATCCAATAATCATCTTCTTTTTTTCAACACGAATAGCTTCCTGAAGCCAAACAAAACTAAGAAATACTTTTTTCTCGAAATATTACAGGTATTTGTGTGCAACATTACGGAAATTAAATGTTGAATGGGGTGTTGTGATGTACAGAGTGGGAAAAATTGAAATTTTATGGAATTTTAGGATGTCCACATTGATTAAAACCACGTCTGAATTGATGTCAGAATCTGACGAGAAAGTATAAACTGGGTAGTTTGGAATCTTCACCCAAGTAGTGATACCAAAAGAATGCAATACGAACAAATGATCAGATAACATATCATGTTTGGATATATCATCCTGGTATGTACTATTATAAATAGATAACCCAAGTCTTCTACATTTCAATATGAAGCTCTTTCATAGGAAGAATGCTTTACGCCAGATCTATTACATATCATTCGAATGCAATCTGACACATAGCTGTTTTAGAACGCCGAGATTGTGGGTTGCTGTCACAGAAACTGATATTGTTATAATCATGAGTACTCAAACCGACAGAACGTCATTTTGTGTGAAACGTTTTCAGAAAACAAAGGCCACGAAAACTTGAAAAATAAAAACCGACCTGAGTATGACATCTACTGTCGTCAGGGAAGCAGTAATGTACCCACTTCCTGCAGTAATAGATGGCATAAAGACGGAGCCTGTAAACTTCGCACCACGTCAAATTGTGAATGGATAAAAGAAATGAGATCGAAATGCTTACAGCAGTAATGTTGAGCTACTTCAAAGTTTGAGCCTAGAGTGTTGACTTTGGACTGATTTATGCATGTCATACATCTCACTAAACAAGACCAAATGGGCAGTGATTATCAATACTGTTGACTGATGAAATATGGTTGAATACAAAAATTATATTCTTAAAAAATTGTAGGAAAATGTGCCATCGTATCCCCACGTGGTAAGGATTTTCAGTCGAAAGTTATATCAGACAAAGCTGCTTTCAGCCAAAACCGATTATCATCACTGGAATACATTCCAACACATGGCTGTTTCAGAATGCCCCAAATTTTAGACTGCTGTTACCTAAATGGAAAATGTCTTTATCATGAGCACTCAGTCATTTTGAACGAATCAGGACAAAATATGAATGACCAAATCAATAATTCACTACGACTCAAGTGTCACATACCACAACTACATGACGTAATATTTTTGTTTACATTTGCCTGTAAATAGGCTAGAGAAAAATCTTTGACGACCTTTGCTGGAGTAATTGTTTGATTTACACACGTTCACCATAGCATGATAAATATTTCGTTAATTTTTCCATCAATGGGAGAATGCTATACACTCGGGGGGAAAAGTGAAACCAGGTATTGGACAATTACACTAATCTCAACTAACTCCAAAACACATACTTGTGGATGATAATGTGTATTGTGAATGTATTGCTGAAATATGTACGCATTCTAAATATATTCATTTCTCGCTAATCTGATATGAAACACTGGTTCCATGTCTTGTTTCTCAGAATTAATATGCAGTAACGTTTCACAGTCTTATTCGAATCACATGTTATATGCTATTATTATTATCACGTTATGTTATAATGCTTCAGTAATGATTTCAAACCAAATATGTGTTTCTGTATTTACCTCCACTATGCTGACATCGGCAGATACGGTCACTTTTGTTACAAGGGTTGCATAACCTCTTCAAAACTAAGTTTTCTGACACATTGGAATATGTATCCGCAGTATATGCCTTTTCTACATGGTACTTGACTATAGTTAGTCCGTCAACTAAATACGTAATAATACCATGAAGACCATATGGGCCGAGTTCATTTTATCACATCAATCTCTGTTAAATACAGAAAAAGCAATAATGAATTTCACATTAGCTGTGCTTGAATTTTGAATTGAAACCGTTTTGTTTTCAAGAAAATGATAAAATACTAGATAGTGCTACTACATGTAATTGTGACATCAAATCATCTGATGTCTAGATATTAGGTGAAATTTCTGGCACTTTTGGTCCAATTCAGCAGCCACGAGCTTGTCCCTGAATGGATGGGAAATCATTCGTGGAAGAAATGAGCATTTCCTGTCCTCACAATGCAAACATCGTGATTTCCTGAAAGCTGGCATTCCGGCAGACATTTTTTCAGTCATACATTACCTGTTACATGCACCTGTGGGGATGGGCTGGTCAGCTTGTGAATAAATGGTAATCAATATTTCGATTTCTTCTGTAATATTCGTTTTTATACAGCCACCTTCAGATCTGACCGACAAATGACTGTCCAAGTTGATAGCTCGTGAAGTTATTATCGTCCACAGGCGACTCTATGATAACGAGTTTGATGAGCCACTTTAATGAGAAGATGTCTACGAGTGTCGCTCACAAGAGTTTCCTGGAAGATGGACTATATCCTGATTGGTGCAGCACTTCCGTCGTTATGACGTCTACACGTGGTGGGATAATTGCCAAAGTGTCTGCACGAGTACTGGCGTGACCGGATGGAGAACTGAGACACGTACTCGGATTATTACAAGGTGTATGTTTCTAGGGGTGACTTGATTCTTATCGGATTTCAGTGTTCGTGCACATAATTCACTTCACCAAATGCAGCTTCTTTGGGGGTGTTTTGTAGCTGCATTTGTATCTTCAAATATCATCCACCACTATCAGCAGTGTTCCATGACCAATAGGCTATACATCAACACAACAGAATGGATATTCCATCCGCAATGCACGATCCATTTGATCGAACGAACTCGAACTAAAGTCGGCGCATAATTTATTGGCGCGAACCTATCTCGTCATATGTCAGAATTCTCTGACTTGTATTATTTGAAATTTATATAAAGTGAAAACGGCACTATGACCATTATGAAACAATGGCTGTTTTTCTGTCGTGTGCATTTCTTGTCGGTATATTTAGGTAAATATATTTCCTTATGGGGTTTTAACATGGGAATTCTAGCTTGCCATTTTGAAGCTGTATGGGATTGAGACAAATCAATGGAACAGCCGATCTGAATAGGGGCCATCTCAAAGAAAATACAATGGTCACAAATGAAAATTTGTTTTATTACTCGTGCTTGAAAATATTTTGCATTCAAGAAATCACAATCATACAATATCCATGGGATTTATTCATCCTGAATCTGATCATACACTGAAGACAAGTTCATGTTTCGCTCATATATTTCAATTTGTATACATGCACATGTATATAGGGTATGTGTATTTTAGCTCATCTGCTAAGGAATATAGGCCTATGTGCGGTACGTTGAAATTTATTATGATCAAATTATTATGTTTAATGATCAAATTATTATGTTCAATATTTTGTTTGACTGATCAACAGCGCAATCCAGCACAGAAATTTTGGCATTTTTCTGAAATCTGTTCCTTAGGCATGGAATCTTTGAGACAGTCCCTTAAAAATACTGAGCTGAGCTATCTAATTTGATTGAGAGGACTCAGGCCAGACCAACGCGAGCATAGCCGGCCACGATACAATGCTGGACAAAAAATTAGACCCCCCTAATCCTCAATTCATATATTGCTGAATATTGAATAATTCATGTGTTTAGCGATAACAATATACTGCAATCACATATGATTTTGTCTCGTTTTCTGCATGTGACATATAGTTTCTCACCCAAATACACAATAATACTCTCAGCCATTCTGGGACATCAAACTGTGACCACTATCCGTTTTTTAGCAGCATAACGCCATCAGAGGTTATTTTTCGGACCGTTGCACACCACTGGTCAGACCAATGATTTTTCTTTGCATTAATTGGCATTCACCACTGTTTTGACTGTGTGCTTTCCCGGTCGTTGTTACAATGGTAAAATCCCATTTAGAATCGTATTTATTGAAATAGTAGTCTTCCGTGTGAAAAACAAACTTCGAATTCACGTCAGCCACTTTGGTCACAGGCTTGTTCAAACGTTGCCTGAATTTCATATAATACAAGTCAGTAAGTTCCGAGATTTCATGAGATATGTTCGCGCCAATAAAATATGCGCCGACTTTAGTATTATTGGTAAAAAGATATCAGAAGACGATATTGTTGGGTTGGATATTTCACTTGTGGAATTAATGTCTGGGGTTCAACTTGATATTGGTGCATTGTTCAGATATACCTTCCTGTTTGTAGTTTTTCCTTATTATACTTTTGCAATATGGTGGTCTTGTTCACACTGTGGAAATCCTGACAGTTGCCCCTATATATGACAGGGAATATTCACTCGTTTGACACTTTGGTTCAACTGCACACTGGGGTTTCATAATTTTGCTTGCAATACTGGAATATCTTCTACTTTTTTTAAAATTATATGCTTTTGTTTCCTTCACCAATTTGTGTCTTCTGAGCACCTCGACACATGAATAACATGGATGGTTGAACTTCATCAATATGTGGCCTTTAGTGTCTCGACAGATTCTCCGAAAGAAAACTCTATTCTGAATTTATGTCTGCAAAGGAAGCTCCTCGTTTGTGCGCTTGTAACTGGTTGATGCACTCTGCATCACAATTGCCCGCAAGATGTCTCGTGAGTGCTCATCATGTATTCCTCACACTGGTTCCCCACTGTGTCTTGAGATTGTCACAAGTAAACGATAACGTTTTACTGTTGTTTCAAAGGCGTTGTACTCTAGATGTGCTGTCATGCTCAAGTCGGGTTGTGTCTATGATGTGTTACGCTAGGGGAAGTGCTTCTAGTCACAAAATATAATTACCTTCCCATGTTGTGTTAATGATCCATGATATGCCTGACAAGCCATGAAATCGCATCTCGTCTTCATGTCCGACCTCCATCGACAGTCAACTACATGTTCCAGCTACCACTTCTAGAGTGTCGTATGAGGATGGTATGATGTATATGGAGACCAAATATTAGGTGCATCTCGTGCCTAACAGGACAACTATCTGAGAGCCTTTTCCACCGTGATATGTAAATTGATTATCCTATAACGTATCTTAATATATCATATCATCATCTTAAACAGCATGGGTTTCTGGTTATATAGATCTATACATGTATTCCAAACTTCATCAAATTAACGATTTCATCAGGAGGAACTGGCAAAATGTAGGCCAAAGTCACATGAACATACCTTTACAATTACGAAGTCTGTGGCATATACTGTTTGCAAAATAGGGTGTCCTGGTTGCATTTTGTATGAGTCTTTGTATGTATATGTTTTTCTCTCTGGCAATTTGCTGTATGTGTTTATGTGTTGGCAATTTGAATAATAAAAAAAAAACCTTTTTAAGTCACGGAACCAAAAAGAATAACAGCCGATGGTAGCTCCATAGGTCGGCTGCCCAGCAAGTTTCATTTACGTGTAAACCTGTGCGAAATCGAAGGCAACAATGCCTTCAAACCACAATCATTCTCTACTGTGTAGGAAAGTTAATAGATGGGCATAGGTGCTGCCTTATAGTACACCCTCCTGTCAATAACGGGTTTTCACACGTTTTGACCCTGAAATCAAACTGAAACATGGTCGTGACTCAACTGTTGGTCTTTGACAGATGGCCTTGATTTTTGCACAGCTAACCTTCCGTGATTGTGGCTTGACTTCACAGCCGCCTGTACCCCTTCTCCGGCATTTGACGTGATTACCAGTATTATTGTGTTCAAAACGTGCATTATTACCAGACTCAGAAAGGATGTAAAGGACAGACAATTGGTTAGTTGCAATCTGCAAGGTCATTCGATGACTACAGGTGAAAAGAACAACCCAGAGAAATCTGCATTCTGATGAGCTGCCAAACAGGAGCGGGTTTCACGTGAATGCCTTCGGAGTTTATCTATCCACGATTCTCGAATTTTGCTGGATTCAAACAATAGCGAGCTTGATACATACTCACACATATTCACTTACATAGAAGTAAAAGTACCTATACATTTCTGAATTCTAGGATTTTGTTTCTTTCATCAATTTGTGTCGTCTGAGCAATAGCAGTGGGTCAGTCTGTGGGTAGCTGATCTTCAAGAATCTGTTTCCTTCTAGTGTCTCCATAGAATCTCTGAAAGGACAGGCGTATCAGAATTTATGTCTGCAAACGACGCTTCTCGTTTGTGTGCCTGTAACTGGCTGGCACACTCTGCAATACAATTGCCCAGAAAAAATCTCATGAGTGTTCATTGTACTCATCAGACTAATTCCCTGTTGTGTCTGAGATTTTCTGCTATTTTAATGTTGCGATGTGTCTGTGATGTGTCATGTTTAGGAAGGGCTTCTATCCACAAGAAATATTTTCCTCCCCAAGATGTGTTTATGATGTGCCTGGCAAATCGTGAAATCGGATCCATGTCCGACCTCCATCCACAATCAGCTACATTATTCTCAGCTGCCACTTCTAAATTGCTGTATGAATCAAGTATAATGTATGAAGAAACCAAATGTAATGTGGATCTCATGACATTTGTCACTGTCTGACAGGATAACCCTCTGAGAACCTATATTTACTGACTGATATGTAAGATGATTATTTTATGCAACATGATTTCTATGCTGAACTTCATGAAATGAACGAAATAACAGTTGTAGATGTTTGAAAGAACCGGTAAAAATTTCGAACTAACGTACAAGCAAATACATCTGCAAGTTGTGGATCTTGAGTGCAAAAGAACCTATATAGAATCAAAAATGCAAAGTTCCAGAAAACGAAGAAATCCTAGTCAATGATCTTCTGAAACTATTTGGGGATTTGCTTTTTTTATTCGCAGTGGCCAAGACTGAACAATATCTGAGTTATATTTATTTGAACCCAGACATTACCTTAATGCATTGTTACACATGCTATACAAGTCGTTGAAACTCGATGGCACTTTGCAAGCCTACAATCACTACTTTTCATTTTGACCCATAACAGCCCCTGGCAACTCCATAAGTCCGTTGACAAGCAAGTTTCATTCAGATGTTAACTGCAAGAGATTGAAGGCAACTATGCCTCATCAACTACATTGTGAGCCTGTTATGATGAGATTTCTTTTTTATGCAATTCTTACTTGGATGACCTTGGTTTGTGAGTCCAGAGTATAATCATTTCTGGCATGGTGAGGACGTTAATTGCCCTCATCTGTAAATTATGGTTCCACATGTTTTGACCCTGACTTCGAGCAGGACCAGCTCACCTCTTGATCTTTGAAAGGTGCTCTTTAATTCTGAACAGCTACTCTTCCGTGATTTTCACTTGATTTCACTGCCGCCCGAACCTCGTTTCTGGATTCTCGCGTGATTACCGGTATTATTGCCTTCAAAATGTGCATGATTAGTTTACTCAGAGGTCACACAAGTACAAGGTCAGTTCAATGATGTAAGATAGAATATATTTAAGAGAAATTTGGAATGTAATAAAATTTCGGACAACAGTGTTTCTTTTAAACTCTACCTGAAAGTGAATAACCCAACCATTGGATAAATAATCGGATCAACTTGAAATTTTGTGTGTATTATTTGTGCCAACTTTTTCAATTTTTGAGATAGAATTCTGAAATTTGGTGGAAAATTAAGGCATGATACCCAATTGAGAAACGTAAAATTTCAAATTGATCTGATTATCCAAAACAAAACAACAGCCAAAAAGCGTGTTTCACTGATGGATGAACTTTACTTTAGTCTGCTAAAATGAATTAAATCAATTTATAGACAGCAATTAATGCTTTCAGTTCATACAAACCGATTAAGTAGGCACATATTCTACGCAACTCGTATTAAATCAACATGTCGTCAGTGATGTTCATTCAACTTTCATCCCGGAAATAACCCTAAGGTTCATTTTTGGCACATTTATGAGCAAAAAAACCCATATCTCCACGACTAAGCCATCGTTACGTTGATTAGAACTATTTCTGAGATTTATGAAACAATTTTGCCTGTCACAGAAATGAAAGAAAAGAGATTGGTTGGAATCAGAGAGCCAACCAGAGTAGGATACCAACTGTGGTCCGAGAAGCAGTAATGTATCTACTTCATAAATAAAGTAGAGTAAACCTGAACACCGAGCTTGTAAACTCCGGGGCACGTCAAATTATTGAATGAAAAAAATGAAATGGAAATGCATACAGCAATAATGTTCAGCTATCCCAAAGAAATGCCATAGTCAAAATGACTCTATACGAGAGTAGTGGCTAACATTTTCCGATATTTCTGACTGAGGACACCACCATATCTTTGCAAAAAAGTAAGCCTTGAATTACATTTATTGACTATAGAATTGACAATTTCAACTCTGGACAAACAGTTCTTGAGCTTTAAACCCAAGTACTTAACTTCAAACTTTGTTTTGAGGGATGGCCGTTACATGGCATGGTAAATGGTCCTGGTAAATGGTGATGTGTTGCATATGCTTAGATGAAAATACAATAGATTCAGTTTTACCCATGCGCATTGACGAGAGGTTGTTTGTTAACCAGTGTAAACAGTTGGATATATTACTACTGAGTTCCTGAGAATCTACATCTAGATTTTTATTGCTGACCAACAGGATTGTGTCGTCTGCGTACATTACAACTTCACATGATGCACAATTATGCTAACTTTTGCGGTAACGAGTTTGATGAGCCATTTTAATGAGGTGATGTTTGTGATTGTCTCTCACTAACAAGTTTCTTAAAAGATGGACCATATCCTGATTGGTGCAGCACTCCCGTCGTCATGACGTCTACACGTGATGGGATAATTGCCAAAGTGCCTGCACGAGAACTGGTGTGAGCGGATGGAGAACTAAGACATGTACTCAGAATACTACCAGGTTTTTGTTTCTAGGGGAGCCTTGATTCAAGCCAGATTTCAGGGAGTTCGTGCACATACTTCACTCTACCAACTGCAGCTACTTCGGGTGTTTTGTAGCTATTTCTATTGTCAAGGATTATATCAGCAGTGGCACATTACCATTAGGCCATACACCAACACAACAGAATGAATGTTCCATCAGCAACACATGAGCCATTTGATGTCGCATGGTTAGTTTTATTGGTGGTAAATATTTAATGATAATATTATTGGGTTTTATATTTGACTTGTGATACTAATTTCGGGGGTTCAACTTGACAATATTGCATAGTTGAGATGTTACTTCCTCATTATACTTACTGCTCATCCTAACGTTGCAATATGGTGATCTTGATCAGATTGTGGAAATCCTGATGATTGCCTCATTTGGGCATCGATAGATGGCCTGATTCCACTGCACACGGAGTTAATTATTTCTTTTGCAATACCACTCATTTCACTTTGTACCAGACCTTGGGAATCTTGGTTTTATTTTTTTTTTTGCCTACAATATCCTCTAACTTTTTGAATTCTAGACTTTTTTTACTTCACCAATTCGTGTCGTCTGAGCACTTTCACACATGAATAACATGGATGGTTGGACTTCGCGAATCCGTGGCCTTTTAGTGTCTCAACGGAGTCTCCAAAAAACTCGTATCCGAATTTATGTCAGCAAACGACGCTCCTCGTTTGTGCGCTTGTAACTAGCTGATGTACTCTGCATTACAATTGCCCACAGAAAGTCTCGCGAGTGCTCATCGTGTATTCCTCGCACTGACTCCCACAGTGTCTGAGACTGTCAGCAGTAAACGATAACGTTTTACTGTTGTTTCAAAGACGCTGTACTCTAGATGTGCTACCATGCTCGAGTCATGTAGTGTATGTGATGTGTTACGTTAGGGGAAGTGCTTTACAAGAAATAATTACCTCCCCATGTTGTGGTAATGACCCATGATATGCCTGACAAGCCGTAAAATTGTATTCCATCTTCATCTCCGACCTCCATAGACAGTCAGCTACATGTTCCAGCTACCACTTCTAGATTGTATGCAGATGGTTTGATGAATAAAAAAACAGTTGTAATGTGCGTCTCGTGCCTAACAGGACAACTATCTGAGAACCTTTTTAACTATAATATGTAAATTGATCATCCTATAACATATCCCAATATATCATATCATCTTATACAGATGGGTTTCTGGTTATATATACATGTATTCTGAATTTCATCAAATTAAGGAATGCATCAGGAGGAATTGGTAAAACTGGGCTAAAGTCAGATGAACATACCTTTACAAGTTACGGAACCAAAATGTAAGAATAACAGTCCATGGTAGCTCCATAATTCGGTTGCCAGCAAGTTTCATTTACGTGTAAACCTGTGCGAAATCAAAGGCAACAATACCTCATCAAATACAACCACCGTTTTCTCTGGATGACCTTGGTCAGTTGGTCCAAAACACAATCATTCTCTGCTGTGTAGGAAAGTTAATAGAGGGGCATGGGTGCTGTCCCTCCTCTCAATTATGGGTTTCCATACGTCTTGACCCTGAAACCAGACTCGTCCAGGATCGTGGCTCACCTGTTGGTCTTTGACAGATGCCCTTGAATTTTGCACAGCTAATATTCCGTGAATTTTGCTCAAATTCACATACGCCTGCACGTTCCTTCTGGCGTGTCACATGATTACCAGTATTATTGCTGTCAAAACGTGTGTGATTACCAGACTCAGAAGGAAGCAAAAGACAGACAATTGGTTAGTTGCAATCCATGATGTCAATCCGATAACTACAGCTGGAAAGAACACTCCAGAGAAGTCTGCATTTTAATGAGCTGCCGAACAATAGCGGTTTTCAACTTGAAATGCGTTTGAATGATGCATTTCATGTGTACACGTGTATGCCTTGAAGTGTATCGATCCACGATCCTAGAATTTTGCTGGATTCAAACACCAGTGCGCTAGTGAGTGGAACACAGACACTTTGCCAATAGTAAACTGGAACTTGATACATACTTGCGTGTATTTACTTACATAGAAGCAACTTAAGGTACCTCCACCTTCCTAAATTCTACACTTTTGTTTTCTTCACCACTTTTTGTCTTCTGAGCATTACTACACATTAATGATGTGAATGTTTGAACTTCACATAACGGAGACCGAGCGAGTCTCCGAAAGAAAATTTTGTATCCGAATTTCCCACTGGGCACATGACGTCTTAAAGACGTCTTTTTCCGTCATTTGGTGACGACCTATTTACGTCTCATCTTGGTCTTATATGCAAAGCTAAAAGACGTCTTTTATATGACAGAAAAATGACGTCTTCTCGATAACAGTAAAAAGACGTCTTTTATATACATACCTAGTGAGAATGTGTTATATGAAAGCACACACTGTGGGTCGAGGCAGAATTATATAGATACCATGTTGCAATATGTTTGTGGTGTTCATAATGAACCCGTATCCATTTGCCGACAGGTGTCAAAGCAACCACCAAACAGGAGGGTTGGGGATAAAAATATAATTTTCAATGATACGGATGTATGACAGGATTGACCAATCAATGATCAGTCTAGATGTGTTCAATCTATCATTTGCATGTAGAAGGCGCACGACAAATTTATCGTTTATAGCCTTGTATGACGAAACAAGAGTTGTGCCAATAGACGAAATTCTCGCCCTTTCATAGCCAGGATAAACAACATAAAAATGGTGTCGATACCAGGTAACACTGACCTCACCCAGTTTAGGCTATGTATTGCTCTCACGTGTGAAGCAGATGTATGCCTCACATGTACAGGCCTTGCTGAAGTGAAGCGCGACGGGCGAGTCCATTGTTCATATCCCGCTCTAGGGGCGATATGAGGACCATTCCACATTATTTGGGGAGGTTCTGGTCGTTTTTCGTAATAAAAACAATAGGTTTTACTCGGTATGTATGGCAAATAATACACTGTCACCCCTCGGCGATATACACGATCATCACGCCTCGCTGACGCTCGGCATGATATCGTGTATATCGCCTCAGTAACAGTGTATCATTTCACACATAACAATACATACCTAGAGAGATTGTGTTATTTGAAAGGCCCCATGAGGCGATATTGCGCCTTCATGCGTATAATCAGCCAATAACAACTACAAGTGTACAAACTGTGTATGCCAAAAACAACACGTGTTTGTTTGCTTGAGTCATTGGCTTCACTGCCGAACGTTAATTCGGTTGATGGCACACATTGTTGGTCGAGGCAGAATAATATAGATACCATGTTGCAATATGTTTGTGGTGTTCATACTGAACCCATGTCCATTTTCCGATAGGTGTCAAAGCAACGACCAGACATGAGGGTTGGGGATATAAGTATAATTTTCAATGATACAGCTGAATGACTGGTATGACCCATCAATGATCAGTCTAGATGTGCTAAATGTATCACTTGCATGTAGAAATGACGCTCGGCATGATATCGTGTACTGTAAAAATACTGATTATGGCGGCTATTAAATTTGACGGTTTTGAGCCTCACGCTATTTGGCGGAGATTTAATTTGGCAGATTTAAAACCACTGTAAAGTTATTGACTATCGTCCGCTCTTCGGGATCCTCGAGGATAGTCCTCTCACCACGAGTCCTTGCGGACGCACATCCGCTATTCCGGATCCTTGCGGCGGCGCCGCTCACCGGAGGTCACTGCGGACACGGCAACCACTCTAGCATTAACGGTAACCAGGTAACAGCCCACCCGACACTCCCAGGCCTACGGACACCGTTCAGAAACTGGTTCATCACCACGGTGTTAACTGGAGGGGCCTGGCGAGCCGCGGTCTGCCTCGGGGATGGAACCCCGTACAGTCCGACATGCTGGCCAGAGCCTATGTCACACGTCCCGGGAAGGGAGAGAACTGGCGATCCACAGGGCTTGCGCCCCCGAGTCAGCAACTCGTCTCTCCCAGCCCGGGCCTCCCCATGGAAATCGTCCCCAGGGCTCTAAGAGCCCACTACTCTTGACCAGGGAACGCAAAGCTCATGGTGAGCCCTGCGTGCGTCCTAGGCACTCTCTCTTGGACAATCTCCTCGATCGAGTAGCTTCCAGTGTATATATAATACACCACAAGCTGTAGGACGCACGCGAGGTATAATCAAACCATTGTTATAGTTTACTGGAGCGTAAATTACAATGCGTTGCCGTGGCAGCGCATGCTCGAACGGAGCGTGTCAAAACAAAGCCAAGAACGAAAAGGCCACATAAATGGCATGTATGTTTACAATCACCTGCCGCGTGCTTAGGGCAAAATCGCCACACCACTTATATTTCCCAGCATATATCTAGTTAATTTGGCGGGCGATTTAATTAGGCGGTTTTTCCCCTTTCGCCAAATCCGCCTACCGCCAAAATATACATGTATTCTAAATCTCTAAATCTCAAATTAACAAATGCATCAGGAGGAACTGGTAAAATTAGGCTAAAGTCACATGAACATATCTTTACAAGTCACGGAACCAAAATGTAAGAATCACAGTCCATGGTAGCTCCATAATCGGTTGCCCATGAAATTTTTATTTACTTTTAAACCTGCCAGAAATCGCAGGCAACAATGCCTCATTAAATATGACCACCATTTCCTTCAGATGACCTTGGCCAGTTGGTCAAAACACATTCTCTGCTCTGAAGGTTAGTTGATGGGTGCTGTCCTTTGGTACACCCTCCTGTTAATTACAGGACTCCACAAGTTTTGACCCTGAAATCGAACTGGAATATGATCGTGACTCACCTGTTGGTCTTTGACAGATGCCCTTGAATTTTGCACTGCTCATCTTCCATGATTTTTGCTTGACTTCACAGCCGCATGTGCCTCTTTTCCGGCAATTCACGAGATTACCATTATTATTAGCCCCAAAACGTGCATGATTACCAGACTCAGAAGAGATGCAAAGGGCGGACAACTGGTTATTTGCAATCCACAAGGTCATGTTGAACACTACAGCTGAAGAGTCTGTATTCTGACAAGCTGCCAAACAGGAACAGTTTTCAACTTAAAATGCATATGAATGGATGATTTTCGTGTGTAAACGTGAATGCCTTTGTGATAGATCTATCCGTGATTCTCGAATTGTGCTGAATTCCAACACCAGCGAGCTAGTGGAAATTGGACACTTTGCAAAAAGTTAATTGGAACTTGATACATACTTACATACACTCACTTCCATAGCAGCAAGTAAAGGTACCTATATATTGCTGAAATCTAGGCTGTTTCCTTTACAAGTTGTGTCGTCTAAGCATTTCCACACAATAATAATTGTGGATGGTTGAACTTGAATCTGTGTCCTTCCAGTGTCTCCACGGAATCTCCGAAAGAAAACTCGTATCAGAATTTATGTCTGCGAACGACGCCCTTCGTTTGTGGGCTTGTAACTGGTTGATACATTCTGCATTACAATTGCCCAGAAAATGTCTCATGAGTGCTCATTGTATTCATCGGACTAATTCCCTGTTGTGTCTGGGATGCTCTGCCATTGTAATGTGGCGATGTGTCTGCGATGGGTTATGTTTAGGGAAGCGCTTCCATCCACAAGAAATATTTTTTTTACTCCCCAATATGTGTTATTGATGTGCCTGGCAAATCATGAAATCGTATCCATGTCCGACCTCCATCCACATTCAGCTACATGAATCTCAGCTGCCTCTTCTAAATTGTTGTATAAACCAAGTATAATGAATGAAGAAACCAAAAGTAATGTGCATCCCATGACATTTGTCACTGTCTGACAGGATAACTCTCTGAATACCTATATTTACTGACTGATATGTAAGTTGATTTTTCTATACAATATATTTTCTATGCTGAATTTCATGAAATGAACGTATTAACAGTTGTAGATGTTTGAGAGAACTGGTAAAAATGTCGAACTAACGTACACGCAAATACATCTAAAGTTCTGGATCCTGAGTGCAAAAGAACCTATTAAAAATCTAAAATGTAAAGTTCCAGAAAACGAAGAAATCCTAGTCAATGATCTTCTGAAACTATTTTGGGATTTGCTTTTTAGGTTACCGGACCTATGGTCCGATAACCTATTGGCATGGCGTTGCGTCCGTCATCCGTTGTCGTCCGTCGTCGTCCGTCGTCATCGTCGTCCACATTTTTATATTTTTTGTTTACGGGGCTGTTATGATGTGATTTCTTTTTTATGCAATTCTTACTTAGATGACCTTGGTTTGTGAGTCCAGAATATAATCATTCCTGGCATGGTGAGGGCGTTAATTACACTCATCTGTAAATTATGGTTCCACATGTTTTGACCCTGACTTCGAGCACGACCAGCTCACCTCTCGATCTTTGAAAGGTGCTCTTGAATTCTGCACAGCTACTCTTCCGTGATTTTCGCTTGATTTCACTGCCGCCCGAACCTCGTTTCTGGAATTCTGCGTGATTACCGGTATTATTGCCTTCAAAATGTGCATGATTAATTTATTAAAAGGTCACACAAGTACAAGGTCAGTTCAATGATGTAAGATGGAATATATTTAGGAGAAATTTGGAATGTAATAAAATGTCAGACAACAGTGTTTCGTTTAAACTCTACCTGAATGTGTATAACTCAACCATTGGATATAAACACATGAACAACGTGTTCAGGATCATCTCAACGATTTCTACACTGAAGAAATAACAATCTGAATACATTGCCAGTATGCTACAGAAACCTTGGCTCATGGACGGAAGCTTATTATCTGTTAGTGCACAATATTCGTGTTTGACTAGGTTCAAGATGAACTTGAACTTCAGTTTTGGATATCGTGGCATATGGAACATGGTCGATTGTTCATCAATCCAGTGTCCTCAACATCTGTTCCATGGTAAAAAATATATAATTGATAGTATTCATATATTAAACTCAAGTTCATCCATCAGTAAAACACGCCTTTTGGTCGTAGTTTTGTTTGAAATAATCGGATCAACTTGAAACTTTGTGTGTATTAATTGGGCATCATGTCGTAATTTTTCACGAAATTTCAAAGTTATATCTCAAAAATTGAGAAAGTTGGCAATCTAACCTAATGTTGAATTTCAGCCCCAACATGGAATATCAGAGTCTGCACAAAAAACAACTTTATTCTATCTACGAGTTATCTATTGCTTCAGAATAAACACATTTACTTAATATACACCGACTATGCCTTCCAACTCCAAATCGATGCAATAGGTTCATTCTGTATGGGCATACACACGACAAAAGTCATGAATTTGTTGAAAGTTACTTGATCCCATTTCCGACTGAAATTTAACATTGGGTTAGATTGCCAACTTTTTCAATTTTTGAGATAGAATTCTGAAATTTGGTGAAAAATTACGGCATGATACCCAATTGAGAAACCTAAAATTTAAAATAGATCCGATCATCCAAAACAAAACTACGGCCAAAAAGCGTGCTTCACTGATGGATGTACTTGACTTTAGCCTCAGTGATCTCATACAACTGAGAGTAAATGAGTCGTCACCGATAACAGCGGAGCAATAATAGAAATCTGCTAAAATGAATTAAATCAATTTATAGACAGCAAGTAATGCTTTCAGTTTATACAAACCGATTGAATAGGCACATATTCTACAATACTCGTACAAAATTAACATGTCTTCAGTGATGTTCATTCAACTTTCATCCTTTATGAGCAGCAAAACCCCATATCTCCACGACTAAGCCATCGTTACGTTGAGTAGAACTATTTCTGAGATTTATAAGACAATTTTGCCTGTCACAGAAATGAAAGAAAAGCGATTGGTTGGAATCAGAGAGCCAACCAGAGTAGGATATCAACTGTCATCTGAGAAGCAGTAATGTATCTACTTCCGGTAATAGAGTAATAGAGTTGGCCTGAACACCGAGCTTTTAAACTCCGCGCCACGTCAAATTATTGAATGAAAAAAATGAAATGGAAATGCATACAGCAGTAATGTTCAGCTGCTCCAAAGTAATGCCATAGTCAAAATGACTCTGTACGAGAGCAGTGGTTAACATTTTTTGATATTTCTAACTGAGGACACTACTATATCTATGCAATAAATTTGAGCCTTGAATTACATTTATTGACTATAGAATTGACAGTTCCAACTCCGGATAAATATTTATTGAGCTTCAAACCCAAATATTTAACTTCAGACTTTGTTTTGAAGGTGTGACCGTTACATGGTATGGTAGTTGACTTGGTCATGTTTTGCTTACGCTTAGATGAAAATATAATACATTCAGTTTTACCCATGTGCATTGACAGGAGGTTGTTTGTTACCCAGTGAAAACAGTTGGATATATTACTACTGAGTTCCTGAGAAACTACATCTAGATTTTTATTGCTGACCAATAGGATTGTGTCGTCTGCGTACTATATAACTTTACATAATACACAATTATGCATGTCTTTTACGAATATGAGATTAACGAGTTTGATGAGCGAATTTTATGAGCCATTTTAATGAGGTGATGTTTGGGTCTCTCACTCACAAGAGTTTCTTAAAAGATGGACTATGTCATGATTGGTGCAGCACTCCCATCGTCATGATGTCTACACGTGATGGGATAAGTGCCAAAGTGTCTGCACGAGAACTGGTGTGAGCGGATGGAGAACTAAGACATGCGTCCAGATTATTACCACGTTTTTGTTTCTGGGGGAGACTTGATTCAAGCCAGATTTCAGGGAGTTCGTGCACATAGTTCACTTCACCAACCGCAGCTACTTCAGCGGTGTTTGAAGCTATATTTCTATTGTCAAGGATTATATCAGCAGTGGCTCATTGCCATTAGACCATACACCAACACAACAGAATGAATGTTCCGTCAGCAACACAAGATCCATTTGATGGATACCCGTACTGCTAGTTTTATTGGTGGTAATCATATAATGATAATATTATTGGGTGTTATATTTGACTTGTGATAATAATGTCTGGGGTTCCACTTGACCCATTGATGCATTGTTGAGATGTTACTACCTCGTTATACTTACTGATCATCCTAACGTTACAATATGGTGGTCTTGATCAGATTGTAGAATTCCTGATGGATACGTCATGGGCAGGGTTAGATGCCCTGATTCTAGTGCACACCTGAGTAAATTATTTCTTTTGCAACACCACTCATTTCACTTGGTACCAGACCTTGGGAATCTTAGTTTTAGTTTTGTTTGCCTACAAAATCCTCTACCTTTTCAAATTCTAGACTTATTTCACCAATTCCTGTCGTCTGAGCACTTCCTCACATGAATAACATGAGTGGTTAAACTTCACGAATCTGTGGCCTTTCAGTGTTTCGACATAGTCTCCGAAAAAAAACCTCTTATCTGAATTTATGTTTGCAAAGGAAGCTCCTCGTTTGTGCGCTTGTAACTGGTTGATACATTCTGCATTACAATTACCCACAAAAAATCTCGCGAGTACTCATGTATTCCTCACACTGATTCCCCACTGTGTTTTGGGATTGTTGTTTCAAAGACGTAGTACTCTGGATGTGCTGCCATGCTTAGGTTGGGTTGTGGCTCTGATGTGTTACACTCGGGTAAGTGCTTCCATTCACAAAAATAACTACCTCCCCATGTTTTGTTAATGACTTATGATGTGCCTGACAAGCCGTGAAATCGTATCTCGTCTTCATGTCCGACCTCCATCGACAGTCAGCTACATGTTCCAGCTACCACTTCTAGAGTGTTGTATGAAGATGGTATGATGTATATGGAAACCAGATGTAAGGTGCATCTCGTGTCTAACAGGACAACTATCTGAAAGCCTTTTCCACCCTGATATGTAAATTGATTATCCTATAACGTATCCTGATATATCATATCATCTTATACAGCATGGGTTTCTGGTTATATATACATGTATTCTAAACTTCATCAAATTAACGAATGCATCATGAGGAACTGGAATGTAGGCCAAAGTCACATGAACATACATTTACAAGTCACGGAACCAAAATGTAAGAATAACAGCCGATGGTAACTCCATAATTCTGTTGCCCAGCAAGTTTCATTTACGTGCATACCTGTCAGAAATCGAAGGCAACGATGTCTCATCAAATACAACTATCGTTTCATTTAGATGACTGTGGACAGTTGTCAAAACACACAATCATTCTCTGCTGTGTCAGAAAGTTAATAGAGGTGAGGCATAGATGTTGTCTTTTAGTATACACCCTCCTGTCAATTACGGGTTTCCACACGTTTGACCCTGAAATCAAACTGAAACATGGTCGTGACTCAACTGTTGGTCTCTGACAGATGGCCTTGATTTTTGCACAGCTAATCTTCCGTGATTGTTGCTTGATTTCTTAGCCGCCTGTACCCCTTTTCCGGCGTTTCACGGGATTACCAGTATCATTGTGTTCAAAACGTGCATTATTACCAGACTCAGAAAGGATGTAAAGGACAGACAAGTGGTTAGTTGCAATCCACAAGGTCATTCGATGACTACAGGTGAAAAGAACAACCCAGATATATCTGTATTCTGACGAGCTGCCAAACAGGAGCGGGTTTAAACCTAAAATGCATATGAATGGATGTTTTCATGTGTACACGTGAATGCCTTCGGAGCTTATCTATCCCCGATTTTCGAATTTTGCTGGATTCAAACAACAGCGAGCTTGATACATACTCACACAAACTCACTTACGTAGAAGTAAAGGTACCTATACATTTCTGAATTCTAGGATTTTGTTTAATTCACTAATTTGTGTCGTCTGAGCAATTCCACACATAAATAGCAGTGGGTCAGTGAGTGGGTCAGTGCAAGGTCACTCGATGACTACAGCTGAGAACGTATTGAGTAGGAATATGGACTCCTATGAAGAACTACATATGAAATGCATACAGGTGACCGATTGCCGTATGTACACGTATATACCTTGCAGTGGATCTACACAAAATTTTATCAATCACTACCAATTTTGGTTGGGATTAACATGAAACCATTAGCGCAACATGAAGACTTTCCCATTTGAAAACAATGAGAAAGTGCTCCACACAAAGCAGTTGCGTGATTATGTAATATCCCCGACTGTGTTATATGTAATATCATGCCATTGGCAAAAGTTTTTACGGAAATTTCTGGTAAATCATTCTCCTCTGTGTAGACATGTAAGTAGCAAATCGATACCCACACTAACAGAGATACAGTGTGTAATGTTCTGTCTGATCCAATGTCTGCAACTTTAGCAATCCTCAGGCGTCTGATATAGTCAATAGAAAGCCCAATCCCAACTAGATATTTTGCCTTGTAGCATGGGTGCATTGCTTATACCATGGAATATTCAGTAATGTCCTAGCATCATAATTGCACTCGACGTTGTCTTTCAATTCTGTATTATGAAATGTAATAATCTATCTGGATCATCTCCACAGTACTGATATGCTCATTGTCTTTGTTCGGTATAGATTTATTCAGTTCGCACATTGAAATATGCAGGGGTGTTACTAAATTTCATCCCGATGCACCTCCAATACCTTTCATATTGAAATATGAATATCCAGATCAATGTTATAGAATGGACAAGGTTTCACCCGACAATATAGTTTGCATCTTTTAATGATGAGCATTGCCATGTAGCTTCGTAATTGGTGGCAACAATTAGTAATGCCCCTGTACTGCATATCAGTTCAAGCACATAAATGGTACGAGGATTATTTATCTCGTTCTTTCACAAACATATGATATCGACACAGATTGAGCAGTCTGACATTATTGCCCAAATGCAATCTCAATGTAAAATATAATTTTGATTATTGATACATTCTATTTCCATTCCCATTCCTAACAAGCCCTCAAGAAACTAGCCAGGTTTGAATTTTTAATTATCCGATTGGTTCATGTTGAGTTTTGAGCTATAATCCAGGATTGCTCTTTGTGATTTTTCGTTCGGTAATTTTTTGTGTGTGCTAAATTAGGTACGATGTCCTTTCAGACAATGAGGCTTTCAGTCAAAACTCACTCCGATTAGCATAACTGAAATGCATTTGGACACAAGCCTGATTCACGTCGCCTGATGCTGTCAAAGGAATGGAGAACAATGCCATTCAGAGCACTCAAACCGACAGATTGCAATCCAGTAAAAACCATTTTGAAAGACAAAAAAAAACCAACTGGAAAAAAATACGTCAAAATGAACATCATGAACCCTGATCCACTATGACACAAGCTGTCGTTTGGTACACCCTCCTGCCAATTACGGGTTTCCACACGTTATGACCCTGAAATAGAACTGGAACAGGATCGTGAAACACTCGTTGGTCTTTGACAGATGAGAACGTATTGAGTGGGAATATGGATTTCAATGAAGAAGTGAATATGAAATGCATACAGTTGACCGATTGCCATATGTACACGTATATACCTTGAAGTAGATCTCCACAAGATGTTATCAATCACTACCAATTTTGGTTGGGATTAACATGAAAATATTAGCGCAACATGAACACTTTCACATCTGAAAAATAGAACTGCACATAAAGCAGTCGCGTGATTATGTTACCCCCGACTTATATGTAATATCATGCCATTGGCGAAATTATTACGGAAATGTCTGGTAAATCAGTATCCTCTATGTGTACATGTAAGTAGCAAATCGATACCCACAATAAAAGAGATACAGTGTGTAATGTTATGTCTGATCCAATGTCTGCAACTTTGGCAATCCTCAGGCGTCTGATATAGTCAATAGAAAGTCCAATCCCAACTAGATATTTATCCTTGTAGCATGGGTGCATTGCTTATACCATGGAATATCCAGTAATGTCCTAGTATCATAACTGCACTCGACGTTGTCTTTCAATTCTGTATTATGATATGTAACAATCTTTCTGGACCATCTTTACGGTACCGGTATCCTCATTGTGTCTGCTTGGTATACTCAGTTCGCCCACTGAATTATGCAGCAGCATTACAAAACCTCATCTCGATGCAGTACCTTGCATGTTGGTCTTGAAATATAAATATGTAGTTCAATGATATATTATGTACGAGGTTAAACCTCACAATATAGTCTACATCTTTTAACGATGAGCATTGCCATGTAGCTTTGTGAATGGTGGCAACAATTAGTAATGCCCCTGTGCAGCATATCAGTTCAAGAACATAAATGGTACGAGGAACAAAAATAAAAAATCAACACGGATCGAGCAGTCTGACGTTGATGCCCATAAGAAATTTCAATATTAACATATTTTTGATTATTGATACATTCCATTCTCATTCCTATCCATGTTTGAATTTTCAATTATGCAATGGGTGTATTTTGGGTTTGAGCTGTAATCCATGATTTCTTAATTATGATTATTTACACAATATTTTTCCCAAAATAAGGTCTGAAGTTCTTTGAGACAATAAGACTTTCGCCCAGAACTCACTGCGATAAGCATAACTGAAATGCATTTGGATACAAAGTTGGTTCACATCGCCTAATGCTGTCAAATGCATACAGATTAGTGCCATCCAGAGCACTCAAACCGACAGAATGTCATCCAGTGAAAACTGTTTTGAAAGACAAAACACAACTGAAAAATGAATACATCCAAGTGAATATATCGGGAACCCTAATCCACTATGACACAAACGTATTGGACCATTGCAGAATTTGTTTAAAATAAGGGCTACGCGTTTGCAAATAGATATTAGGTTTGCTGTACATTGCACATATTCCGTTTAGCATGATGTATATTATACTACCGAACGAGAAGAAGGCTATGTATTAAAGATCCTCAATCCTCATGTGTACAAAATGTAACTGTGCATTGAAGAGACTAAAGAAACAAAGCTAGTTATACCAGTTTATCCATAATAATCACTTAACTTTTTTTTTTTTTAATATTATATTATAACAACTGCATTATAACAACTTTGACCGGCCGGTTTGAAGTGTAAAGCTTTTCTGAGTGTCCCTATAATTGTTAACGGTTTCCCGAAGTGACGAATATTATTTCCCTGATGTGTGTAAAATTTCCGTCGTACGTGATGTCTGCACATGAGTAATTGCCAATGTGCCTGCACGTGAAATGGCGGGAGCAGACACAAAATACCAGCTAATTCGCAGTGATGAAATATTTAACCATTGTCACCAATTACAACAACAACCTCCTAGACTAAAATTGTACTTAAAAAATATATTTGCTATAACAACTTTGCCAAGCCGGTTTTGACGTTTTTGAAGTGTCCTTCTATTGGTTTACCGAAGTGATGCATATTTCCCTGGTGGGTGTAGCAATTTAAGTCATACATGGTGTTAGGTGCCGATTTATTCTATAACACTGTTTCCCAACCGCCCTCGGCACGGGGATAGGGAATGCATGTATTGTCTGTTGCATGTTCACTGAAGCTGAACGCCAGAGTCCCGTGGACTGAGCGGCGCTCTCTCCAGGCTGGAACAGAAGCATACAGGCAGCAACCGACGACGTCATGCTCGTGAATGTTCAAGAACTTCTACGCACGTGCTTTTGGATATTTAAACTTTGAACTCGGTTTTCCAAATTGACCGGGAGGGGCTTATAACGTGGGTAAGGTATATGTGTTGTTTGTACATGTATTTGTATACTCCAAATTATGTATCTGTACTGTAAATTGCACTTTGTAACTTTGTAAACGTGGGTTCGTAGTTGATAAACTCTCTAAAACTTAACCCGGAGTTAGTCTTTGTGCGAACATACGGCATGAATGTGTGACTCAGATCCAGACGAAGTTACTAAATAACATAGGCCAGTTGCCAATGTGTCTGCACGTGAACTGACGTGAGTAGACACAAAAATGAGACATATTTACAGATGATTACCACGGTCTTGTTCCTATTTTCCTAGAAGAAGCATTCTGTCCAGAATTCAGTGGTTTCATGCACACAGAAGGATCCAATAATTGCGGCCACTGTATGTATTTTTTTTTTTTGGGGGGGGGGGGGGGGGGTTAGCTGGATCTGGAATATCAACAGATCCAATGCCCAATATACTGTACATCAACACAGTATACTGGGGTACCTACGCCAATCGCAAATTCATTGAAGTCATTCGGTAAAGACCCACCTTGCATTTCATGTCCTCTTCTGGGAAAATCGTTCATGCATAGCAAAGTCAGTATTGCTGACAAATTTCAGTCACCTTACTGGTCAGCACCGACCATGTCCCATGAATATCGATTAATTTTAGTCATGCATGATTAAACTGGGGAAATTGGCCGTGATTTTTGCTTCATTTCACTGCAGTCTCTTTCCCATTATCATTTCACCTCTTTCCCATTATCTCACATGATTACCGGTATTGTTGCTGTCAAAAATGTGCATTATTAGTGGACTCGGAAGGGAAACCGAATGTGTGACTCAGATCCAGACGAAGTTACTAAATAACATAGGCCAGTTGCCAATGTGTCTGCACGTGAACTGACGTGAGTAGACACAAAAATGAGACATATTTACAGATGATTACCACGGTCTTGTTCCTATTTTCCTAGAAGAAGCATTCTGTCCAGAATTCAGTGGTTTCATGCACACAGAAGGATCCAATAATTGCGGCCACTGTATGTATTTTTTTTTTGGGGGGGGGGGGGGGGGGGGTTAGCTGGATCTGGAATATCAACAGATCCAATGCCCAATATACTGTACATCAACACAGTATACTGGGGTACCTACGCCAATCGCAAATTCATTGAAGTCATTCGGTAAAGACCCACCTTGCATTTCATGTCCTCTTCTGGGAAAATCGTTCATGCATAGCAAAGTCAGTATTGCTGACAAATTTCAGTCACCTTACTGGTCAGCACCGACCATGTCCCATGAATATCGATTAATTTTAGTCATGCATGATTAAACTGGGGAAATTGGCCGTGATTTTTGCTTCATTTCACTGCAGTCTCTTTCCCATTATCATTTCACCTCTTTCCCATTATCTCACATGATTACCGTTATTGTTGCTGTCAAAAATGTGCATTATTAGTGGACTCGGAAGGGAAACCGAGTGCAGACAAATGGCTGGCTGCAATTCGTGACGTCACTCTGATGACTAGGACTGAACACGTAATCAAGAGGAATATGGATATTAATAAAGTTGCAAATATGAACAGTTTTAGAATGAAAATGCACACAGGTAATGATGTGCCATGTGTGCATGAATATATTGTCTTTGTGATCCATCAACCACTAATTTGTTGTTGAATTCAAGCACCACGGAGATAACGCAACCAATAATTCCAATATTTTTTATTGGAATCCAACACCTAAATGTATCTGGTAAATAAATATTCCTTTACTTACTTTCGAGAACAAGTTTAATTTGTGACTGTCTATTGATGTGAATAGAGTGTAGGGAACCGATAACATGAACATTATTTGTGGATAAGCAAAAATCGTGACCAACAATAATAGTCATACATGTACGATGGTCTGCCTGATCCAATGACTGAGACTTTCAGTGAAAAGATTCGGTATATGGTGTAGTCAATCTCAAAGTCTAATTCCCTCCATGTATTTGTGCTTGACACATCCGAACATCATAATTGTATTCGGACGTTGTCATTTTTGTCTGTATTATGGTAGGTATACCTGTCTATAGATAATTTGCAGATGATGCTATAATCCTGTTTTGAGAATAGGATTAGTATTATATGGCTTTACACGCTGTTACATGGTGTTAAGCTGAGCAATAGCAAACCATCTGTTTCGCCCATCTTCACAGCACAGATACAACCTATTGTGAAATGTGTTCTTAATACACTCAATGTAGGTATCAATCTATTACCACAGATACGGTAGATGGTGCAACAATAGATAGGTAGTTGATGATAGATGATAGACTGTAGGCTAAAGTCACATGAACACATCTTCACAAGGCACGGAACCAAAATGTAAGAATAACAGTCCATGGTAGCTCCATAATTCGGTTGCCCAACAAGTTTCATTTACGTGCAAACCTGTCCAAAATCGAAGGCAACAATGCCTCATCAAATACAACCACCGTTTTTTTTAGATGACCTTGGTCAGTTGGTCAAAAACACAATCAGCATGGGTGTTGTCTTTTAGTACACTCTCCTGTCAATTACGGGTTTTCACACGTTTTGACCCTGAAATCGAAGTGGAACATGGTCGTGACTCACCTGTTGGTCTTTGACAGATGCCCTTGAATTTGGACAGCTAATATTCCATGATTTTTGCTTGACTTCACAGCCGCATGTGCCTATTTTCTGGCGTTTCACGTGATTACCAACATTATTGCCTCCAAAATGTGCATGATTAGCGGATTCGGAAGGGATGCAAAGGGCAGACAATTGGTTAGTTGCAATCCACAAGGCCATGCTGATGACTACAGCTGAGAGAACAACCCAGAGAAATATGTATTCTGACGTGCTGCCAAACAGGAGTGGTTTTCAACTTCAAATGCATATGAATGGATGATTTTCATGTGTACACGTGAAAGCCTTTGTGGTATATCTACCTGCGATTCTCGAATTCTGAAATTTGCTGGATTCCAACACCAGCGAGGTAGTGGACAATGGACACTTTGCAAATAGTAAGCTGGACCTTGATACATACTTACATATACTCACTTACATAGAAGCAAGTTAAGGTACCTATACATTTCTGAATTCTGGGCGTTGTTTACCATCACCAGTTTGTGTCGTCTGAGCACTCCTACACATTAATTATGGTGGATGGTTGAACTTGAATCTGTGTCTTTACAGTGTCTCCACGGAATCTCCGAAAGAAAACTATCAGAGTTTTTTACTCTGCATTACAATTCCCCAGAAAAAGTCTCATGACTGCTCATTCTGTTCATCGGAATAATTCCCCGTTGTGTCTGAGATTGTAAGCAGTGGACGTTAACGTTTCAATGTTGTGTAAAAGACGTTGTAATGCTACCCTAGACATGTTCTGTCATTCTAATGTTGCGATGTGTCTGTGATGTGTCATGTTTAGGAAAGCGCTTCTATCCACAAGAAATCTCTTCCTCCCCAAGATGTGTTATTGATGTGCCTGGCAAATCGTGAAATCGTTTCCATGTCGGACCTCCAACCACATTCAACTTCATAATTCTAAGCTGCCATTTCTAAATTGTTGTATGAACCAAGTATTATGAATGAAGAAACCAAAAGTAATGTGCATCCCATGACATTTGTTACTGTCTGACAGGATAACTCTCTGAAAACCTATATTCACTGACTGATATGTAAGTTGATTTTTCTATTCAATATAGTTTCTATGTTGAATTTCATTATATAAAGAATTAGCAATTTTAAATGTTTGAAGGAACTAGTAAATATGTCGAACTAACATACACGCAAACACATCTACAAGTTCTGGATAGTGAATGCAAGAGAACCTATCTAAAATAAAAAAAATTAGCCCAAGGGCTAAGAAAGGTTACCGGACAATATATATTTTATATATTAGCCTTTGTCCCATGACCTTGAAAATAAGGTCATTGGTCAATTCAAGGTCCTGAGAATATTCAGCATATATCATTTCTAGTATGCCCACAATTGATCCCTAAGCAGTAAAATCCCTAGACATGTGCTGCCATGCTCAAGTCGTGTAGTGTCTGTGATGTGTTAAGTTAAGAGAAGTCATCCTATTCACAAGAAATAATTACCTTCTCGTATTGTGGTAACGACACGTGATGTGCCTGGCAAGCCGTGAAATCGTATGCCTCCATCAACAGTCAGCTGCATATATTCTCAGCTACCATTTCAAGAGTTTCGTATGAAGATAGTATGATATCTATAGAAAAACGATGAAATGTGCATCTCATGGCATTTGTCGCGGTCTGGGTTTATGATGATATATGTTCTAAATTCCATCAAATTTACGAAAGTATTTGAGGGAACTGATAAATGTATGCTAAAGCCACAAGCTCATATCTCTAAAGTCACTTATCCAAAATGTAAGAATGAAAGCCCATGGTCACTCCATAAGTTGGTTCCCCAACAAGTTTCATTTACGTGTAAACATGCGATAAATTGAAGGCAACAATGCCTCATCAAATACAACTACTGTTTCCTCTGGATGACCTTGATCAGTTGATCCAAAACACACTGATCCAAGATGTAAGAACAAAAGTCCATGGTCACTCCATAAGTTGGTTCCCCAACAAGTTTCATTTACGTGTAAATGTGCGATAAACCGAAGGCAACAATGCCTCATCAATTACAACTACCATTTTCTCTGGATGACCTTGGTCAGTTGGTCCAAAACACAATCATTCTCTGCTGTGTATGAAAGTTAATAGAGGGGCATGGGTGCCGTCTTTTAGTACACCCTCCTGTCAATTACGGGTATCCACACGTTTTGACCCCGAAATCGAACTGGAACAGGATCGTGACTGACCTGTTGGTCTTTGACAGATGCCCTTGAATTTCGCACAGCTAATCTTCCGTGATTTTTGCTTGACTTCACAGCCGCATGTGCTTCCCTTCTGGCATTTCACGTGATTACCAGTATTATTGCCGTCAAAACGTACATGATCACCAGGCTCAGAAGGAAGCAAAAGGCAGACAATTAGTTAGTTGCAATCCACAAGGTCACTCGATTACTACAGCTGAGAACGTATTGAGTAGGAATATGGATATCAATGAAGAAGTGAATATGAAATGCATACAGGTGACCGATTGCCGTATGTACACATATATACATTGAAGTAGATATACACAAGATGTTATCAATCACTACCAATTTTGGTTTGGATTAACATGAAAGCATTAGCGCAATATGAACACTTTCCCATTTGAAAAAAATGAGAAAGTGCTTCACACAAAGCAGTCGCGTGATTATGTTATGCCCGACTGTGTTATATGTCATATAATGCTATTGGCGAAATTATTATAGAACATTCTGGTAAATCAGTATCCTCTTTGTATACATGTAAGTAGCAAATCGATACCTACAGTCACAGAGGTACAGTGGCAATGTTCTGTCGGATCCAATGGCTGCAACTTACAATGAAATACTCAGGTGTCTGATATAGTCAATAGGAAGCCCAATCCCAACTAGATATTTGTCCTTGTAGCATGGGTGCATTGCTTATACCATGGAATATTCAGCAATGTCCTAGCATCATAATTGCACTCGACGTTGTCTTTCAATTCTGTATTATGAAATGTAACAATCTATCTGGACCATCTTCACAGTACCGATATGCTCATTGTGTTTGCTCGGAATAGATTTACTCAGTTCGCCCACTGAATTATGCAGCAGTATTGCTAAACCTCATCATGATGCACCTTCAATACCTTTCATATTGGACTTGAAATATAAATATGCAGATCAATGATATAATATGGACAAGGTTTCACCTGACAATATAGTCTACATGTTTCAATGATGAGCATTGTCATGTAGCTTTGTAAATTGTGGCAACAATTAGTGATGCCCTGCACAGCATACCAGTTCAAACACATAAAAACATATGATTCCGACACAGATTGAGCAGTCTGACATTATTGCCCAAATGCAATCTCAATGTAAAACATAATTTTGATTATTGATACATTCTATTTCCATTCCCATTCCTAACAAGCCCTCAAGAAACAAACCATGTTTGAATTTTTAATTATCCAATGGGTTCAGTTTTGAGCAATAATCCACGATACCTCTTTGTGAGTTTTTTTCGTTAATTTTGTGTGTGTGCAAAATTAGGTACGATGTTCTTCCAGGCAATGAGGCTTTCAGTCAGAACTCACTCCGATTAGCATAACTGAAATGCATTTGGACACAGCTGATTCACATCGTCTAATGCTGTCAAAGGAATGGAGAACAGTTTCATTCAGAGCACTCAAACCGACAGATTGCAATCCAGTAAAAACCGTTTTGAAAGACAAAAAAACCTGAAAAAATACATCAAAATGAATATCATGAACTCTGATCCACTATGACACAAGCGCACTGGACCATTGCAGAATAAGGACTACACGTTTAAAAAATAGCTGTCGAGTTTGCTGTACATTGCACACATTCAGCTTAGTATGATGGATATTATCTTTTTTTGACTACCAAATGGAGAAGGCAGCTATCTACAAACGATCATCGTATGTACAAAATGTAACTCTGCATTGGACAGGTTAAGGTAACAAAGTCAGTTCGACTAGTTTATCCAAAAAAATCGAACACATTTCGACTAGTTTATCCAAAAAATCGAACACTTACTTTTAAACATTTCCGTGGTATGTGACGTCTGCACGTGAGTAATTGCCAATATTATATAAATATACCGACTTTGACCAGCCGGTTTAAAGTGTAAAGCTTTTCTGAGTCTCTTTAATCGTTTCCCGAAGTGACGAATATTTCCCTGATGGGTGCACCATTTCCTTCGTACATGACTACTGCACGTGGAAGGGTAATTGCCAATGTGTCTGCACGTGAACTGGCGTGAGCAGACACACAGATGAGACATACTCACAGATGATTCCCACGGTCTTGTTCCTATTCTGTCCAGAATTCAGTCGCTCCATGCACACAGAAGGATTTATAAATTGCGGCCAATGTATGTTTTTTTTTTGGATGGGGGGGGGGGGGGATTGCTGGATTTGGGTCTGGAGTGTTAACAAATCCAATGACCAATATACTATACATCAACGCAACATAATTAATGATATAAATCAGCAATGATTGGTCTACTTGATGTAGACTGGTACCATCATTGGCGAATATTGACATTCTTATTTGGTGCTACGTGTCACTCGTTAAATTCATGCACATGGTTACAATCTGTATCGATGCATTGTTAAGATGCTGGTTTCTGACTCAGCAATCCCTCATTAAACCTATGCAGTATGGTGGTTTATATGTGTATTGAGGAATTCCCGACAAGAGGGAATTTTTAGTTTTTTCACATGTCATGATCCAATGCATACGGAAGTTTGTGATTTTCTTTTATACCACTTTTTTTGCTTGCCATTGAACCAGTGGTGCTTGTCCAGAATATCCTCTGTCTTGTTCAAAACTGTTATGGTTGTGTACATTTCGCCAATATGTGGTGGCTGAGCACTTCCACGCATGGAATGTAATGGATGAATGAACTTCACGATTCTGTGTCCTAACAGTATCTCGATGGAATTTTTGAGGGAAAACTCAAATTTACCAAATTTATGGCTCCAAATAAAGTATTAAATGCCTCGTTTTGCTTTTGTGACTGCACTCTGCGTTTCAACGACAACAGGAAAAAAATCTCCTTAGGGCTCATCATGTATTCCTCACACTGATTCCTTTGCTGAGATTGTCAGTATTGAACGATAACGTTTTACTGTTGTTTCGAAGACGTTGTGACGCTACCCTGGACATGTGCTGCCAGAATGAAGTCGAGTTGTGTTTGTGATGTGTTATGGTAGGGGAAGTGTTCTTATTCCCAAGAAATAATTACTCTTTCATGTTATTTTAATGACTCTTTCGCGTTATGTTAATGGTTTTTTTTCAAGAAGTACCTTTATCATAACGACTTCGACGAGCTGGTTTAAAGTGTAAAAAGTGTCCTTTTAAAGTTGGAATCAATTTTAAAATCAGCCAAATTTAGCGTTCTTGTTTGTCACGCAAACTTGAAACTACATCTCGAGAGAGTCAGGAATATATAGAAAAATGCACAGTTCGGCAACAGATACTCAGAAAATTGCCGTTAATCGAGTATGAAAACAGTGGATAGAGAATGATCGGCATGTCTATATTGCCGGTTGCCACAGTATCTACACAAATACCAATGACGTCACGAGACTGTGTGTAGAAATCGCTCGCAAGGCGGGCCGCTTTGAGGAAAAAATGATTTGAATCTTGATTTGGCAACTCAATTTAGGCACGCAATACACATTTTCAGACCCAAATTTGTACGATATCTCATTCTATAGACAAAATAAAGCTACCGCAGAATGAATAAATTTTGTCAATTCTAAAAGTGATTATAGCTTTAATTGACCAGTATTTCCGTCGTTCATGGCCTCTGCAAGTGATGTAGTAATTGCCGTGAACTGGTGTTAGCAGATGACAAATTGAGACATACTCCAGGGTGATTAACATGCTCTGATTCATTTATACTAGGAGATATTTCTGGCCAGGAAATTCTTGCACTGATTTTGTCATTTGTGTGTATTGACATTATTATTTTGTGGTTTATTTCACTCGTGATATTCATGAAATACACCCTATACTGTTTCACTGTTCGGATGATAACTCCAGACATTGCATATATCAAACCTATGGCTTATAACTGCGCCGGGGTTCTAGACGAATACCAACTATGAGACAAGAAATTTTGAATCTTTATCCTGATTCCATTACATATGGGACGTCATAATTTCCGTTGCAAGCACCACACTTTTCTCTTGGTAATGGTCTCGCGGTCTCATTTCCAGTCGTGCATGAATAGAATATCGTCTACACTAATTGAAAATGTTATGCTTGTGTTTACTTCTTCAACCATACGTGTTGTCTGAGCAATTTCACACATAAAGGGAAACGGATACTTTTACTTCACGATTCTACGTCCTTCCAGTTCCGACGTAAAGCTACATATTCCCAGCTCCAATTGATAGGATGTTGTATGAAGAAACTATCTGGAAAAAGAAATGTGCATCCGAGAATTGTCTGCCAAGGTTTCACTACGAATATCACATGATTTTGAAAATGATATTGTAAACCTAATGTGAAACCTTCTTACAATACAAACGAAGCCAAACCAAATATTTTATCCGAAGAAACGCTGGGGGAACAAAGTGTGTAAAAATAGTTGTTCCTATTGTACACCAGATTAAATTAGTGTACAACAGCCCAACTAAAACCATTTAAAATGCACATTTCGATAGAGATGTGAATTAAAACCAAATGAGGGCGCCACCAGCTGGTTCCCTCCAGCAGGTTAGCGTCATCAAAAATCGTGTGGGGGCGCCACTGGCCGGTCTCGCACCTGACCTTTCTGTAACGTAACAGCCAATTGACATTCCCAGCTTACTAGCAGCACACAGCGTTTTAACTTGTCTTTTACTTACACGGTTTTTGTGCTATATGTGGCTTTTGAGAACGCTGTTATTGGACTGCTTTGGTGTGCTGTTCTGGGATACCCTGTGAATGTGGGTTTCGAGCAGAAAGACTATCAACACATTACAACATTCAACAAACATTACGACTGTTTACAAGCCTGTGACAGCGTGTGTGTGTCAGACGTTTCAAGATGGCCGGTGAGAACGAAAGCCCGACCGCCGGGGCCAGTGACTCAGCTGCCCCGACAACTTTCCAGCAGTGGCTTCAGGCAAGTGAACTGGATGAAGATGTCCAAAACGTTTTGAGAGACAATGGCTTCAAAACTGTGAAAGCGTGTAGGCGACTGAGCCCAAGCCTGATCACTAAACACTTTGGTAAAATATTGCCACTTGGTCAGGTGCTGCTCCTTGAAACAGCTGTCGAGGCCCTGCAGAAGGAGGACATATCTGTGCCTGCAGCATTGCCAGTGGTGACGCCTGCTACTCATCCGCTATCTGCACCGGAGGTTGCCACCGCTGCCGTGACGTCCGCCATTGCATCAACGTCGTCATCCTCGGATACTCAGCAGAGTGTCCCCCTACCATCAACTAGTGACTGCGGCAAGGCCCTTGACTACGGGACCCTGCTGGCACAGCTCCTGCCCACAACGCAACACCGTACAGCTTTGGGGGAACAGGGTGCACCAACAGACAACCACATCACCAGGGACTCTGTTGCTGGTAAGGCAGGACTGTTCGACCCGTTTCAATTTTACTCCCTGGACTGTGTGAATACCAAAGACAATAAAGCTAGGGATGTCAGAGACTTTATTATGTTCAGCAACAGACATAAAGATGCAAACCCACAGACTGCAATAAGCGTTGGAGATGTACAGCTGTCTCTAGCCGTTGGGGATAAAAAGCCGCCACTGCATAAAGTGTCCCTTGCCCAGTACATGGAGGCTAACAGCCGAATCCTCAGAGACATGATCCTCAAAGACCGCCTCCCCATGTCCGGTGTCCTTGAGTACCTGGGCTATGTGACAAAAATAGCCTGCATGGCGCAGACTTACCCGTGGGCCTCAGTGTTACGCTACGACACTGAGTACAGACGACAACAGGCTGCACTGGAGTTCCAATGGGGCTCCGAGAGTCCTTTTCTGATGAACTTGCTCCTGGGCCAGGAGCCACAGCACAGGGTCAGGGGACCTGACACTGAAGTGTGCAGTCAGCGTAGCACATCCTCACGCAATCGGTATGATCCGTCCACGGGTAAAGTGGTGTGTGAAAAGTTCAACGGTCGTAACGGATGTAATTATAGGAACTGTAAGTTTTCACATGTGTGTCTGACCTGCTTTGCATCGTCGCATGGCGAGTTCACTCATCGCACTCGTAGTTACCACGGCCATACACAGAATACTCAGCAGGTTAGCACACCGGCAGAAAATGTGAGCAGTCAGACACAGGAGCAAAAAAAGGGACAGAATCGGGGGTGGTGAGTTCACCACTCACCGATCAGTTACCAGTGTGGGAGCAGGAATTGCAGAATGACTGGGATAGGGATTTCATTCTGAATGGACTGTCCAGGGGTTTTATGCTTACTGATGAACCTGTAGCTAGTGACATTCCACAGGTTGTGGTGGAGAACACACGCTCCGCGACAGACTACGCTGTCTGCCAGAAAGTTACCCAACAGATACGCTCTGAAATTGACCATGGCCATTATGTAGTTCCAGCGGAACAACCACAGATTGTGAGCGCCATCGCTGCAGTCCCCAAGTCAGACGGGGGCATCCGTGTGGTCCATGACTTAAGTCGGCCGGAGATAGGGGGCCTGAACAGCTATGCATCAAAGGAGCCATTCCATAGTGAGTCTGTGGGGGATGCCCTGCGGCTTGTTCAGCCTGGTTGGTACATGGCCAAAATTGACTTGAAGTGGGCCTACAGGGCGGTCCCCATCCACCCGTCTCAGTACCCTCTCACAGGGCTGCAGTGGGAGCTGGAAGATGGAGTTCCCACCTTCCTCATGGACACTCGCCTACCCTTTGGGGCACGGAAAAGCCCTAGCGTGTTCCATAGGATTACGCAGGCAGTCAAGCGAATGATGGTGAGGAGAGGACACAGTTCCATTGTGGTGTTCTTAGATGACTTTTTCGTTGCAGGCCCTAGTTTCTCAGACTGTTTGGACACGTACACTACCCTTATCAAGCTCCTCAGGATGCTGGGGTTCTGGATAAGTTGGGATAAGGCCTGTGACCCAGCTACCAAGGTGACCTTCCTAGGTGTTTCCATTGACACTGTTGCTGGTACTATATCATTGGAACATGCTAAGATACAGATGCTGTGTGACAGAGTGAAGCAGTTTCTGCAGCAGAAACGGGCCTCCAAACGTCGCCTTGAGTCTTTGGCGGGTAAGCTGGCATGGGCCGCACATGTAATCCCATGGGGGAAAACACACCTCAGACCTCTGTTTGATATTATTGCATCACTAAAGGCCCCTTCACACAAGGCGTTACTGCATCCTCTTGAGGACTCTCTTCAATGGTGGCTTAAATGGCTTTGCATCGGGAATAATACCAAGCTTATCTGGGACTGGCGTCCACATATGCATGCTTTTACAGATTCCAGCACGCGCGCTGGCGGAGGCTTCTGTCCAGAGAATGGCGACTGGTTCTACACTGACTGGAGGGCTGACAGCACCTGGCTTGTTAGCGAGCACATCAATACCAAAGAATTGGCAGCTGTCTACATCGCAGCCAAGCGCTGGGCCCACGTATGGTCTGGCCATCAGGTGACAGTGTACACGGACAGTGAGGTAGCGGAGGCCATGGTCAATAAGGGCTCCACCCGTAATAGTGTGTGCTTGTACCTGTTGAAAAAACTGTCTATGCTTGCCTTACAATATGACTTTGCCATAACTGCTGTACATATTCCTGGGTCTGACAATGTAATAGCCGATGCAGTATCTCGTTTGTATGAAACTGGCCAGTATGAACGCTTTGTCAAAGCTGTGTCTGAATTGTATGGTGTCCCATGTGTCATGGGTGGGGACTTAGCATGTCATATGTCGCCTATTGCTTATTTGTCCATCTTGTCACAGATCCCGCCCTGAATGCAGCTGCAGAGCTTCGTAGACAGCTGGACCGCGAAGTGGAGTTCTACAGGTCTCAGTGCTTCGGGGAGGGCACTAAGCGGGTCTACAGGACTCACATGAAGAAGTATGTCGAGTTCTGTCAGGCTACAGGATGTAATCCAGTCCCGGCCTCGTCAGACAGCATATGCCGCTATGCTGCTTTTCTCGCTCGGTCACGCGCCTTTGCAACAGTACAACAGTATTTAAATATCGCCAGGATCATCCACCTGGAGTTTGGTGTGGCAAACCCACTAAACTCGTGGCAAGTACATTCTGTACTTACTGGGATTAAACGGGATAAAGGCCATACAGTTAAGCAAAAAGAACCTATTACTATTAGTCATCTTCGAAGCCTGTACAGACATTTTGATTTATCTGTTATCCAAGACCTTCAGACCTGGGCGGCAACTCTCATTGCATTTTTTGGGCTGTTGCGTGTTAGTAACATCACATCCCCGGACAGCAAACAGGCGCGTGATGTCTCCGCGCTCCGGCAGGATGTTTCCTTTGCTGCCGAGGGGGCTATTCTCTCTATCAACGGATCTAAAACAATCCAGTTTAAGTCCAAATCCCACCAGGTTGTGTTGCCGTATATACCTGACAGTTACTTGTGCCCCACCTGCACACTGACCCAGTTCCTTGGACGGACGATCAGCACGCCTAAGGATGCCCCGCTCCTCAGCCTCATGGACAGCTCCGGGACTGTAATCAAGCTCAAACAGTCTCAGTTTCGGAGGGCCTTGACAGCAAAGCTAAAATCCATCGGTCTCAACTCAAATTGGAACACACATAGCCTGAGACGTGGTGGGGCCACGTGGCTCATATCGCAAGGGGTATCTCTTGCTATGGTGAAATCCATTGGCGACTGGTCCAGTGATGCAGTGTTTGCCTATCTACAGCCGACTGTCAGTACCCGAGCCAAGGTCATGAAGGCAGCAGTTATAAATATTTGATTTAAATACCTGTTCATCTCACATGTCGTCATGGTTATATCAACCCTATTGTGTCTACTACTACATGTACCACTATAGTATATGGGTTGGGAGTGGAAACTGTCTTTTATCGGTGTCAACAATTTACATTTATATCTATGCCAAATATGTTTTTCACTGTTATGTAGTTTTAGTATGTATGTAAATAAATATGTCTAGCCCGAGTTTGGTTTTAAATGCACATTTCGATAGAGATGTGAATTAAAACCAAATGAGGGCGCCACCAGCTGGTTCCCTCCAGCAGGTTAGCGTCATCAAAAATCGTGTGGGGGCGCCACTGGCCGGTCTCGCACCTGACCTTTCTGTAACGTAACAGCCAATTGACATTCCCAGCTTACTAGCAGCACACAGCGTTTTAACTTGTCTTTTACCCTCCCACCTCCCTTGTCACAAAGTAAACAGTGTGGTGTCACAGTACTATCTGTGTCAGTATGGGAGTGGAAACGTGGAAACTGTCTTTTATCGGTGTCAACAATTTACATTTATATCTATGCCAAATATGTTTTTCACTGTTATGTAGTTTTAGTATGTATGTAAATAAATATGTCTAGCCCGAGTTTGGTTTTAAAATCAAGGCCAACCTCAACCCCTCCCCCCTCCCCGCCCATACACGCACAAAATATATGTACAGTATGACGAGTAAAAAAAATCACCCAATCACGAGCCAACCCAATAGGCTACTGAGTCAATTGTATCTTAAGACAAATTTAACGTCCACCAGCAGTGACCCTGGCTCATTTGTAGAAATGCATGTATCAGCTCATAATCACGAATATCGCAAGATTCGGATGATGATAAAAGTATTGAGAATTCCAAAAGATTAATAATAGATGTCATCGCCAATAACGAAGTGACTGTAATTGCGATGGAGTACATTCACGTTCGTAATCGTGGTGATTGGGTGATCAAGAATTATAAATGCCGAAGTTCTCCTTCTTGGTACTCAGGATCTGCCTGAATGTGTAGTTGTAAACATGATATGTGGAAGTAATTGAAAGTCCTTATATCTTTTCAGACCGATGATCGCTGCTTTGTCGTTGGCAAAGAAATTCAGTTGCCCAGCACATTTCATTCAGGTGTAAACCTGCCAGAAATCGAAGGCAACAATGCCTCATCAACTACAATGTGGGGTTGTTAATGTGGAAATCCCATTTTGTGCAAGTTTCGTTCAGATGACCTCGGTTTATGGGTCAAGAATATTATCATTCTCCACAGTGTGGGGAAGTTAATTTAAGGGCATCGGGTGTTTTCCTTTTGCTACACACTGTACTGTCAATTACGGGGGCACCACAAGCTCTGACTCCGGAACCAACTACAACAGATCTGAATCGTGACTCACCTGTTGGTCTTTGACAGGTGCCCTTGAATTTTGCACAGCTAATCTTCCGTGATTTTTGCTTGATTTTACTGCAGTCTGTGCCTCTTTTCCGGCATCTCCCGTGATCACGGGTATTGTTGCCGTCAAAAATGTGCATTATTAGTGGACTCGGAAGGAAAACAGGGTGCAGACATTTGGCTGGCTGCATTTCGCGAGGTCACTGATGACTAGGACTGAACACTTATTCAAGAGAAATATATGAGAAAGAGGAATCCAAAGTTGCAAACAGGAATAGTTTTCAACTGAAAGTACACACACGTACATGATGTGCCATGTGTATATGTATACTCAGGCTAAATGTGGATTTTAATAAAGTTGCAAGCAGGAAAAGTTTTCAACTGAAAATGCACACAAATACTGATGTGCAATGTGTATACTGTAATTCATGCCATGCCGTTGACATTGTAAATTCTGGTAAATCTGAATCTGTTAAATATATATTCCTTGATTTGTGTTTTTCTATAAATGTAAATGAAGTGTAGGGAACCGAAAACACGGACTTTTTTTGTGGATTGGCAGAAATCGGGACCAACACCAACAGTCGTACATGTACAATAGTCCGTCTGACCTAATATCTGAGACTTTCAGTAGAAAGATTCAGTATATGATCTAGTCAATAGAAAGCCTATATTTCCGCCTTGTATTTGTGCTTGTCACATGAAAGTAGAAATGGATACTTACAAACAGACAAATTCATATTCCAAGACCGCATCCATGGACGAATTATACAAACTCATGACTCGGATCCAATATTCCTTTTTTCAAGGAACAGACAGGCTGATTGGTTGAGGCGACCGCGCTGTCCGATATACAATTGCAATATACCATTTCAGGATCCAACATACATAATTTGGGAGTGGCACGTGGTACAAACGAACCAATCAGAGAAGATGATTCGTGCCAAATTAATAATATACATATATGCAGATCAAAGCTATACTATGGGCGAGGTTTTACATGACATTACAGTGTACATGGTTTCATGCTAAAGTGCTAATAAGTGTGAGCAACATATCGATCAACCTATTACCGCCGACACAACCAGATTTTGCTTATGCCAATAACAAGTCAAAACGACATTATTTTATGATACAAACAAAGCCTAACTAAACATTTACAACCAAAGCCACACTGGCGTCATCAGGACCAGTTAGTGTGTAAAACACAGGTGTTTGTATTGTACATTTGGAGGAATAAATATACAACTGCCCAACACCTAACGAAAACAATTTAGAAATCCGAAACAAACCCCATACAATAGGTGTATGATAAGTATTATATTGCTGGAATACGCGAGTATTTTATTGGCTAGGCTTTCCAAGTTGTGGCTATTGGTCGAAGGCTGCAGTAGATAGGCTAATATCAGATGTTATTACGACGAATGAAAATAGAAATATTTTTGTCACTACTTGTTATCCTATCCGAAGTGTGCTGTGTGCCCGGGCACGTATTTCAAGAGGCTCGCATTGACCGACATGACATGTGTATTTATATTTTTATCACGGTAATAGCAAGGGCATCACATATGAAGGGTATCTTCCTTCAAACGGTTGCGCCGCGGACGAATCTGCGTTTTATTCTGGATGATAGCAACGTGTAAATACTTTGAAACGTGACTCTGTCCGTCGGAGATGATGACGCACATGTCACTTGTCTAACATGCTACACGCGAGAAAGATGGGGTAAAACTCGTGCCTTTGACAGTTTTACACGAATTGTATCGAGTTACCATACGCGGTTGCATTTCAAAACTTCCGTTTTGAATAATTCAAGATAATGACAAAATCTTTGATTGTTTGAATTTCAAAGCAGAACCGTCGTTTGAAGCTACACGTAGACAGCGACAAACACATTCAGTTTACTTTTAACAGCTTATTTTCAGCCATTACATGACATAACTCAGCATGGAAGAACGCCGATCTTTCCTAACGCTTGATGATATGTGCATTCATTAATTTCAGAGCAAGTCGTTGAAACAATGTCCAATCAAGATTATTGAGAGACAAACGAATACTTGTCTGCACTGGGATGCAAGGTCACCCGAGATTATGACGAGATGATTTTGTATGATACTTGATTTGGCGATTTTTGTGGATTTGTAGTAACATGAATGAAACGTGGGAGTCAAATCACATTACACACACGCTATCGAACTATGCACTCTTACCAAAGTTTGCCAGTCTTAACAGATAACAGAAAATAACCATCGAACGTCTCGATAAAAAGGAGCGATTGATAATCCAGGGTCTTATCAGTAACACACAGAGTGAAATACGAATGCTTAAGGTGGTGGGGGAGGTGTGTACGTTTGAGTGCATACCTTCACGACAGTTGTCTTAATTAAAGGGTCACCTACTATCGCCCGTGGCTTGACACCGCCCAACGCCGGATAGAACATGTCATGAAATTGAACCCTTAACCGGATAAATTTTATGTAAAATTGCCTTGAACCAAAATTGCCTTGAGGATTTTATATGTTTTTTTTCTGGAGTGTTGTCGTCAGGATGTTTAGCACGAGGATGCTGAAGCTGCTTCTATTGTGTACGGGTCTGACCCTGGTTTTGCTAGAGGGCGCCACGAGCGAGGGTAGGTTTAAATGATCTGACAGTAGCATTCACGTAAACAGTATACTTTATAATCGTCGTGTTCATCGTAGAACCACACGCTAATGGTGTAACATGTACAATATATCTTGTCATGAAACCTTCCCTTGTATCATTGCATGTGGGGATCCATTTGATGGAAGTTCAATGAAAGTTCGATTCTTTGCGAATCAATGCTAACGTTTCCTATTCCCCAAAGGTATTCTATTGAATAGAGTCTGCACAGTAAGAGTAATGGTTCACATTTTAATTTGGACATGAGTAATGGTTTCGTGTCATGAGGCCACCTCGAATATGATATCATTCATTCAGAAGCTGAGAGGTATTAAGCGACTTACAATTATGATACTTCCTGTGCCTTGGATGCCCTGTATCAGGGGTTTCACTAGGAAACTCTCATAGGGTTTGCTCTTCAGAATTTGGCCCTGGTCGACTCAGACGCCATTTCCGCTTCCTGTTCCATGAAGAAAAGAAACAAATTTCCGGTCGCCAAAGAACCACTGGATTTTCCGCAGTTTATTTTGCCCTTTTTTCACCCGACGAAAAGTAGCGGTCTCCTCGCCGTCTTTTCCCATGAGAGTGTTTAGATTAGCACTGGTAATTGATCAACGTTGAGACGCGCTTTAACAAATTGCGCCAGTGAAGTGTTAATATTTGCAGCTAAGTTCACAGCCATCGGACAAATCTATCCATCACCGGCCTACTGAGGCACATAATCGCATAATTGGATCACTAATTGGTTCGTATTAATTAGAGAGGAGTTCTCTATTTCGTATGGATGTTTGATCGAGTGTTCTTGAATCGGCGTGAAATGAACACGTACCGTGCAATTGCTCGTAAAAAGGAATAGACTTCCTCCACAAAATTGCGTTGCCAGAAACAAATCAAATTACCGTGAAGGCTATCGATACTGACGATAGACCGCATATTGCTGCATTAGAAAACTGTGTGTTAATAATTGCTAGTATAATTATTGATACAGAATGCCAACCTCAGACAAGCTATTAACACCTCAACGGCACAAGGTTGGGTAAAAATGTCATTATCCATAAACATTGTATCTCTTTCATCTTCCGACTATTACCTTTGTTGCAGAGGAGGCTGGAGAAGCACCGGCTGAGGCAGTAGATGCACCTGCTGAGGAAGCCCCTGTGGAAGACGCACCTGCAGAAGAAACACCCGCAGAAGAACCGCCATCTGAAGAAGCTCCAGAAGAAACACCGGAGGAAACTCCCGAGGAACCTCCAGAAGGAACACCAGAGGAAACTCCCGAGGAAGTTCCAGAAGAAACTATAGAGGAAATTCCAGTGGAAATTCCTGAAGAGACCGAGGAGTCATCATCGTCATCTGAGGAGGAGGAGCCAGAGCCAGTACCCGAGCAGCCGGAGGAGGTGGTGATACACGAGGAGAAGGAAGTACCTGCTTGGAGCTCGGATGGGAAACTCAGTGAGAAAAAGTCAACCAAGTCAACCAATCAGATCGTAGTGTCAAATCTTATACCCTGTCTTATATATTATATGCACTGTCTCCAATACAGGATTAACACAAACGTTCGGAATCTTATCACAGTTCTAAATTTTCTTCACCATTAAATGTTTTCTGTAACGATTTGATTCCTTTTCCAGATCCAGAACAATGGGGCGAAATCTTCAACACGTGTCGATCAGCCATGCCCGATCAATCGCCAATCGATATCGAATCGTCAAACACCATCTTTGTGCACGATCTCCACCCAATCAAGTTCGCGGAAACAATTTACCACACACACAAGAACACGCTCATCAAAAATACAGGAAACACAGGTATGCAAATATCACATGATATTCTCAGATGTTCTCAAATTTTTCAGTTTTTCAAATTTTTCAAGATGTAGATTCTGCCTAGTGCACAACTTTATATTCAGACCTCAACAAATCAACGTGCAATATCGATCTGTTACGTTTCGGGTACAACACTATATGCATGTACATTTATATTAGAACATTTTGATTCAAACAACGATTTATTTTTGATTTGCCGGCAGTGGCGGTGTTTGTCCCACACGAGGCGCGCCTAGAGACGGGCCCCGCCGTCGCCCATGGTTACCACGTGGCTGGGATGAGATTCACGTGGTCAGAGGACAACTCCCGTGGCTCGGAGCACGCTTTGGACGGCAAACACTACCCTCTAGAGGTCAGGCAAACATCAACCTGCGACACCCAGCCCGCCCCTCCCCCCCCCCCCCCCCCCCTCATGATCTCCGATTTAACTGAATGCACTTGTAATGGAAAACACTCCTTTCTTTTCTTTACCCGGTATTTTCTGGGTGTTGTCCCACATCTTGCACAGCGACTTATGTAATATTATCCGAGACACCGTTACTATATATCTACGTATATACCCTTATCCAGAATATCCCACAATATGTTAAATCAAAAATTAATCGACGAGCCAAATTCGCATCCCTCGATGACAAATTCCGTCTCAACATAGCTTGCATAGTTTCCTCTTCTCAATGAGGAATGTTTACACCATTTGACCCCCCAAAAAGCTGTACCACCCAAATGACCATGTCGGAGTACGTATACAATACATGCTTCAGTATATCATTCACATGTATGTTTCCATACTGAATTTCCGGAAGTTGGACTATTCTGATAGTAAAGTTCCAGCATCGCTAGATTCCATTCGTTGTTTAAATTGTCAATCAAAGGCAACTTATATGAAGATTGATATATATGGGACCAGAACGGCAACGTGTTTGTTCCAAAGTCAATATGAAGCTTTCAGTAGAGTCATGTATCGGGGGATTTTTCACATGGAAGCCTTTCTGATCGATGAGATTGTGGGGTCTTTGGTAACCTTATAATTCATGTCAAATTCGCTTAACTGAATTTCAACATCAATTATCCAATTACCAAGACATCCATCATTCCTCCATAACCACTAATCCTCCCATGTACCGTCCTGGAGCTACAATGAAAAGCCATTACCTGAAAGAGGAATAATGGACAGATAAGCATCTTATATACTTTATTCGTGTCGAGGATTTGTTTGTTTTTTTACATTGGGAGAAAAGTACTCCAGACATCGAGAATAAACCAGCGGCCAAAAATAAATATTGACATAAAATATTTTTGACACTATAAAAATTCTTGTATGGTGTATCGTGCACTTTTAATGTCAAGTGGATGTTCATCGAACTGCGAATCCAGATCAACATAGGCAGCTGAGCATTGTATAACTATAACTACAATCTGTTTGACATTTCTCATGTTCTGAATTATCTATCAGATGCAAGTGATCACGTATGACCCGACCCGATACGCTACGGTCGAGGAGGCTGTTCTCGCTCAGGATGGTCTGGTCATGTACAGTGTGCTGTACCAGGTGAGGTGGCCCAGAGGAATATTTTGTCATCTTGCTGATTGTTTTATGTTCGTGGTAGTGGGTGTAATCTATGCTCTCGAGATGTGTTTGTTCCACCAAAAGATTCGAACTGCTGTAAATCGTCAGATTCACTGTTCGAATTCACTGATTGTACTTGACAATGCACTAAATATTGCTCAACTTCGGTTCTAGATACTGGTGATATTTACGACATTGAGTTGCCCATGTATTGTTATCCTACATGTACTAGTATACTTGTAAAGTCATATAGACGTCGCCAATGTTGACGTACGATTTTATTCTCAAAACTTCAATTTCATATGATGTCAGGTGTCCGAACAGAACAATGCTGTCCTTGGTCCGATTGTCGGGAATCTCAAACACATCAAGGCGGCAGGTAACTTTCTTTCCAGATATCTACGCCTGAAAAGATGATTTGGCTATGTAGATAGGACTGCTGGTATAGACAGTTCAAAAAGTAAACAATGAAATTGAATACTAAAAAAGAAATTGTTTTGTTTATCGATCTCATATCAATATTCCTAGTGTTTCAAGAAACTGCTCATCATTTCAGGGATATAACTTGATTGTGAACTGCGAAGCTACTTTGAAATAATACATGCTGACTTTCGGTTGTGTTCAGTCCTAGAAAAAAACACATTATGTCTGCTATCTTTATTTCAAGGTCGTTGCCGGCTACCGATTTCGGTCGAACATCGCATGCTCCCTGATGAATTAACCTCAAACTAGATTCCGTTTGTTGCGTGAAAGACAAATGTGTCATGACATAAAGAGCAACGTTACTTGGCAATCACTCCCAGACATATTATCGTGAGGGTGGAGAGGAGGGGGGTCTTTAGCACGCGTATAGTCCTAGTCGAGGTCACGGCAAACAATTTCAGACAATTGTCTGCAAAAATTGGTTTTTGAATCATGATATCACTCAGTAAACAGGTAGAACAGATGCTTAGCTCTGGAAAGCTATATGTAGGCCCATCATTCAAGCTCTTCAAATATCTCTTCCATATCAACTACTGCGTGAATATTATTGGAACACATAAATCTGGTCACCCAGTTACTAATCTGTCTCGAAACCGATTCCGCAGTAAACATTACAAATTTTCAAGCATGCTTACATGTACAACAAGAAATATGTCAAATCAAGGCAGCTAAATTAACCCATTCAAACTATGCGGAAAAGCCAATGTTATCTAAAATATACACTACAGATACTGTGCTAGAACCCACAATAATGAATAAAATATGTGCATTTCCAAAACTAGATATGTGAATAAATTCTAGTTCATGTAGAGTGCCGAAGTTTGATGTCATTTTTGGTTCTAGTCTACAGCCTTTGTTTCAAGTGAGCAGGACCATTGAATTTGGGTTGTTTCGAAAGAGGGCGGATTAAATCTTTTGTTGTTCAAATACTCTCTACAAAGTGACAACATTGGATAGTGTGGAAAATGATGAGAATATGTCACAGAGTGGTAACCAGACATGACCTCTGTTGATGTTGATGATTTGTGTCCTATTGTGCATGAATGAACCTTATCTAGAAAATAAACAAATTCTACTCACGCCATTCCGGTAAATGAGCTCCACCGTGTCCTACAGATGGGATATTATAGTAATTGAACTGACCATTCAACTCAATGTTAAATGGTTTTACTTTGGTGATCCATAGCACCTCTGTAAAAAAAAAATCCCAGCCTAACCACTATGCTAATTTTATCAATTGACGTATTGGACATCGCGTGATAAGCATGGGTATATTTGACGACACATGAGATTGTTTGCTATTCTGCCTTAAATGGACCCGGGTGAAAATTCCGAAATTATGGGTGCTGATGGCCACGCAAAACCCCTCTGCCTCCCCAGCTCCTGAGAAGAACAATAACAAGATACTGCCTTGAAAACCGGGCCATTATTTCCCAGCAGTGTATTCTTTCAGATAAATATACACTCGTCCAGAAATCTGACATAAAAAATATACGAGGTGATGTTTCACAATAGTATCCCTTTAAAGCAACTGCGTTCGAAAACAGGCAATATTTTTTGATAACTATATTTCATATTAAACATGTGGAATCAACTCAAGGAGCCGTACTCATATCAAATGTTACGTCTGCAACCCAGTCCTTTGCGAAATCTTGCTCATTTGAACAGGCGATACACACGTAAATACAAGAACTGTATCCATCACACGCAAATGTAAACAAACCATAACAGTGAAAGATGGACTAACAATTCCACACGCACCACCGTATATCACTGATTAGTTTCTCATACAGTGCCATCCATTAAGTTGGAGCCACTATAGTCAGGTCTTGATAACCACAATTTGGTATTGCAGTCACACGATTATGAGTGTAAATTCTCAATAAACCCAGTGACAGAACTTACAGGCTACATTCGGGTTACAATAAGAGTGATAGCCGTAACGATTTGACTGGATCTTCCACTTGTTCTGGATCATATATCACACAATCTTGGGGGAACATACGTTCGTTCAATCCTTTTCTTTGGGAATATACATATTTTCTAAACATTTACTGCTCAGAATCTCTCAAGGTGGATGAGGATATTGAATGAAAAACATTCATGAAACGAATTCCTAGATCCAGATGCGCAAATCCGGATCACCTGTATGATCATATGACACTTCAGAATTTATATTATGTAATTAATTGGTAGAAAATAAGAAACATTTATATCATACATCAATATCCCATTGGCTGCGCAACGGTTTGAAATGTGTCACTACTCTTTGGTGGATCCGAATTAATGGATGGCACTTATATGCACTATATATAGAATACAAACTGCAAAATGTACTCGATGTGGACATTTGAGGGCACTTTAAGGCATTTGTTTACATTCGGGTTTGATGGATACGCTTTGTTTGCTTATATACAAAAATAGCATAAAATGTATGTTGAAACGGACGAAAAGACAATTTGGACGGACTGTAATGGTCAAAATCAATATGTACATGTTTTGTTGTCTTGTATTAGATGAATTTCAATAGAATTTAGTTTTAAAAACAATATTGATACATTCGAAGGCAGTTGCTTTAAATTGTGATATGTCTCGACAGTTTCCCTTTGAATTGTGATGTTTCACAACAGTTTCCCTTTAAATTGCCTAAGTGAGGTGGACGCTCGCTGATTGCCTAAACGGGTTACCGTATTGTGTCCTTATGTTTCCCACAGGATCAGAGAAATATGTCCGCCACTTTAGTGTGAGTTCGATGATGCCAAAGGACAACAGGAAGTATTTCAATTATGATGGATCCATGACCGTACCTCCTTGTACAAGCGCGACCTGGAACGTCTTCAGCCAGATACAACCCATATCTGCAGAACAGGTGATGAGCATAGCAACGAATTATGAGCTTGGTACACTGAACAAACGTGCGTTTTCATGTACTGGCACACAATAATGATTATATGAATATAAATTGAACCATTATCAAAATAGTTGTTGTTTTTGTTCTGTCCCAGCTGATGGAGTTCAGGCAGTTACAAGGTAGAGCATCAGAGAACGAGGAGGCTGAGTCCATTACTCACAATGCCCGTGAGCTTCAACCGGTTGGAGACCGTGTTGTCTACCGTAGTTTCTTATATAGACACGAGATAGGTCATGTGGAGGAGGTGATGGCAGACTCACTAGGTGGCGCCTCAATTCCAACTACCAGTGCTGCCATTCTACTCAGCCTCATCTTAGCTCTCCTGCTTTAAATGATTTTCAATGTTCTGTGTTTATTTTGTATAAGCGTGTAAACCTCATATGTCTATATGATCGCTATACATGTACTAATATTCGGACCTGAAAGGATCATTGATATCACACATTTTGTACAACAATGAAAGTATTTCCCCCAAAAAATGTCCTTTATAGAATCGTGTCTTGTAATTGTGCATTGTTAGTTTTAGAAATAATTTAATAAATCAAGTGTGTCGTTATCCAATATTCCATCTATCACTGTACTTCACACAACATTGCAACCTCTAATTTAGCATTAGCAATTGCAGTACGGAGTTCCTTGGTTAACCACTGCAGGGATGAATACCAATATACTATCTGGAGTACAGTTTGTGTAAGGTGCGCAGTGTGAGACGTCACAGGTACCTATGATGTACTGTAAAATTAAATGACACCCCATGACATGTACAGGTGTCCGTCTCCTTGTCCACTTAACACCGACCAAACACTTGGGGCACTTACATCAATACCTCTTGGGAGTAACTTGATGTAATGGACCCCAGAGAAAGACGTGAGATTCCTCTGTCGTGTTTAATTGTCTGGTCCACTGCGAGCACTTGTGTCGGCGTGAGATCGGCAGTAAAAAATGGAATTAGACTTGGTTGTGGGACGGAGAGAGTGCAGAGTAGCGCAGGTGCCAACCGTTTAATCAGAATCTATGTTGATTTGATTTAGGTGCGTTTTCAAGAGGCGTGGGGGAAATTCCCACCGGCGCCCAAGTGACATGTGATAAATTATTTCCCCTCGAGTAACACAAATCAGAGTAATGTTTTCAACATGTGAACATGAACTGACTGACCTGTGAAGTTAAGTGAGACTAGATCTCTATGTGTAGCATGAACGAACGAAGGGGACGTATTGTCCATACACTAAGTTTCAATAGTCCTCTAGTATAAACTGATAGTTGAAATGTATGACGGAATGTATTATAAAATGTGAAAACCAAAATATTATCGTAATAATCAAAACATGCATTTATCACTGGATTGCAATCATTTATATCATTTATACCTTGTTGTGCAGACAACAAGGTATTAACGTGTTCTTTAAACAGCTGGTTTCGCATCAGGGCGGTTCACATTTGGCTGTTTTCCTCGGACTGTCCACGAGTCTCGTGCACTTTTGCGTCAGAAAGAAGGTGGTGAAGCTTGTGGGACTCATCTCGGATTGAGTGGAACATGGCTTTCCACATAGGTATCCTTGTGTCTATTTTCCAGGCTTGGGAGGTTTGCCACTACTAGTGCCTCGTCATATGTGAGGTTAGTGAATATAACTCGAGGAGATCGTCTCTGAATGCTTTCCAGCATGTGGGACTTTTCTCCATTGATGCCTCGATGCCAGTTGACAGGCATACTCTAGAGGTGGCCGAATGATAGACACGGGGTCCTCAGGGGGTACCTACCGATGCTCGCTTAGTGCACAAAGAAGCAAATCCCGGATTATGCTTTGTTGCGCATTGCTTTGACTTCTATGCGCAACTTCAGGTCAGAGCTTATATGGATTCCAAGGAGTTTTGATGTATCAAATCTTTCAATAGTTTAACCATCCAAGATAATGGGAGCGGGATTTGTTGTAGAGTATCTCCCGAGAGAGGTGAGCATTTCTGCGGTTTCTTTGTGTTGAACACCATATTGTTACCATTGAGTTGGCCTCCTCTTTCTGGTGTCCAGGCTCGTTGGGATGTTTCGTCTGTTCGCTCAGTATCTTGTACACTGTCATGTTGTCAACATATTTCACGGTTGGTATATTGAGCTCAAGGTCGTTGATCATAGGGATTGAGAGCAATGGGCCTAGTTTGTGGGATGTCTCCGGGTATGTGTAGTGTTGGCAATTTGTATCCGTTGCTTATGATTCAACAGGAAAATCATGAACCTAGCGGAGTAGTACTGTTGGAACATCCAAGTTGCAAAGTTTTGCCAAAATATTGTTATGGTTGATCAGGGTCAAATGCTATTCGGAAGTCAAGAAGCAAGATACGAAAAATCGTTTCCGGTCGTCAAGGTGACACTGGCCTTGGTCCAAGCATTAAACAAGTTGATCGAAACCAATACCGTGGATTATTGTCATCTCCCAGGGCCACTTGAATGTGTGACTCGAATTCCTTGGTAAGAATTGCTGTCAGGAATACTGAACAAGATATATATCTATCATGTATTGTTGTTATGTCGAGGGCATCGTCATGGTCGCCAAATGTCATGACATTGCTAAATTTCCCTCGCAGGTGTAAACTTCATTATCTATGTAGATTATCTTTAATATCTTATTGAAAAATTAGCCCAAGGTCTAAGAAAGGTTACCAGAAAAATGTACAGTGTCAAGCTGTCAAAGACTTGTTTGTTCTTGACAAACATGACCGTATTGACTTTTCATGGTCATCAAAGGTCAAATTCAAGGTCACCACTCAAATTGTCATATATGACTCCCTATTTGATTGATCCAAATACTAAGCTCTATCTCCATGCATTCTATGAGTAGTACACATTGCTCCTATTATAAAGGAACAAATATTGCGAAAAATCCATTTCTTTTTTCAAAGGCAAATTTGTTTTTCTGCTGGAAATGGCTAAAAACAATTCTTCGTAGTGACTTGATTTCGGACCAAAAAATTTTTTTTCGTCGATCCTTCAGGAAATATAAATGGCCGCCAAGCACAGACCTACGGAGATACTAAGATGACACAAGTACGGAGCCCCTAAGAGGACACATATGTGAGTAAAAAAAAAAATGTTGTCGCGTTCCTTTGTGGAGTCTTCACGTTAGAATGTGAGTGAAAAAAAAGTTTTTCGATATTATAGCAAAACCTTCTCAAAAGTTATGGGCGTAGCAAAATCAAGACTATCGCATTCGAGTACGAAAAGATCGCTTTCGAACGCAAAAGATTGCTTTCGAATGCAAAAAGATTGTGAGGGAATGCAAAAAGATCGGGTTCGATCGCGATTTTTTTTTTAAATATCGGTTGTGTCCCTACGCGAAAACTTCGTGAGCTACGCTTAGTGAGGGAGTGCGAAAAAACACAATCCTAACCTGTCTGTGCAAGTGTTGAAGCCTCAGAGGCCAATTTACACATTTCGCGTGAGACATTTAGCACTCAAGGTCATCCGAGGTCAAGCTCAAAGTCATCATTAGTTGTTCGATATACGACTTCACATATGCTCATTATTCAAATTTGGGCATTATTGGACCCAAAAATGGCTGTTTTGACCTTTTAAGGTCATCGAAGGTCAAGTTCGAGGTCACCACACAAATCGCCATATGACTTACTATTTGAAAGTGCCAATATCTAAGCTTTATCTTCGGGCGTTCTATGAGTACAGTGGTGGCAGCTCCCATCATGAAGGAAAAAAATGCAAATTTTTTTTCAAAGGGTGAAAAAAAATTCCCCTAGAAATGATCCCGAAAAGATACAGTAGTAATGCGATTTGAGCAAACACATTTTTTTTTCGCCAATCCGTCATAAATTCAAAATGGCCGCCACGCAGAGACCAGCGATTCAAGGGCAACAAAACTTATACACGTACAAAGGTGCTTTGTACGTATTATTGTATATAAGAGGAATCAAACGAAAATCTCAATACTGATCAGACAGTTTTTGAGCAAATGGCCGCCAAATTTCAAGATTGAGTGTTTTTCGAAGAAAACGACTGCCTTTTTGAGAAAAAGTAAAAAAAAAAAAGAGTAAAATTAAAAAATTCCTCCTTCTTGAATTATTTTAAGGTATCTTTCTCCAAATTTCAGAAAGACTGAGCCGTAAATTTTAAAATTAGCCCAACGGCTAAGATAGGTTACCGGACAATATATAATACATATTTTGTCCCATGGCCTTGAAAATCAGGTCAAATTTAAAGTCACAAGAGTATTCAGCATATATGATTCCCTATACGTTCACAACTGCTCACTAAGCTGTAAATTCAGTAATAAGACAGATATTAGTCATTATGTTCTGTGACCTTGAAAATGAAATCAAAAGTCAAATTAAAGGTCATCAGAATATTCAGCATATATTATTTGCTGTATGTCCACAACAGAATCCTAAGTTGTACATTTGATAATAAAAAAGATATTAGCAAAGTTGTCCTGTGAGACCTTGGAAATGAGGTCAAGGTCAAATTCAAGATCACGACAATATCCAGCATATATAATTTCCTATCTGTCCACAATTGATTCTCAAGTTGTAAAGTCGATGATAAGCGAGATATTAGTCAATTTGTTCTTTGATCTTGAAAATGAGGTCAAGGTTCAATTCCAGGGCCATCACAATATTCGAACTATATCATTCCCTATATATCCACAATTGATTCCTAAGCTGCAATGTCGATAATGAGTGAGATATTAGCCATTTTGTGCTCTGACCTTGAAAATCAGGTCAAAGGTCAAATTCAAGGTCATCAGAATATTCGGCATACATCATATCCTATACGTCCACAATTTAGTCCCAAGCCGTAAAGCCGATAATAAGTGAAATATTAGCTCTTTTGTTCTTTGACCTCTAAAATGAGGTAAAAGGTCAAATTCAAGGTCATCAGAATATTCGGATTATATCATTTCCTATATGTTCACAATTGATTCCTAAGCTGTAAAGTCGATAATAAGCTAGATATTAGCCATTTTATGCTCTGACCTTGAAAATGAGGTCAAAGGCCAAATTCCAGGTCATGACAATAATCAGCATATATCATTTTCTATGTGTCCATAATTGATTCCTAGTCTCTAATCTCAATATTAAGTGAGATATAAGGCATAATGTGTCCCATTATGAAGCATAGGAAAATTTAACATGGGAAAGTCCCATTCGGTACATGAAAATGGCCGCCACACGCAGACCGGCGATTCAGGGGCAACGAAACTTATACACATCACAGAGGTATATGAGAGCAATGTTTTGAAACAAAAATCTCAAACTCTAAACAGTTTTTGGGAAAATGGCCGTCAAAGTCAGAAATTGGCTGTTTTTCGTCGAAAATGGCCGCCATTTTGGAAATTATTCTTGAATTATTTTTAGGCATTTTTGTGCAAAATTTCAGAGAGATTGACACGTAAACTTCAAAGATAAAGATGTGGACGGACGACGCTGACGACGCCGACGACGACGGACGACGTCATGCCAATAGGTTATCGGATAATCGGACCATAGGTACGGTAACCTAAAAATGAAAATGTGGAGGGACGACGGACGCAACGCGATGGCAACTATAGCTATAGGTTATCGGACCATAGATTCGGTAACCTATTAAATCTAATCCATAAGATTCAATATTAAGTATACTGGTTTATTATTAAGATTTACTTGAATTATATAGTATTAAGTATCCTGAAATTCAGTTGGACTCGTTGAAAACCTGGTACGTCTCGCTTTAAGGCCCCTAGACACACACCCAGCATCACTGATCCAAGCAATGTTGACAGAATGTCGATTCAGGCACCCAAAAGCACTTACTTCTATAAATGTGGTGTTAAAGCTCTGTGTAGTCTGCATCATAACGTGCTATAAAAACGGTTAATGACATTGGCTACTCGCCAGATGGCAATAGCTGACGGAGCATAGAACCGAAAATCGTTGCGCTCTCTGGCGAGTAGAATAAGACGCCAAACACTCCGCCCTGCCATCTGTCGATTGAAAATGCTAATAAAAGATGTCAGCTTGCCAACATGGACGAATGAATTGACCTTACGGCTGACATATCTTGTATAAACTTGATCTACCTGATAGCGCCTCTTATGCAATGTTTTAGAACATGATTCTTTGTGGACCTGGATAGTTTCGAGTCGAATGGTATGGGAATGTAAGTGAGCCCGGGTGATTGATTAATAAAACAGTCTACAATAGATCTACACTCACCTGCTCATTGCACAACAGTCAACACTGCCCACAGTCCCACTTTACTGTGCAAGCGCTGTAGTGGCTGATCGCTGTGCCGAGCCAATAGGCCGGGAAAAGTTTTAATTGTAGTATAATTTTATCGTGCAGTACATTCCAAAAACTGTGTGGTCTGTTGCAGCTACGGTGCAGCGACATCGCTGCAATGTTGGTTGGGCGATTTCTATCGAAAATTTCGAACAAACTGACTATTTATTTCCACACATATTTCGTGAAGTTTTTGTTGACATCTGGCGCCATATTCCATGTTGTTTTGCATGCGCATGTCAAAGGTCAACTAAATATTTGCATACTAGAGAGATCTAGGTTGAGGTCACATTATGTGCTTATATTCATGCGCATGGGCAGATAAATTGACCTTGACCTAGCATGCAAATATTTAGCTGACCACTGACTTGCACATGTGCACAACTGTATATGGCGACCTGAGATATCAGCAAAAACTCGACGAAATGTGTGTTGAAATAAATGGACATTTGCATTATATAGTTTCAAAGAACTCGCCTAACTAAGACTGCAGCGAATGTCGCTGCACGGCAGGGATGGAAATAAGCACTTGCCTAGAGCCCTTGGCAGGTCAGATTTGCTGTCAGGCTACCTTGTTTTCATAGTTAGTAGTCCTTCAGGCAGGGGTGTTTTTAGTGGGTATATTCCAGTAGTATGTCCATATCGAACAAAAATGCAATTTTTTTGTCCTATTACATCACAAATATAAATTAGTGACTTGGGTGTATACGCAGTAAAAACTATAACAATCCATAAGATTCACTCCATAATCTGTTAAAAATAAGTGTCTTACTAATAGTACTTTAATTAAGCTTTAAATGGACATGATGTTTATAACTTGCTGGGCTAGCGAGAATTCTGTGGGGCTGGTGTGTGCAGGTTTTACTAGCCCGAATGGCTAGTATTTGAGGTTTTTGGAATGCACTGCACGATAAATATGCCTCAAATACTTCAATCAAAATTTTCAATTTTCCCGGCCAGGCGCCAGCCATTGGCTCGGCACAGGAATGTATACAGCCAGTACAGCGCTGTGCATAGTTAAGTCCCACTTAGATCATCCAGTGTATCGAGCTCAGCCCTACGGGCCTCGAGAGCGCGGATACACTGAATCTAAGTCTCACTCATCTCTGCTCATTCATAGGAGTACATTAGATCTAGATGACCTGCAGTGGACAGGTCCCTGTCAGTGTGTCACTGACAGTAGATAATGTAGGTCTATTTGATACGTTAACAGCGCTGTGCACAGTAAGTTAAAGTTTATGAATGAATGACTGATCAGTTGTTGATCTATTATATGCTTATTTAGGTTCAATTTTTGTTCCAATACTGATTATCTTTTCTATTTTCAGATTGCAGTCATTGACTATTGAGTCAGGCTGAGCCTAAGAATGCAGTGCTGACCGGCCGATAAACCGGGTACTAGATCCACATCCACACCTGGGCCTTTACAATAACCTCCCCCCCCCCCCCCACCCACCCACACACACACACACACTCCTCCCTTGTCAGTGCCCAGCAGCCAGTGAACTATCGCCATGGATTCGTCGGACGCTTTTTCCAACTTCTCCTTCAAGCCCCCTCCCCCACAAGGCCCGTTCCGAGCGTTCACACGCAACCGCAGCAAGTACAAATACATGTCCAGCTCCAGCGGCCGTGACAGAATGATGCGGTCCGAATCAAGCAGCAGTGTCGCTTCCATCACTGGTTAGTCCTTGTACCGATATTTCTGTGCATGCTTGCATTTATAAGTTGTGAATCAGTCGGAAACAATATGTGAAGATTTTGTGATTAGGCCTAGCAAAATTGATTTCTTGTTTCCTGTTACACTGATTTAAAAAATAGGGTAGGTAGGTAGGCTTTTTATTTCTTTCTACAAAAAATTTCTATCAGTGATTTGGCAGGGTAGGTAGGTACATACAAAATTTATTTATATACCGATAAATAAATTTTTTCGGAACATCTAAATTTTGAAGGGAACGTTGCATCCAGTAGCAGCAGGTTTGTCTGACCATGCCGACATCATATGAAACATGTTTTAAGCTGTGTCAATGATTTGTATGTGGAAGAATACATTAATGAAATGTATAAAAAATACATATGGAAAGTGGAATTAAAGCCTGCTAAAACTTTAATATGGGCAGTTGTAAAATTACCAGCAAAATCAAGCAGCATGGTTACAGTCCACATGTACAACTAGATGTCATACCAGGAAATGACACTCAAATGATACATTTCTTGTATATATACATCGACATGATCGAATATCGGCAAATTGCCACAATATCGGCAAATTGAATCTGCGCGAACAGGTGCGCAGAAGTGCCAGAACTCGCCAAGCAGAAAAAACATTCTCTGTGCTCGAAATCGGCGTACATTTTGGCCAGCATAGATTGAATATATGTATACCATAACGTGAATCCAGCACTACCAGTAGAATAAATATACTAATGTTCAAATTCTGGATAGTGTAGGGCGTTCAGTCGAGAAATAAATGTCATATTTACATGATTTCCAACGATGTCTGCAGACCCATGTGCGCCTCCAATCTCCATGTCTATAGTACGCATGCGCGAGTATACCGGTAGAACGCGGCTTGTGATTGGTGCAATTTCTTGACTTGTGGCCATTCACGTATCGTTTTACGAAACAAACACAACAATGGCAGGCAGTGTTGTTTTTATTGTGAAACTTCGGAGAACTTTCTAGGATCGGGCTCTTAAAATGTTTGACAGGGTCGGGGAGAGGTGATATTTATTTATACAACTACCAAAGAAATCATTAGGGTCGGGCTGATTTTCTAGGGGCGGGCGGGTAACCGGAAACAAGAAATCAATTTTTCTAGGCCTTAGGTAAATACATGTCTGTTGAAGAACAGATGCTCATCGACTCAGATGGGAATTCAAAACTAATAAATAGTAAGGTCAAAATAGTAAGGTTATGATGCTATTCCATGAAGTTTTTTTCCTGTTGTTTACATCACAGGCTCGACACAGAACCTACTGGACCCCGCTAAGGTGATGTCCATGCAGGACGACGCCCGGTCTCGGAGGATCTCTACAGAAGTCATGAAGAACCGTCTTTACGAGTCTGTGGTCGTGTCCCCACGGAAACGTCGCTTCTCTATGCGCATGGACTACTCAGCGCCGGACGCGACGGACATGCAATCATACGTACGGATGGTACAGTCACTTCCAGTCACACCAGCACACAGTCAAAACGTCACGCCAGCGCACAGCCCCACGACCTCTCGCAAGTTCCTCTTTGGTTACTTCTCACGCGGCACGACGCCTCACTGTATAACACCAGAGGAAGAAGACGAGATGGATTGTGACGACGACAACGGCACAGGACTCGCGGGCCTCCTCAAGCCCGCAACGAGGTTCATCCCTGCCACTCGACCGGCCGACAGTGCCCCGGCCGCCGGAGACGACGGCGAACAAAGCATGGACTGCGACATGGACGGGGCTGTCGGGGGCTTGATGGGGCCACCCGAGAACCCCGGCTTTACATTGATGAGTGTCCCGAAAGCCAAGCGCAGCAAATAACCCACACAACCTCCCGTAGTGAATCTTGTGACTGCTAAACATTTGTGTGTTATCTCAAAATGTACAGGTGCAATGTGGATCTGATCCAGAGTTGAGTGTGGTCATTTCATGCCATAATTAGTACCTCAGAACAATCAATGTCCTCATCGTTCACTCATCCTATATACATGTAATCTCTGTTCTGTTTGTATCACTATTTATGTCATTGTTATTTTTAACGTCAAAAATATACTGTAAAACGACCATGAGCAACAACACAAATATACACAGTCATAATTCATGAAGATGTAAAACGTGATGTACACTGTAGGCCTACAGCACAAACTACAGGGGTTCTAATTCACAACTAAAGTGTTGAATAAAACCACTGGATTCAAGTCATGAAAACGTGCAGACTCGAACCAGTATTGGTAAAAATGTGGATGTATTGAGGAAGTTTGAAATCGTTTTCTTTCATCGTGTCTTTTTTACTGAACAATAAGTAATATACACTGGATTGACCACTTCGAAAACAGTGATTTTGCAAGTCTGTACATGCAGTGATGAATATAAGTGTTGGATTTTACCTGATTGTTTTGTCTATGTATTAACATATTATGGCTACAGTTTCATTGCGTATGGATTGATCTGGAAGTTATTTTGGTGCAGTAACTTGAGCGGCAGCAATCAGCTTATAGATGTCTGCGTGATGTAACTAACAAGTCATGTTGTAAATATATTATAGCTGATATTAGAATATTATTTGCTATACTGTTTTAAATTATGTTCTGGAGCAAGTAATGTGGTTTGAAGCTTTATTTTTGCTTGTGAGGCCTCCCATGTTATACTGTTAATGCTCCACAATTATCTTTCTTTATATCATGACATGTGTGTAGGTAATATCCGATAATATGTAAGATATTTGATGATGGACATTTATATCTAGAAGTGGAGCAAGAGCTAATCATACACCTAGACCATGATGTATTACTGATCAATGTTCCACAACTTCTAACAACAATGGACATTTAAATCATGATTTTACTTTATATCACAGTTGCCAAATGGCTCTTGCATGTATCGCAGCCATTCGTTGCACCTGTACAATTCAATCAAAATGATATAATTTTAAAATCAGTAACCCAGAATCATGTCGTCTTCTGTTAAATGTGAGTATGGGTTGCTTTCCATGGCACTGTTCATTAGCTAGAAAATAATGTCTTTTTGTGTCATATACAATACAATTTACTGTTACCATATTAATCCGAATAGTGGCATGCGTCCTAAAAGTAGAGCACCCCCTTCTTTTCCCCGAAAATGTTCGATTTTTGTAACCTTGTAGTTCATTTAATATCTATCTAATAAGATCTTGGAGTGTTCCAATGTTACTTGAATCATAATAAAGGGGATTACAGGCTATATTTTTCAGTGAATTTCTTAAATTTGACAAAGTTTGACCTCATTTTTGCGCGCGCTGCTGCAGAAGGTCTTGCTTTGGCTCGCCGGTCTACTATTAGGACCAATATTGTATGTAATGATGACAAGTTTCTACTGTTAACTTTACAGTCCTTACTGTGAACTGTATGATAATGTACGTAGAAATATGCAAAAGTGCAATATTTACTTGCAAAGTTCAACTTTGAATGAGTTTTATGTCGTTTTTGTTCAACATTTAGAGAAAGGAATCAGAAATGCAATGGATTCGTACGGATATCTGCAGAAACTTTACATGTTAACTGCGTGAGCTCTGTTAGATAATACTACATTGCAAGAATGTTTTACCCATGTCAAAGAGTATGTTAGTTTACACAGAGCATTAGCATCCTTAGCTTGGGTTTACACAGAAGCACAGGTTACTTCTTGCTCTATTCCCATTGAATTATGCGACCGAGTTTTAGAGAAGACTTCTCGCCAAGTGAGCCATGTTTCCTGGTGATTATACTTCATTTCTGGTGGTACATAATATACGATGTTATATTTCCTATACGTGTGACTGATGGTATTTTATAAAGAACTGTTATTGGTGTTTAGTGCTTAAATTGTTGTTCACCTGAGGATTAGTCATATTGTATTTATATGTATCTATTATCAATAATAAATGAAATATCTATTTATTGACAGATCTGTTCCGTCTCGGAGTGAGATAGATTCAGGTTTGTGTCACACTGTGCACATTGATTGATTGTTCCAAGATCTGTCCTGTTACAGAACAATGCCCTGATATCAACGAACTGGGGGACATTTACAGTGTTCATGTGAACAATAAAGGAGACATATTCAAAATACACTTTCACCGATATTTTCTTCGAACAGTCTCAAGGAATTGTGTTTGATGTTTCAATATGAAGAGTACATGTAACTTTTGTTTTCCACACGGAGTAGAAAACAAGAAAACATTGCTAGATCTATCTGTTAGAATTGAGAGACCCAATTGCATCTATCTGGATGTGTTGCGCTTCTATGAAGAATAAATGATTATCATGCGAGTTCATTTTTCCTCTGCACATGCATTCTCCACCAAGACATGTCCAACCAACCATTCAATCCCAAGTAGCTGAAATTCTATTCTATTTGATTCCAATGTTACAATATGCACAATAAGGGATGAATTCTCCGAGTTAAAAACTCAATTCAGGTGGGCGGTTATTATGATTTCAGTACTCTAAATTATTTAACAACTTTTCTCATCATTCTTGGGAATTTTGCCAAAATGGGAATATCAGTATGCCCAGGCAAATTTGGAATGAATATAGAATGTTTCTAGAATAAACAATTATTTGTGACGGAAAACAATATATACACAGCTTTTCCTCCAACTAAACCAATGAATAATAATTACTACAATATTATCGCATATTAAGTTGTAATATTAACACTATAAATGAAGTTCATAAATTTATTCATCTAAATCAACTATAATCCACCATTTTCCATTGAATGTGAATTTAAGGGTATTAACTTGCTTGTTATCATTGCACTTGAATATTTAATATTGCCAAGAAGATTATTCAAGTTGACCAATATATATATATCAATAAATATCATGTCGGAAAATCCTCGAGTTTGACCTGGAGGTTCTCGAGATGGACTCAGTCAAAGTGACAACACCCACGAAACAAATGAACCACTGGCGGATTTAAGGGGGGGGGGGGAGAGAGTGCACCCGGCGCGCCCACGCTCCCCCCCCCCCCCCCCCCCCCTATTGGGCCGTGAAAAAAAGAGAAAAAAAGAAAAAGGAGAGCAAGAAGCTATAGGAAATGTGGGTATGCACCTACATACGAATTATGAGTGTAATTTTCCTCGTTTGATATTTTTGACCAGGGGGAGCGGGGGCATGAGGATGGGGGGGGGGGGTGGGGGCAGATCCCCACAATATATTTTCAAAACAAAAATCTGTGACTCAGAAATATGTTAAGTGCATTACAGCGTTACATAGGCCTAACATTTTTTGGTCAATAATTATGCAATTGAATGTCATTAATCATGAGTTCTTCAAGTTATATGACATATATTATGTAAAGTGACAATGGGTAGTTTTGGGATAAATAAATTTAAATACCAGCAATATTAACATGCATGTGTGGAATGAAAAATACTCAATCAGAGCCAGAGAGAGCTCAGAATCTACCACAGAACATGAAAAAAGCTCTGGCTTCTGGGGCCCTTAGGGGCCGGTCATTATTTATCAGGTGGGGGGTTGGGTAAAAACTGGGGGGGTCACACTTTCATTTTCAACATTATTGGGGGGATGGGTCATACTTTTATTTTCAATGGAACTGGGGGGGGGGGGGGGGTCGGAGTTCGAATTTTAGTTAATTTGAGGAAAATTTTATATTGAAATAGTGAATTGGGTGAAAACAATCCACTCAACCTGGACTGATGGTTCACTGGAGTATACAGCATTTGGAAACCATCCTTTTGTCACATTATCAGTGAAACTATAGTTCCGCCAAAATTTGATCCTAGAAAGGACCATCCAGGAACACCCAAAATCAGGAGATGTCGTGAATCGACAACCGCTCATCACCCACAGACTGAAACATTGTCACCACGGATCAACTATGGACCTCAGTAGAACACAGCAGCACTGAAACTGAATAGAGTGCCAGTCAGGATGATCAACATGCAGGGCACTGTCACAGACTAACAATGGATCACCCGGCCCATACCAGGCTGACCAACATGACATAACATCCAATGACCCCGAACCAGCATGTCAAAATCACAGACCGATTTTCCACTCAACACGATGCCATCTCAGGAACCTAGGCCACTGAGGATAATCCTCGATGAGCTCAGGACTGTCCTGGACCACCATGAACAAAATATGGACCTTTCCATCAAGGATTGCAAAATAGTCCTGGATCGTCCCGGATGACGATATAGTGAATCTGATTTACCTGACTTTCTTGGTGGCCAGGACATTGCTGGACAATCGCGGATCATCACGGAACATTATGAACCCATCATGGAGCAAACACAGATTTGATTCAAAGTCGGGAAAGTACCAGTCCAGGATGGCCTGATTCATCAATGATATGTGGAAGAGTCATAATTTTTCCGAGTTCACGCGGAGGCTGTCATTTCCATACCGATATAATATGCCCACAAATAATAAATAAATCAGTTGTAATGGCACAATATTCATAATATCCACTTACGTTATAGTAAAAAAAATTGCGACAAAAGTCACAAATGTTTTAATAGAAATGTGAATGAAGTGTAAAAACAGCATTTAGATATCATATTGGCTCCTTATAATTCTCATCAATTGCGTATCATGGCCTTGTATATGTACTTGGGGATTGGGGGGGTCACACTTTTATTTTTGATCTTGGTGGGGGGGGGTCATACATTGTTTTTCAATATCGGTGGGGGGGTCAAACTTTGAAAACTCATTTCTCGGAAAATCCATCCAACCCCCCCACCCGATAAATAATGACCGGCCCCTTAAGCGGGCCCCAGACCCCACGCCGTGTAGGCTACCACCTATATCCATCTCACTTCGCTCGGTCGCTTGACTCCTCTAACTAGCTTGCCAACCCCCCACCCCACCCCCTCCAATAACAAATCTAGTCCGACACACTTGATTTCAGACTGAAACTGTCATTGAATATACACAGGGGATATTTTTATTTTATTTATTTTTTTGTTTGCGACAGAGTTCTGTATAACTCTGGATATAACTCAGGATGTCGGCATAACTTTGAAGATAATTATATCTCATCTTTATTATTAAACGATTGACCATCACCATGTCTGGTGCATAAGAACCTTAGAACATCCTTAGAATGGTATGACTGTTAGACCTTCCTTTCTTTGAAAATATATTCATCATTTTTACAACAGAACTATTTCACAAGGTACAGTTGTAAAATACACCTTAGAAACCATCTCAGAGTCACTAAATTCCAAAAATTTCTCTGGGGGGCTTACGGCGCACTACGCTCGCTCACATTATTTCAAGATTACGTACATTTAAGAATAGCACCCCCCCCCCCCCCCCTATTCAACAATCCTGGATGCGCCCCTGTGAACAACTTGCCGCTAGGCGACACCACCCTCAGTAGTACGTTTCATCAATTTGAGCCAACATCTGACACCATTTATATTGGCGTTTGCCCCCACGAATATTGGTACTAGATCGCGTTTCGTTACACGGGTCGCTATCACGCCGATCAGGATCGTATAGTACTTTAGTGCAGGCAGCATTCATGCGCCGCACAATCGTTGTGTAAATTTTTTATACGCCACTATACTAGTACGTGGCGAAACAAAGTCCAGGTGATCCTTGGATGCTGGATCTGGTGAGGGAAAAAAATCTATCTCCACAAAATGAACTCCTGATGCCTCAGCACCGGTCAGTTTACATACTGATGATCAATCAGTTTGTAACTGATGATCAATCAATTCAGGACATCAGGTCTGACATGGAGTGATGGTATTTTTACAAAGAGATGTGAGAGCTACTTAAATTTCATAGAAGAGTCCATAAAAGCCTAAATAGGTTGTAACCCATATAACATACATATAGAACTATGCTATGTGAATATTGAGAAACAGATGACATTGTATGGAGCTATGTTTACCATGGGCTCTAGCACATCGTTTCCAAGATATCGACGAAAATGAAAAAAGACGACTTAGACATGTTTGCCCTAGACATGCTTTTTAGGTGGATGAATCCGAAAATAACGGCTGTTTTGCTCTAAGACGCACCATTTCCGAGATATCGCCCAAACGAAAAATTCAGGTCAAGATAAAAATTCAGCTGTAAGGCTAAAAAAAGCATTATGGTTCTGGTTAATCAAAAAAAAAGTATTATGGTTCTGGTTGGGCGCGCGCGTCAGTTTTAACCCTGCGCACTGTTTTTTTTTTTTTAAAAACTAAAAAAAAATCGCGCGCATCACTTTTTAGCTTACCGGCCCTTTTCGTGCATCGTCCATCCGTCGCCCGTCCGTCCGTCGTCCGTCCGGGTCCGTAACTTTTTTTTGACATGATGAATTTCCCCATAAATTTGTCTCAAAATCATGTATAAGATTCATCCATAATACCCTGATCAGTCATCGGCTGCCAATTTTAGCAAAAATAAAGAAAATAAAAACATAGGCCCAAGGGACCTGTAGCTTACCGGCTAGTCAATAGGTGATCGGACCGATGGTCTGGTAACCTCAAGGTTACAAGTATATTCAGCATATATCATTTCCTATATGTCCACAATTGATTCGTAAGGTGTAAAGTTGACAACAAGTGAGATATGCGCCATTTCGTGCTCTGACCTTGAAAATGAGGTCAAAGATCATATTCAAAGTCACGAGAATATTCAGTATATATTATTTTTTATATGTCCACAATTGATCCCCAAGCTGAAAAGTAAATAATAAGAGAGATATTAGCCATTTTGTGCTCTGACTTCGAAAATGAGGTCAAAGGTCAAATTCAAGGCAATCAGAATATTCAGCATATGGCCAATTTTTTTTTCGGGGGCCAAAAAATGGACATTAAGGTGAAATAAAAAAAAACTTTTATGATTGGGTAAATTTCGCTTGAATACCTAGAAATGAATCATGGAATCATAATGCAGCATCTATTTTGGCTATTTGGAGTAATAAAACCTGTTTTATCAATAAGATACAGCAGACATGTTTTCTGGCGTTGCGTATGTTACTCTGCAAAAAATCATGCTGTAATGATATAAGCAAGCCAATAAATACGGTCATATGTGTTGAAATAAAAAAATTGTCTTTACCTGAATGCATAATGCCAGTTTTAATCAGTCCAGGTTATGTTAAAGATGTAAAATATGAAGAAAATTGATATTGGCTGTCAGGTTCATTTTGTGCTCTGACCTTGAAAATGAGGTCGAAGGTCAAATTTAAGGTCATCAGAATATTCGGCACACATCATTTCCTATATGGTCACAATAGATTTCTAAGCTGTAAAGTCGATAATAAGCAAGATATTAGCCATTTTGTGCTCTGACCTTGAAAATGAGGTCCAAGGCCCAATTCAAGGTCACGAGAATATTCAGCATATATCACTTCCTATATGTCCACAATTGATTCCTAAGCTGTAAAGTCAATAACAAGCGAGATATTGGCCATTTTGTGCTCTGACCTTGAAAATGAGGTTAAAGGTCAAATTCAAGGCTACGAGAATATTCAGCATATATCATTTCCTATATGTCCACAATTGATTCTCATGCTGTGAAGTGAATAATAAGTGAGATATTAGCGATTTTGTGCTCTGACCTTGAAAATGAGGTCAAAGGTCAAATTCAAGGTCATCAGAATGTTCGGCATACATCATTTCCTATATGGTCACAATAGATTTCTAAGCTGTAAAGTCGATAATAAGCGAGATATTAGCCATTTTGTGCTCTGACCTTGAAAATGAGGTCAAAGGTCGAATTGAAGGTCACGAGAATATTCAATATCATTTCCTATATGTCCACAATTGATTCCCAAGCTGTAAAGTGAATAATAAGCGAGATATTAGCGATTTTGTGCTCTGACCTTGAAAATGAGATCAAAGGTCAAATTCAAGGTCATCAGAATGTTCGGCATACATCATTTCATATATGGTCACAATAGATTTCTAAGCTGTAACGTCAATAATAAGCGAGATATTGGCCATTTTGTTCTCTGACCTTGAAAATGAGTTTTAAAAAAGGTCAAATTCAAGGTCACGAGAGTATTTAGCATATATCATTTCCTATATGTCCACAATTGATTCCAAGTCTCTAATCTCAATATTGGGTGAGATATCAAGAACATTGTGGCCCATTATAAAGCATAGGAGAATTTAACATGGGAAAGTCCTATTTGGGCCCCTTAAAAAACATCAAAATGGCCGCCACATGCAGACCGGCGATTCAAGAGCATCGAAACTTATACACATTATAAGGATACATGAGGGGAACATTTTAAAATTAAAATCTCAAAACTGATCAGACAGTTTTTGAGAAAATAATTTTTAAATTTGAAAACATTCAACAATAAAAAATGAAAAAAGACGTCTGGGAGTATTGACCCAATACATACTCACACAAATTTATGGACAAATTCATCAGCTGAAAAATATATAAAAATGTTAACAGATGATGTGGCGGACGACGATGACGGACGAAAAACCATGACAATAGCTTATCGGCCCTTATGGGCCGGTAAGCTAAAAATAAAGAAAATCGCGTCGTCGCATCACTTTTTTCGGGGACCCCAATAACCAGAACCATAATACTTTTTTTTTTGGCCCTGTTTGGGGGCCCGAAAAAGTGATGCAATGATGCGATTTTTTTTTCTTCTTTTTTTTTGCTAAAATTGGCAACCGATGACTAATCTAATCAAATATGATAATACGATGATGTAATTTTTCTTTTTTTTTCTTTTTTTTTTTCTGCTAAAATTGAATGACTCGACCGGAATTTTTTATGCTGAGTCAGCATTTTTCGTTTTCCATAATATATTGAAAACGGTGCATCGTACAGCAAAATGGACGTTATTTTCGGACTCGTCGTATTAGACAAACATGTCTAAGGAGTATTATGGATGAACTTTGACCTCGACCTTGATTTTTTCCGCTGAGTCGGCATTTTTTGTTTTCCTCGATATCTTGGAATCGGTGCGTCGTAGAGCGAAACCGACGTTATTTTCGGACTCGTCTTCCTAGACAAACTATCTAAGCGTTATTAGGGCATTTCGGCCCGAAATGCCCTTATGGTTTTGTCTGGTTTTTTTTTTTTTTTTTTTTTTTTCTTCTTTTTTTTTTACTTTCCGTCGTTTTGGTTTCCGATCAATAACTCGGGAACGCCTGAACGGATCTTGTCCAAATTTACACCACTGGTCAGAAATATTACATGGAAGACCGCTATTGTTTTGGAGGCGGCTCCGGGGTCCGTGAGGTCCGTGAGGATGAAATCAAGGTTGATTTTGAGACTTGGTTTCCGATCGATAACTCAAAAAGTATTCATGCAATGGCAAGTATTCTCTGCATGGGAGTTCATATACCACCAAGGAAGAACCCTATTGATTTTGGGATCACTTCGTCGAACGACCTTTGACCTAGAGCTCGGAAGAATTTTTGCTGATTCATCCTTGAGGCTTTCTTGCATATCTCGGAAACGGTGTGTCGTAGAGCGAAACGGAGCTCAATTTCGGACTCCTGGCACTAGACAAACTAGTCTAGGGGGTATCTTGGGTCAAAACGACCCCTGGTGTCGATTTTTTTTTCCGCCGACTCGGCACTTCCTGTTTGGCCGTATCTCGGAAATGGTGCGTCGTAGAGCGAAACGGAGCTCAATTCCGGCCTCCTGGCACTAGACTAACTAGTCTAGAGGGTATCTTGCGTCGAGACGACTTCTGGTGTCGAATTTTTTTTTGCCAACTCAGCACTTCCTGTTTGCCATATCTCAGAAACGGTCCGTCTTAGAGCGAAACGCAAAAATGCCTAAGGACGGGGTATGTCACTTAAACTTTGACCACGGACAGATTCAGAGTCATTATGGTTCTACGCGGTCTCTTAGGTAAATGTTAGGTAGGAATAGAACTCACACGAAATGCCCCAAGGCATCTTCAGGCCTTGACGTCTAGTTACCAACTTATTTCCCATACTTCGGATCCAGAATGACAATTGATTATGATAGAAAAGTTTTCTTTATTTAAGACCTAGAAGCATGCTGATGAAAGTACTTTTCATTTAATCTTTATGAATAATTAGGGCATTTCGGCCCGAAATGCCCTTATGGTTTTGTCTGGTTTTTTTTTTTGGTTTTTTTTTTTTCTTCTTCTTTTTTTTTTACTTTCCGCCGTTTTGGTTTCCGATCAATAACTCGGGAACGCCTGAACGGATCTTGTCCAAATTTACACCACTGATCAGAAATATTACATGGAAGACCCCTATTGTTTTGGAGGCGGCTCCGGGGTCCGTGAGGTCCGTGAGGATGAAATCAAGGTTGATTTTGAGACTTGGTTTCCGATCGATAACTCAAAAAGTATTCATGCAATGGCAAGTATTCTCTGCATGGGAGTTCATATACCACCAAGGAAGAACCCTATTGATTTTGGGATCACTTCGTCGAACGACCTTTGACCTAGAGCTCGGAAGAATTTTTGCTGATTCATCCTTGAGGCTTTCTTGCATATCTCGGAAACGGTGTGTCGTAGAGCGAAACGGAGCTCAATTTCGGACTCCTGGCACTAGACAAACTAGTCTAGGGGGTATCTTGGGTCGAAACGACCCCTGGTGTCGATTTTTTTTTTCGCCGACTCGGCACTTCCTGTTTGGCCGTATCTCGGAAACGGTATGTCGTAGAGCGAAACGGAGCTCAATTTCGGCCTCCTGGCACTAGACAAACTAGTCTAGTGTGTATCTTGGGTCAAAACGACCCCTGGTGTCGATTTTTTTTTTCGCCGACTCGGCACTTCCTGTTTGGCCGTATCTCGGAAACGGTATGTCGTAGAGCGAAACGGAGCTCAATTTCGGCCTTCTGGCACTAGACAAACTAGTCTAGTGTGTATCTTGGGTCGAAACGACCCCTGGTGTCGATTTTTTTTTTCGCCGACTCGGCACTTCCTGTTTGGCCGTATCTCGGAAACGGTATGTCGTAGAGCGAAACGGAGCTCAATTTCGGCCTCCTGGCACTAGACAAACTAGTCTAGTGTGTATCTTCGGTCGAGACGTCCCCTGGTGTCAATTTTTTTTTTCGCCGACTCGGCACTTCCTGTTTGGCCGTATCTCGGAAACGGTGTGTCGTAGAGCGAAACGGAGCTCAATTTCGGCCTTTTGGCACTAGACAAACTAGTCTAGTGTGTATCTTGGGTCGAAACGACCCCTGGTGTCGATTTTTTTTTTCGCCGACTCGGCACTTCCTCTTTGGCCGTATCTCGGAAACGGTACGTCGTAGAGCGAAACGGAGCTCAATTTCGGCCTTCTGGCACTAGACAAACTAGTCTAGGGGGTATCTTGGGTCGAAACGACCCCTGGTGTCGAATTTTTTTTTCGCCGACTCGGCACTTCCTGTTTGGCCGTATCTCGGAAACGGTATGTCGTAGAGCGAAACGGAGCTCAATTTCGGCCTTCTGGCACTAGACAAACTAGTCTAGTGTGTATGTTGGGTCAAAACGACCCCTGGTGTCGATTTTTTTTTCCGCCGACTCGGCACTTCCTGTTTGGCCGTATCTCGGAAACGGTATGTCGTAGAGCGAAACGGAGCTCAATTTCGGCCTCCTGGCACTAGACAAACTATTCTAGTGTGTATCTTCGGTCGAGACGTCCCCTGGTGTCAAATTTTTTTTTCGCCGACTCGGCACTTCCTGTTTGGCCGTATCTCGAAAACGGTGCGTCGTAGAGCGAAACGGAGCTCAATTTCGGCCTTTTGGCACTAGACAAACTAGTCTAGTGTGTATCTTGGGTCGAAACGACCCCTGGTGTCGATTTATTTTTTCGCCGACTCGGCACTTCCTGTTTGGCCGTATCTCGGAAACGGTAAGTCGTAGAGCGAAACGGAGCTCAATTTCGGCCTTCTGGCACTAGACAAACTAGTCTAGGGGGTATCTTGAGTCGAAACGACCCCTGGTGTCGATTTTTTTTTCCGCCGACTCGGCACTTCCTGTTTGGCCGTATCTCGGAAACGGTGCGTCGTAGAGCGAAACGGAGCTCAATTTCTTGGAAACGGTGCGTCGTAGAGCGAAACGGAGCTCAATTTCGGCCTTTTGACACTAGACAAACTAGTCTAGTGTGTATCTTGGGTCGAGACGACCCCTGGTGTCGAATTTTTTTTTCGCCGACTCGGCACTTCCTGTTTGGCCGTATCTCGGAAATGGTGCGTCGTAGAGCGAAACGGAGCTCAATTCCGGCCTCCTGGCACTAGACTAACTAGTCTAGAGGGTATCTTGCGTCGAGACGACTTCTGGTGTCGAATTTTTTTTTGCCAACTCAGCACTTCCTGCTTGCCATATCTCAGAAACGGTCCGTCTTAGAGCGAAACGCAAAAATGCCTAAGGACGGGGTATGTCACTTAAACTTTGACCACGGACAGATTCAGAGTCATTATGGTTCTACGCGGTCTCTTAGGTAAATGTTAGGTAGGAATAGAACTCACACGAAATGCCCCAAGGCATCTTCAGGCCTTGACGTCTAGTTACCAACTTATTTCCCATACTTCGGATCCAGAATGACAATGATTATGATAGAAAACTTTTCTTTATTTAAGACCTAGAAGCATGCTGATGAAAGTACTTTTCATTTAGTCTTTATGAATAATTAGGGCATTTCGGCCCGAAATGCCCTTATGGTTTTGTCTGTTTTTTTGTTTTTTTTGTTTTTTTTTTCTTCTTCTTTTTTTTTTACTTTCCGCCGTTTTGGTTTCCGATCAATAACTCGGGAACGCCTGAACGGATCTTGTCCAAATTTACACCACTGATCAGAAATATTACATGGAAGACCCCTATTGTTTTGGAGGCGGCTCCGGGGTCCGTGAGGTCCGTGTGGATGAAATCAAGGTTGATTTTGAGACTTGGTTTCCGATCGATAACTCAAAAAGTATTCATGCAATGGCAAGTATTCTCTGCATGGGAGTTCATAATATACCACCAAGGAAGAACCCTATTGATTTTGGGATCACTCCGTCGAACGACCTTTGACCTAGAGCTCGGAAGAATTTTTGCTGATTCATCCTTGAGGCTTTCATGCATGTCTCGGAAACGGTGCGTCGTAGAGCGAAACGGAGCTCAATTTCGGCCTCCTGGCACTAGACAAACTAGTCTAGGGGGTATCTTGGGTCGAAATGAACCCTGGTGTCGATTTTTTTTTCGCCGACTCGGCACTTCCTGTTTGGCCGTATCTCGGAAACGGTATGTCGTAGAGCGAAACGGAGCTCAATTTCGGCCTTTTGGCACTAGACAAACTAGTCTAGTGTGTATCTTCGGTCGAGACGTCCCCTGGTGTCGAATTTTTTTTCGCCGACTCGGCACTTCCTGTTTGGCCGTATCTCGGTAACGGTGCGTCGTAGAGCGAAACGGAGCTCAATTTCGGCCTCCTGGAACTAGACAAACTAGTCTAGTGTGTATCTTGGGTCGAAACGACCCCTGGTGTCGATTTTTTTTTTCGCCGCCTCGGCACTTCCTGTTTGGCCGTATCTCGGAAACGGTACGTCGTAGAGCGAAACGGAGCTCAATTTCGGCCTCCTGGCACTAGACAAACTAGTCTAGGGGGTATCTTGGGTCGAAACGACCCCTGGTGTCGATTTTTTTTTTCGCCGACTCGGCACTTCCTGTTTGGCCGTATCTCGGAAACGTTGCGTCGTAGAGCGAAACGGAGCTCAATATCGGCCTTTTGGCACTAGACAAACTAGTCTAGTGTGTATCTTGGGTCGAGACGACCCCTGGTGTCGAATTTTTTTTTCGCCGACTCGGCACTTCCTGTTTGGCCGTATCTCGGAAACGGTGCGTCGTAGAGCGAAACGGAGCTCAATTCCGGCCTTCTGGCACTAGACAAACTAGTCTAGTGTGTATCTTGGGTCGAGACGACCCTGGTGTCGAATTTTTTTTCGCCGACTCGGCACTTCCTGTTTGGCCGTATCTCGGAAACGGTGCGTCGTAGAGGGAAACGGAGCTCAATTCCGGCCTCCTGGCACTAGACAAACTAGTCAAGTGGGTATTTTGGGTCGAGACCACCCCTGGTGTCGAATTTATTTTCTCCGACTCGGCACTTCCTGTTTGGCTGTATCTCGGAAATGGTGAGTCGTAGAGCGAAACGGAGCTCAATTTCGGCCTCCTGGCATTAGACAAACTAGTCTAGTGTGTATCTTGGGTCGAGACTACCCCTGGTGTCAAATTTTTTTTCGCCAACGCGGCACTTCCTGTTTGGCCGTATCTCGGAAACGGTGCGTCGTAGAGCGAAACGGAGCTCAATTCCGGCCTTATGGCACTAGACAAACTAGTCTAGTGGGTATTTTCGGTCGAGACGACCCCTAGTGTCGAATTTATTTTCGCCGACTCCGCACTTCCTGAAACGGAGCTCAATTCCGGGCTCCTGGCACTAGACTAACTAGTCTAGAGGGTATCTTGCGTCGAGACGACTTCTGGTGTCGAATTTTTTTTTGCCGACTCAGCACTTCCTGTTTGCCATATCTCAGAAACGGTCCGTCGTAGAGCGAAACGCAAAGATGCCTAAGGACGGGGTATGTCACTTAAACTTTGACCACGGACAGATTCAGAGTCATTATGGTTCTAGACGCGGTCTCTTAGGTAAATGTTAGGTAGGAATAGAACTCACACGAAATGCCCCAAGGCATCTTCAGGCCTTGACGTCTAGTTATGGATGAACTTTGATCTTGACCTTAATTTTTTTGCTGAATTAGCATTTTTCGTTTGTGGCAATATCTCGGAAACCGTGCATCGTAGAGCGAAATGGACTTTATTTTCGGACTCGTTACCCTAGACAAACATGTCTAAGGGGTATTAGGCCAAGAAAAGTATTAATGGTTCTGCAGGCACGCGCGTCACTTTGAACCCTGCGCATCATTCGTTTTTTTTAAAACGAAAAAAAAAATCACGCGCATCTCTTTCTGAGAGCTAATTTTTTTTTTTTTAGTGAATTGACTCCGTACATCGATCTTGGTGATTTGTGGAAGAACCCTATTCTTTTTGAGCCTGCTCTGAGGTCCGTGAGGTCCAGGAGGATGAAATTAAGGCTGATTTTGAGACTTGGTTTCCGGATGATAACTCGAAAAATATTCAAACAAAAGTGGCAAAACTCTGCATGAATGTTCATATACCACCAGGGAAGAACCCGGTTGATTTTGGGATCGATCGGTCAAACGATCTTTGACCTAGAGGTCAAAATATTTTTTGCTGATTCATCCTTGAGGCTTCTTGCATATCTCAAAACTGGTGCGTCGTAGAGCGGAACTGACGTTATTTTCGGACTCGTCGCTCTAGACAAACATGTCTAAGGGGTATTATTTTTTTTTGGATCCAGCTCCGAGGTCCGTGAGGTCCGTGAGGATGAAATCAAAGATGATTTTGAGACTTGGTTTCTGGACGATAACTCGAAAAATATTCAGGCAATAGTTGGAGAACTTTGCATGGAGGTTTATATACCACCAGGGAAGAACCCTATTGATTTTGGGATCGATCGAATCCAATGACCCAATGACCAATGATATCTCGGATTTTGGGATCGATCGACCTAGAGGTCAAAATAAGTTTTTGCTGAGTCATCCTCGAGGCTTCCTGCAAATCTCGGAAATGGTACGTTGTAGAGCGAAACGGACGTTATTTTCGGACTCGTCATCCCAGACAAACATGTCTGAGGTGTATTATAGATGAACTTTGACCTTGACCCGAAATTTTTTTGCTGAGTCGGCATTTTTCGATGCACCGTTTCCGAGATATCGTCGAAAACGAAAATGACAACTCGGCAAAAATATTACGGGTCAAAATCAATGTTCATTCATAATACCCCTTAGATATGTTTGTCTGAGGCGACGAGTCCGAAAATAACGTCTGTTTCACTGTACAACAGACCATTTCCGAGATATCGCCGAAAACGAAAAATGCTGACTCGGCAGAAGAATTCAAGGTCAAGATCAAAGGACCTAATACCCCAAGACATGTTTGTCTAGGTCGACGAGTCCCAAAATAACCTCCATTTCGCTTTACGACGCACCCTTTCCGAGATATCGACGAAGAATGCTGACTCAACAAAAAATTTCGGGTCAAGGTCAAAGCTCATCCATAATACCCCTTAGACATGTTTGTCTGGGATGACGAGTCCGAAAATAACGTCCGTTTCGCTCTACGACGTACCATTTCCGAGATTTGCAGGAAGCCTCAAGGATGACTGAGCAAAAACTTATTTTGACCTCTACGTCGATCGACTCAAAATCCGAGATATCATTGGTCATTGGGTCACTGGATTCGATCGATCCCAAAATCAATAGGGTTCTTCCCTGGTGGTATTTAAACCTCCATGCAAAGTTCTCCAACTATTGCCTGAATATTTTTCGAGTTATCGTCCGGAAACCAAGTCTCAAAATCATCCTTGATTTCATCCTCCCGGACCTCACGGACCTCACGGACCTCGGAGCTGGATCCAAAAAAAATAATACCCCTTAGACATGTTTGTTTAAGGCGACGAGTCCGAAAATAACGTCCGTTCCGCTCTACGACGCACCGTTTCTGAGATATGCAGGAAGCCTCAAGGATGAATGAGCGAAAAAATATTTTGACCTCTAGGTCAAAGGTCGTTTGACCGATCGATCCCAAAATCAACCGGGTTCTTCCCTGGTGGTATATGAACATCCATGCAGAGTTTTGCAACTATTGTTTGAAATTTTTCGAGTTATCATCTGGAAACCAGGTCTCAAAATCAGCCTTGATTTCATCCTCACGGACCTCGGAGCAGGCTCAAAAAGAATAGGGTTCTTCCACATATCATTTCTGACTAGTGATGAAAATGATCCATTGAGGCAATCCAAAGTTATCGTCCGGAAACCAAAACGGCGGAAGAAGAAAGAACAAGAAAAAAAATCTGCTAAAACCATAAAGGCATTTCTGCCGAAATGCCTTAATTAGCATGACCAACCCCATCACGGTTTTCTCGCACCTGCCATAGACCCCCTAGCACCTTTCATGGCACCTGTATTAGACCTCTACTGATTTAACGATAGGTCATATTTCGTTTTTCAAATCATGTGACAGCAATGAGATCCAAAGTGACTTTAATTATCAGATAATTAATCCCCAGTGAGTAAGATGGACAACCATTCACCTAATAGATGGTGAGTTATTGGAAGTCCATGGATTTTTTTGGAACAACAGTCTGCGCTCTTTCATATAAATGGAAATTAATGAACTGCTTCTTAAGCGTGCTAACTGCATATTAAAAATTTGGCCCGGGGGCTAAGAAAGGTTACCGGACAATATATATTTTAGATATTAGCCTTTTGTCCCGTGACCTTGAAAATAAGGTCATTGGTAAATTCAACGACATGATAATATTCAGCATATATCATTATCATTTCTAGTATGTCCAAAATTGATTCCTAAACTGTAAAGTCGATAATAAGTGAGATATTAGCCATATTGTGATATGACCAAGAAAAAGAGGCCAAAGGTCAAGTTCAAAATCATGAGAATATTCAGCTTATATCATTTCCTCTATGTTCACAATTAAATCCTAAGTTGCAAAGTCGATAATAAGCGAGATATTAGCCATTTTGTTCTATGACCTGGAAAATGAGGTTAGAGGTCAAAATCAAGGTCACCAAAATATTCAGCATATATCATTTCCTAGGCGTTCACTATGGAATCCTAAGCTGTAAAGTCGATAATAAGCGAGATATTAGCCATTTTTTGTTCTGACCTTGAAAATAAGTTCAAGGTCAAATTCAAGATCATCAAAATACTCAGTGTATATCATTTTCTATATGTCCACAATTGGTTCCGAAGCTATAAAATCAATGGAGGAGCAAGATATTAGCCATTTGGTCCTTTGATCTTGAAAATGAAATCAAATGTCGAATTCAAGGTCATGTCAATATTCAGCATATATCGTTCTCTATATGTTCACAATTGATTCATAAGCTGTTAAATCAATAATAAGCGACATACATGTATTGGCCATTTTGTCCTGTGGCCTTGAAAATTAGGTCAAAGGTCGAGTTCAAGGTCATGACAATATTCAGCATATATCATTTCCTATATGTCCACAATTGATTCCTGAGCTGTAAAATCGATAATAAGTGAGATATTAGCCATTTTGTCCTGTGACCTTGAAATTGAGGTCAAAGGTCAAATTCAAGGTCATGACAATAATCTGCATATATCATTTCCTATATGTTCATAACTGATTCCTAAGCTGTAAAGTCGAAAACAAGCGGGATATTAGCCATTTTGTCCTATGACCTTGAAAATGGGGTCGAATGTCAAATTCAAGGTCATCAGAATATTCAGCATATATCATTCCCTATATGTCCACAATTGATTCCTAAGCTGTAGAGTCGATAATAAGCGGGATATAAGCCATTTTGTGCTCTGACCTTGAAACTGGGGTCACAGGTCAAATTCAAGGTCAGGAGAATATTCAGCATATATCATTTCCTATATGTTCACAATTGATTCCTAGTCTCTAATCTCAATATTAAGTGAGATAATAAGCATACTGTGTCCTATTATAAAGCATACAAGAATTTAACATGGTGAAAGTCCCTTTTGCTCCGAGTTTGGGCCAAAATGGCCCACTTCGAGCGAATCAAGCGCAACGAAATTTATAGACATCATAGGATTACATATGGGAGGGTTATGTATCAAAAAGAAAAAAAGTTACTGAACAGATTTTGAGAAAATGGCCGCCAAAGTCCAAAATCAGTCATTTTTCGTCGAAGACGGCTGCCATTTTGAAAAAAAATGCGGAGATAAAAAAACTAAAAAATGCCTCCTTGAAATATTTTTAAGTATTTTTGTGCAAAATTTCAGAAAAATTCGCCCGTAAACGAAAAAGATAAAAATGTGGACGACGGACGACGACGACGACGACGGACGCAACGCCACGGCAATAGGTTATCAGACCATAGGTTCGGTAGCCTAATATATGAACTTTGCAGAGTGTCGTTTGAACCCAAGCCTGTGTATGGCAGGCCCCTTATCTGTGCCAGGTTATAACACGATAGGCCTACCATTATATCGCACAATAACACCTATTAGTGCATCGTTGGGGCTGTTTCCATATGATTGTTGTTGACAGGTTACATTTGAACGTACGACCAGGTGATTATTATTTCTGCAAATAGGACCCCTATACTCTGATTTTTCTAACCCGTTTACACTGTTTTTTGCTGATATTGTTGCGATGCTACATGGTATCGTTCTATAACTTAACATACTTAACCTGGATATCAAATGGCAATTTTATATCAAATTTCAGTCTTATATCACAAAAATTGAAGAAGTTGGCAATCTAAACCAATGTTAAATTGCAGCCCCAAAACAGGTTCTCGGGAATCTGAGAATATTCGGGAATTTTGTCGTGTTTACAGCCATTAGGTTTCGAAGTATTGTTGTTTCCACCCCCCCCCCCCCCCCCCCCTCATAATAGGGCCTACACAATAGGTGTATTCTGCACAATTATATTACGGAAGATTACCCGCCACAAAAACGATGAAATGCACAAATTCTTCTATGGACGCTGAAATTCAGTGATTGAGCTGAATTTCCGCCACAAAAACGATGAAATGCACAAAATCGTCTATGGACGCTGAAATTCAGTGATTGAGCTGAATTTAACTTCGGGTAGATTGCCAACTTTTTCAGTTTTCGCAATAGAAGTCTGAAATTTGGTATGAAATTGCCGTTTGAATTCCAGGTGAAGTATGCCAAGTTATAATACGATACGATCATTATTATTATTAGCTTGCACAAACATTTTGACGTGTATCAATATACATAAAGTGGTCAACGTTACAGATTACTTAAAGTAGTCCGCTCCGAACTGTGAGGTAACGAAGTGTCAAAATTGAAAAGTTATTTCTTGGATATGATCTCTTCAAAATGACCTATTTTATAGACTAGCTGGTCAGCATCCTAATACTGAAAAGAAGATAGAGGGTCATCGTACTGGTTTCTCCGACATATTCGATAAAAATCACAAACATATACCTAAAATGACATATTATTGGCATTTTTGCACATTTTTTGTCCATATTTACATTTTGCATTTTGAACGGATTTTGAACGGATACGGTGACTCCCTATATTTTCAGTTTTAGGATGCTTATCAGTTAATCTATAAAACATGTCATTTTGAAGCTCTAGATTATGTTGATACAGTTATTTATTTTTGAAAAAAAAAACTCTGACCCCTCCCTCCCTACCTCACTGTTTGAAGCGGACTACCTTCCGTGCCACTAGGCTAGTGACACCACTTATATTGAAGTTGGCACGTATTACATATTTGTATTGAGTAGGCGCGTGAAGCACACTTTTGGGTAGTCGGCTGCGATTACGCGCCACACCTATTTTATATAATTTCTGTAGGCCACTGTGTGGCAAATGCATTTGTGGTTGGGCTCATTAACAGTGGTTCCTAATTATTCACACACACAAATTATTTCTGAAAAAAAATTACTGGTTGCCCTATGCTTCTGTTTGAATGACAAACAGTTCGTTTAAAAAAACTAGGCCTAAGATGTAGTAACCTTTGCTGTTTTCTCACAGCAACTATTACTAATTTTATCATGGTTGAGACAGACTATGGTCTATTCCACGTAGACATACCTGTGGTACAAGTACAATAGACAACTCACAGCCTAGGGTATGACTTTACACCCGTTAATCCTCTCGCTACCGCTCGATGATTTACTCGTGTATTCGTCCCTACGGCTGTTCGTCGTCTACTATATGCCTAAACCATAATAAGATAAATATAATGTCTGTTTACAGGCCATTTCCCGATTTGAGTTAACCTAATAAATGGTACATTAATTAGTCCGTGGGAGTTATTGATCTCAATGGCTGGCTTATCAAACTCTTCTCAAGGCTCGGACTGGCAATGCCTGTCAGGCGTCCAACAGACCAAGTCAGGCATTCCAACCCTCACACTGCCTAGCAAGCTGTCATTATTGTTATAGTGCCATGTGATAGGCTATGTCATTTATTCCCCAGTAATTTACAATATTGCTTATTTGTATCAGTTCATTGAAAAGACCACTTTGTATTTGGTTCATATTCTCTGACCTAAAACATTTATTAAAAAGATAATAAATTTTAAGCCTATATGTCTCTATTCAAGAGTTTCGAGGTGTAAAGTATCTAACGGGATTTTTTTAAAGGAGGGCTATTTCTGTAACATTTTAAGTATTTATTCTATCTCCCTGTAATTCCGCTTATTCACTGTACTTTCCCAATCACTACATAGACCATATGGCATCGCTATAGTCGGCGTCATTGGTCTGTGAGCGGTGGTTTTCAGGCGATTATTCTGTCATTATTTTAGATAATCCTATGGAATTTTGACAGGCATGTCATCTAACTCGGAATGCATTTTCAAGAAGATTGGATGCGATGCAAAAAAAGTTGGCCTATCTCGTCCATAGTAAAAACCTGAAGATATCGTACGTGGACCGCCCCCGATCACCGTAGCATTTCTATAGAAAACGTTTTGACGTTTTCCTATTCTGTTATATATAGGCCAAATGGGCTAACTTTTTTATTTACATACCAATCTTTCCGAAAATGTAAAGCCTGTGTAATGTTATTGACTACCGTCCGCTCTTCGGGATCCTCGAGGATAGTCCTCTCTCCTCCGAGTCCTTGCGGACGCGCATCCGCTATTCCGGATCCTTGCGGCGGGGCCGCTCACCGGAGGTCGCTGCGGACACGGTAACTACTTCAGCATTAACGGTAACCAGGTAACAGCCCACCCGACACTCCCAGGCCTACGGACACCGTTCAGAAACTGGTTCATCACCACGGTGTTAACTGGCGGGGCCTGGCGAGCCGCGGTCTGCCTCGGGGACGGAACCCCGTACAGTCCGACATGCTGGCCAGAGCCTATGTCACACGTCCCGGGAAGGGAGAGAACTGGCGATCCACAGGGCTTACGCCCCCGAGTCAGCAATTTGTCTCTCCCAGCCCGGGCCTCCCCATGGAAATCGTCCCCAGGGCTCTAGGAGCCCTCTACTCAGAACCAGGGAACGCAAAGCTCATGGCGAACTTCGCGTGCGTCCTAGTCACTCTCTCTCGGACAATCTCCTCGATCGAGTCGCTTCCAGTGTATATATAATACACCACAAGCTGTAGGACGCACGCGAGGTCTAATCGATCCATTGTTATAGTTTACTGGAGCGTACAATGCGTCGCCGTGGCAACGCACGCTCGAACGGAGCGTGTCAAAACAAGGCCAATGGGGTTCCTGTTTGCCACCAGGATCGCCACCATGTAATTCGGGTATAGACAAACCATAGAAACAGTCTACTTGCCAGACTCATACAAAAACGTAATAATTTTACATTAAATTTTTGTCATGTTTGTTTTTGCATAATACAAACAATGGACATGACGTTTTTTGTACTTCTTTTTCACAATAGACTGTTTTAGAGCCCCAAAAGCACATGGCATCAGCAGGTACCCCATTACGAAAAGGTCACATAAATGGCATTTATGTTTACAATCACCTGCCGCGTGCTTAGGGCAAAATCGCCACACCTGTTAGGCGAAGATAAAATAAAACTCCTGCCAAACTCCTTTCATCGAAATATGTTAGTTATTGACGGAATAATCGCGAAAAAACCACCGCTCACAGACCAATGATGCCGACTATAATGTCGCAAAATGTATGCGTTTTATTCTTGATACGCCCCTGTCTACCTTGTTGGCAGGTGCTGCCACCAACCGAATACAATTCTCACAGCGCACACTAGAGGTCGTACTCAGACTTCTTTCCGCTGACATTCTTGGTTTCGGTTTCGATGACCAGAAAGTGGAACGGATGTTGCCGTGGAACTGGAACGAGGAAAATTTTGGTCGATTATAACTACCGGGTAGTTAGTATGGCGAGGCGGCCGAGGCCCCTACCTATCAGATAACGTCGAATACATTTTCGTGTCGTGTCGAAAGTTTAGGATAGATATAGTCTAGATCTAGGCTAGATGATTGATAGCCTTGGACTGATCGAGAAATTCTGGATCTACCTAGGCTACGGCTGTACCCGACCCGCCTTTACTTAGCTTAGCCTTATATTAGCATGACAACACCTTTCTGAAATATTGGGTCTACATGGTCATACAATACACCAAAAGAAAGCTTGAAGCTTCAGGAAAACAAATATGTAACAAAATTGACCGTAGGTATTGATGCAAAGGTGCTAGAGCATTTCAAAGAGGGGTACCGTTAGGTCCTTCTGAAGACAAAAATTAGGGGAAAGTCCAAAAAAGTGAAACTCGCTGTTTACACGCAAACAAAACGTGATAATACATATTTCAGGGCTTGAAAATATTCAATATTAATTACTTTACACATTGCAACATCATACACACTAAAAATATATGACGTTGGTGGTGATCATTGTGCCCAAAGTTGTCAAATTTGCCCTCATCAGGCCACTAGAAGTAGAACAAATGATCACTGAATCCATTTCTGACAAAATTCTAGTCACAAAAAATTGTTTTATTTGTAGCAAAATGTCCAAGGTACTCCTTTACTGTAATGTTATCAAAGGTCAATAAAAAAATCTTATGAGATATGCCCAAAATAAAATTTTTCTCTGATGTCTCCAAAAAACGATAGCCAAGCTTGTTTACATGGGCGATAATAGGGGCTTCGAGTGCCAACTAATACTAAACAGATGGCGGAAGTGCAGATGAAACACGACAGGCCCTTCATTTTGAAGCAATTTCCCAAGCAGTACGGGGGTTTATGATTGAAATATCGTTATATTATGAAAGAAAAAACATTAATTCACAAATTAAACCATGTATGATCGGCGACAAGAAGTTTTAACTTGTTTTTTGGAGTGAAAAAAGACTTTGAGCTGAACTTTCACCTCCAAAATTGGGTCAGATCTCAAAACGAGGGCTCTTGTCACCTAGGCCGATGTCTAACCTTTCCATACATACCAAATATGCTATGTAAAAGACATTCTGATTGGTCGAAAATGACCGTAACATGACCCCACCCAAACCGGGTTCAACGAGCTTCACTTTTTTCGCTCCCGCGAAAAACTGCTTGCGCGCGCCGCCTAGCGGAGTGTTGTCATGCTACTTATATACTCTGATTTTTCTAACTCGTTTACACCGTTTTTTGCTTTTGTTCCAGTCAAATTACCTCAGGCGAACTATTTAACTGAATATTACATGTCTATGGTGCAAACGGCAATAGATTTTCACAAAACTGGCTTCCGAAACGCTACATGTTTCTTTCAAAACACAAAAGTTCAATTTAAGCGAGGATTTTCACTGCTGTAGGGCGCTGCCATATTGACTTACTCATTACGTAATTCAAGTAGACAAGTTCAAGTCAGGTACTATGGGGGCATGCGCTGCAGTATTATATACCAATTACAGGCTGGGACGGTCCCATTCCTAACCCGCGCTCCCTGCGTGAATCAACCGAATAGAATCTTCCGTCACGCGCTCAAAATAAACAATGTATGTTGACATGCAGACGAAAAGTTTTCAGGAGGAATTTATCATTGCAGTAGATTACTAACTTTATCAGTTTCATGAGTAGAAGACTGGAAGTTTGCAGAAAATTGCCGTTTGGTCCCAAGGTGAGCTATGCCAAGTTATAACATGATACGATTTAGCATCGCAAAAATATCAGCAAAAAACGGTGTAAACGAGTTAGAAAAATCAGAGTATACTCTGATTTTTCTAACTTGTTTACACCGGCTTTTGACGATATCTTTGCGACGTTAAATGGTATCGTTTTATAACTTGGCATACCTCACCTCGGAGACAAACGGCAATGTTTTACCAAATTTCAGACCTCCATCACAATAATTGAAAAAGTTGGCAATCTACCCCAATGTTAAATTTCACCCAAAAACGGGATCTCGAGAATCTGAGCTTATTTGAGGATTTGATCCTGTTTACATCCACCAGGATTCGAAGTATTGTTGTAATTTTAGACCAGATGATACATTGGGGTGTATCCTACACAAACATGTTAATTTTGAAAGATTGCACTACTACAAATCGAGCAAATGCACGAAATTGTGTGCGGACCCAGAAGTCAAATGACAAGGCTAAATTTAACATTGGGGTAGATTGCCAACTTTTTCAATTTTCGTGATAGAAATCTGAAGTTCGGTAAATGATTGCCGTTTGACTCCCAGGTGAAGTATGATAAGTTATAGAACGATAGCATTTACACTGTCCGGAATCCGTTTCGGCAGAGGATATTGGGAAACGATATTTTTCGGTTGGGAAACGATATGTTCGATTGGGAAACGCCAAGCTGCAAGGGCGTATGTGTTGTTTTCCTCAATAAAGTATAAAAAATAGGTGTAATCGTTAATCAGAAGAGAGACAAACATGCGCTGATGTTGTATAAAGCCTCCAGTGTCGACCAAACCTGCTATACTTGATGTAATATCATTTTTGTGACATGAAATGCGATGAAAATCACTCCGTTTTGAGCAAATGACTACTGATAATTAAATATATGTCTGATGCACACAAAAAGTAAAACGAGTCAAGAGAAAGGTATATTACATGATCCCCAACAAAAATAAACATTTTACATCGTCTCATTAATAAATGTTTGTTGATTTTCTGAACCATTGATGTTTCGGTGGGTAAACGATACGTATAGAGAAGGCGCCGGTTGGTAAACCATGCTGTTTCGATTGGGAAACGGAAAGTTTTGTACATATGAAATACGAGATCAACTGTTATACACAAGCAATACTGTGTGGTCTTTAGTGAAAGGTTACCTCGAGTGAATTATTAATTATATGACTGTATGCACAACATTTTGGGTGTGAAATAAGGTGAATCATGTGCCCGGCTCGACATAATAGAAAAAGTTTCGAGATTTTTGTTTCAAAACATGCTAATTTGGGTCCTTGACAATGTGTATTAAGATGGAGTGCCTTGACGATCGATAGGCCCAATATTTAGGCTCAAAAGGCCCAAAATTCAGTTTTTAGCTGTGTTCTCAAAAACTGTCCGATCAGTTTTGAGATTTTTGTTTAAAAAGATTCCTCTTATGTACCTATCTGAAGTGTATAAGTTTTGTTGCCCTTGAATCGCCGGTCTGCATGTGGCGGCCATTTTGAATTTTCGACAGGTTGGTGAAAAAAAAAACTTTTTCGTCCCAAATCAAGTCACTATGGTATCCAACCAAAAAAATTTCCCCCTTTGAAAACTTTTTTTGATTTTACGCAATTTTTCCTTCACAATGGGAGCTATATGGAGTAAACTCCTAGAACACTTAAAGATGGAGCTTACATATTGGCACATTCAAATAGGAAATCATATATTGTGGTTTCGGTGGTGATCTTAAATTTGACCTTCAATGACCTCGAAAGGTCAAAGCGCCCTTTTTGTCAGAAAATTGGTCAATTTTGGTCTTTGGCGGCCATTTTTTCAAAAACTGTTCAGACGGTTTCAGATTATCGTTTGAAAAGATCACCCTTATGTACCTTTGCGACATGTCTGAGTTTCTTTGCCCTTGAATCGCTCAAAGTGGGCCATTTTGGCCCAAACTTGGCACAAATGGGACTTTCCCATGTTAAATTCTCTTGTACTTTATAATGGAACATATTATTGCTAATATCTCACTCAATATTGACATTAGAGATTAGGAATCAATTGTGGACATAAAGGAAATGATATAAATGAATATTCTCATAACCTTGAATTTCATATTCGACCTAATTTTCAAGGTCACAGGAAAAAATGGCTAATATCTCGCTCCTTATCGACTTTATAGCTTGGGAATCATTTGTGGACATACAGGAAATGATATACGTCAAATTTCTTGATGACCTTGAATTTGGCCTTGATCTCATTTTTCAAGGTCAGAGCACAAAATGGCCAATATATCGCTTATTATCGACTTTACAGCTGAGGAATCAATTGTGGAGTTTTCGTGACCTTTGATCTTATCTCAAGGTCAGACAACAAAGTGGCTAATATCTCGCTTATTATCAACTTTACAGCTTAGGAATCAATTGTGGACATATAGGAAATGACATATGCCGAATATTCTCATAAGCTTGAAGTTGACCTTTGACATTATTTTTTTTGTCAGAGCACGAAATGGCTAATATCTCGCTCATTAACGACTTTCCAACTTAAGAATCAATTGTAAGCATATAGAAAATAATGTCCCCTTTGGGCAGACATTGTTGAAAAATTACCATTGCAGACTTTGAGACCTTAACATTGTACAGTTCTCCGGTAATATTTCTAAGCTAATTTTTCCCTGTTTCCTTGTCCACAGCGGGTCTCAGTGTTGAAAAGGTTTTTTTCTTGGTGTTTGTCAAATGAGTGCTTCACAATGTGGTTAGAGTCCTCAAACTTGGAATGACAGTTATAACACCTGGCGTTTAGGCCACAAGACGCCATCTGTTGGAAGAAATAATAAGTATGAATGAATAATAGCCAAAAACGAGCCTTAACGGGCCATACATTTCCAATAAAATATCGTTTACTAATCGAAACATCTATATCAGAACTGTTGTCCAATCGGAACAGTATCGTTTACCCACCGAAACATCAATGGTTCAGAAAATCAGCAAACATTTATTAATGAGACGATGTAAAATGTTTCTTTTCGGTGGAGATCGTGTAATACACCTTTCTCCTGACTCGTTTTACTTTTTGTGTCCATCAGACACATATTTAATCATCAGTGTTCATTTGTTGATTTTCGGTGTGATTTTCATCGCATTTCACGTCACAAAAACGATATTACTTCAAGTATAGCAGGTTTGGTCGACACTGAAGACTTTATACAACATCAGCGCATGTTTGTCTTTCTTCTGGTCAACGATTATACCTATTTTTTCATACTTTATTGTGGAAAACAACACATACCCCCTTGCAGCTTGGCGTTTCCCAATCGAACATATCGTTTCCCAACCGAAAAATATCGTTTCCCAATATCCTCTGCCGAAACGGATTCCGGACAGTGATTTAGCATCGCAAAAATATCAGCGAAAAACTGTGTAAACGAGTTAGAAAAATCAGAGTATAGGCTTAGCATACAGTCAGCTTTCAGGGTAGATCTACCATAATTTCATCGGCACGGTACCTAAATTAGCCTAATGTAATGATTGGTTCTGGTTGAGTACTAGGTCTAGGGCATGTATGATTAGACGATTAATAGATTACGAGTCGATTAGATCTACATGATGTAATAGATTACAAACTGAATTATCGATTAATGACAATTAATGAAATCCGGGTTGAAAAGAACACTTGGGACACGATAACTCGTGTAATCGAATGCAACTCAAGTGTGATTGCACTCAGTTACATCGCATGACATCACATTCGTTTTCACACATTGCTTAGAAACCGCCCATATTTTGAAGTCTGCATTTCACTATGTAGCGGATGGACACACAATCACACATCAGCGACAATCGAGGTCATATTCTGCCGTTTGTTACAAACTTGAGTGAATTTGTTCCATATTTCTGATTAATCGATTACGATTCGATTATTCAGGTCCGAATAATCGATTTCTAAATTTTGTAATCGTACATGCCCTATTGAGTACCATGGTACTCTGTTCAAGTATTATCCACGGGGATTGTGTGCGCCTTCCTCTAAGTTTGACTTACAATGTAGCTGACAGTGGTATTTCCATTGTGACTGTCCAGTGTTTTATATTTTATTTCACTCTGTCATGGTTCTGAAGAAGTATGATTTCTGGAATATTACCATTCTCGCTGGTATCGGCTTGAATTTGTGACTGTTCACAGATCTTGTGCTTGCCACGCTCTCTTGAAGGTAGTTCTCAGCTGGCACAGCTATCTGTCTTTTGACAATCCTACTCATGTACTACGACTGGATCCTCCTTGTTTGGCGCCTAGATTTGAGAGATTCCCAGTTGAGGGTGTTCAGCATATCAGTGATGCTACTGTTCCTCTTGTAGACATATCGGACATGTTCCAATTTGCGTATGTCCTTGTTGAGGTGCGGGTCCCATACTATGGCTGCTAAGCTGGACTTAGGATAGGAAACTAGGACAGGCTTGACCTAAAGGCGTTGATTGGTGGTTTTATTGGTAGGGCGATCAATGGTACCCTGCGATCATTGTACCCACCAGGCCACCACTTAGACGCCCATGGCATGGGCCTCAGTCTGAGCTAGACAGAGTGACTAAGATGGTTGTCATTCACCATTGGGTCCGAAATAGTTTGAATATCTTTTCAACGAATAAATCTTAATTTTCCACAACTGTTCCCTCTAGGCCTGCATCTAGACAAACAACATCGTCTTCCCTGAGGAATGGAAGGTCGGAATTTCGAGTGTGCTCTATCATCAGGAATGGTACTCACGTTCTTGGTCAGAGGTGGCTCACAATGTCAAAACCTAAATCCACTCATGTTCCATTCACGGCCGAATTTGCTCTCTCAAATGAATTTACTGACATCTTTGCTTTCCAAGTGACGTCACGTCACGTCACTCACGAGGTGAATCAGCCCAAGTCCAAAATGAATTTTGCTTCACAAGAGTTTGGAAACATTTGCACGATATATGAGGATGATGAATATTCATCAGCACCATGAAATGCATTCTATCAACACATGCAAAAAACTGTTACAGCCTGTCATTATTGTGCCCTATCCTTGCGGGATTCCCTCATGTCCAGGGGTGTGTGACGTCATTTGGCAGTATGTGAGTTGTGAAAAATTTTGATTTATTCCTTGAAAAGATGTCCAAATGACTTTCCTCCCGAGGGTGAGTGACAGCCATCTCAGACACTTCGCTTCACTCAGGCTGGATGGGCCTATATTCAAAGTACCGGGGTATATTATGTTCAAGGCAAACAGGGCTAACACTTTGGATTTGACCTACAGAGATCTTGAAAGTTTAGAATGAAAATTTTTCTTCAATTCTATTGCAACACCAACAAAATTTAGTTGCTATGCAGCAGGTTACCGTGGCAATGATCACAATTTTTGACATGCTTCTGACTCTTTAAGTCTTCTCCATCAGACACAAATTTATGTCTACCAATATAAATATAATTTTATCGCCATAATTTACATCATTGTTAATTGCAGACAATATCCGTTTGTGATTTGGCACCAAAACTGATCCATATTACAGTGCTGCCCTCTGTTGAGTGTTAAATGATTGTTTGAACACCCCATATTGACTTAGTGAACGAGACCTCTGGCTGTACGCAATCTACTAAATAAGTGTTGTCATCATGTATGTCCCATGTGAATGTGCCTTTAACACTGAATACATAATTGTTTGTTTCCAGATGTCACCAAAAAATGCCTGGGAATCGAAAGCTTCAAAGCACAGAGAAAACCACATTTGATTTATCTACTGCTACAGGGGGTCCTATCAGTTCTAGAACAAGGTCTTCTAAGGCAACTTCATCAACAGCTTATCTTGTCAGAAAGTCAGGAGGCAAACACACAAACTGCACTATTCCGCAATCCGGAGCCATTCAAGCTTCTTCCACGCGATTTGCTCGGAAATCTGCCCCAGTTAAACACTCTGGAAGCTCGAATCATACTCCAACTGCACACAGCAAACTACAAACAACAGTACGGGATCATTCAGGAGGAGACGGTTCTCCACAAAAGACTTGTGATTCAACCATGGCATACTTCAAAAGCAGACCTGATCGAAAGATTCAACACCGTGGCAGACATCTTCAAGATGATGATGAACCGATGCCTCTGGCCAGGGCACCAGCTAAGAAGGAAGCGGAGACGTGCGTGGTCTGCATGTGTCCTCCAGACGACCCCAAGAAACTGGACAAATGTGGTCACATATTCTGCAAGGCCTGCATCGATCAGTGTTTCAGCAAAATGAACCCTGTGTGTCCAATATGTGGCACAGTGTATGGAACAATGGTCGGCAATATGCCTCGTGGCACAATGCACACACACATGGACCACCATTCACAGCTGCCGGGTTACCACGGATGTGGCACCATCGTCATCGAGTACAACTTTGCGAATGGAACCCAGACGGTATGAAAGTTGTGCATGGTACAAACCAAATTACAGCGTGCAATTTTATATGCAACTGTGGCGAGTTGCCGAAGTTGTGTACTGTCTGTAAGTCTGTCGATGTGAATTGATATTTTGTGTTTTGAGATATTCTTGTTTGAAATGTAATTGCAGTCGGAGCATGCACACCCAGGACGTATGTACCACGGCACACATCGTGTTGCATATCTTCCCAACAATGCCGAGGGCAACAAAGTTCTGCGGCTTCTTAAAAAGGCCTTTGACCGTCGCATGACCTTCACAGTGGGCAGGTCCGCTACGACAGGACTGGACGATCAGGTGGTGTGGAACGATATACACCACAAAACCAGAATCAATGGCGGCCCTACTGCGTACGTTATGAAAATGTTCGAAATTTTGTAGTGACCCAGGCATACACTGAATTGTTACATGGTACATGTGCATTGATGTTTGTTCAACCATTGCACACATATATGATAATTTGAATATGTACGAGAGGGATCGATACATACGGATTTTTCTTCAGAAGTTTCGGGTGCTGAGTATCAATAGTAGTCAAGTGTTTTTGGCAAAAGACTGTATGCACATTGCACCATTAATAAATTTCCTTTCTGTTTTATCGACAGGTTTGGATACCCCGACCCAACGTACCTGAGGCGAGTGCAAGAAGAGCTGGCCGCTAAGGGAATTGTGGACTAATAATATACCTGTGACTGTGATTGTATCAATTCCATGCTTGTGAATATATGTTTAACTGGAGTTTGTGTATATAAGTGTTGAAGGAATTTTTGTTTCTAACTTGTATAAATCAAGAAATTTATACTCAAGGAACTTAAATTCCCAGATGGTGTAATTCAATCATGTTCTGTTGAATCTGAAAACGCTGTTTTTGTGGGGGATATGTTTTGCACATTTTTGTGATGAATGATACTGCAAAATTTATTACTGTATATATGAATCCCCACAAATCAGCTAATGTACATGTAGGCATCAACAATATCATGATATATTTTGTGTCATGTTATGTTTGAATTCTGAACACAGAAGCAAAAATACATGCATACACCAATGTACACTGATGGTCAATAGCAACATATTTTCTTGCATTACTATAATTCTTCATAAAGTGTCAGCATTTGGAAAAACACTGAGTGGACTTAAAACAGAGAGTTATGATTAGGAAAGCACAAAATTTAGCTGGTGCAGCATTTTCTGGTTTACAGTATATTACTTGGGTGCTGATATGTAAATTTTTGAAGTGGTAAGTATCACTATATGTATGTATAAGCTGAAATAAACACGTTTCTTTGTATCGCATCAGTTAGGGTTCGAGCATTCACTCTTCTGTCTAATAAGAATTCCAGTAAAAACTAATAAGCACTACAATTTCCCACATACACACACTCATTGTGCAAAATCTACATTTAGCTGTTTATACTGGCAGTGAGAACAGTATCTTTGTGATCTAGATGTGCTTGTTTACCAATTGTATCCCATGATGTAATCAATATAATCATGATAATGACGAACTTAACCCTGTGAAGTAGTAAATAAACATGGATTTCAAGCTTAGAAAAATTTCTTTGTGTATTACCGAATATGCTGGTCATCAGTTTATATAAACTGATGACGGACATATTCAAATTTATGAATTAAACAACTTGGAAATACTATGGTTTTGGAAATGATCTTGTAGCTAAGCTACAGATTATAATTTACTTGAATTGTCTTGAATTATTGTATCCCCCGAACAAAGTTCGGCGGATACTATGGATTTGGCTTCGTCGTCCGCGCCCGTGTCCGCGTCCGCAGAGATTTTCTTGTGAACGCGCTACAGGCCGCAATTCTCACCCGATCACCATTATTTTTTGCAGGCACATATATAATGGTAAGATCCCGACACCAATCGATTTTGGTTGCCGTGGCAACTGAATTAGTCGTTTGGGCACACATTTTGCATTGAAAACAGCCTGTTTGAGACACATGGCTTGTGAACGGGCTACAGGCCGCAATTCTCACCCGATCACCATTATTTTTTGCAGGCACATATATTATGGTAAGATCCCGACACCAATCGATTTTGGTTGCCGTGGCAACTGAATTGGTCGTTTGGGGACACATTTTGCATTGAAAACAGCCTGTTTGAGACACATGGCTTGTGAACGCTCTACAGATGGCAATTTTTGACGAATCTCGATAATATTTGGAAGTGTTATTGGGAAGGGCTGTCACACGAAACCAATCGTTTTTTAGAATGATCATATAAATATTAATATGTTAAAAGCCTAACTTATTACAGAATTTTGAAATATCCATTTTGACATGTACGATCATTCCAATAGCCTGTACAGTGGAAGGTAATGACACTGGTTTCTTGTTCAGAATGGAGAACTGAAGTTTTCAGTGAAAACAGGACAATATTACTGAATAAGTTAACATTAGTTTTATTAGTTAAGTCTATTATTGTCCACAATAAAAATAGTTAAGACGAGAAACGTTTATTATTAAGCTCAACAAGGTAAAGGTTTTGTCCAGTACAAATTTCATGGGTGTAACTGAATAAGTTAACATTATTTTTAATAGTTAAGTTTATTATTGACCACAATAAAAATAGTTAAGACAAGAAATATTTATTATTAACCTCAACAAGGTAAATGTTTTGTCCAGTACAAATTTCATTGGTGTAACCGAATAAGCTAACATTATTTTCACTAGTTAAGTCTATTATTGACCACAATAAAAATAGTTAAGTCTATTATTGACCACAATAAAAATAGTTAAGATGAGAAATATTTATTATTAAGCTCAACAAGGTGAAAGTATGTCCAGTACAGATTTCATGGGTGTACTGAATAAGTTAACATTATTAGGCATCCCGATTGAAAATCGGGAGGCCTTATGTTTTTGTCTGGTTTTTTTTTCTTTTTTTTTTTTTTTTTTTTTTTTTTTTGGCCTTATGTTTTTGTCTGTTTTTTTTTTTTTTTCTTCTTTTTTTTTTTTCCGCCGTTTGGTTTCCGGATCATAACTCTTGAACGCCTCGATCTATCTTTCCGAAATTTTCACAGCTCATCCGAAATACTTTGCTTCTAACCCCTATTGTTTTTCGTCGAGATCCGAAATCCAAGATGGCCGCCAGCGGCCATTTTGGAAAAAAAATCGGGCGATTCCTGTCAATGTCATAATTTGATTCAGGCAATTTCCAGAGGAAAAAAAATTTTGTAGGTGCATTTATTTTTTTTTTTGGACTTAGAATTTTTCCCTGGCATGCGCCCATGCAGATGTAATACTGTAACTGAGCCATGCTACTGTATTCACTGACTGCAGCCTGCATGTCCAGCATGAGGCTAGGCTCTACCCTCTCAGCCAGTGCAGGAGATCAGCCAGTCTGTCCAGCACAGCAATGGGCTCTGCCAGCCCTGCTCAGTCATGCCTTACAAGATCAGCCAGTCTGTCCAGCTCAGAAATAGGCTCCGCCCCTCTCAGCCAGCCCTGCTCAGTCATGCCTGACAAGATCAGCCAGTCTGTCCAGCACAGAAATAGGCTCCACCCCTCTCAGCCAGCCCTGCTCAGTCATGCCTGACAAGTGATACAGCTAGCATGTCCAACATGACCCTAGGCTCATATCCATGCATTATCCCTCACTCCCCCCCCCCCCCCTCCAAAGCCTGGTTTACTAGTGTGTGTACATGGTAAAAGAATGAAGTTCCATCCCACAGAATACAATAGTTGGTTAATAAGCCAACACACATGACACAACATGCTTGGGGAATGATTTGCCCTGTCTGCATTTATATTGTACAAACATGTATTGTTTGAATGTTTTGTTATTCAACTCTATTTCACATGCAATGACCAAATCATCATTGTTTTAGTTAGCTGGCAAATGTTTGGCTTTGGTTATAATATGAATGCGAAAATTCCGCTGTATTGTACAAGTTTTGAAATCACAAAATTGGCCAAGATGACACAGCATTCTTTTAGTCACGTATCATTTTATATTTGACAGGAGCACCTGAAAAATATCACGAACATTCTGATTAAATATACTAGTACGCTGAATAATATTGGCTGGGTAATTGTCCATTCATTTGGGGTGGCAAATGTCTGGTGGGCCAAGTTGTCAAGATGATAGAAAGCAGTTCTGGTAAGAAACTGTCTGATCAGCTCTCACTCTTACCCACATACAATGGCCTATGTATCCTTTTTTCTCAGTCCAGTATGACCATTTGAAATGATAAGAACAACATGGGGGATGCCACAAAGCCTATAGGCTTTTATGTCTAGTTTTTACTAGTTTAGTCTATTATTGACCACAATAAAAATAGTTAAGACAAGAAATATTTATTATTGGGCTCAACAAGGTAAAGATTCTGTCCAGTAGACATTTTATGTCTGAAACCAAATAAGTTAACATTTTTTTTGCTAGTTAAGTCTATTATTGACCTCAATAAAAATAGTTAAGATGAGAAACAATTATTATTGAGCTCAACAAGGTTAAGGTTTTGTCCGGAAGAAATTTCTGGGTGTTTTTTTGCAGGCACATATATAATGGTAAGATCCCGACACCAATCGATTTTGGTTGCCGTGGCAACTGAATTAGTCGTTTGGGGACACATTTTGCATTGAAAACAGCCTGTTTGAGACACATGGTTTGTGAACGCGCTACAGGCCGCAATTCTCACCCGATCACCATTATTTTTTGCAGGCACATATATTATGGTAAGATCCCGACACCAATCGATTTTGGTTGCCGTGGCAACTGAATTGGTCGTTTGGGGACACATTTTGCATTGAAAACAGCCTGTTTGAGACACATGGCTTGTGAACGCTCTACAGATGGCAATTTTTGACGAATCTCGATAATATTTGGAAGTGTTATTGGGAAGGGCTGTCACACGAAACCAATCGTTTTTTAGAATGATCATATAAATATTAATATGTTAAAAGCCTAACTTATTACAGAATTTTGAAATATCCATTTTGACATGCACGATCATTCCAATAGCCTGTACAGTGGAAGGTAATGACACTGGTTTCTTGTTCAGAATGGAGAACTGAAGTTTTCAGTGAAAACAGGACAATATTACTGAATAAGTTAACATTAGTTTTATTAGTTAAGTCTATTATTGTCCACAATAAAAATAGTTAAGACGAGAAACGTTTATTATTAAGCTCAACAAGGTAAAGATTTTGTCCAGTACAAATTTCATGGGTGTAACTGAATAAGTTAACATTATTTTTAATAGTTAAGTCTATTATTGACCACAATAAAAATAGTTAAGACAAGAAATATTTATTATTAACCTCAACAAGGTAAATGTTTTGTCCAGTACAAATTTCATTGGTGTAACCGAATAAGCTAACATTATTTTCACTAGTTAAGTCTATTATTGACCACAATAAAAATAGTTAAGTCTATTATTGACCACAATAAAAATAGTTAAGATGAGAAATATTTATTTTTAAGCTCAACAAGGTGAAAGTATGTCCAGTACAGATTTCATGGGTGTACTGAATAAGTTAACATTATTTTTACTAGTTTAGTCTATTATTGACCACAATAAAAATAGTTAAGACAAGAAATATTTATTATTGGGCTCAACAAGGTAAAGATTCTGTCCAGTAGACATTTTATGTCTGAAACCAAATAAGTTAACATTTTTTTTGCTAGTTAAGTCTATTATTGACCTCAATAAAAATAGTTAAGATGAGAAACAATTATTATTGAGCTCAACAAGGTTAAGGTTTTGTCCGGAAGAAATTTCTGGGTGTTTTTTTTGCAGGCACATATATAATGGTAAGATCCCGACACCAATCGATTTTGGTTGCCGTGGCAACTGAATTAGTCGTTTGGGGACACATTTTGCATTGAAAACAGCCTGTTTGAGACACATGGCTTGTGAACGCGCTACAGGCCGCAATTCTCACCCGATCACCATTATTTTTTGCAGGCACATATATTATGGTAAGATCCCGACACCAATCGATTTTGGTTGCCGTGGCAACTGAATTGGTCGTTTGGGGACACATTTTGCATTGAAAACAGCCTGTTTGAGACACATGGCTTGTGAACGCTCTACAGATGGCAATTTTTGACGAATCTCGATAATATTTGGAAGTGTTATTGGGAAGGGCTGTCACACGAAACCAATCGTTTTTTAGAATGATCATATAAATATTAATATGTTAAAAGCCTAACTTATTACAGAATTTTGAAATATCCATTTTGACATGTACGATCATTCCAATAGCCTGTACAGTGGAAGGTAATGACACTGGTTTCTTGTTCAGAATGGAGAACTGAAGTTTTCAGTGAAAACAGGACAATATTACTGAATAAGTTAACATTAGTTTTATTAGTTAAGTCTATTATTGTCCACAATAAAAATAGTTAAGACGAGAAACGTTTATTATTAAGCTCAACAAGGTAAAGGTTTTGTCCAGTACAAATTTCATGGGTGTAACTGAATAAGTTAACATTATTTTTAATAGTTAAGTCTATTATTGACCACAATAAAAATAGTTAAGACAAGAAATATTTATTATTAACCTCAACAAGGTAAATGTTTTGTCCAGTACAAATTTCATTGGTGTAACCGAATAAGCTAACATTATTTTCACTAGTTAAGTCTATTATTGACCACAATAAAAATAGTTAAGTCTATTATTGACCACAATAAAAATAGTTAAGATGAGAAATATTTATTATTAAGCTCAACAAGGTGAAAGTATGTCCAGTACAGATTTCATGGGTGTACTGAATAAGTTAACATTATTTTTACTAGTTTAGTCTATTATTGACCACAATAAAAATAGTTAAGACAAGAAATATTTATTATTGGGCTCAACAAGGTAAAGATTCTGTCCAGTAGACATTTTATGTCTGAAACCAAATAAGTTAACATTTTTTCTGCTAGTTAAGTCTATTATTGACCTCAATAAAAATAGTTAAGATGAGAAACAATTATTATTGAGCTCAACAAGGTTAAGGTTTTGTCCGGTAGAAATTTCTGGGTGAAACCGAATAAGTTAACTTTATTTTTACATGTTAAGTCTATTATTGACCACAATGAAAATAGTTAAGACAAGAAATATTTATTATTGGGCTCAACAAGGTGAAGGCTTTGTCCAGTAGAGATTTTATGTTTATGACCAAATAAGTTAACATTATTTTTTTGCTAGTTAAGTCTATTATTGATCACAATAGCTTTTTATGAAAACATTGATCAACTTTTACTTTGAATCTCAACTTGAGACCATGTTTGGCACAAATTATGAGTTAAAATATAACTTATGGTGAAAAATTCGATCTGGCTCCAATTTCGTCATCTTGAAATGCAGTTTTGGTCAACTTTTACTTTGAATTTCAACTTGAAAGCATGTTTGGCACATATTATAAGTCGAAATATAACTTATGACGAAAAGTTCTATCTGGCTCCAATTTCGTCATCTTGAAATGCAGTTTTGGTCAACTTTTACATTGAATTTCAACTTAATACCAAGTTTGGCACATATTATGAGTTGAAATATAACTCATGGCGAAAAGTTTGATCTGGGTCCAATTTCGTCATCTTGAAATGCAGTTTTGGTCAACTTTTAGTTTGAATTTCAACTTGAAATCAAGTTGGGCAGGTATTATGAGTTAAAAAATATAACTCATGACGAAAAGTTTGATCTGGCTCCAATTTTGTCATCTTGAAATGCAGTTTTGATTAACTTTTACTTTGAATTTCAACTTGAAACCATGTTTGGCACATACATGTATTATGAATCGAAATATAACTTATGGTGAGAAGTTCAATCTAGCTCCAATTTCGTCATCTTGAAATGCATTTTTGGTCAAATTTTACTTTGAATTTCAACTTGGAACCAAGTTTGTAAAATATTCTGAGTTGAAATATAAATAGGTGAAAAGATTGATCTATCTGTATTTTCGTTATTTTATCAAACATGTCGAATGGAAATTCATATAAAGAGATTTCAGTGGTGATTTTGAATTCGACCTTCAATAACCTCGGAAAATCAGTGCAGCAGTTTCGGTGGGGAAAAGAAAACAGTTGTGACTTGGGATTTAACATTTCTTTGGTAATCTTTTTTAGCCCTTGCTCTAGTTTTTCACACTTGACAGTGATATATTTGGGGCAACAGAGATGATAGGGCTACGGGGGATACACTCAAGCGGTCGTAGGCGACCGGAAGCGTCTAGTTGTATCTGCATTCATTGGGTTCAGTTCCCAATGTCTATTGATTTTCATGGGGATCTTTCATTTCTTCACGATTAACTAAATATGGTGAAAACAAAATTCAATAAAAATTGTTGGTATTGAGCATCACATGTACTAGTTCCAGATATCTTGGTATTAATTGTATCCCCCAAACGAAGGTCGGCGGATACTATGGATTTGCGATCGTCGCGCCGCAAGTGCTCTACAGGTCACATTTCTGATCCGAATCTGGTCATTTTTATACGAACGCATAATATGGTAACGTGGCGACACCTATCGATTTTGGTTGCCAAAGCAACTAAAATGGCCGATTGAGGACACATTTTGTGATGAAATCAGCTTATTCAACACACATGGTTTGTAAGTGCTCTAGGGGTGGCAATTTTACAGGAATCACCGCGATATGGAAGGGCAATGTTGAGCAATGCTCATACACGAAACCTATAGTTTTTCATAGAGATTTAATGAATATCAATAAGTTAATGAGTTAGCTTATTACAACAATGTGAAATATCCAATTTGAGATCATTCTATTTCATTGTAATTTGAAAACAAATCATACTGAAAGTGTATATATGTGTAGAGCTGATTTTTTTTGTGCGAAAACAGATTATTACTACTGAATAAGTAATATAACTTGTTAAGTCTATTATTGCCCATAATAAAAATAGTTGAGATGAGAAACATTTATTATTGAACAAACAAGGCAAAGCTTTTGTGTGGTATAGATTTGATACATCTAGTAATAATTGCTAACTTATTACAACAGTTAAAACATATTTGTTATCAAAGAATGTAAATACAGAAATCATCTGTATTGCTGGGGATTGGGTTTCATATTCCATTCTGGTAAAAAGCTTCTCTGGAACATATTGGATAAGAAATAAGTTAAATATTTCAATTGTTAACATTATTACTGCATGGAATAAAAATTATTAAGGGCTGGAACTTTCATTACTGCCATTGGCCCAGTAGTAAATGATAATTTGTCTAAATTAACATAGCTTGGGCAACAGGGATGACAGGGTATCAGGAGGATACACCCGCGCGGTCATCGGCGACCGAATTGTCTAGTTAAACACTTCTAGGAAGTCGTATAACCCGGGATAAAGAGCCCAGTCACATGTTACTAAAAATACCCCGTTCGACTTGCTTTTTCAACCAAACAGTGACTTTGCGAAAAAAACAGTGAATTTCCGAAAAGTCACTGTTTGGTTGAAAAAGCAAGTCGAACGGGGTATTTTTAGCTTACCGGCCCTTTGGGCCGATAAGCTATTGTCGTGGTATTTCGTCCGTCGTCCGTCCGTCGTCCGTCCGGGTCTGTAACTTTTTTTTGACATGATGAATTTCCCCATAAATTTGTCAGAACATACCTTGGGCCAGTATCTAAAAACGTTTTTAGGTTACCGGACCTTTGGTCCGATAACCTATTGCCATGGCGTTGCGTCCGGCGTCCGTCGTCCGTCCGTCCGTCCGTTCACATTTTTATCTTTAAAGTTTATGATGGAATATTTCTGAAATTTTGCACAAAAATACCTAAAAATATTTCCAGGAAAGGTTTTTTTTAGTTTTCTGATTTTCGATTTTTTTTCAAAATGGCGGCCGTTTTCGTCGAAAAATGGGCAATTTTGGACTTTGACGGTCGTTTTCTCAAAATCTGTTCAGTAACTTTTTTTCTTATCGATACATAACACTCCTCATAGGTACCCCTGTGACATGTATAAATTTCGTTGCCCCTGAATCGCTCGAAGTGGGCCATTTTGGGCCCAATCTCGGCCCAGATGGGACTTTCCCATGTTAAATTCTCCTATGCTTTATAATGGGACACATTAAGCCTAGTATCTCACTTAATATTGAGATTAGAGACTAGGGATCAATTGTGGAGATATAGGAAATGATATATCCTGAATATTCTGTTGACCTTGAATTTGACCTCTGACCTCGGTTTCAAGGTCAGAGGGCCATTTTCGTCGAAAAATGGCCAATTTTGGACTTTGACGGTCGTTTTCTCAGAATCTGTTCAGTAACTTTTTTTCTTATCAATGCATAACACTCCTCATATGTACCTCTGTGACATGTATAAATTTCGTTGCCCTTGAATCGCTCGAAGTGGGCCATTTTGGGCCCAATCTCGGCCCAAATGGGACTTTCCCATGTTAAATTCTCCTATGGTTTATAATGGGACACATTGAGCCTAATATCTCACTTAATATTGAGATTAGAGACTAGGAATCAATTGTGGACATATAGGAAATGATATATGCTGAATATTCTCAGGGTCTTGAATTTGACCTCTGACCTCGGTTTCAAGGTCAGAGCATAAAATGTCTAATATCTTGCTTATTATCGACTTTACAGCTTAGGAATCAATTGTGGACATATAGGAAATGATATATGCCGAATATTCTGATGACCTTGAATTTGACCTTTGACCTCATTTTCAAGGTCACACCACAAAATGGTTAATATCTCACTTATTATCGATTTTACAGCTTAGGGATCAATTGTAGACATATAGGAAATGATATATGCTGAATATTCTCGTGACCTTGAATTTGACTTCTGGCCTCAGTTTCAAGGTCAGAGCACAAAATGGGTAATATCTCGGTTAATATTGACTTTACAGTGTAGGAGTCAATTATGAACTTATAGGAAATGATATTATGCAGATTATTGTCATGACCTTGAATTTGACCTTTGACCTCATTTTCAAGGTCAGATCACAAAATGGCTAATATCTCACTTAATATCGACTTTACAGCTTAGGAATCAATTGTGGACATGCTAGAAATGATATGGGCAGAATATTCTCGTGACCTAGAATTGACCAACTACCTTAATTTCAAGGTCATGGGACAAAAGACTAATATCTAAAATATACATTGTCCGGTAACCTTTCTTAGCCCTTGGGCTAATTTTTTAATTTTTTTGATTGAATCGTTTTTGCCTATTTGGCGGCCATTTTGGACGAAAAATTTCCAATTTTGGACTTTGGAGGCCATTTTCTCAAAAAATGTCTGATCAGCTTTGAGATTTTTGTTTCAAAACATTCCGCTCATGTACCTTTATGACGTGTATAAGTTTCGTTGCCCTTGAATCGCCGGCCTGCGTGTGGCGGCCATTTTGATTTTTTGACGGGTTACAATTTTTTGGACTTAGAAAATTTCACCCAATTTTTCCTTCATAATGGGAGCTGTGCAGAGTAAACTCATAGAACACTTGAAGATAGAGCCTAAGTATTGGCACATTCAAATGGGAAATCATATATTGCGGTTTGAGTGATGACCTTGAATTTGACCTTCAATGACCTTGGAAGGTCAAAACGACCTTTTTTTGTCGAAAAATGGCCAATTTTGGATTTTTGATGGCCATTTTCTCAAAAACTGTCTGATCAGCTTTGAGATTTTTGTTTCAAAACATTCCGCTCATGTACCTTTATGACGTGTATAAGTTTCGTTGCCCTTGAATCGCCGGCCTGCGTGTGGCGGCCATTTTTATTTTTTGACGGGTCGGCGAAAAAAAACTTTTTTGTCCCAAATCAAGTCACTATTCGTTTTGAGCCATTTCCAGCAAAAAAATAAAAAAAATTTTTTGGCCATTGAAAAATTTTTTGGACTTAGAAAATTTCACCCAATTTTTCCTTCATAATAGGAGCTGTGCAGAGTAAACTCATAGAACACTTGAAGATAGAGCCTAAGTATTGGCACATTCAAATGGGAAATCATATATTGCGGTTTGAGTGATGACCTTGAATTTGACCTTCAATGACCTTGGAAGGTCAAAACGACCTTTTTTTGTCGAAAAATGGCAAATTTTGGATTTTTGATGGCCATTTTCTCAAAAACTGTCTGATCAGTTTTGAGATTTTTGTTTTAAAACATTCCCCTCATGTACCTCTATGATGTGTATAAGTTTCGTTGCCCTTGAATCGCCGGTCTGCGTGTGGCGGCCATTTTGATTTTTCGACGGGTTGGCAAAAAAAATTTTTTTTTGTCCAAAATCAAGTCACTATTCGTTTTGAGCCATTTCCAGCAAAAAAAATCAAATTTTTTTTTTTGGCCATTGAAAAATTTTTTGGACTTAGAAAATTTCACCCGATTTTTCCTTCATAAAGGGAGCTGTGCGGAGTAAACTCATAGAAGACTTCAAAATAGAGCCTAAGTATTGGCACATTCAAATGGGAAATCGTATAATGCGGTTTGAGTGATGACCTTGAATTTGACCTTCAATGGCCTTGAAAGGTCAAAAACGATGAATTTTGTCTTTGGTGGCTATTTGTCAAAATCTATTCAGACAGTTTTTCTCAAAATAATGTATAAGATTCTCTTTATCTATCTTTGTGATGTGTAATTTGATTTCGTATTATAGTCCATGCAGAGAATGTGTTTCCAGTAACATTTACGAACATGTTTTGACAATTAGAGTTCAAGATCAGTGTAACAATGTATATGTTGAAAAATCAATACTCTGCGTTTCTCATGATTGCCGGTAAGCTACAGCACCCTTGGTGCTATGTTTAGTAACATGTGACTGTGATAAAGAGCTAGACCCCATCACTGGAGTTTCACCGAATGTCTTATAAACCTGCCCGCACTGCAGCACCATAGCCGTGATGTCACTAGTTGCGCACATCACGTCATAATGCTGCATATGGCCTTCGAATTTGTGATCAAATTTCTGAGTTCTATTTGGGCGTGTGACCCAAATTATTGCAGATGTGGTGCCTATAAGTACATTGTATTGGAGACCCCGAGAAGCCCATATAACCATCAGAATTACAACTTTGAATTTGACCTTGATTGAACTTTGCAAAACACAAAAGCAATTTCTTTCAGAACATTGGGTGTGCTGATATATCCTATTCCAATTTAAAAATAAATAAATAAATATTTAACTACAATGCTAAGAAGTGTCACCAAACAAATATGGCACTATAAAAAAAATACTCTGATTTTTCTAACTCGTTTACACCGGTTTTGGCAACATTTTTGCGATGCTAAATGTTATCGTTCTATAACTTGGTGTACTTCACCTGGGAGTCAAACGGCAATTTTCTACCAAATTTCAGACTTCTATCTCTCAAATTGAAGAAAGTTGGCAATTCACCTCCATGTTAAATTTCCACTCAAAACGGGATTTCGAGAGTCTGGGCATAGAATCTATTCGAGGAATCGGTCCTGTTTACATCGATCAGGATTCTAAATATTTTTGTAACTTTGGACCAAAAGACACAGTGAGGTGTATTTCACACAAACATATTGATTTTGAAAGATTGCTCCGCCACAAAACCGAGCAAATGCACAAAATTGTGTGCGGACCCAGAAATTAAATGACAGGGCTAAATTTAACATTGAGATAGATAGCCAAGTTTATCAATTTTCGCGACAGAAGTCTAAAAATCGGTAAGAATCAGGAGAGGACAATTTTCAATTTTCTTTTTTTCAATTTTTTTTTTTTTTTTTTCAATTTTGTCAATTTTCGCGACAGAAGTCTAGAAAAATTGGTAAGAATACGATTAGGACCGTCCTAGACACAACATTCTTTTTATTGTCAATGTATCTGTATATGTACATGAATTTGAATGTTGAATAAATACTTTTGAATTGAATTGAATTGAAAAGAATACTAAGAAATTGCCGTTTGACTACCAGGTTAAGTATGCATACCAGGTGAAGTTATAGAACGATACCATTTAGCATCGCAAAAATATGAGCGAAAAACAGTGTAAACGAGTTAGAAAAATATATATAATTTCACGTTTGCCCATTGTGTAAATGATGGACATGTCCCATCTGGTGTCATATCATGTGGGATATATGGCTCATACACCATGCAGATTTAAAATAGTGCGCAAATTTAGAATTATCATCCAGAATAGCTAAGCTTAAGGCACCGTTATGAGACATACGCCTGTGAAACAAACGCGGAGTTAGTCCATAATAGCAAAGATTTTAAAGAAAATCTTTTATAATAGCTACGCACCTGCCCACGCTACCCTCCAGCACGGCCGACCTTGACCTGTCTTTGAAATGGACCAATCAGCGTTGAGCATGGCACTGTTTTCCCGCTGGCACTGTGTGCGTTCGCCATATTTTTGGTTTTCAACACATTTTTGCACCAATAAATTGCATTTAAATTACATCGCTGACTGAGTCGTAAGTTGCACATAATGAGTAACTGGTGGGAAGGTTCTACATTAAGCCGAAACATTTCCAAATGACACGTGACATGTTGCTTTTTTCAGGCGACATCCGCCATCTCCAGAATCCAAGTTTTAAGATTTTCAAAATATCACCTCGTAAATATTGATAGGATTTTAACGCGTTTTCTTCGATCTCATAACTGAAATGTGGTTTTAAAATCGCACAGTAGTTACATGTTCTTCGAATGAGTCCTGTTATGGATAATGTACGTGTAGATATGTTTATTTTCATTGAAATCAATTTCATAGTGCTTGGGCGATAATAGGGAGTTTGTGCGTGGACCGTCCCAGACACACTGTCACACAGTCATTCTATATCTATAGCCTACTGACTTGTTTCAGCAATCAAAGTATTGGGAGCAAATGTAGGATAAAGTGCCACTCTGGGCAAATATGGGTGTGACCAATCAGCGCCATGCTTTCTGCACCCTGTGACCAGTTTTGAACCAATCACAGCCTATGACTCAGATTGCCCACGTTATTGTACATCCAACCCAAGTATTGTAGATATTCAAGTCGATCATATTGTGCAATGATCTTATAATAACCATTTAGGATACAGATTACAGAAGCGTATTGGTGACATGACAAAAAAATGTAATTCGCGTCGCCGGTGGAATATCAATTCACCTTGGCGAAATACCACCTTGCCAAGACGAATTAATAGTTCGCCAAGGCGAATTAGCAGATCTTTAGCAGATACTAGCAGATTCGCCGAGGCGAATCATTTTTTTCTTCATGTAATGTCATCAATGCGCTTCCGTAGATGTAGCTTCTTTATATACAACGCAGATCCTCGGGTTCTTAACAATTTCTATACCTTGATTAGGAAATAGGCTATTCAGTGTACCTTATAATCGACCCCGGCCTAATCATCGACCCATGTGAATTCTGAAAGGCCACGCAATATGAATGTAATCAGGTTTTGTGCTAGAGATTGAGGCAGTCAGTAACTTTGAAAGGATCGATGATTAGGTTCAATGATGATTAGTACATTCGGGCTTCCTGTCAAGTCTAGTGGGCAATCTTTTCCTGATCTGTGTGATAATCAACGATAATGATTAGGGCCTACACTAGTACTTGGTACAGAATGGTTTATAGAATTGAAAAACTGGTACCCATAATAAGTTGCATATGAAAGTCATTTCTATTACTAGTATGTCTTTTTATCAGTTTGGATGAGCAATCGATATCACGATAATGTGACGATATCATGGTCCACAATACAAAAATACCGCCTACAAAAAGAAACAAGTGCGAGTACCAGGTATCATGAGTGATTCAGTTGAATATTGACATATAAATTCTTGGATAAAAACAGTAAACAGTATTTCATAATAAACACCTCTATGATAGACTACTTTCATTCTGCGTCCAGCAATGAGGGGGTAAACAATGCCACGTGCATGTATTCCAACATTGATTACTACGGAGGGGTTGGGTGAGAAAATCTTCAAACCACCCAGGTCACGTCAAAATAGTATATACTGATTTCTTAGTATGAACGGAAGCCGTTTCAGACATTATTCATTTTCCCGAATGTGGCCCTTTAATTGGCTGATTCCAAAATTATTTGCCAATTGTTATATATTTACCGGTACTCTCATTGTAATAGTACAGTAAATTAAAAAATAATAATCTGTGGAATCAAGAATATTTGAATAAATCCTGAATCAGCCTGCTTACTAGTAAGACTGTAAGCTTCGATTACATATGAAATATGTATATATTTGTTCAGAACAAACAAATCATACGGAAGATATAACATCAAAAACACTGAAAATCTGCAAGTTTTGTCGTACATGCGCCACACGGCAGTGCATGGCAGATCGAAAACATCAAAAATGGCGTGAATTTCTGTGACGTCATTGTTTTGAGATAAGCTTCAACAGGCGGCTTTTCTTCACTGTCTCTAGTACTGGAACTGCTGAGATGGTTCGCTCCGTTGCTTGACAATCTCAAAACAATAATGTCATTGGTTGCTACTCATTCATTCTCCCCAGTTGGATGGCGTGGCCCGCTAATTAAGGCATTTCGGCAGAAATGCCTTTCTGGTTTTAGCAGAATTTTTTTTTTTTTTTTTTTTTTTTTTTTTTTTCTTCTTCCGCCACTTTTGGTTTCCGGACGATAACTTTAGATTGCCTTGACGGATCCTTGTCAAATTTTCACCGCAAGTCAGAAATGATATGAGGAAGAACCCTATTCTTTTTGAGCCGGATCGGAGGTCCGTGAGGTCCGTGAGGATGAAATCAAGGCTAATTTTAAGACTTGGTTTCCGGACGATAACTGGAAAAATATTTATGCAATAGTTGCAGAACTCTGCATGGAGGTTCATATGCCACCAGGGAAGAACCCTATTGATTTTGGGATCGATCCGTCAAACGACCTTTGACCTAGAGGTCAAAATAATTTTTTGCTGATTCATCCTTGAGGCTTCCTGCATATCTCGGAAACCGTGCGTCGTAGAGCGAAACGGACGTTATTTTCGGACTCGTCGCCCTAGACAAACATCTCTAGGGTGTACTTTTTTTTTTGATCCGGCTCCGAGGTCCGTGAGGTCCGTGAGGATGAAATCGAGGAACTTGGTTTCCGGACGATAACTCAAAAAATATTCAGGCAATAGTTGCAGAATTTTGCACGGAGGTTTATATATCACCAGGGAAGAACCCTATTGATTTTGGGATCGATACCTCAAACGACCTTTGACCTAGAGGTCGAAATAATTTTTTACTGAGTCATCCTTGATTCATCCTGCATATCTCGGAAACGGTGCGTCGTAGAGCGAAACGGACGTTATTTTCGGACTCGTCGCCCTAGACAAACATGTCTAAGGGGTATTATGGATGAACTTTGACCTTGACCCGAAATTTTTTTGCCGAGTCGGCATTTTTCGTTTTCGTCGATATCTCGGAAACGGTGCGTCGTAGAGCGAAACGGACGTTATTTTCGGACTCGTCGCACTAGACAAACATGTCTAAGGGGTATTATGGATGAACTTTGACCTTGACCCGAAATTTTTTTGCCGAGTCGGCATTTTTCGTTTTCGTCGATATCTCGGAAACGGTGCGTCGTAGAGCGAAACGGACGTTATTTTCGGACTCGTCGCACTAGACAAACATGTCTACGGGGAATTATTGATGAACTTTGACCTTGACCCGAAATTTTTTTGCCGAGTCGGCATTTTTCGTTTTCGTCGATATCTCGGAAACGGTGCGTCGTAGAGCGAAACGGACGTTATTTTCGGACTCGTCGCACTAGACAAACATGTCTAAGGGGTATTATTGATGAACTTTGACCTTGACCCGAAATTTTTTTGCCGAGTCGGCATTTTTCGTTTTCGTCGTTATCTCGGAAACGGTGCGTCGTAGAGCGAAACGGACGTTATTTTCGGACTCGTCGCACTAGACAAACATGTCTAAGGGGTATTATGGATGAACTTTGACCTTGACCCGAAATTTTTTTGCCGAGTCGGCATTTTTCGTTTTCGTCGATATCTCGGAAACGGTGCGTCGTAGAGCGAAACGGACGTTATTTTCGGACTCGTCGCACTAGACAAACATGTCTAAGGGGTATTATGGATGAACTTTGACCTTGACTCGAAATTTTTTTGCCGAGTCGGCATTTTTCGTTTTCGTCGATATCTCGGAAACGGTGCGTCGTAGAGCGAAACGGACGTTATTTTCGGACTCGTCGCACTAGACAAACATGTCTAAGGGGAATTATTGATGAACTTTGACCTTGACCCGAAATTTTTTTGCCGAGTCGGCATTTTTCGTTTTCGTCGATATCTCGGAAACGGTGCGTCGTAGAGCGAAACGGACGTTATTTTCGGACTCGTCGCACTAGACAAACATGTCTAAGGGGTATTATGGATGAACTTTGACCTTGACTCGAAATTTTTTTGCCGAGTCGGCATTTTTCGTTTTCGTCGATATCTCGGAAACGGTGCGTCGTAGAGCGAAACGGACGTTATTTTCGGACTCGTCGCACTAGACAAACATGTCTAAGGGGAATTATTGATGAACTTTGACCTTGACCCGAAATTTTTTTGCCGAGTCGGCATTTTTCGTTTTCGTCGATATCTCGGAAACGGTGCGTCGTAGAGCGAAACGGACATTATTTTCGGACTCGTCGCACTAGACAAACATGTCTAAGGGGAATTATTGATGAACTTTGACCTTGACCCGAAATTTTTTTGCCGAGTCGGCATTTTTCGTTTTCGTCGATATCTCGGAAACGGTGCGTCGTAGAGCGAAACGGACGTTACTTTCAGACTCGTCGCCCTAGACAAACATGTCTAAGGGGTATTATGGATTAACTTTGACCTTGACCCGAAATTTTTTTGCCGTCGCCCTAGACAAACATGTCTAAGGGGTATTATGGATTAACTTTGACCTTGACCCGAAATTTTTTTGCCGAGTCGGCAGTTTTTGTTTTCGTCGATATCTCGGAAACGGTGCGTCGTAGAGCGAAACGGATGGTATTTTCGGACTCGTCGCCCTAGACAAACATGTCTAGCGGGTATTATGGATGAACTTTGACCTTGACCCGAAATTTGTCGACATTTTTCATTTTCGTCGATATCTAGTATTATAAATTATTCATCACACCGAAATGCCTCCAAGGCATCTTTAGGCCTTGACGTCTAGTTTTTTTTTTTTTTCGATTTTAGATTCGGTAGTAGTTTTAAAAATATGATTTCGATTTTGAAGTCATCTGAATGAATACTTTATGTGCGTGAAGCTCATTTGGTACCAAATTGCGTTTTGATAGGAAGTCCTCCTTTAACCAATAAACATCCTAGTTTGCAGAGTAATATTATGTAAAATACATGTTGTTTCTTCCCTCAGCACATGGTTCCATGGTTGGCGTAGCTGTTCATGGACGGTGATCAAGGTGCCAGTGCTGATCTCGTGTCACCCAAAAGTGGGCGTCAGAAACAGTCATCGACAAGCACACGTAGATCTTTGTCTAGACAGAGACAGCAGGAGACATGTCTTCATGGTCAGTGTGCAACTATATTTCATAATTTACAACTATAAATATCCGAACTTGCATCTAATGAATTTGAACTTGATTTTCAGGATCTAAGTCAAAGGATTCCAAACCTGTGGAGTCTGTGTCTTCGCCGTCTCCGATCAAGCTGCGAATTCGGAACGCAGCTGGCGACAAGGCGACGTGTGTGAGTCCCACTGACGACATGACTGGGGACTTCACTATCAAGTCGGACCTCCCGTCTCCGGACACCGCTCCCAATGCCACCAGTCCTGGCAATACCAGCCCCGCCAACACAACCCAGGAAGGAGAGGGTGAGGGCAATAATGACTCGACGCTTGTGGAGAGCCCCGAGGAGAAAGGCGTCCGTCGGACAAAAACCAAGGGGCAGATAAAGAAACAGTTGATGAAGATGAAAGACAAGAAGGCTGAAAATTCTGGTGGAGATAGGACACCAAAAAAGGAAAATGAGGTTGGTGATCATTAGCTGATAGATAGATGTGGAAAGTATGTATGAATTAATGGGTACCTTCAGATCGAAGGTTTTCAAGCAAAATATCAATGTGGAACTTGAAACAAGATGTAGTTCGTCAGTACATGTACACAGTTTATGGAACTTTGTATGACTCCATTGCAGACAAGTGGTTCACCAGCGTTTATGTCCCCGACTTCCCCTGTCATCAAGGATGAGTTGCTAGTTGGAGACCTGCTGATGGGCCGAGTGTCTGGGCACCCCTACTGGCCCTGCATGGTCGCCTATGATCCATTTCTTGGCATCTACACCAGGCTCAAAAACAACAAAAGTGAGAAATAGAATGTCATGAAAGAACACATAAGTGTGGAATTCATCATATTGGGGGCCTAAACAAATTTCCTTTAGTAATATGATAGTTACACTATTCAGGTACTGAAGTTGACATTTTTGTTGATGTGTCTGCAATCTCTATCTCTGTATTATTTTTCAGGTCGAGAATACCATGTGGAATTCTTTGGTAATGAGGGTGAGCGAGGTTGGGTAGGATTGGCGAGGCTGATACCCTTCCAGGGAAAGGAACTATTTGAAACTTGGTGCGCTGAAATGCGGCGTGCCAATAAAAGAGATGCCAAAATCTATACAGTGAACCCGTCTCGTAAAAAAGCATGGGAAATAGGAATGCAAGCGGCCACTGAGGCCATGGGTATGGAGCATGTTGAACGGAAACAGATCTTTACCAGTAGATACCAGGTGGTTGGCAGTGCAGAGGCTCCACCTGAAAGTGCGGAAACGACTGATCCTCAGGCGGCCACCGATAAAAGTACTGTTGAACCAGCACAGAAAAAATCTGTGAAACGAAAAAGACCATCCGTCAAAGAAGGAAAGTCAGACACAGACACGCCACCAAAAAAGCGCAGGAAAGTTCCAGCTGTGCCCGAGTCTCCATCAGGTATAGAATCAGTGAAATGATTGCAAACTTTCTTACAGTACATTCTTATACAGCAGAATAATTGTATCCCCCGAACAAAGTTCGGCGGATACTATGGATTTGGCTTCTTCGTCCGCGTCCGCAGAGATTTTCTTGTGAACACGCTACAGGCCGCAATTCTCACCCGATCACCATTATTTTTTGCGGGCACATATATAATGGTAAGATCCCGACACCAATCGATTTTGGTTGCTGTGGCCACTGAATTGGTCGTTTGGGGACACATTTTGCATTGAAAACAGCCTGTTTGAGACACATGGCTTGTAAACGCGCTACAGGCCGCAATTCTCACCCGATCACCATTATTTTTCGCAGGCACATATATTATGGTAAGATCCCGACACCAATCGATTTTGGTTGCCGTGGCAACTGAATTGGTCGTTTGGGGACACATTTTGCATTGAAAACAGCCTGTTTGAGACACATGGCTTGTGAACGCTCTACAGATGGCAATTTTTGACGAATCTCGATAATATTTGGAAGTGTTGTTGGGAAGGGCTGTCACACGAAACCATTCGTTTTTTGGAATGATCATATAAATATTAATATGTTAACAGCCTAACTTATTACAGAATTTTGAAATATCCATTTTGACATGTACGATCATTCCAATAGCCTGTACAATGGAAGGTAATGGCACTGGTTTCTTGTTCAGAATGGAGAACTGAAGTTTTCAGTGAAAACAGGACAATATTACTGAATAAGTTAACATTAGTTTTACTAGTTAAGTCTATTATTGTCCACAATAAAAATAGTTAAGACGAGAAACGTTTATTATTAAGCTCAACAAGGTAAAGGTTTTGTCCAGTACAGATTTCATGGGTGTAACTGAATAAGTTAACATTATTTTTAATAGTTAAGTCTATTATTGACCACAATAAAAATAGTTAAGACAAGAAATATTTATTATTAACCTCAACAAGGTAAATGTTTTGTCCAGTACAAATTTCATTGGTGTAACCGAATAAGTTAACATTATTTTCACAAGTTAAGTCTATTATTGACCACAATAGTTAAGTCTATTATTGACCACAATAAAAATAGTTAAGATGAGAAATATTTATTATTAAGCTCAACAAGGTGAAAGTATGTCCAGTACAGATTTCATGGGTGTACTGAATAAGTTAACATTATTTTTGCTAGTTAAGTCTATTATTGACCTCAATAAAAATAGTTAAGATGAGAAACAATTATTATTGAGCTCAACAAGGTTAAGATTTTGTCCGGTATAAATTTCTGGGTGTAACCGAATTTAAGTTAACTTTATTTTTACATGTTAAGTCTATTATTGACCACAATGAAAATAGTTAAGACAAGAAATATTTATTATTGGGCTCAACAAGGTGAAGGCTTTGTCCAGTAGAGATTTTATGGCTGTGACCAAATAAGTTAACATTATTTTTTTGCTAGTTAAGTCTATTATTGATCACAATAGCTATTTATGGAAACATTGATCAACTTTTACTTTGAATTTCAACTTGAGACCATGTTTGGCACAAATTATGAATTAAAATATAACTTATGGTGAAAAATTCGATCTGGTTCCAATTTCGTCATCTTGAAATGCAGTTTTGGTCAACTTTTACTTTGAATTTCAACTTGAAAGCATGTTTGGCACATATTATAAGTCGAAATATAACTTATGGTGAAAAGTTCGATCTGGCTCCATTTTCGTCATCTTGAAATGCAGTTTTGGTCAATTTTTAGTTTGAATTTCAACTTGAAACCAAGTTTGGCACATATTATGAGTTAAAATATAACTTATGATGAAAAGTTGGATCTGGCTCCAATTTCTTTATCTTGAAATGCAGTTTTGGTAAACTTTTAGCTTGAATTTCAACTTGAAACCAAGTTTGGCACATATTATGAGTTAAAATATAACTTACGACGAAAAGTTCTATCTGGCTCCAATTTCGTGATCTTGAAATGCAGTTTTGGTCAACTTTTACATTGAATTTCAACTTAATACCAAGTTTGGCACATATTATGAGTTGAAATATAACTCATGGCGAAAAGTTTGATCTGGCTCCAATTTCGTCATCTTGAAATGCAGTTTTGGTCAACTTTTAGTTTGAATTCCAACTTGAAATCAAGTTGGGCAGGTCTTATGAGTTAAAATATAACTCATGACGAAAAGTTTGATCTAGCTCCAATCTTGTCATCTTGAAATGCAGTTTTGATTAACTTTTATTTTGAATTTCAATTGAAACCATGTTTGGCACATACATGTATTATGAGTCGAAATATAACTTATGGTGAGAAGTTCAATCTGGCTCCAATTTCGTCATCTTGAAATGCATTTTTGGTCAAATTTTACTTTGAATTTCAACTTGGAACCAAGTTTGTAAAATATTCTGAGATGGAATATAAATAGGTGAAAAGATTGATCTATCTGTATTTTCGTTATTTTATCAAACATGTCGAATGGAAATTCATATAAAGAGATTTCAGTGGTGATTTTGAATTCCTTCAATAACCTCGGAAAATCAGTGCAGCAATTTTGGTGGGGAAAAGAAAACAGTTGTGACTTGAGATTTAACATTTCTCTGGTAATCTTTTTTAGCCCTTGCTCTAGTTTTTCACACTTGACAGTGATATATTTGGGGCAACAGAGATGATAGGGCTACGGGGGATACACCCAAGCGGTCGTAGGCGACCGGAAGCGTCTAGTTACAAGTGGATCGCTTTGGTTGCGTGCCAATGGGTGATAAAATGATTTGAATATGTTGCCAACGCTACTGTTGTGTGTTTCCATGTGCTGGTGTTGCATACCACCTAACACTGATGGATTTCGATATTTTTAAAGACAAAAATATGTTCTTTGTTGCAGAAGAAAGTGATCCTGAACTGTCCCCTTCCCACATCAAGTTGCCGGAGGGTCTAGCTGACCAAAACGCTGCCCAGTACATGGTCTTCTGTCAGAAGCGGCGAGACCTGATACGCCGAGAACACCCCGGGTACTCAGCCCAGAAGATCATGGACATACTCGCCAAGCAGTGGGCTGAGCTCGACGAGGAACAACAGTCAAAGTTCATCCCGATGGGATCTGACGTCAAACATCTCAGTCAGATGATGATCAAGTCCCTGGCGGAGGATGGTAATTATTGGCTGCTGATCAAACAGATTTCATAGATTGTTCTGAATAAGGCTGGCAGTACTGTAGTTCAGCCATGTGCTTACAATGTTTTCATTTGAGTTCATCTGGATTTATTGCTGCTCAGAAAGTAAGAGCACCTTGCATTGTGCAAAGTTCTTGTATGGAATGGACACAGAATTCATACGTGTGTCGTGTGAAAGCATAAATGAATTATTGCCTGGTTCCAGGTGGCAAGGAAGCAAGACCTGTCAAGTCATCTAGGAAAAAGGTTGATACAGAATCATCATCAGGCCAAGTTGCCAAGAGAAGAAAGGTAACTTGTTGGAACAATTGTCTGGTCCATGTTACCTTTTCCGACTGCCCATAATACAAGATGTGATTGATAAAAAAAAATTCAAAAATGGATTCAAACTTTTCTTGAAATGTGAACAATTGGTAGCAAAAATCTGGGAGCAAATCTCCTGGGATAATAAAGCTTGTATAAGCATGAAAAGAGCTATGATTTAGGGAAGTAGTGTATCTCCATACAGTCGTCATCCCAGGCCCACCCTATGGCAAGTCGGATGCCTGGTCAAGTCGTTCTCTCTAGGGAAAGCCTTCAGAACATAGACAGCGTGCTGGACAGTGTCGCAGGAGGAGCCGGCGACGTACAGGTCCGTGTGTGACTATACTGTAGTGCTTTAATACTGCCGAGAATAGTGAGGGCTGGGGTATCAAGCCATGGTGAAACTCATGAAAAATTGGTGATTTGGAGGATCTATTCACAGAAATTCACTATTATGTACTGCTTCGTCTAGATTTCATATGGACCACTGTATATTATGGAGTCTGCATATGCTTTCCTAACACAGACAACCCTAGATGAGGACATCCAGGTATTGCTACAGGATGACCTGGACTCGACACTCCTCTCTGAGGACCAGGACAAACCTGGCGCAGTGGATGACGAGAATTCAACAGGGGCTAAGGTATGGTGTGGTATGGTATGCTTGTGCAGCATGGAGAAAAGAATTTCCTAGTCCCTAGTCTCAAAATAGGTGTTTTCAAACCATCATTCAATAGGGGGCAGCATTATAATACGAGTGAGGCTTGGCACAAAATCAATAATGGATGTCATCTGTAATTAACAATGACAAAATTAATTATGGTGGTGAAATTATGTTATATTGGTAACGCAAGAAAAAAATTAATGACATCATATAAACAGTGCTGCCAGCTGGCGATTCCGAATATTCTGAACACCCCCCATTGTGAATGTGAACATGTAGCTTCTTGATATCACAAACTGGTTCAAACCATCATTCAAAACTCTCAATCCCAGTCTGACAGTACAACCCTGAAGACATGGAAACCGCCAAAACTCCCAGGTGACAACGGTGTGGACGACTATGAGCTGGAGGTCTTCCGACTGTCGGCATCGAGTAGCCTAAAGAAAGAGAGTATCTGCCACATCTGTGAGCAGCCAGGGGAGCTGATCCAGTGTGAGGGGCCGTGTAACGGGACATACCACCTGTCCTGTCTGGGCCTGACTGTCCCACCCGCCGGCGTCTTCAGATGTGATGAGTGTGGATCAGGTAAGCAGTTTGCTCCTGTCTGATATGTCCAGCGTCTCAGTAGCCTTGCAGGATTAACCACTGTGATGCATTCCTCCAAATTCTTCCCAAATATAAGAATTTTGTTTTATGATTCAACACTCAAAACCTGTTGATAAGTTGTAAAAGTAACAAATTTCATTGTAGCCAGATTGGGAAGCATTAATTTCTGATCACATGCCCATTACACGTGAACAGGTCGCCACACATGCTTTGTGTGTAAGGACTCGAGTAACACGACACGACGGTGTGGCGCACCGCAGTGTGGTCGGTACTACCACGAGGACTGTATCCAGAGGTTCCCGCTCACAAAGATCGAGAACAACCACCTGACCTGCCCTCTCCACACCTGCGCTACTTGTGCCGCAGACAATCCCAAGGCCCCCGCCGTCTCCAAGGGTAAGTTTGGTTCTTAACTCGTGTGACTATATCAGCAAGCATCATTCTGTCCTTGTTCAAGTATGCTAACCAACTTGTAATAGGTGAAAACTATGCATGAACTCAAGAGTCTGTCACCAGGTAGAAATCTGAATAATATTATAATATTCGCTTCATTGCATGACATTCAGACAATTTCTTTGCAACAAAAAATTCTATATGTGTGCATGTTATCTGAGAAGACACATTTGCAGGCCGGATGTTCAAGTGTGTACGGTGTCCAACAGCCTACCACACAGGAGACTTCTGCATAGCCGCAGGCAGCATACACCTCGCTGGGCTGCACATCGTGTGTAGTCGCCACTTCCGACCGGTCAAGTCTCAGACACATCATTCCCACATCAACGTCAGCTGGTGCTTCATCTGCTCCAAGGGTGGGTCTCAATCACTTAGAAGGAAAAATGTCATACCTCGTTACTTCAACAGTTTTAGAGGAATTTTGAAACTTTCATAAGTGTATTTAAAAAGATGTTGAGCTACTGCAGAGATTGTTGAGGTACAACTGCCTGAAGTTCAAACTTGTTGGCAGTGTAGACTAGGAGTATGTGGTTAATGGGAATGTAAGTATGTCAAAAGATTTCTACCAGATGACAGATGATATTATATCTTCACTAATCACTCATTCCTTCCTGCCCCAGGTGGAACCCTGCTGTGCTGTGAGAGCTGCCCAGCTGCTTTCCACGCTGATTGCCTCAAGATCAACCCTCCCAATGACAAGTGGTACTGTGCCGACTGTGCGAGAGGCAAACGGCCGCGATATGGGGACATCGTCTGGGTCAAGCTTGGCAGCTACAGGTTTGTGACATATATCAGGGTGGAGTTTTGTCAGTGTTGCTATATATTTATCCCAACTGCTCTGATCGCCTAGGATCTACTGCTAAGGCATATGTGTCTGTGCAAAACAAAAAAAATGTTGCACATCAAGCAATGATAGAAGGTTCAGTTGTGCACACTTATCCTCATTTCTGCAATCAGATGGTGGCCTGGAGAGATTTGCCAGCCCAAACATGTCCCTCTCAACATCCAGAACAAAACACACCAGGTTGGGGAATTCCCCATGCGCTTCTTCGGGTCACATGACTACTACTGGACTCACCAGGCCAGGTTAGTATGGTTTGCTATCAGTTACAGAGAAATATATTCCAGTTATGGCGATGCAAACTGCCTATGCAATGTGAAACGTTTACTAAATGTATAAATATAAATTCATATGGCTGTGCATGAGTTTGAGTGAAAAAGACCATGTGCCTATTTTGCAGAGTATTTTTGTTCCAAGAAGGCGACAAAGGCAGCAAAGATACCACGAGTAGCAATTCCCTGGCGAAAATATTCCACAAAGGTCTGTAACAAAGGCTTGACACAATTACAATCTAGATCATGACTCATGTTAAATAATATGAAATTGTCTTACTGAATATTAGTTTGTTGACTTACTACATGTATGCTAATTACTCCAAATCACTGTGCGTTCGATTGATTTAGCTGTCAATGAGGCGACACTGGCCTTCAAGATCTGGTGCATGGCCAAGGCTCGTCGAGAGGAACAGGAGCAGGAAAAGAACGACAGGAAACCTGCACCTTACAAACATATCAAGGTACATGTACATTTGTACAAATCCATAGCGATTTCTGTTTGAGAAATATCGTCTGTATCCCAGGACCCAGGTTTGAATCTCAGCTTGGGAATCTGATATGTTTCATATCATCCTTCATCTGATTGTCCCATGTGGGTTCTCAGTCCGATTCAACCTACCTTTTGCAGTGCACAAAAGTGGCCTAAATCACCATTCATTCATTCCATCCTTATGCCTTTGTTTTACATCAGTGCAATCATTTCTTCATGCACAGACGAACGTTCCCATTGGGTCCGTGGTGATCCACAAGGCTGACCTCTCTGAAATCCCTCGCTGTGAGTGCCGACCGGAGGACAAGTCCCCCTGTGGAGCCGACTCTGAGTGTCTGAACCGCATGATGATGTACGAGTGCCACCCGTCATGCTGCCCAGCTAAGGACAAATGCCAGAACCAGCGCTTCACAAAGCGAGAGTACCCCGCCTCCCAGCCCAGCAAGACACCAGGCCGAGGCTGGGGCCTCAAGGCACTGGTTGACATCAAAAAGGTCCTAGAATCTTTCTGTCCTTTCTTATGTAAAGATCTTTCATATCGCTTTCAAATGACTTTACTCAATAAAAGAAAGAAATCATCTTCATTTCCAAACTGAAATTATAACTCATGGCAAAGTATTTGAGAAAGTGGAATACATGTAGTTTTCAGAAACAAGCTAGATTTTTTTAACGAAAAGATTTTTTTGTCTGCAGGGCAGTTTTGTTCATGAGTATGTTGGAGATCTCGTTGATGAGGATGAGTGTCATCGGAGAATAAAAGAAGCTCACACAAACAATATCACCAACTTCTACATGCTGACTGTTGACAAAAACAGGTTTGTATGGAATATCTGATATATATATATATATAGTTGTCCAATTAAGATGCTGTGTTGGGAACTCTTGACCATGACACAGGTGCCTATGATCTGACAACCATGATTTCAATCATTGCTTTCTTTAACTGCAGGATAATTGATGCAGGGCCAAAGGGGAATAATTCACGGTTCATGAATCACAGTTGCCAGCCCAACTGTGAAACACAGAAATGGAACGTCAACGGAGACGTGAGAGTCGGACTGTTTGCTATGGAGGATATTCTTGCAGGTCGGAAATTGTGTTCTAGTAGTACATGTAATATCATACATCCAGATCTCCCCTCAGTAGCCAAGTATGATGAGTAAATAGATCAATCTTCAAGAGATATGTGAACTTTTAACACATTGTGGAGAGCCCTTGTGTATTTATGGTGTGCTTTGATTTTGTTGATGTTTGTAGGTTCGGAGATAACTTTCAACTACAACCTAGAATGTCTGGGTAATGAGAAGAAGGCATGTCAGTGTGGGGCAAAGAACTGTAGCGGTTTCCTGGGAGTGCGACCAAAGGTACATAACATATAATCTGAATTGTTGTAATCGTAGCAGATGGTAGCATGTTGATTTGTGCGATGTTGGCAAACCTTGTGTCTCAAATCGGAGTCTCTCTGCTGCAGACTCTCCTGGCGATTGACGCAGAGAAGAAGGTAAAGGACAAGAAGAAGCGACGTCGCAAGCCGAAGCAGAACTTCCAGAAGGTTCATGAGGACGACTGTTACCGGTGTGGAGAAGGTGGCGAGCTCGTCATGTGCGACAAACATCTCTGCCCCAAGGCTTACCACCTCAAGTGTCTCAACCTGGGCAAGCTCCCTCATGGTCAGTGCCTGTGACTGATAATGTCATTAATGTCTGTGCTATATTACTCAGGAGGCCCTTGATATACAATACATGTACATGTATAGGCCTACTCTGATTAGAATGTTCAAACTGCATTCCTACATTTTTAGCAAACACAACATTTGTTGAAAAGTACACTTGAAATCAGCTCCTTTGCTCATGCACTGTAAAACATTTCTGCTCAAGAAGTTGTTGTATTGCAGGGAAATGGATCTGTCCCTGGCATCACTGTGACGAGTGCGGAAAACGAGCAGTGAAGTTATGTTCCGAGTGCCCCAACTCGTTCTGTGCCTACCACATCGAGAACCACATCTTCCAGGTGGGCGATGACAAGCTTGTCTGCTCTGACCACTCGGACTTCTTGAAGGCAGTCGAGGCCTCCAAGGTGACAGTTCTCAAGAACGACCCAAGCCTCGAAGCCGCCCTCATGTCCTCCAGCGAGGTCACATCATCGGAGAGCTCACCGACGCACAGTGATGGAGATCTGTCGCTGCCCGACAACAGTGGCCTGGGGGTGGTTCTCGCCGATCCCGGCCACAAGCCCTTGATACCACCCAGTCGAAGAAGCAGTCGCACCGGCTCAGGAGACAGCGACGTCAGCGAAGGTCGTCTTTGCATCGTTGAGGAACCAGAGCATCCAGTGACGTCACATGCCGTTGTGAACAAGAAGCGAGGCCGACCTATCAAGAGCTCACCTATATCGTCTCCTGAAGGTCGTCTTGGTAACGGCACAACCGGAGATGTAACTGGTAACGATGTTGATGCAACGAGCAGCAAGAAAAAGCTTAGCAAGTCAAGGCGTCTCTCTAAGTCCTCAGCAGGCAGCTCAGATTCCCCACAGTCAGAGAAACCGAAAGTGAAACGAATGGATTCCCCAATGTTTGATGATGACGATGACTTTCCAGACCTGGTGATAGATGTGCCTTCATTGTGATTCACAGACTGTTCGCTTGAAATGCCGATAGAAATCATTGTCTCAGTGGTCGTTTGTGTTTGTGATGATTGTTCTGAAGTGATGGCTGTGTGTGTGTGAAACTGTTTGGTTACGTCCTTGCTTGAAAAATGTGCACTCATTCAGGACAAAAAAAGAGTGAATATCTTGACCTGGACATGGCCAGGAAGAGTCAGACGATTTGAATCCATCCAATGTTTTATAATGGATCTATTTTATGTACTGCTACCCCTTTCACATGTCCTAATACATACATTATACTGACTATTTCTTTGCTTTGTGTCGCTGATTGTCTGTTTTTGGGTGGCATATGAAATATGGGAGTATTTATTCTGGCCATCATGGGAAATAATTTCTGCATTTTCAAATAAAGATGTTGGTATGGTTTATTCCAGAGTCATGCTTTATCTGTGTGAAATTAGGCACCAGTATTTTGATCAAGAGGTTGTGTGTTCACTTATAAATGCATTCTCACCATTCCCATATAAAATATTTGTACACAACCAGAGCATGCATGTTGACTGAATGAAGATCATGTTTGTGAGGGTTGTGTGTTTGTAAGTATTTGGGATTTTATGGCAGTTTTACTGCACGGCTTTGAGAGATTGCCATTGTCAGAAAAACAGTCGATGAAACTATTGTCCATTGGTGTCGTCTATGTTTTTTGCATTTATATATTGCAGTTATTGTGAAATGAGGCAACAATATGGAAATCTTAACCTAAATACATTGTATTCTTGTCAAATTGTGAAAGTTGAGATGAATTTGTTCATGTAAATTATGAAAGTGATGTGTGGAAATAATATAGCAAACCAAGCCATACAGAATTTACTTGGAAGAGCACCTTTGAAGATCATCTGTTGCTCATGTACCCTTTTGCATTTCTTTAACCGCTAACATAAACATTTGGAGTAGTTGAATTTTGAATAGGCCTACCAATTAGTGTTCTCCATCTTTTGCTCCTGCATATTAGTGCTGGAAGTTCAAATATGACCAGATTTTGAACACAATATGTCGCCAGACTCAACTTAATTGCGAGTTGATAGGGAATATGATTCTTGTGCTGTTGATGACATTTAAGAGCATTGTGTACATAAGTTGCATTGTTCATGCTTGCATTTATCATATTAAGTGAATAGCAGGTACTTGAAAAGATTGTATATGATATGTACATTGAATGTAAAGTCATTTTGAGCAGTAATAGTATTGGTGTAAGAACTAAGCTGGCTGTAAGTTATGGAATTGTACAAGCAAACTCCTTCCCTACCCTTTAATAGACACTTAGCTAACAGTGACAATCACAATGAGTTGTGCTATGTAATATCTTTTATAATTTTGTGATCGGATACATATAGTTGTACCATGGTTCACACTTTTCATGGCCCAGACTGTGATCTATTCCTCATAGACACACCCGTGGTACATGTACAAGAGAGGAACTCAGTATATTCATCACAACCCTACAGCTGTTTGTGGCCTATTCGGCCCAAGTATCATATCCTGCGCTTTCCTCTATTTTCAATTACGATTAAAAAGGTGCGAGATGGATCAAATGGTATGTTTTCAGTGGACGAGTAGTATTAAACAGCAGTGTACGTTACTTGGGCCGCCTATTCTATACATGTTACTTGTGATGTTAAAATCAATATACTCGTAATAAAATATAAGATTGTCTACATGTATATGTGAATGAATAGTATGGTTAATCCACACATAAATGCATTCCTTGATCACATCATCACAAAGTTATGAGCTGTGCCATGTTTTAAGCACCAAAATTCCTGACAGACAAGGCAAGCAGCCAGGCTGCCAGGGAGGGGGTGGGGGGATGGAGAGTTACGAAACCACAAGGCGTCAGGAATCTATGACCAACAGATCAACCAGACAGGAAAGAAACTGAAGAATCCACTGAAAAACTTGAAGGAAACCACAGTGATACGATGAGGCGCAAAACTGGTCACCAGTGACAGCATTGAGAATGCAACCACGAACAGCATCAGACCAGTCGCAAAAACAATGTCTTGTTTCAACTTCAGCAAGTTTTAGAAGTACAGTTTACTTATTTCAGGTTCATGATAACAACGCCCAATCTAGGGAACTTCATTTTGTTAAGGACTACACCTCATAAGATAGTACATCTCATATAGACAAGGAGCAGGAAAATGGCGAGTGTATACCGTCGTCGAGAACAGCGTGGACAGGAAATCATCACAGATCCTGTACTTGAGGACAGGAAGGTTAATAGAACTGATGATTTGAGCAGAAAATTTTTGCAGTGTATGGGATTTCATTTCTTGTTTTCTGCAAATGGAGTTGCATTTGTAAATAAATATGCATGAAGTATTTTATTATAGTAACCACTAGGAAGGGCTTTTGAGGAAATATGGCTGGCTGAAGTCTTTGATGAAATTGTGTTGATCATTATTGCTTGATTATGCGAGTTGTTGCCAGCACAAAATGTATTGTGTCCGAAGACTGTTTTCCCTTGTATTAAAATATCAGAATAAACAAATTCAAATATTTGTATGTTTTTGCATTGGATGCTAGTGCATTTCAGACACACATATTCTATGGATCACTAACTTGACAGAGAACAACTGCAATAATTCCTGAATTCTGTTTATACATGCAACAATATGCACAGTCATAAGTTGATCGTGTGCCTGCATGATTATGACCCTGCTGGCTTATACGGTTGGTCAACCTGCCAGTCTAATTGTCCTGTAATGCTTCCCATGAGTTTAGCCGCTAGACCTTGTTTAACAATTTTATTATCAGATATATCGGTAATGAACACTGAAGAAGTCACACATGAACTTCAAAATTGATGCATTTGACAAAGGGTGTAAGGTGCAGATGAGCTTGGATTTGACTACTGTAAAAAGACCAATTTTGGCGGATGATTTACTTGGCGGTAGGGATATAACTGCCAAATTAACTATTTTATCATATGACAGTTGATGCAAATAGCGTAATCAGTGCTATTATACAGTAATTTAGATTACTGTCAACGAACTCGGACCTAAGCATACACCATTTCTAAGTATTTTGTTTTTCAATATCTTTGCCTATAATTCCGATAACAAACTTCTGCCCGGCGGGCCGAAAATTCCACACTCTGCCCGGGCAGCTCCCAGTTCAAGAAAACGTCATTTCTCAAAGAGTAAACACAAGCACATGTGGTCCCAACCTCGGGCCAAGTCATCAAGAAGCCCTCCGCTTCGCGTCAGGCTTCTCAAAGACTTGGCCCTCGGGCATAAAACCTCATATTGTGCAATAACCCTATAATATTTGGACCTTTTGTAGGTCAGTTCCAGGGGCGTAGCCAAAGATTATTGAAGTGTACCCAAAATCTTCAACAACACGGTCTGGGGGGTTGGGGGGCGCCGCAAGCCCCCAAGAAATTTTTAATTTCAACACTTTCTGGAAGCTATTGTAGGCTATATTAGGGACCGCAATTAACAATTTTTTTCAATATTCTGGCTACAATTGTTGAGAAATATTTAAAAATTTAAATTTAATTTTTTAGCACTTTCTGGAAGCCATTCGAAGATATATTAGGCAGCACATTCAACAATTTTTATTCAATATTTTAACTTAAAATGTTAGAAATTATTTATACTTTAAAAAGTGAAAATTATATAGTATTTTCGCAATTTAGCGTTTTCTCCCGATATTTTACAAGTATACACATATAGAAGCGATTCGCAGTCCGTTCAAGTAAAAATATTTCCAAGATTTGTTTGCTGCACTTTCAATAATGCATAAACTGGACGTATCATGTCATATGAATGCTGGTGGAATATTGTGCTAAAAACTGGCATTCGTTTCCTTCAAGTAGATAAAGAGGATATATGCAGCACAAGGTACTCTTACAATTTTACAAAGTTCGATTTCGGATTTATTACTGGTAAATTATCAAATGAAAGAGGTCGTTTGAGTCTGTATATTGAAACCAATCAAGGCTTTTGTCAAGGGAATTTTCAGGTTTGGCCAATTGGTTCAACACCATTAAAAACAAGTATGGACGACAAATGGGGCGGCCTAGGTTTTTACCTTAGAGAGTACCTATATAGGAGACTTTATATATATAAAACAAAACACCAATGGGCTCAGTCTGAGCATATGTCTAGTCTGGTTAAATTAGTATAGTAATATTGCGTGTAGGTTACTCAGCTCTAAAGTATGTAGTACTGTAGGCCTACTAAACGATCATGGTCAGACCGGCACTGCCGAGGAGGGTCGGGGGGAGGAGGTTATAGTAGGTAGTAAGTGGTGTAACTTGTGTTTTAGGTAATATTTGAGTCGCTTGTAAAACTGATGATTCATTACCATTCGGAAAACATTTCCGAAATGTTTTGTTCCGTTTCTTGATCACACTGCACTCTCCACTCTCACTGACACCAAGGTCCTTATTCAATATTGAATTCCTTAGCATTCGGTTTGGCATTCGATGTCATTTATACATGAACAGGGAACATATAAACAATAATATAGCAAGTTGCGTGATTGTATTGGATTCGTTATTTTTGTGGTGTGTTTTTTATGTCAGCATGAATCAATGTGTACGCAACTGCGTACGTGCGTACGCCAAGCTACGCGCCTGAGTTCACAACACTATGTTTCTGTTTGGCTTGCTTGTATGCTTTACCTATCTCCCCCAGGATAAGGTGTGGATGAGCTTGAAATTGACTACTGTAAAAAGATTAAAGTTGGTGGGCAATTTACTTGGCGGTTGGGATGAAACCGCCAAATTAACTGGATATGTGAAATTTTTTTTATAGTATGCATTGCATCTAGAAGTAAAACACTCAGTAGTCAACCGATTTCATCTCAATACTTTGAACTTATAGCTGGAACGGGTGAGACTTCATGACGAGAACAGTTATAAGGAGATACAACCTTGTTGCTGAAAGCAACATGATGTCAAACTTCATCTGGAAAAAACCGTATTGCTGTGTTGTTGGGACCACTTATGACCAGTTTCCAATCCATAGTAAATTTTCCGTAGTAAACGCTTCACAAATCCAGTACACGAAATATATAGCAACTCGTACATAAAAAAAAGATTACGTCCTGGCTTTCGTAGTGATGTGATCTGCTAAAAGCTGAAATGCTTTGCTGCGCTACAACCAGCTTTGTGTTAAATAATCATCTCGCTAATGGGTTCCCTTCCTTTTGGGGAAAGAAGCAGGCACTTCACTCAGCTAATCGTGTCGACTTAGATTAATAAAACAACCACATGACGTCATGACCATAAGCAAGAGCCAATTTGGTTAATTAACTGAAAGCGATTCAGGGCCTTTTCCTTCAAACAACAACAGCTTTTGGATATTGCACGTAAAGTCAGATGACTACTAGAATAATGGAGAGAAAAGGCAGTAAAAATGAAATGCAGAGTTCATCTAGCCGCTTTGATTTGGTTAAAGCATTTTGCTATATTTCTTATTCTGTATGGTTTGACACTTACAAAACACTAAATGCAGTAATGTATTGGTTTCTACGGGCTCTTGTTGCAAACGGGTTATCGATTGTATTGGTCCCTGGTCCATATAACCATCTTGTCTGGCTGGTGCAAGTGACCTCGGAAAAGTACGGTCGGAGGGCTTACACAAAACAGCTGGCGACGGTAGACATCGTGCAAGGGGTGTGTCATATCGTCCAGGCTCACAATTTGCCACAATGATGCCACCCTATTTGGCTCGCCACGTTCCCTAGGAACGCTTTAATTTCATTGTCCCCCGTCTGGCACTGATACGGCCGCGCTGCTAAGTAGACACGTGCACCCCCGCCCTCGCCCGTTCACTTTGTCTCCCCCGCCCACGTGCATATATTAATGAGATACTGGCGACCGACTGATGTCTGCTGCCTGGCTGCCCGGCCAGCAGCCCAAAGCACTCGTGGAAAATCGATGTCCCTCACATAACAGAGAACTGACAGCTGCGCTGTGGATGTCGCACAAACCACGGGCGAATTTTGTCGCCGAAGGGCGGCACATTATAAAACAAACAAATGCAGTCTTTTGTCATCACAACAACAAATACCCGCTTGATTTTCCGTTTGTAAGTGTGAAGGATGTATTTTATGCTGGGGAAGCGAATGGTTCGACGAAATCTAAAGCGAACTGAAGCAATGAACAAATAGCGGCAGTAACAGGACACTGAAAGGAAACCTTCCATAAAAGGATACACAACGACGTGTGGGTTGCCGAAGGAGAGAGATCGAGATGGAGCGTAGTTCGGTGGCAATGTATCCGATCATGTATGCCGCTGTGCTGCTGATGGGTTTGATAACATTCCCTCCGGGTGTTTTCACTGAAGGCCCTGGAGACATCGAGGATTCCAACCAACCACTCTATGAAAACATACAGAACGACCAACCTGGAAAACCAAGGCCTTTCGACGGGTGTGCAGTGTATCCCTACGACGGAAACATTTTAATTGAATCAGTGGATAAGTTGCTTAAAAGCGGCACAAAACTTATACGTTTCACCCTATATTTTTACGACTATAGTGAGTTTGAGGATCCACTGATCGGGGATTTTGATAAGTATTATAAGCTGGACACGTGGGGGCGGGTCACGTCGGTTCAAGGGAACCTCCTGCTGTCCCTCGGATTCAATTTCGATGTCCTCTCGCTGTGGCTCCTGAGTTTTGACGTGGAGGAACTGGATATCCCTCTAGTTGACAGCTCGGATTGCATGAGACACCTCAGTGAGCAGGAAAAGTATGAAACGGTGCGAAACTTGATATTATCAGATTTCATAGTGGACGACCAGGGCGCTCCAGTCTCGGTTCCCACTGCCGACGATCATGCAGTTTGTCACCAGATCCTGATGGCTGATGGAGACCACGGGAACTTCACGTACGAATGTTGTCGACGGAATGAGAAAGGTGAGGTTCTCTGCAGCACGGATACAAAGAATGACTGGATACGCTTCATGTATGATCTGTTCTTGGCAATCAAGATACTGGTGCTTTTCTGTGGTCCAATGATGGTGCAGCGATGGTTCTTCCGTGACCCAATCAACAAGGCCGATTACGTGGTACCCCTGAATCCTGAAGACCGCTTGAACAAAACCATTCTAGTCAAGAAGATGCATATGGAGAGTGACGATATGTTGTCCAGTCCACATCAGCAGCGAGAAATGAAGCAATTCCGGAAGTTCAGACATCTTGTCAAAGCTATTCCTTCCGACGAAATTGTGTCCGTGACTTTCCAGAAACTACATGTGTTGGCTGACCACCAGAAGTTGATGTCTGAAAACGTTCTTCCCATAGGGATATTCCAATACATCTACGAGAAGTTCCTACGATGTGGCATCTGCAAAGTTGAACCACTGGCATCCTGTTGCCGAGAGAGTCTCATTGGCACTTGGGGGCCGAAATTCCTCTGGATCAAAATGTTTGAAAAATCAGAGTGCAACAAAGGATGTCGACGCTACATCTCGTGGGGACATTTCACTAGTCTCCTGGGATATTTCATCCTACTTGCGGTGTTACCTTTCCCGTACATCCTCCGCTCTATCTGCTTCTACTACCACGAGGAGACTGAGATGGAAGCAAGACAGGCAGCACTAGATCGCCAAAATTTGACAGCAGGGTTCAGCCATGGTTTATTCCAGTACTGGACTCCTACACACGGAGGTCTGATAGCCATGTACATAATCTACGCAGTGTCATTCCTCTTCCTGGTCTGTATCCGCCAGTGTGACAAGGAGAGTTGCGATGATCACATCAGTGGCGCCATACAGGATATGCGTGGAATCTCCTACTTGGAATGTCTTCGAATGCTCTCTGCGCATCTCATCCTTCCATTTGAGAAGTTTGGTGTGTGCGGAGTGGTGGCAGCTGTGCTCTACTACCCGTTTGCCTTGCCAATTTGTGCCTTAGTTATTATCTGCTATTGTGTTCCGACAGTCTACCTGACTGGCAGACTCCTCATGCACGGCAGACCGACCTGCCTGCAGATGTGTCCAAAGCCTTCTCCAAGAGGTCCTGCCAGACAACAGACCACACTGGCTGAGGGCACAACATCGCTAGAATCGTGCCTCTTCCTGAATAAAATCAACCCAAGCGGACCTCAGGTCGAGAGTCCTTCCAAGAAGTCCGAGGCTCAGCGAGTTATGGGTATCAGCAAACAGTCATTGAGTGCTGCCACCTACACTCTACTTGTGGGTATACTCTGCATCCTTCAGATGTTCTCTTTGCTGCTCATGTATGCAGAGACTATCGGCTTCGTCGTGGAAGCTTGTATCTTGGTCATACTTGGGGCTATCATCAACGCTGACATTACAATACGCTACATCATCTTTGGATTCTGGGTGGCCTTTTATGCCATATATTGCTACAGGATTGTACGCAATGTCTACGCAAAGCTCAGCAAGACACTCTTCAAGTACATCAAAGATGAGCTGTATGAGAACATTCACAGATGTGTGGCAATGAGACAAGCTCAGAGCAAAAACACAGCTTTCAAGATCCTTTCATCATCCCAGGTCCGACAGAAGATCCGTAACGCAGAAAGGTTCTCGGATAGTGATGATGACCTGCCCTCTGACAAGCGTCTCGGGATCAACATAAACATGGACGATTATGAAGACACCGTGAATTACTTGGATGGAAGACTTCACTGGACCATACACGGCCTTGTCCTCTATGTGGATAAACATGACACTCCTCACATCCCGAAGGCACTGTTCAAGCAGGTTTGTGAACTTGATGCGCCTGGTTGTCCAGGACCTGTTCATAAAGTCTTGGGAAGTGTGGTCAAGCAGCTCACATTTGTCGTGATATTTCTAGTCCTAATGTGTGCGATGTTTATGGTACTGGAAGAAGTTGGGTATATATCTACTACGAGTGAACTATTGATCACATTCGCATCAGGATTACTTCCATTTTTATTCCTGTATGTAGTGAATTCGACATCTGGTGATCCCACACTAAACAAGTATTCATTCACTGGCAAAGTCCACCAGATCATCATGGGATATGCTGAGACTTGGCCAGTGTTTGACCTCGTGTTCAAACGGGAATACCCCACTCGATTGACAGTTCCACCCACTCCAGATGAGGACATAACTCCTCCTTCCCAAGCCTCGACCCTCGTGGTAGGCAGGTCCACTGACTCCCGTGACTTACCTGACGTCGACAGCAGTGCTGGACCCACAGAAAACCATGACAACGGCGACCCAACACACGTGGATCTTCTGATTACCATCCGAGAGGACTTCAACCAGGACTTCACGGACAACCTTCGATCGGAACCGGCGAGTTTAGGCTCCCATGGATCCCTGAACTCCGGCCACAGGAACAGTCCTGACGATCCGGGCACTAGCGCCCCACATGGGCACTCCCAGCACCAGGGCAGTGCTATGGGTGGTACATCAGGCTCCATGGCAACCAACAAACCGACAAATGCCACCATGTCACGAACTACAGATCATGGTGGAGCCAAATCCAAACGGCCTCCAGTTGTCCAGAACCAGAACTCTACAGGGTCAACAGGTACAGATGGGTCTTCTCCAAGAGTGGACCTGATTGTCGATATTGCTAAAGGAGGGCTCCAGTTCCATGGACACAGTGTTGCAGAGCCCGGCAAGAATGGTATTCCCATGTGGCCTGTAGGCTCAAAGTATTCTGCTGCCAATGAAAACGATACGGAGGCTGCTCTATAATCGTAATGATATTTAATAGTATTGTATGAGGCGGATTTATTAGTACTGCATGAACGATGAAAGTTTACTCGGTGATGAATGATCGTTCATTGGTTTCGATAGAGAATATAGTATCTTCGTGTAACAGAATTGAATGCAAGGCACAAACATTTCAGTCACTGATCATGTATTATAATGATATACAATAATGATGTATTATTATTCTACATTGCTGGTGGAATTTGCGTGTGATATTACATCACACTTTCAAACGTCGTTCAATGTAGCAAAGTAGATTTGGGTGTGTACGAGAGAGTAATTGATTTGAATCGTGTGACTCTATTCAATGCTGAAAATCATAATACTCCATTATCAATATTATGAAAAACATCCGGTATAAATCTTCAGATTCAAAGCGAATGTACTTGCCAATTTTATATATAGATAACTGTTAACGGGTATGTAACACCTCAATACATGACACAGCCACTATAATGCAGCATGGAACGACTGGACAAAACTCGTGTGATTTTGTTGTGTGTGTAGGTGTATTATATATTGTTTTTACATGGCAATCAAAATATATATGTGCTGTGGGGAGGTCGCAGTTAACCATACACGTAAGCTTTTGAGGTGCATGGTATTTAAATGATATTGGCATGACTCACTGAGTGCAATATATGGATATTTGCAATTGACTATCTCCACGAATATTGTGAGTCAAAGTTCCAAGTGTTCCATGATTGTTTTTATATATTATCATGATACGTGTCCTTTGTTGGAGATGGTGAGCATTTCCAGTTTTTTCTGTAGCCTTAAACCACATTAAATCGGTCCATTATGTCCATTATCTGCCAGTAATTGGTTTGCAAACAGTCCCCTGTATTTACAGACCTATATAATTACTTGATGTTCGCATTGCTGTGCCACATGCAGTACAGTACCGCGTGTGTCAAACGGTACATACTGTCAATTCATATGGCATGTGATTCTAGTTTTATTGTCTACATTTATTATATACGTGTAGCTTTGGTGTATTTTACATTTGTGTCCAAAGTACAATATTCTTGCTTCTCACACATGTGCAAGAATTCAATAAACGTTATAATTAAAGGATCGATTTCTATGCTCGAAAGATTGTTATATCAGCTCGAATAGTTTCCAGTTGAATAAAGTATTCTTTAGAACCTTGCTCGACAGACAGCTGCCTCAAGTTGTTGGATTCGGGTACAGACTTGGAATGTAATATGATTGAGGGTCCCACGGCTAGAGTATATCAAGAGAGTGTTCGATTTTCGTTTTGTATTGATCAAAGTAGAGACAGCTACAAAGGCAGCTACACCCATCCTCAATCTCCGGTCAAGCACAGAAAATCTCCCAGCTTCATTGCCATCAACTGAAATATTCATGAGGTTACACTAAGTTCTTTGCTTCATATACAGGAACGTTTCCGTTCGTTCATTCCAATAACATTAATGGGATGAAAAACGTGAAAGCACAGTAAACGTTTTATATGTCGATGAATGCGTTCCATATATCGTAAATTTAGTTTTTAAAAATGGGTGTTAAATCATATATATATGACAAAGCATTTTCGTTTGCAGAATAAATATGATTTTATCACATCCGCTATCGAACTGAGCACAGTCTCGGTTGAAAAACGGAGGGTGACCATGTTGAAGATGATATCTCTGACAGGTGATAAGTTCGAGCCCCATACACGATTTTATTCACAGTATTCACACCAAGCTTGACCCATATGATAATGAATGTGATTTCCTGTCAAAGGTCAAGAGTCAGTATAAGCATCGTTTCAAGGTCAAACACAAATACGATGTCAAAATATTTATCAACATTGTAGCGGTAATATTAAAACACAGATTTTACAGTCGACACTGAAGATCACTGTAGCAGTATCTATGTGAATTATGCTAACCACAAATCTGACTCCATAAATAAATGTTTACTTGGACAAAAATTATCGGGGAACCTTGATTCAAACCAGGAACCATATATCTGGATTCAATTCAAGAACCCTGTTTTGATCCATCTAAGGTACCTGATATTGATACGATTAAAAAACCTTACCTTGATGCAATTCATCTTGATTAAATTCAGGATACTTATCTTAGTGCAATTCAGGAATCTAATTATCTTGACCCAATTCAGAAACCCTATCTTTATCCCATTCAGTAATAATATACAATTCCGGAACCTTATCTTGATTCAATTCCGGAACCTTATCTTGACTAAATCGTATTATTTCGATGCAATTTAGTACCTTATCTCGAACATTATGTTGGTAGTGCAGTTCACGAACCTTTTCTTGGTGCAATTCACGAATCTTATCTTGGTGCAATTCATGAATCTTTTCTTGATTCAATCCAGGAACCTTATCTTGGTGAAATTCAGGAATCTTATCTTGGTGCAATGCAGGAACCTTATCTTGGTGCGTTTCAGGAACATTATCTTGATTCAATTAAAGAACCTTATCTTGGTGCAATCCAGAAACTTTAATTTGGTGCAATTCAGAAACCTTATCTTGGTGGGATTCAGGAACCTTATCATCAGAAACCTATCTTGTTCAAAATCAGGAACATTATTTTGTTCAAATTCAGGAGCCTTTTCTTAATTCAATTCTTCAACCTTATCTTGATTCGATTAAGAAACCTTATTCTTATTCAATTCAGAAACTTCATCTTGATGCAATTCAGGACCTTATCTTCACTCAATTAACAAACCTTATCTTCATTGAATTCAGGAACCTATCTTGACTGAATTCAGGAACCTTTTCTTGATTCAATTCAGAAACCTCATATCGGTTACCCTTTCTTGATGCAATTGAGCAACCTTTGAGACTCCACAACAGTACACATTCTCCAGGTACCAAGGAAAAAATTCCCACACACAAAATAATACATGTATTCTGCTCTGATCAGTTTGTTGCAGCTATCCAATAGTTTCTACAGAATAAATTTTAAAAAGGTGGTCTGGGATGAGACAGCTGCAAATTATGTCTATTGAAGAACAATGTCAACAATGACCACAACCGAAACCACATGACAACAATAGCCATTCTAAATACAATGGGTCATATAGACTTGTCTTTTAGTATAGCGAATTATATACATTGTACTTGGGGGTTCAATCGGGATGCCTAATTATAATACTAATTTACCACAGAGTAGCTCCGAGGGTAACAGTATGAAAGTAGGTGAAGCGTAATCCAGAAGAATCTGAGATTACATACCTGTTGTCGAGTCCCTTGCGAGGCGATACGCCACAGCTAGGTGTAGACATGGTCTCTCTCACTCTGCCCCCCCCCCCCTCCCCCTCCCAGACTCTTGGCAGAAAACGGAGTGGGCTGGACGATGGCCTGAGCTGAGACGAATGGTAGAGTAGAAAGTAGAAAGATGAGAATGTAGTGTGTGATATCCACGTTGCTACCTTCATGAGATCAGGTAGAGCCATGTTGTGGATGAAAGACCAGGATGTCTAGATGGCGTGGGCCTCGTGAGCTGTACAACCGTGGAGCTGATGGTCACGGTGATCTTGACGGTGGGCGTGCATGATCTGACATGATCCAGAGAGAAAAAATGGTGTTCTTGGAAACTTGCCCACGTGATGCCGAGAATGAAGAAAGAGGCGAGAGTTGGACTGAAGGGGATTTGGTCTTGGCTAGAAACCCTAGGTCGTACTGTAGGGTGACGGGAGACCAATCTTCAGGGTGTAAGACCTCCGCTGAAAGTCCTTGGAGCTCACTGACCAGCTTTGAGGAAGCAAGGGCCAAAAGAAGTGGCAGTGGCTCATACAGGGACTTGTTCAAACTCGACAGTACTAAAAACAGGTCCCACTTTGGTGCTCGAGAGACCGGCAGTAAGTCCTGGGCGAAAGACTTAAACAGAGTGGTAATTTCTCTCGAGGTTGAGATATCCAAACTGTAAGCAGACAAGACATTGCCCAAGGCCACACGGTAACCCGTGACGGTAGTAAGTGCCCGCTTACACTTGTCTCTCAACCAGACGAAGAAGTCCACTACCATAGGGAGAGAGCGACAACGTGGAAGAACTTGCCATCGATTACACCAAGCGAAGAAGACTTTCCACTTCGCTTGGTAAAGTCGTTCTGAAGATGACCTAACTATTCTGGACATCCGTCTGGCAGCTCTCTTTGAAAAACCAGCCTTTCTGAAGGAACGCCGGATAATCTCCACGCGTGAAGATGCAGAGCGTCGAGATGTTCGTGGAACTGACGTCCCTGACGAAGCAGGCTGTGAATCGGCGGTAGCGACCGCGGAAGGTCCACCAGAAGGTCCAGGATCTCCGGGAACCGAGGCTTGGCCAGCCAGTTGGGAGCGATCAGAATACCTGAGCAGGACTCGACCATATCCTCTGCAGCACCACGGGAATCAGGAAGAATGGTGGACAACGTACGCCCAGAGACAGGACCAATCCACGGCGGACATGTCGACCACCCAGGCATGAGGGTTCGGGAATGGGAGACGTAGAGGGGCAGCCAATGGTTCTGGAATGTCACGAACAGGTCCAGGTGAGACTGATCCCACAGACGCCACAGGCGACTGCAGACTTGAGGGATCAAAGACGAGTTTGATGAGATCAGGCCCTTCCGAGAGAGGGCGTCGGGTGATGGTGTTCAGGGAACTCAGAATATGTCGAGCCAGGAGATATCCTGAGCCTCGGCCCTCTTCAAAACCTTGCATGTCAAGGTGCTGAGCTCCCTTGACCGTGCCCCCACCTGGTTCTTTGATATACCCGACGACCGTGGTGTTGTCGCACATGGAACCAGAGATCATCTGCTGGAAGTGGCAAAGACCCAGTCAGACAGCCTTGAGTTCTAGCCAGTTGATATGGTGAAGCAGAACAGAGGCCGGAGACTTGGCTGTCCCTGAGATGAGCGCATCACCCAAAGCAGGACGTGTCCGAGAACAGGAGAAAGTTTGGCTCCAACTCATCAATCGGATAACCCTGTAACAGATTGCTGGGGTCGATCCGCCATAGTAGATTGGGCTGGAGAGCTAAAACAACTGGAACCAGGGTCACTAAATCATGCTCCGCTTCCCAGTGGTCCTTGAGGTGAAACTGGATCGCCCGCATTCATAACTGAGCACCCAGAATGATCTTTTCTGGAGAAACCATGTGGCCCAGGAGTCGCAGGAAGGTCACCGCCGTGATGAGGACACCGACGGAGAAACACTGTAGTACTCTGCGTAACCATTGAATATGGTCTTCTGTCGGCTGGGTCAGGAAGGACTGCGTGTCCATGTCCACCCCAAGGTACAGGACTCGCTGGGCCGGAAGTAGATCAGACTTCTTGAAGTTGATGGTGATTTGACCAGCTGGCACAGATGAACAATAAGATCCAAGTGAGAAGCCACCGTGTGCTGTTCTGCGGCTGTGATCAGCCAGTCGTTGAGGTACCGAGTGAGGCGGATACCTCTGCGGTGTGCCTATGCCGAAACTGGCTGGAACACCCTGGTGAAAGAGTACATGTATGGTGCCGTGAACAGGCCAAAACACAGCACGCGGAACTGGTAGATCACGCTGCTCCACTGGAAACACAGGTAAGTCCTCGACGATGGATGTATGGGGATGTGACAATAAGCATCCTTCAGATCGATGGAGGTTATCCAGTCTCCCGAAGGGAGAGGAGGAAGGTGCGTGGACACTCTATGGAGAAGCTCTCACTGGAGACGAACTTGTTCAGGGGGCTGAAATCATTGATCGGGTGCCAGCCGCCCGTCAGCTTGGGTACGATGATCAGACTGTAGAAGTGACCAGTAGAAGTGCTGGAGCATCTCCGACACAAGGCTGTCCATGACATGGAACTTCTCCGTCCCTGGGGCGTTATACGTGAATGCAATAGGGAAAAGGGAGAAAGGTGGCGCCTGACTGAAAGGAATGCAATACCCAAGCCGCCGTGTCGCTGTCACTAGAGTGTCCTCGAATTCTGCATCCCAGGCTGGCCAGAAGGCTTGAACACGAGGTTACACGATGGAGGTTATCCAGTCTCCCGAAGGGAGAGGAGGAAGGTGCGTGGACACTCTATGGAGAAGCTCTCACTGGAGACGAACTTGTTCAGGGGGCTGAAATCATTGATCAGGTGCCAGCCGCCCGTCAGCTTGGGTACGATGATCAGACTGTAGAAGTGACCAGTAGAAGTGCTGGAGCGTCTCCGACACAAGGCTGTCCATGACATGGAACTTCTCCGTCCCTGGGGCGTTATACGTGAATGCAATAGGGAAAAGGGAGAAAGGTGGCGCCTGACTGAAAGGAATGCAATACCCAAGCCGCCGTGTTGCTGTCACTAGAGTGTCCTCGAATTCTGCATCCCAGGCTGGCCAGAAGGCTTGAACACGAGCTCCCAAGGGGGATACATCCAAAGGCTGGGACCCTGGGTCGTCTCGAACACATCAGGGGCGGGGCTGAGCTTTTGGAGCAGACGAGGATCCGCTTTCGCTACGACCTCCACGAGAAGGGATGGACGTGGCCTTTTTGCACTTGTCGAACTTGGCCTTAGAGTACTGTCAGGAGGACTGCTTGGACTCCAAAGACTTGATCTTGGGGATCTCGAACATAGAAAAGGAGGAAGCTGGCTTCTTCTCCTGACATTCCACCAGCTTGGCCAGGTTGAACTTATTTAAAAGGTCTGCCTCCTGAGAGGTTGTCTAGCCGGTCTTGGCTAGGACCCCAGGGTCGAGGAAATGGGACCCGAACACCGTCATGGACCGGAGCTTGGACTTAGAAGTGTCAGAGAGCTTTGAGCTTTGAGGAAGTCCTCTTCAAGTAGGCATCCGAGCGTCCCAAAACGACGTTGGCCCATTCCACCTGCGAAGCCTTAGTGATCTGTCCAACACACTTGTTGACGGAAGAAAGAGTCCGCTTGATTCGCAGGAGGTCTGGACCGAATGATCATCCCCAGCAGCCTGAGAATGGGAATCCACAATTGACACATCCGTTGACTCGGAGAAGATTGGGTCGAGAGATGGCAGTAGTCGTGGTCATCATGAACAGGATGACTCGGCTGGACGAGACGATTGGGTCGGGCATCTCATCCAGCGTAGGGGTAGACAGAGTGGACACTCCCCTCCCAACCAGCGACGACAACATAGCAATGACGCAATGGAGGCCTGAAGGTTCATGACTGTCTGCTCCAGAGAATCCATACGGGAAGAAGACGAGGAATTCACAGAGCGACGACCGGCAGAATGGACTCGCTTCTTCTCCCTGTCGAGATCACGTTGATCGAGACAAACTTCTCATCAGACCAAGATTTGCAAATCTTGTTGCGTTGAGATGTCAAACAGACGAATGGTCTGCAAGAAGGACAGTGATCGTGTGGGTCAACATCAAAAGGCACGAAGAAATGGCCAAACTTAGCACATCTCCTAGTCGAGACGTTATCCATCATGGGAAAAATCAATCTCCAAAACTTCAACTTCAAAGCAATCGCGACGGCAGGTAGGTGTTGACAGGAGCTCGTCAAAAGCAATAGTGAACTAGGATGCAGTGGACCATGTCGATCATGCAACCACGCGGAGGGTGAACTGCTTAGGTTACTACCATTACCAGCACATGGTCCTAACGGACCGGCTAACTTGGTTTTAGCTTTTCACCCATATTTCATGTGTGGTTGACGAATGAGGGGTCGCCAATTAACGACCCCAGAGTCAGAGGTAAGTATCGCTTAGCATAACAAACTGACTTGATATCCGACTCCTATTGTTCATCTGATGTCTATTTACTGATGAAAAAATCAATACAATATAACAATAATGTGTGATTGCTGGGCGGTGTGATGGTTGGAATGCCCGACTTGATCTGTTGAACACCTGACAGACATAGGCTGTCCGAGCCTTGACGAAGCTGATAGCTGGAAGGCATCAAATGGACCAAAGGGCATTCCAACCCCCACACCACCAAGCAAACTCTCATTATTACTATTATTATCATTCTGATATTCTCACAAATTTATCAACAGTCATGCAGTGACTGTTGTTTTTTTTTCAATGTTTTGAATTTTGATTGGCAACGTGTAGGCCTACATGAACTCTGTACTCTGACGTTTGAGCTAGTTTCCCAAGAAGCGGGCGTCGAATGAAAGACGCGGGCCTCGAAAGGATGTGAGTTTCATTCAATGCCCGCGTCTTTTGTTTGCTAGCCTCAAACATTATAGGATGTCATCGGTTGCGTAAATAACATGCGTGTATTGTTTCGTCAATGGACAGCAGAGCACGGGAGAATGATAATAATCAACAATATCAAATCATATGGTTGGGGATGGGAACTTCCTCAACATTATGTCAACACATGAAATTAACCCAGAAACAAGTGCATAACATGGTTCTTCATGTACAACATTTATACCACACATGTATAGAAATACATTATCGTTCAACAACAAGACACAATATACAAATACACATTCAAATACATCTTCAAAAGTTCAACTGACCTTCTAGCAGGCTATGAACACTAGTGAGTTCTGAATGTGCGCAGAACAAAAAGAAAACTAAGAATGAGACGTCGCTCACAGCAGTTTATCTTTTAGATCAGTGATGATGACATCCCAGATCATTCAAGGTCAAAATCCACCTGACCTTATTCAATAAGTCAGTAAGTTCTCCTGGACAACAATTACTCCATATTAGAAATCCTTCTGAATGAGAAGTCTTCTTAGTGCAGAAGTAATTCTGCTCATACTGTCCTCATGTAACAAAGAACAAGTTTCCATGCACTAGAAGAAATCCTCCTGGATGGGATCGGCGTGGACGATGTGGCCGCGCTCGGCCAGGGTTTTCTTCTTGCGCTCGTCGTCGGCCTGGCGTACAAGCTGCTCCTCTCGCTGGAGTTCCAGGATCTCGTCTATCGGCACCTGCTCCAGTGGTAAGGAGTCTTCCTTCTCCAAGTCCTGTACAGTGTCCAGAGAAATAAGCCTGGGCTCAGTCAATGTTCTCATACTGGATAGATTATTTGGGCAGAACTTTTTTTTATATTAATATGAATATTTGATATTATATATATAACACTTATAAACATTATAAATATTACAATATTGGCAATTGTTTACACTTATCTACGTAAAGAGTTATGTCAATTCTGTCTAAGTTTACCCATTAAATTCAGATGTACATATAACTATCGAAAAAAAAAAGTATTTTTTATTGTGATGTTACATTAATTTTTATATTCATACCACTTCTCCTAAGAGGACGACATTCTCTCCACGAACCACGAAGATTCCTCGCGGCATATCTCCGTACTTGTTTTTGACGTGTATTCTCTCTATCGTCTTATGCAGTACCAGGTTTGCTGCAAAATTAAATTGTTGCATTATCTACATTTCAGACAATCGAGATACAACGATCATAAATAAGTGTTCCCGTAATGCGAAGCAATTCAAACAATGTTTGAAACCATCTTTAACATCTTTTACGTACCGGTACACATGGTACATGAGTGGGTACAAATGACAAGTGAATCGTACCTAGAACTTTTAAATTGTATTTGAAAGTAACTACAACTTTACGAGAGAAATCACAAGTTTTAGGGGTTTTCATATTAAACAATGTCTTTTTTTCTTATATTGGTGAACAGGCTAACCCCCATATCAAAATCGAATCTTACATAGATGTTGCGAGCCATTAGAATATATTGCCAAATGTTTTAAAAGAACATTTTTTCACACAGTGCAACACACCAAATTGATCTATACTTCGCAGGAAGCCAATCAACGTCCTTCCATCTCTCAGCACAACTAACAACTTCTCTGCGGGAAACAAAAGCAACATAGTAAACATGAGAACATTGTGAACACTGGCGATATCATTATGGTGGATAGATCTGAAATGACTGTCATTATGGTGGATAGATCTGAAATGACTGTCATTAACTGGCAAGCGTATTCCAATCTTCCAAGGGTAGTGAATACAGAACCCAACCAACCTACCGGTATGAATTAAAATATCGATCGAACATACTGTACAGTTTCTGCCTTGGAGCAGAGTTGGGGGGTGGGGGGTTATGCAGGAGACTTCAATATGTATATTATAATATATACCTATATTATATATACACTTCATAGAGAACTACAACACAATCAGGCATGCAATCAAGGCGCAGGCATGATTGTGACATGTCATGATGTGTGCAGGTGACACGACATTAGCATAGGTTTTAACAAGTTTGATCAGAATGGGAATGCATACTGTCAATTTCTTCTATGAGACTCGCGGTTCCTGGAAGGTAATTCATGGTTACGTGGCTGACACCGGTTCCCCAAAGTAGGGGATATTTTCTTGGCACGGCCTCACTGTCTGGCGATAATAGGAGGAGTGGCCATCAAGTTTTTAACACCAGGTGGCAGGCCTGTCCCCGGATGGTTCACAACGAATTCGATAGGTGGCGGCATCGCTTAATCATAACGTCACCAAGGCGCTGTGTCTGTGATAAATCCATCAGCAATTCGATCCACCAATTCGGCAAATATATAATCTGTCTTCATGGTAATCATTTTTTCAGTTCGTTGCGTGAATATTTCCCATAAATTTACAATGTTTTTTTGTGCTAGTAGATCTACTATTGAGGCGCGGGAAGGTTCCCCCTGGCGAATATTATAAACGCCTTGGAATGGTCACATGATACCAGTGGCTGTATGATCATGTGATCAAAAGTAAGCAGAAAAAGTCAGGCGTGAGAGACGCTTTCACTCAAGTAACTGTAAGTGTTCTCGGTTTATTGGCTGAAATACGAATGATATGTCGTATCAATACACATTTCTAATAGGCAGAACATGTGATTTATTTTTTACAAGCTGAATGGCGTGTTGTCAGTCACTTGAAATTCTTGCGCTCAGTAAAATTCATATATTGCGCGTCATTCACGGATACTAGAACTCTATTATAAAACTGGCAGCTTGAGCGATACTAGATCCAGGTATCCAGCATCATAGATAAATAATAAGACGAGAAGTGATCCATCAATGTCTTATTCTGTATATACAAATTCTTCAAAACATATATCATGATTGGACATCTTGGCCTATTCTTCAGCTATTCCACACCGGCACTGTATTCCACGTTTTCTGTTTCAGCTCCTGATATCAACATGAGTAACCCAGATCGATGTATTCTGTTGATTGCTCTGCTGTATGCTGCAAGAGGAGCTGACTCAGTGATAGAAATGTCGGCTGCTGTGGACACAGACTCTGTGATCCATGAGACGGACAAACGATACCTCAGTGTCGTGATCGGGGCAACCGTCGTACGGCACAACTGGTCCACTTTCAATATGAGGCATGTCCTTCATTTGTTCCTTATAGTCCACAAATACATTATGAGTGGTTTGTCAATAGTCATTTTATTCAGGTTTGTTTTAGATAATACTTTAGAACTGCATACAAGGTGTGTAATAGCGATACTTCTTTTCACGGAACTGCCTCTGCTTAACTGGACATTGGGTAACATGTCACTTTCAGTAACCCCAGAGTGTTGACTTTGGCCAAAGCGTTTGCACCAGCAATACTGAGGCTTGGTGGCAATGAAGCTGATCTGCTCGTCTTCAACCGAACCTTCAAGTCTCCCAACTCTTATGAGATTGAAGATGGTGTTGAAGACCCTAAGACTAACTTTTATATGACAGGTTTGTGCATATTGCTGTTTATCAGCAGTTTGTAGTGATACTCATTTGACACACGCCATTCAATCTCAATACTTTCATCTAACTACCATTTCTCTTGCATATCCAGCCAAGCAATGGGACCAGCTAAACAAGTTCACTCGGAGTGTCGGCTGGAACCTGCTCTTCGACCTGAATGTGTTGCTACGGCGACCAGATGGGGAGTGGGACTCGGGCAATGCTGTGGACCTGATTCAGTACAGCATCCAACAGAACTACACAGACAACCTCAGCTTTGAGCTCGGCAATGGTAATCAGAGCAAATGTCGAAACACAATGTGCCATCTGTGTATTGCGTTGCGTACTGTAAAAGTACTAATTTTCGCGCGGTACTTATTTCGCGTATTTCGCGGTAAGGGTAGATCCGCGAAATTAAATACCTCGCTAAAATAAGTCTCCCGCGAAAATTAATTTTGAGGTTTGTGGCCGTCCATAGCACAATACGCTGTTGCTAATCATAACGCGCAGAATTACGTTAGTTACAGTGCCCAGATACCGGTCGCTAGCGTCTGCATAGCACGTGCTTGAACTTGGTGCCGATGACATCTGCACCAAGTTCAAGCTTTTGCAGACTAAGCATGACTTGTTTGACGTTTGTGTTTAAAATTTCAAATAAAATCTGATTTGATTTCCTGTGACTTTCCATTTCTCACACCAATTGCATTGATATACTGTGATGTCCATCAACTGCAAATTCTTTACGCGATTACTGGCAATCACTGAACCGCGAAATTAAATCCCCGCGAAATTGCCTGGGGGTAAAAACCGCGAAATTTAATACCCGCGAAAAAAAGTGTTTTTACAGTATTGTATTTAGTTGAATTTATATTGGTCATTCATTGTTTTTCTTCTGCCAGAGCCAAACCTATTCCCTTCTTTCATCAACCGCACACTGGACCCCACACAGCTGGGCAAGGACTTCTTACAGCTACACTACATGCTGCGGCAGGATCCAGCGTACAAGTCACACTTCACACATAGTCTGCTCGTTGGCCCAGATACAACACGGCCAGCCCAACCACACGATAAAGTCATGGCCTTCATGGAAACGTAAGTGCAGATCACAGTAACCAGGGGTATGTAAAATATGAAGTTGCAGGGAGGCTACATGCATGAAAATGTACAAATTCATGAACATGATTTCAATGATCTTTTCACAGCTTTCTCAAGATCGCGGGGGAGTCTTTATCTGCCATCACTTGGCACCAGTAAGTTGCAATTTCATTTAAATATATATTATTGACTGCCTATGCAAATATCATTCACATGCCTCACATAGTACAATGTGAAAGCATGCACTCTTTTGATCTCTAAGGTATTACATGAACGGACCTGATGCGGTGGCAGCAGATTTCTACGACCCCCTGGTGCTGTCTCTGTTCCCGCAGGAAGCGGCCCGTGTGCGGTCAGTGATCGAGGCGGCGGGTCTCACTCACAAGCCACTGATGCTCGGGGAGACCAGTTCGTGCTGGGGTGGTGCAGCTCCGGGTCTCTCCAACAGATATGCTGCGGGCTTCCTGTTAGTTAACATACATGTGTTCTAAATGTCTTTCATGCAGAAAAGATTGCCATATGTCTTATTATTAAATGCAGACATGCAGTACCTGAAATTTGTATAGGTTGAGATTTGTCCTCAGGTGGCTGGACAAGTTGGGTATTGCTGCACAAATTGGCCACAGTGTCGTCATGCGGCAAACTTTCTATGAAGGAGACTATGGATTACTCGACAAGGACCTTAATCCTACTCCGGTGAGAGATGAACTTCAAAATCAAAAGTTTAACTTGACAAGAACTACTTTATTGATGATAATGTACATTTGCATATATTCAATCTCCAGGACTACTGGTTGTCTCTGGTGTTCAAGACTTTGGTCGGCACAAAGGTGTTCAATACAAGTGTCAGTGACCACTCCGGGAGGACTCGTGTGTATGCTCACTGCACCAACACAGACAGGTGCGCTTCGTGGCTTTTACCTAAAAATAGTAATAATGTGGTATCTATGACTATCAATTAAAATTGGCTGCTCCTCTCGAGTGATGTAAGTTTTTTGTACTGAATATTGAAGAATCCCAAACACTTAAAAATCCCACTTTAGCCCTTTCACTGCCGGAGGCGACTTTAGTCGACAGAGGGGTTCACTGCTGGAGGCGACTTTAGTCGACCAAAATTAGGGGAAATTAGTGCAAAGTGAAACATGATAAATTAACATTAAACTACTGTCCCAATAGTGAAATTTTGAAACTTAAATTCTATACATTGTACTTAGAACAAACCCACTTTATATTTTATCATAATGGAAGCTGTTTCACAATAAATATGTCATTTTAATATATACTTGATAATTTCTTCAAAATAACTTGGCAATGGAACATAAGGTCTGAAACAGTTTTTGGCAGTGAAAGGGTTATACTTAGGTACAAGGCTACTTGATATTTTCAACCCAATTGATGGTTTACAGGACCAATTTGCCTACTTATGTTTACAATCCACCTCTTTTCTTGGTGCTGTTACCATGGTTACTGTGTGTTGCAGGTCCACCTATCCCCGAGGTGCTGTGACTGTCTTTGCATTGAATCTGAACATTGAGTCTGTCAACTTGACCTTTGAGTCAAAGTTGTCAGCTGAGGTCAAACATGTCTTCTGGTTTACACCAAAGGAGGATTTCTCCTCGATGTGAGTAGTTTTTCTGTTGTATCCAAGTGGTTGGATGATTATGAGGAGTTAACCTATATATTGTTTGAGACTTATTTAGGTAAACAATATTTCCAGCCCAATCGATGGTTTGGATTGCAATTGTTTTTAGACCATGCAAACAGATATTGATGAAAAGAAAATCACTTGAAACCGTATTAATTGTCAGTTGTCAACAGCTTGTAACAAATTAGTCAAAAGATTTGCGACTTAAGGTAGTCCGCTCCAAACAGTGAGGGGAGGGGGTCCAAGAGTTTTTTAAAATAAATAACTGTGTCAACATAATCTAAAGCTTCAAAATGATATATGTTATAGAGTAACTGTTCAGCATCCTAAAACTGAAAAGAAAATAGGGGGTCACCATATCCGTTCTCATGGAAAACACGATGCAAGATGTGAATATGGACGAAAAAATGTGCAAAAAGGCCAGAATTTATGTCACTTTAGGTAAATATGTGTGATTTTGATCGAATATGTAGAAGAAACGAGCACGGTGACCCCCTATTTTCTTTTCAGTATTAGGATGCTGATCATCTTCTCTATAGAATAATGTCATTTTGAAGAGATAATATTCAAGAAAAGACTTTTAAATTTTGACTCTCCGTTACCTCCATGTTTGTAGCGGACTACGTATTAATTGCATCATTTCACAATGCATATTAATGGCAATCCATGCTATTTGATAACAGGATTGTGCTGGTGAACGACAAGGAGATGCTGATGCCGTCCGACACAAGTTTGCCGCGGATCAGTCCAGAGGTCGTGTCCACACCCGGAGTGCTGCTTCCTGCGACCTCCTTCGGCTTCATAGTCTTCCCTCAGGCAACCGTCCAGTCCTGCTTGTAATCATTGAAGTTATAGATACTTGAAACAGTGAGGAGAATTTCTCAGCTTTCATCCCAGTATTAGAGTACAGCTTGTGCCATATTTATATTGGAATTGTATGACGAATTTCGTCTTTCAAAGTGAGTGCTTCAGTAGAAAACTTAATGTCTGTATTCTCATGCTTTGAAAATCCGGTGAGCAGGTCAGATATATAGATGTCCTGCATAACCAGTGTGTCAGTGTCATGATGTCAATGACATATGAACTGGTTGAGAATATAGCTAGCTCTGTGCTGAAGATATAGTCTGTATACACATCATATAAAATTAGTGGGTTTATGTTCTGCTATGGATATACATGACATTGCATAGATTGATAGAAAACTTTAACATGCTGGTGAATTTTTGCAGAAAGGTTACTTATTTACATTGTGTATATTTTAAGATGCGTAGATTTCTAGAGTTGGGGAGGAAATCATAATCGTTGTACAGATGTACTTTATTGCCTGTACTTCTTTATTTGTCGTGCAATGATTTGAGCTGCAACATTATGTTTCATCTAGTCATTTATTAGCATGTTATTACCTTACTCTTGTCACTTTGTTGTTATTACAATGTACCATGCTTGTTGTTGTGAAAATCAAGGCTTTTACAAAAACGTCATTATCATTACCGGTAAGATATCTGTGTGTTTATGAACTGAGTTTTGACATTTTCATCTTATAATAGGGAAGAAGTGTTTTGTGTCTATACCATTACAAAACCACTCAGTGTTCTCAAATTAATAAAAATGATAGCTTGCATATATATATGTGGTGTATGTGCTATTGTCATCAAATGACACAATATAACACTGTATAAAAACATGTAAATTTATTCCTAGGAACAGTGACACATAGAAAAGCTGACTTAGTGTCAAATATTACAGTATTATGCAAAGTAACTGATACAGTATATATCTGCAAAGATAGCTGATGTAAATATTCCAAATATTCAACTCGCATTATGCACGTTGTAGTCTGAAGTAAGCACTATGCTGTAACACTAGTTTCCGAGGTTTCTAAGCATGGAGAAGCTTTCCGAGCATTACGACAAGGAGACCGGAAGCGCTGACGGAGATGGACGCCGCAGAATCACAGTCGTCGCACTGTACCGCTTCGGGCTGGCTCACCTCACTCTGTATGTTACAATATAGGACATGTATGGGGGAAACTGCTTCTGTGCATTGTCATAGAGATATCTCGTATTATTTGAATGTGATAACGGTAAAAGGGTAATGTAGCATTAATGACCGACTCTAGGCCAAAATGTGCATATACAAAATAATTGCTTATGTCTGCTGATGTGAACTGTGATATAGTCCAAACTTTACTTATAATAAAAAGCAAGCAAATTCACAAAATTGTTTTGTGTTGACCCAGTGTGGTTCAGTCTTTGTATATTAAATTATTTTATGTTGATGCCATTTGTATTGACTATGTATACTGGCATTTGCATGCATGTTCAACCTGTGTATAGTGACTCCATGATTTTTTACCCCTTGTGTGCATAATGGCCCTGTGATGTTTGACCCCACTGTGTATTGACCCACGACTGTATAAAGACCCCTATGTAACAATACTAATTTTGGTGGAAGATTTATTCGATGGATTCAATCTTCCATCAAATTAACTAGAAATGTGGTTCTAACATCGCCAAATTAAACCTCCACCAAAGTAAAAAAAAGTGGGGTTCACAACAAATTTAAATATGTCCAATATTAGTCTTTATAGTGGGGACCCCATCTTTGTTTGTATAAACCTATGTGTGTATATTGCCCCCTATGTTCTCCCACCTTGAGGAGGAAGCTGCGGCTGACGACGCGTCCCTTGAGCTGCTGGACGGGGCGATAGTTGTCGACCATCGGCTCACTGACACCATCCTCCCCGGGCGTCTCCATCAGCAGGCGGAACTCCTTCATCTAGGGGGACATGGGAGGGAGTGTTAGTTATCTGATCCAGGGTGGTAATGCAACTTTGCATTACTTCATCATTCGTTCATTATTCATTTTATTACCATAAACATGTATTTAAAAACCAGATGTACTTCTGTACATGTACTCTGATGAATGGCGTGATGAAGTTTATATACCAGTGAGGAATTATCTTTTCCGCCATGATGCGTTAATGCAAATTTTTATGTTCCTCATAAACAACTACTCAGTATTCTCCACTGAAATGTTTGATTGGTCATCATTAGATCTACATGTACATCTCATTTATGAGTCAACAATGTTTCTGAAGATCCGAGTAAAATTTGACTTATACAGCAAAACTCCAGTAATAAGGGCAGCCTCAGAAACAGGGATTTTGGCCTGATTATAGAGTGACCATTCTACAGGACATTGGCAGACCCTTGCCAACAAATAGATGCTGCTATGTCCTCTTTGCATATAACCAGAATTATATAACCCAAACATGTATGGTTACTATGGTATTACATATGTCTATACCTGGCTGGAAGAAATGGACTGCGTGTGCAGGAACAGAGTCCAGACCACGCTCTCGGCACATGGCGGTGTGGTCAGCGAACCGAGGTAGCGGAAATACTTGTTGGTGTGCGGCGGCAGCAGGCGGCCCAAGTTAAAGTGGCTTATCGTGGCAGTGGAATCTGTAGAGGGATTCATAACATATTTGTCAGAAAGCTGTATGAGAGAATGGGGGTACTGTTCCCGTCATTGCATTCTCAAATTAATAAATATTGAATATGAAAATGAATACTGCAGTGTAAGTTGGTATATTCTTCTAATTATGCTGTCTTTTAGGAGTTAAAACAATGGAGATCACTGACATGGTTCCCGAACTTTCCTAAGTCCAGCAATGATCGGGTCAAATACTGTGTTGTTCTCTTCAGAAATCTGTTGACATAAAAATAGCACAAATGATAATTTCTTCACACATTTGTCTCTCAACGAGATTTATTGCAAACAGGGATATAATTCAGGAAACACGATGCAAGAAAATGAAAAATATTAACCATGAACATGGTGCCAAGTACAGCCAAAGAATTGTCTCCAAAGATGGCATCGCCAACTTCGTCATAACGCTCCGTGTCATAGGAAACCATGTGCATCTGTGATAATATTGAAATGAGCAGATAGAATGCATATTTTTACTTTTTGAAAATTACATTTGTATGTTCAAACATGCGCAGAGAAAACTGAGCCAAGTGCGAATCGAGATTTTTTCATATTGGTGATGCAGTGTGATAATGGATATTGTCATTATGTTCTGTCATAATGGCCCGCATACCTCTAGTGGGAAGCTATTATATTGGTGATGCATTATGATAGAGGAATATGTGTCATTACGCTTTGTCATAACGGCCCTCATAAGCTCTACCTCTAGTGGAAAAGCCTTGTCCATGACGGTGTGTTCAGAGCCGATCTTGTCGGAGCTGCCCCAGTGAAAGTGGACACCCGCGATCTTGTAGCCGACACTCGGCAGATCTCCGCCTGCTATGAGAGCCTCGTGCGGCACTCCGATGTTCACTGGTGTCATAATAAAGGAATAATTCATATTAAACAACAAAACATGAGATCAGTTTTGATGAAGTTCAGTAACCATAGTTATGCAAACAGTGTATGTAACATTTATAGCAATGATATTTCTATTCAGACTTATTTTTTACAAATAGCGGAATCAGTGCATACACACAAAAAAAACGATTCAAGACTGTAGGGGAATATAACACAAACCGCTGTGTCCGTTGTTTGTTATGTCCATTGTTTGGTAGTTTTTGTTGATCTTCTCACTGAGGTGGATTGGGAGCAACTCGTCCTCAAAGATGGTGTCGGGGGCGTGGATGTCGATGGGGGACTGACGCGGGCTCTCTGAGCTGCATAGGGCATGCAGTTCAGACCAACGAGCGGGGTCTGCATTGAACGAGTGTCAGTTGCATACAAATTTTTACGTGAGTGAAACTCTATTAGTAAATATTTGCATGTTTTTGGATATGACAAGAGTGGAAAAACGATTTCTTTATAGGAAAAATATATTCAAGCAAAAAATCCTGGTCACGGCACCAAATTATCGTGACTTACAGTACTCGTCATGGTAGCTCCAGTGAGGACCGTGGTCCTCCTCCGAGCCCTCGTGTTCCTCCGAACCCTCCTCTACATCCTCATGACTGCTACCGCCCTCGGTCGGTTCAGGGTCTGGTGCGGTCATAAAAAATAAGAGAATATTTAGCTGCCAAATTTATGTGTCTAGTTTTGTCAGTAGCAGCTAGAGGTTCGTGCATTCGAATTGAATTAGATACACCGTCGATATGAGCTATATTATATACCTCCGTTCAATATAATGATTTAGACAACATAGCAATTCTAATTGATCATAACGAGTTTAGCATAATGTTTAGCTTCAACCTTAATTAATCACGATCCGTTTAGTACGGCACATCTCTACATGCAAGAAAAAACAACAACAAGAGGATTTGTAGTTAGGGGATTATCCTGATAAACCATGATCAGGTATCAAATGTCAACATTCATTGAGAACAAATAACGATGTATCAATAGAGTACAAGGTACAAGAAATGATCGTACAAACATTTGTAATCTAGCATCGATAGATCGTAAAACTATACATTCCTGAATCAATCCCAAGGTTATTAAGGTCTCCAGCTCAGAGGAATTGGAATAAATGCATTAATATTGTAATATACAGTATTAATTTTTGTAGCATTTACCGGTATATACTCGTAGGTAAATTTGCATAGGCAGTGTGACAGTTCGGATTCAGTAAACAGTCATTTAGTATCTGAACGTGCACATTTGCACAACAAACTAAATTTAATTGTAACTTACGCAGCATATGAAGTGGTATGTTTATATGACCAAGAAGATTAACTATAATATAACCCGTGTTCAGTTGTTGATACCACATGAGTAGACCCCTATGTATATACAGAATGGCAAAAGGGTTCATATTAAAAAATGCATGAAAATCAATATCCTCCGAATAAACTGATTATAACAAGTGTAATGACAAGTGCTCGTGCAATATCATGTCGTGGGACCATTACAGTCAATTTCCTTACGCTTTTTTTCACACTCAGTTATTGCGATACACTATAACGTTACAAATCACAGTCTATATAATGGGGAAAAAATGAACACCTGAAGTCAAGTGAAATTGGAGTGCTGTGTACTCAGCTTTAACACGATACATTCGAAACAACAACAAAAACGATCATAGTATGTTCGGCAATAATTTATACTCCAAATAAGGACGTGTTATGAATTCAGAATGATAATACATTGAGGTATATGCAGTACAAAACACTAAAGATATATAAATAAATTGTGTACTGGTATTATTCTGTAATGATTAAATACCTGCTTCGCTGCTGGCACGAACAAGTGCCAGAGAACCAACCAACAGAACCAAAGCAAGCCTCCAAAAATTCATCTTTCGATTTTATTGAAAAATTAAATATCCAGATATCAATTTTCAGATGAGCCGGTCCAGTGGCTGTTTTCTCCTCAGCTGCCCGCTAGAAGTTGAATCAGGAGATCAGGTTTGCTCCTCACAGCGCGAGAACGCGTCGCCAACTGATAAACCCCAGGGGGACTTCACTGTGTCTATGGTACATGTATATCAGTACATGAACGGCAGCTCGAGATCTGATAGTGGCCTGGCCGAGTTCGTCTTTCAGAACTATCAGCTATAAGACTAAACATAATGGTGTTCATTTATTGAAGGCAAACCAAACTAAAATCATTTTTACATGCTTTTTACGAGAAAATATAATACAGAATTTTAAAAGTCGAACTGGAAGTGTTCTACTTTTGAAACTTCAAAATTTAACTTCATATTTTATGATTTGTTTAATGGCGATTGGTTCCTGGTCTTGCAGTTATTTTACATAATCAGTAGTCTCATCGCTATTTTCAGATGATTTTTTTTTTTTTAAAAAACATGGTAGCTGTTTTTTAGTCAAAAAAAATATCTGAAAGGTTAATAAATTCTAGATTTCGCCACATCCACAAACATTTACTGTATGCCTGAAGATTTTCTTGTTGTTGGTATGCCGACTGTTTGAAGGGCGGCCTAGAGGATACGCCGTCCTCTACCCGGTGTATACCTGGACTGTATCAAGGTTATCTCTGGCGATCAACGAGCATCCAGCAACTTATCTCGCTACACGAATACCGCTCAGGGGCATGAATGAACAAAATACTACATATAGATATCTTTATGATATGTTAATGCAAAAATATGAGTGGTACATATATGCGCGTACTGATTTAAGTTAATAAATTAATGCTATTTTTGGACTCCATATTCGTATCACTGCAATGCCCGAGGGGGGCAACTAAGTTGAGATTTGGTTCAGTGCATTACTTAATGATGACTACGGTGGATTTTTATCTACCAAAAGAAGTGTATGTACTTTGTATACCATTGAATTATATACCGTTATCATTATTACTACTATTAGAATTTCACTGAAGTTCAGAATGAAGATTCAATTGCCATCAAAGGTCAAATTCAAGGCCACAGTGTGCTTTAGTCGCCATAAATGCTTCCTGTTTGAAGCTGTTTGAATGTGCAAATATCGAAGCTCCGTTCGGAAGAGAGCATGAGAAATGGCTGAAATTCTATCCGAGTTTATAGTTCTCTTCAAAGAAGTACTTTTTTAAAAACTAGAAATGGCTCAAGACACCTAATACATGTAATTCATATACCTGACAATTAAAGATTCGAACGAAGTTATGATAAAATGGCCCCATACTCCATAATTGGCCTATTTTAAATTTTTTTTTTGTAAAAACGTAGACGCACGACGACGGACGCTAGCCATGCCAGTAGGTTATCAGAGCGTAGGGTCGGTAACCTAAGGTACTTGTATCTTTTGGTGACCTTGAACTTGACCTCAGATGGCCTTGAAGGCTGAATCTCGAGGCCATGCCTGACCTGAATGTGTAAATTGGCCTCCACAGACGAAATGCTTGTAGACAGCTTATGTTTGTATTATGAGAAAGCTATATATGGCACAATTAATGGTGTCTTTTGACTTTGACCTCGTATGTCCTTGACGGCTAAATCTCAATGTCATGTCTAACAAGTAATATGTCAATTGGAACCGTGGGCTCAAACACTTGCACATACAGCTTCGGATTGTATAATAAACATATAGGTCATTTATGGAGCATCTTTTGGTGACATTGAACTTGACTCTTGCCTGTACAGAGAAAATGCTTGTAGATATTGCTTATGTTGTGTTATGAGCATATATGAAAACATGAAGTCATATATGGTACACACATAATGATGACCTTGAGCTTGACCTCAGATGACCACCTGTGTGGCCTAACGGATAGGACTGGTGGATCTTGAAGCAATGAAGGTTTTCCCTACGATTAAGGTTTTCCCTACTAAACGATGCTCACTAAATTCAAACTTTGTCACCCATTGTGAAGCTGTAAATTACAAGCCTCTGGCTTCCCACGCGAGTGGTAGTTGCCCACGTTGTAAAAATGAAATTGGAATCATTATTATTATTGATGATCACGAGTGCCAAATGGCTGGCATGAAAGGTGTAAATTGGCCCCTGGGGTTTAATCACTTGCACCTAGAGTTTAGTATTGTGTTATAAACTTATAAGAAGTCATATATGTGGCAAATCGTTTTGGTGACCTTGTATTTGATCTCAGACGACCTTGACAGCTGAATTTCAAGGTCACTCCTGACGTAAAATGTGTAAATTGGCCTCTACAGACAAAATACTTGCTAATAGAGCGTATGGTTGCATTATGAACAAAGCTTGGGCGTATAATATACTGTGATAATGTTTACAGTAATTGGCAAGGACAACAGTCTGTCTACAAATAGTGTACACATTGTACATGTATCAATGACAATATAACTCTGTTGGAATCTAACGTACTCAAGCCTAGTGTACTGACATACACTTTGTGATATCAGTAATACTGTGTATTTTATGATTAACTCCCAAATGATGAACACTTATAAGCCACTCGGTGCCACGTGTCTCAAACATTGAATTTCAGTGCAAGATCCAATGAACAACACCAATTTCTACAGAACAATTTATTGATGACTAGATTCCAGTCTTCTGTGAATATTTGGTTTTACAAATAAAACATGCAATGTCAATATTGTTCGGATTCATTTTCATATGATGAATCACAAAATAGTGTTTACTCTAGATTATTACATTCTGAATATCATGATATAGACATCTGAAAACTACAACAATACAGTATGATCTATCACATGCATCACATTTTGACATACAAAACAGCTCATTGCCAGTAACAACATACAATAGTGCATAAAAATCATTTTACAAATTCTAGCAACAGATCCTTTCCTATCATATCACTACATCCTAGCTTATGCTCAATTCGTTATATTATTCTGTCAGATTTCATTCCACACATTCATATAAAACACCATTCTCCGAAAGTCAAAGTACTCTCTATGGCTACATATACTTCAGTGCTGCAAATGCTTGATACTAAGTACCAATTAATTCATGTCCTTCCCCAATTCTCATGTCACAAACATATACTTTATACAAAATTCAACAGTATCATATACCGTCTGCAATATCACATAGCAAAATTTAAGTCAATTTGATTTCATGTAAGTCTCACCACTGAACAATTAATGAAGCATCATCCATCACCAGCAGGTCTGGACGTAAGCTTGTGGGAAGACTACAAAGGTAAAGGGTTAATGTCATCATGACACTGACATACTGCAAGATAAGGAATCCAAAACTTATTATTGGATTTTCACACATTCGAGATACAGACATCAGGTTTTCTACTGACGCACTCACTTTGAAAGACCAAGCTCTTTTATATCGTTCCAATATTATATAGCACAAGCTGTACTCTAATGCTGGGATGAAAGCTGAGAAATTCTCCTCACTGTTTCAAGCATCTATAACTTCAATGATTACAAGCAGGACTGGACGTTTGCCTGAGGGAAGACTATGAAGCCAAAGGAGGTTGCAGGAAGCAGCACTCCGGGTGTGGACACGACCTCGGGACTGATCCGCGGCAAACTTGTGTCGGACGGCATCAGCATTTCCTTGCCGTTCACCAGCACAATCCTGTTATCAAATAGCAGTAGCAAGCAAAAGAAAGCTGTGAGTGATTTCAAATATTTTGAGACAACATGGCATCAGTGATGAAAATTTGGTCTGATTGCTAAAGTTACGAAAACTTTCAAGGTTACAAGTACCTAGAACAAGATATATCATAATGTGATATATAACAAGACGTAATGGTATTCAAGATTACTTACTTTGATGTTAAGTCATGTTTTGGTGTGAACCAGAAGACGTGTTTGACCTGAGCTGACAACTTTGGGTCAAAGGTCAAGTTGACAGACTCAGTGTTGAGATTCAGTGCAAAGACAGTCACAGCACCTCGGGGATAGGTGGATCTGTAACAAACAGTAACCACAGGGAAACATGTGGTGAATCTAGACAATAACTATGGTTAAAGGGCAGACAAGTTGAATTTTACTTTATGTGCATATTGTGTTCATACTTTTACAAACAGATCTACTGTAATCTGACAGAGCGTACCTATCTGCGTTGGTGCAGTGAGCATACACACGCGTTCTATCCGCTTGGTCACTGGTTCTTGGATTGAAGACTCTGGTGCCCACTAAAGTTTTGAAAACTAGCGACAACCAATAGTCCTGCAATCAAAAGTATTGAAGGAAATCTCTCATTGGATGAAAGTATGCAATTCGAAAAATTTCTAGAGAGCTGAGAGAAAAATTAGCCCAAAGGCTAAGATAGGTTACCGGACAATTTTGGTTTGGCCATGGCAGCATTGGCAGGTAACAGACCTTGAGATTTACCAATCAAGGTTCGCAGTGTAAACATATGACCTTGGGATTTACCAATCAAGGTCATCCGTATGAACTTCGATGTAACCATTACATGTATGTGTGCGGCATTTGATATTCTATATGTTGGGTGGAATCATTTAGGCCGCTCAGGTCAATTTACACATTCCAAGTCAGACATTTGGCACTCAAGGTCATCTGACGTCAAGTTCAAGGTCATCATTAGTTGTGCCATATATGTCTCCCTATATGTTCATAATGCAAACGGGAGTTCTATCTGCAAGCATTTCATCTACAAAGGCAAATCTGGGCATTTTTTGACCCCAAAATGGCTGTTTTGACCTTTCAAGGTCATCCAAGGTCAAATTCAAGGTCACCACACATGTCGCCATATATGACTTCCCATTTGAAAGTGCCAATTTCTAAGCTCTATCTTCAAGCGTTCTATGAGTACAGTCCTGACAGCTCCCATTATGAAGGGAAAAAGTGCCGAAAATTTTCCAAGTCCAAAATTTTTTTCAAAGGGTGAAAATTTTTTTTTGCCTAGAAATGGCCCAAAATGGATAGTAATGCGATCTGGGACGAAAAAAATTTTTTTCGCCGACCCGCCAAAAATTCAAAATGGCCGCCACACGAAAACCGGCAGATTTAGGGCAACCAAACTTATACATATCACAGAGGTATATGAGGGGGATCTTTTGAAACCAAAAACTCAAAACTGATCAGACAGTTTTTGAGAAAATGGCCGTCAAAGTCCAAAATTCAGCGTTTTTCAACAAAAACGGCCGCCATTTTGAAAAAAATGCGAAAATCAAAAAACAAAAAAATACCTCCTTCTCAAAATATTTTTAGGCATTTTTGTGCAAAATTTCAGAAAGATTCGATCGTTAACTTTAAAGATAAAAATGTTAACGCCGGACGGACGGACGGACGGACGGACGGACGGACGGACGGACGGACGGACGGGTGAACGGATGGGCGTTACGGGCGGACCCAATGTTAAATTTCCTATCTTAACTTTCCCCATAAGTCCTGAAAAAATCCCCATAAGACCGCACTTTTGGCTTAAACTGTGGTTGTGGGGCGTTTTCAGCTTTATTCCCCCTAAGAAATCCCCAAAACTCCGTTCCGTTTGCCCGGACGGACGGACGGACGGACGGACGGACGGACGGACGGACGACGGACGCAACGCCATGCCAATAGGTTATCGGACCAAAGGTCCGGTAACCTAAAAAGAGTGAAAGCAATGTGCTCACTGGTGTAGGATTTAGGTCTCTGTCCACCATGCCATAATTTCCCTCATAAAAAGTTTGCCGCATGACAACACTGTGGCCAATCTGTGCAGCAATACCCAACTTGTCCAGCCATCTGAAAACAAATCTCAACCTATACATATTTTAGGTACAACGTGTTTAATTTTATACATGTAACAAGAAGATGGCAGTCTTATCTGCACTAAACACATTCAAAAACACTAACAGGAAGCCCGCGACATATCTGTCAGAGAGACCCGGAGCTCCACCGCCCCAGCACGACCCAGTCTCCCCGAGCATCAGCGGCTTGTGACTGAGACCCGCCGCCTCGATCACCAACCGCACACGGGCCGCTTCCTGCGGGAACAGAGACAGCACCAGGGGATCGTAGAAATCTGCCACCACTGCATCCCGACCATCGATGTAGTACCTGAAGGAATAGAGGTGCTTAAAAAATGTTGATTGGACAGAGTTGTTCTGAAAATCCCATGCCTCACACATCTATTATCAAAAGAACACATGTGCACTGTTTCTAAAACCCATACTAAATGTGGGTTTTATTCATTAGTAATGAAAAAAACAAAGGACTGTTGTAACTCTTCTAATATTTTATAGCATTTAGTACAAATGAATTATAAAATATATCATTTAACACAAAATGAAGTATAATATATAAGTGGCAAACATACTGATGCCAGGTGATAGCCGACAACGATTCCCCAGCAATCTTCAGGAATCTAAAAGATAATCCATCAATGGCTCATTTTGTTGATATAGTGTGATGTGTACAGTTATACTAAAATGTCTAGAAAACCATGGCGAAGTTTTGAAGTCTCACGTTTCCATGTATTTCATGACTTTATCATGTGGGCGAGAAGGTTTTGTGGTATCCGGTCCGACCAGCAGACTGTGTGTGAAGTGTGACTTGTACGCTGGATCCTGTCGCAGCAGGTAGTGCAGCTGTAAGAAGTCCTTGCCCAGCTGTGTGGGGTCCAGTGTGCGGTTGATGTAGTGTCTGAAGGCATTAGGCTCTGGAAGACAAAACAAAAATACAATAGATGTACATATACCATGTGAAGTATATCTTCAGGATACATTTTGTTCCACACAATGGGTACATGTACCATTGCCGAGCTCAAAGCTGAGGTTGTCTGTGTAGTTCTGTTGGATACTGTACTGAATCAGGTCCACAGCATTGCCCGAGTCCCACTCCCCGTCTGGTCGCCGTAGTAACAAATTCAGGTCAAAGAGCAGGTTCCATCCGCTACTCCGAGTGAACTTGTTTAGCTGGTCCCATTGCTTGCCTGAAGGGGTAGAAAAAACACCAGGACCGAAGAAAATCATTATCAATAGCCAAATCAATCGATTAAATAAATCCATGTCAGTATGTCAGTGTCAGTATCCTTGTAGTTGTACATTAATCATGTTAATATCGAGCAGATCAGGAAGTTTAAAATCATGACCTAATGTAGTATGATACTGGTAATTAGGAAACCTCATAATCAGCAGCTACCACAGATATGCACCAAAGGAGTGGGAAATATTACGAACCTGACATATAGAATGTTGTGAGATTTTTCTTTCCGTCAATGTCAGAATAGTCATAAAGTGTGTCCTCTGCTGGAAAGCCTATTAGAGATCTGTTGAAGATGAGAAGATCTGCCTGGCTGCCTCCAATGCGGAATATTGCTGGCGCTAAAGCCTTGGCCAATGTTTGCAGTCGAGGGTTACTGAAATTGTTGAAATTGAATCAACGATTACATAGCCCGAGATTGTATCAAAAGTTATATTTGAAGAATTATTGTCTACATTTCACTAGTCTATTTTTATTTTTCATTCTACAACGTTATGTTGACATGGCTAAACTGAGAATACTCTAATAACTGAGAATTTGATGGCATAAATTGTGTGATCCAGTTTGGGGCTTGATACTAGACATAAAAAACTTGAAATCATTCAGCTAGAGATGTGGACTACAACACTATACTACCTTAATATATAGTGACCCTTAAATTTGATCCCCTCTCCCAAGAAACTAACCTCATATCGAATGTCCCAAAATTATGACGGATTACTGTTGCACCCATCACAACACTGAGGAATCGCTTATCCGTGACGTGGATCACATGATCCAGGCTCACCGAAGTCGACACATCAATGACAGCGCCAATGTCAGTGACTTGAGCAGCAAAAAGCAGTGATGCCACCAAAATATAGCAGCTTGGCAACCCCATGTCGTTCACGACCTGAGCACCATATGTCACAGCAGTTTATTTACCAAAATACACAACGGAGCACGATCGCACAATGTCAATGCTTCATGATGGATTCGATGATACAGGCTGCAGACAGTTGTGCATGTGCAACTTCAATATGCAAGGCAACTTGTCAAGTCAAGTGAACCGGTAGGGCATAGCCTCAGTATCTCAGTATGGCAGAGGCCGTACGTAACCAATGGCGGTAACTGAGAGTGACTGTAACCCTGCTCCACGGCTGAACCTGCATTTTCGATCGATGTTTTAACAGTAGGTTCATTCCCTGCCTGTGGGAGAATGGAATACGCTTGCCAGAGTTAGGCATAGTAGACTTTCAGCTCCATCACATCACCTGTCCATGTCACGTGTACATTTGTCAGTTTGTTCAATCATTCTACATTTATCATTAGTATAAAGACTCTATTTCGACAAACTATTGTCAGATTTTGACAAACAACAGCACGATATTTGTTTGTAAACAGGTAAACAAATGAAAAGCATGTTTTCGGCGTCTGAACAGTTAACTTTCGATCGTCACATGATCACTATTTTGTAGTTTGCTCCGCATTCGCCAGAGGGGAGGACAGTATAACATGGCATGACACGTGTTTCGCTGTAAAAAACTTATCGGTGACATTGGAGTTATAATGTAATATGAGAAACTTTTCAAAAGACAAAATCAGTGATCATGATTATTCCAATATTTTCCAGATTTGCATTTTCAATTTTTACCAGCGCACATCTTGGCTCAAATTATAACGAGCCATATGATGAATCAAAACTCAACCAAATCAAAACTGTCCATGCACCTTTGCCAGTATTAGATTTTTTTTATAGTCATGCTATCATAAAAAAAACAAAAAAACAAACGGGATACTTTTTTTTACTTCTTAAATGTTTGCATGAGTGTCAGTGCAATGCTTTTTTTGCAATGTACCCCAACGTTAAATTTCAGCCCAAACGCAATCGTACTCAATTTGGACCATAACTTGACAGATAATATTGAAGTGTATTCTCGATTGTGGTAAACTCTTTGATGTCTACACAAACATGATGTTCTTAGAAGATCGCACAGCAAGGAAGTACACATAATTGCGTACAAACCAAGAATTTATATGATTGAATTAAGATATAGAGTTAGATCGCCAACGTCTGGAAATTAAATTCTGAAATTTGGTAGGAATTTATCGTTTGACTCCCAGGCGAAGTAGGCCTACGTCAAATTTTACCAAGACACTTTAACATTATAATAATATTAACAAAAAACGGTGTATATGAGTATGAGAATTCAGTGTAAGCCCCTATATTCTATATTCAGAATGTGAAAAAATGTAAAAATGTAGAAATTGTAGAGATCGGCCACCCCATAGGCCTACCCCATTACAGTAGTGTCACCGACTTTTTCATTGAGTCTGCCAGCATCTTTGCACAATAATCGTGGTGTTACTACTGGTGTGTAGCGTCAACGGGTCATAATGCTATAAAAGATTAACCTTTTTCCAATGTCTATAATCTATGTAAAAGATTAACTTTTTTCAAACTCTATACCGTAATCATGCACCTACCTCAGAAACGCTGTTTACAAATTAATGAATTATCAACATTTTTTTATCTACTCCTGAAATTGAACCAATTATCTTTCATATTTTTTTATGTTAATGGTGCATTTGTATTATACTCGAGCACCATATCTCAGTTCTAACGTTTTTTTCATTATATTATTGTGATTTTTAAGGTTCTTTTCGCGATTCGCTCAGAAGATTTTTCATGGAAGTCTTCTAAAAGTACTTTATTCCATCCATTCCTTGTGTATAATTGCTTGTATGGCCTGTCATACTTAACTAAAGCTTATTTAGATGCAACAAAAACAGTAAGGCTACAGAACTGGGGGACTTTGAGTCAAATTTCTTCATAAGGCCTCATTACGGTTGCAGGCCATAATTCCAATAGTACGAAACCAATCGTTGACAGTGAACGTCAAAAATGGCCTCGAACGGGGAGGCAGTGGCTGAAAGCCCTGTCAAAATAAAGGAAACGGTTTGTATAAGCTATTTTCAGAATGTTTTTCATGTTCAACTGCAAAACATTTACTGATCTTATATCTTGTTTGTTCTTCAGAAAGGGATGTTGATGTCGATCATCAGAACTTTGTCCGCAAGGTAATTTTGTTGCATTTGTTTACCTTTATTATCGCTCACTTTGTTTTGAGTATCACCCACAAATGTCAATACACAACTCAACCATGTCAACTGTCAAGTTGTATCTCTATCAATAGACTGATAGAGGCTATTTTGTATGGAAATCCGGTCACGACATGGCGTTTGATGATTGTAACTTGTCATTTGTCATAAATTTCTGGTGGAGTCAGCCTAGCCTCACCGTGGCCAATTACAGTCTCACCGTCTACCGACTCAGGCGACTGACTGTACTATCATCAAACGTTATGTAAAGTTATTGACTACCGTCCGCTCTTCGGGATCCTCGAGGATAGTCCTCTCTCATCCGAGTCCTTGCGGACGCGCATCCGCTATTCCGGATCCTTGCGGCAGGGCCGCTCACCGGAGGTCGCGGCGGACACGGTAACTACTTCAGCATTAACGGTAACCAGGTAACAGCCCACCCGACACTCCCAGGCCTACGGACACCGTTCAGAAACTAGTTCATCCCTACGGTGTTAACTGGCGGGGCCTGGCGAGCCGCGGTCTGCCTCGGGGACGGAACCCCGTACAGCCCGACATGCTGGCCAGAGCCTCTGTCACACGTCCCGGGAAGGGAGAGAGCTGGCGATCCACAGGGCCGAAGGCCCCCGAGTCAGCAACTTGTCTCTCCCAGCCCGGGCCTCCCCATGGAAATCGTCCCCAGGGCTCTAGGAGCCCACTACTCACAAACAGGGAACACAAAGCTCATGGCGAGCCTCGTGTGCGTCCTGTCTCTCGATCTTGGACAATCTCCTCGAACGAGTCGCTTCCAGTGTATATATAATACACCAGAAACTGTAGGGCGCACGCGAGGTTTAATCGATCCATTGTTATAGTTTACTGGAACGTAAATTACAATACGTCGCCGTGGCAACGCACGCTCGAACGGAGCATGTCAAAACAAGGCCAAGTACGAAAAGGCCACATAAATGGCATTTATGTTTACAATCACCTGCCGCGTGCTTAGGGCAAAATCGCCACATTACCCCCTTCTTACAATGTTGGTCCCCAACATGTTCCGCCCGCGCCCAAAACAGCCAAAACCCGACGAAGGCTTCGCATGGCGGGGTCCGGAAGAAGGCAAGATGGCAACACCCGGAAGTCACGGCGCAAGACTAGGACTTTAAGAGTCCCTTTTGGAAGAATGGGGAACTACCCCCGGACTTACGGAGTAAACTATAACGCGCTTTGCAATTTTGAATAAACCCTCATAAACAAGCTAAAATTTTGACCGAGGTGGTCCAAAACCGTGTGATGACCTTGGAAGGCCATCCATTATAAAAGGACGGTGTGTCGAGTCTTTGGAATATCTTTAAGGTTAGACTTTAAATTTAGAAATTTTGTAAAACGACACACCGAGTAATTAAAAGTGATAGTACCTCTAAAATGTTGCCGACCGCCCTGCCGGCCGGCTCCTCAGATCCGCAGAACGGGTCTGAGGCAGGGCGGAGCCGCGGGAGCGACTCCGGCACGCCGCCGCACAAGTGCAGCGACGAGGCTAGTGCCCTAGCCTTCCTCCGTAGTCATTGGCTCCTCATCCGTGCCGCCTGTCTTGGGGTCTGGCGGCGATGACGGGTCCCTACGCCGCGGAAGCAGCGGAGCCGGCATAGTGAAAGCCGGCTGCACGGGCGGATGAGGCAGGCCCGGTGGAGCTTGCATGGGCTTTTGCGGTGAGCCCTGCAATCCGGTCCTGGCGGAGCCATCACGACGGAGGCCGGTAGAGAGGTCGCGCCGAGATCGGCAATGGCGCGGAACATCTCCACCGTATCGCGGGTGCGCTGTGGACCAGCCGTCCGTTCTCCCCACACCTGGACTAGGTATGGGTAGATGGCCAGCTCCAAAGCGGCATCCGCGCGCCGGAGAGCCGCCTGGTTCAGGGCGGACGACTCGGGGTCATCAACGCCCTGGAGTAGGCGAGTCCGAGCGGCCTCGGCTTCGTCAAGACGACGCCGTAGCTGCTCATTCTCAGCCTCCAGGTGCTCCATCCGTGCGGCTACCTCTGGGGCGGACGCCCCGGACTGCTCGGCAAGAGCGGCGGTCCGACCCTGGTCGAACGCGCGCCGCTCAATGACGGCCGACAAAGTCCGGTAGCTCTCTAGGCTCCGCCGGGTGCCTTCCATGAGGCCCTGGTCGTATTCGAGATCGCATGCGACACGGGAGGCCTCGGCGCGGCACCGGCTGAACCGATCCAGAGAGCTGTCCATCTCCGCCACAAGGTACTCCGCCGCTCGGGTGAGTCGACCACGCTGGGGGTGATCCCAGGGGTGCTCCTCCCGAGCGCGGACCAACGCGGCTACACCTGCGGACCCCAAGTCACGAATGGCTCGGGGCACCGGCAGGTTCACCAACGCCGGGTCACCGGGGATCCGGTCCATACCATCGCGACGATGGCCGACCGCCTGGCCTACAGACTCGCGGAAAGTCTCGTAGACGCTGGCGGTCGTGGGACCGAGCCTCCGGCGTACGTCCGCCGTGGCGTCGAGGGGGTCCAAGTCCAGGGAGGCGGTGCTTTGCCACCCTGCGGACGTCCCCTCAACTACCAACGAGGACGCGGACGCCGACCTCGAGAGAGGTACCGCACGTCCGCTACTGCTCGCAACCGAGGGAGTCACGCGTGGGGTCCTTGGCGGGACCACCGACGCGGTACTCGAGGAGGCGGAGGTGTCTGCCACCACCCGTCCCTCAGACGGACCCGCGGGTACCGTCACCTCGAGCAAGCCCGGGTAGTCCTCCTGAGTCAGTGCACCCGGAGACTGCAGGGGCGTCGTCCCGGCCGGAGCCTTTCCGGCGGACGAGCTCTTCCCCTGAGTCTTCGGCTGGGGGCGCGGCTTAGGAGTAGCCACTCGTGTCTTGGCCGCGATCTGCGTCATCTCCGACACGATCATGGTCACCCGGTGCCGTTCTTCACCGGCCTGGATCACCGGCGGTTCACGGACAGCCTCTGCTGCTGTCCGGGCGGCTTCCGCCGCCTGGAACTCCGCCGGGGTCTGGCCCATTGTCGCCGTCAGGCGAGCGGTATAGCTCGAGCCCGCGGACACAACGCCAGACTCCTTCCAGGCATCGTCCATGATGCGCTGTGCAAAGCGCCATGGACCCCAGTGAAAGAATCGGTGTTTCGCCGTTCCTGACGTAGTCATGAACGACGCCACCCTCGGTGGTATGTATCCAAAATTGAATACAGGCCCCACTTCATTACCAACGGTATGAAGTCCCTCACCGCGGTGTGCACCCGAGCGGTGATCATTCAGGGCCTCCAAACTGGCGAAATATCGTTGCTGAGGTCTGCTGGAGTAGCACCTCTTGCAAACGAACATTTGCATCCAGGGGTAGTGGTACCCCGCAATATGTCGACTCAAGTGGTCGTAGGTAGGATACCTACGATCCCGGTTGAGCGCACGGTGCGGGTCCTCATACCCGTCCAGGGATTTCGGACAGAGTTGGCATATTACACCCTCCTCTGTCTCGGGCGGCAACCCGACACGCTCCTCGTCCGTGAGTGGACGAGGCCGTGTGAAAGGCGTGTCGGCCGCCGCGCCGGCCGCCGCTGTGCGGCGCCCTTGCGGATCCCTGCCATAGCGCGGGAGGAACATGTGTCCCTGACGGACTCCAGGGAGTTCGGGGCCCATTTCGGCCCGCAGCCTCTGGATAGAGGGCTGCTCCGAGGACGACCGTTTCTTCTTTTTGGCCGCCCCCGAACGATTCTCCGACCTGGTTTGTCGGGGCACACTCTTCCCGCGCGGGGGCGCGGCCCTCTGTTGCTGCGCAACGAAGGACCGCCGTCCCGCTTCCAGTGCGGCGTCAGACAGGTGGACCCCGTCTTGCTCCGCACGCTTCCGGAGGAGTTCTAAACGAAGATCTCCCTCCTTCGGCACGGGACGCCCTCTGTCCACTGGACTCGACCCCACCTCCGCAGCTCCGGTAGGTTTCTTGGTACCGGAGGGAGAAGAAGAGGAGGTTCCTTTCGGTGCCTGGATAGGCACCCGCTTACTGGAACCTCCCGCGCCTGGGCCGGATCCCGCGGAGGCGCCGCCCGCACCAGATCCCGAGGGATTAGGCGTCTTGGCGACTCCGGGTTTGGCGGAGGACCCTTTCTGGCCGCCCGGCTTAGGCGCCAGTGGCTTAGGTCCTCCGGACTTCGATCCGGCTTGAGGCGAGGGGCCGCCGGACTTCTTTTTCCGGTGCGGCCGCTTCTTCTTCTTCTTCTTCGGAGGCGAGGAGGCCGGGTCCGGGTCGGATCCGGCCTCAGATTGCCCGCGCTCAGCGGCTTCCAGCTCTTGCTGGGCTCTCCACTGCTTTTGGGCAATCTCCCGGGCTCGACGGCGAGTACGCCTAGAGACGGGCGATGTAAACCCGTCATCTCGGTTCTCGGTCTCCTTCGAGCCAGACTCCTGTCCCTGAGGCGGCGCTTGGGATGCGGCTTCCTCAGCCGCGTCAACCTGCTCCGCCCAAGTCCCAGGGGCCTTCTGGTCGTGCGGACCAGACTCCGCAGGTGCGGACACCGAGGAGTTCTCGGCAGAACCGGTGTCCGGACGGCTACGGCCATCCGGACGGGTTTCCGCATGAGTACTCTCATCCGCACCCAAAGACGCAAGCATCTCCGGGTGCGGATGCAACTCAATGTCCACATCCACGAGTCCCGCACCACCGCAGTCCATCACCTCTTCCATACGAGAAAAAGGCGACGGATCTAAGAGTTGCTCGGCGCCTGGCGTGGCCGAGTCACTCTCTGCGGGGCGGTCCTCCGCGACCTCGCTCTCGGACTCGGTTCCTGTGTAAGAACCGGAGCCGGAGCTGGATTCCTCAGAACCCACATAGGCTCCCCGAGGGATGTCCTCGCGGTCATCCTCCTCGGGCCTAGACTGGGGTCTCGAGTACGAATTACCGCGCTCAAGAGACCCCTCTTCCCTCCCTACATCACCTTCCCAACCATCACTACTCTCGGACATATCAAGCGCTCTAAACGCCGTAAACACTGGGAGTCAGATCCGCAGATCTGTCTCCACCAGTGCCGAGCGCTTGAATGACCAGAAGGTGTCGAGTTACATCGATTATAGGCATCAAGTGTTGGCAGTTATACTGCACACGCATCGTATGACGCGTTCCCGTGGAAACGTCTATTCACTGCATCTACCCGATCGACAGACAAAAGGACGTTTTACATTCCCGCATTCCCATACACGCATCTCCCCCCGGTGACTCCTATCGTGCCATGTATACGGGTGGCTTGTGTACACAAGCCATCCCGGGGGAACCCGCTAAAATACTACAGTAATTAACAGCAGTCATTAGCAATAGCTTTCGCACTGGCGATCAATGACGTGAAGTTAATCACCCTCGCAGGTTAAAGATTGTATACAATGTATCAAAAAGCCAAACTACTTGTGGGTGTTACGATTATGTCACCCTATCAGCAGCGATAAATAAAAATTTAACACCGCTCAAGCAGCAATGGAAATAAATCCACCACCGCTTGCATGCTTTTCATAGATCACGGCATACAGCCTTCGATACAATGTACACAATCTCCTACACCCCTCTTGCGAAAGCAGAAATCTCCCGATTTCTTACTCTCTATTGCACCAGGGAAAAGATATATCACTAAACTTTCTCATATATGGGATAAATGAGTAAGAATAGCATTTCCACGGGAAACACGCACACACTTGTGGCTTATAATCCTCCCATAAATAATAAATGAGATGGAAAATAAACAAAATCACTCCCCATAGCCGCTGGCACGCTTACAGGGCGATCGGACATAACGCATCACGTCCGGACAGACAATCGGGCGCCCTATGGGCGTTTGCAAAGCGCCCACTAGCATCCCCGACGTACTGCCCGGCCGCGGAGCGGTGCCCGGTCCAGTCCAGAGCCTCCTCAAACGACTACCGGAGCGCGGAGCCAATAGATTTAGACGCGGAGCCGGCATGGTCCATAACCGCAATGGTTAGGGGGCGAACCCTTCATACCGGCGCCCAATCTAGAGGCGCCCAAAGATGGTGAAAGCAATAGCCGGCGGACGTCCGGAGCTGCCCGCGGACGGAGTCCAGGCCGGACGTCTACCATTGTACGGCGTATTGCCCTTATCCAATGAAGATGAAATTGGAATTAGAAGCCACCACAAGTGTTGCGCATGTAATATACGACCCCCTTCTTAGAAGGAGGCCGGGGTTCCGGTCATTCCGGCCGGACCGCATATTGTAAGGTACGATCCGGACGAGAACGAGCGTCACCCGCTGCCGCGGCTGGTCCGCACGCGCGGACTTAACAACCGCTCCATTATCATAATGGATAGTCGGTTTCCTGCCGTAAGAAACCTTAATTTACTATAACCGCAATTATAGTAATGGCTCACGGGGGATAACTACACCGAAGTGCGTCATCTTAAAGCGCCGCGGACGCCGGACGAGTCACGCGGACGAACCGCGGACATCAGTCCTCATCTGCGGACACTATCCCCGCGTCCAGAGCCAGTTCCCCAAATCCGTGGGAAGGCGCTTCTCCCGTAGCGGACGTAAATCCCAACCTCAGTCTGGCCATAAAAGAGGTTGTCCCGGGACCAGGGGCGTCCGGCCGGATCAGTAAATTCGTCTGGCCAGCGTAACCGTTGTGCGGATTACGCCGGACAGCCGTCCACAATGTGCGGACAGGCCATCCGCACGTCCCTGGCGCTAGAAACTACAGGAGGGCGGATGCGGAGCGGCGGCGTTACGACATGAAAGTCTCCGCGGACTTCAACTCCGAAGATAGCCACAAAGTAGCCACCCGCGGAGGTAAGTCGTGCGGACTCTCACGGAACGACCTAAAACCCATCCGTAGTATGATAGACGGGTACCGCAGACGCATCCGCATGGGCGGAAGGTTATTCCCACCCATACCGGGCTGGCGCACGTGGTTTCCGGCGTGGCCGCCCGTCATCCGCAGGTACTGGAGGTAGTGGGGGTACCTGCGGATCGCCGTCATCTGGCTGATAGCCGCCCAGTCCATCATCTGACGGGTCAGAGAGGTCCGGGAGGCCCACCATACGGCGCACACGCTCGTCCGGAGTCCGCGGATGCTGACCAGACGGATCCCATACGGGAGCATCATCCGGTTCCGCATCTTGAACGAGCGGATCCATGACAAGCGGGCCCTCGTACTTCTTCAGATTATCGATATGGACAACCAGAACCCTGTCCGGATCGGAATCCCTCCGGATCCGGTAGTCCACATCTGTCACCTGTTTCAGTACCGTAAACGGGCCTATCCACGGCTTAGCAAATTTATTGCCTTGCTTAAGCGGCGGATAATAGTAGCGCACCTTGTCGCCCTCCGCAAAAGCTGGCCTACCCTTAGCATGGGCGTCATAGCCTCGCCTCTGCCGGATGGCAGACTTGTCCAGGCGCGCGCGCGCGAAATCATGGGCGTTCGCCAGGGCGCGGCGAATCCACTCCACGTACCCCGGACCGCACTGGGGTACTGCGCCGGTCTCTGCCGCAGTTGGATACATAATATCCACGGGCAAATTTAGCTCCCGGCCGTACAACATCGCGTGCGGAGTAACTCCGGTCGAAGAGTGGACCGACGACCTGTACGCCATTAAGACATACGGGAGGTGGTCATCCCAATCATTCGCACGATCGTTCACAAAGGCCGCCAGCATATTGAGGACCGATCGATTAAAGCGTTCGACCTGGCCATCAGACTGGGGCCTGTAGGGGGTGGTCCGTACCTTGGTACTGCCTAGCATCTGTGCTAGGTTTCGGAACAGGTTGCTCTCAAATTGCGTGCCCTGATCCGAATGTACCTGTTTAGGTACCCCATGGTACACCACCCATCTATTCACCAATAACCGAGCTACCTCGTCCGCAGTCTGGCGGCGCAGTGGGTAGGCGTCGGTATACTTGGTAAAATAGTCGGAAATCACTAGGATGTACCGGAAACCACGCGGGGTGACCCGGTGGGTATCCAGTATATCCAAAGCTATCCGATCAAACGGCGCGCCCGCCTTAACCGTGGTTAAGGGGTGGCGGCCAGGAGTCGGAACTCCTTTGCGAGCTTGACACCGAGGGCAGGCTGCGCACCACCGTTGCACGTCCAAGCTGCTACCAGGCCAATGAAAGCGCTGTTGTAGCCTATGGACGGTCCTCCGGATTCCCAAGTGACCGGTCACCCGGAGGTCATGCAACTGGTGGAGTACTTCTTTCCGCAGCTCCGCCGGAAGCACCAACTGCCATATTGGAGGCAGTGGGGTCGGTGGCTCATAGCGCCGGTATAAGAGGCCATCCCTCAAGGAGAGTCGTTCCCACTGAGATACTAGAGACAAGGTCTCCTCCCTGTAGGTCTTTCGCTCATCCTTCGAGGGCTTCTGGCCGGCCTCAAGGGCTGTAATTACCGGTGCCAGAGCTCTGTCAGCTCTTTGCGTCGCAGCTATCTGCGCCGGAGAGTAGCCACCCAAGTAATTAGGCTCCTCATCCGTCGCGTCCGGCTGCGCCGCAGCGGCCATCACCACAGGGGGCAAGGACCGCTCATACTCAGACTCTCCAGAGGACGAGGGTACCCACGAGGAGTACACCGCCGGACTCGAGGAGGACTCGCTGGAGCTGAGCCGCACCTCCGCTTCGTATGCGGGACGCCCTCGCCGATAACGGCGGGTCTGCGCGCGGAGATTAGCCCTAAACGCTCCGGCCGCCGTGTTGTTAGAGGGGGCGGCGGCCTGCGGTCTCCCCGGAACGTCCAATTCCGAGTCTGAGGACGAATCCGCGGCTTGCTGGAATGGCGCCATCCCTGCACAACCCGGATTCTTGCACTTGTGACAACGGGACAGGCCGTCCGCGTTGCCGTGCAACTTACCAGCGCGATGCTCTATCTGCATGTCATACTCCTGGAGTTTGACGAGCCACCGCGCCACCAAGCCATCGACCTCACTATAGTTGAGGAGCCATCTCAGCGAACTATGATCAGTCCGCAAGCGGAAATGGCGTCCCAACAAATAGTGCCGGAAACGCTTGGTCATCGTAACCACCGCGAGCAACTCGCGATGAGTGGTACAGTAGTTCATTTGAGAGCGGCTCAAGGCCACACTCGCATAAGCTACTACCCGCTCTTGCCCGTCCACGATCTGCGAGAGGACACCGCCGAGTGCAAAGTTACTCGCGTCAGTGTCCAGGATGAACTCGCAGTCCGGACGAGGGTGCCGCAGCACCGGGGCCACTACCAAGGCCTGCCGGAGTCCCGAGAAGGCGTCAGCCTGCTCGGCGGACCAAACAAAATCGGCGCCCTTTTCCGTGAGGATAGTAAGGGGACGCGCGATCTCGGCAAAGCCACGAATAAACCTGCGGTGGTAGCTCGCGAAGCCCAAAAAGGACCTCACGTCCGCCACGTTGCAGGGCGGAGGCCATTTCTGCACGGCCGCCACCTTTGCGGGGTCTGGTCTCACTCCGGTGCCCGTTACCATGAAGCCCAAGTACAGGATTTCCTGCGCGAATAGTTCGCACTTACTTGGCTTCAATTTAAGCCCTGCTCCGCGGATGCGATGGAGCACCATCTGGAGGTTGGTGAGGGTTTCCTCGAACGACCGGCCATACACGACGACATCGTCGATGTAGACCATACATCGCTTCCAGAGGAACCCTTTAAGTACCATCTCCATGAGGCGCTCGAACGTCGCTGGTGCGTTACAGAGCCCGAACGGCATTACCTTGAATTGGTAGAGCCCGTTCTTGGTAACGAAGGCAGTCTTCGCCCGATCACTCTCCTCCATCTCCACCTGCCAATACCCGGAGGCCAGATCCAGAGCACAGAAATAGTGCGACCCGGCCAGGGCATCGAAGGTATCTTCAATGTGCGGGAGAGGATATGAGTCCTTCCGCGTGGCATCGTTGAGTTTCCGATAGTCCACGCAGAACCTCCACGAGCCGTCCTTCTTCTTCACCATAACCACCGGACTGGCCCAAGGGCTGTCACTGGGTTCGATGATGTCCAAGTCGAGCATCTTTTGCACCTCCTGGTCTATGACCTCTTGGTGCACTATTGCTGCCCGACGAAGACGCTGCTTGAGAGGACGCTCGTCCACGAGGTCGATGCGGTGTTTGGCGACGTCAGTCTTGCCAACCGCACCATCAGGACCCATGAACACATCCGCATACTGCCGCAGCAGTTTGCGGAGCGCTTGGCGCTGCTCTTCATCCAACCGGTCCTTCGAACCCGAGATTCCAAATGGTCCGGCAGGGTGAACGGGTCATCCCCGGTGGCCGCCGCCGCGCACGCAGCGCGGCAGACAGGATCGTCGGGGAGGACACGACTCGAAGACGCGGGAATAGCAGTGGCTGCTATGCATCCGCGCTTCAGTACAATCGGAGCATCCGTAGGATTCACCACGAGGATGGGCATCGCGCGGGGGTTGGACATGACCAGGGCCCCACCCAGCACGAGCCCAGTTCCTGCGGCGAAACTGCTGACGGGTTGCACTACACACGGTCGACCATCGAGGGGCATGCGGGGACGATGCGGCCTCGTCTCGATGATCATCTCACTCATCGGTGGCACTACTACAGTGCGCGATGTCCGCATCTGGAATGAATGCATCGGGCCCGAGCGGAAGAGGAAGTGTGTGTCCTCTCCCATCCGGAACTCGCCAGCACTAAAGTTGGCAACCACCCGGTGGGCCCGTAGAAAATTCATCCCAATAATCCCGGCCGCTCCGATATCCGCCACGATCGTCTCTGTCAGATACACCTTGTCCCCAAGGGTAATAGGCAGATCGATGATGCCATGGACACGGATGCGGTTGTCTCCCGCTCCGTAGAGCTTATACGGTCCGGGATCCCGCAACTCGAGGTTGCGGAGCGCGGGCTCCTTCCTAAACGTCCCGGCGGCCACGATGGTCACCTCCGAGCCTGAGTCCACGAGGAACCGGACCGGCTCCCGTCCGAAGGACAGGGGCAGGTACCAGCAATAGTCCCTCACCAGCGCGCAGGTAGGGCGATACCCTTCGCACGCGCCGGGCTCATCTACGGAGTCCTCGCCATCCGCCTCAGCCGCGGAGGAGCTGGACTGATCTCCAAGGACTACTTCCGGAGAAGTCATATCTACTTGGGGTTCGTCCTGCTCATCAGCGGGTGGGGCGGCATCGTTTGCCACCGGACAACTATCCCCGGACGTAGTGTTGGTCGCCACCACGTCCGGATCTAGTTTCCCTGTCGCGGGTTCCGGTTCTGTTCTCCCGGAGGACCAGACCGGAAGGAATTCCTCCGTTGCGGGCCAGGAAGGTTTCCCTGGTATCCGCGCGACCGCAGGCATTCCAACAACTCCGGACACTTCAGCCAAAAGTGTCCCTGCTTTCCGCAGAAGTAGCAGGGACGGTTCTGGGCCGGTCCGGAGGTGAACGCGCAACATTCTGCGGGTCCCGGAGCTTCGATCCCGGCGCAGTGCGCAATCATCTGCGCGGCGCCGAGGTCGTATTCCTCCATGTCGTACTCGTCCGAAGGCGAGCACGGCGCGGCGACTGGTGCCGCATGTGCGGGCGCCCCTGTAGAGGGTGCCGGCGCACTAACCCGCTGCGGGGTAGGTTCCCTGGCGGGCTCCCGGACGACCGGGTCCTGCCACGGGGTTACCTGCGATGCTTTAACCGGAGGAGGAGTCGCCGCCTGCGCGGGTACAGCCGAGGCCGGAGCCGGGGCTGGAGGCAACTGTCTAGGGCGGACAGCCACCTCAAGCGCAAGCGCGGAGTCTATTGCCTCCTCCATCGATCGCTTTTCATTGGTGGCCAGCCCGTACGCTAGGTGGTAAGGCTGGCCATCGATGAACTGATCGATCAGCATCGTCTCAAACCGTCTGAAGTCCATGTCCGGAAAAGCTCTCCGGCCGAGTATGCGTAAGTTGAACGCATAGTCTGTCACGGACTCAGTCGGCTGGCGGACACGCGCCTTGAACTCTCGTTCAGACTGCCGCTGATTGGTCGTCGGCGTGAACAGCAGGCGAAGTTGACGAGCAACCTCGCCGAACGTCACTGTTCCCACCGGCAGACACGGCATCACGCGGAGAGCTTTTCCTTCCAAGCTCCCCGCGAGGACGTGTCCAGCTTCATGCTGGGACCATCCTTCGTACACGGCGGTACGCCATACCTGGAGCAAGTAGTCCTCCAAGTCGGCGTTATCCCCGTTGAACCGTTTCCGCCACGAAGAGTGGTCGGGCCCGTCATCGCGTTTGCTACGCGCCCGACGTGCGGTCCCGGCTCCGGGGTCGTCCGTGTACAGCGGCAAGTTCCGTGCGCTTCCTGCGCCTGCGGCGGAGTCTGCCGGAGCAAACATCGACGCCGCGGACGGAGGAGCAGGGAAGCTCACGTTTGCCGCCGGGGTCATTCCCGCTAAAAACCCACTCTGGCTAGGTGCGGGCGGGGCTCCCATCGAACCTACTGGGTAGGCTCCAGAAGGGGCGGCAAAGCTTGGGGCTGAAGCCGCCTGTTGCCACTGCCCGTCCGACACACTGTACGTGCCAGGGTAAGTCGGCCACGCGGCTTGCGCTCCAACCGTCGGAACGGTCGACGCGGTCGCCAACGTGGTGCCTCCGAGCCGCGGGGCAGGCGCGGGTCCCATTGCGGGGGCCACTGGCGCCTGCGGACTCGGCAGGACTTGGGGAGGGGCTACTGGCCCAGACATCCCCGGACTTGAGATGGCCGACGGGTCAACGCTCGAAGGCGGCTGATTCCGTTTGAACAGTACAAGCGCCTCGGATATCAGCCACCTCTCCCTCTCCGTCAAAGGCCCCGAGTTGCCTTGTGACAGCGGAGAGGGGGAACGGTTCCGCCGGTCTGATCGTCCCTGATGGGGCGACCGGGCGCGGTCATAGCGCCCTAGAGGAGCCAGCTCACTCAGAGTGTGGGTGAGCTGGTCCATCCCGCCTGACGCGGACTGCCTGGATTCACGGCCGGGAGCCCTTGCAGGAGCTCCTCCGGCTGGATGTGGCATCCAGTACTGCTGGTCCGCTTGCCCGGAGGTACTCAGGCCGGCTACCACTCGATCCCGGACATCCGGAGATGTCCCCTGAAAGAGAGTCGCCTGCCACGACTGCCGTCTGGACTTAGGCGGGCGCGGGGTAGCGCCGTTGCCAGCTCCACCTACCGCGCCTACCGGATCAGGGCCAGGCCCTGATAGCAATCCCTGTTGCTGCCCCTCAGGGCGCGACTCTACGTCCGGAGACGGAGCCAGGGACGCCGGAGTCGTCTCCGCGGACGGGGTCTTGTCCACGGAGGTTTCCGCGCGTTCCTTCCGGCCACCGGAGTCGTCCGGAGACGTCTCACGGTGGCTGTCGCGCGACCGGGTGTGGTCCGCGACATTTCCACCCTTATCCCTCCCCTTGGGTTCATTGGCCTTATCTTTGGCCTTGTCTCTTTCCTTCGTCATATTTGAGTTGTCCTTGAGGAGCGGGCGATCCCCAGGGACGAAGGAGGCTACAACGCTGTGACGGTAGGCTGCGATGGAACACTGTCGGACTGATCCTGGTCACGGCACCAATGTAAAGTTATTGACTACCGTCCGCTCTTTGGGATCCTCGAGGATAGTCCTCTCTCATCCGAGTCCTTGCGGACGCGCATCCTCTATTCCGGATCCTTGCGGCAGGGCCGCTCACCGGAGGTCGCGGCGGACACGGTAACTACTTCAGCATTAACGGTAACCAGGTAACAGCCCACCCGACACTCCCAGGCCTACGGACACCGTTCAGAAACTAGTTCATCCCTACGGTGTTAACTGGCGGGGCCTGGCGAGCCGCGGTCTGCCTCGGGGACGGAACCCCGTACAGCCCGACATGCTGGCCAGAGCCTCTGTCACACGTCCCGGGAAGGGAGAGAGCTGGCGATCCACAGGGCCGAAGGCCCCCGAGTCAGCAACTTGTCTCTCCCAGCCCGGGCCTCCCCATGGAAATCGTCCCCAGGGCTCTAGGAGCCCACTACTCACAAACAGGGAACACAAAGCTCATGGCGAGCCTCGTGTGCGTCCTGTCTCTCGATCTTGGACAATCTCCTCGAACGAGTCGCTTCCAGTGTATATATAATACACCAGAAACTGTAGGGCGCACGCGAGGTTTAATCGATCCATTGTTATAGTTTACTGGAACGTAAATTACAATACGTCGCCGTGGCAACGCACGCTCGAACGGAGCATGTCAAAACAAGGCCAAGTACGAAAAGGCCACATAAATGGCATTTATGTTTACAATCACCTGCCGCGTGCTTAGGGCAAAATCGCCACACGTTACAATCATCAAACGCCATGTCATGACCGGATTTGTCAAGATGTTCCAATCATAAGAGCTAAATTACAACGATATGGCGTCAAACAAATTGCTTAGATCTGTGAATGGGCAATGGGTACTTGTCACAGGCAAGGGCAACCAGGGTTACCGGTAAGTTGGTAACTTGGTAACAGTACCACGAAAAGAAAGAGCCAGGTGCAAATGTACACTTGTTTCCATTGCATATGTTGTGCAATCGTGGTTCAAGATTGTTGACTGAATTTGTCATATTTTGTGGAAATACATTTCAGTGTTGATGTTGCTCAAAGAGAGAAGGAGAAAACTCGCCTCGAGAAATTATACAAGGAAAGTGACAAACAGTTGGATAAGCTTGTCGAAGGTACACATTTATTTACATGTATTGTTATGCGACCTAAATACTGGTGAATGCATTTACATTACATGTATATGTGTGGTGTACTGTTAATACATGTTGATATATAATTCCAATTGTTCAAGTGTACTCAATTTTGTATTACAGGCAATTATCAAGACTTGACTTCGATCATTCAAGCATTCAGCAAAATATCAGGAAAAATTACAGGTTTGTACTGCTGTAAACAAACTTGCATTTAGCCTTATGCCCATTGTGTCACGCTATTTTTAGTGTACTTTTGAGTTTATTTATATTTAAAATAACACCAATAATATCAGAGGCTCAATCTTTACTTCTCAAATCTTGGCAGTCATTTCAGAATATAATGGATTCCTTTTTCGTTCACACATTGAAAGTTATATTCCTTGATAATTACAGCATCACAAGAAAAAATCCGTGCCATCAAAGATAATTTACAATCGTGCAAGAATTTGATGCACTGCAAGCGAGATGAGTTACGTAAACTGTGGATTGATGGAATTGAGCACAAGACAGTTGTCTCACTTTTGGACCAGATGTAAGTAATGAATGTGAATGTAATATGTGAGATTAGAATATTTGCCGCTCCTACATGTGTATGTCCAGAATTTGATATATGCAGTTTTAAAAATATTTCATTTCCACTTATTCTAGACATCACTGTATGAGCAAATGTGTGCATATAAAATAATAAGTATGTTTCTTTTTACAATTTGTAACTTGTTCAACCGACAGAGAGCAGGTGAAGGATGTTAATGATGTTCTTCAAGGACACATCGACAAAAAACAGTTTCTGCACGCATCAGATCTGCTTCTGAAATCAGGTAGCAAACATTGCAATTCTTTGATTTATTGCACAAAGTATGTAAAATGTCCTTTGTTCTGGCACAATTTGGCACAAACTCTTCACTCTCCGTTCGTTTGTGTCCAGTTTCGATAGTTGATGGGGACCTGGCAGACGTGGAAGCTTTGAGTGAAGTCAAAACGGAGCTCCATTCCAAGAAAGAGGTAACCAGAGTAACTGATTTGATGATCTGTTGCCTAAACTAGATTATATTTCCAAATTTTTCCGAATTCTTGAACATTTCCCAAGAATTTATGGAGCCATCGGCTGATTAATTAGATACATGTACGGGTACCAAGTACCAACTGCTGTGCTGGTGTGAATAACGTAAATTTCCCTTTTCATGTATAAAATGCTAACATGTACCAGTAACACTAGGACAGTCAACTTCATAGCAAACAATTTCGGATTTTCTATGGTAAATGGATTCCTCCCCCCCCCCCTATATAGGAGATGTATGACATGCTGGTGGAGGAATTACACAAGCAGATTTACGTCAAGTCCACCACTAGCATCATGAAGAGTTTCCAGCGTCAGGGCTCGCTGCGACAGAGTCAGCGTGGTGACAAAATCTCCTACCTCCGACTGGCACTAAAACAGGCCACGCAACAGGCGCAGGCCGAGTCTGGTAACAATTTGTTATCATTGTCATTTTATACCTCTATAATGAACACACATTTACCTTTCATTTTTTACGGTTTATTTGACTGTTACAAAAGTTGTTGGGACATCAACACCTAGGTTTGATTAAAAAAATCATTTCGCATGAATCAAATGTAATTTGCGAATATATATTTCAGTAGTCGAACAGCATACATATACATTAGAATACCAATCAAAATTGACTAATTCTTCAGGAAAAAAGGTTACTGAATAATATTGATAATGTCTCTGCATCCCCACACAGCGGCTGAGGACGCCTTGCGACAACTGCAGGAAGTGAAACTGGATGAGATCACAGCCCCGCAGCAAATCTCCGAGGCCCTAAACGTTGACCCTGAGCGGGATCCAGTGCAGTACATCGCTGTACTTGTGGAGGCCCTGGGCACACTACGACGAATGCCTGAAGCTATTGATGTAAGTAGGGGATAACTCGAGAGATATTGGATGAATTCGGAAATCAAACCTATGGTGAGAGATTGAATGGAGGATTTATACTAACCTAGCACAAATGCCTTTGAAATTGAAGGATTCAATGAAACACTGGTTTTATCACCATATTGCATTGCTTTCCATTTGTAAAATGCTTCTTGTTCACAAGGTTAATATCTGTTCATACTTCAGGCATTGCGAAGTCGTATCAAGCCTGGATTGTTGACAATAGTTCAGAGAGCGGCACAGCAAGTCACGGACACGTGAGTATGCCGTTAATAAGGAGGAACTGAATTGTGATAATACCATCGAGACATCCTTCAGTATTTGAATAATAATCTCATTCGGGAAAGAGTTTTCAGGAATTGACGAATGAAGTTAAGTATCAAACTTGTGTTAAGGTGAATGGAGATTTGTGCATCATTCGTTATTCCATTTCCAGTTATTACTTGGAGGGGGAGGATATGCAGGCATTGGACCAGCCACAATACCTTGTGGAGCTCCTAGATCTAGTCTTCAAACAGTTCAGAATCGTAGCTCGAGTTCATCAAATCATCCTGGCCAACATGCAGCGTATCAAAGTAAGGGTTTTATGCTGAGGCACTGGGGGCTGATCTTAACTACAGGAGCTGTTTAATGGTCATGGATGTGAAATAATAGTTAATACATGGCTTATGTTGAACTGTGGTGAATGTTTCAGAACATGATGTCAACACTGGGTGATTTCTGTCTGTATGACACCACAGAAGTGTGGTCCAAGATTCAAGATGTGGTAAATATTTGACAAAAATTACGTAGCACTGGTTCAAATCTTACCATTGAAGGCTTTTTAATCTCGGTTATTGCTAATAGCCTTGTGGACAGTTGATTTTGTGCTTCATGTTCATTAAAGTTTTTTGCTTCTGTTATCACAGTTGTGCCATGTATTACGAGATTACCTGGATGCAAGAAGTACAGTCAATCACACCGGGGCAAGCTCTGGGAACTATGCTGACTCTACAACCGACCTCAACTCCTTCTTTGCCAGGAAAAAACCCACAAGATCCAAAAAGGTGTGTTTGCAAGTGTCACTTGGGAAGTATCAATTGCGATAATCTTGTTCTAAAAAATTGCCTGACAGTAGGAGCATTTTGCTATCAATGAAACTTGTAGAACTTTTGCTGCAAACTTGCCTGTAACATTGTTTCAAACATTTCCGATATTACCAGTATGAGGTTCTTGTTATTCAGAATGATAATTTAGGCCCATTTGTTGTCGTGTATGGTTTTATCAAGCAAGGTGTACAATGTACCTTGTATATTGACAGGTTTCATTGTTCCGTTTCGACTCCTCCTCGCATGCCATCAGCTTGAACAGTTACCTTCGAGAACAAAGACAGGAAGTCTATGGATTGGTGAGTGATACGAATATAAGGTAGCTGTTCAAAATTGTGAGCAATCACTCCTGTCATTTGTGCACCATCCTTACAAAGTATTTTGGTGAAGTTTGCTTGTATGATATAGAAAAACAGGGCTGTACGATTCAGAAAAAGCAGACTACAAGAGTTTTGATAACATAGTAATATTAAACCAGAAAATATGATAATTCAAGAACAGTACCGATTGATGACGATCTGACGTTGACAGGAGGATGTTGAAGTCGCTGATAATATCACAGATCTGGGACACATGCAGCTCGTGTGCAAACCTTGTGCTGAAAACATCACTGGTATGCTTTTATATTGAGATACATGTCATGTGGTTTTATATTGAGATAATATATGGGGAGATAATGATTTTGAGAAGATTTGAACTTACAAGTTTCTATTGCCTGGTGAATGAAAAATCACTGCTCGATCCCTGATGCATACACAGTCACTTCTTGTTGATGTTGTATGGACCATTACATGTCATGGGAAAAGTCACAACTTTGTCTTTGTTTATCTTGCAGTTGTGTATAAACCGCTGCAGAAGTTCATGAAGGAAATAGAAGTAGCTGTTCGGGGTCCTGCAGGGTCAGTCTGCCGCCAAGATATTTCTTAATCATGAAAAGAATTTGGATGCAAAAACTGGAAACCATTGTTTGAAAAATTTTCTGACAATTTTCAGTTGTTTGAATGATAACTTTCGTCCTTGTAGATCGCTGACACTACAGACTTTCGTCAGCAAGTTTATCAAAGAAGTGTATCTCGACCAAGTGATGGAGAAAATCGCCAAAAATATCGGACTCGCTACTAAAGGTTTGCTTCTTTATCATTATTCATAACCTGATATTCCTACACCATTTACAGTCAGCCACTGACAGGTCCATAGAGTGATTACTTGTAGTTGCTATATAGCCGGGTGTCTATGTATTTATTTTATTTATATTCACTGACTGGAATACCCCTTTATAACTTGAGATATTTCTTTTGTTTTTTGTTTTCATTAATTTTTTCATTGTGAAAATGTTGACTGTTCTCTCTGCTATATATTTTATTCAGTACGGAACAGCAAACATTTTTTTCCCATTTTGTTTCGCTCTAGTATGTTTTTTGGACATCACAAATAGGTGCATATTACTCGAGCCTACTTCCTCCATGTACATATCATTTCGTAGATCAATTGATGTTTAGATCTCGATGTTGCATGGATTTATTGAAGTATCACACCACATCATACACACTAATCAAAAGATTCAATTTTATTCACTATTACAGCATATACAGGAAGTGGTAAGCGTCAAGCTGAGTGTTCTTATACAAAATAACCCTGTACATTTCGCCAATATTAAATGCTTGCTTTAACAAGTTTACATGTGTAATCTTGGATATACCTGTGGTAGTCTTAACTTGGATCTATAGAATACATGATTTGTGCCCTCATATTATATTTTCCTGCTTAAGAGTTTCAAAAAAGTGATACTGGTATTATTTTATTATTTTGCGTATTACTTTGACAATTAGGAAACTTTGTCAAGACTTGTCATCTGAAATATAAATCTGAGATATTAGAATACAGTGTCTACAACTATCACTTCAGGTTTAAAGATTGAGGAAACTTCTCAACAATCATAAAATTAATCATAAAAATTATAACAGATCTTTCAAATACCGGTAATTGAATATGATGTGCTTTGCGTACTTGTTGACTGTCAAGTCTGTTTCTATGTTTTATCCATTCTCTTCATCTATTATCATAAATTTTTCTATGTATGGGATATTGCCTTTCAATCACGTGGCATGATTCAAATCATTCATGTTATTGCATGACTGTGGCGTCATTAGGTGGTGGGAGAATGAAATACTATAATGCTACCCCACAGAGAATTGTGACCAATTGATTCTGATCATAAGTATCCTGATAATAATCGAGCTGAAATACCTTGTAGATAAATATATCCATTGTTACCTTGTGCAAAACCTGAGAAAGAACTTACAAAAAGGAGACAGTATTCACTGTTCATATTAAACCCCTCTGTACTGTGAATCTTGTATCTGAATCTTGCACTGTCACAATGTTTCATCCATTGATCAGTTATTACAGCCTACTTAGCTATAAACTTTTGAAACCTCATCATGCTCAGATGAGTTCACTGCCTCCACTTGCCATCAAATCATGTTGAATATCAAATATGACTTCAGTATTTTCTTCAATCTGAAGGTTACAACCAGCAGAGACTGACAGTGGACCTCAGAGTGCAGAGGGAACTGGGCCTGGCCAAACCGCTACTCAAGGTCAGTCAGGGGTGTAATAACAAGGTGTAATACTATAATACAGGTGAATATTGACTGAGGGTGGCCAAACCACTACTCAAGGTCAGGCATGGGTGTAATAACAAGGTGCAATACCATAATACGGGTGAATATAGACTGAGGATGGCCAAACCACTACTCGAGGTCAGTCAATTGTGTAATAACAAGGTGCAATACCAGAATACAGGTGACTATTGAGGTTGGTCAGACCATTACTCAAGGTCAGGCAGGGGTGTAATAACAGGGTGCAATACCATAATTCAGGTGAATATTGACCGAGGGTGGCCAAACCGGTAACTCGGTATGACATCAATCATAAATGTAATAATACTACAATCTAAGAGGTGTATTGCAACTGATTTCTTTATCCGAACAGAGTACAGTGCTGGTGTACCAGAGTGTTCAGGAGTTATGTGAACTGATGTACGTCCTCCCCGACTACGCGGATCAGTTCCTCGGCATGATCGTCAAAATCCTGCAGGACTACCGCCAAGTTTGCAACAACACATACAAAAGTCAGTGTGCAACAACACATACAAAAGCCAGTGTACAACAACACATACAAAAGTCAGTGTGCAACAACACATACAGAAATAAGTGGACAACAACACATACAAGAGTAAGTGTGCAACAACACATACAAAAGTCAGTGTGCAACAACACATACAAAAGTCAATGTGCAACAACACATACAAAAGTCAGTGTGAAACAACACAATAAAAAGTAAGTGTGGAATATCACGTACAAAAGAGAGTGGCCCTGGAGTACTCAATGAAGCAGTGGCGAATACATGAAGCTAGGCAGTGAACTTTCAGTCCCTTTGCGATAGTTTCTGGAATCTCTGTTCTGTATAAGCTATACTCAGATTTTTCTAACTCGTTTACACTGTTTTTCGCTAATATTTTCGTGATGCTTAACGCTATCATTCTATAACTTGGCATACTTCACCTGGGATTTAAACGGCAATTTGCTACCAAATTTCAGACAGCTATCGCAAAAATTGAAAAAGTTGGCAATCTACCCCAATGTTAAATTTAGCCCTATTAGTTAATTTCTGGGCCCGCACACAATTTTGTGCATTTGCTCGGTTTTGTAGCGGAGTAATGTTTCAAAGTCAACATGTTTGTGTAGAGTACACCCCAGTGTATCTTCTGGTTCAAAGTTACAAGAATATTTCGAATCCTGATGGATGTAAACAGGACCAATTCCTCGAATATGCTCAGATTCTCGAGATCCCGTTTTGGGCTGAAATTTAACATTGAGGTAGATTGCCAACTTTTTCAATTTTTGCGATAGCTGTCTGAAATTTGGTAGCAAATTGCCGTTTAATTCCCAGGTGAAGTATGCCAAGTTATAGAACGATAGCATTCGCCATCACGAAAATATTAGCGAAAAACAGTGTAAACGAGTTAGAAAAATCCGAGTATATACGTCGATATTCAACTTGCAGACATTGTGAGTCATGAGACAGAAGACAAGAGAACAATCAGCTCTACTTGGGCAAGAGATGAAGACATCAACAGACTTCTAAGGTCTCATACATCAATGGCGCTTTCGGGATATGATAGTTCCATATGATTAGAATAAGAGTTGAGAAGACATCCAAGCTGATGTTACGTATCTGGGTTTGCATGATTTCTTGTTTGTATTGACAGATCTCTGCCGAACTGGAGCAATCTCAAGGACGCACGGCCCGAGAGAACCAAGATGACGGAGGAAGATCTGCGAGCTATGAACTACAAGGTAGAGGGGACTGTGGGCAGATTTGTATTGTTATATTTACATAAAATGAGGGGATAATATTGAACAGTAAACCAGTAGTATGTTTTGAAAAATTCATGATCTTGATAATTTTCTGCATGTTGTAATTATGAATCACGTAAAAAAATTCAGAGTCAGGCTGCAGATGAATATTACTAAAAATTTGGACATTTATCATAATGATGTTGATTTGTGATACCATCGCACTGTTCATCTCGAAGGAGTCATCGATCCTGACCAGTAACCTTGCGTCGTCGGAGGTGATGATCCCGCAGCAAGAGTTGATGACGGACGGTGTTCTGCTGAAGGCACTCGGTAACATCTGCGAGAGCATGGAGTGGTTCTCCCAGCGAATACTGGACGTGACTGGGAGTCTGGGGGCCAGTAGTCAGCAGCTAGCCTTCACCAGCCTGGAGTCTACCTCACTGGAGGTATGGTGGGGGGGGGGGGGGGTAAGTCTGGGGGCCAGTAGTCAGCAGCTAGCCTTCACCAGCCTGGAGTCTACCTCACTGGAGGTATGGTGGGGTGAGGGGGGGAGTCTGGGGGCCAGTAGTCAGCAGCTAGCCTTTACCAGCCTGGAGTCTACCTCACTGGAGGTATGGTGGGGTGAGGGGGGGGGGGGGAGTCTGGGGGCCAGTAGTCAACAGCTAGCCTTCACCAGCCTGGAGTCTACCTCACTGGAGGTATGGAGGGGTGAGGGGGGGGGGGGGGAGTCTGGGGGCCAGTAGTCAGCAGCTAGCCTTCACCAGCCTGGAGTCTACCTCACTGGAGGTATGGAGGGGTGAGGGGGGGGGAGTCTGGGGGCCAGTAGTCAGCAGCTAGCCTTCACCAGCCTGGAGTCTACCTCACTGGAGGTATGGTAGGGTGAGGGGGGGGAGTCTGGGGGCCAGTAGTCAGCAGCTAGCCTTTACCAGCATGGAGTCTACCTCACTGGAGGTATGGTGGGGTGAGGGGGGGGGGAGTCTGGGGGCCAGTAGGCAGCAGCTAGCCTTCACCAGCCTGGAGTCTACCTCACTGGAGGTATGGTGGGGTGAGGGGGGGGGGGGAGTCTGGGGGCCAGTAGGCAGCAGCTAGCCTTCACCAGCCTGGAGTCTACCTCACTGGAGGTATGGTGGGGGAGGGGAGTCTGGGGGCCAGTAGGCAGCAGCTAGCCTTCACCAGCCTGGAGTCTACCTCACTGGAGGTATGGTAGGGTGAGGGGGGGGGGAGTTTGGGGGCCAGTAGTCAGCAGCTAGCCTTTACCAGCATGGAGTCTACCTCACTGGAGGTATGGTGGGGTGAGGGGGGGGGGGGAGTCTGGGGGCCAGTAGGCAGCAGCTAGCCTTCACCAGCCTGGAGTCTACCTCACTGGAGGTATGGTGGGGTGAGGGGGGGGGGAGTCTGGGGGCCAGTAGGCAGCAGCTAGCCTTCACCAGCCTGGAGTCTACCTCACTGGAGGTATGGTGGGGGAGGGGAGTCTGGGGGCCAGTAGGCAGCAGCTAGCCTTCACCAGCATGGAGTCTACCTCACTGGAGGTATGGCGGGGTGAGGGGGGGGGGGAGTCTGGGGGCCAGTAGGCAGCAGCTAGCCTTTACCAGCATGGAGTCTACCTCACTGGAGGTATGGAGGGGGGGGGGAGTCTGGGGGCCAGTAGGCAGCAGCTAGCCTTCACCAGCCTGGAGTCTACCTCACTGGAGGTATGGTGGGGGAGGGGAGTCTGGGGGCCAGTAGGCAGCAGCTAGCCTTCACCAGCCTGGAGTCTACCTCACTGGAGGTATGGTGGGGTGAGAGGGGGGGTTGGGTCTGGTGGCCAGTAGGCAGCAGCTAGCCTTCACCAGCCTGGAGTCTACCTCACTGGAGGTATGGTGGGGGGGGGGGAGGGTCTCCGGGCCAGTAGTCACCAGCTAGCCTTCACCAGCCTGGAGTCTACCTCACTCGAGGTATGGTGGGGTGAGGGGGGGAAGGTCTCCGGGCCAGTAGTCACCAGCTAGCCTTCACCAGCCTGGAGTCTACCTCACTGGAGGTACATGTATGGTGGGGGGGAGGGGGGAGGGTGGGGGCCAGTAGTCACCAGCTAGCCTTCACCAGCCTGAAGTCTACCTCACTGGAGGTATGGTGGGGTGAGAGGGGGGTTGGGTCTGGGGGCCAGTAGGCAGCAGCTAGCCTTCACCAGCCTGGAGTCTACCTCACTGGAGGTACAGTACGAATCACACAGAAGGTCACTAGTATGCTAGCCTTGTTAAATGATTGGCGCGCCTTGGCTGCGCCAGTGTCCGTTTTTAGCATATTGAAATGCTAGCACATACCATGCGTATGCTCGCCTGACTGCGCCAGAAAAATGCGAGCATTATTTAGGCGCGCATCCACCGTCTGTAAGGCGCGCCCGAGTCCGTTTTGGGCATTTCACAATGCTAGCATTTTACACAATGCGCACCTCGTGTTGATGCGAGCATCGTAAAATGCTAGCCAGTTAAAGATGCGCAGCATTTCATATAATGTGCACCTCGTGTGGATGCGAGCATCGTAAAATGCTAGCCCGTTAACAGTGCGCATATGCTACGGGAGTAACTGTTAATCTGGTACATGTTTACTGTGAATCTCTGGTGAACATGCATTAGTCTGCGATAAAATCCATTAAAAATTCGTACGGAAAAAGTGAGTGTGAAGCGGAGAGAGGTGAATATATATCTGGAATGACAATTCTGTTTTCGTATTCATTATTATGTTATACAAATAATTTTCACTGTTTCTATAGGCTATAGCTACATCATGTAATCTACATGTTTGCTTCATTTTTCTTCAGGTCGAGCTTGGTTGACGGGTTGCAAGAAAAACGACTGAGTCTTTCTGGTTGTTTTTCGTGTCCTCTAACAAGAAGATTTATTTGCTGTCCTCATCAGGATGATTGTTTGTTTATCGGGCATATATCGAGCGTGACAAAAGTTCATTGCTTGTCACTTTCTGACAAGTAATCAAATGTATTAATTTAACACTGACAGTTTATTGACTTCCTGCCAATATTCAATGGGTTAATTGCAAATTTGAAAACAGTATGTCGATTGGACGCACCGCAATACTAATGAAGACTTAATTGTTATTCGCAACAAATCAGAATTACAATCGACGCATTCAAGTCACCAAACAATTAAACACATGACAGTTACTTCAAAGATCACAAATAGTGACAACAATATTTTCTTGAAGAATTATCGTAACAGTCACAGATAGTTTACATACAAGACAAAGTATCTGGAAAAGTGGAATAAACAGGGCCGCTATTTGTCGGACAGGGAGTGCTAGAGTTGCGTGTAGACCCCTTATGAATTAATTTTTATCGACTTTTCATATGATTGTGATGATGTCATAAGTAAACATTGAAGGCGTGGACCCCTTCCCTGTTTGATAGATCATTGTGGATAACATTGGTAAGGTACGTGTATGGCAAGTATTAAAAGTGCAAATATATAATGGTTTGCAAAATTAGGGCAATTTGAACGTGAATTGTTGTAATTCTTCGAGGAAACAATCGATACGGTAATCGCATACGTGATACTGCGCATGCGCAAGAAATCCTGACATAGTGTAAAACATGGACTGGCACCAGGTACTATAACGCTTGAACTGTAGCTCATTTAATTATCAGAGATATATCTGACCACAAGCAAGAATATTCTGTATTAAAACTTTTAAATATATATTTGTGGTATATATCCAACAACACATGAAATTCGTTGGACATCTGTCATGTCTATAGGCCTAATATAGACTATGCGAGTGACACAAGGAATGAAGTGAATAATGTTACAACTAGTATATAAATAGGGTTATTCCACAATATGTGTTTTTGGGGCACACAAACCTATAATGTAGAATAATCCTATAATATACACTAGTATTTTGTATTATTATTTGAATTATATTATATCTTGGGAATATACTTACCTCAACATTCACGGACGTTCACACTTACTAGTTACTTCAACCATTCGAGATGAGGTCACTGTACTGTGCTTTTACAATAAACTTCAGCACAAGTGTGTTAATTGCTCAGTGGTAGAGCGCTCGCCTCACAAAGGAGTGGTCCCGGGTTCGATCCCAGGTCTCACTCCTTGGCGAATGGCGAATGTTGTCCTTCAGCCCAAACAGGACATTAAACTTGCTGGATGAGGATTATGGTTGCTGCACCGGGATTCTCAGCGGTGGTGATGGGGAAGCTGATAGATGTACCCGGATCTGCTTGAGGACGCTATAGACATTGTGACAATGACACACACAACACAAAACCCTACTGGAAATAAGTGCGAGCACTTTCGTGGGTTATCTTGAGGGCTCATCCCATGAATAAATACAATCCAACAATGCACAATTACAATCACTTGGTCAACTAATTCACGCTAAAGCGAACAGCATTCAACCCAAGTCACAATACAAACGTGTATACGATGTATACTTTATAAATATAACTCTAAATAATTTACAAGCATGGAACAGAATTATCAGGAATTGATATGATGTACAACTCAATTGTGAACAGATGCCTTTGAACCACACCACTACAATTCTTGGAAAATTTATCGTACACGTATGCCCTCCTTGTAATGAATGAAGAGTTTTCAGCTTCATACCAAATGAAATCGGTTTCATCACCTGCAAAGAAAAAACATCATTAGTCAATCAATAGCATATGACTAAATATACCATGTATAAAGATACAAATTACTTCTCCATTATCATGATTATATGTTTATTGGCGACTCAAAGAATTATCTCACCAGTCCACAAACCAAAACCTGGTTTCACAGTATGTCAGAATAAATTACGACAAACTGCGCATATCGTTTGGCTGTACAATGAGAAGTGAGAAAGGCGTGCCCGGGCAACTCGATGATCGTCCGTACGTATGTCAGGCGAGCATTCACAAGGCGAGCATTTGCCGATCGTCAGGCGAGCATTGTCTTGGTGGGCATTCGCCCATCGTCAGGCGCGCATTCACAAGGCGAGCATTCGCCGATCGTCAGGCGCGCATTCATAAATGCGCAAAATGGACCGTGGCGCAGTGAGGCTAGCCTGGCTTAGCATTTGTTTTCTGTGGTGCAAATGAGCATTCGTGATGCGCGCATCGGTAGGTTGTAATGCTAGCACTGACTTCGCCTGGCATTGAGACAGGCTAGCCTGGGTAGTGACCCTCTGTGTGACTCGTACTGTATGGTAGGGTGAGGGGGGAGGGTGGGGGCCAGTAGTCACCAGCTAGCCTTCACCAGCCTGAAGTCTACCTCACTGGAGGTATGGAGGGGGGGGGGGGGTAAGTCTGGGGGCGAGTAGGCAGCAGCTAGCCTTCACCAGCCTGGAGTCTACCTCACTGGAGGTATGGTGGGGGGGGGGGGGGGGTAAGTCTGGGGGCCAGTAGTCAGCAGCTAGCCTTCACCAGCCTGGAGTCTACCTCACTGGAGGTATGGTGGGGGGGGGGGGGGGGGAGTCTGGGGGCCAGTAGTCAGCAGCTAGCCTTCACCAGCCTGGAGTCTACCTCACTGGAGGTATGGTGGGGGGGGGGGGGGGAGTCTGGGGGCCAGTATTCACCAGCTAGCCTTCACCAGCCTGGAGACTATCTCACTGGAGGTAGAGTTTAGGTGGAATTGTTAACAATGGTCAGGGGATGGATGCCAGAAAGATGATAAAAAAACTTCATGTGGCAGATTCAGGAAAAAAGGACCAGATACACGTCTGGTGATGAACTATGTTTTCATTTTATTTTACTTTCCTTTCTTGCAGGACTTGCCACTTATTTCAGTGTCTGAGAACACATTGATGTAAGTAAAGTCCCATCGAAATAAAAGGAAAAGAATATCGATGAGAACTCCTCATTCACGTCTATGGTACATGATTCAGTTTGCCTCTATCATGTTTCCAGGATCCTGCGTAACCTGGCCCAGGAGTACCAGCACCTGTCCGAGACGTGTGTTCTTGTACTACACCTGGAAGTCAGAGTACACTGCTTCTACCACCTCATGCCCATCGCCAAACAGGTAAACAAACAAGTGAACAAATACCTCACAGGTAAACAAACATATCCAACAGGTAAAAAATACCTATCTGATAAACACCCAATAATTTATGCATACACCTAATAAGATAAATGTACGGTACCGGTACCTAATCCACCATATTTTGTTAAAATTGTAAGTCAATCAACCCCAGCTGTGGTACAGTTATGTCTGTTGACATTTATATCCCCAGCACAATTACTTCTGTGCACTGGATGATATGGACCCTGACATCAACGTGCTGAAGCTGACCAAGGACCTCGCTATGATGGAGGACGTGCTGCACCACAGTCTACAGAACCCAAAGTTCAGGTAAGGATGAGAAACTACCTGCAAATCCCATGGAACTACGGTACATCCTGAGTTCAGGTCAAATTGATCAATGCACAAACATTGCATTGATACATTTGTTCAGGTTGTATCATCTTAGCTCACATATATATAATGTACTGAAATACCACTGCAGGAACTAGAAATTTTATTTAACATACATACACATACGGTACTTGATGTAAATGTATCCTGTTTCTCTCACACAGATACGTATTCGAGGGACTTGGGAATCTTGTGTCCAGCATTTTCTTGAGCAGTACACAGTACTTCACTCGGATCAACGAAAACGGCATCAAAAAAATGTAAGCATATTGATAATTACTTGATCCCGAAAAGTACTCAGTTCAGAAGTCTCGATCTCCTAAGCTACTGGTAAGGAGTTAGGGCTTTTACCTTGTCATCCCCCCAGGTGTCGGAACATTTTTGCGCTACAGCAGTGCCTGACAAGTGTGACAATGAGCCGAGAGACTGACCTGGACCGGACTCGGCAGTACTACGAGCTACTCTATCTCCCAGCACAGGTCAGGGCCTGTTCATCCACTAGTGTACAGTGTTCTCTAGCTCACCTGTGTGGGCTCCTTATTCCTTAGTGCCTCCAAACTCAGTATGAAAGATTAACGTTCATACATATTTGAAGTCTTCACTTGCTTTTCGTTTTGCTCGAGTGACCAGAGACATACAGATAGACAGAAAATTTTTTTGAATATTTCAATGAAGTTTGTTCATTCTCCATATCGCCATGGGTGTATTGTATATCATAAATTTGGCCCAAGTGGTATGGTATGTTTTCAGTGGACGAATAGTATTAAGAAGTTATGTGCTGTGATAGTAGTTTTGAGCCAGCCATGCCATCTCCATGATTTTGATTTCATGTGTATGTACATCAATTATCACTCAATACATGTGATTCCCCTCTGATGTTCCCAGGACGTGTTGAAGCACATCATTGAGCAGGGTCCGGTGTTCACAGAGCAAGAGTACACAAACCTCTTCGCTCTCTCAAACCGCAGCGAGCGAGGCGTGAAGGAGGGAGCGTTACAGCAAACCCTCGCCAAACTGTCAGACATTCTCGTCAAGTACGACAAGCAGAACTTTGTGTGAGCGGTGATTTGTTTGGCCTAGGACTACATGCATGATCATAGCTGATAAGTTTGAATGGAGGCTAGATATAGTATATGGTACATGTATACAATTTACTAGTGTGTGAATATTGCCGTTTTTTTTGTCAATGGAGGTGTATAGAAGCGTGTGATTTTTGGCTTTTTTTTTTTTGGAAATTTACGAAAATCACACATAATGTGCAATTGTTTAATTAACTTGGGGGCGTTTGTTGCTTGAATGTTTGTTATTGTGTTCTTCAAGAATGACTGGGTATCATGTATAACATGTATCATATACCTTATTTATCAATGTGTACCATATCTGCATCAATAAATTTGCTACAACCTTTGATGTGAACTCTGGCAATTTGATGACGGTCCAATTACAAGAATTCCAGTGCATTGTATGGAGGATTACGTGTATACAAAAAGAACGATTACATAAGAATGATAAAACAGCAACAATAAAGTACCGGTACAGATTAATTTGTTGATTTTGGGCTTGTATAAGATCGGTATATGTACAGGCATTAACAATATCACAGAATACATGGGGTAAGTTCATCATCAGTTCTGTTCCCATAGTGCACAACACGGACATGTAAAATACAGGAATGTCAATGCTTTTCTGTACAAGGGCTTGTGAAATTCTTCCTGCTAATTTAAACATTTAATGTGTCCACACAAGTGCTCATAATACAACACTGATATTTGTAAATCGTGTTAGTTGTATCACAGGTCAGTTGTAGATTGTAGGTGGCATAAATAGGCAATAATAAATACTGTTAAATATTTTTATGTACATATTAACAACAAGGCATGGTTTTCACGAATAATTATCTTGAAATGTGACTGGAACTTGAGGAGGCAGAATATATCACCAATTTAAACCATTTCGACTTGCAGTACCGGTGATCAACGTTAACAGAAACACTGGGCCGAAAACAATGGTCATCCTCTCAAATCAGCAAGAAACTGACAGTCTCCTATATATTGTCCACGATTGGCTGGCGATCACTATCCAACTTGTAAGAAGCAAGCTGGGTGGTATAAGCTGGAGACGAGTGGTCTTGGAGGGTGCCAGGATCAGTGTTCGACTTGTACGAGCGCTGGGAACGTTCTCATTCGAAGCCGCTCGACCTCTGCCCGCAGTACCGCAACCTCCTGAGCTTGGGCCTTAGCTAGGTCCACTAGCTTGCGACGCTGGACGATCTCCTTGTACCGCAGCTCTCGGCCCTCATCGCTTCGTTTGTCCGCTAGAAACAACAGTTCATAAACCAGTCAAACTTGTACAATGAAAGGTTTATTCCAGCAAATTACATTTGCTTCACAGATAATCACCTCCTGGATATTACAGGAATTTTTTCGTCTCAACTTCGATTTTACTACAGGTAATATTTTGGTCACATAATTTTCTACAGGTGAGTCTTATGCATCCAACATCAGTATGCGATGTATGCTGTTGTCCAAAATCGTGCTTACCACCTTTCTGAAGAATTCCAGAAGTCTAAAAATTTGGAAAGAATTGGCTACTGACCGTTGACCTCGTGTATGTGTCTGCGCTCGTTGACGGAGACGCTCAGGTCGTCTAGTTCGGCCTGGAGTGCGTCGTTCTCCTCGTGTCGCTCTCGTATTGTCCGCCGCAGGTCCTTGACCACTGCCTTCTTTTCGGCTACGTTCTTCTCATGGTGCTGTCGGGGAAAGTCCCAATATCATGAACTTGTTCCCAATAGCCCATACATTTCATTCTTGTACAAGAAATGAACACTGATACCTGATAATGCATATAGCTTCGTTTCAACAACGGCAATAACATGATCATGACTAATGTTCCCTCTCTCTTATGTTACTCAGTTCAATCCGCATTGTGAATGTTGTATCAACACACCTGTTTCATGAGCTGTATTGTCTGTTCTAACGTGGCAATCTCCTGGGCTTTTTTTGCATCATGGTCATCCTCATTCAAGAACTATTGCAAATGCAATCGAGAACAAAATGTGAATACTAAGTAAATACTTCGAATGATATATCAATCCAAAGATCGCAACCCCACTGCAAATATATTGAAACACCTAACACTACATTAAGATAATATTTCTGTCAGCTAAGAGCATGTATGACTCACAGCCTGGATCTCGCGAGTGACTTTGAGGTTCTGGATGTCTCTCATCTTGTTCTGCAGATCTTCCATCTCCATCGTCATTTTCTGGTGCTCCCTGAACATGGTCCAAGGAAAAATGAATGGATAGCATTGCAAGGCACTGAAGCTAGTTCTAGTGGCACCTGAATTTTGGCAAACTTACTCTATAATCTGTGTACATTTAGCATGTAGATTCCCATACAACTGCTTTGCTATATATGACCAGTATACGTGTATGAGATTGGAGGCTTACCACTCAAGCTGAATTATGCCCTTGCGGAAGTCTTTACTCTCAACCATACTGGCGATCTTGCTCTCGCCAAGATTCTGTGAGAGGAAAATGTATCATGAACTTCAGATAAAATTTCAGTATACTGATATGCAATTTATCTGATTGAAGAGAGTCAAAAAACAGTTTTGATGCAAATCACTGCGAACAGTTATCCCCAGGACAGTTCCTTAACGAATTCCTAAATATACTGCACAAAAAATTTACCCTGATTTTGCCGTTGAGTTCCTCAACCACACCGCGGTGAATAAGCAGACTCCCTCGGTAGTCATGAATAAAGTTTCCGGCATCGACCTCAACCTGACCTTGCTTCAGCAACAGTTGGACCTCGAGGTTACACGTGAACCTCAGTCTGTCCTCCTTCAGTCTGTAAGAGCAATTTAGGAAAACCATTCACTACACTCTGTTCAGATATTTTGCTATGATATTTTCTATCTTTGTCACAGTACTACTCAGTTATGAAGGAGTACTGACTTGTTGATATCGTCTGTGAGGTTCTCCATTTCCAGTCGCAGGTTGTCATCGTCAGCCTGCCGCCGTTTACAGAACTCCTCCATGTCAGCGAGAACTTGTGCTTTCTGCTTCACCTGCAAAGTACACATTGGAAAAAGTGCATAAAGTAGATTGTCAATGTATCTGCAGGATTTCATTACAACTTTCAGTTTTCACAGATTTTTAAATTTACCTGTTTAATTTTAACATTTAACCTAACATCATACACAGTTGGAGTGGGTAGCTGAATAAGTGAGGCAATAGTCTCGAACGTAAAGGTTATGTGTTCAAGAATCAGTCTACCTACTATATAGTTAGCGGTCAATAAATGTTACCTTTACGTTAAAACCATGATACTAGGAAAGAAAAAAAACGTAATCGATGATTTGAATCTGACAACTACGCACCAGCTGTTCGTTCTGGACTTTCTCCCGCCGGTAGCGACAGAGTCTGGTCCAGACATGGCTCTCACAGCCCTCGGGCGCGTTACCCTCCTTGTCAAGGTCTGCAAGCGAGGCCTCCACCGCACGCTGGTGGTCGTCGTTCTTACGGGCGGTCGATGGGCGGTCAGAGAATGGGTTCCCGGAGTGAGGGTCGTGGATCGGGGTCTCACTGCCTCTCGCTCGCTGGCCCCTGGTGGATATAGCAGTGTTTGTCAGTACAAAATTTTGGAATTGGACAAGTTTTGTATCTAAAATTTTTGCCGAATTAGGACATGCCAAATCCAACCATAGTTCTCCAAGCTTTATTGAGTACAGAATCTGTCAGCACATGACTGGAAACGAGTAAAATTGGAAACTTAAGAAACCACTTGCTCTTTACATACCGAGGTCTCCTGCGGAAGAGCTTGTAGAGCTGGTCCTGGAGCAGAGCTGGCACGTCGCTGAACTCCTTCTTGAAGTTCTTGTCCAGGAGTTTCTCCTCCACTTCAAGATTACGGTACTGCTCATGGAAGGCGTCTGTGTTCTTCTTGGCCTCCTGTACAGCCAACACCGCCAACAGCTATGTAAACAAAATATACATTTATCATAACTCAAAGGGTACATGTTATATTTCAATTGAGTGACACTCAACGTGCTGGCATGTTTATCATGAAGTTTGTGTACGTGGTACAGACCTTGAGTTGTTTTTTGTGCTCCAAGAGTTCATTGAGCTCAGCCTCACGGTTGTCTAATTCCTCCTCCATCAACAGAGCATACTTGAGCCGCTCAATCTTCAGCTCCTCCTGGATATCAGCAAATAAACTCAATCATCTCCATGTACTGCGATACTCAGAGGCATGAACTTTGATGAGTCCCCTGCAGTATACAAACAAACCTGGTAGATGGCCATCTCTGTTTTGATCTTGCGGATGGAAAGCTGCTGCAGGGTCTCGTCGAAAGTCTGCGTGCTGTCCTGAATCAGCGACTGTAGCTTCTTCAACTCCATCTCTAGTTGCTGTCATTGATAAGCACATCTAGCATTATACCAACTGTGCAATCATGAAACTTGTCTGTTCTAACAAACTGGCCTACTTTCTATACCTTTCTGTACTTCTCCCTCTCTTCGTTGAGATCCTTGACTTTTTTCTCGTACTCTTGCGCCAGTTTCTTCTCGTCCTCGCTCCAATCGTCTTCCGGCTTGGCCGTCATAAAGGCAGGTTGTGGCACATCCTACGGAAAAAAGGTACCTATTAGTGATTGGTAGGTACAAAAACTCAATGAATCACTGGATTCCCTCGCTTGCGCCGATTGTCTTTATGATCAAAATGCTCATCAAATTTCAAAACAAACAATCACAAGTTCAGAGTTGAGAACGGCCGTTTCGAGGCAGCGACCTTTTTGAGTTCGTCCTCCTTTTTAATCTCGAGGAGGCCGCCCATCATCATGTCGAGACCACGCTCACGCCAGTTGTCGCCTCTCTCCCGTAGACGGCGCTCTTCCTCAGCTTTTTGCTCCTCCTCTACCTTCTTCCGCTGCTCTGGCGTCAGGAACCGTTCCACCGTAACCTGAGGGTGTAGGGGTAATGTCGTGTTAATGGTCAATTATAAAGTTTGTAGGTATTATTTTTTTCCCTTGAAGTGAATTTGTCCCCACAACAAATAGACCTTGTGATCAAGGAAAACAATTTGCTCCAGTTTCCCATTAACATCTCTCCCTGCCCTAGATGTACCACACCCTTCGTTACTACCAACCTCCTCATCCTTGACGGTCAACAACATCTCAGGTTTCTCAATGACTCCCAGATCGGGTTCGTAGACATCCTCCTGGAACCCGAGGTCCATCAGGATCTTCCGGATCCGTTTATTTTTATCTCGAATCTTGGATATCTCCTGCTCCTTTTTCTCAAAGACCACATCAAACTCCTTGTCAAACTCCACCTTGATTCGGTAGATCGCGTCCTGTCAAATCAGAGAGGGACTTATATATCAGTATAAATATGGGATATGAAAAGAAAGCCTAACCTTATAAAAACTTAAGATAGGTTGTTGAGCAAACATAAATTCGTTTGAATTTGTCATTTTCAACACTGACTTGCAGAAGGACGATCTGGTTCATTTTCTGCTCCCTGGTGTGCAGTTCAAACTGACTGTAGAACAGCTTGCTCTCCCCACCATACTCAGCACCTGTAGACAGGGAGCAGTAGAGAACAGTCAGAGGTCATGGCAGAAGTTATACGAAATAGAGAAAGCAATGCATGGTGTCTCTTCAGTGAGGCTGTTTAGATATTCATTGCAATTTGCATGTACATGAATGTCAAGCTTTTTGATGTTGAAATAATGAAATATAATGCGGGAAATGTCTTGTGTGGAAAATGAAAGAAGAGAAATGTGCAACTGCAACAAGAAAGTGATACCACATGCAGACATTTATTAAACTGTCCAAAAAAGTAGACAATATGTGTATAAAACACAAATAGAGATACATTCTGTTTACACCAGTCACAGGCCTCTTCAAATTTAGTTTCCAGAGTTATAAAAGTATAGGCTACTGTCTAAACTGTATAAAAGTAAAAAGAAATTCTAAAAGCCCAAGAGATCTTCAGATATGATGACAAACATACGATCTTGACACTTGCTGGCTATATTATACAATATTTTCTAATTCTCGGTAGGCCTACATGTTTTGTTCAAAATCAATTTATTAGGCCTACATTAAATCCAGACTCCTATTTCAAGTACATAATATAATACAGCAGCAAATGTCTATATATGAACCTGCAGATGACATTACCAACAAAAGCATGACTGTGCACACAGACAATACACACATAATGTCCGCCCATGTATACTTACTGTCAGATCTATCATCTTTAGCGACTGATAGAAATTTTGCATATTATTCTCACATTTCCAATTAACTAAGTTGTTAATTGACAAACAACTTGTGTTTTCAAACAAGTGTTGGTACTGCTACAATGTATGATATCGCATTGAGACGTACCCAGACTGCCGTTGGTGGAGGACTTGTCCTTGCCGTTTCCGCCCTCAGCATCGTCATTCTCATTCAAGTCCTCCTCGAGCTGTAACCATAGCAATCCGAGATATAAGCGATTTCAAGATTATTGATTCAATTTATTCATACAGATGCCAATTGGAAACATGCAGCTTTTCGATTATAAATTTTGGTAAATGATGGAATAATGCATGCAATATTTTAATTTTTCATAGAGCGAAGAAGACAACATGTATTATAAACTGGTCATGTGGAAATTTTTCATAGAGCGAAGAAGACAACATGTATTATAAATTGGTCATGTGGAAAAATTAACATAACTAATTCAGCTCATGAGTGCCTATGTAGGAAAGCTCCTCTGTATCACAAGAATACAACACGAGAAGGAAAAGAAAGCTGTGAATTGAGATATCATGCAAAGCAGAGTCGTATGTCTTATGGACAAATTTAAAACGTTTTGATGGGGTTGTTTTCAGTATATTTTATATAATTGACTATAAAGTAGTAATGGACAGAATTTAAAAGCAGAATAGTGTTGAATATTCAATGTAAAAAAAAGTGACTAAACTACAGCAGGTATATGACAATGTTTGATAGGTAAAACATGTGCGATACAGCGTAATTATTTAAACGTCCCAGACATTTCTACTGTGCAGTGTATGTGCAACTTACATCCTGTACATCAGGCACATTAAATTTTTCTGCAACCATATCCCGTACCTGAGGCATGCATAGATTGGTAGGTAGTCATTAGTAAAGCCAACATCACAAAAATGTTATGTGTTAGGCTTCCAAATTCATAATCTGCCATACTTATGAAGATTATGAATTTCCGCATCAATTTGTTGAAGAAGCAAAATTTGAAGCCCAAACTAGATCATCAGTTGGATTGTTTGTTAGTGTCAGGTAATGTTAGTTCTCATTATAAATTGTCATCACATTGAGTTAGTTATCTTCAATCAAGTTTCACCAAACGAGAACTCACTGTATTTGTTTTTGACTTTGCAGTTTCAACCAGTTCTCTTCTTTCCTGAAGGATACAAACATAAAACGATAAGCTACACACATTGCCAGAATGCTTATTTCCATATCTGGGATACAATTAAATTTATGCTGTTGAATGTCCTTTATAAATGGTTTTTCACACTACACAATGTAGGACAGACCTTGAGTTCCTCAATCTCCACCAGGCGCTGCTCTTTGACTCTCTGTAGCTCCGCCATTTCCTCTTGGGGTCGCTTTCTCATCGGGTAGTTGTGCACCTCCATTGAACCATTGAATGCCTGGAACACAACGGCAATTCACGATCCACAAAATTGCTCAGGCAATGGCCTCAATGTCAAGTTGTGTGTGGGGAGGTACCACGCGTTTGCTGTCTCACTTACCACAATCCCTCGTCCCTTGACGACCATGTTGTCCCAACACTCGGCCTTGATCAACTCAGCGAGATACATCTTGGCCAGGTTCTCAAACTCCTTCTCCTCTCGGATCTGAGAGATACAACAGCGGACATAAGGATTTATTTTGTTGAAATTGTAAGAACTATATCTAAAAAACTATCAGCCAATGATGAACTTCTCTCAAAGCTTAAAACATGTTGAGTAAATAATTATATTCATGAGTATCAACTGACCCGGTTGACTTCGGCCTCGCCCTCAGCCTCCAGTCGTGACTGTTCCTCAAGGTCAAGGTCAAACTCGTGGTGGCTCAGCTGCTCGATGTCTGGGACCGCTTCATTGGTCTTCATCATTGTTTGCAACTGGCAGTATGAATGTGTATTTGTAAGAGTTAACTACAAGTTATTTAACTACTTAGTATAATACAGCACTAAATTTGTGATATGAGAAGTTCTGGTAGAGTGCAACATTCAAATTCAAAGTACATGATGCTCTTCGGGAACAAGATTTATAGCTCATAATCCATCAATATAGCCTTAAACTATTAAATGGACTTCAACCAGTGAGTTGGTGTACCTTTCTCCTCATGTCCCTGATTTGGAGCCGTAGATCCTTCTTCAAGTCGGTGTACTGTTTGTCTTCTTCCTCGTGGGCCTGGAGAGATTATGTACATTGTTTAGACATGAACTCATACAGTCACATGTGGAATGTGTCATTACAGTGCTGCTTTGACTCGACAGATTGGTACCTGTAGTTCCTTGATTTGAAGCCAGGTGGCGTCCTCTCCGGGTACAGGTGTCGGAGTGGTGTAAATCATGTCGTTCTCCATCGCTTTCTCTATGGCCTGGTCTTTCTCAGACAGCTCCTGCAGACATTTATGCATTTTCCTTCAGGAATAAGCTAGATTTTTCATGATTTACGGCATACTCTGAGCAGACATGTTTTTTGCACAATATTACTTTTTTACAAACACGTTATCCACTTGAGTGTGTCACAAACGAACCTTCTCTGCTTTCTCAGTGCTGGAGCCAGGACGACTCTCCTGGTTGCTTGGAGACCACTCTGTCATTTGTAGTGTTGCCTCATCCTCTGCCTGGCTTTCTTTCAGCTGCGCCAACTGCTGGGCACGAGCAGAGTCAACAGCAGACTTTGCTTTGCTCGGGTTGGAAAAACTTCAGGGACAGAAAGAAGTGAATTACCGTATTCGCGCGCATAAAGTCGCATGTGCGTTTATCCGAAATTTGCTTGTTTTAGGCCACTTATAATTTGGAAAATATTTCGTTCATACGCACATGTGCGATCATTTTCAATAAGGGGTTGACTGCATATCCCTCTGATCAGGCTCAGATAGTTTGACAGTTATACGAGGCCGACACGACTGCCAAAACCGCCCGACTCGTCAATTGCAATTACATGGTTTGGTGCACAATGAATTCAGACATCGGTACTTGTGTTGGTGTATATGCATGATGTATAATCTATTATTGTGTGAAGCTGTTGGGACTTCGGGAAACTAATATAATTTGTTGTTTGGTTCGTTGCTATTTCAAAACAAATCCACATGTCACTTGGAAGAAGAAAGTGAAACAAACAGCCTGATTGGTAGGATTTTTATGATGTCATATCTGGCTTTCACCATTGGCTGATTCGTTTTGAAAGGTAACTTTTGATTGGTTGGAATGTGAATCAGCTCATGAATATTAATGAGTACTTGCTAGAAAAATGGCAACTTCCTGCTGGGGGGCAAACATCGCAAACACGAATGAAACAAGGGCTTTTCAAGATGTTCATTCCACACTCATGAACAGAAATGACACATCCCGATCATAAGATGTCAAACGAAATCACAAGTGTCAATTACACTCAACCGTAATTAGGCAATCAACATCACAACTTATTTGACAGTTTGCAATCCTTTGACCGCGGACACAGCCGCGATTGACACGAACTGACGAGGTCACGATTGCATGAAATCAGTCAAGCACATGACATGGAACTGATGATCTTGCGATCAAAAATTTTTTACTGTCATTCTTGATTTTGATTTTTTTTCAACCACAAGCACATGTGCGTATATTCGAAATATACGCACACCTTCGACTATACGCACATGCGACTGTATGCGCGCGAATACGGTATATGGTGATATGCTTGAATTACATACAAGACTCACTGACAACTAAATATGGAGAGCTGATAACACCTTACATAGTGAGCCACAGGCAGAGTCTATAATAACTCACTTCCATTTGTAGCAGGCGAGAGTTTTGTCGTAGCCGATGGTCAGCATGCGGCTGGCGTCGGGAGTGAAGGCGAATGCACGCGCTCCTCCAGTCCTGAAGTCATGGGCATTTACCTCGACAGCCCGGTCCTATGTGTCAAGGTCAGGTCAAAGGTTAGTAATGGCTGGGTTCGATGTGACTGTAAGCTTGTTTTGGGGTACATGTTTGTCCCAAATATCTTGAATATCCAACACTGTACCATTTCTCTGCAGTCCCCTCGGACATGAAGAGGGCTAAAACTCACCAGTGCTCCGATGGTGCGGACAGCAAGACGCCCATCGCTGCCACAAGATGCCAGCCACTTTCGATGAGGAGACAATTTCACAAGTCCCCCTGCAAGCTGGTGACTTCCAAACTCTGCGACAGGCTTCAAGTATGAGTCCTTGCTGAACTCCTTCTTGGGCGGCTCACTAGGAAGCGTCAGGCGGTTGAGGAGACGTGTCCCCTGACAGAGTGAGTACAGCGTGGAACTCTCGGCCGCAGCGGCGCCCCACGCTGGGGCAGAGAAGTTGTAGATCAGTTTGCCGATGGCATCGTCTTTGAAGTCGGCCTTCAGGCTTGCCAGCAGTGGCTTGGGATCTGTGATGAATGGGGAAAAAAGGATGCATTCAGTTTGCAGTCTATGAGGCAATGAAATCTGCAGTGGTAATATTATCTCAAAGCATATACCGATTTGGACTACTGGATAAAACTTATATCTGTGGCACCGATTACAATGCTCATTCATCTTATCTTACCGATTACAATGCTCATAGTACTTCTCATCAATTATCTAATGGGCCTGAAAAAGAGTGACGCACTGTTGTTGACGCTGTCTGGGAGGTTGAAGTACACCACTCGAGTAGCTCCAGACCGCATGTTTTGAGACGTGTTGGACATGACAACTACTTTTGTGACCTGTTCCTGTCTATGCATAGAGATGGCCGTGATTTTTCCTTCCATGGCTGCAAGTGAAAGATACACGTATATTTTACATCAAGTTTTCACAGCTGACCTGAAACTGGGAGAGACCTAAGTTTGACACTGACCAACATGGCCAAGAGGCTGGAAGTTTTTAGTCGCTCGACCATCTAGCACGAAGATGTGACCATCGTCTGATCCTGTGACCAGTAGGTGTCCATTTTGGCTGAACCTGTCAGAGTGATAATGCAAACACAATACATGCAAATTGTTGTTGTGAACATAATTATGCATGACTTAATCGATTGACTACTAGTACAAAATTCAAGCACCTCATGTCAATAATCTATGATACACACCCGAGCTGGTACACAGGACCATTGTGGAGATGGACCCTACTCACAATCCGTGGACTGTCAACTTTGTTCACGTCTACAAAGTATATGTGACCACAAGTGGAGCCCGCTGCGACAATGTGCGCGAGAGGGCTGGCAGCCAAACAACATGCCTGTCAACAGAAGGGAGTTGTAATACACACAAGATATATACCGGTCAGGAATAAATAATTATTACACATTCCATCCCTGGAGTTCCAGCTGTCATTGTCTCACCTGCACACCAATGGATGTAGATCCCACAAGCTTAGCATTGTCCATCTGCCAGATCTGAATCTCACCATCCAATCTCACACTCTGCAGGAACAAACAATATATATACACAGCAATTTCCATAACTCATTACTTCCCACTACATAATCACATCTGGTGCAGTCCAAATGGAATCATGTAATGTTGCACAACATTTCCAAATACACATTTAGCAACCTCTGAAGCAATATTAGTTCTCCTTGAAATTTGGCCACTGCTTTAAATATATTCTCATATGATCATCATAGGTTAGCCGTTTATCACACTGAACATACCACACAGAAGTCGACCCCAGCGGAGAATGTGTCTACTGCCACAAACTCGCCGTGATGATTGTCGAACAACGTCTTCATGTTGCCAGGGTCGCTCGGGTCATATATGTGTACACTTCCCTGAAACGGACATTTAACAAACCTATAATGTTATGTTTGAACTTACAACCTGAAAGACACAATTTTATAACTATGAGAATGGGGATCAGAATTTTTTAGTACGTACCATGTCACTGCCTACTGCCAGCTTGTGGTGGGCAGGGTTAAAGCTGAGTGATGTGATTGGTTGACCAAGGGGGTAGGACTCGACCAATCGCATCTGGTTGTGAGTGACCTCCAGCTGTCTGACTGTGCCATCCATGCCAGCCACAAAGAGACCTTTCTTGTGCAGGGCCAGACAGTTCATGGATCCTTCAGTCATCACATTACCATAGCCCAGACTCGTACTTGACTCTATATGAGGCAATGAACAACCAGTTGCTTGAATATATTTTTTGTTTTCAAATGTCCGTGGAGTCTACGTGTACTAGTATTTCTAATGTACTTTTGTTCATTCTCGTGGTTTTGTACCTGCAAGGTCTGAAAGTTCTCTGGCACCTGAAGCACTGGCTCGAGAGACAGCGCTGACTGCTCGAGGTCCAGGGTTGTAGATCATACTCAGCTGCCCTCCCTCAGCATCCACCTGTAACAAAATACGAGATGGGACTATTACTTACCCTACACGGTCATGTCTATTTGCATTCATTTTCAAAACAATGTCAAGAGTTAGACAGAACCATGTCCACGACTGAACAATGTGTATAAAATCCTTGGTGGGTGTCACCTTGATGAACATTGATACCAACCTTGATGAGCTGGCCACCACGACACCCCATCACAATCTCCCCAGTCGGGGTCCAGACATGACTGGTGGGCTCCACCCGCTCCTTGTCATCCTGGTAGTCCTGAAAACGGTCAGCATCCTGCCCCTTGACACCCGCGATGGCAGTCTGAGGAAGCGCTATCGTCGTGGCGCGACTCATTCTGGTGGAGGCTCGTGTAGGGGATTCGTCCTCACGATCAGTGTCTGAGCCGTCAACTGCAGGCAGTCGCACCTTCCTGGAGAGACATCATTCATCAGATGAAGGAAACTTCAACAAAATCTGTACAATGTACATCAAAGACCTCACTGAAACCACCTGTGGTTATCATTTCAAAAAGGGCATATCTTTGAGGCTCGTCGCCCATTTAGCAGTTACCGTATTTATTCAATTAGTTCGAACAGCTAAAAATAATTAAATTTTGAAATGTTCGAATTATTAGATTCACGATAAAATCGCCCGTCAAAACGAAAAAAAAATCCCAAACCAACTCGCGTAGGCAGATAGGCCTACGCGAGTTGACAGATGCCGCTCATGCTGGCTGGTTAGGGCCTGTACGATTGATAGGTTAACTGCAGACAACTAGCATTTTAAAAAAAACTTGAATAACTGGCTGCTAAATCGCCGGGTAACTGTAATTTATAATCTCACATTGATGCTAGATTCCAGTCATATTGCATGTGCGATCGAGTCACTTGACTCGGAAAATCTTCAATGGCCCGCAAACCGCCTGGCACTATGAGGTCCGCGTTTTTTGTCATATACCCTAGCATTGGAAGGCCTAATCGCGATCACTGCCACCTGGCGAATATATCGCTGATTACTCATTTCGTAGTGCTGCCACCTGGCGAGTTGTATGTTTTGGCAGCTGACAGGTTGATTTCGTTCGTTGTTTCAATCGAAATTTCGATCGTAAATTTGACTGTTCGAACTAAACGAGTCAATTTGAAAATTATTTTCTTGAATAGTTTTTGGTGTTCGAATTATTAGAGTGTTCAAACTAATTGAATAAATACGGTAGTAAAACTTGATTTATACACTTCAAAAAGCTCAGAGGAACTTACTGTTTATGTAAGATATACTGAGTGTTGCTGCGCTCCATCTGCCACAGGCACAGCTCAGTGGATGTGGTTGTACAGAGCTGTCGCCAGTTTGCAGGGTTGAAAGTGAGACTGGTTGGCAGGGAACCTCCGAGGTCATGTGTGGTCAGCTTGTCACCCGAGTGGTGGTTCCTGCCATGACAATGTTTAGGCGATGGATTAATAGACCCTAGGTACAGTTTGTATTGGGGGAGACACAAAGACGAAAGAGTGGGAAAATGCCTCACCAGATTGTCAGTTCGAAGTCTGGAATTCCGGAGATTGTGGCCAAATATTCGCTTGATGAAAATGTCATTTGTGTGTACTCCAATTTAGCACCTCCTGTGATGGAGAAATAGAGCAATCACAGCAGGCTACAGTAATTGACTCGTTGTAAATTAAATGTATATACAGATACTACTGGTATCAATCATTCCTGAACCCTACCTGCGAGTTCAGCCAGGAGCCGAAAGGATGGATACTGGTATACTGCTATGGTCGGATCGACCACTTGGTTAGAGAAAGCGAAGAGATGCCCTAGCCCCTGAACTGCGATCAGCCCCAATCCCTCAGGCGGGGCAGGGAATATACTCTCGTGACCATCTTCAGCCACGAACTTGATCTTGTTGCCGCACTTGAAGCAGACGACGTCTCTGGTGATGTACTCGGCTTGAGAGCCATCATAGCCCTGGGCCCAGCTGGAACAAGATAAGCACACAGTTTTATGACAACTTGGACAAATTAGCAGCTTTAGGGGGAGATCCAGGAATTTGACATATGCAGTTTTGAAATTGAGTTTGATAGATTGCAAGCGAGCACAGCTCCATGGGGTCTTTGGGTTCTGAGGTGTGCCCTAGTTCTCTGCAGGAATTTTATGGGACTTGCACAATTATCATGATTATTAGGGGTGGCATATCAAATCAAATACAAGTGTCGATATATATATATCGCGCTAAAAAAGTTTGACATAGATTTTTTTGATATTTTACTTGAGACAGAAAAATGCCAAAAATGTCAACAGAACACATGGAAAAGGGTCGCGAAATCACCAGCAGGAAATCAACACAGATTGTCGGAACATTGTTGACTGGTGTCAGTCACTCCAGGGATTAGTTAGTCATCATACCGGTCGTGTATGACTGACCGGCGGCCACCTGCCATATCAAAATTTGGTGTTTTATTACGAAGAAAAAAATTGATACATGTTGAACGTTTCGATACGATATATTGTGGCTGGCAGAAATTAGATACTCTAAACCATAAAATATTAGCGTCTGTATGGCGTCCGTTAAATTTAAATTTAGCGTTTTCATCTTGCCAACATATGTTGTGTTCGACAAATTAATATATCAGTGTCCATTAATATTAGCGTTTCAAACAAAAGGCTAAAAAAAGCTAAATAAACGGATGCTAATATGCGACGGACGCTAAGATTTCACCAGATTTTTACTATGGACGAGATAGGTCAACTCTTTTGCTTCGCAAGTTCGCATCCTATCTTCTCGAAAATGCATCCTTAGTTAGGCGGTCATAAGATAACATACCTGTCAAAATTCCATCGGATTATCTCAAATATTGACTGAGTAATCGCCGAAAAACCACCGCTCACAGACCAATGACGCCGACTATAGTCTAGAGTCAATGGGCGCGCTCGATTTCTGCACAGGAACTGCCACCAACTGCCACCAGAACAGGTTACAAAACAACTATGCACTCGATATCGCAGATTTACACCGACGGTGTTACACTTTTCACTCCGTCAAACAGAACTGTTGCTAGGTGGCAGCACTGAAACTATGGCAGTGGCAGCAACAGCACCAACAACCTCATCCTAGATTTTGCAGTTTGGTTCTCACTCGCTTTAATTAGTCAACTTGGAACTGGTTCTGTTCTCCGAACACTTGTTCCTGTGTGGGGAAATCAAGCTCGCCCACTGACAATGATTATGATGGATGATCAGATGACACATCCTCAGTGCATTCCAATGGACCAATCCATTCGTGGACCATGCATGTTTAACTGTTTGAGATCGAGTGACTAGATCTAGATCTATCTGATGAAGACTCACGCTATATCTAGTGTTCCAATGGAATCCATTGTTGGTAAGATCCTGAAACAAAGATATGCAATTAGTTTTAGCTCCGTCAGTTTGTCTGATGATCCGCCATGACAGTTTGTGGTTGCTATGAAGCAAAATCACGCCCAAGTCACGCGAGAACTGACTATATTTTCATTCCGCATTTTATAAACGCCACACAGTACCACACCCACTCGTATATACGCCCATTTAATTCGTGAGAAGCTTTTCTCAGACCAAGACACCATGAGCCCAACCATCACTTTTATTATGGGGTTGAGATATGGTCACATAACTCAAATCAAGATCATCAAATCCATGACCCCTTTAAACGCTCGAGTGAAAGTGTGACATATAGAGTATAGATATAGAAAGAAAGTCCCCTGATCCCTATAAACCTTGGAGAAGATACAGTTCAGAGGCCAGTTTATCATACGCTAGCGTATTTTATTTTATAACTTTCAGTACTGAATGTTCCATTCATAAATTGATTGAAACAATTGAATATTTATATTATGGATTATTCTGATGGGCAACACAATATTAAGGCATATTTGTGTGGCGATTTCGCCCAAAGATCACGGCAGGAGATTCTTTGTAAACACTGCTCTTGTTTTGGCTGCTTCGTATTCGAAGCACTTGCGCTGCATAGCAACGCCCTCAAATCCTCTCGCTCCATATTGTACTCTAACAATGGTCTAACGTCATCCCTCATGTCTCGTGCTTTAGGGGTTATAAATACTCTGAAACTGTCTTGTTCAGTGGAGTTGTCTCAGTGCTGGCGAGGCAAGAGGACGGCAGAGGGCTCGGCCATGAGCTCTACATCCCTACTCACCAGCTAAGGACCGCGATGGCCCTGGGGGCCCAGGAAAGGGACCGTGATGATTCGGGGCTCGTCCCTGTGATTACCAGTCTCTCGCCCTGGGATGGTGCGACACAGGCTCTGGCAGACCGTCCGGCTCTCCAGGGTTCTATCCCTGCGGCAGTGCCGCCAGTGAGGCCGGCCAGCAACATGCCCATGTGCACGAGTTCTGTGGTGCCGCTCCCATGGCATCTCAGGCTCCGCATACGACTACATTACCATAACTAATGTATATGTTGTATGACGATGATGATGTTGATGATGATGTGTTATAATGTAATATATGACGGCCGGACTACGTCCCTACTCACCGGCTAAGGCCCGTGAGGGCCCTGCCTGGGGACGATTCCCATAGGGGGCCCAGGATCGGGACCGTGATGATTCGGGGCTCGTCCCTGTGATCACCGGTCTCTCACCCTGGGATGGTGCAACACAGGCTCTGGCAGATCGTCGGACTGTCCAGGGTTCTATCCCTGCGGCAGTGCCGTCGGCGAGGCCGGCCAGCAACATGCCCAAGTGTGTGAGTTCTGTGGTGCCACTCCCATGGCATCTCAGGCTCCGCATATGGCTACATTACCATAACTAATGTATATGTTGTATGATGATGATGATGTTGATGATGATGTGTTATGATGTGATGTATGACGGCCGGACTCGTCCAGACGGACTGTTACCTGGTTGTAGTTCTAGTAATTATGACACCCGCCGCGTTCGACCTGTGCGCCGTGGGCGCCAAACGTTACATTTGCCTATGAGTATGACCAAAATTCAGAATACATGTATGACATCTTGTAAGATTTTCGGGCTTTTACGTTTGTTAGATGCCAGACTCGAACTCCGTCTTCTTTGAATAAAAAGATGATTCAATACTTTTGTTCTCGTTGTGTTCCGTTGTCATTATCGTACAGATAATAGACAATATAAGTCCTGTCATGCTGGGCTATTTATAACGAACATACAGACAATAAGGATAATGTCAGTTGCATACAATCACGTAAACGAGTTGTTTTGTCGCCACAAAGCAGCCTGTTCCATCCATAACCCTGCTAGTTAGACGAGGAAATATTATCTGCACACAAATGATATTTATGAGAAAAATATTTATGATGATTAGTGTTACATTGTGGATCCACTAGCTCGGTACCATTAATGTTTTATGTTGTACTTTGTATTCTGTAATTGTGATTCCTCATAATCTGTTTCGCCCTAATATGGTCCATGTCAATATATGGATATTCGAGATACGCAGTGAGCCTTTTTATGTCAAAAAGTAGCTTCTTCGTCTCTCCTAATTATAAATTCCACACAACCTGACTGTGATAACCCAGTTCTACGAGGGAGTGGGGAGGCCCATGATTCCCCCAAATAAATAGAGTTTGTAGCCCTATCAGCTGAATCCTTTTATAAATCAGAACTATAGTGTTAGGGTACCTCTGATCGGTCTGGTACTTAATGTTCCTACATTATTTATGTAACGTTTAATGCCGGCTCCCTAGCATGCATGCCCCCTGCTTTTTGGCACGGTCCTTGTCGGCGTCAGTGAACTAGATAATTAGTCCTCTGGACGAGATCCGACTGATACATGACTCAGAAATGCTTCATCATGGTCATGTAGCCTGTGCCTGGGAATAAAAGCCATAGGAACAGCGAAATGTACGGGAGCATGTGGGTGCTTTGGTGGCCGGACTCGCAGATGATCCAACGAGGGGATAGAACCCTTGCCAGCCTGACGAACTGCCAGAGCCTGTCCATAGCACCTCAGGGTGAGGTCATCAGCTCAACATGCAGACATGCAGACATGGAGCACCCGGGATTGCGCACAATTATTTGTCTATGGGAGCCAAGAGCTCTCTACTCAGTAAGGGGACAGGATCAGTGCGCTCACCATCGTGCTCCCTGAGATTCAAGAGAATGACTTCCCAGAATCTAAGGCACTAGCAGTATATATAGTGCCAGTGCAGGAGCAAGATGAAAATCGTCATAAACATGAAATATTGAAACCGGTAAAAAATACCCGGTAGAAGTCCCTGTGGTAATACATGCTTCGAATCTGAAGCGGCCTTAATATGATGTACAAAAGTGGCCAAAAGCCTGTCCTGATCTTTGGGCAAAATTGCCACAATACCCCCATCTTGATTACAACGTTGGTCCCCAATATGTTCCACCTTGGCCCAAAACTTGCAAACACGACCAAAGTATCACAATGGAGAGTTTCCGCATCCACTCACTTGTACTTGTACTCGTACTTGTACCTATTTGCAGGTACAATTACTATGCACGTATACACTTGATAACAGTTTCCGCATACATCTTTGTTCTTCTTTTTTCCCTGATGTGTATCAATGCACCAGTATATCTTCAAATGAGGGGCATTCCTGAAGGTGTGAATAGCCACAAGTACAAGTACGAGTACAAGTAAGTGGACATGGAAACTCTATTTCCGCAATGCCACATGTCGGAACCAAAAGGAAGCAAGGTGAGTGGTATCCAAAGTCAAGACGCAGAAAGATCAGACCATAAGGGTATGTTTTGGAAGAATGGGGAACCACCCATGGACCCAATGAGTTGCACTGTCTGGCTCCGAGAATTTTGAGTGAAACCTAATAAACAAGCTAAACTTCTGAACGAGGTATTCCAAACACATCAGTGACCAAAAGTGGTAGTACCTCTAAAAGACCCTGAAGGATCCGAGTAGGATATTGACTCAAACGAAGCCATGGAGAGCCGTCCGGATGGACAGCCATGGCAAGCCATGGACGCCAGTTTCCACTTGCTCTCTGGCAGCTTCAGTGGCTACACACATACAGACAGACAGACATCCGCACATGCAGACAGACACCCACACTGATGGACAGACATCTGCATTAACATTCGCACAGATGGTTGAACACACGTGCACATGGCTACCGGCACTTACATTGAGTTGCACGACTCAGCTCTTCGGAGTTGGTAACGACTGTAGCCCTATCAAAGGACTATCCACTAATTACACTTGTGGGTAATGTATTTATGACAGAGGTGATCATTGCTGATATCGGCAAAACAAGGATGATAGGAATGAACTTCCTCCGTATCCATAAGGTGACCAAGGACTTGAACTCCTAATGTGAACTCCTCGTGGGGACGAGGTTCACTTCCTGTTCAGGACAGTTTCGACTCATTCCTTTCATTTTCGGGTGGTGTGTGCTACGGTCATGCCGCCCTTCAGCTATACTGTTGCAGAAGCGCGCCCATGACACCCGAGCATACCGCTCAATGGTGGAGCTTGTAAAGTACAACCAATGTGCAACTTCGCCTGGGATATGGGACACACACTGGGTGGCGCTCTAGACAAGCCTGTCCCCAGTGGAATCCCTATCCTCATGGTGAACCCCACGGATGCTCCTGTTGTACTACGCCATGAGCTAGATACTGCAATATGCACGCTCACAATGTCGTACAGAGTCTTTCCCGACGATCCGACACCTTTCCTGAAGTTCAAATGGAGAAGAGTGATACAGCTAAGACAGCCTTTGTCACCAATAACGGCCTTTACCAGTTCACGGTAATGCCGCTCGGGCTCTGTAACGCCCCTGCGACATTTGAGCGCCTCATGGAAAAATAGTGCTAAAAGGGTATCTTTGGAAAAGATGTATAGTCTACATCGACGACGTCGTCATGTACAGTCGCTCTTTCAAGAGACCCTGACCGACTTGTAGATGGTGCTCCATAACATCCAGCAGGCAGTCCTGTCATGCTGGGCTATTTATAACGAACATACAGACAATAAGAATAATGTCAGTCGCATACAATCACATAAACGAGTTGTTTTGTCGCCACAAAGCAGCCTGTTCCATCCATAACCCTGCTAGTTAGACGAGGAAATATTATCTGCACACAAATGATATTTATGAGAAAAATATTTATGATGGTTAGTGTTACATTGTGGATCCACTAGCTCGGTACCATTAATGTTTTATGTTGTACTTTGTATTCTGTAATTGTGATTCCTCACAATCTGTTTCGCCCTAATATGGTCCATGTCAATATATGCATATTCGAGATACGCAGTGAGCCTTTTTATGTCAAAAAGTAGCTTCTTCGTCTCTCCTAATTATAAATTCCACACAACCTGACTGTGATAACCCAGTTCTACGGGGGAGTGGGGAGGCCCATGATTCCCCCAAATAAATAGAGTTTGTAGCCCTATAAGCTGAATCCTTTTATAAATCAGAACTATAGTGTTAGGGTACCTCTGATCGGTCTGGTACTTAATGTTCCTACATTATTTATGTAATGTTTAATGCCGGCTCCCTAGCATGCATGCCCCCTGCTTTTTGGCACGGTCCTTGTCGGCGTCAGTGAACTAGATAATTAGTCCTCTGGACGAGATCCGACTGATACATGACTCAGAAATGCTTCATCATGGTCATGTAGCCTGTGCCTGGGAACAAAAGCCATAGGAACAGCGAAATGAACGGGAGCATGTGGGTGCTTTGGTGGCCGGACTCGCAGATGATCCAACGAGGGGATAGAACCCTTGCCAGCCTGACGAACTGCCAGAGCCTGTCCATAGCACCTCAGGGTGATGTCATCAGCTCAACATGCAGACATGCAGACATGGAGCACCCGGGATTGCGCACAATTATTTGTCTATGGGAGCCAAGAGCTCTCTACTCAGTAAGGGGACAGGATCAGTGCGCTCACCATCGTGCTCCCTGAGATTCAAGAGAATGACTTCCCAGAATCTAAGGCACTAGCAGTATATATAGTGCCAGCGCAGGAGCAAGATGAAAATCGTCATAAACATGAAATATTGAAACCGGTAAAAAATACCCGGTAGAAGTCCCTGTGGTAATACATGCTTCGAATCTGAAGCGGCCTTAATATGATGTACAAAAGTGGCCAAAAGCCTGTCCTGATCTTTGGGCAAAATTGCCACAATACCCCCATCTTAATTACAACATTGGTCCCCAATATGTTCCACCTTGGCCCAAAACTTGCAAACACGACCAAAGTATCACAATGGAGAGTTTCCGCATCCACTCACTTGTACTTGTACTCGTACTTGTACCTATTTGCAGGTACAATTACTATGCACGTATACACTTGATAACAGTTTCCGCATACATCTTTGTTCTTCTTTTTTCCCTGATGTGTATCAATGCACCAGTATATCTTCAAATGAGGGGCATTCCTGAAGGTGTGAATAGCTACAAGTACAAGTACGAGTACAAGTAAGTGGACGTGGAAACTCTATTTCCGCAATGCCACATGTCGGAACCAGAAGGAAGCAAGGTGAGTGGTATCCAAAGTCAAGACGCAGAAAGATCAGACCATAAGGGTATGTTCTGGAAGAATGGGGAACCACCCATGGACCCAATGAGTTGCACTGTTTGGCTCCGAGAAATTTGAGTGAAACCTAATAAACAAGCTAAACTTCTGAACGAGGTATTCCAAACACATCAGTGACCGAAAGTGGTAGTACCTCTAAAAGACCCTGAAGGATCCGGGTAGGATATTGACTCAAACGAAGCCATGGAGAGCCGTCCGGATGGACAGCCATGGCAAGCCATGGACGCCAGTTTCCACTTGCTCTCTGGCAGCTTCAGTGGCTACACACATACAGACAGACAGACATCCGCACATGCAGACAGACACCCACACTGATGGACAGACATCTGCATTAACATTCGCACAGATGGTTGAACACACATGCACATGGCTACCGGCACTTACATTGAGTTGCACGACTCAGCTCTTCGGAGTTGGTAACGACTGTAGCCCTATCAAAGGACTATCCACCAATTACACTTGTGGGTAATGTATTTATGACAGAGGTGATCATTGCTGATATCGGCAAAACAAGGATGATAGGAATGAACTTCCTATGTATCCATAAGGTGACCAAGGACTTGAACTCCTAATGTGAACTCCTCGTGGGGACGAGGTTCACTTCCTGTTCAGGACAGTTTCGACTCATTCCTTTCATTTTCGGGTGGTGTGTGCTACGGTCATGCCGCCCTTCAGCTATACTGTTGCAGAAGCGCGCCCATGACACCCGAGCATACCGCTCAATGGTGGAGCTTGTAAAGTACAACCAATGTGCAACTTCGCCTAGGATATGGGACACACACTGGGTGGCGCTCTAGACAAGCCTGTCCCCAGTGGAATCCCTATCCTCGTGGTGAACCCCACGGATGCTCCTGTTGTACTACGCCATGAGCTAGATACTGCAATAGGCACGCTCACAATGTCGTACAGAGTCTTTCCCGACGATCCGACACCTTTCCTGAAGTTCAAATGGAGAAGAGTGATACAGCTAAGACAGCCTTTGTCACCAATAACGGCCTTTACCAGTTCACGGTAATGCCGCTCGGGCTCTGTAACGCCCCTGCGACATTTGAGCTCCTCATGGAAAAATAGTGCTAAAAGGGTATCTTTGGAAAAGATGTATAGTCTACATCGACGACGTCGTCATGTACAGTCGCTCTTTCAAGAGACCCTGACCGACTTGTAGATGGTGCTCCATAACATCCAGCAGGCAGGGCTCAAACTGAAGTCGTCCAAATGTGAGCTCTTCACTGAAGAGATACTCTACTTGGGCTTCATGGCGATGAAGACAAGTATCCGTACCGACCCAGCAAAGCTGGATAGCGTGCCCAGGTGGCCAAGGCCCTGGTACGTGGGAGACGTGTGGTCCTACCTGGGCTTCACGAGTTACCACCACTGCTTCAACTGGCACTTTGTGGAAATTGCGTGACCATTCTCACTGAAAAAATAGCCGATTTTGTCTGGGACTTGGTGCAGGATCGAGGTATCCTGCACTGACCTCTGTAAGGCGTTGACGTCTGCTCCGGTGCTCCAGCACACCCACCTCGACCACGAGTTTATACTAGACTAGGAGGCAAGTAACTTCGTGGTCCGTGGTGTCCTCCCACAGGTGAATTTATTTGAACCAACGATCCTATAGCACCATCGCCCCTACGTGAAATTTTCTTATCTTTACGTTATATGCTTCAGCACGCACCTCACCTTCTTGTACTTCTCACTCGTACAATACACACGGAAAGTGAGCCTTTGATAATGTTCCATGAGGAAAAAAATCAGTTGGAAATAGTATCGGGGGGTTGATATTTATGAATTTCATTTTCAAATGAGGAATTATACATTACCAAGAAACCCTGTACCGTATATAAACCCTATGAATATTGACAACTATCCTACTTCATTTTAGGCCTCGTACAACACGAGTATCTAGGTCATTATCGTTTTTAAAGGCCAGGTATCGGATGAGCTTATTTACGAGGTTCCCGGTATGGTAGGTGGTCTTCCACGCGAAAACCAAGATTCCGCAGGCCGTAAATTAACGTGACCCTGAACCATGAGGTTGTTTACTCTCTGTTCGAGGTCGTTCACACTTTGTCGCACGTTTTGACATTTTCCAATGGATTTATAACATGTCTGCCTTCTGCGAGTAAAAGAAAGAAACTCATTAGAAATTTTGTAGTGTGTGATATCTCACAATGGCGTACAAAGGACTGATCTCAGCGGCCCGAGAGCTGTGTTCTCTCCCACCTGGAATCCGCCCCACTCCTGTCAAAACGACCGGACCACTGGGTGCCGGTTGTTGGCGGGCTGTAAAACCTGCTAACATGAAGGGACTGCAATTCTCAGACATTCTCCCACTTTTGAAGCAGAGAACAATCACAGGCCGTGTCAAAGACATGTTGGCAAAGTCCAACGTTGTTCGACATTCTGCGAAAAGTTTGCGAGAGAAAGCGTACATTGTATGTGTACAAATTGACGAAAAGCTCACGCTGCTATCACTCGTGTTTGCTAAGCAGTGCAATCAGATTTTGGCAATGCGAGTGCGTCGAGCGACCCAGATGGCTAGTTTCTATTCCAAATTAGGTTATGACAAAGATACTATAGCTAAGTTGATCCAGAAAATCGGCTTGAGCTTCACTAGTCACCTGCTGCGGATCAGAAAAGGGACCGGAAAGTCACTGGTTGGTTTGTTCTCTGCCGCGAGTTTGTTCTCCTGGAAAGACCGGAAAATCCAAGACAATGAGCTTTCAGAGTGAGATCATTTATGTTATTGAATCATCTGTAGAAATTGACATTTATGATCTGATCTGACGATGATAAAATCTGTTGCAAGTAGACTGCATGCAGAATCACTGATGCCCAATGTCAAAGTTCATACTGATTATTTTCAGGACTGCAGGGGAGATTACTTTGATACAAATGGCTACCCCAAAGTCAAGCCACATGAATGTCGATGGCAGTTCATCAATGCTGAAAGGCTGGGAAAAAGTGGTAGATCGAGAAACGCTCACAATATACAGAAAACCACTTCCAGACTCAACGCACTTGTATGAGTACAAAGGTATATTGCTGTGCACAGTGTGCAGTAAAATTTGATTGGTGGTTCAGGCTATAAAATATGATTTTCTATTTATGTATGTTATGTAAGTGACATGCATAATTGCATATACATGTACATGTCCATGTTTTCACATTATGTAAATTGTTTATGACTAGAACTTTCACTACTAGAAGGTTTGACTGATGTTTTTTCAGTGTTTGGAAGTTTCAAGGACATACCAGCTCGGGCATTTTACAACACTCAGGTAACACATGTATGGAAATGTCTTTCATAGATTTTATCGTCTCATATTTAAATCATACTGTTAATTTTGCCCATATGTATCATTTCGTTTGGCACTGTATTCAGAACACTTACAGAAATTGTTTCAAGAATAGTTGTTCAGCCACATCACTTTTATTCTCTTGTATATAGCTGGACTTGGAATTTCGCAAGCAGTGGGACAAACTCGTTGTGAAACTAGATGTGGTTGATCGAGATGAAAAGTCAGGGACTGAAGTGGTGCAGTGGATAACTCACTTCCCGGTATTCCTGCAATCACTGGACAGTTTAACTGATTCAGTTCTCAGAATTGAATTTGTGATACATTATTAGGTTCAAAATGTTTACTATGGATATGTATGACTGTTCACGAAATCAGAACATTTATATGTACTGTTTCTGTTTTTGTAGTATCCGATGTATAAGAGAGAGTATGTTTATCTACGGCGAACTCAGGTATGAAACTAACCAGACTATTTTAATGATGACTATTTCCGATTGAATAAACCCACAATAAGATTTATAAAAATGGAAAAGTGTAGGAATTTCACTCTCAAATATTTCTTTGTGAACAGATCGACACAAAGCAGAAGGTGATGGTTATAGTCTCAAGACACACAGATCATCCACACTGCCCACTGAACAACAACTACGTGCGAGTCGACACCTACACGTCCAAGATGGTGATCCGACCTCACGGAAACAGCTTTGATGAGGTACAACTACATGTAGTAGGAGTAAATGAATCCAAATTTTACCTTGATAATCAGTAACACACAGTGTTCAAACTGAGAAGTTGTCAACTATTAAACCTGCCTGTAAATTTTGGTTTTGTATCTAGAATGGCTTCGACTACATCCTGACATATCATGATGACCCCAAGTCATCGATTCCATCCATGGCTTACAACTGGATGGCAACCACTGGTAACTCTTCAGTCATCAGTTTACATCCTAAAACTGATATCCCTAGATAACCTGTTGGCAGCTATCTATGGTTGTTGTATCGACTATGCACTTGATCTTGACTGTTTACATCTGCAATATTGAACACAATTTAAGAATTATAAATACATATTTACTGATAGTGAATATATTTTATTTATCATGTAGGAGTGCCTGATTTTGTCGAGAAGATCCATGTCGCAGCAAAGATTCTACACAACAAACGCAAGGGCATCCGACCTCATGATGACAGTGACTACCAGAAAACCTCCACAGAGGGAATTCCCATGTGAATTTGCTTGGGAATTCCACATCAAGTGTGAACACAAGGTTATTGGTTAAATGAGAACGAATACTCCATCCTCTTTCCATCGCTTGTATGCCTCATTTGGTACTTAGCAGCGTTAGTTGCATACTTGTTTGTAGGCCAACAGTCTTATTATTAGTAGTATTATTTGTGTTGGCAGTTATATATGTCACTCTGCTATTTTGACTGGTTCCATGACTGTTTTAAACAGTCACAAAAACAAACTAGCATGGATCCATATACAATTTATTTTTGGGTACAATTTTATGTATTCCTTCTGTGAATATTCAAGACTTTCATGTTATTGTGCAATTCGTGATGAAGAAGCTTCAATATATAATCAGCGGAGAGTTCTCAGCCGACAGTTTTGTGTTGTGTAAAAGCACAGATGCATGTACAAAGTAGCAAAGGTATAGGTTCGATTGTATTGTTGCAGAGCTATGGACAAAGGCTAAATGAATTGCTGAAACTTCCTGTGACAACTGCAGACATAAGTTTAGAACTGTAATAGCCATCCAATTGAAAATGTGTGTGGATTGTACAGGTGAAGTAGCTGTAACAATACTATTACAGTGGAATGGAATTAAAATTAATGAAATGAACTGTATGGTGCCAGCGAATGGAGAACAAACAGGTTGAGAAAACACAGTCCAGGTTTGCCTTGTTTTGGCCATGTTCCTTTATCTTTTTCGCAGCACCCCTGAAAGTTTATATTTTGGGTTTATATTTATTACTATTTTCTTTGTTATTTACATGTTGCATGACCGATGAGGTACCTATGCAAGTTATTCTGTATGAATAAGAATGTCATTGCTATAATAAATTGCCAGTGTGTTTGTGGTATTCACTGTTTGTTACAATTGAGAGCAGTAAATGATAGCAAGACCTTCGTGTGAAGTCTCACTTTCAGTGTCATCGATGTAATATAATAAGGGCCTTGGAATTATGGGCACTGTTCGTTTGGTATTGTTGGGTATTTCTAAACATTACATTCTGGAAAGGATCTGCATGCACATTTTGAATGGGATTAGTCCTGCTCATTGCACTGAGTGAGAAGACTGAATGCAAAAATACCATTATGTTAATTCTAGGGTGACATTCAGAAGCTAATGCGAATCTAGGGTCAACAGATTGAATACTATGGCCCAAACAAAAAGGCCTTGTGGTAAAACCCAGCTTACCAGTCCCAACCATCATTCCATTGGTGACCCAGATGGGAATTATGATCATCTCTAGTAGGAAAATTTAGTCACTCGTGCATGTCTTCGCTTTCCAGAAGATGGACCCACAACAGCACTGTCAAGTTGCGATATGGGTCATAAGGTTCCTCCCAACTGATGAACACAATAATTCCCAGCCCACTGGTTTGCCGCATTAGGACTTGTCTTTTAGCTATAAAGAGAATAATGCTGTACGAGCACAAGTTACACCTGTGGATCGTTTCTGGAAACCAAAAAAAATATTACGAATCACAGAGAACTTTCGTCTGACCAGGTATTGAAGGTATGTGCTGATGTCTGATGGTGTTGCATATATATGTACTCCTGTCTATTATCATGTCGACTATGAGATGTTTCAGTCCTTTGTGCCAAAATACAATTTGCATGACAAAATATTTAAAGCAAACCTTGCCAACTATATGCATAATTCAAATGAGGATCACAGCATCCATGTGTTTGCAAATTCACGTAAGGCATGTGTGTATGTGCTTCTCAGCAATGGCTTGTATCATACTTGGTGACACCCTGACACATTTAAGCCTTACATGGTCTGCTCAATGCCTGCTAAGCAGGCAGTTGTGGAAATAGGTGTATTAATAGTGTGCGTTTGTTTTTCGTACACGTATAATTATACACATAGCTATTTACATGGCAAAATTGATTGGTTTCTTGGGAGTGTGAAAACTTCAATAAATAGTGTTTGACATAAATTGTGGATTGTTCGGTTAGTATTTAAAAAGTGCAATGTGAAAGGAAATGCTGGAAGGTATGGATTCCATTGAAATAAAAAATTCAACGTTATGATTAAACATTGATTATCACGATGTGGGACGTTATGATGCAACATTGTGATGATTTTCCGAATGACGGAGATTGTTATTTTGGATATAATCTTCCCGTCAAAATAAGTGATTTTTGACAACAAACCGACGTTGGATCTTACACGTTTCCTGATTAAAGTTTATTCAAATTAACCACACAGTTGTAACTGTTATGACAACACACCACGATGGAATCAGAGGCTACTATCATTTCACAAAACACAGGATTTGCACCCAAAGTCGAAGTTGTTCTGAACAACGATGTGTACAGTTTGAACCGGGACGATGAAATTGTCCATGCGAGCCCAGAAAGTGACATCCAAGCCATTGACAGAATAAACTCAGCAGTTCCAGCCACATCATCTGCTGTACAAAATCCTGGGTCTACCACTGGCAACATCGTCTTGAACGAAGCGGAAATACCTAAAGGCTTTGTCATAGCGCACAAAAGGTACCGGAGAAAATTGTTAATCGTCATGTCATATGTTCAGGCAAATCATAATGTACCCATAAATGAGGCACACCATATGATTAAGTTATGTAACACAATCAACACAACAGAATTCGACCATTTATTCTGTAAGTAAGCCTGTAAGCCAAAGGTCTTTGGTGATGCATGTGCTTTCCAATGAGCCTGGTTGAACATTATGACTAGTACATTATGACAGATTATTCTTTGGGTCTTTCCAATGAGTCTGGTTGATCATTATGACTAGTACATTATGACAGATTATTCTTTAGGTCAAGCGCTTCTTCAGACCTGTAATTTATTCAACACAATCATTTCTATTATGTTTTCGTCACCTTTCTGTTTCCATTTGAACACCAGTTTATTATTGCAGTCTGACTTTTCCTCTGACTGATCTGAATGGTCAAACGGTTGCCCTTGGGCATTTTGGGAATGCTGATGATATTGCAAGTACAGGTATGTCGTACAATACTTTTTGATGTCTCCAGAGCAAATGGTACTGAGTTTAAACATGTTAAAAAAAATATTTGAACAATTTGATACAAATTTATTGAGGAAGTAAGAAAAAGTCTTTGGTTAATCTTGTAACTTTTATGTAAAACGGCCATTAATATCACATTCCTGTTGATGACCAGCGGGCCTCCTGGGAGCATACCGCTTCCTGCCCCAGGAGCCGGTCCGCACAGATGAGGTGGTCCGGGACGGGGCGGTGGAGGTCCAGGTGCTGGACCGGTCTCAGCTAGTGGTCCCGTCTGAGGGTCTGAGTGTAGGGGAACAGGAGTCCATGGGTAACCCTGCAGTTGTAACGGCAACGGACAACGGGATACTGACCGAGTTCAATGTGCGGACTTCTGCCGTGAGTGTCATTATGAATAAACTGAAAGAAAAACAGATTTTCGAGCATGTGCTGAATATCATTCAGTGTATGTGAGTCGATGTTTACCTGAACGACCTGATTCTTCTTACCTACAAATACTAGAAATATAATTTTATATCTCAAAAACATCTACATACTTATTTATAGACTGATATAACAATAATACCACAGAGATTGATACTGTTATTCTAAGATTAGAATTGCTTCTACCCAGTTAACACAGCCACACTACATGGACGCCATGACGACGGCACCACAGATGCAGGTTCTAGTAGAAAATCCGGACCAAGCTCACTTGGTTTCCGGTGTACACACGGAACGTGACCATGTGGAGCACTGTGTCCTCACCAAACTAGAGCAGTACAGCCCCGGCACGGCGTACACCATCGAAGTCGTCACTCCTGAGAAAGTACAACACAACACTGTAACTGCCGTGAGTTGCCTTCCATATACCATTATTAATTTTGAAGGGAATATTGGTCAGATGTTTGGAATATTATATGGAATATGTCAAAATTTTACAATGTGTTGTGAACACACTTGGATAGAAAAGCTGTATCAACAATATTTCCATCTTATTGATAAGAAGCGACATTTTATGTAGTAATATCTTGATTTGCCTACTTGAATATGATACAAGATTCACAAAGAAGTCCAAATCCATTTATAAAGTTTGTTTCCCCTCCAGGATCATATGAAGAAGAAAGGAGGTTGGCCAAAAGGCAGGAAACGCAAAAAGGAATTGATGAAACCTCCAGTAGCCCCAGTCACTGCGTAAGTGATGCTTAATGATAATCACGTATCTTGCTCATGAAAATTCACATGATCAAAGTACTGCATGGGACCATAAATTAGTTATATTTTGTAAGAGAAATTTTAGCGAAAGCGAGAGATATTTTGCGTTGTGTTGCAGTTACGTGTTCTATATGACGGAGAAGCGACAGGAAATACGGGATTCCCGACCTGATCTCGACTTCGCTCAGGTGACGAGAGTCCTGGGCAACAGCTGGTCCACCATGGACACGGCAGCCAAACAGGTGAGACCCAGGGAGCAGTACTTGATAGATATGGCAAGGAGCCGTTTCGTCATATATCGAAGCTAATGTTGAACAGAGCATGGATGAGGATTAACTTTGGATGCTTTATGATGAATGGCGATCACCTGTGTGTCAAAAATGTGAACACTCTAATCCCAAATTCTATTGTTTTCCTAGAAATACATTGACAAGGCAGCTGAAGACAAGAAAAGGTACATTGCAGAACTGAGGGCATATCAGTCGTCCGATGCATACCAAACATTCCTGAAAAATAAACGATTAAAAGGTATGCAAAGATGATGAAAAGTTTATATTCATTGAGCTTATTTACATGGTACATGTATTGTTAATTTTCGGAGTTGCTTTCCATAACAATGTATGGTATGTTCTAAAAAATTACCTCCCTTTAACAGAGGGGAAGCCACCTGTTGAAGAACTGTGCAGTGACAACCCTCTGGATGTGAGTTCACTTGGTGTTATGTGTATTTGTGTGAAGTACTGTAAAACGACTAATTTTGGCGGACGATTTAATCGGCGGATTCGGCGGTAGGGTAAAACCGCCAAGTTAAATTGTCTGCCAAATTAACTAGATATATGATAAGAAATGTATGTGGTTTTGAATCTGCCAAATTAAATCTCTGCCAAATGACGTGGGGTTCAAAACCGCCAAATTCAATAGCCGCCAAATTTAGTCGTTTTACAGTATGCGGGATTTAAGTCGTTCATTATGAATTTTAATCTACCGGGTAGTATTCATATCCGTATACTTGAATGTACAAGTAAATTCATGTCAGTATAGACAATATAGGATTTAAGCTTCCGACCCATTCTATAAGTGCACTATTAAGGTGTTTACCACTGGTTTTCAGGACGATAGTTTACACTGCACAGTATGTGATGTCTACTTTAGCTCTGCCCACAACAAACGAGAACATGTGTTTGGTCGCCAACATCTCCTCAGCCTCACAAGTCAGTTCCCCACAAAGATGTGTACAATGAGTGAACAGTGACAAGTATTCACGGACATAGACTAAATTCTGTCACTTCACTAACTTTCAGTGTTGAATGCAAGAATGAGTGATTCCTCAATTCTTCAAAATTCAAATTGAATTCAAGGTTATCATAAAATGTTTTCTAAAATGTACTAAAGTCCATTGCTCACAAACATTATTGTATAATGGAAAAGATTTTCCACTCTTTTAACATTGAACTAAATTCGCACAGAAACCTTAATCACCATACACCTGAAGTTCCATGTCCAAAAAATCAAAATCACAGATGAGTTTCGGCGAGAGCTGATTGAGAAGGAGGAGGAGGAGGAACGTCAGACGAATGCTGAGTACGAGCGGAAAGTCCTGGAGCTGCGGCTCGGCGAGGTCGGGGCCACGGGCACGGGTATGGACCTCGAGGAGTCGGCGTCACCGGACGGAGGTCCCCGCCCCTGTCACTGCAGCTCTGGCAGCATAGACGCCTTCGTACAGCATTACGTGGAGAAAAACAATGGTATGTGCTGGTATGGGGGTGATGTTTGTGAAGAGGAGAGAATTTACTACTAAATATGGGATGAATAGGGGCTAAATCGATGGAAAAATTTCCGGAGAATTATTGTTGATTCAATTCCTGATGTGTCTTCAGGGGATGCATGCCAGGTGATATATTTAGGGCATTTCGGCACGAAATGTCCTTATGGTTTTGTCAGAATTTTTTTTTTTTTTTTTTTTCTTTTTTTTTTTTCATTTTTTTTTTTCACTTTTCGGTTTCCGGACGATAACTTAAGAACGCCTTGACGAATCTTCGAGAAATTTTCACCAGTTATCACATATATAACATAGATGAACCCTATTGTTTTGGAGCCGGCTTCGAGGTCCGGTTAGTCCGTGAGGATGAATTTTGAGTCAAATGGTTTCCGGATGATAACTCGAAAAGTACTTGTGCTACCATTCTGAAACTTGACATATATGTTGATATAGTGTCGCAGAGGAGCCCTATCGATTACGGGGTCAATACCTTGAACGACCTTTGACCCAGGGGCCAAAAACAATTTTGATGAGTCATCCTTGAGGCTCATTGCATATCTCGGAAACGGTGCGTCGTAGAGCGAAACGGACGTTATTTTCGGACTCGTCGACCTAGACAAACATGTCTTAGGGGTATTATAGATGAACTTTGACCTTGACCCAAATTTTTTTCGCCGAGTCGGCATTTTTCGTTTTCTTCGATATCTCGGAAATGGTGTGTCGTAGAGCGAAACGGACGTCATTTTCGGACTCGGTTAGTCAAATGGTTTCCGGATGATAACTCGAAAAGTACTTGTGCTACCATTCTGAAACTTGACATATATGTTGATATAGTGTCGCAGAGGAGCCCTATCGATTACGGGGTCAATACCTTGAACGACCTTTGACCCAGGGGCCAAAAACAATTTTGATGAGTCATCCTTGAGGCTCATTGCATATCTCGGAAACGGTGCGTCGTAGAGCGAAACGGACGTTATTTTCGGACTCGTCGACCTAGACAAACATGTCTTAGGGGTATTATAGATGAACTTTGACCTTGACCCAAATTTTTTTCGCCGAGTCGGCATTTTTCGTTTTCTTCGATATCTCGGAAATGGTGTGTCGTAGAGCGAAACGGACGTCATTTTCGGACTCGTCGACCTAGACAAACATGTCTTAAGGGTATTACAGATGACCTTTGACCTTGACCCGAAATTTTTTTGCCGAGTCAGCATTTTTCGTTTTCTTGGATATCTCGGAAACGGTGCGTCGTAGACCGAAACGGACATTATTTTCGGAGTCGTCGACCTAGACAAACATGTCTTAAGGGTATTAGGGATGACCTTTTACCTTGACCTTGAATTTTTCTGCTGAGTCGGCATTTTTCGTTTTCTTCGATATCTCGGAAACGGTTTGTCATAGAGCGAAACGGTCGTTATTTTCGGACTCGTGACACTAGGCAAATATGTCTTAGGGGTATGTTGAGTCAACTTGATCCATCGTCTTGGATTGAAATTGATGTATCTACATAATCATTTTGGCTGCAGAGTTGTCAGTTATAAACAGTTCACCTGTGATTGTGTTGTGTATCGAAATGCCCCAAGGCCTCTAGGCCTTCACGTCTAGTTTGTATTCATTTTGTTATAAACTTTTGTCCATCTACGAACGATTGTCCTTGAAAATATAATGTGTGTACGTACCACCAACAGAGCGTGATATTGAGCTGAAGTCACTGAGAAATGAAGTCCAGCATCTGCAAATCAAATACAATGGGTACCTCCAACTATTGGAACAGCTCAAGGTAAAATTGTGTAATGTCTTAGGGGTTACATGTTTTACATACATGTATGTAGTAGTAGTGTGTTTTATATGACTTTGAATAACATATGTAATAATAACTACATCTATTCTTCCCTTACAGGATAAGGAGAGTAAATGCATAGAAGAATGGACAAACCTCAAGTCAACTGAAGTCTCTTTATCAACTCAAATAGATGGACTAAAAATGGTTCCAAACTTGTTTGGACTAGTTAACTTTTGACCCCAAATAGTTGTATTTATGCAAGCTTGTTACAGATTTTCATATCCCACTGTGGTGATGTATATGTATATGGGATATGTAACTTATTATGGCAATACTCCGAATCGTTCAGCAGTTTATCTGTCAGAAGGACTAAACAGACACCAGCAGCAGAACAAAATCCTCTGATCACATTATAGTTCTTTGATCATGTTTGTAATAATTAAGTGATTTATATGTGACAAAGATCGTGAGAATCTATTCTGTGATAACAGGTCAGAAGTAATCTCCATGTCAGGTCTTGGGGAGTTTTGAGAACTGCTGATATTTATAAACATTTGTTTTTGAATAAACCATTAAATATATCTCTGACTGATTATCCATGATACTGGGTATTTGCGCATGCCATTGCAAAAACTGATTTACAATCAAACAGCAAAATAACTGCCCATATGTTCAATGAGAGGGTTACATTGAATACTGTTGTGCCTATTTTTTCAAAATCACTCTAACCAATAACATACATCGAAACAAATGTATAATACTGGACACTAGTGGTCACAATAACAAAGTAATATACACACCACCAAAATTTAGCTGGTTGTGTCAGAAAAACTGAAAAATGAATACAAATGCTAGGTGAGCAGATGATGCATTATTCATAACTACTTCATGACAAAAACTTGCTTAGAGTATGCTATATCTTGTGATGCAAGTCTCTGATATTGTATTATCACTTCAATTTTCACCTAATTAGGGCATTTCGGCCCGAAATGCCCTTATGGTTTTGTCTGGTTTTTTTTTTTTTTTCTTCTTTTTTTTTTACTTTCCGCCGTTTTGGTTTCCGATCAATAACTCGGGAACGCCTGAATGGATCTTGTCCAAATTTACACCACTGGTCAGAAATATTACATGGAAGACCCCTATTGTTTTGGAGGTGGCTCCGGGGTCCGTGAGGTCCGTGAGGATGAAATCAAGGTTTATTTTGAGACTTGGTTTCCGATCGATAACTCAAAAAGTATTCATGCAATGGCAAGTATTCTCTGCATGGGAGTTCATATACCACCAGGGAAGAACCCTATTGATTTTGGGATCAATCCGTCGAACGACCTCTGACCTAGAGCTCGGAAGAATTTTTGCTGATTCATCCTTGAGGCTTTCATGCATATCTCGGAAACGGTGCGTGGTAGAGCAAAACGGAGCTCAATTTCGGCCTCCTGGCACTAGACAAACTAGTCTAGGGGGTATCTTGGGTCGAAACGACCCCTAGTGTCGAATTTTTCTTTGCCGAGTCGGCACTTCCTGTTCGGCCGTATCTCGGTAACGGTGCGTCGTAGAGTGAAACGGAGCTCAATTTCGGCCTCCTGGCACTAGACAAAGTAGTCTAGAGGGTATCTTGGGTCGAAACGACCCCTGGTGTCGAATTTTTTTTTGCCGACTCGGCACTTCCTGTTCGGCCGTATCTCGGAAACGGTGCGTCGTAGAGCGAAACAGAGCTCAATTCCGGCCTCCTGGCACTAGACAACTAGTCTAGGGGGTATTTTGGGTCGAGACGACCCCTGGTGTCGAATTTATTTTTTCGCCGACTCGGCACTTCCTGTTCGACCGTATCTCGGAAACGGTGCGTCGTAGAGCGAAACGGAGCTCAATTTCGGCCTCCTGGCACTAGACAACTAGTCTAGGGGGTATTTTGGGTCGAGACGACCCCTGGTGTCGAATTTATTTTTTTCGCCGACTCGGCACTTCCTGTTCGACCGTATCTCGGAAACGGTGCGTCGTAGAGCGAAACGGAGCTCAATTCCGGACTTCTGGCACTAGACAAACTAGTCTAGTGGGTATTATGGGTCGAGACGACCCCTGGTGTCGAATTTATTTTCGCCGACTCGGCACTTCCTGTTCGACCGTATCTCGGAGACGGTGCGTCGTAGAGCGAAACAGAGCTCAATTCCGGCCTTCTGGCACTAGACAAACTAGTCTAGTGGATATTTTGGGTCGAGACGACACCTGGTGTCAATTTTTTTTTCGCCGACTCGGAACTTCCTGTTTGGCCGTATCTCGGAAACGGTGCGTCGTAGAGCGAAACGGAGCTCAATTCCGGCCTTCTGGTACTAGACAAACAAGTCTAGGGGGTATTTTGGGTCGAGACGACCCCTGGTGTCGAATTTATTTTCGCCGACTCGGCACTTCCTGTTGGGCCGTATCTCGGAAAGGGTGCGTCGTAGAGCGAAACGGAGCTCAATTCCGGCCTTCTGGCACTAGACAAACTAGTCTAGTGGGTATTTTGGGTCGAGACGACCCCTGGTGTCGAATTTATTTTCGCTGACTCGGCACTTCCTGTTCGACCGTATCTCGGAAACGGTGCGTCGTAGAGCGAAACGGAGCTCAATTCCGGACTTCTGGCATTAGACAAACTAGTCTAGTGGGTATTATGGGTCGAGACGACCCCTGGTGTCGAATTTATTTTCGCCGACTCGTCACTTCCTGTTCGACCGTATCTCGGAAACGGTGCGTCGTAGAGCGAAACGGAGCTCAATTTCGGCCTCCTGGCACTAGACAACTGGTCTAGGGGGTATTTCGGGTCGAGACGACCCCTGGTGTCGAATTTATTTTCGCCGACTCGGCACTTCCTGTTCGACCGTATCTCGGAAACGGTGCGTCGTAGAGCGAAACGGAGCTCAATTCCGGACTTCTGGTACTAGACAAACTAGTCTAGTGGGTATAATGGGTCGAGACGACACCTGGTGTCGAATTTATTTTCGCCGACTCGGCACTTCCTGTTCGACCGTATCTCGGAGACGGTGCGTCGTAGAGCGAAACGGAGCTCAATTCCGGCCTTCTGGCACTAGACAAACTAGTCTAGTGGGTATTTTGGGTCGAGACGACACCTGGTGTCAATTTTTTTTTCGCCGACTCGGAACTTCCTGTTGGGCCGTATCTCGGAAACGGTGCGTCTTAGAGCGAAACGGAGCTCAATTCCGGCCTTCTGGCACTAGACAAACAAGTCTAGGGGGTATCTTGGGTCGAAACGACCCCTGGTGTCGAATTTTTTTTTGCCGACTCGGCACTTCCTGTTCGGCCGTATCTCAGAAACGGTGCGTCGTAGAGCGAAACGGAGCTCAATTTCGGCCTCCTGGCACTAGTCAAACTAGTCTAGGGAGTATCTTGGGCTGAGACGTCTTCTGGTGTCAAATTTGTTTTTTCACCGACTCGGCACTTTCAGTGTGGTTGTATGTCGGAAACGATGCGTCGTACAGCGGAACGGAGCTTAATTTCAGCCTCCTGGCACTAGACTAACTAGTCTAGAGGGTATCTTGGGTCGAGACGACTTCTGGTGTCGAATTTTTTTTCACCGACTCAGCACTTCCTGTTTGCCGTATCTCGGAAACGGTGCGTCGTAGAGCGAAACGCAAAGATGCCTTAGGGTGGGGTATGTCACTTAAACTTTGACCACGGACAGTTTCAGAGTCATCATGGTTCTAGACACGGTCTCTTAGGTATATGTTAGCTAGGAATAGAACTCACACGAAATGCCCCAAGGCATCTTCAGGCCTTGACGTCTAGTTTACCTTATGGTTTTGTCTGTTTTTTAGGTTACCGGACCTATGGTCCGATAACCTATTGGCATGGCGTTGCGTCCGTCGTCCGTCGTCGTCCGTCGTCGTCCGTCGTCGTCCGTCGTCGTCCGTCGTCGTCGTCGTCCACATTTTTATCTTTTTTTTTTACAGGCGAATTTTTCTGAAATTTTGCACAAAAATACTTAAAAATAATTCAAGAAGGAGGTATTTTTTAGTTTTTTGATTTTCACATTTTTTTCAAAATGGCGGCCGTTTTCGACGAAAAATGCCTGATTTTGGACTTTGGCGGCCATTTTCTCAAAATCTGTTCAGTAACTTTTTTTCTTTTTGATAAATAACACTCCTCATATGTACTCCTATGATGTCTATAAATTTCGTTGCGCTTGAATCGCTCGAAGTGGGCCATTTTGGCCCAAACTCGGCTCAAATGGGACTTTCCCATGTTAAATTCTCCTATGCTTTATAATGGGACACATTATGCCTAATATCTCACTTGATATTGAGATTAGAGACTAGGAGTCAATTGTGGACCTATAGGAAATGATATATGCTGAATATTCTCGTGACCTTGAATTTGACCTCTGACCTCACTTTCAAGGTCAGAGCACAAAATGGCTTATATCTCGCTTATTATCGACTCTACAGCTTAGGAATCAATTGTGGACATATAGGAAATGATATATTCTGAATATTCTCGTGACCTTGAATTTGACCTCTGACCTCAGTTTCAAGGTCAGAGCACAAAATGGCTTATATCTCGCTTATTATCGACTCTACAGCTTAGGAATCAATTGTGGACATATAGGAAATGATATATGCTGAATATTCTGATGATCTTGAATTTGACCTTCGACCTCATTTTCAAGGTCACAGGACAAAATGGCTAATATCTCGCTTGTTATCGACTTTACAGCTTAGCAATCAATTATGAACATATAGGAAATGATATATGCAGATTATTGTCATGACCTTGAATTTGACCTTTGACCTCATTTTCAAGGTCACAGGACAAAATGGCTAATATCTCACTTATTATCGATTTTACAGCTTAGGAATCAATTGTGGACATATAGGAAATGATATATGCTGAATATTCTCGTGACCTTGAATTTGACCTCTGACCTCATTTCCAAGGTCCAAGGACAAACTGGCTCATATCTTGCTCCTCTATTGATTCCTCTGGGAATCAGTTGTGGACATGATATACATGATATAGAAAATGATATACACTGAATATTTTGATGACCTTGAATTTGACCTTTGCCCCTTCATTTTCAAGGCTACAGCATAAAATTGCTAATATCTCTCTGATTATTGAACTTACAGCTTAGCAATCAACTGTGGACATGATATATGCTTAATGTTATATATGCTGAATATTCTCTTGACCTTGGACAAACTGGCTCATATCTTGCTCCTCTATTGATTCCTCTGGGAATCAATTGTGGACATGATATACATGATATAGAAAATGATATACACTGAATATTTTGATGACCTTGAATTTGACCTTTGCCCCTTCATTTTTTTAAATGGCGGCCGTTTTCGACGAAAAATGCCTGATTTTGGACTTTGGCGGCCATTTTCTCAAAATCTGTTCAGTAACTTTTTTTCTTTTTGATACATAACACTCCTCATATATACTCCTATGATGTCTATAAATTTCGTTGCGCTTGAATCGCTCGAAGTGGGCCATTTTGGCCTAAACTCGGCCCAATTGGGTCTTTCCCATGTTAAATTCTCCTATGCTTTATAATGGGACACATTATGCCTAATATCTCACTTGATATTGAGATTAGAGACTAGGAATCAATTGTGGACATATAGGAAATGATATATGCTGAATATTCTCGTGACCTTGAATTTGACCTCTGACCTCAGTTTCAAGGTCAGAGCACAAAATGGCTTATATCTCGCTTATTATCGACTCTACAGCTTAGGAATCAATTGTGGACATATAGGAAAATATATATGCTGAATATTCTCGTGACCTTGAATTTGACCTCTGACCTCAGTTTCAAGGTCAGAGCACAAAATGGCTAATATCTCGCTTATTATCGACTCTACATCTTAGGAATCAATTGTGGACATATAGGAAATGATATATGCTGAATATTCAGATGACCTTGAATTTGACCTTCGACCTCATTTTCAAGGTCACAGGACAAAATGGCTAATATCTCGCTTGTTATCGACTTTACAGCTTAGCAATCAATTATGAACATATAGGAAATGATATATGCATATTATTGTCATGACCTTGAATTTGACCTTTGACCTCATTTTCAAGGTCACAGGACAAACAGGCTAATATCTCACTTATTATCGATTTTACAGCTTAGGAATCAATTGTGGACATATAGGAAATGATATATGCTGAATATTCTCGTGACCTTGAATTTGACTTTTGACCTCATTTTCAAGGTCAACAGGACAAAATGGCTAATATCTCGCTTATTATCGACTTTACAGCTTAGGAATCAATTGTGAACATATAGGAAATGATATATTCTGAATATTTTAATGATATTGAATTTGACCTTTGACCTAAATTTCAATGTCAGTCATTTTATTTTCAAAGTCAGATTACAAAATGGCTTATATCTCGCTTATTATCAAATTTACAGCTTAGGGGTCCATAGTGAACATATAGGAAATGATGTATGCTGAATAGTTTGGTGATCTAGAATTTAACCTTTGATCCCATTTTCAAGGTTAGAGATATGACGATTTCAGTGGTCACCTTGAATTTGACCTTCAACTTTCTCGGCTTAACTCTGTATATTTCTCCGGTAACTTTTCTAGCCCATTGGGCTAATTTTTTTTTTTTTTTTTTTTTTTTTTTTTCTTCTTTTTTCTTTACTTTCCGTCGTTTTGGTTTCCGATCAATAACTCGGGAACGCCTGAACGGATCTTGTCCAAATTTACACCACTGGTCAGAAATATTACATGGAAGACCCCTATTGTTTTGGAGGCGGCTCCGGGGTCCGTGAGGATGAAATCAAGGTTGATTTTGAGACTTGGTTTCCGATCGATAACTCAAAAAGTATTCATGCAATGGCAAGTATTCTCTGCATGGGAGTTCATATACCACCAAGGAAGAACCCTATTGATTTTGGGATCACTCCGTCGAACGACCTTTGACCTAGAGCTCGGAAGAATTTTTGCTGATTCATCCTTGAGGCTTTCTTGCATATCTCGGAAACGGTGTGTCGTAGAGCGAAACGGAGCTCAATTTCGGCCTTTTGGCAGTAGACAAACTAGTCTAGGGGGTATCTTGGGTCGAAACGACCCCTGGTGTCGATTTTTTTTTTCGCCGACTTGGCACTTCCTGTTTGGCCGTATCTCGGAAACGGTATGTCGTAGAGCGAAACGGAGCTCAATTTCGGCCTCCTGGCACTAGACAAACTAGTCTAGTGTGTCTTGGGTCGAAACGACCCCTGGTGTCGATTTTTTTTTTCGCCGACTCGGCACTTCCTGTTTGGCCGTATCTCGGAAACGGTATGTCGTAGAGCGAAACGGAGCTCAATTTCGGCCTCCTGGCGCTAGACAAACTAGTCTAGTGTGTATCTTCGGTCGAGACGTCCCCTGGTGTCAAATTTTTTTTTCGCCGACTCGGCACTTCCTGTTTGGCCGTATCTCGGAAACGGTGCGTCGTAGAGCGAAACGGAGCTCAATTTCGGCCTTTTGGCACTAGACAAACTAGTCTAGTGTGTATCTTGGGTCGAAACGACCCCTGGTGTCGATTTTTTTTTTCGCCGACTCGGCACTTCCTGTTTTGCCGCATCTCGGAAACAGTACGTCGTAGAGCGAAACGGAGCTCAATTTCGGCCTACTGGCACTAGACAAACTAGTCTAGGGGGTATCTTGGGTCGAAACGACCCCTGGTGTCGATTTTTTTTTTCGCCGACTCGGCACTTCCTGTTTGGCCGTATCTCGGAAACGGTGCGTCGTAGAGCGAAACGGAGCTCAATTTCGGCCTCCTGGCACTAGACAAAGTAGTCTAGTGTGTATCTTCGGTCGAGACGACCCCTGGTGTCAAATTTTTTTTTCGCCGACTCGGCACTTCCTGTTTGGCCGTATCTCGGAAACGGTGTGTCGTAGAGTGAAACGGAGCTCAATTTCGGCCTTTTGGCACTAGACAAACTAGTCTAGTGTGTATCTGGGGTCGAGACGACCCCTGGTGTCGAATTTTTTTTTCGCCGACTCGGCACTTCCTGTTTGGCCGTATCTCGGAAACGGTACGTCTTAGAGCGAAACGGAGCTCAATTTCGGCCTTCTGGCACTAGACAAACTAGTCTAGGGGGTATCTTGGGTCGGAACGACCCCTGGTGTCGATTTTTTTTTTCGCCGACTCGGCACTTCCTGTTTGGCCGTATCTCGGAAACGGTGCGTCGTAGAGCCAAACGGAGCTCAATTCGGCCTCCTGGCACAAGACAAACTAGTATAGTGTGTATCTTCGGTCGAGACGACCCCTGGTGATGAATTTTTTTTCCGCCGACTCGGCACTTCCTGTTTGGCCGTATCTCGGAAACGGTGCGTCGTAGAGTGAAACGGAGCTCAATTTCGGCCTTTTGGCAGTAGACAAACTAGTCTAGTGTGTATCTGGGGTTGAGAAGACCCCTGGTGTCGAATTTTTTTTTCGCCGACTCGGCACTTCCTGTTTGGCTGTATCTCGGAAACGGTGCGTCGTAGAGAGAAACGGAGCTCAATTTCGGCCTCCTGGCACTAGACAAACTAGTCTAGGGGGTATCTTGGGTCGAAACGACGCCTGGTGTCGATTTTTTTTTTCGCCGACTCGGCACTTCCTGTTTGGCCGTATCACTGAAACGGTGCGTCGTAGAGCGAAACGGAGCTCAATTTCAGCCTCCTGGCACTAGACAAACTAGTCTAGTGTGTATCTTCGGTCGAGACGACCCCTGGTGTCGAATTTTTTTTTCGCCGACTCGGCACTTCCTGTTTGGCCGTATCTCGAAAACGGTGCGTCGTAGAGCGAAACGGAGCTCAATTTCGGCCTTTTGGCACTAGACAAACTAGTCTAGTGTGTATCTTGGGTCGAGACGACCCCTGGTGTCGAATTTGTTTTTCGCCGACTCGGCACTTCCTGTTTGGCCGTATCTCGGAAACGGTGCGTCGTAGAGAGAAACAGAGCTCAATTTCGGCCTCCTGGCACTAGACAAACTAGTCTAGTGTGTATCTTGGGTCGAGACGACCCTGGTGTCGAATTTTTTTTCGCCGACTCGGCACTTCCTGTTTGGCCGTATCTCTGAAACGGTGCGTCGTAGAGCGAAACGGAGTTCAATTCCGGCCTCCTGGCACTAGACAAACTAGTCTAGTGGGTATTTTGGGTCGAGACGACCCCTAGTGTCAAATTTATTTTCGCCGACTCGGCACTTCCTGTTTGGCAGTATCTCGGAAATGGTGCGTCGTAGAGCGAAACGGAGCTCAATTCCGGCCTCCTGGCACTAGACAAACTAGACTTATGGGTATTTTGGGTCGAGACAACCCCTGGTGTCAATTTTTTTTTCGCTGAATCGGCACTTCCTGTTTGGCCGTATCTCGGAAACTGTGCATCATACAGGGATACGGAGCTCAATTCCGGCCTTCTGGCACTAGACAAACTAGTCTAGTGGGTATTTTGGGTCGAGACCACCCCTGGTGTCGAATTTATTTTCTCCGACTCGGCACTTCCTGTTTGGCCGTATCTCGGAAATGGTGAGTCGTAGAGCGAAACGGAGCTCAATTTCGGCCTCCTGGCATTAGACAAACTAGTCTAGGGGTATCTTGGGTCGAAACGACCCCTGGTGTCGATTTTTTTTTTTCCGACTCGGCACTTCCTGTTTGGCCGTATCTCGGAAACGGTGCATCGTAGAGCGAAACTGAGTTCAATTTCGGCCTGCTGGCACTAGACAAACTAGTCTAGTGGGTATCTTGGGTCGAGACGACCCCTGGTTTCAATTTTTTTTTCGCCGACTCGGCACTTCCTGTTTGGCCTTATCTCGAAAACGGTGCGTCGTAGAGCGAAACGGAGCTCAATTCCGGCCTTGTGGCACTAGACAAACTAGTCTAGTGGGTATTTTCGGTCGAGACGACCCCTAGTGTCGAATTTATTTTCGCCGACTCCACACTTCCTGTTTGGCCGTATCTCGGAAATGGTGCGTCGTAGAGCGAAACGGAGCTCAATTCCGGCATCCTGGCACTAGACTAACTAGTCTAGAGGGTATCTTGCGTCGAGACGACTTCTGGTGTCGAATTTTTTTTTGCCGACTCAGCACTTCCTGTTTGCCATATCTCAGAAACGGTCCGTCGTAGAGCGAAACGCAAAAATGCCTAAGGACGGGGTATGTCACTTAAACTTTGACCATGGACAGATTCAGAGTCATTATGGTTCTACGCGGTCTCTTAGGTAAATGTTAGGTAGGAATAGAACTCACACGAAATGCCCCAAGGCATCTTCAGGCCTTGACGTCTAGTTCGAGATGAAATTCATTACACACCTCAGGTTCCCTGCGGTGAACTTTATGACGGCGTCATAACGATCGGGTGATTAATAAGCTCTCAAGTACAGTGAGTGAGCTTGAATTTGATATAATCGTGAGTATCTCATGCCGCCAACTTCACTTTCGAAAAAGGACAGAATCGGAGATTTAAATCTCAATGTCTTCTGAGTTTGAAGTGGTCACCAAAGACGTCCATTTTCCCACCATGTTCACAATACAAACCTAACCCCAGTACCAGCCTATTAATGCTTCTCTTCATGTTTCTTTCCGGCATTTCATAGTAGATAACGGGAAGATAAAAAATTAGGCCAAGGCCTAAAGATAGGTTACCTGACAATATATGTTTAATATTTTAGATGTTAGCCAGGTCACTGGTTAAATTCAAGGCCAAGAGGATATTCAGCATATATATAATATTAAGCATATATCATGTCCACAGTTGATTGCTGAACTGTGAAAAAAATTTAGCAATTTTGTCGGGTGGCCTTGAAGATAAGGCAAAGGTCAAATTCAAGGTCATCACGACGACGGACGCAAAGCCACGGCAATTTCAGAAAAATTCGCCCGTAAACAATCTAGATAAAAATGTGGACGACGACGGACACCATGCCACCATGCCAAAGTCAAAGTTTTACCTCGGCAATATTTTTCAGGTTACCGACCCTATTGTCCGATAACCTGAAAAATATTGCCGAGGTAAAACTTTGACTTTGGTTCGATAGCAGTCGAAGATCAAACAAGAGAAAGCAAAAACTATTGCTTTTGCCTGTGAATGGTCTCTAGAAATGTGCGAGAGAGAAATTGCAATGAATTTAATGAACGAACTGGCTCTGGATAATACTAGTATTGCTTTGCTTTTGTATTGATAAATTTCACATCATGGCCATAATAATATGTTGTGCAGTTGAATAACTTGATTTTTTCTTGATTTAGATTTTACTATTCCAATATATAGCACACATGTTCGCTTGCACATATACCCGTCATATTTAACGGACACTGACGTGTGAAACCTTTATATTTTGACAGCAAAAAAGCTCGATTCACATTTAACGACAGTAAAACTTTTCTGTGTGAACGAATTCGATAACATTGTCAACGATCTAGTTGGGTTCAACGTTCTGAAAGATTGTCGTTTATGTCAATATTATCTTCGAATCTATTTCATTTCTTCAAGTCTCATCAATTGGTTTGTACGAATGAGGTTGGTAGAATTATAGAATGTCGAGTGACGAAAATAGATTTTTATGTGGCATTCAAATATCTGCATGAATAGGACATTCGTTGTTGGAACTGTGCACCCGTAAGCGCAAAAAAAATAGATGGCATTGCGTGATCGGCGGGGCTGGCAACACTTGGTGGAAGAAAGTGTTGAAATCAGAAATAGGTTCGAAAACATTGTTATTTATACTCCGTAGAGGCCAATTAAGAAGTTATAGGCCTACCACAAAACCTAAAGAGAGTTTGGGTTCCTTTAGCGGGTCCTAGAACCTCGTCCGCAATGGGCTCGTTTCGCCCGATTTGCGGTGTTCAGACTCGTTCCCAGTTTTCGACCCTGCCACCTCCCCCCCCCCCCCCCCCCAATTCCTGGTTCCGCCCCCCGAGTGTAGCACGACATGTACACAATATATCATGCAAAGTCATGCTAATACATTTACATAATGAAAGCTCTACGTCTAACGGTTACACAATATAGCTATGGACACGACAAGGTCAATACTAATTGTCTGGGGCGATGGATAATGTCTACACGTAAATAATAGATGTGGAAATTCTACCATTTTTGAAGGGCATCCATTGAAAAATTAAGAGAGACATGTAAACCATATAGATCACAGAAAAACCGGCGTTCCATAGATACATGATATTTGTGCTATTTAAATGGGCTCAATATTTGGCCATCGTCATTTATCAACGTTGGAAAATTTCTCCAACATTAATGAATACTCGTTGGAATGTTTGAGTTCTTGATTCAAGTATTGCATGGACATTACCCTTTTCATTTCTGAGGAGATATCGGGATCTTTACAGTTATCCCTGGGAGGTCAAATTGCATGGGTCCGGTATATTGATGCTTCAAAATTTAAAGGTCCCTGTCTTGGAGTGTCAATAGTTGAATTGGTATTGACAGTCTTCGACTTAGAGCGTGCAGGAATCTATACATATTCTATAAGGTAAAGAGTTGTATCAAGTGCATATATCTCGTGTTATTTAGCGTTCGATGCACGCGGAGACCTCACACTTTGTCCTACATTCTCCCTCATTCCCCGACTTATCACTAGGGTCGTCCATTCTACCAGGAACCCTCAAGAGATCAATGGGTTTCCGATTCAATGCGGGTGGTATTTTCGCAACTGAATGGCACCAATATAAAAATTGGCATTATATGTATCACCTTTTGTAACATCGTCGTTTGCACAACGAATGAGTTCCAATGACGAGACCATAGGTAATATATTTAGTAAACGATCATAATATCGCATTAATTATAGATAGAACTAATCATGCGTGGGGGTACGTTGAGCCCATGGGGGCTTGATTTATTTATATGACCAATTATGAATACTATATTATTTATTGGGGTTTAATAAGCGGCAAAAAGTCGATGCCAAAAAGGCTTTATATTCGTTGAACACACAAATGGATATATTCTGGGCCCGTGGGATCAATTGGCACTGAGAACACGTGCACTCAGTCGGCCGTGGCGCGAGCGAGATAGCTTGGTACAACACACCCGGAAATCAATCGAGGTGCCCAGTGGTCCCGTATCGCTGGGCCAGCCAGTCAGGCCAGAAACACACAGCTCAGGTATGGGCTGGCAGATCTACCGTGACGGCTCCGTACACACACCTCCCGCCCCCGTGCACGGTGCAGCAAGCCAAGGCCCATGGATCTATCTGCCCGAGCCGCCGGCACACCCTGCTGAAGACGCGTTTTACGGTCGCGATTATCGATCTAGTCATACTTCACCAAACCAAGCCAGTCGTTCGATCAGGTCCAGGCAAGATGACATACCATAAAATTTTCCGAAAAGACAACTCATTTTTGTGCAATCGCATGCATGGGGGATTCCATTGGCGACTTTAGAACGCCGAATTTACACTGATCCAGTGCCAAGGTCTTATTTCTTCGAAAGATCGTGAGAAACGTTGAGATCGTTGGAGGTGGAACCGTGCGTGTTACTTTTGATTAAGACTGCATTATTAACGACGGAGCTCTGAGCTCTCGATTGACAAACTCGTGGATAATCTCAAGTGGACAAGGTCTCGATACTGGAGATTTAGAGACGTAACACAAATACAGCCCAGCGCTGTCGGAGACACTTCCAAACAATTTTATGGGTGAGTTGGTATGCATCAATAGTGCGACATGTTTAAGTAATAAATATAACTATAGCCCTCTTCGAATGACATTATTCTGCGTGTACACAAATGTTGTGGACCAGGTAGTATTTCAGTATATGACGACCATATTTCACGTATTGAGGCATGTATTGTCAAACATTATTTCATCATAATCATCAAATATGATTTGTTTTGCAGATCACCCAGTACATAATGTATGGACCAAGCATGGAAAACGGCTAGTGATCTCATGGGAGGGATAGTACCCTAAAAGTGATATCAAACAAGACATAAACTCCTGGGTTCTCGTCCTTGTGTTGCGGACAAAACTCCATCATGTCCGAGATCATTGTGAACCTGACGACGACGACCATAGCCCCACCTAGTGTGTCACCGAACACTTCACTTGGGACCAGCAGCGTCGCAGACAAGGCCACGCGAGCGCTATTCTTGTCGCTATTCATCATCGGCGGCTTCGTGGGGAACAGCGTCCTGATCGCGACCATTGCTCAGAGTTCCCGGCTCAGGAACACGAGTATCAACTTATGCATCCTGAGCTTGGCAGTCGCCAATATTCTGGACAGTGTCGCCAACATGCCATTGATTCTTGGTGCGACCATCACGGAAACATGGGACCACGGAACGTTGGTATGTCGCTTGAACGCTTTTGGAATTCAGCTCATCTGTATAGTAGTTATTCTCGGCCTCACTGTGCTCACTCTGGATCGGTGCCTGGCGGTGCGTGATCCCAACAATCACCACAACAAGGCAAGCAGGAGGAAAATCAGCGTGGTCATCGGCCTCAGCTGGGTGTATGCCCTCGCATTCAGCATACCCGTGCTACTGAACAGTGTCGTTCCCATCAAAATATTCCCAGTTAGGTACCTTTGTACAATCAGTGCGAACACACCATTAGTATACCTCTGCCTAACGTCAATATTTGCATATTTGATACCGATCGTCATGTGCTTAGGCTTCTTTATTTACATCGCTCAACGTGCAATGAAACAGAAGCGAAAGGACAAGAAACATCGTTCTCGTGAAGGATACGTGGAAGGTTCACTTCCAAGCAGCAATATGTGGGCAGAAATGGAAGGTGCAAAGTATGCTGGAGTATTATTTGCTTTGTGGTGTGTTCTTCAGGGGCCATATCTCGTACTCAGCTCAATCATGTGGTACAAAAACAGCACGGAACTTTCTGGAGTAAAAGCTGTGACTGACTTCCTGCATTTTGAGTACCCTTGGGAACTCGAGTTGGCATTAACATGGATCAAATTAAGTTACCCGGTTTTTCTTCCTGCAGTTACTTTTCTGTGGAAGAAGGAAGTTTGGCAGAAGTTTAAAAACACTGTACTCTGTAGGAAGAGTAACCTGGTGTTAGACGCATCACCTCGGTCAAGCCCGGGGCACACACCTGGAGGTAATGGGAATCTGGCTGCCTCTAATGGAGTCCCCGTGCTCTTCGCTACAGAGAACGGTCTACACTTCAAGACTTACGAGGAGGAGGATGACTGCTTCGATGATAGTGATCCTGGGACAGATTTACGAGACAATTCCAATACTCAGGTGGTCACTACCAAAAAATGTGATGTCTACGGTTCACAGGATTTCCTGCAACTTGACGAGGATACCAGCGATTATGATTCGAGTGGTGAGATTGACCCGTTCTCGACATCCAACCCAATATCAGTTCGTACAGAGTATGGTCGTCAGAAGAGTCAAAGCTTCTCGACCAACAGCAAGGCATCTGTTTACCAGGCAAACATACTCCCAGCCACTGAAGCCGACCAGGTAGAGGAGACGGAAGAAAAACATACAAAAACTGAGACTGTAAATGAAGTGAAGCCTAAAGATGATAAAAGAAATGGTCGTCATAAGAAGAGCACTTCTTCAGCATCGCCCAGAGAGAAGTTAGCAGGTGATGTCAATGAAGGTTTTGTGACTGAAGAGCCAATGGACATGGCCGCAGCTGCTAAGGATACAAACATGGAGTCAATGAATATGGAAAGAACAAGTCACGATTCCGGAATGGGTTCACTTGAGAAGTACAAGAAAGTCACGAGAAAAGTGAAGGCGAAGAAGCCCGCCGTCGACCAACCAGAAAGTGCAATATCCCCCAATGATGTAAAGGCAGCCCCTCAGGAGAGTCCAAGGGAAAATGTGAATGCTGACGAGGATAAAGTCGCGTCAGACTCACAGAGAGTGTCAAGTGCAACCAGAAGGAAAAGGAAACCAAGAACACCTCCACATAGTCAGAGTGAACCAACGGATGCTGTGGAAATCTCCAAGGAAAAACCCAAAGACAGAGAATCTCCAAGACAGGCTTTAGTTCCTGTACCGGTAAAAACAGTTGTGAAACCAAGGCCACCACCCCGGAGAAGCCTATCCAAGGACATAGTAAATGCGAATGAGAACACTCAGGAAACGGTTCCAGAAGATAAGCCTGTTTCTCCTCAGGACAAGGAAGGAAAGCAGAAACATGCAGATCCAGAGAGCAAACCGAGACCTGCCGAGCGGAAGAGCAAAGCCAAGAGTAAAGACATAGCTGCCCCGGAATCGTCGAATAGTCAACAAGAAACTTCGTTCATACAACCCCAAGAAATAGTCACATCAAGAACAGGCAGAGGTGACACCCAATCTAAAATGGCCGCGGATCCGACTGAATTCGTCTTGCAAAAGCCCAAGAAGAAAAAGAAAAAGAAGAAAGTGTTGGACCCTGAACTGAGGCGCAAGAAGTTGATTGCAGAGTTGGATGAAGGAGTGCAGGGTGTTTTGTATTGAGTTCCTGTGTGCAGTGTATGTGTTGTCTCGTGTTTCATACACTATGATAAATATGATTATATAGACATATTATGGTGTACCTCCGTGTGTGAACATACAGTATTGTTGAGGTGTGCATGTATAATATGTGAAATGATTAGGGGCATTCTAGTGTGAAATGTAACTAGTTCCGTTGTTTGCATTGGGGTTGGCGTCAAATGATTATCGTGCATATTGAAACATAAGTACAATCAAAGATATAGAAAATCTTCGGAACAATCTAGGTTTATTACCCGTGAACAATTATAGGTATGAACTCTGGGAGCTAACGTAACTCAGTATCCTAGTCTTTTGCTAGTACCAGGTACGTGTACAGATACTGTTCGATTCCACTGATGCAACGAACGAATGGGAGAGCGGGTGTTGTGAATTGTTTGCAAACAAACTAGTCTTTCTGAGTGGCGCACGCTATATTTGATATTTTACAGATGTCAGATGTGTCTAGTTGAGATACAGTAGTATAGGGGAGTGATCTTACTTTTGAGTTCTGATGGATGTTACGATAACTTATCGCACCGGTTTGCATATCTCCCGTTGAACGAATATTACTTGTATTCAGATTATTGATTGGTTTTATTGACTATATCTTGTTTTGTGTGATGTATATTTAGTAAAGTGGAAGTTTTTCGCTTGAGATTAATAATTATATAGTTCAATATTGTAGTCCGTTGGTAGTGGTTCAAACGCGATTTTGATGGTGATTAGCATCTTTGAGACAATTTTAATGTTTAAAAGGACACTATAAATAGGGTAAAATAAACATGGCATTGTGGTGAATTGCAACGATGACATAATATTATCGAATTCTGATGCGGATCCAGGCTCTATAGAGAAGGGTTGATTGAACCCTTCGAACACCCGCCCCGCCCCCTCTATAAGTCCGCCATTCATTCAAGACCACCTTGTAGACTAGCATTTGATACCTGTTCAGCCCAAGAGAGATATCATATGTGCTATATTAGCTGTACTTTTATCACTTAGAACGACTTTGTATTGGTAAAACACGGTCCGGAATCTGCTCACGTGTATACCTGATGTTCAAGTTGCATTTACACGTAAATATACCGGTAGTTGTTAATATGTTGTGTGGGCTTCAATGCTGCGTTTTTTTGTAGGCCTATTGTCGCCTGTTGATGCATATCATGCACGTGTTTTGTACTTTGCAAATGTACGGTGTGAATTGCCCGTTGTTAATAAAAGTTTTCAAACAGCATTTATATGAATTTTCATTAGATAGTATTTAATTATACACATTCTGTTCACATATTATAGGCTCGCAGAACGAGGTACACGTTGTTTTAGTGAATGTGCAATGAAGCACTATACAACATAGACCTAATCGACCTGAAATAACACTCAATTGGGAGGGGAAAACACAAAATAGACCGTGTCAATGACATTCAAGGTAATGCAGTGTAATATTGATACATGCATTAATCTTCTGAGTGCCGTGATGATTCGTGTATAGTCCGTTCTCCAAAATGGATTTTTGACAGTCCATTTTACCACTCATAATATTATACATGAGGTTGAGCCCTTGGCCACAATGAACATGACAGGATCAAGACTGGAGGTCGATAATTTCATTATTTGACCTCGAGTTACTACCGGGACTTGTCCACTTGTCTCATTCAATGCACCTCGCGTAGCTCTACGTCCCGATCTTATGGGGGTGGATCGGTCGTTATTGGACTGGCACGGTTACAAGGTCACGGGGTGCTGTTCCACACGGCCAGTCAGTGTTCGCAGTCGTCAGCAGAAATTTATTATTCACCGGGTTTTCGGTTCAATTGAAATGTGCCAAGCCATTTCCACGCTGGACTGGTCAGAAAACATTGAACGTTATGTGTCTCTACGATATGGAGCGTTTTTAGGGTCAATATTCATTGACATGCATTGTAGATTTTCTTGTTGTGATTGATTATTTCAATCGTAAAATTCTTTATTCCACATTACTATTTCTAAACTTTCAGTGTCGAATTTACATATTCCTACTGCATTGTTCTAACTTCCATCTCCTTGCTGCTTACTTCCAAGTTCTCACTGGTACTTTCTCAAGGCTTGATTCATCATGCCAAATTCTAACACCTTTGTTCATGCAAACCATCAAATAACAAATAGCATCTGGCACAATGCATATGAAACTTCGCACATTTCATTTAGAATAAAGCACATCGCACGAAGAACAAAGCACAATGAATGAAGCATTTCATGTGTCAAAATTACTACTGCACTATTATGACGACGGACGGCGCTGCGGGTCGAGTGGCCACATTGTGAATGAGAAACAGAAGACTCCCGAATGAAAGAAAAACCTTGGTTTGATGGACCGCTGGTCCGATGCTGTATTTTTAGCTTACCGGCCCATGGCCCGATAAGCTATTGGCGTGGTTTTTCGTCCGTCGTCCGTCCGGGAAAACTTCCGGGGTTTAGGGGCTTGAAAAATCTGAAAATAGCCCAACCCACTTTTTATGAGCAGACGTGTATTTAGGGGATAAATTTGGGGATAAGGGGCTCACACGGGAGATGAAATTTAACACGCTGAAAGCCCTTTAACCTAAACATTTGGTACGTTCGTCCGTCGTCCGTCCGGCAAATAACTTTTTTTTTGCCTTGATGAATTTTTAAAAAAAATTTACTGAAACATTCCTTGGGCTAATACACTGAGACGTTTTGTTTTCGTTTATTTTTTCAATCGTTTTTGCCGATTTGGCGGCCATTTTTTATGAAAAGTGGCTAATTTTGGACTTTTATGGCCTTTTTCTCGAAAACTGTCTGATCAGTTTGAGATTTTTGTTTCAAGACATCTCCCTCATGCACATCAATTGGCAAGTTTCATTGCCCGTGAATCGTCGGTCTGCGTGTGGCAGCCTTGTGGGACCCTTCAGCGGGCCCCAGACCCCCGGCCCAAAGGTGCGGCTTCCCTTCTACAGTTTTTTTTACAAACTTTTCAAAAAATATTAATCGATAAATTTTTAATTCCAATTTATTCCCAGGATAGGGCACAATATTAATTCAGAACATAAAAAGGCTCTGACTTCTGGGCCCTTCATGAGGCCCCAGACTCCCAGCTGAGATGGGTTCGTTTCGTTTCTATTCCTTGCATTTATTATAAAAAGCACTGGCTTCAGGGTCTCTTGAGTGGCCCCAGAAACCCCACTGGACAGGCAAGAAGTGGGATTTATACCCAGGAGATACCAAGAAGCTATACCATAGGACATAAAAATGGATCTGGATTCTGGGGCCCTTGAGCGGGCCCCAGACCCCACGCCGTATAATGTTGGACCCCCCTCTTTCCGAAATCATGGTCCCGCCCCTGGAATCACTGTACCGCTCTTAGTTTCATGTATTTCGAATACTCAATTTGGCGGAAAATACAAAAACACGTTTTAACATGTTTATTGTGAACCAAACACTTGTATTGTATATAATACTGAAAAGTGCCACCATTATTGCCAAGTAATTGAAAATAGATATGCATGCCAGTATCTGTATACATAAGGAACAACATATTGTATTCTCTGACTTATGTTGGAAGAACTTCACATACAATTTATACTAGCCCTTTGATCATTTATCTATGAAAATTAGTTGAATTTTCACTTGCATATATTTTATGGTTTATGTCAAATTACAACTGAATGCATACCAGTGTACAGTATAAATATTTGATTACAAAACTGGTTGTACTTGTAGGCATAACTGTTGAGTTGTCAAGGGTAATATGTACCCAAAATAGGGCTAGAATGCACCAGCAAACGCCAAAAAGCATTTGGCTTTTGAGCGGGACCCCTTGAGCGGGCCCCAGACCCCCACCACTTGGGACTCGCTGCGCTCGTGCCTCGTTTCGCGAGTACCATACATTCAATTTAATTCTTGTGTCCCCCCCCCCCCTTCTGGGATTTCTAGATACGCCCCTGATACTAGTGTATCTACTGTACTGTCACGAGTTGGAATCGTGCCAAATTAACGGCATGAAGAAATTATGATCGGAGAGATCATCATATTTAGCCTTGAAAAAGATAGCCACCAGTTTCCTGAGAATTGTTTTTCACATCTCAATTATCACTGTTCTCAAGTTATGACCATTTTGTGTATGCTAATTTTAGGCCTATGTCATGATAATATTTGCACCCAATTAGCAACAGTGTATTATATTATAATGAGAATTCATGACGTCACATCGAAAATTGATTTTAATGAGCAAAGAAATCTTATTAATAGGCTCATATTAATCATCTCTCACTAGATTCACTATTCTTTAATTTACAGGGCAGGGTGCGGGAGTTCATTGGGGTCTGTGCTCAGCTGTTGGTCGCGCCAAAAATTCCCGTGACCAATGATAAGGGAGGTCTTAGTTTCTCATACATCATAGGGCTACGTGCGGCCAGCGCCTCCTGTCGTCATAATGTTGCAGTAGTAATTTTGTCCACAACAATTACTACTGTATCATTATGACGACAGGCGGCGCTAACCGCCGAGTGCTTCGTTCGTTGTGCGTTGTTCATCATGCGATATGCTATATTCTAAATGCAATGTGCTAAGTTCCATATGCATTGTGCCAGATGCGATTTGTTTTTGATAGTTTGCATGGCCAAAGGTGTTATAATTTGACATGATGAATTAAGCATTGAGAAAGTATTAGTGAGAACTTGGAAGTATGCAGCAAGGAGATGGAAGTTAGAACTATGCAGTAAGAATATATAAATTCGACACAGAAAGTTTAGAAATAGTGATGTGGAATAAAGAATTTTGCGGTTGAAACAATCATTCACAACAAGAAAATCTACAAAGCATGTCAATGAATATTGACCCTAAAAACGCTCCATACTACGACGGGTGACCTTTATATATCGAGATATCGGACAATGGTGACGTGTGAAGAGCATCGCTGTTGAATGTATAGACTCAGTCAAATTGCTGTCAGGCGTGTCATTCTGATACCCCACTGAATGATCAATATGTTACAGGATTATGTTGCCAAGATGTTATGAAAAATTTTGATTATGACTTAAATGATTTTGTTTCAATCATTGCAAGCGTTCCATTCTTGCCATCTTACGATAATATACTTTTTATTTGCATATAACAGGCATTTTATCTTTGTGATTAGGGGTGGATCCATGAATGTGGGTGGGGGGCGAAATACTGAAGCGAGCGAAAGGAAGCCTAGCTGTTGTGCCGGGTGAGGCTCGGGGGTCTGGGTCCGCCTATGCTGATTGCCTACACTGCATTTACATTGCCTGGTAGTCATTGGTATGTACATATAGCCACGATAGATCACGTCAATTTTTAAGGAGTGTTGAATGACGGTTGATCGAAGTTCTCTCATCGGAAATGTGGGTCATGTTGACAATTTGCCATGAACAGTATCAATTGGTAGCAACATAGATTGCACGCAAATTTAAAAACATTTGTCACTAAGGGGCCAGTCATTATTTATCTGGTGGGGGGGTTGGGTAAAAAGTGGGGGGGGGGGGGGGGGGTCACACTTTCATTTTCAACATTATTGGGGGGGTCATACTTTTATTTTCGATGGGACTGGGGGGGTCGGAGTTTGAAATTGAGATATTTTGGGAAAATCTGAATGGTAAAATAGTTAGGTGAAATAATTAGGTGGAAACAATCCAGTCAATATCAGTACATGGACTCACTGGAGTAAGCGATGGAATTTCATGACATTTTCAGTCAAACCACTACTCACTGAAACCGGATCCTGCAGAGGACCATCCATGAACACTAACATCAAGAGATGCGGCAATCAGGACTCAAAATTTATAATTTTATCCGGGAGCCAAAGGCTCCTATTTCGCTACTATTCAGCAATTTTCAGGAGCCAATTTGCTCATAGAAGCATATTTCAATATTACTTTTGAATCAGCCAATTGGCTCGTGAGCTCTACTGCCTTGGAGCAAATCTGAAATGTTATGAGCCTATGGCTACCCACAAGTGCCAATTCTGAGCCCTGAAGTGCATTGATCAACGTTCATCACTCAGATTGAAACATTGTCACCAAGAATCAACTTTGGACCTAAGGGAGCAATACTACAGCTGAACACGGTGCCAGCAAGCACGAACCCAGATCAGCGGGGTCCTGTCACAAACAAACCATGGATCAACCAGTCCATACACAGTAAAAATTATTATCTTATTTTCAGACTATTAGAAAATAAAACACAATTGAAGATTTTTATTCTGTTACTATGCTGAACCCGTTATCTAAAAATGGGAGTGGTTTGCTTGTAATTTTCTCAAAGCAAGATAGCACAGATATTCTGTCTATATTCTGGATTGATAATCTTGATTTATCGAGAAAAATGATAATATTCAAGAAAGTGTGATATCTTGAATCTATATACCCACAGAACAGTATATATATACCACGTACATTCAGATGTATGTGCATGCATGCATGCATTATTGGATATTGTACTTGTACTTGAAGTTCTTTCCCTACATGCCATCTATTTTTCAGGCCAAATGCTTTCTTTCATATCAACCACTACGCCTGCTTGCAATATAACTACACCGGAACCCTATATAGTGAACAAATTCTATTACACGTCATTCAGTTCTATATACATGTATTGTAATTCAGTTGGTTTCTGTATAACACCATTGCATGGTTTGTTGTAATTTTATTCATTTCTGTTCTGCATTTGTGATTTCAGTGTGAATATATCCTGGACACTAATTGATACACTTAATCGTATTACTCTAGTGTCATATTTACTTTGTTTCTTCTTTGTATGTCTTCGTTTGTCCTACCCTGTTTGTATGCGAAATATCCAAAGGAATATTATATATTGTCGTGTACCAAGTATTCTCTTCAGTAATTGAAAGTACCTTTTCAAAATAACCATATTTCCATATGTAGATTCAAGTTGGGATGTATACTGAGCAGTATATTGTATACTAGTAACCAGACTGAAAGACAATAAATTTTGGTTTTGAATATTTATTAGCACAATGTATGTATACATGTGACAAAATTCGGAGAATATCTCAAGAAATACAGGGAGCTTGCATGTGTACAACATCATGCTTAAGTCTGACTGTGTTTAGCATCCATTGTATATCATTATAGTAGTTGTCATCGCCCATTATGACATGCACTGATTAGTGAACGAACAGTGGCACCACAACTACATGCGAGTGACAAAATTAATGCAGTATTTCAACGAATACAATGAGCTTATATACACGTAGAACATAATGCTTAGGACTATGTACCAGCTATTCCGGTATATCATTTGTATATATACTGGTGATAATGGTAGTTTCATCATCCATTATGACACTCATTTGTGGCAAACACAGCCACGTCTGTCATATCACGCACCGCACCGCGGGCTGCGGGACCCGCGGCCCGCGCGGGCAAACCCGCCCCGCGCAGAGCCTTATAAAGGCGCATGTGCCTATGAGGCAGAATTATAAATCCGCGTGTGCCCAAAAAGGCATTGTTTCATTTATAGGCACATGTATGCGCCTGTTTGCGCGGGAATACGCTAGGTCTAAACTAGATTCTAGATTTAACGTAAAATAAGATAAATTTTCTCAGAACTAGATATTTTAACACGTGACATCAACGCATGCGCTGATCCAGCAACCGCACGCGCTCATCACAAATCAAGTGTATCAGCAAGATGGCAGACGAAAACGTGAATCAGTGGACATCGGCGGATGTTTTCAAGTATCTTGTTCGAAACTTTGGCCATGACATAGCGGGAACATTCAATCGTAAGTATACATCAATATTTTTGTTAGGTAGATTCCGTGACGATTTTTAAAAAACGGTCAAACGCGCGTCATTAGTCTGATGATCCAAATTAAACGATAGCTGCAACACTCACACTGCGTTACAAAGTTACCTTCCAATGAAAATCCCAAAGGAATGTGGTCGTCGGTGGTCGTCGCTATGGTCCGATAACCTATTGGCATGGCGTTGCGTCCGTCGTCCGTCGTCGACGTCCGTCGTCGTCCACATTTTTATCTTTTTTGTTTACGGGCGAATTTTTCTGAAATTTCGCACAAAAATACTTAAAAATAATTCGAGAAGGAGGTAGAACATGGCGGCCGTTTTAGACGAAAAATGCCTGATTTTGGACTTTGGCGGCCATTTTCTCAAAATCTGTTCAGTAACTTTTTTGATACATAACACTTCTCATATGTACTCCTATGATGTCTATAAATTTCGTTGCGCTTGGATCGCTCGAAGTGGGCCATTTTGGCCCAAACTCGGCCCAAATGGGACTATCCCATGTTAAATTCTCCTATGTTTTATAATGGGACACATTATGCCTAATATCACACTTGATATTGAGATTAGAGACTAGCAATCAATTGTCGACCTACAGGAAATAATATATGCTGAATATTCTCGTGACCTTGAATTTGACCTCTGACCTCAGTTTCAAGGTCAGAGCACAAAATGGCTTATATCTCGCATAATATAGACTCTACAGCTTAGGAATTAATTGTGGACATATAGGAAATGATGCTGAATATTCTCGTGACCTTGAATTTGACCTATGACCTCAGTTTCAAGGTCAGAGCACAAAATGGCTAATATCTCGCTTATTATCAACTCTACAGCTTAGGAATCAATTGTGGACATATAGGAAATGATATATGCTGAATATTCTGATGACCTTGAATTTGACCTTCGACCTCATTTTCAAGGTCACAGGACAAAATGGCTAATATCTCGCCTGTTATCCACTTTACAGCTTAGCAATCAATTATGAACATATAGGAAATGATATATGCAGATTATTGTCATGACCTTGAATTTGACCTTTGACCTCATTTTCAAGGTCACAGGACAAAATGGCTAATATCTCACTTATTATCGATTTCAAAGCTTAAGAATCAATTGTGGACATATAGGAAATGATATATGCTGAATATTCTCGTGACCTTGAATTTGACCTCTGACCTCATTTCCAAGGTCCAAGGACAAACTGGCTCATATCTTGCTCCTCTATTGACTGTATGGCTTGGGAATCAATTGTGGACATGATATAGAAAACGATATACACTGAATATTTTGATGACCTTGAATTCGACCTTTGCCCCTTCATTTTCAAGGCCACAGCACAAAATTGCTAATATCTCTCTGATTATTGAATTTACAGCTTAGCATTCAACTGTGGACATGATGTAAGCTTAATGTTATATATGCTGAATATTCTCTTGACCTTGAATTCAACCAGTGACCTGGCTAACATCTAAAATATCAAACATTGTCCGGTAACCTATCTTTGGCCCTTGGCCTAATTTTTAGTTTTCTGATTTTCGAAATTTTTTCAAAATGGCGGCCATTTTTTGACGAAAAACGACCAATTTCTGACTTTGGCGGCCCAAACTCGGCCCAAATGGGACTTTCTCATGTTAAATTCTCCTATGATTTAAAATGGGAGACAATTTTTCCAAATATCTCATTTAATAATGAAATTAGAGATTAGGAATCTATTGTGAACATATATGAATGATATATGCTGAATATTATCATGACCTTGAATTTGATCTTTGACCTCATTTTCAAGGTCATAGGACAAAATTGCTAATATCATGAATATCTTCCCTGTTATTGAATTTATAGCTTAGAAATCAATTGTGGACATATGGGGAATAATACACATGTATGATGTATTTGTATGCTGTATGTCCTTGTGACCTTGGTTTTGACCAGTTACTTTTTTTTCAAGGTCAAAATGGCTAATATCTAAAATATAAAACCTATATTGTCCGGAAACCCATCTTGGCTTTTGTTCTATTTTTTGTTGTTTGAACCACAATAAAGGAGAATTAAACATATATTTACATTTACTTGTAGTGATACTTAAAAAAATGAACCAAGTTTGACCTCAATCCACACCTTTTGCTGTGGACCAATACGGCAATACTACTTTTAAACAATAAAAGCTCTGATTTGACTGTTGTTCAAAGTGGAGAAGATTCTGTTTACCATATGCACCATGTCTACACATACATTTCATTCATGTGAAAACATTTGTCAATATTTCAGTTGGGAAGACCAATGCCATATACTTGGCTTACCAACAACAATAAACTGACCGAAAAACTTAGGGAGAGGAAACCCAACATCAAAATTATTCAACAGTTGCTAGTCTCGAGTTTCCTGCCAGGAAAAACTACATTGACACTCTCGAACTTGATGGCGAAGCAAAAGTGGCTAATATCATGGAGGCCTACCCTTGTTTCTCACAGGGGGTACACGTACGTTACCTTGGTTACAATTTATTTCACATTTTCATCATAATATGATATTTGCCATCATTTAGTGAGCTAACAGGGATATAATTAATAATGGTTTAAATCACCACCGTGGATAACTAGCATGTATGGAGGCCGATTACAGTAGTAGAGTCCATGGTGAACAATTTTCTCTTTGCTTCGGAGTGGTGTTTAGTATACCTTTACGTATCTTTCACCAATGATCATCGTGTTTCCAGGTAGCAGATGAACTTCGCAGACATATCTCGAACACCAGCATTTTCTCAGAATTTGCATCGGAGTGTAAAGACCGATTTACCACAGTTGTCAACAACCTGTTTCTCTATGGCATGCCAGGAGTCATCAAACCAAAGTTTTACTCACAAGGTTTGCTCAGCAATGATCACTGATTGTGTTCAATTTTATTTGTTTTAAATTTTGTGTATCCACGGAACAAAGTTCGGCGGATACTATGAATTTGTCATCGTCACGTCCGAGTCCGCTGTGGACACTTTCTTGCGAGCGCTCTACAGGTTGCAAATCTGAACCAATCTCGATAATTTTTCATGGAAACATATCTGATGGTAAGGTCTTGACACCTATTGATTTACGTTGCCATGGTGAACAAATTGGTCGATTGTCAAGGCATTTTGGATTTACTAGTGAGGCCTCCCCAATAGTTTTGTCCCCAGTCGAGAGTATAACATGTAAGTCCTTCAGGTCAGGAGTAGCAGATAGTTCTCTTCTGGCTATAACAGCAGAATTCTTGAAAAAGTTAGCATTGAGTTTGCTAATTAACTCCATTACTATCCAGAGTAAAAATAATTAAGCGCAGGAACTTCTATTAATGGAGTCAACAATACATGATTGTATTGCACTAATATTTATCAGTTAAAACTAGACGCTCTCCGGTCGCTGACGACCGCTGGGGTGTATCCCCCGTAGCCCTATCATCCCTGTCGCCCCTGAAATATAGACTCAAGCATCGAAAATTGATGTTACCTTGTTTGATAATACGACCATTATTACAATACATGTACCATCAAATTTCTACTGACCAGAAATTCACCTTGGCTTACATGTACAATCTAGTGGGCAATTTCATTCCCAGCTAATTCCCCATTATTCAGATCCAGATTGACAATTGGTTATGATGGCAATTTGTTGCCTCTAACACATTTTGTTCTTTTTATCTGTGATTATCATTTTGTGTCACTGATAAACTGGTCATTATCCTTGATCTATTGGGTATTATGGATGAACTTTGACCTTGACCTGAATTTTTTGCCGAGTCGGCATTTTTCGTTTTCGTTGATATCTCGGAAATGGTGCATTGTAGAGCAAACCGGACGTTCTTTTCGGACTCGTTGCACTGGCCAAAGATGCCTAGAGGGTGTCAGGATGACCTTTGACCTTGACCTTAAATTTTTTCGCCGAGTCGGCATTTTTCATTTTCGTCTATATCTAGGAAGTGGTGCTTCGTACAGCGAAACGGGTTCGTCGCCCTGGATATTATAAATCAGTTTTAACATCGAAATGCCTCCAAGGCATCTTTAGGCCTTGACGTCTAGTTGTACATGCAAATTTTAACCTAGATTTCACTAGTTTGTAATTTTTATTGTGTACAGTGCATATACAATTTGTAACTGCAATTTTACCATGTTAAAAGGTGAAAAAAAATATTTTGATTTCAGATGAAAAGGAGGAAACTGTTTGCTCCCTCATTGTGCAAATACTGAGGCAGCAACCTGGCAAAGCAGCAACATTCGTGGTTGCTCGTGATGTATGTTGCTTACAGACAGACACTGACAGCCTTACTCGACAAAAAAACAATTTTATTGCATTTTGCTTACCAGATTCTATCGGCTTGAATCTGAGAAACACTATTTCTTACTTTGACATAAATGTGAAAGTGTCAACTTTTGTTTGTTTTTTTGTCGGGTGTAAATAACGAGTTACATGTGATGCAATACCATTGAGTACACTGTGTTTTGTTATTCAGCTTTATGTATGCTCTTCCCATTCATTCACAGGGTGCCACAGATGTCCACAGTCTGGCGAAGTCGAACCATCCCAGATTGATCCTGACGGAAGAAACAATCATGATCTGTGGATTTGGACGCACTTTCGGCATTGTTCGCCGAACAGGGGGCTACTTTAAAGCAGTACTGATAATGATCGGTGTTTACTACACTTTCATGTTGACCTATCCATCCAACCTCGGTGCCGCACTCCTGTTTTTGCAGGAGCAGGTCTTCTGCGATGACCCGCACAGTAGCGATCGCACACCCGTCTACAAGTCTATGGTTAAGAAGTATGAGAAATTTATAAGCCGGTGAAACTTGAGTCGCCGGCCTAGATCAGGGCATCAGGAGATACACCCATGCAGCCACAAACGAATCTAGTTTTCAGGTTACCGCACCTATGTTCCGACAACCTATTGCCGTCGCGTTGCGTCCGTCGTCCGTCCGTCCGTCTGTCCGTTCACATTTTAGGTTACCGGACCTATGGTCCGATAACCTATTGGCATGGCGTTGCGTCCGTCGTCCGTCGTCCGTCCGTCCGTCCGTCCGTCCGTCGTCCGTTCACATTTTTATCTTTAAAGTATATGATCGAATCTTTCTGAAATTTTGCACAAAAATACCTAAAAATATTTCAAGGAAAGTTTTTTTTTTGTTTTTCGATTTTCGCATTTTTTTCAAAATGGCGGCCGTTTTCGACGAAAAATGCCTGATTTTGGACTTTGGCGGCCATTTTCTCAAAAACTGTTCAGTAACTTTTTTTCTTTTTGATACACAACACTCCTCATATGTACTCCTGTGATGTGTATAAGTTTCGTTGCGCTTGAATCGCTCGAAGTGGGCCATTTTGGGCCAAACTTGGCCCAAATGGGACTTTCCCATGTTAAATTTTCCTATGCTTTATAATGGGACACATTATGCCTTATATCTCACTTAATATTGAGATTAGAGACTAGGAATCAATTGTGGACATATAGGAAATGATATATGCTGAATATTCTCGTGACCTTGAGTTTGACCTCTGACCTCAGTTTCAAGGTCAAAGAACAAAATGGCTAATATCTCGCTTATTATCGACTTTACAGCTTAGAAATCAATTGTGGACATATAAGAAATGATATATACCGAATATTCTGATGACCTTGAATTTGACCTTTGACCTCATTTTCAAGGTCACAGGACAAAATGGCTAATATCTCACTTCTTATCGACTTTACAGCTTAGGAATCAATTATGAACATATAGGAAATGATATATGCAGATTATTGTCATGACCTTGAATTTGACCTTCGACCTCATTTTCAAGGTCACGGGACAAAATGGCTAATATCTCACTTATTATCGATTTTACAGCTTAGTGATCAATTGTGGACATGTAGGAAATGATATATGCTGAATATTCACGTGACCTTGAATTTGACCTTTGACCTCATTTTCAAGGTCACGGGACAAAATGGCTAATATCTCGCTTATTATCGACTTTACAGCTTAGGAATCAAATATGGACATACAGGAAAGGATATACGCTGAATGTTCTGATGACCTGAAATTTGACCTTTGACCTTATTTTCAAGGTCATAGCACAAAATTGCTAATATCTCGCTTATTATCGACTTTACGGCTTAGGAATCAATTGTGAACATATAGGAAATGATATATGCTGAATATTCTCGTGACCTTGAATTTGACCTTTGACCTCATTTCCAAGGTCACAGGACAAAATTGCTAATATCTCGCTTATTATCGACTTTACGGCTTAGGAATCAATTGTGAACATATAGGAAATGATATATGCTGAATATTCGCGTGACCTTGAATTTGACCTTTGACCTCATTTTCAAGGTCACAGGACAAAATGGCCAATATCTTGCTTATTAGCGACTTTGCAGCTTAGGAATCAATTGTGAACATATAGGAAATGATATATGCTGAATATTCTAGTGACCTTGAATTTGACCCTTGACCTAAATTTCAAGGTTAGTCATTTTATTTTCAAGGTCAGAATACAAAATGGCTTATATCTCGCTTATTATCAAATTTACAGCTTAGGGGTCCATAGTGAACATATAGGAAATGATGTATGCTGAATATTTTGGTGATCTAGAATTTGACCTTTGATCTCATTTTCAAGGTCAGAGAACAAAATGGCTAATATGTCGCTTATTATCATCTTTACATCTGCCCCTGATGACGCCAGTGTGTCTTTGGATAAACTATTTGGTCGGGCTTTGTTTCTATTGCAAATTGTTGTATTTTACCTTTCTTATTGGCATCATCAAAATTTGATTGTATTGGTGGTAATAGATTGATACTTACATTTGTACCACTGAGTCGGTGTCACTGCTGGCGGACGTTAAATCTGTCCCCGAGGATACCATCAACTCAGTAGCCTTCGGGCTTGTGATTGGGTACTTTTGTACTTGTCATGTATCTATTCCATGGGGTTAGATTCGGATTTCTAAATTATTTTCATAGGTTGTTGGGCAGTTGTATACTAATTCCATCTGGTGTACAGTAGAAACAACTACATTTAACACATTGTCTGCCCCTGAAGACGCCAGTGTGTCTTTGGATAAACTATTTGGTCGGGCTTTGTTTGTTTCTATTGCAAAATGTAGTATTTTACGTTTCTTATTGGCATCATCAAAATCTGATTGTATTGGTGGTAATAGATTGATACTTACATTTACAGCATAGGAATCAATTGCGAATATAGAGGAATGATATATACTGAATATTTTCATAACCTTGAACTTGAACTTTGACCTCATTTTCAAGGTCACATCACAGAATGGCTAATGTCTCACTTAATATCGACTTTACAGCTTAGGAATTTATTGTGGACATACTAGAAGTGATATATTTGTTGAAAATTTCATGACCTTGAATTTATCAGTGACTTTATTTTCAAGGTCACTGGACAAAAGGCTAATATCTAAAATGTATATTGTCCGGTAACCTTTCTTAGCCCTTGGGCTAATTTTTTAGCTTACCGGCCCATATGGGCCAGTAGGCTATTGTCGTGGTTTTTCGTCCGTCGTCCGTCCGGCAAATAACTTTTTTTTGTATTGATGAATTTCTCTGAAAATTTACTTGAACATTTCTTGGGCTAATATCCTGAGCTGTTTTTATCGGTTTTTTTTATTCAATCGTTTTTGCTCATTTGGCAGCCATTTTTGCCGAAAAATGGCCAATTTTGGACTTTGGTGGCCATTTTCTCGAAAACTGTCTGATTAGTTTTGAGATTTTTGTTTTGAAGGATTCCCCTAAATGTACCTCTATGATGTATATAAGATTCGTTGTCATTGAATCGCCGGTCTGCGTGTGGCAGCCATTTTGATTTTTTGACGGGTCGGCCAAACAATTTTCTTTTGGCCCGAAGCATGTCACTATCCCTTTCGGGTAATTTCCAGCATAAAAAAAATTCACCCTGTGAAAAAAATTTTCACCGACTTTTCCCTTCATAATATCTGATGTTTTATATTTATATTTATATTTGGAAAATCAATACTCTGTGCAATTCTCATGATCAACCGGTAAGCTACAGCACCCTTGGTGCTATGTTTATCTTTAAAGTGTGCGATCCGATCTTTCTAAAAATTTGGGAAAAGATGCATTAAAATAATTCAAGGAGGAGGTAATTTTTAGTTTTTTGATTTTTCAATTTTTCTCAAAATGACGGCCATTTTCGTTGAAAAACGCTCAATTTTGAACTTTGGCAGCTATTTTCTTAAAAACTGTCTGATCAGTTTTCAGATTTCTGTTTAAAAAGATTCTTCGTATGTACCTTTGAATCGCCGGTCTTCGTGTGGAGGCCATTTTGAATTTTTGACGGATCGGCAAAAAAAAAATTTGTTTTCCCCAAATCGCATTATTATCCATTTTGGGCCATTTCTAGGCACACAAAAAATTGCACCCTTTGAAAAAAAATTTGGACTTGGAAAATTTTCGGCACTTTTTTCCTTCATAATGGGTGCTGCCAGAGCTGTACTCATAGAAAGCCTGAAGATAGAGCTTAGGTATTGGCACTTTCAAATAGGAAGTCATATATGGCGACTTGTGTGGTGATCTTGAAATTGACCTTTGATGACCTTGAAAGGTCAAATCAGTCATTTTTTGGTCAAAAATGTCCAAATTTGCTTCTACAGACGAGGTTATTGCAGATAGAGCTTATGTTTGCATTATGAGCATATAAGAAGTCGTATATGGAACAACTAATGATGACGTTGAACTTGACCTCGGATGACCTTGAGTGCGAAATGTCTGACATGGAATGTGTAACTTGGCCGCTGAGGTTCAAAGGCTCGCACCTAGAGGTTAGGATTATATTATAAGAAAATAAAAATAAGAAGTGGCACATCTAATTGGTGACCTTAGATTTGACCTTAGACGACCTTGAAGGCTAAATCTCAAAGTCTAACCTGAAATGTGTAAATTGGCCTCTACAGACAAAATACTTGTTACTAGGACTTATATGTTTGTATTATGAACATATAGAAAGTTCCATGCAGTACACGTAGTCCACAAAAATGACCTTGGTTGTCACCTGCAATGCTCAAAACCAAAATTGTCTGGTAACCTGTCATAGCCCTTGGGCTAATTTTTAGCTTACCGCCCCATATGGGCCGATAAGCTATTGTCGTGGTTTTTCGTCTGTCGTCCGTCGTCTGTCTGTCTGTCTGTCTGTCTGTCTGGCCGTCCGTCGTCCGTCGTCCGTCCGGCAAATAACTTTTTTTACCTTGATGAATTCTTCTGAAAATTTACTAAAACATTCCTTGGGCTAATACTCTGAGCTGCTTTTTTTTTTGTTTTTTATTGAATCGTTTTTGCCGATTTGGCGGCCATTTTTGCCGAAAAATGGTAAATTTTGGACTTTGATGGCCATTTTCTCAAAAACTGTCTGATCAGTTTTCAGATATTTGTTTCAAAAGATTCCCCTTATGCACCTCAATGATGTGTATGAGATTTGTTACTCTTGAATCGCCAGTCTGCGTGTGGCAGCCATTCGGTCCAAATCGCGTTACTATTCATTTTGGGTGATTTCATTCAAAGAAATTTTGGACTTGGAAAATTTTCACTGATTTTTCTCTTCATAATGGGAGCTGCCGGAACTGTACTCATAGAACGCTTTAGGATAGAGCTTATATATTGGCATTTTCAAATGGGAATTCATATATGACGACCTGGTGGTGATCTTGAATTTGACCGTTGATAAGGTCAAAATAGCCTTTTTATGGTAAAAAAATGCCCAAATGTGCCTCTACAGATGAAATGCTTGTAGGTAGAGCTATGTTTGCAATATGGACATATAGAAGACCTACATGGCACAAAATAAAACCTTGAGCTTGACCTCGGATGACCTTGAGTGCTAAATGTTTGGTGTGGAATGTGTAAATTGGCCTCAGCCGCTCAAATTATTGCACCTAGAGAGATATTATGTGCCAATACTTAGGCTCTATCTTGAAGAGTTCCAGGAGTTAACTCCACTATAAGCTCCCATTGTGAAGGAAAATTGGGTTATAGGATTGTTGCCTTTGAAATGACGGTCTGTAAATATATGTCATTAACGAAAAACAAACTTTCAAGATGTAACTTGAGTTCGTGTCATAGTCTATACAGAAAATGTGTGTTCGGCAACATTTACGAACATATTTTGACAATGGTATAACAATCGATACTCTGTGCAATTCTCATGATCTGCCGGTAAGCTACAGCACCCTTGGTGCTATGTTTTTCTTATGTTTGCAAAACAATATGCATGTACGTGTACGAATCCAACATACTGTATATTGGTCCTATAGAAGTATGGACCTTAATCAGGCCAAGGGTGCCACGTCTTCCTTTAAGAATGTTAATTTGTATTTTGGCACATGGCATGTAAAATGACAGTATAGGAGGTATTATATTCACGATTTTTGCATTGGTATAATATATTATTGTATACTTTTTGAAATTTTTTTCACATTTGCACTTATTAGGATCAGCAGGGCCGGTATATTTTAGTTGTGGTTTTCTTGAAGTGTGACCTTACTTACATTGCTACAGCAAGTAAAATAATGCTTTCTCAAACCAAGTGTGTACAATTCTCAATTTCAGAAGCCACCTGTTATTCCAAAACAAGAAAATAAGATTTACTTTCTCACCAGAGGAGAATGGCTAGATTATTCACGGAAAGTGAGATATTTTTTCCTACTTGTAGATATTTTCACTTACAGTGTCTTCTTGAATGCAGATTGTGCTTTTCTTGAATGTAGAATATGTATTTTCTTGTTTCAAGTTCATTATTGTTCAGATAAGATAATTTTTTGACTTGTTTCAGGAAATAAAATCTTGACCACTAAGAAGATTTTCTTGTTTTTGTTGGAAAAAATCTTGTGAGAAACTGTGATCTAGAAAAAAAATGGCTTGAAATTAGATTAAAAGTAGATCGAGTTATCTTGGTTGAATGCGTATATGCTCGTTTCTGGAAATAAAATCTTGAATTCTTGTAAATCATTCTATTCACAAGAAAATAAAATTCCTAAATATTCCCAAAACTAGATTTTCTTAGGAATAATCGTTCGTATTTAGTTCTTGCATTAAGAAAATTAAGGCTTAAAAATTAGATTTACCACACTTGCTATTCTCCCAAGATTTATTTTCTTTCTTGAAGTTTTTTTTTCTGAATCTCAGATATTTTTTTTTACTGTGTACCACCCTGAGCAACATATCATCCCTTCCGATGAACCCGAACTAGCATGTCAGAACCACAGGCCGGTTTTCCACTCAAAATTTTGTCAACACATGACCCCACTGAGGATATTCCCCAAAGACCTCAGGATTATCACAAACCACCATGTAAAAGACATGGACCTTTCCACACAGAATGGCAAAATAGTCCTGGATCGCCCCGGATGACCCGGGTAGTGAATCTGACTCACATGATTTGGATGGTGGCAGAACATTATGAGCCCATCATAGAGCCAACACAGACCTGATTCAAGACCAGTTCTGAATGGACTGATTCACAAATTCTTCCCTGCTCATCAACGATATGTGGAAGAGCCCAGAAGAGTCCATTAATAATCCAGTGAAAATCCGTGAGGGTTTTCATACATTTTCCATTCCATCAAAAATTTCGGAGTCAAGGAACCAACTGAATGATCTTTGACCTAGGTCTCGAGTGTTTCAAATGAGCTCCGAATCGATTGGCTGTTAAGTGACCATATATAGTATGCATACCAGTAATAATTGTTGTAATGGCATTCACACTTGAAGCGAAGGAATGGTGGATACACGAAGAGCACAAATCATAATATTCACTGACCTTATAGTATCATAAATTTGCAACAAAAATCACAATTGTTTCAATAGAAATGGGGATTGGGGGGTCATACTTTTATTTTGGATCTTGGTGGGGGGGGGGGGGGGTCATAGATTGGTTTTCGATATCGGTGGGGGGTCAAACTTTGAAAACTAATTTCTCGGAAAAACCATCCAACCCCCCCACCCAGTAAATAATGACCGGCCCCTAATAAACATTGAAGCATACATCTGTGCAAACTCTACAATTCAACTGCAACCAGTTAGGTCGTTCCTTCATGGTAACAGCCGCGAAATTTCAGGCCGCGAATCTGTATGGGTCAATGTCCATGAAACAGTGTAGCATTGTCGGACACGCCAATGATGCCATTGGGGACAATAAATTAAGAGGCATTTTCTTGTGGGATAAGACCATGACGCCAATAGGGACGGTAAATTCTCTGGCGTACTACTGTCGCTCACGACAATGACGCCAATGGCGACGGTAAATTCTCCAGCGTACTTTTGTGGGGCACTGACAATGACGCCAATAGCGACGGTAAAGTCTTTGGCGCTTTACTGTCGTTCACGACAATGACGTCAATGGGGACATTAAATCTCTGGCGAAATGCTGTCGGTCATGACAATGACGACAATAGCGTCGGTAAATTCTCTGGCATATTTTTTTGGGCCACGACAATGACGCCAATAGCGACGGTAAATCTTTGACGTACTACTGTCGCTCAGGACAATGACGACAATACAGCGGTAAATTCTCTGGCGTATTCTTGTGGGACACGACTATGACGCCAATAGCGACGGTAAAGTCTCTGGCGTACTACTGTCGTTCACGACAATGACGACAATAGCGACGGTAAATTCTCCGGCGTATTTTTGTGGGGCACGACAATGACGCCAATAGCGACGGTAAATCTCTGGCGTACTACTGTCGCTCACGACAATGACGACAATAGCGACAGTAAATTCCCTGGCATATTTTTGTGGGGCACGACAATGACGCCAATAGCGACGGTAAATTCTCTGGCGTACTACTGTCGCACACGACAATGACGCCAATAGCGACGGTAAATTCTCTGGCATATTTTTGTGGGCCACGACAATGACGCCAATAGCGACGGTAAATCTTTGACGTACTACTGTCGCTCAGGACAATGACGACAATACAGCGGTAAATTCTCTGGCGTATTCTTGTGGGACACGACTATGACGCCAATAGCGACGGTAAAGTCTCTGGCGTACTACTGTCGTTCACGACAATGACGACAATAGCGACGGTAAATTCTCCGGCGTATTTTTGTGGGGCACGACAATGACGCCAATAGCGACGGTAAATCTCTGGCGTACTACTGTCGCTCACGACAATGACGACAATAGCGACAGTAAATTCCCTGGCATATTTTTGTGGGGCACGACAATGACGCCAATAGCGACGGTAAATTCTCTGGCGTACTACTGTCGCACACGACAATGACGCCAATAGCGACGGTAAATTCTCTGGCATATTTTTGTGGGACACGACAATGACGCCAATAGCGACGGTAAATCTCTGACGTACTACTGTCGTTCATGTCAATGACGCCAATAGCGACGGTAAATTCTCTGGCATGTTTTTGTGGGACGCGACAATGACGCCAATAGCGACAGAAAATTCTCTGCCGTACTACTGTCGTTCACGTCAATGACGCCAATAACGACGGTAAATTCTCTGGCGTACTACTGTCGCACATGACAATGACGCCAATAGCGACAGAAAATTCTCTGGCGTACTACTGTCGTTCACGTCAATGACGCCAATAGCGACGGTAAATTCTCTGGCGTATTCATGTGGACACGACAATGACGCCAATAGCGACGGTAAATTCTCTGGCGTACTACTGTCGCTCACGACAATGACGCCAATGGCGACGGTAAATTCTCCAGCATACTTTTGTGGGGCACTGACAATGACGCCAATAGCGACGGTAAAGTCTTTGGCGCTTTACTGTCGTTCACGACAATGACGTCAATGGGGACATTAAATCTCTGGCGAAATGCTGTCGGTCATGACAATGACGACAATAGCGTCGGTAAATTCTCTGGCATATTTTTTTGGGCCACGACAATGACGCCAATAGCGACGGTAAATCTTTGACGTACTACTGTCGCTCAGGACAATGACGACAATACAGCGGTAAATTCTCTGGCGTATTCTTGTGGGACACGACTATGACGCCAATAGCGACGGTAAAGTCTCTGGCGTACTACTGTCGTTCACGACAATGACGACAATAGCGACGGTAAATTCTCCGGCGTATTTTTGTGGGGCACGACAATGACGCCAATAGCGACGGTAAATCTCTGGCGTACTACTGTCGCTCACGACAATGACGACAATAGCGACAGTAAATTCCCTGGCATATTTTTGTGGGGCACGACAATGACGCCAATAGCGACGGTAAATTCTCTGGCGTACTACTGTCGCACACGACAATGACGCCAATAGCGACGGTAAATTCTCTGGCATATTTTTGTGGGCCACGACAATGACGCCAATAGCGACGGTAAATCTTTGACGTACTACTGTCGCTCAGGACAATGACGACAATACAGCGGTAAATTCTCTGGCGTATTCTTGTGGGACACGACTATGACGCCAATAGCGACGATAAAGTCTCTGGCGTACTACTGTCGTTCACGACAATGACGACAATAGCGACGGTAAATTCTCCGGCGTATTTTTGTGGGGCACGACAATGACGCCAATAGCGACGGTAAATCTCTGGCGTACTACTGTCGCTCACGACAATGACGACAATAGCGACAGTAAATTCCCTGGCATATTTTTGTGGGGCACGACAATGACGCCAATAGCGACGGTAAATTCTCTGGCGTACTACTGTCGCACACGACAATGACGCCAATAGCGACGGTAAATTCTCTGGCATATTTTTGTGGGACACGACAATGACGCCAATAGCGACGGTAAATCTCTGACGTACTACTGTCGTTCATGTCAATGACGCCAATAGCGACGGTAAATTCTCTGGCATGTTTTTGTGGGACGCGACAATGACGCCAATAGCGACAGAAAATTCTCTGCCGTACTACTGTCGTTCACGTCAATGACGCCAATAACGACGGTAAATTCTCTGGCGTACTACTGTCGCACATGACAATGACGCCAATAGCGACAGAAAATTCTCTGGCGTACTACTGTCGTTCACGTCAATGACGCCAATAGCGACGGTAAATTCTCTGGCGTATTCATGTGGACACGACAATGACGCCAATAGCGACGGTAAATTCTCTGGCGTACTACTGTCGCACACGACAATGACGCCAATATCGACGGTAAATTCTCTGGCATATTTTTGTGGGACACGACAATGACGCCAATAGCGACGGTAAATCTCTGGCGTACTACTGTCGCACACGACAATGACGCCAATAGCGACGGTAAATTCTCCGACATATTTTTGTGGGGCATGACAATGACGCCAATAACGACGGTAAATTCTCTGGTGTATTCTTTTGGTCCATGACAATGACGCCAATAGCGACGGTAAATTCTCTGGCGTACTACTGTCGCTCACGCCAATGACGCCGATAGCGACGGTAAATTCTCTGGCGTACTACTGTCGTTCAGGTGTGTCCCAAAGAAGTTATTGTCGTGTTTGGCGTGATTGTCGTGAACGACCGTACATGTAGTATGCCAGAGAATTACCGTCGATATTGGCGTCATTGTCGTGTCCACATGAATACGCCAGAGAATTTACCGTCGTTATTGGCGTCATTGACGTGAACGACAGTAGTACACCAGAGAATTTACCGTCGCTATTGGCGTCATTGTCGTGTCCACATTAATACGCCAGAGAATTTACCGTCGCTATTGGCGTCATTGACGTGAACGACAGTAGTACGCCAGAGAATTTACCGTCGTTATTGGCGTCATTGTCGTGTCCACAAAATTTGCCAGAGAATTTATTGTCGCTATTGGCGTCATTGATGTGAACGACACTAGTACGCCAGAGAAATTACCGTCGCTATTGGCGTCATTGTCTTGACACCCAAAGCGAATTTGAATTATGTAGGGCAAATTCTCTGGCGTACTACTGTCGCACACGACAATGACGCCAATAGCGACGGCAAATTCTCTGGCCTTTTATTGTGTGGACACGACGATGACGCCAATAGCGACGGTAAATTCTCTGGCTTTTTCTTGGGGGACATGACAATGACGCCAATAGCGACGGTAATTTCTCTGGCGTACTACTGTCGTTCACGACAATGACGCCAATAGCGACGGTCAATTCTCTGGCGTACTACTGTCAATCATGACAAGGACGCCAATAGCGACGGTAAATTCTCTGGCCTTTTCTTGGGGGACATGACAATGACGCCAATAGCGACGGTAATTTCTCTGGCGTACTACTGTCGTTCACGACAGTGACGCCGATAGGGACGGTAAATTCTCTGGCCTTTTCTTGTTGGACACGACAATGACGCCGATAGCGACGGAAAATTCTCTGGCCTTTTCTTGGGGGCCATGACAATGATGCCGATAGCGACGGTAAATTCTCCGGCGTATTTTTGTGGGACACGACAATGACGCCAATAGCGACGGCAAATTCTCTTGCGTACTACTGTCAATCATGACAATGACGCCAATAGCGACGGTAAATTCTCTGGCCTTTTATTGTGGGACACGACGATGACGCCAATAGCGACGGTAAATTCTCTGGCCTTTTCTTGGGGGACATGACAATGACGCCAATAGCGACGGTAATTTCTCTGGCGTACTACTGTCGTTCACGCCAATAGCGACAATAAATTCTCTGGCGTACTACTGTCGTTCACGACAGTGACGCCGATAGGGACGGTAAATTCTCTGGCCTTTTCTTGTTGGACACGACAATGACGCCGATAGCGACGGAAAATTCTCTGGCCTTTTCTTGGGGGCCATGACAATGACGCCGATAGCGACGGTAAATTCTCCGGCGTATTTTTGTGGGACACGACAATGACGCCAATAGCGACGGTAAATTCTCTGGCGTACTACTGTCAATCATGACAATGACGCCAATAGCGACGGTAAATTCTCTGGCCTTTTCTTGGGGCACATGACAATGACGCCAATAGCGATGGTAGTTTCTCTGGCGTACTACTGTCGTTCACGTCAATGACGCCAATGACGACGGTAAATTTATCGACGTACTACTGTCGCTCACGACAATGACGCCAATAACGACGGTAAATTCTCTGGCCTTTTCTTGTGGGACACGACAATGACGCCGACAGCGACGGTAAATTCTCTGGCCTTTTCTTGGGGGCCATGACAATGACGCCAATAGCGACGGTAAATTCTCTGGCATATTATTGTGGGATACGACAATGACGCCAATAATGACGGTAAATTCTCTGGCGTACTACTGTCGCACACCATGATACATAACATGTATTGTAGCTACAACTTGTAACTCATTGACTCCTTGCCATTGCTCTTGCCACCTCTGCTTTAGACTAGGCCCCTATTGATTCATTGTTCCGCCTTCTGCAGCCGCTTAAATTCTGAATCTTATTCTCCCTTTCTCGGTCCTTTTACAGGCAACAAATTAGGCTAATGTTTGTATTCTCCAAAATGTCTTGTTGAAGGTCAATAAGTGTTATCAGGCCATTTGACTACCAGAATTTTCTTCTTAAATCATTGGTGAACTCAATGTTTCTTTCAATGTTTCTTTCAAATCTGTGCCCTTTTTTAGTAAGTATATTTTGGAAGGTTTTTTTTCAAAATTCAAACTCACTTCCTGAAGCCATGACATGTACATGGCAAGGTCTACACGCGACCCGGCTGCAGACGCGACCTGGCTGCCTGTCATATTACAAAGGCATGTGATTTTCTCACCAGCAATATTTAAGTTTACCATAATGTTTTCTTGCATATAGAATTTCAAATGTTCACAGATGTCATGTGCCATCCTGATAAAAATATACCATATATATGTACAGGTACACACTCATCTACAGTGTAATAGCATAAAAATGGGTTTATGCACAACTTAGTATGCCAGAAAATTTACCATCGTCATTGTTGTGTCCCACAAGAATACACCAGAGAGTTTACCGTCGCTATTGGCGTCATTGACGTGAGCGACAGTAGTACGTCGATAAATTTACTGTCGTTATTGGCGTCATTGTCTTGTCCCACAAAATACACCAGATAATTAACCGTCGTTATTGGCGTCATTGACGTGAACGACAGTTGTACGCCAGAGAATTTACCGTCGCTATTGTCGTCATTGTCGTGTTCCACAAAAATACGCCGGAGAATTTACCGTCGTCATTGTCGTGTCCCAGAAGAATACGCCAGAGAATTTACCGTCACTATTGGTGTCATTGTCGTGAACGACAGTAGTACGCCAGAGAATTTACCGTCGTTATTGTCGTCATTTGACGTGAACGACAGTAGTACGCCAGAGAATTTACCGTCACTATTGGCGTCATTGTCGTGAACGACAGTAGTACGCCAGAGAATTTACCGTCACTATTGGCGTCATTGTCGTGAACGACAGTAGTACACCAGAGAATTTACCGTCGCTATTGGCGTCATTGACGTGAACGACATGTACGCCAGAGAATTTATTGTCGCTATTGGCGTCATTGTGGTGTGCAACAGTAGTACGCCAGAGAATTTACCGTCGTTATTGGCGTCATTGACTTGTCCCATAGACTTGTCCCACGAAACACACCAGATAATTTACCGTCGTTATTGGCGACATTGTCGTGTCCATAAAAAATACAGTCCTTACTGTCGTCATTGACGTGAACGACAGTAGTACGCCAGAGATTTACCGTCGCTATTGGCGTCATTGTCGTGTCCCACCAAAATACGCCAGAGAAATTACCGTCGCTATTGGCGTCATTGTCGTGTGCGACAGTAGTACGTCAGAGAATGTACCATCGTTATTGGCGTCATTGTCATGTCCCACAAGAATACGCCGGAGAATTGACCGTCGCTATTGGCGTCATTGTCGTGTGCGACAGTAGTACGCCAGAGAATTTACAGTCGCTAATGGCGTCATTGTTGTGTCCCACAAGAATACGCCGAATAATTAACCGTCGCTATTGGCGTCATTGTCGTGAGCGACGGTAGTACGCCCGAGAATTTACCGTCGCTATTGGCGTCATTGTCGTGTCCCACATGAATACGCCAGAGAATTTACCGTCATTATTGGCCTCATTGTCGTGTGCGACAGTAGTACGTCAGAGAATTTACCGTCCCAATATCGCCAATTAAAAGCGACAATAAATTCTCTGGCGTACTACTGTCGTTCACGACAGTGACGCCGATAGGGACGGTAAATTCTCTGGCCTTTTCTTGTGGGACACGACAATGACGCCAATAATGACGGTAAATTCTCTGGCGTACTACTGTCGCACACCATGATACATAACATGTATTGTAGCTACAACTTGTAACTCATTGACTCCTTGCCATTGCTCTTGCCACCTCTGCTTTAGACTAGGCCCCTATTGATTCATTGTTCCGCCTTCTGCAGCTGCTTAAATTCTGAATCTTATTCTCCCTTTCTCGGTTCTTTTACAGGCAACAAATTAGGCTAATGTTTGTATTCTCCAAAATGTCTTGTTGAAGGTCAATAAGTGTTATCAGGCCATTTGACTACCAGAATTTTCTTCTTAAATCATTGGTGAACTCAATGTTTCTTTCAATGTTTCTTTCAAATCTGTGCCCATTTTTAGTAAGTATATTTTGGAAGGTTTTTTTTTCAAAATTCAAACTCACTTCCTGAAGCCATGACATGTACATGGCAAGGTCTACACGCGACCCGGCTGCAGACGCGACCTGGCTGCCTGTCATATTACAAAGGCATGTGATTTTCTCACCAGCAATATTTAAGTTTACCATAATGTTTTCTTGCATATAGAATTTCAAATGTTCACAGATGTCATGTGCCATCCTGATAAAAATATACCATATATATGTACAGGTACACACTCATCTACAGTGTAATAGCATAAATGCACAACTTAGTATGCCAGAAAATTTACCATCGCTATTGGCGTCATTGTTGTGTCCCACAAGAATACACCAGAGAGTTTACCGTCACTATTGGCGTTATTGTCGTGAGCGACAGTAGTACGTCGATAAATTTACTGTCGTTATTGGCGTCATTGTCTTGTCCCACAAAATACACCAGATAATTAACCGTCGTTATTGGCGTCATTGACGTGAACGACAGTAGTACGCCAGAGAATTTACCATCACTATTGTCGTCATTGTCGTGTTCCACAAAAATACGCCGGAGAATTTACCGTCGTCATTGTCGTGTCCCAGAAGAATACGCCAGAGAATTTACCGTCACTATTGGCGTCATTGTCGTGAGCGACAGTAGTACGTCGATAAATTTACTGTCGTTATTGGCGTCATTGTCTTGTCCCACAAAATACACCAGATAATTTACCGTCGTTATTGGCGTCATTGACGTGAACGACAGTAGTACGCCAGAGAATTTACCGTCGTTATTGTCGTCATTTGACGTGAACGACAGTAGTACACCAGAGAATTTACCGTCGCTAATGGCGTCATTGACGTGAACGACATGTACGCCAGTGAATTTATTGTCGCTATTGGCGTCATTGTGGTGTGCAACAGTAGTACGCCAGAGAATGTACCGTCGTTATTGGCGTCATTGACCTGTCCCACAAGAATACGCCAGAGAATTTACCGTCGCTGTTGGCGTCATTGACTTGTCCCATAGACTTGTCCCACAAAAATACGCCGGAGAATTTACCGTCGCTATTGGCGTCATTGTCGTGTCCCAGAAGAATACGCCGGAGAATTTACCGTCGCTATTGGCGTCATTGTCGTGTCCCACAATAATACGCCAGAGAATTTACCGTCACTATTGGCGTTATCATTGTCGTGAGCGACAGTAGTGCGCCAGAGAATTTACCGTCGCTATTGGCGGCTTTGGCATTCGACCTGATATGGAACTCAGGGAAAATTTCGCGTAGGTTACCATGAAGGATAAACCACCAGTTAATATAGATTCATGACTATTTTCAACAATTGATTGATTGATTGATTGAGTTTATTTGCATATTCCATGTAAAAATACAAGTGTATAAATACAAAATGTAAATGATACTATAAAATACACAGGGTAACACAAGAAAGCGAAAAATCACTTGTTTCCATTGTGGCCCATAATGATCACAGACAATATGAGGCAGAGAATTTAACAATAATAAAAATAACAATGGTAAATGTAGGTAATACTAATAATAATAATAAAAATAATAAATCTTACTAAATAATAATAAGGGATATGTAGAACAATACTGGTAATAATTAGACGGTAATAAAGTGAATAACATAACAAAAGACACAAATACAAGATGTATAAGAAATAAAATTAAAGATAGGTATATATGTCATCTTCTGCTTGGACCATGTTAAGAAATAAAAGCTGTTTTACCCTGCTTTTAAAATTAGAACGAGAAGAACAATTTTTTATATGACTAGGAAGAGAGTTCCAGACCTTAGCACCAGTGTACATAAAAGAAGAAGCACCAAAGGATCTCACTGAAGGGATGACTAAGGACAAGATGCTGGACCTGGTGTTCCTATTATGGATTGTGGATACTTGTGTAAAGGATGAAGATAGATATTCAGGAGCTTTATTGTGAATTACATTATACATATGATTCAACTTAATTTGATCGACTCTAAGGTTTACTGGCAACATATTGACCTGTTGAAATTCATTGATACCTATATGGGTTCTGGGTTGAGCGTTGAGGAGGAAGCGTATTATCTTGTTCTGCATTGTCTGCAGCCTCCCCTGATACTTCTTGGTTAGGCCAGAATACCAAGAAGAGCTGGCATAATCATAATGGCACTGTATGAGTGCTGACACCAGTAGCCTTTTGGTCCTAATGTCAAACTGCCTGGCCTGTCTGTACAAAAATTTCAATTTGGAACTTGATTTGCTGATGATATTTTCAGCAATTTGATCTCCAGATAAGGACTGATCAATGGTCAGTCCTATATATTTTACACAGGATTTGCAAGTGATGTTATCACCTGCACAGGCTACCTGCAATTGGCTATGTTTGGCGAGTCTTTGTTTGGATCCGAACAGGATTGTTTCTGTCTTCCCCAAGTGAAGAGACAGCTTATTGTCTAACAACCATTCTCTGACTGACTCAAGTTCAGAGCTTAGGGTTTGCTGAATCTCTGCAACATCCTTGCCAGACACAATTAAAGCAGAATCATCAGCATACAACAGCAGCTTGCAGGACACTGCTGAGGGCATGTCATTCACATAGATAAGAAAAAGTAGAGGCCCCAGGATTGAGCCCTGAGGTACTCCACATTGAACTATGGCAGCAGTTGAGAGGGTGCCCCCTATCTCAACTGACTGCAGCCTTCCATCGAGGTAGGATTTGAACCAGTCTATGGTAGGTTTCTGAAATCCTAAGGCTTCCAGTTTACATAAAAGAATTTTGTGGTCCACAGTGTCAAAGGCCTTCTGGAGATCCAATAATATCATACCTGTGTAATTGCCTTTGTCTTGTTGACATTTGATGGAGTCCAATAAATGGATAAGACATGTATCTGTGGAATAAGAGGGCCGAAATCCAGATTGAAGCTCATATAGGAGCTTGTTATCACTCAAGTAGTGATGGATTTGTTCACATCACTATGATAACGCCAATAGAACGGATGTGCTGGAGTAATGAAATAGTTGCACTACATGTAGATGGAAGCGTGCAGTTGGAAATTGTATAGGTTATCCATCAGCCAGTAGGTTCACACAAACATTTATGAAGAGCATTGGGGCCGTTTTCAACAAATATGAGGTCATAGATTCCAAGTGCCTCGTCATAACGTCATCAACGGTGTGAATTGAAACCAGGCTAGATTACAATGGACATATTTACGATCGAAGTGGAATCGTTTTATTTCACACTGACGCAATACTCATTATACACACATTACATGCACATATATCTTTCATAAGTATATACATAGACATACATTTGAAATGTATAGATCTATAGATACATGGTTACAAAATCTACTTATAGGCAATTTCCAGGCTAGCATGGCCACTCATTTAATTGAAAATGACACTCACTGACTTTAGTGAGTGTCATTCAGTGGGTGTCGTTTTTTTTCAACGCAGCTGAAGGCATGCAAGCAAAATGCAGACAAATTATAAAATTTGTAAATGCAGAAATTAATATATAGGCCTATATGTACATGTATATATTCTATGGTGGAATGCGATAATTGCATCGCTGCCCACGTGTTTACTAAAATTCATATCCATTTCGCATGTCAAAGAAGAGAAACACAAAAATACCCAATCAGAGGGCACCAAAGGAGTGAACCCGCCGAGCTGGTGACCAATAGAAAACATACAAGCAAGAAACAAATTTGAAATAATATTCACAATGATGACAAGGAAAGTGGCGGGTCTAGGCCTACATACATGAAGGATAACTCTGACAAACAGAAGACGATATAGATAGACGATATTGATACAATACCAGAAGCTTCCCAGATCTGTTGTTACATATAGCATACATACTTGTTCTTCAAAATTATAGCTTTCTGATCTGATCGGAGACCTAGGCTAGTGCGTTGACCATGTTTGCTACACTGTAAATTTTGTTCCAGCTACAATTCGGTAGGTCTCTTACGTTCCCATTTATCATCCTGTATAAATTAAAGGATTCATCAGACTGGATTTCGCCAAATTGTTTGGCAACTTCTGAGGCTGCTGCCTCGTTAGGTGTGGGGAAATGGAGCCAATAGTCGGCACCGTCTGGTAGATGATTGAGGATCATTTCCCTGAGAAGCTGTGTGGCCACCACAGGAGTCTCCGCATAGAACCCTGCAGCTTTGTACATCGGGGTGTTCTTACATCCGATAAGGTCTTGCCTCATTACAAAATACCCGCATATTTTGTCCCCGTCCTTAGCTAATATCGATATACTACTAGGCGAAGTCAACCAGGCAGCAATGAACTTGGACCTGTCGTGACCTACTACCGTGCTATCGTACCGGCAGACTCTGTCAACATCAGCTGCATTGACAACGCTCATTGCGAATGAAGGATCGACCTTGACCTCATGTGCAGCACGTTTTCTATTTACTTTCCCAGAGGTCATCTTCAAATTAATCCCTGTGTGCTGGAATCCGGCCTTTGCATATTTATCAGCCATCGCCGTTGTGCAAAGGAGGCTGACGGACCGTGGTCGAGCAATGTCGACACCGTGTTGAAACAGTTTTCTGCCAATGCCTCTACCACGATAAGGCCGACTCGTCAGAAAGTCACTCAGTATAGATGTATCATCAGCAATGTTGAATATAGATACGGTTGCTGAAATTATACATACATACAAAACAATTTTTAAATTATTAATGACTCAACAAGCCATTTTTCGATTGGTAGATGACGTCACATTAACATTTGATGATCTTGTGGTGTTTACTATTACTAACAGACGAGAGTTCCATCTGACAGGAAGAGTCCCATGGCCGCTGTCGGGTCTGCTTCATGCATTATCCTGATCTCCTCCAAGGACTCAAGCCACACTTCCTGGGACGTCAGGGCCGCTAACTGGGGCAAGTCCCTGGACTCAATGGCCCTCAGCGTCAGGGACAAACCCGCAATTTCCCAAGTCTCCATCTGCATGGCTCTGTAAACATGGCAACTTCGAAATAATGGAGAATAATTTTGTAATAGTAATGAAAGTCGAATAATATTGTAGTATTTTTAGAGACTCTAACGGCCCGGACCCCTCCTCTGCACTACAGTACATTTGCACTATTTGCATACATTACCACACCGACACGCGCGCCATATAAGTTCAATAAAACCACACCACAAACATGCCTCAGCCGATCACGTGCAAACTGCATGACACACAGCCAATCACAATACAAGCCGCACACGTCACACCACCACACGACCCTCACCCTGCACCCAGACAAAGGCTTATTCAGACACGCACCCCGTTTTGGCGGGAAAACACATACACTTGGACAAGGACTTGCATTGCCCCATGTTCAGTTAGTAAGAGTCAGTTGTAGAGGTTAGGTGTGTAGTGGGCATCCACGAGGCTGGACGCGTGGATAAGTCTCGGGAATACGACACTGAATTAGGAGTGATTTCAACGGTAACGACCAAGGATATTGTGAAGGACTTAGCCACTGGGGATAAGGGACTTATAGCGGCATACATGGATAGCCGTGATCCTGTCATTTCGTCATACGCGCCTTGTTGATATATGATGTACAAATAAAGGAACTTTGTGCCAATAACACAACGCTCGAGTTTGACTTACGGTCGTACGAAAGGCCTGAATAGGAGCCTGAGGAATCCCTATTTCATCACAATATACTCACGAGTAGGAAATAGCCACGGATAGACATTCAGGATCCTTTCCTAAGAGCACGTGTGACCATCTATGAGCTCTGAGCCTACTTCAGGTGTCGATTATATGACCCCAGGAATTAGCGAAGGGGGTGGGGGCACCGGGGATAGGCGGGGGCAAGATATCCTGGACGTCGGGGGCTTGAGTGCACAAACATCATCTGTTTCTTCGATTTGAAATTATCTGTATTTGTCTTGGAGTATAGCGTTTATATCCTGAACAATATTGTGGGATCAATCAAATGGTCCGTCCATGTTGTTCTAGGATTTCAAGGTAACTCGACACATTCCGGAAAATGTGGCTCAAATGGTCATACATCGTAGATTACGACAATAACACATACCGATAACTCCCGATAAGTTTTGAATGAGTTCGAGGTCAGCAAAAGTTACAAACTAAGGATATTTTCCACATACATGCATCAAATCTCGATTGTCACCACTCGTGCTACGTATACGTATATGCCTTTCTAAAATCAACTGATCCTGCTCATTGTCCATATCACAGGCTGCAAGCATATACTTTGAACTAGAACACTTTGTATCGACAGGTCAATAGAAAATTAGAAATGCATTGACAGGCTCACTTATGGTGTATACTAGTATGTTGGATCTTTCTAGAGCCCCAATAGAAAATACAATGTCATAGGCGAGCGTGACAGTTCATGTGTTACAGAAACTGTGTACAGCGTTGTACTGAATGTGGTGATTTTACCCAAAGATTGTGATAGGAGTTTGGCTTTTTCAAGTTCGAAGCATGTGTGTTGCCTAGCGATGCACTGTCAATGCTCTTTCCACTATACTGTAACAATGGTCTGACGTCACGCCCTTGTTTCTCCTGCGCTGCCAGCTATATAATGGCCCGTTCAGGAGGGGGGTTACTTCGATCCAGGGGCGCCCTGTGGAGTGGTAGTCCCTCGCCCTGGGATGGTGCGACACAGGCTCTGACTGACCGTCAGGCTGTCTGGGGTTCTATCTTTGCGACAGGCCCATGTGCACAGGTTCCAGACGCCACGCCCATGGCATTCCGTGCTCGTCACATCAGACTACATTGCTGTGATGATGCAATGTAATGTATGATGGCCGGACTTGTTCGGCGAACTGTTATCTGGTTATAGTTAAAGAATTACGACGCCCGCCGTGAATATATCCCAGCCAGATGTGGTTGCGATCAACACTGCCTCCAAAGACGGTTGCCCTGTGGCACCTGTGTCATAGAGTGGCCTTGAAAATCTGTCTGTCTCCTCTGCCGCTAAGGCAGACAACTAGGATTCTGTAGCGGAACCTAGTGCCCCGGGCGACTCTTCGTCAAGTCACCCGGCGTGCACGCTGGTCAGGGATCCATGCTGGTACCTGTCCTTGTCTTTTGGGCAAGGGCCATGTAGCCAAGGTTATGTATAAGTGGGAGCCCACTCCCGCAGCATTGAGTTGCTGGACTCAGGAAGTTATGAGCACTTCGGGGCAGGTAACAACTGCACAACAACTCCCTATCCATAGATTGATCGATCTGCCACATACACTTAGGGACAAGGCATACACGATAAAAGTGATCGAGGTGGATATTGGTACAGCCAGAATTATTGGGATGAACTTCCTCCGGGTCCACCGGGTGATCGCGGATTTTAGCTCCGGCGAACTTCAGATGGGGGAGGACACTCATTACTCTTACAGAGCGGGACCCTCTCATTCGTTCCAACTCAACAGTGCCGCCCTACAGTGAGATGAACGTGGAGGCATGACTGCGCCACCCGTCTATGCCTCTAGATGGTCGTCCCTGTATAGTACAGCCTGTGAGTAATTTCACCCAGGATACGGGACTCGCTCTAGGTGGGGCTCTGGTCAAGTCCAATACTAGCGTGATGCCCATTCTCGTGGTGAATTGACATTCCGGTTGTACTGCGTTGTGGATGTATAGCAGCAGTTTGCATACTTGCAGCATCTAGTAGTGTTCTCCCTGACGACCCTGTTTGCCATTTGGCTTGCGTGCAAATGGGTGCCGGGGATGATCACTTCACCCTGCCAGACCTTTTGGAATGTCGTCTTCTGAAGGACCGGTTGTAACTCAGAAGTATGCGGGTGTTTTCATGAGTCCTGGTGGTGTGGTTGGCAAAACAGACATTACCAAAAAGCGCATCAACATCCTGGACGAGTGTTCTATCAAGCAGCGTCTATGGCGAGCAGTTATCGTGCACCAAGAGGTTATTGACCAGGAGGTGCAGAAGATGCTCGAGCTAGACAGCAATGAACCCAGTGCCCTTGGGCCAGTCCTGTGGTTATGGTGAAGAAGAAGGACGGCTCGTGGAGGTTCTGTGTTGATTAAACGTAAGCTTAACGATGTCACGCGGAAGGACTCATATCCTCTCCCTCACAAGCAGTATGAGGGTCTGTTTGTCATGGATCCGCTCATTCAGGATGGGGACCAGGATGATGTTCCACTTTTGGATACATTCAGTCAGCATCCGTGGACAGCGGACAAGCATATTCGCCATATGGTGGGCCTTCCAGACCCGTCTGACTTGTCGGATGAGAGTCCGGACGACTCCGGGACCTGCGGATGGATGGCGGCCACGTCGTCAAGCTCGTGCGCCATCACGATATGGGTGGGCCTGACGTTCCGCTCATGCAGATGTGTGTGCAATATCCATCTATCACCTCAAGGATGGATTTTAGGCAATTTAGCAGGAGTCCGGATGACTTAACCTCGTGATCACTACTTTGTGGTGGTACGGAGGTGTGAGTGCTCAGGACACTTTGCGTCGTAATGCTGCCGCGGCAAGCCTATCCACATCATGTGGACTGCTGTCCAGCGCAGGTAACCCAACGACTGTGCTGGCCGGACCAATTTTGTGGATTTTCCAGACGCCTGAGAGTCACGGGACAGCCACTGATATAGCCAAACTGAGACTGGGACTTTCGTCCACTACAGGGGATGCGCCATTCCCACGGTAATGGGGAACTGGCTATGGACGCGGGGTTAGTATCTGGATGTGCGATTGATGTCCACTGTTTGTCTGCGCATGACTTGTCCGCTGCTCCGGACGCTTTTAAATAACATACTCTGGTGTGTCATCACCCGTGCACCACTACTGTAATTAGGTTTATAGTATTTTAAGGTTTCTAGCTGCACGAAACTGTTTTACCATTAACTTTAATGGACCAGTCATTAAGCCCGCGCGTGCAGGCCGGCCTCAGCAGTGGAGGACGCTTATTTCGTCCTGATTGCATATTACCTAACGCAGTATGGCCAGTATGACCAGAACCTCAAACCTACTTCTAAGAAGGGGGTCATATTCTACTTGCTTAACATACTTTGTGGTTTGCAATCCCTATCGTCACATTTTATAAGGTCAGTATGCCATGCTATGGTGATTGGCTGGTTCTGGACTCTGTCCGCGGGCAGTTCCAGACGACCGCCAGCTATTGATTTCATCATATTTTGGGTTCTCTATATTGGGTGCTGGCATGAAGGGTTCGCCCCCTAACCACTGAGGTTATGGACCATTCGGCTTCTCATCTAAATAAATTGAACCACACTCCTGTGGTCGATTTATGGCTCTTGGATTGAACAGTGCATTGCTCCCTGGCTTCCCTTCAGTAAGCAGGGAGGGTCCTGTTGCTTTGGAACTGGAGATCCATCCGACCAAGAAGATGCCTGCATCTTTTCAATGAGGAAAGATGAGGATGAGGAATCTCATCCGGATAGATGGCCGCGGCTGTCCAGACAAGGTGTCCGGCGAGAACCTGGCCGGTTCCGGAGCTGCAGGTTCAGGTCCACCTACTGACCAAGTTCCTGCGAGTAGGGCTGACCGAGGTGAGGCAGAGCAGTCTGTGCCACGGATGGATAACGATCAGCAGGAGACCGGCGTGGAGAAGCGTGATGACTCTGTTGAGGAGGGTTTTACTACGCCCATCTCCAAGCGCACGAACCAACAAGTCGAGCGAATGGCACGGCAGCAGTAACAAACTGAAGTGAAAGTGGAGGCAGCCAACTGCGGTGCGTCCGAGTCTGAGGCCGACTCCAGCACGGGCAGAGCTGCCAACAGGAAGAAGCGGGAATGCTGCAAGTGCTCGAAGGCCTCGGTCTCATGACACGGCATTCCGGCTCCTGGTTCCGGACCAAAGTCTGGAGGTGCCAAGGTGCCTGCCCCTTCGCAGGGTGGCACGGGGGGCACTTCCACCAAGTCTGGAGGGTCCAAAGTGCCCAAAAGCTGAACAGTCAGGAGGTGCCACAGACTGGCAAGAGTCTTCCATGGGTTCTATGCCGATAGCCGACTAGCTATGGCTGGAATTGCTGTGGGAGCGTGCCCATCAGCTGGGCCTGAAGTTGTCAGACGACGCGCTGATGGCCGGGTAGCTGAAGGAGTCCAAGAAGAAACCCAAATCACCCACTGGGCGTGCAAACTGTGCACCCGATCGCGTTCGGTCACAGTCCGGTCCGGCGAAGAACCAGCATCCTACCTTGGAGCAGCCACTTTCTAAGAGGCTGCAGATGGATATGGGCCCTGAACTGCCGGGTGTGAGGCAAGGGGAGCTGTTTCAACGCTGGGATAACTACCTCCGCCGCTCCGTGGAGGTAGATATGACAGCCGACATTCCCTTCACTAGATCCCGTCCATTGGCGAGGTGGAGGCGAGTTCACAGCCACAGCCGAAGCAGGAAATCAGATGTCCTTTCTGCCTACTGTCCCTGGATGGGTATGAGGACCCACATGGGGCGCTCAGTCGAGATCGATGGTAGCTTACCATAGATCACCTGAATCGTCACATGGAGGGCCTATCTTTTATCCTGGATGATGTTGTTCGTTTGCTGGTGGTGCTTCTCACAAGGCGCCAACAAACGATACTTCTCCAGTCTGGAAACCCTGAACTTTCACCAGTTCAGGAGAGTGACGAGGCAGGCCCGTATTCAATACCAGCTACATCCCACCTAGGGTGGCTTCTTCGGGTATGACCGCGTCAGGCTCAAAGAAGAACAGGATGTTTCACTACGGTCCATGGCACTTCACTCAGCGCATCATGGACGACAGCTGGAAGGAGTCTGGCATCATGTCGGTAGGTTCGAGCCCCCCAGCCCACCTATCGACCACCATGAGCCAGACCCCGGCGGATTACGCGACGGAAGCATAAACTGTCCGCCGGTAGACCAGGGTGGAACTGACCAGAAGGGGATTCTCACAGTGGTGTCTGAGATGCCGTAGATTGTGGCCCAGACCTGTGTGGCTTCACCAAAGCGGCGCACCGAGCCCACGACAACAGAGAAGAGCCCGTCTTCGGGATCAGCTCCAGGGACCGCATCTCCTCGTCAGTTGCCGGTTGCGCTCACTGATGAAGCGTTTCCGCGCCTGTTGGAAGTGACGGTACCTGCGGGACAAGTGGTAAGTTCAGAGACCACCATACCCCAGAGTGTGCCACAGGTAGTCCAACCTAAGACTCCTGCCGCCACTCCTTCCACGTCAGGCACTTCTGTCCGGGCGCCTCCTCTTGCGAGGTCAGGGTCCGGATCCTCAATCTTCGTAGATGAGGGGCCCGTGGACTGGCAGAGCACAGCTGCCCTGGGCATCGACCCCCTCAACCCGGTTGAGGAGATGCTGAGGCAGTAAGGCTCTGACACCGCTTGGGCCTATGAGACTTTTCGTGAGTATGTGGGTCAGGTGGTAGACTTTCGACGAGACGGCCAGGAGCATGTGCCATCAAAACCAGCACTGGCCAAACTGCCGGTACCCTGGGCCATCAACGACCTGGGATCACCCCCAGTGAGGAAGACTCACCAACGCCGCGGAGTATTTCGTTGCGGAGATGGACCGCTCTCTGGACTGGCTGCTCCGGTACCTGAGCTGAGGCCTCTCATGTTGCGTGCAAACTTGCGCATGACCAGGGCCTCATGGAAGGTACCTGGCGTAGCCTGGAGAGCTACCGGACTGGCCGTGAGCAGTGTGCGTTCCATGAGGGAATGGCCGCAGCTTTTACCGCCGAGGCTGAGAAGAGTTCCGCCTCCGAAGAGCTCACTGTTGAAGTGCAGCGACTTCTGGCTGAGACGGAGGAGCTGTGGCATCGCTTACGCGACGCTGAGGCTGCTCAGACTCGCCTGCAGCAGGGCGTCAATGACCCTATGTCAACTCCTCTCCAGCAAGTCGTGCCACGGCGGTCGGACGCAGCCCTGGAGCTGGCGTTCTACCCCATTTTGGTCAGGAAATGGGGTGAGCGAGCCAGCGGCCAGCAGCGCATCCTGGATCGGGTTGACATGTTCGTTGTGGTAACGCGGCAGGCGCGGCAGGTTTCCTCGCCTCCATCCAGGCAGCCCCACCAGGGCCGGCATCACAAGGGTCAACCACCAAACCCCTCCAACCGCCGCCAGGGCTGCCCGACCCACCTCCACCACAGGGATAGTTCTTGCTCCCTACCCCGCTTTGGAAGGGGAGGCCCTCACCGTCTAAAGACAAGAAGGACGACAAGGAAAGTCAGAGGAAGGCTAATTAGCCTCGCCAGTGTGGAAACGCGGTGGCATCGTCGAAATCGCATCCCGCGGCTCTGCCCTGCCTCGGGCCCTCGCGGGTTCGAGGGCTTTTTAGAGGCACTACCATTCTCAATCACCGGTGTGTCGTTTTACAAAAATTTCTAAATTTCAAATTTAACTAGACATGAAAGCATTTGTGGCATCCCCAATTTTTCTTGTCTAATTGTGAAACTAGACTGATAATATAATACATGTACACAGGATTATTGAACACAGGTGGAAGAGTTCAAAATATAGCAGCTGCTCACTAGACTGCTATATGCCCATCAGATATTTTCCTCCGATCATATTTCAAGGACATCTCAATAACTATTAAATGTACAGACATGACAAATGTTCAACTGGAAATTTCTACATTCATAATACAAGGAACTCGTTCTGGATTCTGGCTAAGTAAAACAATGATAATTTGGTCACTGCATGTGAAATACAGCTAAGAAACAAAACAATGCATGTAGTTTCAACCATTTAAACCAAACATAATCACAGTGCTGTTTACATGGTTTAAGCTGAATACAATTGACTGATACAATTGAGTGACGGGACTGTGTGTGTGTGGGGGGGGGGGGGTTGGCAAGTAACATCCTATTGGCATACATGTCACTGATACATTGCTATATATAGATGTAAAGTTCGGCGGGCGCCCGCTACAGGGCGTCCGGCACTACTCTACAGAACACTACAACCAGGTACAGTCAGCCCGGAACGAGTCCAGCCGTCATACACTACGACATAACAAATGCATCTCACCAACTCCTTAACTACAACATGCATATTACACAGTTTTGGTAATGTAGCCGTATGTAGAGCCCGAGATGCCATGGGAGCGGCACCACGGAACCCGTACACGTGGGCATGTTGCTGGCCGGCCTCGTCAAAGGCACTGTCACAGAGATGGAACTCTGAGCCAGCCCTCCTGCATCAAGGCGCCCGGAGACTGCAGGGGCGTCGTCCGGACCGGATCGGTTCCGGCGGACGAGCCTTTCCCCTGAGTCTTTGGCTGGGGCCGACGCTTGGGGGATGCCACGTGTGTCCGTGCCGCGATCTGCGGCATCTCCGACATTATCATGGTAACCCGGTGCCGTTCTTCCACTACTGGAGTCGCCGGCGGTTGACGGACAGCCTCTGCTGCTGTCCGGGCGGCTTCAGCCGCCTGGTACTCCGCCGGGGTCTTGTCCATCGATGCCGTCAAGCGAGCTGTGTAGCTCGAGCCCGCGGACACGACACCAGACTGTTTCCAATTATCGTCCATGACACGCTGTGCAAAGCGCCACGGACCGTAGTGGAAAATATGGTTCTTCGACATCCCTGACGTAGTCATAGACGTCGCCACCCGGGGTGGAATGTATCCAAAATTGAATACAGGCCCGACTTCTTCCTCACCGGTGTGAAGTCCCTCACCGCGGTGAGCACCGACGCGGTGAGCGTTCAAGGCCTTCAAACTGGGGAAGTATTTCTCCTCAGGGCTACGAGAGTAGCACCATCGACAGACAAACAACTTCACCCAGGGGTAATGGTTACCCGTGATGTGCCGGCTCAAGTGGTCATAGGAAGGGTACCTATAGTCCCGGTTGAGCGTACGATGCCGGTCCTTATACCCGACCAGGGATTCCGGACAGAGAGGGCAAAATACCCCGTCCTCCGTCACGGGTGGCAGCCCGACACGCTCCTCGTCCGAAAGTGGACGAGACCTTGTAAAAGGCGTGTCGGCCGTCATACCCGCCTCCGACGAACGTCGGTTGTAGGCATCCCTGCCATACCACGCGAGAAACATGTGCCCTTGACGCACACCAGGGAGCTCGGGGCCCATACCAGCCCGCAGCCTCTGGATAGAAGGCTGCTCCGAAGACGTCTGCTTCTGTTGGGACGCCCCCGAACAACCGCTCGACCTGGGTTGTCGAGGCACACTCTGCGCGCGCTGAGTGGCAGCTTTCTGCAGTTCGTCGCAGTAAGCTCGCCACCCCGCGTCCAGTGCGGCGTCGGACAGGTCTTTCTCCCCATCCTTTTCCGCTTGCTGGCGAAGGAGCTCCAACCGGAGATCTCCCTTCTGTGGCAAGGGCTGCCCTTTGTCCATTGGACTGGACCCACTCTCCGCCGCTCCGGACGGCTTGGATTGTCCGGAGGATTTGCCGGAGGAGGTTCCTTTTGGTGCCCCGGAGGGCGCCGGCTCACTGGAATCTCCCGCACCCCGGTCGGACTTTGCGGAGGTACCGTCCGCACCGGTGAGTAACGGATGCAACTCAATATCCAAACCAACGGGGCCCGCCTCGCTGTAGTCCATCAACGTTTCCACGCGGGGAAGCGGAGACGGATCAAGGAGCTTCTCCGCTTCTATAGCAGCCAAGTTGCTCTCTACAACGCGGTCCACCGTGACCACACTCGGAACCCGTGCGCGAGCCTTGGGAGTCGGCCGAGCGGCCGTCATCCTCAGGCTCAGTTCGTCCCGAGTACGTGTTACCCCGCTCAAGCATCCCCAGACTGGATCTCGCGATCACTGTCCGGAGGCACCTTCCCTCCTGTACTTTCCCCGTCACTGATCTCAGACATACCAGTATCCGAGCGCTCTAAGCATAAACACTGGGAGTCAGATCCGCAGATCTGTCTCCACCAGTGCCGAGTGCTCGAATAACCAGTGATCACAAGTTACACAGATTAAGAGGCATCAAGTGGTAGCAGCTATTCTACATGCGTGGCAGTGCAGCGCGTCGCCGTGGAAACGTCTATTTATAGCATCAATCAATACAGGCTGACAAACGAATAACGTTTTCTGACAATGGGCGTATACATATACACGCATCTCCCCCCGGTGTCTCCTATCACTCCATGTATACGAGTGGCAAAAAGTACTGGCCATCCTGGTGGATCCTGCAATTAAAACATAGTAATTAAAATCAGTCATTAGCTTTAGCTACCGCACTGGCGGAGAATGACGTGAAGTTAATCACAACAGCAGGATAGAGATTGTATACAATGTATCAGAAGTCGATCTACCTGTGGATGTAACGAATATGTCCACCTTACAACAATGTAAATAAAATCTACACTGTTCGAACCAGCGATGGAAACAAATCCACCACCGTTCGCCTGCTTTTCCATAGATCACGGCAAAACAAGCTTCTGATACACACAACACAATCTCTTAAACCCCTCTTAAGCACCAGGAAAAATAGATCACTAAACTTATCTCAATGCACGATTGAATAAATAAGAATAGCGTTTCCACGGCATGCACGCATACTTGTGGCTTATATAATCCACTCAAGAAATTATAACATGAGATGGAAAATAAACAAAACCACTCCCCATAGCTGCTGTTACGCTTACAAGGCGATCAGACATGCCCAAGGCAGCTGGACGGACAGTTGGGCGCCCTATGGGCGTTTGCAATGCGCCCACTAGCTACCCCAATGCCAGCCCGACCGCGGAGCGGTGTCCGGTCAAACCCAGAGCCAACGCAAATGACTACCGGAGCGCGGAACCAATAGATTAGACGCGGGGCCGGCATGGGCCTTAACCTCAATGGTTAGGGGGCGAACCCTTCATGCCGGCGCCCAATCCAGAGGATCCCAAACATGGTGAAATCAATAGCTGGCGGTCGTCCGGGCTGCCCGCGAACGGAGTCCAGGCCGGAGTCCAGGCTACCAGGCCAGTGAAAGCGCTGTTGTAGCCTATGGACGGTCCTCCGGATTCCCAAGTGACCGGTCACCCAGAGGTCATGCAACTGATGGAGCACTTCTTTCCGCAGCTCCGCCAGAAGCACCAACTGCCAAACGGGTGGCAGTGGTCTCGGTGGCTCATAGCGCCGGTACAAGAGGCCATCCTTCAAGGAGAGTCTTTCCCACTGGGAGATAAGAGACTGGGTCTCCTCCCGGTAGGTCTTCCACTCATCCTTCGAAGGTTTCTGGCCGGCCTCAAGGGCTTTGATTACCGGTGCCAGAGCACTGTCAGCTCTCTGCGTCGCAATCAACTGCGCCGGAGAGTAGCCACCTAAGTAGTTAGGCTCCTCATCCGGCACGTCCGACCGCGCTGCAGCGGCCATCACCACTGGGGATAAGGACCGCTCATACTCAGACTTGTCCGAGGACGCGGAGGGTACCCACGAGGAGTACACCGCCGGACTCGAAGAAGACTCGCTGGAGCTGGACCGCACCTCCGGTTCAAATGCGGGATGCCATCGCCGGTGCCGGCGGGTCCGCGCGTGGAGATGAGCCCTGGATGCTCCGGCCGCCATGTTGTTATAGGGGGCGGCGGCCTGCGGCCTTCCCGGAAGGTCCAATTCCGAGTCTGAGGAGGAATCCACGTCGTGCGGGGACGGAGCCATCCCAGCACAGTTAGGATTCTTGCATTTATGACAACGGGACAGACCGTCCGCATTGCTGTGTACTTATCAACACGGTGCTCAATTTTCATGTCATACTCCTGGAGTTTGACGAGCCACCGCGCCAACAAGCCATCGGCCTCACTATAGTTGAGGAGCCATCTAAGCGAACTGTGGTCAGTCCGCAAGCGGAAATGGCGTCCCAACAAATAGTGCTGGAACTGCTTGGTGATTGTAACTACCGCGAGCAACTCGTGGTGCGTGGTACAGTAGTTCATTTGAGAGCGGCTCAGAGCTACACTCGCATAAGCTATACCCGCTCCTGCCCATCCACGACCTGCGAGAGGACACCGACGAGTGCAAAGTTACTCGCGTCAGTGTCCAGGATGAACTCGCAATCCGGACGGGGGTGCCGCAGCACCGGCACATCTGCCAAAGCATGCCGGAGCGCCGAGAAGGCAACTTCCTGCTCAGCCGACCAGACGAAATCTGCAAAGCCTCGCACAAACCGGCGGTGGTAACTCGCGAAGCCCAAAAAGGACCTCACGTCCACCACGCTGCAAGGCCGAGGCCAGTTCTTCACGGCCTCTAGCTTCTTAGGGTCTGGCCTAACTCCGGTGCCCGTTATCATGAAGCCCAAGTACAGTATCTCCTGCGCGAACTCGCACTTACTTGGCTTCAATTTAAGGCCTGCTTCGCGGACGCGATGGAGCACCATCTGGAGGTTGGTGAGGGTTTCCTCGAATGACCGGCCATACACGACGACATCGTCGATGTAGACCATACATCGCTTCCAGAGGAACCCTTCAAGTACCATCTCCATGAGGCGCTCGAACGTCGCTGGCGCGTTGCAAAGCCCGAGCGGCATTACCTTAAATTGGTAGAGCCCGTTCTTGGTAACGAAGGCAGTCTTCGCCCTATCGCTCTTCTCCATCTCAACCTGCCAATACCCGGAGGCCAGATCCAGAGCACAAAAGTAGTGCGATCCGGCCAGGGAATCGAAGGTATCCTCGATGTGCGGGAGAGGATATGAGTCCCTCCGCGTGGCATCGTTTAATTTCCGATAGTCCACGCAGAACCTCCACGAGCCGTCCTTCTTCTTCACCATAACCACAGGACTCGCCCAAGGGCTATCACTGGGTTTGATGATGTCTAGCTCGAGTATCATCTGCACCTCCCGGTCTATGACCTCTTGGTGCACGATCGCTGCTCTACCTAAAAAAGAAAAGGGTCCTTCCACGTATCATTTCTGACCAGTGGTGAAAATTTGGCAAGAATACATCAAGGCAAACTAAAGTTATCGTCTGGAAACCAAACGGCGGAAGAAAAAAAAACCAAAAAAAAACAGACAAAAACATAGGCCTCCCGATTTTCAATCGGTATGCCTAACTATAATTGTATTCCAAAGACTCGGCACACCATCCCTTTCCGCGAATGACCTTCTGAGGTCATCATCCTTTCTGGAACACCTCGTTCAAAATTATAGCTTGTTTATTAGGGTTTATTCAAAATTTTGGACCGTTTCAGTATGGCCCGTAAGCCCCCGGGCTCGACCCCCATTCTTCCAAAACAGACCCTTGAGGTCTGAGTCTTTTGTGTCGCCAACTTTCAGGTACTGCTCACCTTGCTTCCTTCTAGTTCCGCCATGCGATACTTCGGTCGTGTTTGCAGGTTTTGGACCGAGGTGGAACATGTTGGGGACCAACATTGTAAGAAGGGGGTAATATGGCGATTTTGCCCAAATATTGCTATAGAAGTTTTACACACTTTTTACACACTATTCTTGTTTTGGGTGCTTCAAGTTCGAAGCACCTGTGTTGCCTAGCAATGCACTGTCAATGCTCTTTCCACTATACTGTAACAATTGTTTGACGTCATGCCCTTGTTTCTCGTGCGCTGTCCATCTTGCTTACTCGAAGTTGTCTCAGAGCAGTCAAGGCGAGAGGACGACAGCAGGCATGGCCATGTGTTCCTAGTCCCCTTCTCCTGGCTAAGTGGGTCCGTTAGGACCCCGGGGGCAATTTCCAATTGGGGGCCCAGGAGGGGGGCTACTTGAATCCGGGGGCACACACCCTGTGGAAGGGTAGTCCCTCGTCCTGAGATGGTGTCACACAGGCTCTGGCAGACCGTCGGGCTGTCCAGGGTTCTATCCCCACGGCAGCGCCGTTGGCGAGGCCGGCCAGCAACACACCCACGTGAGTGGGTTCCGGAAGCCACGCCAATGGCATTCCGGGCTCTTCACATCGGGCTATATTGCCATGATGATGCAATATCTGAGTAATGTATGATGGCCACAGGCAGCGGGCGTCAAACGTTACATGGATTTTTTTTTTCATGGGATGAATTGTCCCATGGTCGAATAATAATTCATGTGCATGTACAATGTAAGTTAAGTTTCACCAAACCTGTATTTGGCGTGTATTCTTTCTTCAAAACAACCTTATTTGGAGAAAAACCTGTCACGTTTATGTTTGGTGATATGTTTGTTTCAATGAAAGCTACATGTGTGAACAAGCGTGCGTGCTCGAGGTGAGCTCCAGAACTGTAACGATGTCTATTTGTTACAAAATAAACAAACAAAGGATTGGTTGAAAATCACATTTGTTTATCGTTCATGTTACGTTTCAACTACTAAACTCCAGACCAAATACAGAGCCGTTTTACAAACAACGAAATATGTGAATAGTAGGAACCCGGATATTGTTATGCTATCACTACATCTCCCGCCTTTTGGAGGATTCACATGTTTTCTATCAGTCTCTGAGGCTTCACTCTCACACGATCAGAGCGCCTGACTTCTGGTAAGTTCTCTAGCCGTGGAACTGCTGGCTCTGCCTGATTGTGCACATCCTCTAAAACTTGCTCATCAACATTTGGCAAGTCTACTAGGTCCCGAACATCCTCTCGAGGCGCATGCACTTTCTTCAGGTGGTGACGATTTCTTCTCAGCGTAGATCCAGCTTGAGTTCTCACGACATAGGAATGAGGAGCAACACATGTCACTACGGTTCCTTTGATGGACCAGTTCTTCTCCCTGTAGTTCCGCACAAGCACACTATCTCCTGGTGATAGCATTGGCAATGCTTTTGACTGCTGGTCATAGTAACGTTTCTGTGCTTGTGTGTTTCTTTCATGTCTCTCACACACCTGGTCAGTTGTTGGATGGACTGGTACTTGTTGCACCGGCAGATTTGACCTGATTTGCCTTCCCATTAGCAGTTGGGCTGGACTGTAGCCCAAGGCATTTGGTGTACTCCTATACACTAGAAGACTCATGTGCGGATCTTGGTTGTCTTCTCTGGCTTTCACAATCAAACGCTTGACTGTCTGTACAGTTCTTTCCGCCAAGCCATTGCTCTTCGGGTAATGTGGACTTGACGTGGTGTGTTTGAACCTCCACTCACGAGCAAATGTTGCGAACTGAGCACAGTTATATTGAGGCCCATTGTCACTAATGACTTCAGACGGCACTCCCTGTCTGGCAAACACTGATTTCATCACAGCAATGATAGCTTCACTTGTTGTACGTGTCAGCTTCACTACCTCCGGATATCCTGAATAATAGTCTACAATTACTATGTACATTTCATGATTCAGTTCGAACAAATCCGTGGCTATTTTCTCCCATGGTCGTTTTGGAATGTCTTTCTGTTCCATCGGCTCCACTGGATACTGGTTACTGTGTTTCAGACAAACTTCACACTTCCGAATGCACTCATATATGTCTTTGTTCATTCCTGGCCAGAATAGAACTTCCCTGGCCCTACTTCTGCAACGTTCGATTCCAAGATGACCTGTATGTATTTGTTTCAGCATTTCCTTCCTAAGACTTCTTGGCACTATCACACGATTTCCCTTGAAGATAAGTTCATTGATGACGCTCAACTCATCACGGTAGTTCCAGTAGTCTTGGATTTGCACTGGGCACTGACTCCTCAGCTTCGGCCATCCTCTTTGTACTGTTTTCATCAGACTGTTCAGTTCACTGTCTTTTCGTGTTTCTAGCTGAAACTGTTCCTTCCTTTCATCTGAGATAGGAATTCGGGTGTAGATGGTATCAACATGATACTCAACATCATCCTCCATTGTTGGTTTGTCATTTGTTTTCCTGCTTGCTCTGGAGAGCGTATCAGCAACAAACATGAATTTTCCTGGTGTGTACTGAACACTCAAGTCATATTTCTGGAGTTTATATCTGAACCGTTGGATCCTTGGTGGACACTCATTCAATGATTTCGTGAATATTGAAACCAAAGGTTTGTGGTCGGTTTCCACTTGCACTTTCATTCCGTAGATGAACTGATGGAAATGTTCGCATGCAAAAACTATTGCAAGAGTTTCCTTTTCTATTTGTGCATAATTTATTTCAGTCTTTGTCAAAGACCTTGATCCATAAGCAACTGGTTTCCATTCTCCGTCCTCCTGCTTTTGGAGTAGAACACATCCTAGTCCATATTGAGATGCATCAGCTGATATTTTGATCATTTTTCCTGGATCATAGTATTTCAACACAATATCACTTGTGATCAGAGTTTGTAAGTCCTTCCATGACTTCTCTTGTTCATGTGACCACTGCCATTCTACATCTTTTTCCAAGAGTTTACGAATTGGTGCTGTTTTTGCTGAGAGGTCTGGCAGGAATCTTCCCAGATAATTAATCATGCCTAAGAACCTCTGCAAATCCTTCCTGGACTCAGGTTTTTTCATCTCGTGAATTGCTAATGTTTTCTCCGGATCTGGCTTGATCCCAGTGTCTGTTAGTCTGTCTCCTATGAAGGTCAACTCCTTCACTTTGAATTCACATTTATCTCTGTTGAAGGTGAGATTGATGCTCTTGGCTTTCTCCAGCACTTGTTGGAGTCGTTTGTCGTGTTCTTGTTCTGTACTCCCCCACACGATGATATCATCCATCCATGTTTGTACTCCTTCCATTGACTGGAAGTATTGGTAGATTGTTCTGTGATACACCTCTGGGGCAGAACTTATCCCAAACGGTAGTCTCAGATACCTATACCTCCCATACGGTGTGGCAAAGGTTGTCAACAAGGAGCTTTCTTTGTCCAAACTCACTTGCCAGAAACCGGATGAAGCATCCAATTTTGAGAAGATTTTTGCACTTCTGAAGCTGGCAAGTATTTCATCTCTTGTGGGCAATTTGAAATGTTCACGACGAATTGCTTTGTTTAGGTTTCTCGGATCCAAGCAAAGTCGTATTTTTCCATTGGGTTTGTGTGCAATTGCAAAAGCATTCACCCATTCTGTCGGATCTTCCACTGGAGCTATGACACCTAATTTCTCCATCCTTTCCAGTTCCTCCTTCAGTTTACTTCTCATAGCGAATGGAACTTTTCTGCATGGCTGTATGACTGGTGGTACCTCTCTGTTAACATGTATGTGATGTTCTCCTGGTAAATGTCCCAGTCCTGTGAACACATCTCTGTTTCTGTCAATGACTGTACTGTCTCTTTGTACATCCACTGTGTACACACATTTTACCAGGCCAATTTTGACACTATCCTTCAGCCCGAGTATCGGTTGTACATCATTCGAAGTCACCATGAATGTCACTTTGTGCTGTTGTCCCTTGTACATTACTGTACTCACACACTGTCCTATCACCGGTATTTCATCTCCAGTGTAAGCTGTGAGTTTCACTTTCACAGGCAACAGTTTTGCTGTTTCGAAGCTTCGAAAGTCATTTCGAGATATCACACTGACAGAACTTCCTGTGTCGATTTTTAGTGGCAAGATGACATCATTCACCTGAAATGGGCGAATCCATTCCTCATTATTTGTTACAGAGTTCACAGAGTGGACGAACAGTTCATTATTACTGTCTGGTGGTTCTGGTTGTGGGTAGTCAGTTTCCACAAAGTGTACTTTTCCTGGTTTGTGTCCTCTCTTTGTTTTGCAACACTGTGAGAAGTGATTTGCATATCCACATTTTGCACACTTTGTTCTGAATGCCGGACATTTTCTCGGTCCGTGTTCTGTTCCACAACGTCCACACATGTATTCTGTTGGTCTGTTCACCCCCTGTGGATTCTTCGCAGTGCTGGATTTTCCCCATAGTTGTTTGCTTCTTTTGTGCACCGAGTAAACTTCAGCTGAACTGGCAGCTTGATCTGTAGCCATGTCCTTCACTCGCATTTTTGTAGATTCCCATGCATGGCACATTTGCATAGTTTTGTCCAAAGATAGGTCTTCGACATTCAACAGTTTTTCACGCAAAGTATTGTCCAACATGCCGCAAATTATACGGTCGCGAATCAGTGAATCGTGTAAGTCACCAAATTCACAGTTTTTGCTCTGTTTTCTGAGTTCTGTCGAGTACTGATCAATTGATTCCCCCTCTTTTTGACACAGAGTGAAGAATTTGTACCGTTCATATGTTGTATTTGACTTTGGATTGAAGTAATTATCAAACTTTTCAATCACTTTTTCCAGGACTATATTGTCCGTTTCAGGATCAAACTTGAAGTTGTTATAGATATCTAGGCATTCCTCACCGATCACTGTCAGCAGTATTGACGTTTTTACTTTGTTGTCTTTCGTGGAAGCTCCGCTCGCGTCGAGGAAAAGTTGGAAGCGCTGTTTGAATTTTCGCCAATTTTCCGCCAGATTTCCTGTCAGGATCATTCCTGATGGTTGCTGTAGTCGATCCATGTTGTTGATAGTTTATCTCCACTTCTGATACCATGTAACGATGTCTATTTGTTACAAAATAAACAAACAAAGGATTGGTTGAAAATCACATTTGTTTATCGTTCATGTTACGTTTCAACTACTAAACTCCAGACCAAATACAGAGCCGTTTTACAAACAACGAAATATGTGAATAGTAGGAACCCGGATATTGTTATGCTATCACTACAAGAACTCCGGCCAAAATGTGCTCGCCTCGCATCTACACTTTTCTATAAATGTTCAAAACAGAGGAATCAATGGATATTTTATTGGAATTTATACTTAGGGGAGGCCAGTAAGTCACCACAAAACATAAAAAGGCTCCTTGAGTGGGTCCAAGACCTCTGGTCGAAAAAGGCTCGCTTCGCTTCAAAATCTTTTACAATTATTCTCAGAAAAGAATCACCAATTGGTATTTAAGTGAAATCTTTACCCCGGAAAGGACCGGGAAGTTACCACAGAATATAAAAAGGCTATTGCTCCTGGGTCCCTTGAGCAGGCCAGAGATCCCAGGCAGCAAAGGGCTCGCCTAGCCCCCGCCCCCCCCCCCCCCCCGTGACTCCCTAAATCCTGGATCCGCCCCTGATCCATGCAAAGATGTTAGAAAGTTAGAAACTAGCTGCATATGAATCCGAAAAGATGCAGCCGTATACGGTATTTCAGGTATCTATATAAATAAATTTTAAATATGGAATCAATCAACAACCTTACCAACCAATAGTTAAGGCCTGATATAAAAGCAGAACTAGTATATGCACCAACAGTCCGCATACAGGTATTGTGTAGTGTGCAAGGACCCCGACAGAGGGACAACATGAGCTATTATTGACTATACTCCGGTGAAGGGCGGCACTATTTGCGGCATTTTCTTCATCCTTGCATCTGTTAGAGGAGCCATGTTTCCCGAATAAGAATGAAAGTCAAATCTCACTCACGCTAATAGCTGATACAACTTGTGGTTGGACATTATAGAATACTTAAATTATACAAATTAAAGTGTCTCAATGAAGACTGTATAAACATATAGTATATGAATTTTAGTACAAGTACCAGAAAATTATGTTTTGTGTCCCATAATGAATATTATGCTAGAATAATGAATATTATGCTAGACTATATTCAGGATATTAGTTTGTCGCAACTAGAAAAAGGAACAATATTTACCATTGGATATTTACCCACATGATTTTATTTTACTGCCCAAGACTTAAGATCAAGACCAAGGAGATCTGGAGGTCCCGGTAAATGACCTCCCTTGAGGTACTGTCTGAGAATCTTTCATGATCTCCATAATAATAGGGTAATGAAATCGTTAACGTTGAAAATCGGTAAACTTATATTATTGAAACCAGAAGTATTATTTGCCGAGCTTCTGCAATGGTAACTTACGTATGTGTTAGTCAGAAATTGATTTTTTATAATGAACTATAATACTGTTTATATACGACGACTTTACCCAGTTGATACTCTGCTCGCTATCGTCAAGTGTTATAAGGCGTTTGCGCGCTATCGTCAAGTGATATCAGGTGTTTCCGAATTGAGTTGATTTGAACAGATAATTAAAATCTTGGCTTCAGTGCATCGCTTAGATAAAATGATATAAATAGTCACTATATGCTTGACAAAAAAATGGTAACAATGTTCATTGTTCAAGTTTTAATTTGGATTGAAACGTCTTTCGTGAGATTCCGGTTGAATAAACGGAATAATGGAGTAATCTTAACGTGGACAAAGAGCACTAATCTAAAATAGCTAAATTTATTTTTGTTTATTTATTGAGAGTGAAATATGGATAATATTGAACACGTTATATATAAATTGGGAGATTGAACGCTGATGGATAAATAATATACTGACATGCATTCATCGAATTCTGGTTCTTCGTCAAACGAAAGTATCACACCATCTTCATGTAATGAAGAGGTCACCATGGACGACTCGGAAAACTTAACTGGGCTCTACATACCAATTCAAAATAGCCGGGGATCCATGGAAATCATGATGGAATGCTTAATCGATCCTGGCATGGAAAAACCAGGGGGTAAGGAGTTAGAATTGGAAAAATATCCTCCCGATCATGCCCGAGGAGAATCCGACGATTCCCGACGGCCTTCCGATATCTCCCGAAGTGCCCGCGAGAAATGCCGAGTACCTCCGGACGGTGGTTGGCGGGCTTGGTGTGCGTGTTTTGCCTCGTGTTACGGCTACAGTGCGGGATCTGCCATTCTTACGACATTCGGTATCATGTATGTACCCTTGTTGGAAGAATTCAAAGATGTTGGAGGTGACATCCGCTTCAAAACAGGTATGTTTAACCATGCACAATGTATTTGGGTCAATGTATTTGATCGACCGAAATTATATTCCGTCTCGCTCCAGGATATACAATTATTACCTATATATCTACGAAACAGGCTTCACCACATATCTTTCGATTTTGACGTCGTTTAAAGTATCTAGCCATATAAGCACTGTGAACGTGAGGCTTTATGAAAACTATTAGCAAAATCATTTGCTAAACTCCCTTTACGATGGGTTTCGTATTTTGAGTGTCCATTTATTGAACATCCCTCATTTTTTCATTATCTTCAGCTTGGGTAGGAGCTTTGTGTGTGTCGTCGACGTTCACATTCAGCCTGTTAGCCAGCTATAGCGTGGATCTACTGGGCATCCAGATCACCAGCTGGATTGGCGTCGTCCTATCAGCTGGGGGTTTGCTCATGAGCTCCTACGTCAACTCCTTGGAGGTTCTGCTCCTGACCTACGGGATAATCGCAGGCATGGGCCTATGCTTCATCTGTATCCCGTGTACGGTGGCCCTCCCCAGATACTTCAGGAGACGGCTGGGACTTGTCTACGGACTGATGACGTTTGCAGGCAGCGTTTTGACGGTGATACACTCCTTCGCTCTGTCGGCGATGATCGAGAGGATTGGGTACAGGAAAGCGTTGCGCGTGGAGGCGGGGTTCCTCTGTACGGTCAGCTTGACGCCTTTCGCGTGGCACTTCCAGAAACCAAAGAATTGTTGCAGCGCTGGTGTAGTGAAAACTAGTCGTCAAACGAAAAACAAATTACCCGGAAAGAAATCTTTCTGGAGGGACAAGAAATTCATCATATTTTCCGTGGCCATCACTCTAACGATGATCGGTTACTTCAATGCCACATCACACATAGTAAGCTTCAACGTTCGATTATATGTAGTCATGCGAGTAATCTTTGAAGACGTATGGCGCCCCGTTCGTGCCACAAAAAAAGAGAAGTTAATTTTTTTCTAATGCATACGTATGAAATAATATGTCATACGTATGAGATAATAAGTCATACGTATGAGATAATAACACATACGTATGAGATACTAAGTCATACGTAGGAGATACTAACTCATACGTATGAAATACTTATCTCATACGTATGAAATACTTATCACATACGTAGGAGATACTATGTCATACGTAGGAGATACTGTATTAACTCATACATATAAGATACTAAGTCATACGTATGGAATACTAACATATACGTAGGAGATACTAAAATGTCAATATACCCGACACCGCCGTGGAAATAGAAGTAATATGTGTGTCCTCCGTGTTTTCCATGTAACCTTCTTGCTTCTTTTATGCTCTCCATGACAATTTCACATATCTATCTACTTATAAAGAAATATCTCATACGTATAAGATAAGTATCTCATACGTATGTGTTAATAATTCATACGTATGTGTTAGTATGTCATACGTATGTGTTAACAACTCATACGTATGTGTTAACAACTCATACGTATGTGTTAACAACTCATACGTATGTGTTACCAACTCATACGTATGTGTTAATAACTCATACGTATGTGTTAATAAGTCATACGTATGTGTTAGTATCTCCTACGTATGTGTTAGTATCTCCTACGTATGACTTATTATCTCATACGTATGACTTAGTATCTCATACGTATGACTTAGTATCTCATACGTATGAGATACTATCTCATACGTATGAGTTAGAAAAAAAATAAATTCTCTTTTTTTTGTGGCACGAACGGGGCGCCATAGAAGACGTACATGTTTGTGTTGAAATGTTATTCAGTTCTCCAATGCCGTTCAAATAGCATGACCAATTCTGTATACAGTAGAACTCCAGTTCCAGTAGAACTCCAAAAGTGCTCACCCTTCGGACCAATGATTTTGGCCACATTATAGGAGTGGCCACATTATAGGAATCTGATAGACGACTTTTCCACCAGCTAAGTTGTTTGGCTGATGTCAAATCAATCGAAAATCAACATATATTATACATTTTGTACATGTGTACGTGTGAAAAACATATTGTTTACATATGAATATAATTGCTATATAAATGAATATAAATTTGCTTGCTGGCCGTATTTTGTGATTTAATGGGCAATTGGGACCAGATATACTGACCGCATCGTGGATAAGGGGAGTGACCACATTACAGGAGTACCCTCAACATGTAAATGCCTATGTTGGCATTCGGGACCAATGCACCTGACCACAATGCATGGGTTGACCACATTTCTGGAGTAACCACAGGCTGGAGTTCTACTGTAATGCAAAGTAACTGCTGCAGCATATACTGCAATTTAATAATGACCGATTCCAGGTGAACTACACAAAGCAGATGTTCCCCGGCTCTCCAGGCTACGTCCTTGTCATCTGTTTCTGCTCCGTGTCAGGCGTCACTCGCATTGCGATCGGCAAGCTGTCCGACCTTCCCGCCCTGAAACCCATCTGGTTTCTCCAAGCTTCCGCCACCCTCCTCGGCACCATGGCAACCTTCATCACCCTGGCGCCCAGCTTCGGCAGTCTGATGGTGATCGTCTCAGTGATGGGGGTGTTTGACGGGGGCGTGATGTCGACGATCAACCCCACGGCTAATGTACTGCTGAGGGACATGGACGTGGGCCTGGGGCTAGGGTTCGTGTGGACCTTGATTGGCTTCGGGCTCGTGTGTGGGCCTCCCATCGGGGGTAAGATTTAACGATTTCAAGTGCACAGCTGAACATGAATATGCATATTTTGAATTTGTTTCGTGGTCGAGGCTCACGAACTTAATGGAAATACTTCATCTTACTTATATAAACGATTTGTATTTTCTTTTGGATTTTCCAGGTATCATCTACGACAAGATGCATTCCTATGCAATAGTGTTCTCTGTTGGAGCTATGCCGCTCATCATTGGACCTCTACTAATGTTCTTGATTCCTTCAGGATAACTTCCTAAATTATAATGTGTTTTTCCATAAACGAAGTGTGTATATAATATATCTAGAGATTATAGCTTAATAAATAATCCTATGGAACAGTGCTTATGGGTGTGTTCTTGTCTAGTCTCTGGGCAATTGTTGACTGTTCAATAGGAGTGTCTACTCCTGATCAGACAAAAGGTAGTTTATTTTTCAAAAATTTATTAGCAAAAATATATACGTGTACACCCAAGTACCAACTTTTATTCATGAACATCATGACACACATTACACTCGCTCCGTTTACTTGTAAATGCATTTTTTTTTTTTAAATACAAACATGTGATACAAGGTCCATCAATTCACATTCACCAAAACAAGCTTAACCTCATGTACACCAGCTCGAACAACATGAGCATAAACATTCTCAAATTTGAAATTTACCACTAGAAAGTTGGTGATATTTTCCTGTTTTCGATAACTTTCACAAATTTCATATCCCATCATGTGGCATTATTCAAAACTAATATATGAAGTTAGCTGGTGGATCCCGGAGGAAGATCAGTCAGGCTGTATCCGAGGGGGTCCAAGTTTGAGTTGAGCAAACACAGGGAAGATTCCCGAATCTTCCGTAGTAACTGCTTCAGTTCATCTCTACGGAACGTCTGAAACATCAATTGGAGAATCGTCATGGTTGTTTGCTCTAGAGTAGGATAGTTTGATCAGACTCATGGCAAGAATATGTCACAAGGCAAAATCCCAAATCACTGCCATTTATTGGGGATTTATAGAGTGAAACAGACATTTATCATGACATTATGATGATGATATATAGGGCTAGACAGTCACATGACCGTCACATACGGTGTGATTCTAGGGACAAACACAAATATGCATTACATTTGTAATTGTTTCATGTGGAGTAACTGAAATGACTCTGAGTAAACAAAACGTTCCCTCATATGACTGTCCAGCCCTACAACCTCATAGCTATAAACCCTAACCCCCCCCCCAGCAGACCTTGTAGAGCTGGTGTTGCTCTGAGACGATGAGGTCGGCCAGACGTATGCTCTCCTGATACTGTTCAGTGGAGTGTAGCACAGTGTGCAGCAGGAAACACAGAGGGGGGAGGCACAGCTGACGGATCAGTCGCATCTGGTGCGTGCGGCTTGGGTCCCTCTCTCCGTCCTGTAGGACAAGTGGAGTATGGTGTGTAAAGGTGGTGTTCCGGATAGCAATACAGGCCTTCTCAGAGAAGATATTTCTGAGGGCCTTTTTTTATCATAGCCTGAATATGATTTTATGATTTTGTACAGGCTGTGTATTTTCTAAACGTGTACAGGGTGTTCACCTGTCTCTGGTCAATCATCCATCCTCCGTCAACAAACAGCAGAACATTGTAGATCTTTTCTTTGGTCATCTGAAATATACATACATATACACACTCATTTTTCTCAAACCTCACCACTTTTAACACAGAGCATTCAATGGAATCCATTCACAAAAATTGGTCAGAATATAGTTGGATATACAGTGGATCCTGTCATTTAAGACCACCCAAAGGACCCCAAAAACGTGGTCTCTCATAGCAGGTTCATTAACATGATAAAAGGTCATTTAGGACCAAGGCGAGCAGTCTCTCAAGCCAGGGTGGTCTCTCATGACAGATGGTCCTTAACACAGGATCCACTGTACTACTGTGAAAACTTCTATCAATACAATGCCAAGACATCCTATTATTATGAGGTTCACAGCTAAAACTGCCCCTGACCTTGGTTTGCATGAGCAGGTTGTGTTTCCAGCGACCGAGATCCATCTCATACTGCCGCTCCTTGTGCTCAAAGGCCACCCGTTCCGTGAAGTTAGCGCCTTGGGGGATGTGCGGCTTGGAGGGCTTGGCATTGTGGTAGTGCTCAAACCAGTCGTTAAAGCTGTCGTGGGCATCCTGAAAGTGACGAGTGTGGCAATGTCAAACTGTGAATGATGCAGTGTAGTGAGTTGTAATCATTTACAAACTTAATATGCTGTACAGACATGAGTTACATTTTGTATATAGATAATGATGTTATATAGATTATCTCACTGTGCGCAGGTTTTTTGGCGCATGTTATAAATAATATATTGAATACTTTGAATAATTTGATGCATCTTGAAAGGGTATTTTGGATTCACTTACAAGATAGGCCTGGTGACACAGGTACTCTCTGATGGCATTGTCGTCCTCAGGTCGTAAGGTAGTACTTCCAGTCTGTAATCATGAAGAAACATTTACTAATGGCACATAGCGGTGCAATCATTCAATCTCTTCGAAGAATGGATAGGTGTTAATGACAGAGGTCACCAAAAGCCATCGGTGTGGAGTTCAGTGACTGGTTTTACAGGAGACGATGCCGTAGTCGTCTCCTAAATGTAATCTACCTGTGAAGCCCAAGTTTTGATGATGACGTCTATTGAACCAGCAGGAATCTTGTTGAACACTTCACGGGCAGCGGCCAGCTTGCGCACAGCTGCATCAGGAAATTTTATTACAGGATGCAATCCCCGAGTAAGCAAATCATACAGATATCACGCAAAATGGTATGGATTTGGTCCTCACCAAGAAATGAGATCATAACAGCATTAGCCTGTCGTAGAGCCTCTGCCCGTTGAGAAGGGTCGAATACCAACCAATCAATGGCTTCTATTTTTTGGCGGTCCTCCTGCAAGAAATCAACTTCGTTAGCAGGCTGTATATTTCATATCCTACCCTCTAGTGATACAGAAATAAATTTCAGTTCTACGAGGTCCAGGAGATAGTATAAACCTTCGATGTAGTGGTTTCAGATGTCATCTCGGAGTCGAAGCCCTCCTCAGAGTCGCGCTTGCGGATATTTTCTACGACAAGTTTAGTGGCACTGGGGATATCGAGGCCAGCCTGCTCGGCCAGTCGCAGGCATTCCTTCCTGTCATCAGTGTCTTCAACACCTGTCAAACATTAACACAAAGATGTGTATCGGAACAATAGATATATTCATAAAGAACTGTTTGTAGATATTCAAATATAAAAAACTACAGTACATCTATATAATTACAGTACATTGGCAGTAAAAAAATCATCCACTTGAACAAATAAACTTTAAATGTAATCAAACATTACAGTTGTCAGTTAATATGCCTATGAATACCTCACACTTCCAGTATTGCAGGGTATATCACACATATGAATGCAAACTATAGTTGGGGACTACTAACCTTCTAGGAACCTGGCGTACCACTCGACCTGCATGCTCTTGGGTAACGTTGCTACATAAGTTGCCACCAGGTGGCTCTGCTTCTCCTCGATCAAGTACCGGACGTAGGCCTCCAGAATCGAAATGCACAGCTCCTCCTGTATAAGTGGATATAGATCATGTAGATGACTCAATTCATTGGACCGTCAACATTTATATCTTAGTGTTAACAGGCAGGATACATGTAGTAGTAACTGTAATACATGCAACAGTATTTATGATTTGTCAGAAATATTGCAAAAATGTGTACAGCTACATCAATTCTGGCTTTCGATCTTGACAATTACTATTATCTATAGAGACTTATGGAGTATATCTCCTGGCCAGCTGATTGTACACAGTGGTGTACCTTGGTAGACACGCCTATAGCTTGTAGGAAGAGGACCAAGTGAGCCATGAAGCGAAGCAGGTGAGGTGAAGGGAGCTTCATGTCATCCTTACACCACTCGTACATCTCCTCTATCAGACCTGGGAACATCATCAAATATGGAATTTTTTCTCATGCAATTTGTCCATTTAATGTTGATAGTTAGGTTAGTTAGGTACAGTGTATCTTGCGTCAAACAGCATGGATCTTTGATGTGAGCGATTGCATGTATGTGAGTGCTCAAAAATCATTGATAGTAAACCTACGGTCTGTATCACCCAGAATAATGTATTTCTGGATAACGTTGTAATGTGCCTTGCTCTGTAGTTGAATATCCTGAAATATGGGACACACATGAAGGGAAGGTGTCAACTGCATTTAATTAGAATCAGATTTTAGTACTTGCTTGAGCAGTACAAATGTAAAGGAAAATCTGCAACACATATCAGTCCCTTACCTTATTGGTGCTTGCTTGTATGTCGTTGAACACTTTCTCTGTGGTTAACCTACAGGTTGTACACCGAAAACATGCAAGAGATGACTGAATAGTGAATACTGAGTATAACCAAAGAATACATCAATCACAGGTAAAGCTGTCAATCTATGCTATTATTTTCTCAGTTGCTTTTTTTTTCAAATCCCAAGGAAATACCAGTCAGAGTGTTTATTATATACAGGTTAACACCTAGCTGGCAATGAAAGGTATACTGACATTTTCTCCCAGTATTGGTTGGGGAGCTGTACGAGGGGGCGTTTGTGCGTGGTGGCGACGCGTATCTCCTGTTCCACTTGCTGGTCGACAAACACTCGGAGGTACGCCCAGAGGTAGTCCTCCCAGGTCGTACACACAGCCAGCAACTGTCGTAGGTTACCGCTGAATGCTGCATACATCGCCCGCTCGTATACATCTAGTCGCTCCTACAAAGCGTCACATGCAATGTCAGGAAAGAGTGATTATTTTCATATTTTGCAAAAGGGCATAATTATTATAGTGAATTGACTGGATTCAATTAAACTTGACCGATATGTTCTAAAGCAGGAATTAACCCCTTCACTGCGGGGCTCAGTGAAATCGCCTGTGCGGAGGAAAAATAGCAAAATATGATATTGTCTCAGATATTTTTAATTTTTCAAGAAAAAATTGGAATATTATTGTAAAAATTATATATATTTGGTATGAAACTTTATTCCCACCAATGCAGCAGCAATGCCAATAAAATTTATTTGCTATGGAGCAGGTTACCATGGCAACGATCACATTTTAACAAACAAAGCATGCTTTTTACACGGCACTAAATTATTCCCATCAGACACAAAGTTATGTCTCCATTTCCATTGACCCGATCAGATATATTATGTAAGAGCTAACTTAAATAGTTCACGCTTGCTGAGCAAGATGTTGCAATCATAACTGTCAAAATGAACAGCATATACATATTGTAAATCACATCTATACCATGTGTGTATATAAATCAAGATTTGCATGTAGACAAATACATGCTGGTTCTCTTCTCTTTGGCAGAAATCAATCTAAAGACGTACATATAAGTTTGAGATGACTGGCCGAATAGTGCTCACTGCATTATCTTAGAGTGTCCATGCATGTTCGCCAAACTTATGTGAAATATCATAACGATCTTGACACTCCACACTGACTTATCACACATTGTTCAGAGCCCGAGACCTTCTCGGGCTATACGCACACTGGAATTGACGTTAGTGCCCGAGACCTTCTCGGGCTATACGCAGCGAAGGGGTTAATCACACAAGCAATTTTCTATACTAAACGATGCCACAACTGGCACAGGTAAATAATAATTTTGTTTAATGTTCTTCGACAGCCACCAAATAACTGCATCGAAGAGAGCATGATTGTAGTAGTTTGAATTGGTGATGTATAGAATAAACTGTACCTATTTAAGTGCTACAGCACATTAAACCGACCTGTTCTGACATCTTCCAGCAGACATTCTTCCACAGGTCACGGTTGGGATTGCCCTCGACGCGATGTGGTCGGCCGTCTGGCTGTAAACTCTCGTAGTTTGGGTCATGGTAGAGACGCCAGCCTTCAAGTGTGGCAGCGCGCCACGCCTGTCCTACTCTCATACAGAGTTTCTGGGCCTGGTGGGGAACAGAGAGGGGGGGGGGGATATAGATTATCAACCTTTGCATAAGTGTACACATGGATAGGTATATCTTCTTCTTTTTTCAAATAAAGAATCAAGAATAGGCACAGCAGGGATATGAAGAATTCCAATCTTTATTGGGGTATGTATAGAGAGCCTGCGTGACATGCAGCAACTAGGCTGATATAATTATGTTGAAGTGTATTATATTTGCCTTGTTACTGTGGTGCAGTCTACTTCACACACACCCAACTATTCACCAGTCACTGACCTCCTCCAGTTGTCCCCCTCGGATCAATACAAAAACATGCTGCAGAAGGCGAGATTCATCTTCTAAGTCCAAGTCTGCGAGAGGTCTGCCTTCTCTGATTGGTGCGTCTGGGTCCTATGCAATAATAGGCAGAGAGGGCCAAAGTAACTATGGTTACGCTGGATGCCAATATTCCTTCAAACTCCAAGAATATAGGAATATATGAAAAGAATCACCCACCAGAGATGTGACAATTGGACGTTCTGTGCCAGTGGGTTGTCCACTCTGTTTCTGCTTGAGAGCATAGTGCGTATTCTCCCTGGTACATAAACAAACAGTGTGTTCAATACATGATACTAACAGCATAGACATTGCTGATTCATTGAGGGTCTTCCATCTGTACAGATGACACAATCTCAATGTTGCAAAATCACCACATCATTCTGATGAATTATTTGGAATGCGGAATATTAAACTAGACGCTTCCGGTCGCCTACGACCGCTTGGGTGTATCCCCCGTAGCCCTATCATCCCTGTTGCCCCAAATATATCACTGATGTACATTGTGAGTGTGAAACCTTTCAAGCTTATTGAAGGTCGAATTCAAGATCACCACTAAAATCACTGCATACGAATTTCCATTTCGACATGTTCGATAAAATAATGAAATTACAGCCAGATAAAAGTTTTCACCCAAAGTTATACTTCAACTCAGAATATTTGACAAACTTGGTTCCAAGTTGAAATTCAAGCAAAAGTTGACAAAAACTGCATTTCAAGATGACTAAATTGGAGCCAGATCGAACTTTTCACCATAAGTTATATTTCAACTCATACTATATGCCAAACTTGGTTCCAAGTTGAAATTCAAAGTAAAAGTTGACCAAAACTACATTTCAAGATGACGAAATAGGAGCCAGATCAAACTTTTCACCATAATTTAAATTTTAATTCATAATAATTATGTACCAAACTTGGTTTCGAGCTGAAATTCAAGTAAAAGTTTACCAAAACTGCATTTCACGATGACGAAATTGGAGCCAGATCGATTTTTTCACCATAAATTATATTTTAATTCATGATATGTGCCAAACTTGGTTTCAAGTTGAAATTCAAAGTAAAAATTGACTTTAATGGTAAAAATAATGTTAACTTATCCGGTTACACCCATGAAATCTCTACTGGACAAAACTTTTAAATTGTTGAGGTCAATAATAAATGTTTCTTGTCTTAACTATTTTTCTTGAGGTCATTAATAGACTTAACTAGTAAAAATGATGTTAACTTATTCGGCTACAGCCATGAAATCTCTACTGCACAGAAGCTTTACCTTGTTGAGCCCAATAATAAATGTTTCTTGTCTTAACTATTTTTATTGTGGTCAATAATAGACTTAACTAGTGAAAATAATGTTAACTTATTTGGTTACACCTGTGAAATCTCTACTGGACAAAACCTTTACCTTGTTGAGCTCAATAATAAATGTTTCTCATCTTAACTATTTTTATTGTGGTCAATAATAGACTTAACTAGTAAAACCAATGTTAACTTATTCAGTAATATTGTTCTGTTTTCACCAAAAACATCAGTTCTGTATTCTGAACAAGAATCCAGTGCAATTTGCTTTCATAGTACAGGTTATTGGAGTGATCACACATGTCAAAGTAGGCATTTTAATTGTTGTAATAAGTTAACCTCTCAAACTTATTAATATTTATTCGATCATTCTGAAAAACAATAGGTTTCGTGTGATTGTCTTTCTCATTGAGCCTGTGCGATTTCATCATCATTCATCGAAAACTCCCACCCGTAGAGCGATCACAACCCATGTGTGTTAAACAGGCTAATTTGAGCACAAAATGTTACGCTAATCGGCTATTTTGGTTGCTATGGCAACCAAAATCGATAGGTGTTGAGATCTCACCATAAGTCATGTCCATATAAAATATTATCAAAATCGGTTCAGATTTGTAAGCTGTAGCGCGTTCACAAGAAAGTGTCTGCAGACGCGGACGCGGCGGCGCGACGATCGTAAATCCATAGTATCCGCCGAACTTTGTTCGGGAGATACAAATATAATACTAGCAAACCTTATATGCTGGATTATTTGTTATATATAGTTTTTCATAATAACCACTCACCATGCTCCCATATCGTCTGTAAAGAACTCAACCCTGTGATAGACTTCTTGTTGTTCTCGCGAGTTCCGTTCCAACCAATCAACAACCATCTGAGAATATATCACTAACTGGTTTACACATATCCCACAGTAGGGCTTTCAAACATGTAAACATCACATATTTGATATGTGCAATATTAGGAATACAATGGTTTTCACACTTGAGTCAGATCTGTGCCACATGCATGTATATTACGTGAAGGCCAGACCGATGAGTAACACACCTTGGTTCATACCATAATATCTACAGTGAAATGACGCACCTGTGCCTGTCGTACTGTTCTATCCTTCTCATACAAGTTAGCAATGATGTCCTTCTCACTCTGGTACTTGCCCTGTAAGAAACCAACACACAATGTAATAGCGACATTTAGGAATGGAAGACATACTTGCTCAAGTGTGACTGACCCACACTGACCAGACTGTCAATCATCATGGGTTCCTCGCCGTCGGAGGTGACTTCATGCTCCAGTCTGTCCTTGTACAGTGATGCAATCAGACTCCACGTACAACTCTCCTGGGTCAGCTGCATCAACACATCTACTGTCTTTGTGAACCTACACGTGGAGCCCAAACATTGCAAGGAGTAAGACAGAGGTGGTATGACACAAGTATTGAAGGTTTCTAAAGCACTTTTATCATAGTATTTGAAACAAGGATCAGAATACTCTCACTAAACCTATGCTACTAAAACATGCATTCTCAAACATGTCGCCATTACCATTAGAATAATACCATGATATTTCTACTGCCTATCTTCAAACCAGTTGAATAATATCTCTGTATTACAAGCCTCACATACTTCCCCATCCCCTCCAAAAAATCAACAAGCCCTACTTGGACTGTCCCGGTACTGAGCGCTTGATGAGCTTATTGAGTTGTTCCGTGTTCTCCCGGCAGAGTGTCTGGTAGTCGAGCACCAGTTGGAAGACCTGGTGCAGGGAGGCGTGGCCTGTCAGTGCCCGGCTAAAGTCACCGAACAGTCCAGTACACGCGGCTATCCCAGGATCCTCTTCCAGCAGCAGGGCGACATTCGTCGAGGTCACATCGTCTGGGTCCATCGGAGGCTAGAGAATCATCGGAAAATGTAAGGCAGCTTTTTTCAAAGTGGTAATCTAATCACTCAACGAAGGATGAAACCATATTTCATTTGGGAAAGCATGTACATTGTTTTGGTATACAGATAGGCTAATCAGCGAAACATCTAGCCTTGAGAATCAAAAGTGTGAAACAAGATGTTTTTGTTTCAAGGAAAACTGACATCATTTGTTCTGGCGTGTTCGACTGCACGTCTACCAAACACTGATGTGTCCATACTGGTGTCCCTCAGCAAGCGACCTTGTGTGGTGTCTGAGCAAGAAACAAGAGATATATGGAACATGCAACCTGTATAGCTCATATGACTCAAACAAATTATTCTAATAAATTACTTATTTACATTCATTTTAGTATATTCCATGTGTTCAATGCATTTTCCATTCATTATACATTCCCCCACATGATTTTGTCACATGCATACTCATATATTTGTAGTAAAGTTCACTCACAAGCAGAGTTCCTGGTGGAATTGAGACCCGCTCCCTGAGTTCCTACAGCTTCGTCCAGGACCTGCAGAGCTGGACATCAAAGGTCAAGGTCATAAAGCACAGGGCAAAAATGACACAAAACACTTCCAAATTAGCAGTAACATGACCTGCAAATATATCAATGACCCATATGAGATACTTTTAATTATTAATTGATCCACACTGACTGCCCTTATGAGTTTGATACATGAATGTCAAGGATACATCTCTGCAAGTTAACATTTGTGCTTCGCCTTGGTCGGCTCGATGCACTGTCACGAGCTGTGGGGGATCCATCTGACAAGTACTGGCTGATGGAGAAACGATCTGACGGCCTGTACAACAAACAGGTGTACCATTCAAGGAACAAAAACCAACATATATATATACATGTACATCTTTGCCACTTCACATCTCTGCATTTCCTTGGAAAATTTCAGTTTTGCCTTCGATTATGTGTTCGGCAATAATTTATTTTTGACATTTTATAATGTACCGATTAGCAACCACACAGTCGTCAACGTGCGCACAGGATTCCTGTAGCGGAGTTACAGGAAGCCTGCAAAAAGCAACAACATAATCTGAGAAAATTGATGGTAGGTGGGTATCTCTGGTTGGAAACACATCCCAAACGAGGTTTCCAGCATAGGGACTGAGCAGATAGACTAACATAATGATATTCTTTTGCGTGGTAGTTTCATTTGTTGTTGACACCTTCGTTATTATTAACTATAAACACATGAAATTAGATTATCCCTCAATTATCGTCCGATTGCCCCTTTGTCTACATGTAATCACCATATTATAGTGGAACTTTTGCCCACTGCTACTGTGCATGGGGGTTGATTGGTTCACAGTTGAACAAATTCAACAGTTATTAGTCAGGAGGAATATTGAGCATATGACACTCAGGGTGGAAATGTAGTACAGACTTTTTCTATCGATTGATATGGCTTCATAATGGTCTAAGACAACCTTTTTCAGAGGGTGTGTAAAATTTTCTCCCGGGCTAACTTTTTTATGGCCTTTTTCAAAATGGCCGACATCGAAAATTAGGTATTTTAGGAAAAAAAAAAAAATTATCCTCCCGGCATGATGCTTTTGGTCTATTAAGGTGACATTTAGTTATATGGAGATATTTCTTCATAACAATACTAATAACACCGATTCAAACGTCCCGAAAATGGAAAAAATCCAAGATGGCCGCCAGTTTCTCGCCATTTTTAAATTAATGCTCAAAACTTCCTGCCAAATTGAGATAGGAAGCCAATTTTGGTGTCTAACCCTGGGTTTTGGGGTATGAGGATTCCAAATAAATAACCAGTTTCATGATTGGATGGTTCGAAGATGCTCAGAATCCAAGATGGCTGCCAAACGATAGCTCGATTTCGCAAATAAGCGCCAATAACCGTCACATATTCAAAATAAGAAGGCAATTTTGGTGGCCATTCCTGGGGTTTGGGGTATGAGAGTGCTGCCTGAAGAAATACTTTTGTGTGTAGATGGTGATTGGCCAGTTTGAAGCTATCCAACTGTCCAAAAGCCAAGATAAGGACTAATTAATAAAACACATGCAAACAAACCTGTTTAATAGCACTCACTCGCGCTTCAAAATAAACAGTACCACTACCAGGCATAATTTTTTTCCGAGCAATCAAACCCAAGTATATTATATCAGGCATATCAATACCAAGTATATTATATTAGGCATTTAAAACCATATAACAGCTGCCAGAATGTTTGATCAGATAGTAAAAAAAAATCTTGAAATTGATGATCACTTCACCATCAAATCAAATTGGCAAAGTCTGTGACTACTTTGTTTCAATTTAGTTTCTACGAGGAGATTAGCCTCACATTGGTACTTACATTCACTGCCTTTTCTGAGAATAAAATCCTCCTAAGCTGGACAAATAACTTGATGAGGAAGTTGTTGACGTTATTAACGAATATATCAACACAGAGGACGTTGATTAGACGAGATACAGCAAGTTACATGACATTATAAACTAGACGCTTCCGGTCGCCTACGACCGCTTGGGTGTATCCCCCGTAGCCCTATCATCTCTGTTGCCCCAAATATATCACTGTCAAGTGTGAAAAACTAGAGCAAGGGCTAAAAAAGATTACCAGAGAAATGTTAAATCTCAAGTCACAACTGTTTTCTTTTCCCCACCAAAATTGCTGCACTGATTTTCCGAGATTATTGAAGGTCGAATTCAAAATCACCACTGAAATCTCTTTATATGAATTTCCATTCGACATGTTTGATAAAATAACGAAAATACAGATAGATCAATCTTTTCACCTATTTATATTTCATCTCAGAATATTTTACAAACTTGGTTCCAAGTTGAAATTCAAAGTAAAATTTGACCAAAAATGCATTTCAAGATGACGAAATTGGAGCCAGATTGAACTTCTCACCAGAAGTTATATTTCGACTCATAATACATGTATCTGCCAAACATGGTTTCAATTGAAATTCAAAATAAAAGTTAATCAAAACTGCATTTCAAGATGACAAAATTGGAGCTAGATCAAACTTTTCGTCATGAGTTATATTTTAACTCATAATACCTGCCCAACTTGATTTCAAGTTGGAATTCAAACTAAAAGTTGACCAAAACTGCATTTCAAGATGACGAAATTGGAGCCAGATCAAACTTTTCGCCATGAGTTATATTTCAACTCATAATATGTGCCAAACTTGGTATTAAGTTGAAATTCAATGTGAAAGTTGACCAAAACTGCATTTCAAGATGACGAAATTGGAGCCAGATAGAACTTTTCGTCAGAAGTTATATTTTAACTCATAATATGTGCCAAACTTGGTTTCAAGTTGAAATTCAAGCTAAAAGTTTACCAAAACTGCATTTCAAGATGAAGAAATTGGAGCCAGATCGAACTTTTCATCATAAGTTATATTTTAACTCATAATATGTGCCAAACTTGGTTTCAAGTTGAAATTCAAACTAAAAATTGACCAAAACTGCATTTCAAGATGACGAAATTGGAGCCAGATCGAACTTATCACCATAAGTTATATTTCGACTCATAATTTGTGCCAAACATGGTCTCAAGTTGAAATTCAAAGTAAAAGTTGATCAATGTTTTCATAAAAAGCTATTGTGATCAAGAATAGACTTAACTAGCAAAAAAATAATGTTAACTTATTTGGTCACAGCCATAAAATCTCTACTGGACAAAGCCTTCACCTTGTTGAGCCCAATAATAAATATTTCTTGTCTTAACTATTTTCATTGTGGTCAATAATAGACTTAACATGTAAAAATAAAGTTAACTTATTCGGTTACACCCAGAAATTTATACCGGACAAAATCTTAACCTTGTTGAGCTCAATAATAATTGTTTCTCATCTTAACTATTTTTATTGAGGTCAATAATAGACTTAACTAGCAAAAAAAATGTTAACTTATTTGGTTACAGACATAAAATGTTTTATTGTGGTCAATAATAGACTAAACTAGTAAAAATAATGTTAACTTATTCAGTACACCCATGAAATCTGTACTGGACATACTTTCACCTTGTTGAGCTTAATAATAAATATTTCTCATCTTAACTATTTTTATTGTGGTCAATAATAGACTTAACTATTTTTATTGTGGTCAAAAATAGACTTAACTAGTGAAAATAATTTTAACTTATTCGGTTACACCAATGAAATTTGTACTGGACAAAACATTTACCTTGTTGAGGTTAATAATAAATATTTCTTGTCTTAACTATTTTTATTGTGGACAATAATAGACTTAACTAGTAAAACTAATGTTAACTTATTCAGTAATATTGTCCTGTTTTCACTGAAAACTTCAGTTCTCCATTCTGAACAAGAAACCAGTGTCATTACCTTCCATTGTACAGGCTATTGGAATGATCGTACGTGTCAAAATGGATATTTCAAAATTCTGTAATAAGTTAGGCTGTTAACATATTAATATTTATATGATCATTCTAAAAAACGATTGGTTTCGTGTGACAGCCCTTCCCAACAACACTTCCAAATATTATCGAGATTCGTCAAAAATTGCCATCTGTAGAGCGTTCACAAGCCATGTGTCTCAAACAGGCTGTTTTCAATGCAAAATGTGTCCCCAAATGACCAATTCAGTTGCCACGGCAACCAAAATCGATTGGTGTCGGGATCTCACCATAATATATGTGCCTGCAAAAAATAATGGTGATCGGGTGAGAATTGCGGCCTGTAGCGCGTTCACAAGCCCTGTGTCTCAAACAGGCTGTTTTCAATGCAAAATGTGTCCCCAAACGACCAATTCAGTTGCCACGGCAACCAAAATCGATTGGTGTCGGGATCTTACCATTATATATGTGCCTGCAAAAAATAATGGTGATCGGGTGAGAATTGCGGCCTGTAGCGCGTTCACAAGAAAATCTCTGCGGACGCGGACGCGGACGACGAAGCCAAATCCATAGTATCCGCCGAACTTTGTTCGGGGGATACAATGATGTTCAGCTTCATTTCAAGAATTATACAAAGTCATGCAAGAAGGGTAACAGGACCCACAGGTTCAGTTTATCCCGTCCACCTTCTTGTCAGACCTTTATGTGCCATCCCAGCAGACACTGATCCAGATGAGTGAAAAAACGCTGCTGAAGAACAAGCCTGGAACATTATAGCCTCCACGAAAATGGTTGTACATAAACATAAACACAAAGACTGATGGGTAAGTCAGTGCAAATGAAAACCCTTTGAAAGCCTGGAATCCTAATTTTGACTTACAATATGTTGTTGATGCATACGCCTGCATTCGATATATTGTGTCATATTATTGCAACAAGAAGCAGAGTGAAGACGGTCCGCTCCTTCATGAAGAACCATGCAGAGCACAATATGCTGGGATAAGACAGACGATAAGCTACAATGACTAGGCAAAACATACCTGACCAACAGGGAGATGAGTGTCATGGAGGCTATTTACAAGGCCACAGGCACACCTCTCAAAAACTGTAGTCGGGATGTTGTTTGGATACTTGCAGATCCAACAAGTACCAGACTGACACTTCCATTCTTACTGCTGGGCCACTGAGATTCAGGCATTGATTACGTGTGGCTACACTGTATATCTGTACTAGACAGGTACATGTACATGTACTATGCACGCCCTCCTATAGATATTCTCAAAGACCTGTCTGGTTGAAATTGTATCCCTCTTCAATGTTGATAGTAAACCAGGTAGAGATTATGAACCATCTGAAGAAAATTCTACCCATAACAACGACAACCGGTCCAATGTTCCATATGCTTCATCGAAGTTGGCTGGGAATAGTGGATAGATCTCAAGACGGAAATCTTTCAGTAAAGCTTGCACATCTGTAGGGACCGTGTGAAACATTATCAGAATCTCATGGTTCTTTATCTTAACCACTTTGAAATGGATTTAAATGAGTGGGAGCATTTCCTACTATGGCAAAAGGACAAGCATCAGCAACATTACCAGAGAAAAGCAAGCGCTATTTGGAAATAATATCAAAGAGGTTGAAGTAGCCATGAAGAGATCCGAGAAAATCATCTTGCAGAAGATGCCTTGGCACACATTGCTCCAGCAAGTGGCGGCTGGACGCTTGGAAACAAAAGCCAACCTAGATGATGCTTACCTCGAGGACATCCGTTTGGAAGACCTCCCAGATTGAGTGGCCTGCCTCGGAGCTCCAACACCAAGATGGGCTCAGTTGTCATTAGAGCACAGCATCTTGGCAATCCCATAGAATCAGGCTCAAGTTCTCATGCAGTGCATGAACAATATGCAAGGGAAAGTCTTCATTCATATTCGCTAGTGGTGCATCGATAAGATGAATGGGAAATGTCTGGAGACTTTCAATATATTGGTAAAGGAAAGTTTTATATCATCAAAGCTCTGATGTGTGGCTCCAACTGGCAAAGAGGCATTTACCATCAGTGGCGGAACCATGCTTCCATGCAAAGGGGTGTGGGACAAAAGTATATACCACTTGCTGAAGAGCTCATCACTGCCCCCAAAGGTTAGGTATCAAAACCTCGAGCTGATAATCATTGATGAGATCTCAGCAGAGGCTTGCTGAATTTCATCAGATGTCGTCTGGATCAACTCATGAGAAACAAAAGTTCTTCATGATTCTGGCAGTCAGTGATTTTATCCACTGCCGCAAGTAAGAGGACAAATACTGAGACCCAGCTGCCCTTGCAGAGCCTTGGGACGACTTCAAGGTTACACATGTACTACTTTGACCGACACAATGAGACAAAAAATGACAAATCGTTTTCGGAGATGTTGAATCATAGAGCTCTGAAAATTAGGAGATGCTTAAGGATCACAGATCCAAACAGATATACTTCATGTGTTTCCTTTCCAGAAAGTTGCTGCTGCAGACTGATTCTTTGAACAGACAGAAATCGAAGATTGTGGCTGTGAATGTTATCGAGAATATATCTGGCTTGAAGAAGAATACAACACCTGTACTTATTGAATGCAACCTTTCTGCTAATGTTACACTCTGTAAGGGCTCCATGGTGACTATGATGAGCAATCCCAATGTAGAGGATGGTCTGGTGAGGATGGTCTGGTGAGAGTCTGGTCAGACCTCCCGAAGAGTTGGCTCAGAAATATTTTTTTCTGTCTGATAGTGGTTGATTCTGTTGATTTTGTGCGAGTGGGTGCTATTAGACAGGTTCGTTTACATGTTTCACATTAATTAATGGTTATCTTCGCCTTTGAACACCTATAAATTGGCCAGTTACCATCTACACACAAGAGCATTTCTTCAAGTAGCACCCTCATACCCCAAAGCCCAGGACTGGCCACCAGAGTTGGCTTGTTATCTTGATATATATGACGGTCATTGGTGCTTATTTGCGAAATCGGGCTAAAATTTGGCAGCCATCTTGGATTCTGAGCAGCTTCAAACCATCCAAACACAAAACTGGTTATATATTTGAAATCCTCATACCCCAAAACCCAGGGTTAGACACCAAAATTGGCTTCCCATCTCAATTTGGCAGGAAGTTATAAACATTTGTGTAAAAATGGCGAGAATTTGGCGGCCATCTTGGATTTTTTCCATTTTCGGAGCGTTTGAATCGGTATTATTAGTATTGTTATGAAGAATATATCTCCATGTAACTAAATGTCACCTTAATAGACCAAGATCATCATGCCAGGAGGATAATTTTGTTTTTTTTCCTAAAATCCAAATTTTCGATGTCGGCCATTTTGAAAAAGGCCATAAAAAAGTTAGCCCGGGAGAAAATTTTACACACCCTCTGAAAAAGGTTGTCTTAGACCATTATGAAGCCATATCAATCGACAGAAAAAGTCTGTACTACGTTTCCACCCTGTGTGAAATTTCCTCCTGACTATATTGGGAGGTGACACTCGTCTGTTTGTGTTTGTCAAGCAATTGTTTATCGTAGCACACACGAGATATGTGCTGCAGAATTCACGTAACAGGCGCTGAAGTATTCACGTAACAGGCGCTTCAGTGTTCAAGTAACACTGGATGTAAAATTGCCCTAAAATTTTTCTTTCCACTAAATTACCTTTGTACACATCAATATAAACAAATACAAAGGTCAGATTCATGGATTGTGCATTGTACTGGAAAAGTACACGCATATAGGTTGCGATATTCCCGGCTGGATCTCATCAACTGGCAATGCCTTTTCTTCGTTGTAAAGTAATTTAGTATGCAAGTAGCACTAGATAAAAAATTGCCCCCAAATACCTCTTTCACTATAAATTTACAGCAGAACAACTTATTATGTGTAACAACTGGAACAATATCACAGGGAGGAACCGTTTGTCTGATTCTATGTGCATTTGCCTGATTCTATGGGCAAAAAGTCTGATTCTATGAGCAAATTGTCTGATTCTATGGGCAAATAAGCAAGTAAGCTGCGGGGCACCAGTAAAACATGCTGGATCGACGGCTAACTTCTCAACACAATCTGATGGCGTATGTTCTGTTTACTTCTTAAATCATTGCAGAATATGATTCATGTTCAGTTTCTTATGTGGTGTTCACCGCTCTTCACATATCTGTCGCACAAAAGTGGAACGGCTAGGGAGTGGAGCAGTTAGCCATCATAAATCACCAAAGACAAAGCGCTTCCAGTTACTTACCAGGATATATTGACCACAATTGCATGACAATTATTCCAGTTAACATTTTGATTGCTCCTGGATGTGAAGTCAGCTACGTAATCCAACAAAATTGGACATAGAATAAAAATAACACAGAAACAAACCTGATTCTATGGGAACAAACCTGATTCTATGGGTAGGGTGTTGTTATAGCCATGAAACTAACAGCTTCTCGATGCTGATCCTGAATAAAAATATTATTGAATCTTGATTTTATGTTCTGTTTCTAGAAGAAGGTCAATAACATGGACGACAGATCGTAGCCCATAGTTCCATGGTTATCAAATAAACCTACCCATAGAATCAGGTTTGTTCCCATAGAATCGGGTTTGTTTCTGTTATTTTTAAGTTGGTGATTTATTATGGATAACTGCTCCACCACCTAGCCGTGCCACTTTTGTGTGACAAATGTATGAACAACGGTGAACACTGCATAAGAAACTGAACATAACTCATATTCTGCAATGATTTATGGAGTAAATAGAACGTGTGCCATTAGATTGTGTTGAGAAATTTGTCGTTGATCCAGCATGTTTTACTGGTGCACCACAGCTTACTCGCGTATTTGCCCATAGAATCAAACAATTTGCTCACAGAATCAGACTTCCTGCCCATAGAATCAGAATAATGCATATAGAATCAGACAAACGGTTCCTCCCTGTGAATATAATAAACTGAATACACAGTGCTCATCATGTCCTCAATGATATCAGTATTGGTGTGTTGCATGGACCTAACCTATCTTACGTGTGTGTTTTTGTTAGCAACTTTCCTAGAGAGAATTATTATGGCTGGTGACTGTGGGTACTGCAGTTTCTCATCAGAGCAAACGGATGACATTGTACAACACTGCATCCAGTCCCACGCTGGTCCCAATCACGAATACTGATCAGTGAGGTCATGGTGAGCACTGTATATATTCAGTTTATGTATAGTGTACATACATATTATACCGTTCCAGTTGTTAAATATAACAAATAATTTTGCTGTAAATTTAGTGGAAAGAGAGATTCGGGGACAATTTTACATCTAGTGGTACTTGCATTGCCAATTGATGAGATCCAGCCAGGAATAATGCAGCCTATATGCTTGTACTTTTCCAGTACAATGCACAATCCATGAATCTAACCTTTGTATTGTGTTTATATTGATGTGTACAAAGTTCATTTAGTGAAAAGAAAAATTTTAGGGCAATTTTACATCCAGTGTTACTTGAACACTGAAGCGCCTGTTACGTGAATCCTGCAGCACATATCTCGTGTGTGCTACGATAAACAATTGCTTGACAAACACAAACAGACAAGTGTCACCTCCCATTAACTGTTGAATTTGATCAACTGTGAACCAATAAACCCCCATGCACATCAGCAGTGGGCAAAAGTTCCATTATATGGTGATTTCATGTAGACAAAGGGGCAATCGGACGATAATTGAGGAAAAATCTCACTTCATGTGTTTATAGTTAATAATAACGAAGGTGTCAACAACAAATAAAACTACCACTCAAGAGAATATCTTTATGTTCATGATGTTAGTCTATCTGCTAAATCGCTTTGCTGGAAACCTCGTTACCCTCGCCCCGTAGGGGGGCGAGGGTATTGCAATTGGGTCTGTCCGTTTGTATGTCTGTTTGTTTGTTTGTTTGTTTGCTTGTTTGTTTGTTTGTCTGTCTGTCTGTCCGCGCGCATATCTCAAAGGAGAATGGTCCGATCAACATGAAACTGATAGGGATGAAGCGGTATCTCAGTGGCTCGGTCCTCCTCGAATCTGGTCAAAATCGGACAAAAACTGTTGCCATGGCAACGGAAAATGTAAAATTTTAGAACTTCTGAATTTTAGAATGATTAGAACTTCGGTTCTAATCAAGATAATTTTTTCTAACTAATTTTGTATTTTTCTATGGCCAATTCCTGATCATCTGATATATGGCCCGTGGTCGTATGACCAAAACTCTCTATTATCGCCCGATGTCGAAAAATTGGGGGTCACGGTTTCGAATTTTTTTGGCCAGCGACGTTTCAGTGCAAATGTCCGCGCTCATAACTCAGAGGCAAACCGTCCAATCGATTTGAAACTTATAGGGCAAGAGTGCTATGGTGGTGGCTCAGTCTCTTCAGAATTTTACCATAATCGAATGGAAACGGTTGCCATGGCAACGGAAAAAAAGAAAATCACATCATTGGCTCTAACTCCGGTTCTACTTGATATTAATTTTTCCAACTATTTTTGTATTTTTTTTGGCCAATTCCCGATCGTTTGGTGTACGACCGATGGTTGTACAACGAAAACTCTCTATTATCGCCCGATGTCGAAAAATTGGGGGTCACGATTTCGTTTTTTTTGGCCAGCGAAGTTTCAGTGCAAATGTCCGCGCTCATAACTCAAAGACGAACGGTCCGATCGATTTGGAATTTATAGGGCAAGAGTGCTATGGTGGTGGCTCAGTCCCTTTAAAATTTTACCAAAATCTGATGGAAACGGTTGCCATGGCAACGGAAAAAAGAAATTCACATCATTGGCTCTAACTCCGGTTTTACTTGATATTAATTTTTCCAACTATTTTTGTATTTTTCTTTGGCCAACTGCCGATCGTTTGGTGCACGACCGATGGTCGTACGACGAAAACTCTCTATTATCGCCCGATGTCGAAAAATTGGGGGTCACGATTTCGGTTATTTTTGGCCAGCGACGTTTCAGTGCAAATGTCTGCGCTCATAACTCAAAGGCAAACGGTCCGATCGATTTGAAATTTATAGGGCTGGAGTGCTATGGTAGTGGCTCAGAAAACGGTTGCCATGGCAACGGAAAAAAGAAAATCACATAATTGGCTATAACTCCGGTTCTAATCAATATTAAATCTTCAACCTATTTTTGTATTTTTCTTTGGCCAATTCCCAATCGTATGGCGTACAACCGATGGTCTTAAGACCAAAACTCTCAATTATCGCCTAATTTTAGTGACTAAATCTGAAGGGCGAGGGTCTGCAATCTCTGATTGTCTCGTTTGGGATGTGTTTCCAACCAAAAAATACCCACCCACCATCAATTTACTCAGATTATGTTGTTGTTTTTTGCAGGCTTCCTGTAACTCCGCTACAGGAATCCTGTGCGCACGTTGACGACTGTGAACCATACTCAACATTTGTAAAAAAAATATTGCTGGAAAACATCAACTTTACAGAACAAATCCGCACCTTGCATCCTTTTGGATTTGTCTCTTCATTGCCAAGGCAGCATTAATGTTCTGGGGATCAAAATTGTCGCTTTGACCCTGCATTTCTGTGAGCTGCAATGAGAATATTTACAAATATGTATGATCTCATAGTTGCATATGCTTCGTACCTTGAATAAATTGACCATACGGAACTAATAGACATAGAAGCTCTGAACAAGGCCAATGATTGTGTGTCCTGCACCTGTACTATTGTATCACAGAACGAAATACTAGTTCCGCTTTTGGCGACGCAATTTAGAGGTCTGGGCAGTGGTTGCACCGAATGCAATCAGCATGCGCTCCATTCTACAGCGATCATGATTGTGGTTTCAGGTTAGAGGAAAATTAACAAGCATGTTATGATTTATATGAATATAACATATCTATTACATATACCTTCATAAGTAGATCATAAACGAGTTCATGTCGTGTGTGAAAAGTAACCAGTATTTTGCCCATACTTTCTAGAATCATTCGGCTTACCGGTAGTGTTCATGGTGCTAATTAGTGTAAACTTGGGAAAATATATTGAGCGCCCAAGACGAAATTCAAGTCTCATTAAAAATCAACTGTCATCCAAGAACTTTCTGTTATCTGTCATCCAAGAACTGTTGTTTATTGTGCGTCTTTCCATTTTGCCACACATTGTACTCAACAATCACACAACAGTATTGCTTGTCTTGTATACTAGGATACAACAAAACCTGACAACACAAGCCTGTGTAACAGATATATATATTTTCACATACTTCAATCTGTGTCAACAATATTTTCATGGTAAACACTATAATCTGATAATGCAGAAACACCCTTCCGACTAAATCAGTAGTCGTTAAAGGGGCACTATAAGGGAATCAGTTTTCCAAGATTTGGTGGCCGATGCTTCAGGACTGTTCTGGTAGAACAAAATGTTAGATTACGTTTTTGACCAAGGATCTCTGATGAGCCGCTAGTCAGATTAGCCAGGTCGGCTCGGCAGAGAGCCTGGGTCAAAAACGTAATCTGAAATTTTGTTCTATAACTAGACGTCAAGGCCTGAAGATGCCTTGGGACATTTCGTGTGAGTTCTATTCCTAGCTAACATATACCTAAGAGACCGTGTCTAGAACCATGATGACTCTGGAACTGTCCGTGGTCAAAGTTTAAGTGACATACCCCGCTCCTTGGGCATCTTTGCGTTTCGCTCTACGACGAATAGTTTTCAAGATACGGCACCAGAAGTCGTCTCGACCCAAAATACCCCTAAGCCTAGTTTGTCTAGTGCCAGGAGGCCGGAATTGAGCTCCGTTTCACTCTACAACGCACTGTTTCCCAGATACGGCCAAACAGGAAGTGCCGAGTCGGCGAAAATAAATTCGACACCAGGGGTCGTCTTGACCCAAAATACCCTCTAGACTAGTTTGTCTAGTGCCAGGAGGCCGGAATTGAGCTCCGTTTCGCTCTACGATGCACTGTTTCCGAGATACGGCCAAACAGGAAGTGCCGAGTCGGTGAAAAAAAATTCGACACCAGGAGTCGTCTCGACCCAAAATACCTCCTAGACTAGTTTGTCTAGTGTCAGGAGGCCGAAATTGAGCTCCGTTTCGCTCTACGACGCACCGTTTCCGAGATATGCATGAAAGCCTCAAGGATGAATCAGCAAAAATTCTTCCGAGCTCTAGGTCAAAGGTCGTTCGACGGATTGATCCCAAAATCAATAGGGTTCTTCCCGGGTGGTATATGAACTCCCATGCATAGAATACTTACCATTGCAAAACCATAGACAAAACCATAAGGGCATTTCGGGCCGAAATGCCCTAAATAGAGCTGTCCTGAAGCATCCACCGACAAATCTTGGAAAACCAAAGCCCATATAGTGTCCCTTTAACATTATGTGCTTTCATGGTGACAAGTAAAATATTAACATAATCATTAACATTGCCATTACTTACTATGCAAGTGATGTATTGAATATACATTACTGTGCCGATTCGACAGCTGGTGTCTGGCCGGGAAAACTGAAAATCTTGATCAAAGTATTTGAGGTATATTTATCGTCACATGCGCACATAATGTGACCTTGACCTAGTATGCAAATATTTAGTTGACCTCTGACATGCACATGCAAAACAGCCCAGAATATGGTGCCAGATGTCAACACAAACTCCACGAAATACCTTTGGAAATAAATAGTCAGTTTGTTCGAAATTTTCGATAAAAATCACTCAACCAACACTGCAGCGATGTCGCTGCACGGTAGCTGCAACAGACCACGCAGTTCTCGGAATGCACGATAATGACTCGAATAGATCTACTTCGATAAAATTTTCCAATTTTCCCAGCCAGGCGCCAACCATCGACTCGGCACAGCGATGTATAGTCAATACAGCGCTTGCACAGCGATTCCATTACATGTATTCTGGCCAATTCCTGACATTTCTCAGATACGAGCCATCCGTCCTAAATTCGCCGCATCCCGAAGTTCGCCAACAGCATATTAGCAAGGTCTCACCAGAAATCGGCCGCCACTGGCAATATCCCGGTAGGCTGCCAGTATCATAACGTGCACGCGTGGATCAACAAACATGCGCACATACGCGAGCGTGTGGATGTGCATCAACGCGCACCCACGAGTGTATGTGTTATCACACGCACCCGCACCGGGCCTCCCAAAGGGTCACGCGCGAACCCAGCGAAGCGTGCATGTGCGATACATGACACACGTGTATCAGTCGTGTATATCCCTGTTGTGCATGCCTGATATGAAAATCCCAGCTAGAATCTATAGGCGAAATATAGACATTCATGCAGTAGGCATCTGAATGATAGCCAGAATATATATAATCAAATGTAGATATAAATAAACATAAAATTTATTAATTAATTTTAATAAATTATATATAAAATGTCAACTCATAGGCTACTGAAATAAAATATTATTTCTTATTACATTTTTGATAAATAATGATTTTTGAATATCGTTTGACCCATTCGTATTTAAAGTTTCACTAATCAATGGATGAAAATGTTTGACAACCTGGCGTCACCTGCCAAGAACGAAAACACCAGCTAGAAATACGAAGAAAGCTCAAGCAGATTAGTGTTCTTGGTTACGTATTGGCACATGAAGAACGTGGTGACATCTACATCTGACGCTTTTGAAGTGGACAATGATTGAGAGGATCATCTTCTCACATTGGAATCGTATAGTAATGAATAAAAGAAATGCACAAACATAGTTGACTTTTGATTTTTCACGACTGGGGAGTCAAGGTTGAAAACAAATTAGTGTCACAATTACCAATACATTAGGCCTAAAAAAATAAATACTGTGTTTAGGGTCAAGTGCTCAAAAAAAATTAGAGTAGGTAGGTAGGGATTTTTTTTTATTTTATGAAATATTTTTATTCTTTAACATCCGAAGATGGACATGCCTACAGGCAGAAAAGAGGGACCATGTTTATAAAATATTATTATAAACAGTTCCAAATGCTATGTCTAGTGCAAAAAAAAATATGAAGAAGATTTATTGAATGGAACAACGACTTCAATGAAATAAATTGATGTTAATCTGGGAATCAATGGGAACGACTTGGCCATTATAGCTGATCTACATGTAGGTCCACAACCACAGTGAACTGGCTGTTCTGGATTTATGCACCTCCCGTGGAAGCAGCGCTAAACTGCTAAACCCTCCCTCAGACTAGTCAAGACTCGAAGAGTCTACAGTGTAGTGGTGTATCCAATGCCACTGCCACTGCAGTGTGTCCCCCCCCCCCCCCCCCCCCTCCCACTTGTTGATGACTTTTCCAGTCAAGCTGTATAAAAACACACACACTCATGTTCCATTATACAGTACTCTGCCGGCAGATGAGAAATTTATGTTTTGTATACATTTGACTTGCCACCAAATTAAATTAATCGTGAAATGCCAGAACAGGTGGCTGCCAGGCTGATGCAGATCAGTCAGTTCCCCTCCGGGGAGGCCACTACTAGTATCATAGATGGGGAGTCAACTTTCCCATTTCTTGAAAAACATTTTATGCATGATATTCCAACATGATACTAATATGTTACTACAGGTATTTGTGACTATTGATTGCTTTCGTCAGTAATCAATGTCAGCGGGAAGCTGTGTTCATGTTCACACAAGTGTACTGGGAAACACTGGACAAGGCACCAGACAGTAATTGAGTGGGTGTGACACCCCCAGAGAAAGCTCTCTAATTTTACGACTTGTGATGGAGCTGATTGTTGACATTGGGTTAAACATGCCAGAATTGTTTCGCTCCCGATAGTGACAGGCTAGAAAATTCTCCTTGAGTGATCCAGTTAGATGTATTCATGAAAAAAAAAATAAATAAAAAGTTTAGAGTCGGGTGCTATCAGCTAGAGTCGGTCGGACGACCCTAAACACAGCATTTTTTTTTTTAGGCCTTACATCAATTATTAATAAGTATTTGAATTCAAAATTATTCTATCAATCTGCCAAGTTATCAACAATATGCTATATAGAATTAGTCAAATCCTTAAGGGGAAGCCACCTGTGCACAGGGTATTAGCCCGAATATTTTTGGTTTTTAATGCTTTTAAGATTCATTTTGAGCCATCTGAGTGTGAAAACTTCTAGTTTTGATAATATTATCTTGATGTGATTGTCTGAGTCACAGTCTGACAGATGCCAATTTGTCGAAATCGTTGTGCCTGTGCCTGTGGGAGTGTGGTTTTTTTTTTCAAGTATCCAGCTATCAGCGCACTGACACGTGCGTCGTTTCATTTGTTGTTATTGAGCTTTCTGACGAATTGTACCTGCCCACAGAACAGACCAATCAAATACGCGAACATGTTTCCCAGAACTCTGTGCGCTGCCTGCAGTGTATGTATATCTTATGATTTTTCTTTCAAACTAAAAGTGGTTAACTATGCAAAACGCATAGCAAACATAAAACAGCAAAATAGTTTAAGTTGGATGGGCGGCGGGAGAAGTGTGTGCGGGTGACAGGGACTCGAAGCCTTTGTAACGATCGACATTTGTGTGCATTATGATATATGTGCTGACACGAAGCCTTTGCAACGATCGACTTTCCATCGTTGTGGTCTAATATTGTCTTTGTTTATTGTTTATTCTTGTCAGAAAAAGATGGTGCGTCTATTAGGACATATACGGTACATGCAATTGCAATTCTGACCAAACATCAAGCGTATACTAGTATAAAAGATAAGAAGCCATTAGAGTTTTGGCGTCAATATTGAAGAAGATTAGCGATTAAACTGACAAGGAAAACTGTTAACTGTTCAGCCAATCTTTTCAGTGAGGTGTTTTCATGTGCGTGTGCGTGTAAGTTCGTCCACAAATTCTGCATTCAACTAGACATAAAAGCCTATAGGCTTTGTGGCATCCCCCAATTTGTTCTTATCATTTCAAATGGTCATACTGGACTGAGAAAAAAGGATACATAGGCCATTGTATGTGGGTAAGAGTGAGAGCTCATCAGACAGTTTCTTACCAGAACTGCTTTCTATCATCTTGACAACTTGGCCCACCAGACATTTGCCACCCAAAATGAATGGACAATTACCCAGCCAATATTCAGAGTACTACCCAGCCAATATTCAGAGTACTAGTATATTTAATCAGGATGTTCGTGATATTTTTCAGGTGCTCCTGTCAAATGTAAAATGATACGTGACTAAAAGAATGCTGTGTCATCTTGGCCAATTTTGTGATTTCAAAACTTGTACAATACAGCGGAATTTTCGCATTCACATTATAACCAAAGCCAAACATTTCCCAGCTAACTAAAACAATGATGATTTGGTCATTGCATGTGAAATAGAGTTGAATAACAAAACATTCAAACAATACATGTTTGTACAATATAAATGCAGACAGGGCAAATCATCCCCCAAGCATGTTGTGTCATGTGTGTTGGCTGAGAGGGCGGAGCCTATCGCTGTGCTGGACAGAGTGGCTGATCTTGTTAGGCATTACTGAGCAGGGCTCTCATATACTGCACTGGCTGAGAGGGCAGAGCCTAGCCTCATGCTGGACATGCAGGCTGCAGTCAGTGCATACAGTCGCATGGCTCAGTTACAGTATTACATCTGCATGGGGGCAGGCGAGGGAAAAATTCCCCCCAAAAAAAAAAATACACCCAAAAAATTTTTTCCCCCTGGAAATTGCCTGAATCAAATTATGACATTGACAGGAATCGCCCGATTTTTTTTTCCAAAATGGCCCGCTGGCGGCCATCTTGGATTTCGGATCTCGACGAAAAACAATAGGGGTTAGGAGCAAAGTATTTCGGATGAGCTGTGAAAATTTCGGAAAGATAGATCAAGGCGTTCAAGAGTTATGATCCGGAAACCAAACGGCGGAAAAAAAAAAAAAAAAAAAAAAAACCAGACAAAAACATAAGGCCTCCCGATTTTCAATTGGGATGCCTAATAATGTCTAGCCGCACGTTTCCACACATACACGACTCAACTCGTGCATATGACAAATCTGGCACCTTCAAAAAGTTGATGCGTGCACTTTTTCCTACATACACGGGCCGCTAATATGTCTAATCATGCATGTAGACGCGCCGCATGACTGCCGTTCACGCTCTGTCGTTTTCACACATACACGAGTCGTGTATGTGCTCGATCAACCATAGCGGCCGATTTCTGGTTACACCTATTAGCAAAGCATAGCTGTCTTTGTGAAAAACAAAACGATGGTGAATAGTCATGATACTAGACTATCGATTAACAATTTTAATGGGTGCTTTGAAAGACATAACAGAGCCCAAAAATGCTGTTGGCGAATTTGGGAATGCGGCGAATTTAGGGCTACTGTATATTAATTATATTGGCCATTCAACTCAATGTTAAATGATCTTACTTTGACGGTCCATAACACCTTCCTAAAAAAAAATCCCAGCCTAACCACTATGCTAGTTTTATCCCTCAACGTATTGGGCATCGCATGGTAAGCATGAATATATTTGACGACACATGGGATTTTTCGCTATTCTGCCTTGAATGGACCCGGGGTGAAAATACCCAAAATTATGGGTACTGATGCCCATGCAAAACCCCTTTGATTCCCCAGCTTCTGAGAAGAACGCCAACAAGATACTGCCTTGAAAACCGGGTCATTATATCCCAGTACTGCGTTCTTTCAGGTAGGGCTTCAACGAGTACAAAATGTCGTGACCGGTTACTCGTTAGCTTGTAACCGAACCGTAACCGATTACTCGTCAAAAAATATAGAGCTAAATATTGTCCAAAGTAACACCAATTTTTTTTCGCAGTTCACATTTTATCAAATCTCCGTGTCAAAAACCCGCCTGAAACTCAACATTAGATGTCATTTTCACGTGAAAATATGCCAAATTCCGATGAATAAACATTCTATTTGGATTGGAGTGTGATACATCACGTCTATTCTGCGCGTTTGGGCGGAAATTTGACCGATGTGAAGTGTCTTAGGCTGAATTACGAGGTAGCAAAATACGTTCACGATTAACCGGTCACAAAATCTGTAACCGGTTACACTCTGTAACCGAACCGTAACCGGTTAACCGAGTACTCGTTGAAGCCCTACTTTCAGGTGAATTTACACTCGTCCAGAAGTCTGGCCTAAAAAATATATGAGGCGATGTTTAACAACAGTTTCCCTTTAAATTGCCTAAGTGAGGTGAACGCTCGCTGATTGGCTGAGCGAATTACTGTACACTGCCCTTAGGACGGATGGCTCGTAGACGTTGGAGAGGTTGCGAGCGATAATGGAGGGTCACAACTCATGCTCTACTATAGTACACACTATAGTTTTGCATACCTGCCATATGTCACCAATGGTTGACTCCGCTTCGAAGGACACACCACCAGATGCCCTTGTATTTCTCGACATTCTGATCACATCGGAATAAAATGGAAAACGGTAAAATCGCGCGTTTCAAAGTTGAGCTCGGGAAAACCCAGATCTACAATGATAAATACCGACTACATCTACATATTTGTGAAAACTCGGCTCGTCACAAATACCATACCATACTCGATTTGTTTCACCGCACGTTTCTGCTGTGGGATCAGGGACTCAGTTCTGAAAATCTTTTCAGAATGCTTCCTAAATTTAAAAAAATAGCTCAAGGGCAAGATAGGTTACCGCACAATTTTGGTTTTTAAGCATTGCAGGTGACATATGACCTTTCAATTTACCAATCCAGGTAATCTTTTTTAACTTCAATGACACGTGCAAACATAAAAGCTCTATGTCTGTGGGGGCCAATTTGCTCATTTTAGGGCATACATGACCTTGTCATTTAGCCTTATTGTTCCTGGGGTCAACTTCAAGGTCACCAAAAGTTGTGCTATATACGACTCCCTATATGCTCATAATACAGACATAAACTCTATCTACAAGCATTTTGTCTGTAAAGGAGAATTTACACATTCCTGGTGACCTTGACCTTGATATTTAAGCTTCAAGGTCATCTGAGGTCAACCTCAAAGTCACCAAAAGACGAGCCATATATGATTTCCTATATGCTATTGTAGGGTTCGGTGACCCCACGATAATAAAGAGGTATATACCCATTACTGGAGTGTCACCGAATTGTCTTATTAACCTGTCAGCACGTTCACGCTATAACCATGGTGTCATTACTATGTAGCCACCACGTCACAACGCTACAGTGCTTTCCCCTTTCGGAGATACCTTGTTCTCGAGGTCAGCTGTATCCCACTGTTGAGCCACATCACAGGCCACACATGCAACCACTCACACATGGCGGTGATGCGAATCAACAGTGGGGAGCGACGCTGAGAAACCCACAGTGGTTCGAAAGGTCAGGCACCGATGTAGGTTTCGGCGACCTCACGATAAAGAAGTATACCCCTTTACTGAAGTGTCACCGAATTGTCTTATTAACCTGTCAGCACGTTCACGCTATAGCCGTGGTGTCACTACTATGTAGCCACCACGTCATAACCCTACACTATAATACAATCCATGTACATTTTCACCTCATATATGGCAATTTGTGCATATCAAGTCTTTTGGGGCCTTTCGAGTCCATATATAGGGGCCTTTTCAGCAATTCAAGGCACTCCATCTTTGTACACAACGTCAAGGACCCCCATTAGCATGTTTTGAAATAAAAATCTCGAAACCCTTCTAAAATTTTGCACGAATATATACCTGAAAACTAGACGTTAAGGCCTAAAGATGCCTTGGAGGCATTTCGGTGTTAAGACTAACTAGGCTCTTATTTTTTTAACACTTGTTTAACAGAGCCGCCGACTGCACTCTAGAATCGCCGACAGGAAATAATAATGTTTATAAAATGTTTACCATGGGATATCGACAGAAATGAAAAATGTCGACTTAGACATGTTTGTCCAGTGGGACAAATTCGAAAATAACGTCCGTTTCACCGTTTCCGAGATATCACCGGAAACGAAAAATGCCGACTCAGCAAAAGAAATTTCAGGTCAAGGTCAAAGTTCATCCATAATACCCTTTAGACATGTTTGTCTAGGGCGACGAGTCGAAAATAACGTCCGTTTTGCTCTACGACGCACCGTTTCCGAGATATCAACGAAAACGAAAAATGTCGACTCAGCAGAAAAATCAAGGTCAAGGTCAAATACCCCTTAGACATGTTTGTCTAGAGCGATAAGTCCGAAAATAACGTCCGTTTCGCTCTACGACGCACCGTTTCCGAGATATCGATGAAAACGAAAAAATGCCGACTCCGCAGAAAAATTCAAGGTCAAGGTCAAATAACATCCCTAATACCCCTAAAGCGACGAGTCCGAAAATAACGTCCGTTTGGCTCTACGACGCACCGTTTCTGAGATATCGACTAAAACGAAAAATGCTGACTCGGCAGAAAGATTCAAGGTCAAGGTCAGAGGTCATCCCAAATACCCCTTAGACATATTTGTCTAGAGCATCGAGTCCAAAAATAACGTCCGCTTCGCTCTACGACAAACCATTTCCGAGATATCAACGAAGTTGAAAAATGCTGACTCGGCGGAAAAATTCAAGGTCAAGGTCAAAGGTCATCCCTAATACCCATTTAACATGTTTGTCTAGGGCGACGAGTCCGAAAATAACGTCCGTTTCATTCTACAACGCACCGTTTCCAAGATATGCAGGAAACTTCAAGGATGACTGGGCGAAAAATCTTTCGACCTCTAGGTCATAGGTCGTTTGACCATATGACCCCAAAATCGATAGGGTTGTTCCCAGGTGATATATGAACCTCCATGCAAAGTTTTACAGCCATTGCCGGAATAGTTTTTGAGTTATCATGCGGAAACAAAGTCCAAAACTGAACCTCAATTTCATCATCATGGACCTCGGATCCGGCTCAAAAACTATACAGCACATCAACATAATATGTCTGTGCAGTGGTGATCCGTCAAGGCGTTCTCGAGTTATCGCGCGGAAACGAAAATGGCGGAAGAAAAAAAAAGGAAAAAAGAAGAAGAATTCTGACAAAACCAAGGCATTTCGGAAAAAATGCCTTTATGGTTTTAGCAGAATTTTTCTTTTTCTTCTTTTTTTTCCGCCGTTTTGGTTTCCAACCGATAACTTTAGTTTGCCTCGATGTCAATCTTCGCCAATTTTTCAGCATTGGTCAGACATATTATGTGGAAGAACCCTATTGTTTTTTATGCGGATCCGAGGTCCATGAGGATGAAGCCAATGTTTTTTTTTTTCTTTGTTTCCACACGATAACTCAAAAAGTATGTAGGCAATGGCTGCAGAACTTTGCATGGAGGTTCATATATCAACAGGGAAAAACCCTATCGAATTTGGGATCAATCCGTCAAACGACCTTTGACCTAGAGGTCGGAAGAGTTTTCGCCCAGTCATCCTTGAGGTTTCCTGCATATCTCGGAAACGGTGCGTCGTAGAGCGAAACGGGCTTTATTTTCGGACTTGTCGTCCTAGACAAACATGTTTAAGGGGTATTAAGGATGACCTTTGACCTTGACGTTGAATTTTTCTGCCGAGTCAGCATTTTTTCTTTTCGTCGATATCTCGGAACGTTGCGTCGTAGAGTGAAACGGACGTTATTTTCGGACTGGTGGCACTAGACAAACATGTCTAAGGTGTATTATGGATGAACTTTGACCTTGACCTAAATTTTTTTCGCTGAGTCGGCATTTTTCGTTTTCGTCAATATCTCAGAAATGGTGCGTCGTAGAGCGAAACGGACGTTATTTTCGGACTCGTGGCACTAGACAAACATGTCTAAGGAGTATTATGGATGAACTTTGACCTTGACCTAAAAATTTTTCGCCGAGTCGGCATTTTTTCGTTTTCGTCGATATCTCGGAAACGGTGCGTCTAGAGTGAAGCGGACTTTATTTTCGGATTGTGGCACTAGACAAACATGTCTGAGGGGTATAAAGGATGACCTTTGACCTTGACCTTGAATTTTTCTGCTGAGTCGGTATTTTTCGTTTTCGTCGATATCTCGGAATCGGTGCGCCTAAGAGCAAAATGTATGTTATTTTCGCAGTCGTGGCACTAGACAAACATGTCTTAAGGGTATTATGGATGAACTTTGACCTTGACCTGAAATTTTTCTCCCGAGTCGGCATTTTTCGTTTTCGTCGATATCTCGGGAACGGTGCATCGTAGAGGGAAACGGACGTTATTTTCGGACTCGTTGCCCTAGACAAACATGTCTGATGGGTATTAAAGGATGAACTTTGATCTTGACCTTGAATTTTTCTGCCGAGTCTGCTTTTTTCGTTTTCGTTGATATCTTTGAATCAGTGTGTCGTAGAGCCCATGGTAAACATTTGTCCGAAATCAAGTCACCATCTGTTTCGAGCCATTTCCAGAAAATTATAATTGTGTTCGAGTTGAAATTTGTTTTTTGATTTTCAACTTCTTTTCCGGTTTCATAATGGGAGCTGCAGGCATTAAACTCCTAGACCACTTCAAAATAGAGCTTAAAATTGCACATTCAAACACGAATCATATATGACGAATGTACAGGTAACCTTGAATTTGACCTTCCATGACCTTGAAAGGTCAAAATGGCAAATTCTGGTTTAAAAAAAATTGTGACTTGTTACTAAGCATTTCTCCGGTAGATCTAACCTTTCTCAGCCCTTGGGCATTTTCTTCATATGCAGGGATTAAGAAGATTAGCGACTTGGAATTTGACTTTGGATGGCCTGAAGTGTTCATTGTCAAGGTGACATTGTACATGATACGGACAAATTGGCGCCTTGAGCCAAAACACCGGAACTGTGGGTTTGTATTGTGTAGGAAGTGTGTTTTTTGTTGGACTTTAACTGAAATGACGTCGAGTGCTCAAAGTTAAGGATATGTCTAATAAAAGCATGTTCAATGGTCTGTGGACTGTGTGGATACAGAATTCTTGAATATTGAGCTTATTTTCGCATTAGGAGCATAAATGGCAAGCCATATGATCATCTTGATCCAAGGTGATATTGAGTACTCATACTCAATGTCAATGTCTACCACAAATATATAAATTGCTTGAAGGATATTGTCAAAATTATAACAAATGCGTGCCATATATCACACAAGTATCCTATTCACTGTATTAAGATGTCACACAACCTATTCATATATTTTATTAACTACATACCATAGTATAGTATGTTCAAATTGTTTTATTTATCTTGATGCATATTTCCATTAGTATAGCACTTTCCTATATTGTTGGCATTGATTTTGCATATTTAATGAAAGCTAAATACTTTCAAAGTACATATTTTCTCCTAATATATTGGGGAGGGTCATTTCTAACAGCTTTACACTTGATATACGCAAGAATTTAGGAGTTACAGGCTGTATATTCGGTTGTGTTGAATTATTTTTGTGTGTGTTAGTATTTCGTGCTGCCTGATACCATTTTGAAGTCTCGCAGGCGCTAAACAAAGTCTTAACACAACACGGCCTTATTCCGGTAAACATTATTCAGGACAGGAGGATAACAATACGACATCACGCATCCAATCAACAGAAAAGTTTATTATTACCGGGTATTATCACAGAGTGAAGCAGAAACATCAGGCACGTGGGAAATGCATCGCTACGGAACACAGGTCATCATTTGTTACTGGACATATAACTTTGTCTTTCACCTATCCCTTTGTACGCATTTTGCTTGTTTTATGTCAATAAAACTACTACTACTACTACATGCGAATGATCACAAGTATAGCCATTCATTCACATTACACTTGAATTTTTAGCATACATACAAATTCTGAATATATATATATATATTATATTACCAATTGGCTATGTATTTACTGAAATGGCTTCTGGCATATAATATAAAAATATATCCCTCATGCAAATATGTGTGGGTTTCCAGTTGGAAAGCCCCATTGTTCTGCAGCCAAACAAATATACACTCTTTGTTTATTCTTTTTGCAATTTGAGAAAAAAAACTTCAACAAGAATGGGATTACTCTTCTATGAAACAATGGGTGTGCATATGTCCGTCTCAGTTATCACTGCATATCACAAAGTGACTTCCCAGTCCTAGTTCTACATCTCAAACAGTTCCAGTACCTGATCAGTATCTTAGCTATAACATCACAATACATGTACATTGTACTTCCAAATTAGTAAGTTTTTGAACACAATGAACTGATCGAACAAACAATAATGTCAAAGAATATCACTCAACAACATGATATTACCATTAAGTTTTACTATTGCTTGTAGTCCATACACCAAAACAAGAATTATTGCACATTTCACACACAGAATACACGTAACTGGATTTCAAAGAAATAAGCTGCGTGATGAGACTTTCATTGAAAAAAGCAAGCTGGTACTCATTAAATATTCCAACAGTACATGAAGAAAAGAATTGTGCATGTTGTAGATCTTTGTTAATTGATCAGAAAAAAATCTACACATTGCACAATTAGTAGGTGATTCATAAGCATTAGTCAGTAATTATGCAGACATTCGCAAATCACATCACACTGCCAAATACAGTAGCACAAACCAAATTGTTTTCTCCTGTATGAATATTTTTCGCTATTTCTTTATGGATACAATTTTTTTTTTTTGCTTCATCTTTACGCTGAACTGTAGCACTCCGAAAGTGAGTAAAATATTATGTGCTGTAAAAATGTTACAAATATTTTGTTTTTTTCCTCACTTATTTACAAGACACTGCATCTGACACTTTTAGTGTCATGAAAGACCTGACTGTGGGCTTTTATTTTGGAGTCAGTGGGAAATATGATATTTTCGTTTCTTCGACCTCATCCTATTGCAGGATTATTCATCATCCTCCCTTCATTACACGAGGCTTTCATTATACACCCTTCATTGGAATGTGATCAAATACTCTGGATACGCCTGTGTGTCGTTGAAAATCACATACATGCTTGGGCTCTGTACATTGTCTACAACAGAATCGTAGTTGACATTTGGAACTCTCTGTGGGGGAACTTTCAAACCTCCAGACCCTCTGGTATATTCCCCTGTCAGGACTAGACACTGGTAGATGTGCCTGTGGCCGTTCATGTCAGGAGGTGAATACTTATGCGATGCAGAGTATCGGGCATCAACAGCAAAGTAAACGCCATTCCCAATCGCGACAGCTGGAAAATAGGACCAGTATAAGTACTACAGGTAACAATAGTATAAGGAATGAAACCCACCACAATAACACACATGAAAGTTTTTTCCAAATTGATGAAAAGTAACGTATTGGTCCTAATAGTGGCAGAGCAGAGTGGTTACTTTTCTGGTAACCTTGTACTGGTGATTCACCTCATACCTTTCTAATAAAATCTTGGAGTGTTCCAATCCACAAATTTATGTTATTTGAATCATAATGAAGGGGATTGAAGGCTACAGCTGTATTATTCAGCGATTTTTTAAAAAAAATTTGACCTCACAAGTTTGACTCCATTGAATTTTTTTGTGCGCGGTGTTGTAGGAGGTCTTGCTTTGGATCACCGTGCTACTATTAGGGCCAATACGATATGCATATTCCCTGAACTCCTACCGTTTTTGCCACAGTAGCTCCGGTTGAAGCCGCTGGTGTTGATACTGGGCACCGCATCACCCGCGGTGCCATGATAGAGTTTTGTCTCCTTTGTATGGTGCTTTGGATTCACTTCTTCCAAATGTTCTTTCTTCACCAGGTACTGTTTGTAGAGGCTTGGGTTCTGGACACGTTCAATCTATCAAAAAGATATACATATACTTGCTGGAATCGAAAATAATTCCTCCCATAATACTACCATCATTTATGAGGACTTATATTATAATATATTATAATTTCAATGACATGGCATTGGCTCAACGATATCACCTTAACAATATTGTTGTTTGGACAACATTTGCGGAAGCCTGCCTCCACTTGCGTGTATTCCTTGTCAGAAGTACTCAGTTGTTCGAGCTGATAATATGCTCCAGATTGCATAGGTGCCCATTTAGAGGGCAAGTCAATCTTTCCACCCCCTGGGGAGAATACAAAATAACTTTCATTTCTCCCAGCTAAGTTGACATTTAAAACCCTTCATATACTGTATAGAGATCCAAATGCTCAAGGAATGAATACAGTACTGGAAGAATGAATACCAAATCCATTTCGCAATACATGTATTTCATTGTATGATCAATGTTGACCAGTATACATCTACATATTTAACATCTAGTACCTAAAAATCTATAATTCCAAAGTGCTCAGACATGGCACAAGACATACACTTACCGGATGACAGTAGGGTCCTCCTTATTTCCACATTTAGAAGCTTGTTCTTCTGCTTCTCGACCATAGATGAGAAGAAGACCTCGTAGTCTCCATCACGTTCTTGCCAGCTGGCCGACGGCTCGGCTTGTGCATACGCTGTCTCTATACGGTAGTTTATATCTCGGTCATAGTCAACAAAGCTTTGTCCCTGGTGCTTGTACTGCCACTGCACCTGTATAAGTAGATGTGAAACAAAATGTACACAATTTGATATACTATGGTATGGAGCAGCTGCCCCTTGAGGTTTAATTAAGAGGTCGATTCACTCACAAGTTTCATCATGTGTTCAGCCTGTTTTACTCTCTCCTTTTCGTTTTTGACGTCATTCAGGATCGTCTGGATCTTCCGTGTGCAGCTGGCCACGTCTTTCGTTCTACCCGAGACACAGATTCTGTTGATACGACGGCCTTTGTCAACTTCCACCTTGACGTTATGGTCGTGTTCCAGGGAGACTATTCCAACAACCTGTACCAGAAGCAGAGAAATAACCTAAGAATTCTCTTTTTCTTGTCATCAAATCTGGTTATCTCAGTTTGTTCATCTATCCAACGAATGACTGGATATTAGATATATACATGGAATATGGATACCCGTGTCTGCAAAAGTAGTACATGTAGAAAGGGTGAATAACCTGTTCACTTGTCAGGCTCTTGATGAGTTCTTGCTGTTCTGCAGTCTCCAGAATTTCCTCATCCACTTCGTCCTCGCAAACTTTCTTCAAGCGAGTGATCGCGTCTTGCGTGTCTTTCTGCGAGAACGAGTAGATGCGTATCGTCACGGAGTCCAGCTTAGCTGGCTTGTAAGGGGAGAATGCCCCTGATTCAGTGTGTCCACTTCCACCTCGAACAAATACCCGCTTGAACAATGCTGTTAGCAGGATGGACATGATATTAGCCAATCGTTAAGGGTCATATGATTGTGTCATAATTGTGCATTGCATGTCAATCCTTGTACAGTGATCAGGTATTGTGTTGATGATGATAAGATGTACTGGCTTGATATTTTTTTAACTGTTTATCATAATTGGTCGTAAAATTGTGAAAAAAGTGACTCATCTGCATGAAAATCAATGGGTGATCAGAACTAACCCCTTAAATTACCCATACTGGATTATTGTTGCAAACAATTCTTTTGAAATTGTGACCTGTAATATAGTAATACTGCCAAAACCATTGGTATCCAAAATTGTCGCCTGCAGATACAACTATACAAACTCTACCTTTTGCACTGGCCCAAAATCCTGGTTGATCATTTTTCATGACATTTTCGACTTCCTTCTTGAAGGCCTTGAAGACTGACCCATCAAAGATCGTGATGTGGATTGTATTGAGTGTCTGAGGGTTATCTTGTGTGGCAAATAGGCCTATTGCCTTGAGCATGGTCTGTGCCATTTTTGCTGCAGGCAATCGCAGGCTTCCTGTCAGTGTAGGCACAAATATGTACCATTACCATACAAAACATTTTGTACTGAAATTGTAACATATGGCACAGACAGTGGAATGTAACAAAATTCAGCTATTTTTTTAAATTAATGATTGAAATGACGAGAAAGCCCTGTACCTACCTGTGCCCAGTGCTGGGAATGCGATTGACGTGATGCCTTGGCCGTCGGAGAATTTCAAGGTTTTTCTGATCGTTTGTTCCCAGTCACTCGTCTTTGCATCCATGTGAACAATCTTACGGCATCTCAGATCCCCGGCGTCTGTCAGAGCATTCCCCATGATCTGTCCCCCTGTTTTAGCCACTGTAAAAACGATATAACATGTCAGTAACCAGGGAACATTTTAACTGGTATCACATCGCAATTTGCGATGCATATTTACACAATTGCGATACGTTGTTAAAAGTGTGTAGCAGTAAATTTCAAAGACCTGGGATACATCATCCACGAACTAATGATCATTCGAAAACCACAGTCCGCAAATACATACAAGCCAATCACTCTGCCGTTTCATTTGCTGGATTTATACCCGCTGTTTTTGTGACAAATACGGGTCATAATTGATGATTTTTTACTTCTGAGCTTTCATGTATGTGTAAATTCTTGTTTTCATACAACTCTCAGTCTAATTCAGCTTGGTGTATATCGATAAGTGCCATTAAATTTGATTTGTAAGTTCGAAATTTCCGTTGGGGTTTTGGCCATGGGGAATGGGGATGTGCGACATATGGAACAGCCAGTTTTCTGGCAGCAACGAAGTTGTTGTTATGAGAGATAATGGAGCAGAATCTGAGCATATGAGCAGTTTTTACACGAATATTTACACACATTTCAACAACAACAAAAATTGCTATACATTTTTCAAAACTGCTATACAAAATTGATTTTGCATAGCATTATTTTCCAAGCAACTGCTATGCATCTGCTAGAAAGTAAAATGTTCCCTGTCAGTAACATGTACCTGATGACAAACATAAGTACAGTCTTTTGGTATTTTACATTTCATATGTTCCCACAAAGAAAATATTCCATAAATATGTGTGATTACATTCTAATTTACCATGTACATGTATCTGTACGTACATATATGTGCAGTATCTGATTTGATTTGATTTATTTGGGTAAAAATTATACAAGTAATGTCATGTATAACAATCACAAAGGATTACACATAAAAGTATTAGTAAAATTAGGCCAAGGGCCGAAGATAGGTTACCGGACAATGTTTAATATTTTAGATGTTAGCCAGGTCACTGGTCAAGAGAATATTCAACATATATAATATTAAGCATATATCATGTCCACAGTTGATTGCTAAGTTGTAAATTCAATAATCAGAGAGATATTAGCAATTTTGTGCTGTGGCCTTGAAAATGAAGGCAAAGGTCAAATTTAAGGTAATCAAAATATTCAGTGTATATCATTTTTTATATGTCCACAATTGATTCCCGAGACATACAGTCAATAGAGGAGCAAGATATGAGCCATTTTGTCCTGTGACCTTGAAAATGAGGTAAGAGGTCAAATTCAAGGTCACGAGAATATTCAGCATATATCATCCTATATGTCCACAATTGATTCCTAAGCTGTAAAATCCATAATAAGTGAGATATTAGCCATTTTGTCCTATGACCTTGAAAACGGGGTCGAAGGTCAAATTCAAGGTCACGAGAATATTCAGCATATATCATTTCCTATATGTCCACAATTGATTCCTAAGCTGTAGAGTCGATAATAAGCGAGATATAAGCCATTTTGTGCTCTGACCTTGAAACTGAGGTCAGAGGTCAAATTCAAGGTCACGAGAATATTCAGCATATATCATTTCCTATATGTCCACAATTGATTCCTAGTCTCTGATATCAATATTAAGTGAGATATTAGGCATAATGTGTCCCATTATAAAGCATAGGAGAATTTAACATGGGAAAGTCCCATTTGGGCCGAGTTTGGGCCAAAATGGCCCACTTCGAGCGATTCAAGCGCAACGAAATTCATAGACATCATAGGAGTACATATGAGGAGTGTTATGTATCAAAAAGAAAAAATTAGCCCAAGGGCTAAGGAAGGTTACCGGACAATGTATATTATAGATATTAGCCTTTTGTCCCATGACCTTGAAATTAAGGTAGTTGGTCAATTCGAGGTCACGAGAATATTCTGCCCATATCATTTCTAGCATGTCCACAATTGAATCCTAAGCTGTAAAGTCGATATTAAGTGAGATATTAGCCATTTTGTGATCTGACCTTGAAAATGAGGTCAAAGGTCAAATTCAAGGTCATGACAATAATCTGCATATATCGTTTCCTATAAGTTCATAACTGATTCCTACACTGTAAAGTTAATTATAAGCGAGATATTAGCCATTTTGTGCTCTGACCTTGAAACTGAGGTCAGAAGTCAAATTCAAGGTCACGAGAATATTCAGCATATATCATTTCCTATATGTCCACAATTGATCCCTAAGCTGTAAAATCGATAATAAGTAAGATATTAGCCATTTTATGGTGTGACCTTGAAAATGAGGTCAAAGGTCAAATTCAAGGTCATCAGAATATTCAGCATACATCATTTCCTATATGTCCACAACTGATTCCTAAGCTGTAAAGTCGATAATAAGCAAGATATTAGACATTTTGTGCTCTGACCTTGAAACCGAGGTCAGAGGTCAAATTCAAGACCCTGAGAATATTCAGCATATATCATTTCCTATATGTCCACAATTGATTCCTAGTCTCTAATCTCAATATTAAGTGAGATATTACGCTTAATGTGTCCCATTATAAACCATAGGAGAATTTAACATGGGAAAGTCCCATTTGGGCCGAGTTTGGGCCCAAAATGGCCCACTTCGAGCGATTCAAAGGCAACGAAATTTATACGTGTCACAGGGGTACATATGAGGAGTGTTATGCATTGATAAGAAAAAAAGTTACTGAACAGATATTGAGAAAACGACCGTCAAAGTCCAAAATTGGCCATTTTTCGACGAGAATGGCCCTCTGACCTTGAAAGCGAGGTCAGAGGTCAAATTCAAGGTCACCAGAATATTCAGGATATATCATTTCCTATATCTCCACAATTGATCCCAAGTCTCTAATCTCAATATTAAGTGAGATATTAGGCTTAATGTGTCCCATTATAAAGCATAGGAGAATTTAACATGAGAAAGTCCCATTTGGGCCGAGTTTGGGCCCAAAATGGCCCATTTCGAGCGATTCAAAGGCAACGAAATTCATACATGTCACAGGAGTACCTATGAGGAGTGTTATGCATCGATAAGAAAAAAAGTTACTGAACAGATTTTGAGAAAACGACCGTCAAAGTCCAAAATTGGCCATTTTTCGACGAAAGCGGCCGCCATTTTGAAAAAAATTCGAAAATCAGAAAACTAAAAAAAACCTTTCCTGGAAATATTTTTAGGTATTTTTGTGCAAAATTTCAGAAATATTCCATCATAAACTTTAAAGATAAAAATGTGAACGGACGGACGGACGGACGGACGGACGACGGACGCCGGACGCAACGCCATGGCAATAGGTTATCGGACCAAAGGTCCGGTAACCTAAAAAGTTACTGAACAGATTTTGAGAAAATGGCCGCCAAAGTCCAAAATCAGGCATTTTTCATCGAAAACGGCCGCCATTTTGAAAAAAATGTGAAAATCAAAAAACTAAAAAATACCTCCTTCTTGAATTATTTTTAAGTATTTTTGTGCGAAATTTCAGAAAAATTCGCCCGTAAACAAAAATGATAAAAATGTGGACGACGACAACGACGACGACGACGACGACATCGACGACGGACGACGACGGACGACGGACGCAACGCCATGCCAATAGGTTATCGGACCATAGGTCCGGTAACCTAAAAACACTTATTTCCAATGTGGTCCTCTGGTTTCCAATGCAGTCCTCTGGAATCAGATTATTTCTACTTATTTTTAGATTATTTCTACTTATTTAGTTTTCTCAAAATATTTATAACTCATTGTAAACTCAAATACACCTATATAAGGTATAATGCGTCATGTGGAACACAAAAGTGACAGAATACACACAGTATATCACACAAAGTAATATACCAACTATACACAGTATTTTTTTTGTACAAAATTTTGTCATGCAATGACATTTTTCTATTTTCTACAGAATCTAGGACCTACCCTAGTACTGCTCGAAGGGCTATTCCGTGGAGTGTAAAAGAAACTATATAAACATAATTGCTTGTGGAAAACTTACACAATCTTTGGCACTCATTCACGATTGAGAGCCCGCCTTTCTTCAGTATCGCAGCGGTCACGGCACCTGTGGAACAGAATTGCACGAGTTAGATAAACAGATATTGAGCTTCTCAGGATATAGCTACATGTATATAGAGAGCTAGAACTCCTGGTTTTCATCACACATGAGCGCAACTTATTTTCTGACCCTGAGTGAAGTCCAGGGTGGAGTTGGTACTGTTGACGATTGCCTCAGTACTCTCGTCGGTGATGTCACCTTCACTGACGAGGACAGTGAGGGAACCGGCACTGATCATCAGGTTCTGGTCGTCGTGCTGGATGAAGTTTTGATGTTCACCTGGGCACATGAAGGTAATTTAATCAATGCTCATTGCCACCAGAACAAGAGTTTTTATCAATCAAATAATATTATCTCAAATGAAGTGCAAATCATTTATGGATAATTTAGAAATAAATGTATTTGTAGGAATGCAACTGAATTATAAATTTATTCGAAAAGCTGGTACTCACTGGCTGATGCAGTTTTGGATTCAGACACCATTTGGCGAGGTTTCGGTTTAGGTGCCACCGGTGGGGCTCCTCCAGCGATTGAGCTCACGTAATTGTTGAATGCCTTGGTTTATAGAAAGGAAGTTTGTATTATAACATATATACTAAATATAACAATGTATTCATGGTAATCAGCAAACAAACATACTAACGGAATGGACTTCGAGCCTATATTAACAAGGCGTAAAAAAAAATTAGCCCAAAGGCTAAGAAAGGTTACCGGACAATATATATTTTAGATATTAGTATTTTGTCCCGTGACCTTTAAAAAACGTCATTGGTCAATTCAAGGACACGATAATATTCGGCATATGTCATTTCTAGTATGTCCACAATTAATTCCTAAGCTGTGAAGTCAATAATAAGCGAGATATTAGCCATTATGTCCTGTGACCTTGAAAATGAGGTCAAAGGTCGAATTCAAGGTCATAGCAATATTCAGCATATATCATTTCCTATATGTTCATAATTGATTCCTAAGCTGTAAAGTCCATAATGAGCAAGCTATTAGCCATTTTGTCCTGTGACCTTGGAAATTAGGTCAAAGGTGAAGTTCAAGGTCATGACAATGTTCAGAATATATCATTTTCTATATGTCCCCAATTGATTGCTAAGCTGTAAAGTCGATAAAAAGCGAGATATTACCCATTTCGTTCTCTGACCTTGAAAATGAGGTCAAAGGTCAAATTCAAGGTCATAGCAATATTCAGCATATATCATTTCCTATATGTTCATAATTGATTCCTAAGCTGTAAAATCGATTAATAAACGAGATATTAGCTATTTTGTCCTGCGACCTTGAAAAGGAGGTCAAAGGTCAAATTCAAGGTCATGACAATAATCTGCATATATCATTTCCTATAAGTTCATAATTGATTCCTACACTGTAAAGTCAATAATAAGCAAGATATTAGCCATTTTGTGCTCTGACCTTGAAACTGAGGTCAGAAGTCAAATTCAAGGTCACGAAAATATTCAGCATATATCATTTCCTATATGTCCACAATTGATCCCTAAGCTGTAAAATCGATAATAAGGGAGATATTAGCCATTCTGTGGTGTGACCTTGAAAATGAGGTCAAAGGTCAAATTCAAGGTCATCAGAATATTCGGCATATATCATTTCCTATATGTCCACAATTGGTTCCTAAGCTGTAAAGTCGTTAATAAGCAAGATATTAGACATTTTGTGCTCTGACCTTGAAACCGAGGTCAGAGGTCAAATTCAAGACCCTGAGAATATTCAGCATATATCATTTCCTATATGTGCACAATTGATTCCTAGTCTCTAATCTCAATATTAAGTGAGATATTAGGCTTAATGTGTCCCATTGTAAAGCATAGGAGAATTTAACAAGGGAAAGTCCCATTTGGGCCGAGGTTGGGCCCAAAATGGCCTACTTCGAGCGATTCAAGGGCAACGAAATTTATACGTGTCACAGGGGTACATATGAGGAGTGTTATGCATTGATAAGAAAAATAATTACTGAACGGATTCTGAGAAAACGACCGTCAAAGTCCAAAATTGGCCATTTTTCGACGAAAATGGCCCTCTGACCTTGAAACCGAGGTCAGAGGTCAAATTCAAGGTCACCAGAATATTCAGGATATATCATTTCCTATATGTGCACAATTGATTCCTAGTCTCTAATCTCAATATTAAGTGAGATATTAGGCTTAATTTTGTCCCATTAAAAAGGATAGGAGAATTTAACATGGGAGAGTCCCATTTGGGCCGAGTTTGGGCCCAAAATGGCCCACTTCGAGCAATTCAAGGGCAACGAAATTTATACATGTCACAGGGGCACATAAGAGGAGTGTTATGCATCAATAAGAAAAAAAGTTACTGATAAGATTTTGAGAAAATGACTGTCAAAGTCCAAAATTGGCCATTTTTCGACGAAAACGGCCGCCATTTTGAAAAAAATTGGAAAAACAGAAAACTAAAAAAAACCTTCCTTGGAAATATTTTTAGGTATTTTTGTGCAAAATTTCAGAAATATTCCATCATAAACTTTAAAGATAAAAATGTGAACGGACGGACGGACGGACGACGGACGATGGACGGTAACCTAAAAATGCTGTGTTTAGGGTCGTCCGACCAACTCTAGCTGATAGCACCCGACTCTAAACTTTTTATTTTTATTTTTTTTCATGAATACATCTAACTGGATCACTCAAGGTGAATTGTCCAGTCTGTCACTATCGGAATCAAAACAATTTTGGCATGTTTATCCCAATGTCAACAATCGGCTCCAACACAAGTCGTAAAATTAGAGAGCTTTCTCTGGGGGTGTCACCACCGCTTAATTTCTGTCACTGTCTGGTGCCTTGTCCAGTGTTTCCCAGAGCCAGTACACGTGTGTACTGGCTTTTCCCTGACACTGATTACTGTAAAATCAATGACAAATACCTGTAGTAACATACTACAATGTAGTATCATGTTGAAATAGCATGCGTAAAATGTTTTTCAAGAAATGAGAAAGCTGACTCCTCATCTAGGATAGTGGCCTCCCCTAACTGGCAGCCACCTGTTCTGGCATTTCACAGTTGAATTAATTTGGTGGCAAGTCAATTGTATACAAAACATAAATTTCTCATGTGCCGGCAGAGTACTGTATGTTGACACATGTTTTTTTTTATACAGCTTCAATGGAAAAGTCATCAACAGAGGGGGGGGGGGGGGGGGCACACTGCAGTGGTAGTGGCATTGGATATAGCACTACACTGTAGACTCTTCCAGTCTTGACTAGTGTGAGGGAGGGTTTAGCTGTTTAGTGCTGCTTCCATGGGAGATGCATAGATCCAGAAGCAGGCCAGTTCACGGTGGCAGTGAACCTACGTGTAGATCAGCTATACTGGCCAAGTTGTTTCCATTGATTCCCAGATTTGCATCAAGTTATTTTAATGAAGTCTTTGTTTCATTCGAAATATCTTTCTCATATTTTTTTTTTGCACTAGACATAGCATTTGGAACTGTTAAAAATAAAAATTCTAAACATGGTTGCTCTTTTCTGCATTTGGACACATCCATCGTCGGATGTTAAAGAATAAAAAAATTTCATAAAATAAAAAAAAATCCCTACCTACCTACTCTAATTTTTTTTGAGCACTTGACCCTAAACACAGCATTTATTTTTTTAGGCCCAATAACAAAGTAACTTATTGAGTTTGAATTATAAGGATCTTTACAATATACATGATATAGATGATTTCTATACTGATATAGCCCACAGGTACCTGAATCACAGCACTGTCTTTCTTGTATAGAACAACTCTGACGTCATTCACTGATGATCCAGCATATTGCTGCTTCTGGAACTCATCAAACATCGACTGACACACGATGTCGGGAGGGAAGTTTAGGTTTCCGGTGCCGACAGCCGGGAATGCGATGGAGCTGCACTGGTCCTGGGCAGCGGCATCCAGACAATTGCCTATAAACTGCTGCAGCACCTGCTCACAATCATTCGAACAAGTAAACTCACTGTTGTTCAAATATATATATTACATGTAACTCACCTGGCTAAATGAAAACATTTTATTGGTTAGAAATTTTCCAGTGCCATAAACCTATAGCTGTACATGTATGTATCATACTTGAACAGATTAAAGATACTGGTTGCTATGGTTACCTGTTGGCTGTTTCCCGTTCCCGCGTCCCATTGTTGACAGGCTCCATGGTATATTGCTTGTACACCAAAAATCTTGCCCGCAGATGTACGAACGATATCAGCCATCCTGACAGGAGCCAACTGACTGCACTCGGCCTGTAAACCTTGGCCCGCAGCTCTCAGGATCGCTGCAGATACGGCACCCTGACTCAGATCCAACTGTTGATTGCATGTATTGACAATCACATCGGCCTGTTTGAGAAATGAATGCAAAAATTACATATTTAAAATACAGAAAATGATTCAATAAATAATCATTATTATATGCCTACGAAAATGCTACAATGGATTACACAGAGTACAATTGGTCCGATATATTGGGGTATTGACTGCCTTCATATCGACCTGCGTCGCGCATAGCAACCAACGGTCTTTTGAAGTTTACGTATTCATGCGCTGGTGAAATGACTTTTTTTGGTTTTGTAGTACATGAAAATGTCCATAAAATTATTTGATTTCAGGGTCTAAAATGGCTAGAAAATGGTTAGAAAATCTCTCCCGAGGGTATGCGTATCATGATGCAGCATATAATAATAAGTTAATCGACTGGATACAGTGTTTGAGGCCCTCGGTCGTGTCTGTGCCGCGGACGCACTCGCAAGCTCGTGCGTGCTACGACCCAGACACGACCTCGGGCCTCAAACACTGTATCCAGTCAATTACCTATAATTTTCAAATGATCATGCAATAGTTGACTTGCATACTTACCTGTTCTTTTTCAATTGAGCTGATCAGAACAGTCACTGTTATTCCGTTCTGGAGCTTCACCTGACCTGTTGATGTTTTTCGCTTGTGCAAAAGTCTCGGAGCCACTTTGGGCTGTTGGTTGACGGTAGGAAAGCTGAAACCTTGGTGTTGCTGGGCTGGTGGCAAATCTGAAACGTGATACAGTAGTTCTTCAAGCTAAATTTGTTCACATGAAAGGGAATGACCTGCACCTGAAATGCATGACATATATCTGGAATCACTCACGGAATTGCAGGCCTTTTGGTTTCTGCGGAGGGGACCAGTTCTTCTCCGATGTATCAACCTTGAGCTTTCCTTTTTTGATGAGTCCTTCCAGCGACTCCTTGAATGACTCTACACTTTTCGGCAGAACATCAACTAGACAGATTTCCTTCACAGAGCTTGGATTCTGTTGCACAAAATCCCAAACAGCGTCACATATCTGACCTGTCGCTTCCTTCAACGGGAAATGGAAAATGCCTGTTGACAAGGCCGGAAGTGCAATGCTCTTGACATTCTGGCCCTCAGCTGCCTCCAAACTTCGGAATGCTGCTTCATACAATTCATTGGCTTTGTTGTCATTGTTGCCATGAGCACTATATATTGGCCCAACTGCATGAATGATGTAGTCGCACTGAAGTTTGCCTGTTTTTCGTCCCAGAAAAACACGTCCTGTCCTGACTTTACCATTCTTGGCGACATGTTCTCTACTTTCCGCTTGGATGACAGCTCCCCCTGCAATGCGACAAATAGTACATGCTTCGTCATTACTACTGCATTCATGTTTCGCCATGTACGTGTGCTACTTCTATATTTGACTAAAATACATCATGATATTTTCATTTTTGCTCACCAGCCTTTACGATTGCCAGAGCTAGTCCTCCACAATGGTCCAAATCACAGTTGGCTGCATTCACAATCGCTCCAACCTTCAGTTTTGTGATATCTCCATGGAGAACTCTGATCGTGTATCCCCCGGCAACACTTGTCTGGTATATCTCCTTGACACCATTATTGTCATCAACAGAAAACTTCTTCATCCTAGACGGAGATTTCTGGTTAGGATCAACGACTTCACAAGCAACCTTTAACTTCATTTCCGTAGAGTCTAGGATGTCTCTGCCTCTCTGAGAGCGCAGGTACTGCGGCATCCCAGGTTGACTGAACACCTGATCCCTCTCCAGGACCCGAGAAACAATCTCGCAAAGTTTTCTGACAGCCTGTGGGAGTCCAAACTTGGTTCCCTTGACGACATACCCAGCTCGTTCCCTGTCCTTGACTTCATTGATAGAGACACAACAACTCTTGAACTGTTGTGTGATTTGGTCAAGTTCCGACTTCTGTTTCATCTCCATGAGGCGGAGACACCCTGGAGCAAGCTCAACGAACTCTTCGAGGACGGAATTCTCTTCCAGACAGTTTCTCATGTCTTCTGACAGACCATCGTAGACATTCTCAACACAAGTGATTCTTATCTGGAGCTTTGATTGGTCCACAGTGAACTGGAAAAAGCCAGTGTACTTCTGCGTTACGTTGACCTCAAGCTTTTGCCATATTTCTGATCTAAGAACTGTCAGATTTTCAGGTTTGATGTCCATGACTTGCATGAGTACCATTTTTTCCACAATGTTTCTGGCTTCCTTCAGCTCACCGTTGTTCAAGGCATGTATTCTGATGGTGTCAGCTGTAACATCTATCACAGCACTGATATTGATCTTTTGGAACCTTTTATAAGCTTCTTCATGGACTTCTTTATTCCGAAACAGCTCGATTTTCTCAGCATGCACTTTCTCGATTCTACCAGACACAGTTTTCATGATGACTTTTTCGTAGGTCAGGACTTTTGCGTCTTTCACCTCTTGAGGGAGTCCAATGAAGGCCATCTTATTTTTACTGGGAAAGTCGATTGTTAGTTTTGGAAATTGTTTCCGGATTTGCTCTGTGACTTTCGCTGTCTGTATCAAGATGACAATGTATGGTTCCATTTGTATTGTTTCAGAGATGGATTTCTGAGATCGCATCATGTCTTCCTGCAGTTGACTACTAACTGTCTCCACATGTTTCTCTATGGGTTTGACTTCTGGGCACCAGCCAATCATAGTGATAACAGACTGCACCTCGTCAAACTTCAGGAGGACTTCTTGCTTCTGGTTCTTTCGAACAGCCTCCGACTTGAGCTTCTCGAAAAACTCGCTCAGAAGTGGCACCCTTGCTACTGCCAAATTTCCGAGGATGTTGTTAACTTCTTTCTTGCATATATCATCCCATTTTTCGCCTTTTGTCTTGGGTTCATAGTTGCCATGGCAGCAAATGACGAGACCTGAGGCGCTTGATTTCTCCCAGTTGATTTCAAACAGTTTTTCTCTGTGCCCCACATCCCCAAGTAGCTGTTGACTGCTGTCGGCGGCTGGACTCTGAGTGATGAACTCATAGATGTCTTCACAGTTCTGCGCATCAGGGTGTAAGGGATGTGTGTACGGGGGCGGCAAAAAGGTCCATGGTTTGCTGGCGTCATACTTGGGAGGAAGAATTCCAAACTCCGGGTAGTATCGAGATACACTAACTCGCTGATCTCCAACTGTGTGTTTCTTTTTGGTGATTGAGTTCACAACTGTAAATGAATATCATTTGCATATTATTTGACAATACATTGTATATTGCAGTGTGATAGGACGTACATGCTGAAGGCATTACAATTGAATACATATAACACAAATTTCGGTGAGCCAGGATGTAGGCTGATGAAGGCATTGTGATTAGGCTCAAATATTCCGTCAATATGTAGAAATGTAGATCTAGGTAAATGTATGTACTTTATCCAACAAATGTAAAATTGTATAAAACTTTGACAATACCTTCTGTGTCACTACAGTCCAGAATGGCGTATTTCCCGTCCATATCGAAGGTTTCCATCTCAACATCATCTCTACCGCCATGTGATGAATCCTGGAAGTAGAGCTCCAGCATCTGTTCCGCATCCTGGGAGGGACTGAAGTCATGGACCTGGATTCTTGTCGCCATAGCAACTCTCTGCAGTGTCATCATGTGATCCTTGAGAGGGGTCGTAGCGAACAACAATCCCAGCTGTCGAAAATCTGAAATTTTTAATGGTAATTTCATTAACAACATTTACTATTTATTCTTTGCTTTTCTCAAGAATGTTCAAAAATCTACACTGCTACATAAAGTACACAATATTCTGCAATAAATTCCATATATTCCATTCAGTAACTGTTTTGGAAACAAAGTAGATCTAAATGTGTACCTGGTTCCTCATCAAATTCCAGCATGATAGTTTTCCCAGAGAAACTGTAGAGAATACTGGAAAGTATGAGAGAGGGATTCTCAGTTGTTTCTGCGCCAAGAATGTACGCCATCAGTTCATCACGATCCAAACTTGGGGCCTCAACTATCAACAGAATCCTTGGTTCTTTTGGGCCAATGACCAGCCTTGGAGGCAATGTCAAGGTCATTTTGGAAATGTCCAACTCACAGTTGTTCAGGGACAGAGTTTCGTCTTCGTGCTTTGCATATACATTGGTGACAGCTGAGAAGACAAAATGGTATTGATTATTGTTTCACTACACATGAATGATGCATTATACTTCTGAGAGTACATTCGATACAGTAGAATCTGTGTTAAAGACCACCTGTCGTCAGAAATCACTCTGGCATGAGAAACTGCTCAGTGTCATCCTAAGTGGCCATTTATAATGTAAATGATCCTTTTATCAAAGACGACCTGTCATTTAAGTCCACCTTTTTGGGGGGGACTTAAATTCTTGTGTGGTTTCAAAACAGAGCACCCACTATACAGTGTACCTATATAATACAATGTATCTTCCAACAAATATTTACTTGTAGCGGAAGTAAATGTGATGACAGCCTTCCCACTATCAGGGTCCCAGTAACAATTGGATATATCTCCTCCACCGCTCTTTCGCCTGTTCCTGAAGAAGAGCTCAATCAGATCGCGACGAGTGCTGGGGTCTAGGTTCCTGACGGCAATAGCCAGAGGTCCCTCGTAGTCTCCGTCATCTTGGACGGAGGTGTCCACGGGCACGACACGCAGTGTTGAGTCCCGCAGGCTCAGCACACCTCGTTCAACCAGATTCCGCACATCTACGCAACACAGGACACAGTCAGCCAGTTAACTAGAGATAATGATTCACTTGTGTATCTATACTGAAAAAAAACCCTTCACCTAAGCATAGTGTTCTGTTTTCATCGCTTACCTGTGTTTCTTTCAAATCTCACAACTGCACAATTCCTGTCCCTGTACATCTGCAATTCCCGTACTGGACCACCACATTCTGGGGAATTCTCTAAGAACTTTCTCAGGTCTTTTTCTTTCAGCGTCTTCAAGCCACTGATCATCACTGTGTGAACACGATTTATTGCATCGTCAGAGGTACTCGCCACGGGACGGTTGGTCGAAGCCTCCAAGACTGCTGAACCTGAATGGTGGCCAGTGAATCCAGGTTTCTTTTTGTCTGGGGTTGGTCTTCGAACTGTTAACGTACATTTCTCAAGGCTGTGGCCATCTTTGTCCAAGACATTCAGTGCAGCTGGAATTAGCAGGTGTAAAACATATCAGAATATCATTAGTACAAGATGTATGTTGGTGATTATTATCATTACACATATTGATTCCTTGATAGGGTAACATCAAAGTTTATATGAGATTATTTAAAACAAAATTGGAAAATGTACAGTGTCCATTCACATGCATTAATACAGACATATAGATACTGCAAGATACATACCACTTTCCTCTTCGAATGTAACTTTTGCCATGCTCTGTCCTTTCTCATGCTCAATCTCCAGGATATCTCCGCCCCCGGACCTCTTCTTGCTCTCCAGGTACATCGAGAGGACTTCTGTTGAGGTGCTCGGACCCACCCCCTCCACGATCACCACTCGGCCATCCACCACCTCGGGCTCCTCTTCTTCACACTCATATGGCTTCACCTCCAAAACTCGACCCTCGAGGCAAAGTGACACCTCTCGAGAACGAGAGAGCACCCTTTGTGCAACTACCGACACATGGAGAATGATTAAGTATTAATTGTATTAATAGTGCTAGATGTAAAACGTATCCTAAGTGGGACAAACACATGCAGGAAAGTGAGAATGCATACATGAAAAACGGTCACAAATGTCTATATAATTGTATATTGCCCACCGTCTTCCTCCTCAAACTTGATAACTGCAGTACCACAGTCAGCTCCAGTCTGGTACAACTCAATGTCTTGTATATCTCCTCCTCCCGATTTTTTCTTGCTCTCAAAGAGAAGTTCCAGCATGTCCCTGGACCAGTTAGGATCCAGATTCTGAACTACAATACTGGACGGATCAACCTTCGGGGGTTTAGGAGGGGGTCCCACTATCAGCGTCTTCCCGTCAATGACGAATGACTCCGAACGAGCCAAAATTCTTGAAGCAACTGAAATATACATGTAGCATAGTTAACACTAAACCTAAAAAAAATTAGGCCAAGGGCCAAAGATAGGTTACCGGACAATGTTTAATATTTAGATGTTAGCCAGATAGATCACTGGTTAAATTCAAGGTCAAGAGAATATTCAGCATATATAGTATTAAGCATATATCATGTCCACAGTTGATTGCTAAGCTGTATATTCAATAATCAGAGAGATATTAGCAATTTCGTGCTGTGGCCTCGAAAATGAAAGCAAAGGTCAAATTAATGTCATCAAAATACTCAGTGTACATTGTATATCATTTTCTATATGTCCACAATTGATTCCCAAGCCATACAGACAATAGAGGAGCAATATATGAGCCAGATTGTCCTTGGACCTTGAAAATGAGGTCAGAGGTCAAATTCAAGGTCATGACAATAATTTGCACATATCATTTCCTATATGTTCATAACTGATTCCTAAGCTGTAGAGTCGATAACAAGCGAGATATTAGCCATTTTGTCCTATGACCTTGAAAATGGGGTCAAAGGTCAAATTCAAGGTCATCAGAATATTCAGTATATATCATTTCCTATATGTCCACAATTGATTCCTAAGCTGTAAAGTCGATAATAAGCGAGATATAAGCCATTTTGTACTATGACCTTGAAAATGGAGTCAAAGGTCAAATTCAAGGCCATCAGAATATTCAGCATATATCATTCCCTATATGTCCACCATTGATTCCTAAGCTGTAGAGTTGATAATAAGCGAGATATAAGCTTATTCCCGGCCCCTCAGGGCCGGGTATATGTGATTGTCGTTGACCTCACCCTATGTATCTCCAGTCTTCCGATTTCTCCGGACGACTCTCTTAGATTCAGCATACACTGGTGCGGGTTTCGCAAATTTGCGATAAAACCCGGTACATCCCGTTAAACTGATCGAAGAACACTGCTTGCTTTAATGTATTAATAACAGTAATTGCATGACAATGGAGAGCGCTGTTTTGAATTAGTTTGCGGCTGGTATGCGCAAGTGCAATTACCGAATCTCCTACCAGTTATCTTGGAACTCGCATAAGTCTGACCTGGTTTAATTACTATAATTACCTATATTACTACGCCAACACGTAACCAGTAGAAATATGTTGTATTGCAGCGATGGACAGTGATACATTAGTTGTAATCATTTCAGACAATAGTTTGAAATTCTCTTTCCGAATTGATTTCATTGTATCAGGCCTATTAGGCTACTTCTCTGGATATCACTGGGGATTATTTGTTGGCAATGAGCTTAGTCTATAGCATAATGAATGTGAAGCATGAAAATTGCTTTACAAGCGCGACCGCATTAAATAGCCAAGACCACCGTGAGGAAGCCGAGCTTTTACAGTACACCAGTCGTTGAAATAATTAGCTAATAAAGGCATAATTTTCCTATTTTATATGAACCCTATTATATAATTTTATTATTCCCAGGGGCCTAGGGTGCAGAAACTACACATCTATTCATTGTAATAGGCCTAAACGTATTCATCAAATCCTGCCACCTGTTTATGAATATTTAAAGGGAGTGGAAATTCGTTTTTGTGCATCATTCATGATAGGCTGTTATGCCCTATCGATAATTTTCTTGCATATCTACGGGAAGGGGTTAGACCCGACCAGATTGCGGAAAGTGTTAAGAAGATTATAAAGGCGCTTTGTGTATACCCATAGTGATGTTTGGAGGATATTGGTAATGCGGGATTTTAAACTAGAAGCTTCAGAGTTCTGGGGCGACTTATGGAACTGGAATTCAGTGGGATGTTTTTAACAGAGCCCGGCTAGCAATCTTGGTATCTGACAAAGATACAGTACATCTAAATAGACTTGGGGGAGATGAATTGGCTGAGGATGCACACAATTTCAACACAATTTCCCATATCATTTACTTTGATGTGACTGATTGTCTGACTTTCTATATGAACTGCATACATATCGGTATGACTTATTCATATGGAAATAAAATGTGTACCCAAGTTTTATGGGACATCTTCTTACAATGTGAACTCGACATTCAGTATTGTGAGTCCATAGAAAACATGTAAATATAAAAGGGCCGGGTTTTCTGCCATGTTTTTCTAAAAACATGGCGTTATACTTGTATATATATATTATAATATATTTTGTGCTCTGACCTTGAAACTGAGGTCAGAGGTCAAATTCAAGGTCACGAGAATATTCAGCATATATCATTTCCTATATGTCCACAATTGATTCCTGGTCTCTAATCTCAATTTTAAGTGAGATATTAGGCATAATGTGTTCCATTATAAAGCATAGGAGAATTTAACATGGGAAAGTCCCATTTGGGCTGAGTTTGGGCCAAAATGGCCCACTTCGAGCGCTTCGAGCGCAATGAAATTAATAGACTTCATAGGAGTACATATGAGGAGTGTTATATATCAAAAAGAAATAAAGTTACTGAACAGATTTTGAGAAATTGGAAGTCAAAGTCCAAAATCAGGCATTTTTCATCGAAAACGGCCGCCATTTTGAAAAAAATGCGAAAATAAAAAAACTAAAAAATACTGCCTTCTTGAATTATTTTTAAGTATTTTTGTGCAAAATTTCAGAAAAATTCGCCCCTAAGCAAAAATTAGCCCAATGGGCTAGAAAGGTTACCGGAGAAATATACAGAGTTAAGCCGAGAAAGTTGAAGGTCAAATTCAAGGTGACCACTGAAATCGCCATATCTCTAACCTTGAAAATGGGATCAAAGGTTAAATTCTAGATCACCAAACTATTCAGCATACATCATTTCCTATATGTTCACTATGGACCCCTAAGCTGTAAATTTGATAATAAGCGAGATATAAGCCATTTTGTAATCTGACTTTGAAAATAAAATGACTGACCTTGAAATTGAGGTCAAAGGTCAAATTCAATATCATTAAAATATTCAGAATATATCATTTCCTATATGTTCACAATTGATTCCTAAGCTGTAAAGTCGATAATAAGCGAGATATTAGCAATTTTGTCCTGTGACCTTGGAAATGAGGTCAAAGGTCAAATTCAAGGTCATGAGAATATTCAGCATATATCATTTCCTATATGTTCACAATTGATTCCTAAGCTGTAAAGTCGATAATAAGCGAGATATTAGCAATTTTGTCCTGTGACCTTGGAAATGAGGTCAAAGGTCAAATTCAAGGTCATGAGAATATTCAGCATATATCATTTCCTATATGTTCAAAATTGATTCCTAAGCTGTAAAGTCGATAATAAGCGAGATATTACCGGTAGCCATTTTGTCATGTGACCTTGAAAATGAGGTCAAAGGTCAAATTCAAGGTCATGAGAATTTTCAGCATATATCATTTCCTATATGTTCACAATTGATTCCTAAGCTGTAAAGTCGCTAATAAGCAAGATATTGGTCGTTTTGTCCTGTGACCTTGAAAATGAGGTCAAAGGTCAAATTCAAGGTCACGAGAATTTTCAGCATATATCATTTCCTATATGTTCACAATCGATTCCTAAGCTGTAAAGTCGCTAATAAGCAAGATATTGGCCATTTTGTCCTGTGACCTTGAAAATGAGGTCAAAGCTCAAATTCAAGGCCACGAGAATATTCAGCATATATCATTTCCTATATGTTCACAATTGATTCCTAAGCTGTAAAGTCGATAATAAGCGAGATATTAGCAATTTTGTCGTGCGACCTTGGAAATGAGATCAAAGGTCAAATTCAAGGTCATGAGAATATTCAGCATATATCATTTCCTATATGTTCACAATTGATTCCTAAGCTGTAAAGTCGATAATAAGCGAGATATTAGCCATTTTGTCATGTGACCTTGAAAATGAGGTCAAAGGTCAAATTCAAGGTCATGAGAATTTTCAGCATATATCATTTCCTATATGTTTACAATTGATTCCTAAGCTGTAAAGTCGCTAATAAGCAAGATATTGGTCGTTTTGTCCTGTGACCTTGAAAATGAGGTCAAAGGTCAAATTCAAGGTCACGAGAATTTTCAGCATATATCATTTCCTATATGTTCACAATCGATTCCTAAGCTGTAAAGTCGCTAATAAGCAAGATATTGGCCATTTTGTCCTGTGACCTTGAAAATGAGGTCAAAGCTCAAATTCAAGGCCACGAGAATATTCAGCATATATCATTTCCTATATGTTCACAATTGATTCCTAAGCTGTAAAGTCGATAATAAGCGAGATATTAGCAATTTTGTCGTGCGACCTTGGAAATGAGATCAAAGGTCAAATTCAAGGTCACGAAAATATTCAGCATATATCATTTCCTATATGTTCACAATTGATTCCTAAACTGTAAAGTCGATAATAAGCGAGATATTAGCCATTTTGTCATGTCACCTTGAAAAAGAGGTCAAAGGTCAAATTCAAGGTCACAAGAATATTCAGCATATATCATTTCCTATATGTTCACAACTGATTCCTAAGCTGTAAAGTCGATAATAAGCGAGATATTAGCCATTTTGTCCTGTGACCTTGAAAATGAGGTCAAAAGTCAAATTCAAGGTCACGAGAATATTCAGCATATATCATTTCCTATATGTCCACAATTCATTCCTAGTCTCTAATTTCAATATTAAGTGAGATATTAGGCTTAATGTGTGCCATTATAAAGCATAGGAAAATTTAACATGGGAAAGTCACATTTGGGCCGAGTTTGGGCCCAAAATGGCCCACTTCAAGCGATTCAAGCGCAACGAAATTTATACATGTCACAGGGGTACATATGAGGAGTGTTTTTCATCAATAAGAAAAAATTAGGCCAAGGGCCAAAGATAGGTTACCGGACAATGTTTAATATTTTAGGTATTAGCCAGGTCACTGGTTGAATTCAAGGTCAAGAGAATATTCAGCATATATAACATTAAGCATATATCATGTCCACAGTTGATTGCTAAGCTGTAAGTTCAATAATCAGAGAGAGATTAGCAATTTTATGCTGTAGCCTTGAAAATGAAGGGGCAAAGGTCAAATTCAAGGTCATCAAAATATTCAGTGTATATCATTTTCTATATCATGTATATCATGTCCACAATTGATTCCCAAGCCATACAGTCAATAGAGGAGCAAGGTATGAGCCAGTTTGTCCTTGGACCTTAGAAATGAGGTCAGAGGTCAAATTCAAGGTCACGAGAATATTCAGCATATATCATTTCCTATATGTCCACAATTGATTCCTAAGCTGTAAAATCGATAATAAGTGAGATTTTAGCCATTTTGTCCTGTGACCTTGAAAATGAGGTCAAAGGTCAAATTCAAGGTCATGACAATAATCTGCATATATCATTTCCTATATGTTCATAATTGATTCCTAAGCTGTAAAGTCGATAACAAGCGAGATATTAGCCATTTTGTCCTGTGACCTTGAAAATGAGGTCGAAGGTAAAATTCAAGGTCATCAAAATATTCAGCATATATCATTTCCTATATGTCCACAATTGATTCCTAAGCTGTAGAGTCGATAATAAGCGAGATATAAGCCATTTTGTGCTCTGACCTTGAAACTGAGGTCAGAGGTCAAATTCAAGGTCACGAGAATATTCAGAATATATCATTTCCTATATGTCCACAATTGATTCCTAAGCTGTAGAGTCGATAATAAGCGAGATATAAGCCATTTTGTGCTCTGACCTTGAAAGTGAGGTCAGAGGTCAAATTCAAGGTCACGAGAATATTCAGCATATATCATTTCCTATAGGTCCACAATTGACTCCTAGTCTCTAATCTCAATATCAAGTGAGATATTAGGCATAATGTGTCCCATTATAAAGCATAGGAGAATTTAACATGGGAAAGTCCCATTTGAGCCGAGTTTGGGCCAAAATGGCCCACTTCGAGCGATTCAAGCGCAACGAAATTTATAGACATCATAGGAGTACATATGAGGAGTGTTATTTATCAAAAAGAAAAAAAGTTACTTAACAAATTTTGAGAAAAAGGCCGCCAAAGTCCAAAATCAGGCATTTTTCGTCGAAAACGGCCGCCATTTTGAAAAAAATGCGAAAATCAAAAAACTAAAAAATACCTCCTTCTTGAATTATTTTTAAGTATTTTTGTGCAAAATTTCAGAAATATTCGCCTGTAAACAAAAAAGATAAAAATGTGGACGACGACGACGACGGATGTCGACGGACGCCGACGGACGACGACGGACGACGGACGCAACGCCATGCCAATAGGTTATCGGACCATAGGTCCGGTAACCTAAAAAGTTACTGAACAGATTTTGAGAAAATGGCCGCCAAAGTCCAAAATCAGGCATTTTTCGTCGAAAACGGCCGCCATTTTGAAAAAAATGCGAAAATCAAAAAACTAAAAAATACCTCCTTCCTGAATTATTTTTAAGTATTTTTGTGCAAAATTTCAGAAATATTCGCCTGTAAACAAAAAAGATAAAAATGTGGACGACGACGGACGACGACGGACGCCGACGGACGCCGACGGACGACGACGGACGACGGACGCAACGCCATGCCAATAGGTTATCGGACCATAGGTCCGGTAACCTAAAAAAAGTTACTGAACAGATATTGAGAAAATGACCGTCGAAGTCCAAAATTGGCCATTTTTCGACGAAAACGGCCGCTCTGACCTTGAAACCAAGGTCAGAGGTCAAATTCAAGGTCACGACAATATTCAGCATATATTATTTCCTATATGTCCACAATTCATTCCTAGTCTCTAATCTCAATATTAAGTGAGATATTAGGCTTTAATGTGTCCCATTATAAAGCATAGGAGAATTTAACATGGGAAAGTCCCATTTGGGCCGAGTTTGGGCCCAAAATGGCCCACTTCGAGCGATTCAAGCGCAACGAAATTTATACATGTCACAGGGGTACATATGAGGAGTGTTATGCATCAATAAAAAAAAAAGTTACTGAACAGATTTTGAGAAAATAGCCGCCAAAGTCCAAAATCAGGCATTTTTCGTCGAAAACGGCCGCCATTTTGAAAAAAATGCGAAAATCAAAAAACTAAAAAATACCTCCCTCTCGAAATATTTTTAGGCATTTTTGTGCAAAATTTCAGAAAAATTCGATCGTAAACTTTAAAGATAAAATTGTTGACGGACGACGACGACGGATGACGACGACGCCGGACGCATCGCCATGCCAATAGGTTACGGTCCAAAGGTCCGGTAACCTAAAAAGATAAAAATGTGGACGACGACGACGGATGACGACGACGGACGCAATGCCATGCCAATAGGTTATCGGACCATAGGTCCCGTAACCTAAAAATTGAAAGGGGTACAGCAGATTCGCTATGCTAGGTACTACAAGCGTATTTGTGTAATTTTTTGTATATTTTTAGCACCTGCTGGATCCCTAAAGATGATAGTTGCAAAGCGGGATCCATCATGATCATCATTTAGTGTGATCTCCTCAATATCTCCGCCTCCCGATTTCCTCTCACTCTCAAAATAGAGCTCCAGTATATCAGCGCCGACATTGTCAATCCCTCGAACCAAGATAGCACATGGCTCTGGTTCTGGGCTGCTCGCTTCATTACGGGAGTCGCCCGGTGAAGAGACATCACTTGGATCATCCTGATTGCCCTGCGGTAGAACATTGAGCTGGTTCTCTACAGTGTAAGGGTGGACAGCCAAGCTGTGGCCCTCATGGACCAGGGATCTCTCTGCTGAGTGGGCGAGTACTCGCTGAGCAACTGAAAAAAAGTCATGTGCTTATACTTGTAAGTAAACATGCATCATGTGTATAGCATGACTACCTCCTGTAAATCTACATGTTTCAGAAAATTGAAATACTGCAAATCCTGCATTAGAGATGACTTTTGTCAATGAGAGAACCTCCTTGGGCATAAGAAAATGCTTTACTCGGTCCCAGGATGGTTTTAATTACCAGTAGCACATGACATTTAACTTATTACAAAGCAGTACTCATAACTCAAAATTTGTTTGATGTCAGACAATGTGATTAAGACGGGGACATTATCAGTAATCACCTTCTTCACTTTCAAAGGTGATGACAGCTGTTAGTGAGCGTTCGTTGAGATTTAAATCTCTGATGAGTCCCCCACCACTCCGCTTTTTGCTCTCAAATATCAGCTCTAGAACTTCAACAGACCATTCTGGATGGACGTTCTGAACAAGAACACTGAACGGATCAGTCCTCAGTGGTTTTGGTGGTGATTCAACTCTCAAAATCTTCTCTCTTAAAACGAATGGCTCTGTTCGCGCTAAAACCCTGGCAGCAACTGTTCAAACAAGAAAGACACCACCACAAAACAGTGAATATAGGCATCATAGATTATGGTTTGATACATGATGGGATAAGCATACACTGGGTTTATAATATACCAAGTTGATAGAAGGATAAGGTACAAAGCCTAACAAATACATGTACATGTAGGTTATCAGTTAATGATCATGATGATTATCGATGACTATCCTGAATACATGTAGTAATCATCATCACATGATCATGATCACTGAGTCATGTAAACAAATGTGAATGCTATGACACTCAACGGATATCAAACCTGTTGGATCTTTGAATACAATAGTGGCAAAATTTTCTCCCCCAGACTCAGACAGGGTGATGTCCTCGATCTCGCCCCCATCACTTCGCCTCCCATTCTCGAAGTATATCTCGAGCATGTCTTTGCTGATATCTCCGATGTCATGTACGACCACTGTACGAGACTCAACGGTGGAGTCTTCAAACACTTCCTGACTTGGTGAAATTGACTGGTTATATTCATCTAGAAAATCAGTCCTGATTTCTGCACTACTGTCCTTACCAGACAGGTTGTTGATCGAAGAGTTGGCGAGTTTTCTCTGTAGATATTCCATGATATCTTCACTGTCAGAACTGTCATCGCTGCAATCCTCCGCTCTGAAATTCAGTGGCGGGAAACCACTCATACTGTCCATCTTGTCTGTCAGATCCCTTCCCTTGATATGATCCTGGAAAGACTCTCTTGTCATCAACGTGCTTGGTGTTTGTGCCGTCGAGCCAAAAGCAAAACGCTGCTGAAATGCCATGCGTTCTTCATTTTCTGTTGAATTTTCACCATCCTCATTAAGGAAGTTACGTTCCTTTCCTTCACTATCCCTGATTGCAATATTCCGGACTGGTAATGTTTTTGCAGGCTTGGATGTCTGTTGCCGGTTCAAAGCCTGCAGTAAAACATGACCTCGACCTCTGCCTCTGCTAATAGCTGCTGCAAAGTTATCCCCACCTCCATGATTGTAGGGCAGCCCGACCTTTGGAAGGGTCTCAGAGGAACCACTCTTCAAATTCGAGTCATTCCGCGGAAGTTCCTTTGAAGTTTTGTGATGAGACTTTGGACTATTTTCACCAGAACTGTCTGCAGCAAGTGTCTCCTCTGTTTCATCCCTCTCCAACCCTCTTCCAGCTCCGCCCTCACCTCTGTCTCTTTTATCATCCATTACGAATACATGTTGGTTCAATGGATGTCCAATGTGGAGAAATCTCAAGATGACCAAGCTACAAGTAGATGTACATTACATTTACCATGCTCACTGGTTATGTTCACCACCAGATAAAACTACTGCAAAACCCTCAATTTTTGCGGACAATTATTCTCACAGATTTGACATTTCTACACATTTATAGCTGTATAATACATGTACATTTCGCGAACTAGTAATATTTCACAAATATTGACTGTTTGCCATGTAATCTACCAAACTATTTGACCCATGGGTAGAAGTGTTGTGGACGAAGGCTGAATGCAACCGATCAGCCACAACACTTCTTCCCGAGGAGCAACATCTAGTTGATATTTTATGTAAATTATATTGAATCTTTCACATTCATCCCTTGGTTCCACTCTGCTGCTGTATTTTTGTTTCAATGAGAGATTTCAATGGGAGATGAAGGCCTACTCATTGACAATAACTGCAATATAACTAAACATACTGGACATATATAATAATAATAATAATAATAATAATAATAATAATAATAATAATAATAAAACAATAATAATAATAACTAGACATAAAAGCCTAGAGGCTTTATGGCATTCCCAACTTTTTTCTTGTCATTTCAAATGGTGAAACCTAACATACAAGTCAACAAGTATAAGTCGCGCCCGCGACAATTGGGCGGGTTGCATCGAGGAGGGCTGTTAGTGGAAGGAATTGGCATTGTTCTCATGTATTATCAAGTTCGAAGTCCTGCCACGACTTGAAAAATAGGTCAAGGTCACCCATCATCGAACTTGTCCCGAGATCTGCTCATGATGCACCTCCGGTATGATTTTGGCGGTATTTCGTTAAAAACTTTGTAAGTTATCGCGTTCACAAGGTACAAAGTCCTGTTTTCATGTATTGTCAAGTTCTAAGTCCCGCCACGACCTGAAAAATAGGTCAAGGTCACCCATCATCGAACTTGTCCGACATCTGCTCATGATGCACCTCTGGTATGATTTTGGCGGTATTTCGTTAAAAACTGTGTAAGTTATCGCGTTCACAAGGTACAAAGTCCTGTTTGCATGTATTGTCAAGTTCGAAGTCCTGCCACGACCTGAAAAATAGGTCAAGGTCACCCATCATCGAACTTGTCCGAGATCTGTTCATGATGCACCTCTGGTATGATTTTGGCGGTATTTCGTTAAAAACTTTGTAAGTTATCGCGTTCACAAGGTACAAAGTCCTGTTTTCATGTATTGTCAAGTTCGAAGTCCTGCCACGACCTGAAAAATAGGTCAAGGTCACCCATCATCGAACTTGTCCGAGATCTGCTCATGATGCACCTCTGGTATGATTTTGGCGGTATTTCGTTAAAAACTTTGTAAGTTATCGCGTTCACAAGAAATTGTTGACGGACGGACGGCCGGACGTGCGGACGAGACCTTCTTGTGTGCCTTTTACATGTTAAATTTCCTATCTAAAATAGGCACACAACTCCCCAAAATAGGCACACAAGAAGAAATTTCCTCACAACTTATGGTTGTGTGCCTTTTCTAGTCACACAACCATACTCTCGTCCGCCCGGACAGACGGACGGACGGACGGACGGACGGACGGCTAGACGGACGGACGGACGGACAGACAGACGGACACGCCAATCTAATAGGCGGGTTGGTTGCACGCAACCCGCCCAAAAACAAAACAAAAATTCCAAAAATGAATTGCCTGAATTTTTTTTTACAGAATGACCACTGGCAGCCATCTTGAATGTGAAATCTTGACCAAAAAACAACAAGGGGGGGGGGGGATTTCAATGGGAGATGAAGGCCTACTCATTGACAATAACTGCAATATAACTAAACATACTGGACATATATAATAATAACTAGACATAAAAGCCTATAGGCTTTGTGGCATCCCCCAATTTTTCTTTTCTTTTCTAATGGTGAAACTTGACTGTTATTATAATACATATACCAGGATTATTGAACACAGGTGGGAGTGAGAGTTCAAATTATAGCAGTTGCTCACTTGACAAATGTCCATCAGATATTTGTTTTAATCTCAATAGGTATTAAATGTACAGACATGACAGACATTCATAATACAAGCAAAAAGGAAATTATTCTGGGTTCTGACTAAGTAAAACAATGATAATTTGGTCACTGCATGTGAAATACAGCTAGAAAACAAAAAAATTAGCCCAAAGGCTAAGATAGGTTACCGGACAATTTTGGTTTGGCCATGGCAGCATTGGCAGGTAACAGACCTTGAGATTTACCAATCAAGGTTCGCAGTGTAAACATATGACCTTGGGATTTACCAATCAAGGTCATCTGTATGAACTTCGATGTAACCATTACATGTATGTGTGCGGCATTTGATATTCTATATGTTGGGTGGAATCGTTTAGGCCGCTCAGGTCAATTTACACATTCCAAGTCAGACATTTGGCACTCAAGGTCATCTGACGTCAAGTTCAAGGTCATCATTAGTTGTGCCATATATGTCTTCCTATATGTTCATAATGCAAACAGGAGCTCTATCTGCAAGCATTTCATCTACAAAGGCAAATCTGGGCATTTTTTGACCCCAAAATGGCTGTTTTGACCTTTCAAGGTCATCCAAGGTCAAATTCAAGGTCACCACACAAGTCGCCATATATGACTTCCGATTTGAAAGTGCCAATTTCTAAGCTCTATCTTCAAGCGTTCTATGAGTACAGTCCTGACAGCTCCCATTATGAAGGAAAAAAGTGCCGAAAATTTTTTAAGTCCAAAATTTTTTCAAAAGGTGAAAATTTTTTTTTGCCTAGAAATGGCCCAAAATGGATAGTAATGTTATTTGGGGCGAAAAAATTTTTTTTCGCCGACTCGTCAAAAATTCAAAATGGCCGCCACACTGAGATCGGCGATTCAAGGGCAGCAAAACTTATACACGTCGCAGAGGTATATAAGAGGAATCTTTTTAAGCAAAAATCTCAAAACTGAGCAGAGAGTTTTTGAGAAAATACAGACCAGGTGCAAATTTGAGCGTTTTTCGACCCAAAAATGGCTGTTTTGACCTTTCAAGGTCATCCAAGGTCAAATTCAAGGTCACCAAGGTCCTTTCAAGGTCATCCAAGGTCAAATTCAAGGTCACCACACAAGTCGCCATATATGACTTCCCATTTGAAAGTGCCAATTTCTAAGCTCTATCTTCAAGCGTTCTATGAGTACAGTCCGGACAGCTCCCATTATGAAGGGAAAAAGTGCCGAAAATTTTCTAAGTCCAAAATTTTTTTCAAAGGGTGAAAATTTTTTTTTGCTCTAGAAATGGCCCAAAATGGATAGTAATGCGATCTGGGGCGAAAAAAATTTTTTTCGCCGACCCGCCAAAAATTCAAAATGGCCGCCACACGAAAACCGGCAGATTTAGGGCAACCAAACTTATACATATCACAGAGGTATATGAGGGGAATCTTTTGAAACCAAAAACTCAAAACTGATCAGACAGTTTTTGAGAAAATGGCCGTCAAAGTCCAAAATTCAGCGTTTTTTCGACAAAAACGGCCGCCATTTTGAAAAAAATGCGAAAATCAAAAAACAAAAAAATACCTCCTTCTCAAAATATTTTTAGGCATTTTTGTGCAAAATTTCAGAAAGATTCGATCGTTAACTTTAAAGATAAAAATGTTAACGCCGGACGGACGGACGGACGGACGACGGACGCAACGCCATGCCAATAGGTTATCGGACCAAAGGTCCGGTAACCTAACAATGCATGTAGTTTCATCCAGATAAACACAGTGCTGTTTTAACTGAATACAATGAACAACTGACCGGCAACCAAGGCCCAGGCAGACCTTCAAAGCTGTTATCTTCAGTTTGGGTCATCATTGTATAACCACCTATTGTTTTCTTTAGAAAGGGAAGGAGGGCATTGTTCCAACTTGTTGGTGTTAGTATAGTAAACTGGGGTGAGGGGACAGGAGAGGGGGGGGGGGGGGGAGGGAAGAGGGGCAGTGCATACAATTCATTGATACATTGCTACATTCATATGCAGATTAGACTGGCTGACAGTGGAGGTGGGGGAGGGAGAGGCGGGGGGGGGGGGGGGGGGGGTATTGCCTTATCACAGGCATTACTGAGCAGGGCTCTCATATACTGCACTGGCTGAGAGGGCAGAGCCTAGCCTCATGCTGGACATGCAGGCTGCAGTCAGTGAATACAGTAGCATGGCTCAGTCACAGTATTACATCTGCATGGGGGCAGGTGAGGGAAAAATTCTAAGTCCAAAAAAAAATACACCCAAAAAATTTTTTCCCCCTGGAAATTGCCTGAATCAAATTATGACATTGACAGGAATCGCCCGATTTTTTTTTCCAAAATGGCCGCTGGCGGCCATCTTGGATTTCGGGTCTCGACGAAAAACAATAGGGGTTAGGAGCAAAGTATTTCGGATGAGCTGTGAAAATTTCGGAAAGATAGATCAAGGCGTTCAAGAGTTATGATCCGGAAACCGAACGGCGGAAGAAAAAAAAAAGAAAAAAAAAAAAAAGAAAAAAAAAAAAAAAAAACAGACAAAAACATAAGGCCTCCCGATTTTCAATCGGGATGCCTAATAATAATAATAATAATAATAAAACAATAATAATAATAACTAGACATAAAAGCCTAGAGGCTTTATGGCATTCCCAACTTTTTTCTTGTCATTTCAAATGGTGAAACCTAACATACAAGTCAAAAACAAAACAAAAATTCCAAAAATGAATTGCCTGAATTTTTTTTTACAGAATGACCACTGGCAGCCATCTTGAATGTGAAATCTTGACAAAAAAACAACAAGGGGGGGGGGGGGGGAGAGGGATTTCGGATGAACTATGACAGTTAAGGGAATGATCGATTAAAGGAGGACTTCCTATCAAGTTCAAAATCAATTCGGTAACATATGAGTTTCACGAACATGGAGTATTCATTCAGATGACTTCAAAATCGATGAGATCATATTTTTAAAACTACTCTCGAATGTAAAATCGAAAAGAAACTAAACTAGCGGGCCCCGCCCTCCAACTGGGGAGAATGAATGAGTCAAAACGATGACGTCATTGTTTTGATGATGCCTCGGGCAACGAATCACTTCCAGCATCTTAGGTTCCAGTGAAATGAGCCGCCTGTCGAGGCTTCTATCAAAACAATGACGTCACAGAAATTTACGTCATGTATGACGTTTCTGTCAGCCATGTACTGCCGAGTGGAAAAAACTTGCAGATTTTCGGTGTTTTTGATGTTATATCCTCAGTACGATTTGTTTGTACTGAAAAAATATATACATATTCCATATGTGAACGAAGCTTAAAGTCTTCTCCGTTCAAATGCATTGAGATATATTTGCTATATGGAAGTTTTAACCATAAAATCATTGGTCGAAGCCAATACACATTGATAGGAATTAAGTCCTCCTTTAAGGCGTTCAAGAGTTATGATCTGGAAAGGAAACGGTGGAAAAAAAAAAACAGACAAAACATAAGGCCTCCCGATTTTCAATTCGGATACCTAATGATAACAACAACAATAATAATAAATAATAATAATAAATAAAAATGATTATGATATAATATATAACATTTATACAACGCCTAATTATGCCTATACACTGCTATGCATACAGCGCAAAATTCAATTTTAAATTGAATATGCAGTGTTCTATCATGGTACACAATCAGATTTTATATACTGTAAAGTTGGCCTAGATGCACTGTAAAATGCAATATCTGATTCCAAATGGACAGTGTTTCCTACTAATTAAAGGCATGGACGATTACGTGAATAAATTACAATCGAGTTAAAATCAATTAATTGCATTGCATGAAATCTTTACAGAGAGGAGCACTAAGCTTGTGGCTCATGTAATTGTACCTAACTGAATAATTTACAGGCATTATTGCATTTTTAATCACATAGTAACATCCAATATACCACGTTCCTTTTGCATGATTCACACACATTACTCAGTCACGACTCTAATGAATTATACGACACAAGTCTCACTTTGTTCTCCTTGTTAAAGCAATATACTATTTTATTATTAGGCTATTAAAGCAATTCCAAATAATCGATTCCGATTCGATGACTCGTGCCCAATCAATCAACTTTAAAATTTTGTAATCGTCCATGACTTTTTTTGGTACATATATATTCCAAGGGTAAATAATTTCATCTGTATAATATACATATACGTACCCCATATATATGATCACTTGCAATATTTTTTGTGCTACTTTACTAATGGTGTGCATCTCTGTAGCCGATGAGAGCCAAAGAAAATGACGCTGTCATGGCCTGACATGGACATGCGTACTGAGGGTAGCTGACGTTGAACGTGGGACCAAGTGACACTGTCAGTTTCGATTTGCAAACTCCAGAATATAGATTATTATATGATCAGAAAATGATGAAAGCTATCATCTGTTTCAATATGAAACCTGCTGATAGGTAGACCCACACACAGGTACATGCAAATATTTCAATTAATTTCTACGATCCTTCCAGGAAAACTCGGGTCCGTCATTTATCGAAACTACTGGGAATACCCATCCATATTTCCCACCCGGGAATTCCATAAACCACTGTACCGCACTATTGCGCATATGGGCCTACTGCGTATAAACACGCGCCATGTACGATATATCTCGGCGAGTCACCCAGTAAGTAGGTCACTTAATTAGAAATATGTGTAGTATTTTGAACTTTTATTGTACAATTGAAGATTTAAAAGAATGCTTGTGAGTGATTAATTGGCATGTGAACTGGAATTCGATTGCATTGTCAGTGTCCTATTGGTTTTCTTTCAATGCGTTAGTGGGTTATGTTTTACCATTTGGTGGTAATTTATCAGCCAGAAATTTTGCACATTCTCTAACTTTGGTCAAGCTTTGGTCAGGATATTCTCAATGCGATATATTACAAGTAATTGTACATATATGCCATTAAATTGGTCGAATTAGAGGGCACAAATGTATGCTCGAATTTGACCTGAAATTCCGAATAAGCTTATGTTTGTATAAAACTAATGGTTTCATACTTGCACATATAAAGAACACAGACATATAAAGAAGACCCATCTTTCGGTGATCAGGAACTTGACCACGTTAAACTGCACAATACAGTATATCAACTCGAGATGTGCAATTTGGCCCTGGGACACTAAATACTTGAAAATAAAGCTCAAGTACTTATTATGAGCTCGTGGGAAGTTATATGTGTATATGGTGCATCTTTCGGTGACCTCGATCTCCAATTCAGTGAATTGATATGTAGAGATAAATATTTCCACATCTTCCTCAGATAAAACCCCCCTCAAAATAGACTTCCCCCTCTATAATTACATTTTTGTGTGGTGTTCGGATCAGTTTAACATTTGAATGAACCCCTCTAATAGGACTCTCCCTTAGAAAAGACTTGATTTTGTGGCCAAAGGCAGTGGAAGGATTGGTTTTTATCTCGTAGGGAGCACTGTATTGGGTTTCTATCACACGGTGGTCCTACGATTTGACGTTTAGTCGGGAAATCACGGCACTGGTCGGTAACCACGCCATTTAGTCGGGATAATATGTCAACAAAATAAATAAGCGAGTACATATTTTCTTATTTTCCACAGAACTAAGAACTTGACACATCACTATTGCTGCGGATTGAGCGTCTGATACATCCATAGACCAAACAAACCTGAAATTGCTCCGATATATGCATAATTTGCTGAAATATCGTAAACACAGTGTTGTGTTTCGAACTCTCACAAGGCAGATTGACACAAAAGAAAGTGATAAATACAATTATGACATTTACTGGAAGTGCATATACAAGGTCTATAGCTTCAAATTTATGTAGTTATTATTGAGGAATAGATCGTATTATGTTTATCAATACTTCAGAATAAACATTTGTGTAAAAGGAATTTTTGCAGACAAAATGTATGGTACCGTACCTAGTGGGACATGACTACGGCGTCTAGCGGGGTTTGTCCATTTATATTAGTGCTGGTCCTTGGCAGTTACAATCGTGATCAATAATATTTCGCAATCACTAGTTATGTGTGCAGTACTGTCATTATTAATGTCGAAACGAATATTAATCTGGAACAAACTCGTGAGATTTCAATGGATAATAGATTAGCATTCCGGCGTTTTGTCACAAATAATGTACATCCTATTCAATATCATATTGTTCAGGTGAACAGAAACGATCAAGAATTTCAAGTGGGATTTTAATATCTATAGCCAGGCATGCCTGATTACCATCACAGGGAGCTCGATGCAATATTTGAAACAGTTGTCGGTCACACAATGCAAAAAATCTATACTATTCTTTCAGGCTATGAGTCCCATCAGCCAAACAACTTTATTCGAAAATATTATAATCAAAATTTATTTTGGAAATAGAATAGGTTGTTCATTATAGTAGTAATACTATAGTAATACTATAATACGAATGCAAGTCCCTCCACAGAGGGTCTTTGGTGAATGGCAAAAGCTGGCCATGATGACCGACTAAACGCCTAAGTTGGATATCCTGCACCAAAACAGATCCCGACTAGGAACGTAGTAATTTGTATCCCTCCAAAAACAACTTTTATCAAGTAATGACACACAAAATCATAGAAAAACCATCCCAAACCACTTATTTAAGCAAATGTGTTTCATAAAACCCAGATAAATATATATAATATGTGTGTCATTATGTTTTAAAGGTCCAACTAGTTTCATCATTGGCGTATTTATGAGCGACAACCAAATCGGCGTTAATGATTTTGATTAGGATGCGGCATATTTACTCAGGACACCTATTTCTTTTGACACCTAAATGGTTCCGATACTCAATGCAATAGTTATTTACTTTCGTTTCCTCGATTAGTTGTCACTACCTGTGTTTCTGTCGCGATCTATTGCATCGTTCGGGGCTATTTGCCCGACTAAACGTCGGTATCGCCCGACTACTGGCGTAATCTCCCGACTAAACGCCAAATCGTAGGACCACCGTGTATCAGATGTATTACCAGAGATCATACATGTTTGACCTCACATATATTGCTGAACTCATATAACCTCAAGTGCTCTAACAAAAGTTGTTCTGCAACATACTAATGCAATTAACATTTTCATAGGAGGCATATCACTTGTAGTGCCATTTGTGAGTGATTCACGCATAATGTAAACTAAATTTGATTGTAATCATGTGATACTATTCGTACTATTCTAGCAAACTTACACGACATCAGAATGTATTCAGACAATGTATGTCTGCATGAAGGCAAGAAAGGGCAAATTCAAAGTTCCAATGATTCCACCAGTTCCAATATCAGCAATAAGTTTATTTTCACCCTACATAAAATATTCAACAACATAGAGAAGGTTTAGTGGACCAAGTAGTTAGATACATGTACTGCATGTCCACCAGACTGTTCCATGTTTAAAGGAGAAAATGATGATCTACATTGCAGTTCAAATCAATGTATTGTAATACACATGATACATGTACATTCAAATACTAAGAACATCACTTCATTTAAAGTGAATATATTAAATAATTTTTAACCTTCTGAAAATTTTTCAACATAGCGTCAATCCAAATATAGTAAAATTTATATCGACAGACAATAACAATTCAGTAACTTTTCATCCATTAACATTGTACGGATTCCACTTGAGAGATCTATCCATAAGCTTCCTTCATCTTGGCCATGACGTCAGGTATGCGGCTGCTTGGTATCACCATGACAATGCGGTAAGGTTCCATGTCGTCGTCATCGTCGTCCCACTGACCCTGGCTGGCAATCGCGTGCTCCTCTTTCACCGAGTACTCACACACCACATCAGCCACCTGCAAAGTACAAGACATACAGTAAAGTTACTTAATATTTTCCACCACGTAATTGTTTAGGTGTTGATTTTTTTGCTAGAAGCAATATATCCTCACAAAAAAAGACCTTTCTGTAAAAAGATTTTCTAGTTTCTGTGTTCCTCAAAGATCAAGTCAGACTACATTTTCTCTGCAAAAAAAGAAAGTCTTATCTCACAGGGACCACTGTGTCAAAACAAGTTCTACCGATGTGATATCAGGTTCCTTATCTACATGTCTATGTGTGCATTTATATATTGTATTACGCCTTTTCAAATGGGCAGCAGAACAAGCTTTATCTTTTTACTGGTGACACATCCAACCTACATTTGTATTATCAAGCAAACTTTTTGTATTGTCAAACAAAACTTCCACACAAAGGCAATATTCCATACAGGTACCTGACATATACATATTATGTATCTGACAATACACACCTCAGCAAAGAGTTCCTCCTCGCTGTTGATGTAAGTCGTGACATCGACCGAGCCCTGAGACGAGGCCGCCGACAGCTTGCACACTTTGGATATCATCAGGTAGTGACTGAAGCTGTACTTCATGTTCTTTTTGGTGGCTCTCTCTGCCTCCCGCCTTTATACACATGCAAACATGTTATTATGCATATACATGCAAACGTTAAAATATGCTTGACACCCTCGATGTAAGCAAAGTAGTTTAAAAGTAGTTTAAATATCAACTTTTAACACACAGGTGCTTACTGAGAGTTTAGGTCATAAATACAGTAATAATACTGAAGCAATTTTTTGTTAAGTACACTACACACAAAATGATGATCAATGCTGATAGAACTTTATCTACGTCATGTACAGCTATCTATCAATATCATCACACACACACCATAAACTGTCGAAAGACGGCAGGGAGATTTTGGCTGGTATGTTGATGAATCTTTCATTCAAGATCCATCCAACCTGTGCACTGTCGTTGAGGAATGCTGCGAGTTTTTCTCGTTGTGCACACTTTGAACACCTGTCCAGCAATGTACTCTTCAGTTGTTGTATACACGATAAGTTCTGTTGAGGAACAATTGATAAATTCTGTACATATCAGCTTTTATGTCCATGCAAGGACACTGACATTTTTATCCTAAGACAAGTAAATGTGTACCCATTTCAACTTAGTCCAATATATTTTTACACAAACTTCAATAATTTTAATAATAAATGTATGAAACATTTTTGTATTTTTCGTGTTGCAACAAAGTCTGACTAGAAGTATGCATATTTAGATTAGGTTTTACATTTTGCAGCTTTTGTTTGGTAACAAGTACTTTCAGAATTTCAGTGTTTCATATCACCAGTATTGTGTACAAGTACTTACTTTCCTCTCAGTTAGGTTGAGGAGAGAGATGACTCCAAACACCTCACCGATGTCATCATCACCTTCTGTGTCATCAGAGTCTTCCTCATCAGGTTCTACTTGCTGCAATGTAACATCAATGTCATTGAAACAGTCTGGCGCGACTGTTCATAACTAACTATTTTGTATGAGCATGATAAGATAATTCCATTAACAAAATATTGATTATCAACAATGTCATAATTTATTTTACCAAGAATGGAGATCATTATATACTGTAAACCCAGAAATATTAGCGTCCATTAAGTTTGGCGATTTTACCAAAGTGGACGTATTAGCGGCCATTTAAGTTAGCGGGTGGATGACAGAAACAGAAAAGCAAACCTGTAATTTATGATATAGCGTCCATAAATATTATCAAATTTTTTTAAAACGCTAAATAAATGGATGCTAATACTTTCTGGGTTTACAGTATAGAAATGGAAGTTGTAACTTCTGTTCACAAATCTTTTTAAAGGCCACAATCTATATGTCAAACGATGAAACTGAACTGTTGTTCAATATGAACAGGACCAATGTAAATTTCCAAATTTTTTATCATCATGAAACGGGATTAACATACCTGAGAGAGAGAAATATTATTACCTTGATAGTACTCCCAATGTAGTTCTGAGATATTAATGTCTCTGTCAGCTGTGTCAGGTCAATGTTTGACTTCAGAAATAACTGAAAATAAACTCATAAATGCATGGCTGTTGATAGATGTTTAAATTTGCTATTAAAACCCCACAATTAAGTAAAGAATAGTGCGAGGAGAAAAAAAGTGATATATTATAATGTAATATTATAATAAGTATATGTATAAATCTTTGCAAATCAGTCTGAGATGCAAAATGCAAAATTAGGTCAATACACAGAATAGTTTATATTGCGTGATATCAGAAACCCATATGGGTTTCTGATGATATGCAAACAATAACTATGCAATAACTATGCTCTAAATAATCATGGAAATTTCTGGAAGTACCGGTACTTCAAGGTTTCAAGGCTGTGTGTGATTATACCTGAGACAATAACTTTCTTATTCCATGAAAATCACAGTCTTCTAGGTTACGAGCCTCAAACTCAACAGTCACCTCCTGAAATGAAATATATGGTAGTCAAGCTAGATCCAATGTATACATGTATTATTTATTTAGGTAACTGTGTTTCTTCTTGTTGCTGCAATTAGTCCAGGAATTGAATTACCCGTTGGCCGTACACTCTGAACGATCCACAACACAAACTTCGTCAATATTGAGACCGAGAAACCGTGTGCACCTTTAGCAGCTGATAATTCGTAAATGTATGAGATATTTTTTTTAAAAATCAGATGATCTAGGGCTGAGCTTGCCAAAATGCAGACACAGGACGAAGTATGATATACATAAATCAGCCTGATCCTGGCTAGGGCTAGGGACATTCTTGTGAAATAGGTCCCACTACATTATGATGAGGCTTAAAAAATAGTACATGTAACACTGTTTTTCAGGTAGCCTGTTTTCGGTCAATTTCTACATCTTGAAGTATGCTGAAGAAGGACGCTGGAGGTACCCATTAAAATCAAAACATTTCTTATAAAATCATGACATGAGAAATAAGTGGGATCTATATCACGATATGACCGAGCTAGACATTAAGAAACAGTTTGGATTGAATTATACTGTCGTTGGACAAGCCTGGTCAATCTGACAATCATGAAATACATCATGATATGGCCGGGCGTTCATCCTAATAAGCAGCGCAGCTGCTATGCTTTCTACACCAAGTCAGCTCGGCATGTGACCAATCACAACCTATAGGTCCTGCTATTACATGTATCATAATTATGGCCTATGTTATCGCTCATGCAACTTGCCAGGAATGGACCTTAGAGAAAGGCAGTAAACAATGATGTTGTTGTAGTGTTTTATTATTTTCCATTACATGGCGATATTTTGGGGTATAATGTTTTTGCCCATTACGCAGTTGGGAAGAATCCCATTTGGTGACATATATATGCCCAAATGGGATATAAGCCACCAAATGGGTATACTTCCTGTATACCCAAACAGGATATACCTGAGGGCTTCGTCCCATGTAGCTGGATCCAGATGCTCGGGAACGGAGGGGGTCCGGGGTTTTATCGAAATAATTAATAAGAAAGGTCTGATATACTTCTTGGAGAGTTTGGTGTCTTTTCCATTTTCACAGCCCAGTTTATTTCAGTGGTGTGAAGTGACAGTACTTTTTATGATAAACTTGGATGTATGGGTTGAGAAAATTTTTGATACATAAGACATACTTTGTTTTTGTTTGACTGACTACATCTAAACAGGTTTACACAGCAAAATATTCTTTATTCAGGAGAAATCCCATGTCCCAGCAATAAATTGGACAGACAGTGTGAAATAAAACAAATCACAAAGGGAAATGAATCATTTGCTTTATATCCATTAAATGAATGAATACCCAGCCCCCCTGAGTCCCTCAATGAGTATGACCACAAAACTGCCACCAAGCTCTCAGGTATATCCCATTTGGCTATACAGGAAGTATACCCATTTGGCAGCCCAAGCGACACGGAGCGCGTCCAAGATGGCCCACGTTGGTGCTCGGGACGAAAACAAACAAATGACGATTGTGACAGTTATCTGGGTTGACACACCAAATTGTCTTTTTGTATTCACTCAGATACACGATAGGACGCAAATTATATACGACAACGCACTTAAATACCCCGAAATATTGTTGAAAAAACCCTCCAAACATTGGCTTCAGCCTTGGCTGTCACCGACCACAAATTTTACCAGGAAGAATTAGCGATGTTTGGAGGAGATTTTGAGCAATATATCGAGGTATTTAGTTGATTTATCATATGTAATTATTTGGGTCCTCTCATGTATTAGCATACATACAAGATTAAAAGTTAGTGTGTCAGTCCGTGAATCGGTCATAATCGTGATTTATTTGTTTTCGTCCCGAGCACCAATGTGGGCCATCTTGGACGCGCTCCGCGTCACTTGGGCTGCCCATTTGGTGGCATATATATATATCCCATGGGATCCCATCCGAAATGGGATTCTTCCCAACTGTTAAAGAAGTTTTGGGTAGTCCTGAGGTGGATTTACCTCCGCACTACCTCGTTTTAATTTTTATTCAACTTTACCCACGGTGGCTAGGCGTTACGCGTTATTCAGGGAGTGCCGCGTAAAATCGTGAGTATTACGCGTTATTCGTGAGGAAATGGCAGCCTGTGGTTGATCCCTAGCAGGAAAAACATACAATTTCGCTAACTATACCGTTTTGAAATGTCGGATTTGGGTTTGCACGGAACATTACATATATTCATGATTGTTGTTGAGAATTTAAATCAAAGAAATAGGCCAGTGTAGCGAGACCTTCGGCTGCACAATATCTGTCAATGTTGCTTCGACAGCCGCTCTCCCTGGTTTTGGGGTTGAAAATGTTATGTATCGGCATTAATGTAGAAAGAATGACAGGTCTATGATATTGAAAGCATGGGCTTCACATGTGCCTATCTTCAAAATGTGTCACAATGGTCGCAAGCGGCACGAATCTAGGTTGAATGTATCATTTGTTTAGTTGCTATACTTTACGCGATTTGCGTGAGGGCATTACGCGTATTTGCATGAGTAAATATTTTTTTGAGGTTGAGATATTTCTGTTTTTTAATGCGAATTTTTCTCCAGTTTTACTGCTCAATTGATGGAATAAATTCAAGTTCAAAAGATAATCTTTTCACTTGGTGAGCTTCTGTGTAAAAGACACGAAAAACTCTTAGTATTGCCAAATTCAGATTTATGAAGATTGGGAGGAACATATAGAGTATAATGATAAGTGAGAAGTATCGTCAGTACTGGACATTGTGCAGCCTCAAATCATACTTGATCATACAAAATCTCTATGTATGCATTATCAGCTCTACTATCCCCGACAACGCTCACATGCTCACATTCCTCATGCTGTAACGCGTGTGCAGATTTTTTCCCTCAGGCTGATACGCGTAAACCATAAAAAGCTTCTCAGTTAATAGAATACTCGATTAAAACAACTGATTGCGTTGTGTAACAATAAAGAAAGATTTCCCCGAGCATTCTATGATTTACAAACATGCGCTTTGTTGGTTTCAATTGATAGCCGATGATATTTCACAAACTAGTCGCAAGCGTGCGGGTGTTGTCACGAACTGTGTGTCCGTTTTCGTAAATATAACGATGTATACAAGTAACTCATAGTAGCATACGCAATGTTTACTCATTGGGATGTTCCGTGGAAACAAAATTTTAGGAAGAAACTGAACTTTTTCATTGATTTTTCTCATTTGAAGTGGGGACCTATGTCGTTTCCTGTGTCATTTCCTCATGAATAACGTGTAATACTCACGATTTTACGCGGCACTCCCTGAATAACGCGTAACGCCTAGCCACCGTGTTACCGTACTGCCTGGTTCTGTCTCAGAGCCATTTCCTGGCCATGTTCCTGGAAATCATGCAATCCGCCCGGGCTACGGCTATTTTTTTTAAATAGATCTAAGCAGATGAGATTTTAGTACATTTACTGTGCAAGCGCTGTATTCAACTATATTAACTATATTCAATACATCGCATAGATCTAGTAAGCAGTGGTAAGGAAAGGTGAGATTACGCAACAGTTTGGACTGGGATATGGAGTCGACTAAGTCGTGGGTCCAACCTGATCAATAAATTCTTGTCCATCCATTTCTTCATCAGAATACGAACTACTACCATCTTCTTCATGGTTTTCATGAGAGATATCAATTGGTTCACCAGTGTCACCACTATCAGCGATGTTTTCGTGAACCGCACGCTTTTTGCTGGGAGCTGACATCTTGTTATTTTTACGTCTTAACACCGACTACAACTTTTTTACGCACGTACATAGTCAACAAAAATCCTCTCATAATGTTGACAACTCAATCTACTCGCGTGACATAGTCAATATCACATCTACAGTATCACTTTATTATTCTAATTATAATGTATGTGTTTATATTATCCTTCGTAAGGTATTGTTTGTGGAATTAGATGTTCTGAGAGTGTATCAGTGTAACCAGAGAATGGAGATAAGAAGGTCAATGTGGAGCCTCGGGTATAGGCATCTTCTAGCAAGATCTCCTGAGGACTCGCCTACTATAGTACCATGACTCCCGTGGTCGCTCTCTTATTCGAGAATTAGCCTCAAAAAGAGATATTCCACTATCGAATTCAAAATTGTGTGCTTCTCATACTTTGTTAGAATACTAGTGGATATTGTAGAATACCAGGCCTATAAGGAGAAAACCTCAAATGATTATTGGCGATACATGTAACTTTATTTAGGCTCGTCGGATCAATTCGAAATTGATATATTTTTATTTGGCATAGAACTATATTTCCCCACCAAATTTGAGATCTCCGTTCAGTCTGAAAACAATTTGGCATGTTAAATTGGCATGGAACCATATAAGCACAGAAAAGCACATATAAGCGCAGAGACATTAACCTGTACCCAGAACTTGTCCTCAGCGCCCGTAACAGATGATGTGGAAAACCTCAGTGCATTTGGGGAAGTCACTGAGGATGAGGCTGAGGATGAGTTGAGGAAAATGGTTACAGCAGGAAACTCCAAGTCGTGCAACAGTGACCCTATACCCTCCTTCCTGGTGAAGGACACTCTCGACTGTTTTATTCCAATAATCACCCGTCTGGTGAATGCATCCATCACATCATCAAGTGTCCTTATGGATTTCAAAACAGCCACCAGCACGCCTATGATCAAGAAACCTAATCTGGATTGCGAGGATGTCAAAAACTACAGAGCTATTAGCAATCTTCCCTATGTCACCGCTAGTGAAAATCTATGGTGGTTTCCTGGGCGCTATAATAACCAGTGTGCTTTACTCGTTCTGTTAGATCAAAGCGCTGTTTTTGATACTGTTGACCATGGAATCTTGCTACATAGACTAAAAACGATATATGGAATATCAGGTCCTGTCATTAGGTGGCTCATATCGTACTTTGCTGACAGGAGACAATCTGTCACAGTGAATGACCAAACCTCCTCCATGAAACTCTTCTGTACCGGGGTCCCACAAGGATCGGTTTGGGTCCTTCCTTGTATTCGTTGTACATCTATGTTTGGAATAGCTGCAAAGCACGAAATCAGCATTTATACACATGTATGCTGATGACACTCAGGCCTGCACCACTTGTGATCCAAACAAAAGCATTGAAGCCTTACATACAAAAAATGACAGAAAAACATCTGAAACTGACTAATACCAAGACTGACTTCTTGGTCATAGGCAAGCCAAGCACCTTCAAGAAAATGTATCATATCAAGGACATCAGGATCAGACCTGAAGCAGTGCTTGTCTCCAAAACGGCCCGTAACATAGGAGCTGTCATGGACTCTGAGTTGAACATCCTCGATTGCTCAGGTTATAGCATCGTGTATTCTTGTACTGTCGTCACATTGGTAGATTGGACTACTTGAACAGCCTACTGTTTGGACTACCTGACTACATCATTAAAAAACTGCAGTTACTGCGAAACAGTGCTGCGCGTCTGATATGCAAACAGAAATACTCTGACCCTTACTAAAGTCACTCCACTGGTTACATATAGACTACAGGATACATCTCAAGATCAACTTAGTACTAATCTACAAGACTCCACACGGTCAAGTTGGTATGAACATATTTATTGAATGAAGACAATACATCGACCAGCAGGGTTGCCCCTATTTTAAGGTCTCTGCTTGTAACATATATACACGGTGCTATATAACAGAATAACAAAATAACGCAGCAGTTTGTACATATAAATTGTCAGTTGGTTGTCAGTTGGTTGTTTTCGGGCCGTGGGCTAGATGCAGGAGGGCCGGTGATCGGCCAAGTTTTGGAAAGTTCTCGCTACCCATCTCGGTGTGAAACTGTGACTCTTTGTGTAGTTTTAAAAGATCCCTTAAGACATTCTAGTCCAGCATGGCATTTAATCCCCGAACCTTATTGTTCACTTTTTATGTTTTATGTACTGTATATGTATAAGCACTTCGAGCAACGTTGTTGGATTAGTGCTTCATAAATGTAACATTTGACGCCCGCTAACTAAGGCGCAAGCACCCCGCACTGCGGTACGGTCACGGCGGGCACGGTAATTACTTATCTACAACCAGGTAACAGTCCGCCAAACAAGTCTGGCCTTCATACATCACATCACAAGACATATAAATACATCATTATGGTAATGTAGCCCGATGTGACGAGTCCGAGAGCCATGGGAGCGGCCTCCAACATACGAGCATGTGGGCGTGTTGCTGGCCGGCTCGCCGACGGTCCGCCATGGGGATAGAACCCTGGACAGCCCAAGGGTCTGCCAGAGCCTGTGTCACACCATCTCAAGGCGAGAGACTGCCAGTCCATGGGGGCATAAGCCCCCAGATTAAAGTAGCCCCTCTCCTGGACCCTCCATTTGAAAATTGTCCCCAGGGTCCGACAGTCCACCAGAGCCTGTGTCGCACCATCCCACGGCAAGAGACTACCAATCCATGGGGATGTAAGCCCCCGGATCAAAGAAGCCATGCACCCTCCTGAGCCCCCGATTTGAAAATTGTCCCCGGGGCCCTCGCGGGCCCGTTTAGCCAGGAAAAGGGGACATAGAGCAGTGTCCTCCGTCATCCTGTCGCCTTAACAACTTTAAAACAACTCCGAGGAACCAAGATGGGCTTCTTGGTTCCTTGGCTTATATAGCTAGCAGCGCACGAGAGTGAGGGATGACGTCAGACCATCGTTACAGTATAGTGGAACTAGTAAAAGACAGTGCGTTGCCTGAACTTTGAACACGAAGCAGCCAACTCTATTTTCAACTCTGTGTGTGTTTACATAGATCTACGAATATAATTGAAACTATGGACGCTATGGATTAAATAAATGTACGCTTCCTTACACAGGAATTTATCTCAGGAGGGCATGTGGTGGCGTCCCCACATTACCGCGCTGTGCTTCCTTTGTAGCTACCAGTCTGACATATCGTAGGCCCAAATTTGCGGCGCGAGCTAGTTTCGAAAGCGCGCATATACGTACAATTGGGGTATCATGGTTTCTCAAAATGATGACGTATGCTCGCTAGGTGGCGGAAAATCTGGGAATTTGCTGGAAATTCCAAACCACTAGTTTCACATTTAGATATTTTCCTGGAAGGTTGATATCGACCAGATCGATAAGGGAAATCATGCCAGAAACACTATATTTTTTCAAAGCGAGTCTTCTTTGTACATTTAACACCTAATTGCAGAGTACAGACAGCAAAAAAAAACCTTGTTGCCTTCTGAGTTTTGAGACTGTCACTGCTCACACACAGTCAGTCCACTGGTCGACGCGAGCCGCTCGCTTGATCTGACACACAGTCAGAGTGACACAGACGTTGCCAGACAAACCTGTACGTATTCAGTGGTATCAGTCACGAGCTGAACTGTATGCATATACTAGACATACTATATGTAGATAGATCTATTATCAGATGTAACCGATTCTGTTGTTTATGTCTTCATAATTCATATGTCCATACCCTTATAGCTACAGTTTATATGTAATACAGTTTTTCTGCGAAGTTAAATAGTGTTTGGTAAACAGCATGAATGATTGACATCAATTGCTTTGATGTTGCCTATTGAGTAGACAAAGTCGACTAACGGCGAAGAGTCTACTGCTCAGAAACTTGCTTGCGTGGCTTGAGACCTGTTTGCCTGTTCAGACATATGGTTTTGTGCAGCCGTGGTTTTAGCAATAGTCGGTAAACATTTATTGATAACCTCTCCGAAATCTATCAATATCAATGGATTAGGACTTGGACGGCACACATTTTACCAGAAAATAATTTGAAAACTTCACACAGAACATATTTCAACAGTTGTTTGCTGTTCATTTCATAATATGATTTGATTTCAGTCATTCATACATATGTATTATACACGCACACGTACAGAAACATGCTGAATAACTGAGGATTGCGCATGAAAGTGCCAGGCACTTATTTCCAGTGCAGTCCTTATTGACATGACAAAATGAAGAATTGGTGAACAGAGGTTAAAATATTTTGGAATAGACAAACTAGACCAAACACAGGTCCTTGAGGAGTACATGGAGCATGATGGAGGGTATCCAACATAATAATACTGATAGCATGACAATACTGGTTATAGTGGTAAAAGAATTCTTTGATTTTGGATTCCAAGGCCATTGTTTGAAGGAAGGTTACGCTTGAATTATGAATTGACAACACACAATATCTTCCAGGGTAAATTTTTAATGGATAACCAATTCTAAGTGAGTACGTTCTTGATCGGTAGGAACTATGCCGTAAGTAGTTTACAATGCACACCCATTGAGTTGAATTGAACAGTCGTGGGATGGCTACCAGTTCCCCTCAGCATGCTCAGAGTGAGCATGGTTGGGACATCTTTTCAATGCATTCAAATCTAATTTACAGGCCATAACTGTTCTCTCGACCTCATCCATACACGGAGCTGACATAGACAATCAACATTCAATTTAACTGTACCCGATCAAATTAGTCCATGCCCCATAGAAGTAATGTTTTTGGGATATCCTAGCTATAGCTTTTTAAACAATGACCATGAGTAAGTATTTCAAGTAATTTACAAGTTAAAGTTGGAATCAATTTTAAAACCAGCCAAATTTAGCATTCTGGTTTGTCACGCAAACTTGAAAGTACATCTCGAGATAGTTGGGAATTTATAGGAAATATGCACAGTTCGAAAACAGATACTTAGAAAAATTGCCGTTAATCGTGCATGAAAACAGTGGATAGAGAATGATCGGCCTGCCTACATTGCCGGTTGCCACAGTATCTAGACAAATACCAATGACGTCATGAGACTGTGTGTAGAACTCGCCCTTAAGGCAGGCCGCTTTGAAGAAAAAATTGATGCGCAGATTGACTGGCCCGAGTTTGAATCTTGATTTGGCAACTCAATTTACGATTACTCATTCTGTTGACAAAAGAAGGCTACTGCAGAATAGATACATTTTGTCAATTCTAAAAGTAATTATAGCTTTAATGACGTAGAATTTTGTCCCATTTTTGGTCAAACAAATCATATAATAAAATGGCCAGCACCCATTTTGGATGGCCACTGCCCAGCACAATGGTGAATCTTATAAACCTTTTATATATTGTCCAAAATTTGCAGGTAACAATTAACATGCAGTCATTGGAACATAATTAACAATTACTACTGGTTTTCCATACATGCATCGGAAACAAAAGACACTTGACACTGCAGGAGTCTGTGTTCTTGGCAACCTTGCTGTTCTTCTCCGCAGTTATCCAAGTCTGTGGGATGAGTGACTCTGGTGGCAGTGACAGCAGCTTCGTTATCATTCCGCCCGGGAGTGATGCTGAGTCAGGCTCGGGTGATGCAACCGTGAGTAGTAACTGGAAAACTGGAGTCAAATTGCAGAGGACTGCAGCCAAACCTCAATATCTTGCAAAAGATATGAATTGTAGTGAAGCATGTGAAGTGCAGTGGTAGTTGTGTCAATGTGATAAAAAAAATATATTCAAAATTTTACAGATGATTTTATTTGGTAGGAACCAGTTGGCAACAGTATTCTATTTGATCTTTTAAAGATAAAAATTTCAGTTCCAGGAAAAGGGAAAGCAGGTGTGTCCTGTGTAGACACAATTTGAGTGTTTTTTGAGTGTTTTTCTATTGAATGTTTTTTAGGTTACCGGACCTATGGTCCGATAACCTATTGTCGTCGCGTTGCGTCCGTCGTCCGTCCGTCGTCCGTCCACATTTTTATCTTTAAAGTTTACAGGCGGATTTTCCTGAAATTTTGCACAAAGCTGCCTAAAAATATTTAAAGGGGGGTTATTTTTTAGTTTTTGGATTTTCGCGTTTTTCTCAAAATGGCGGCCATTTTTGACGAAAAATCGCCAATTTTGAATTTTGGAGGCCATTTTGGTGGAGATTTTTGTTTCAAAAAATTCCCCTTATGTATCTTTATGATGTGTATAAGTTTTGTTGCCCTTGAATTGCTGGTCGCCGTGTGGCGGCCATTTTGAATTTTTGGCGGGACGGCGAAAAGAAAATTCTTTTGCCCCAAATCGCATTACTATCCATTTTGGGTCATTTCTAGGCAAAAAAAAATTTTCACCCTTTGAAAAAATTTTTGGAGTTCGAAAATTTTTGGCACTTTTTTCCTTCATAATAGTAGCTGCCAGGACTGTACTCATAGAACGCTTGAAGATAGAGCTTAGATATTAGCACTTTCAAATAGGAAGTCATATATGGCGTTTTTGGAGGTGACCTTGAATTTGACCTTTGATGACCTTGAAAGGTCAAAACAGCAATTTTTGGGTAAAAAAAGTGCCCAAATTTGCCTCTACAGATGAAATGCATGTAGATAGAGCTTCAGTTTGCATTATGAACATATAGGAAGTCATATATTGCCTCTAAACTTGCCTCTACAGATAAAATGCATGTAGATAGAGCTTCAGTTTGCATTATGAACATATAGGAAGTCATATATGGGACAACAAATGATGACCTTGATATTGACCTTGGATGACCTTGAGTGATAAATGTCTGTAAATCTTGAAAGTCGCCTCTGAAGCTTAAACTTTTGCCTATAGAAATTCTGTATAAATGGCACATTCTTTTATGACCTTGAATTTGACCTTAAACGACCTTGAAGGGCAAATCTCAAAATGTTAAATTGGCCTCTACAAATGAAATACTTGTTGATAAATCTTATATGTTTGTATTATGAACATATATGAAGTCATATGCAGCATACCTAATGGAGACATTGAAATTCACAAAGATGACCTTGACTGGTAAATCTCAAAATCATATGTCACCTACAATGCTTAACCCCTTCACTGCGCATAGCCCGAGAAGGTCTCGGGCACTAACGTCAATTCCAGTGTGCGTATAGCCCGAGAAGGTCTCGGGCTCTGAACAATATGTGATAAGTCAGTGTTGAGTGTCAAGAACGTTATGATAATTCACAGGAGTGTCGCAAGCATGCATGCGCACGGTAAGATAGTGCAAGGAGCAATATTTGGTCAGTCATTTCACAGTTATATAGTCTTTAGATTGGCTTCTACAGAAGAGATGAGAATCGGCAGGTATTATTTCTGCATAGCAATTTTGATTTGTATGCAGACTTGGCAATATATGCGGTTTACTATATTAATATGCTGTTCATTTGGACAAGTATAGCTAAATATGATGGCAAACATTTATTTAGCAATTGTAAACTCTTTAGGTCAACTCTAACATGATATATCTGATCAGTTCGATGGGAATGGATACATAATTTTGTTTCTGATGTGAAAAACTTAGTATTGTGTAAAATGTATGATTTTGTTAAAATGTTATCGTTGCCATGGTAATGTGCTACGTAGCAACCAAATTTCATTGACTTTGCAGTGGTATTGATGACAATAGCATTTAGTATCAAATACATATTAGTTTTACAATAATATTCCAATTATTTGTTGAAATATTTATAGTATCTGAGAATATGTCCTATGTTGCGATTTTCCTCCGCACAGGCGATTTCACTGAGCCTCGCAGTGAAAGGGTTAAAACCAAAATTGTCCGGTAACCTATCTTAGCCCTTGGGTTAATTTTTATTTACCTGTTTGTTACATACATGGTCAGTATTTACACTTTCAGCCTGTGCAGCTGAATTTCCAGGCACAGATTTCTGCAGCAGACAAGACAACTGACCAGGTTGTAGCTGGAATCAGTACTGACCAGAAGAATCCATCCCTAGCAGAGATGGATGACCCAAGACAGCCGCCCTCCTCAGAAGAGATGTGTCCACCAGCAGCTGTGCATGGTGGAAAGAAGACGTCAAAAACTCGACCTTTTGTTGACATTACAGCTCATGAGCTGAGAAAGATGTCGAAGAAGGAAATTAAAAAATTAGTTTTGGAGAAGATTAAGATTGTGTGGGATGAACAAACAGAAAAAGTCGAAAAAAGTGATTTCACTGAAGAAGAAAAGAAACTCCAGTTGTCAGAAATTGGAAAGTTTTTAAAACTCCTAAGTGACCAAGAAATTGAGCGATTGATGGATGAATGGATGTCAATGCAGCAAACAGAACCAGTAAATTACTCTGACAAGGATGGATCAGATATCCATGCAACCAAGGTGAAGGGCAACACGAGCAGTGTGAGTGAATATAATGTCATTGTATTTCATAGAAACAGATGTTTACAGATAAATGACATTACAAAATATATTGTACATCATCTTCAAAACATTTTCTCTGTTACATGAATGAAGTCAGTTACTCAGTTACAGGGGCGGATACAGTCAGAGGAAGTGGATCATAAGGCAAGAGGTGCTGTTGATGACTCTAAAAACTCAGCATCAGCCGTAGACAGGCCAGCCATGGACAGGTCAGCAATGGACAGGTCAGCAATGGACAGATCAGCCATGGACAGATCAGCCATGGACAGGTCAGCAATGGACAGGACAGCAATGGACAGGACAGCCATGGACAGGTCAGCAATGGACAGGACAGCCATGGACATGTCAGCAATGGACAGGACAGCCATGAACAGGTCAGCAATGGACAGGACAGCCATGAACAGGTCAGCAATGGACAGGACAGCCATGGACAGATCAGCCATGGACAGGTCAGCAATGGATAGGACAGCCATGGACAGGACAGCCATGGACAGGTCAGCAATGGACAGGACGGCCATGGACAGGTCAGAAATGGATAAGACAGCCATGGACAGGTCAGCAAAGGACAGGTCAGCAATGGACAGGACAGCCATGGACAGGTCAGCAAAGGACAGGTCAGCAATGGACAGGACGGCCATGGACAGGTCAGAAATGGATAAGACAGCCATGGACAGGACAGCCATGGACAGGTCAGCAATGGACAGGACGGCCATGGACAGGTTAGAAATGGATAAGACAGCCATGGACAGGTCAGCAAAGGACAGGTCAGCAATGGACAGGACGGCCATGGACAGGTCAGCCATGGACAGGTCAGCAATGGACAGGACAGCCATGGACAGGTCAGCAATGGACAGGACGGCCATGGACAGGTCAGCAATGGACAGGTCAGCAATGGATAGGACAGCCATGGACAGGTCAGCCCAGGACAGGTCAGCCATGGACAGGTCAGCCATGGACAGGTCAGCAATGGACAGGACGGCCATGGACAGGTCAGCCATGGATAAGACAACAATGGATAGGACAGCAATGGACAGGTCAGCCATGGACAGATCAACCATGGACAGGTCGCCTGTGGACAGGTCAGCGGGTGAAGACAGTGCAGGTGAACGGTCATTGAAACAGGGTCAAGATGAGAAAATGTACATCAATATCAGTGAAACAAACCTGAGGCAGATGTCCAAACAAGAAATACAAGGAACAATTGAAAAAAAGTTCAGAGAGGTATTTGAAACACTCAAAGTTACCTCCAGCGGAACTGATATGAAATCAGCAAATAGGCTCTTGCAAGCATTGCAAGAAAAAGAAGAAGCACGGCTGTTTGGGCTGTGGGAAGTCCTGCACCATGAGACATTAGACAAGCAGGCCAGATCACCAGCAAGGGAACCTGACCAGACTGCAGCAGGACGCATAGCAGAGGCAAATGTGAGTGGCTGTTGAACAATGAAGACAATCATAATAAGGCTTAAAAATATTGTTGTTTTCATTTACACCACTGTTTGACCATCTCTCAATTTTTTTGTACTCATGTCCAACCAGGATATCCTGAATTTTTTTGAACACCTATATACAGATATATTATCATTTTTTATATTTTATATTTAAAAATTCCTATAGTAGTAGTAGTAATTTATTGACAAAATATATGTATATGTTATGGATACTAACATTATCATTATGATACTCATTATGGACATGATTATCATTATGGATTTAACATGAAATTCCATTTAAGATATACATGATAAGGCTGTGAATGTGTGTGTTATATATTCCATACATATTTATCATCAGAAGGACCATCCCGTACTCACCTCAAAAGAAGTTATTTTGTATCTGATTGCTGCGAACAATGGGAAGCCTGTGCCTGCCAGTGTGTTGGGAGATTATGTATACATGTATGAAATTCCGAAAAGGAAAAAACAGATGGTGGAAAGAATTGATCCTGAATGTGACAAATCAGAACAGATAAATGAGATTGAAGAATCGTTGAGAAAGCTGGTGCGTGTCAGAGTAGAGAATCTCCAAAAGGTACAAGAAATGATCATTTTGAGCCAGAAGAGGGCATGCACACTCGACACAGGACATATCTCTCAGACTGGCGAAGAATCATCTCGCCAAGCTGCAGTTCCAGAGGCAATGACTGGGAGTTCTGCAGCTATGACTCATTCCACTGGTTACTATGGTAAAACGAATCATAGTACAGATCATACAGAGGTCAGACACGAGAGAAACCTGATTTCAACTCCATCTGAAAAAAGGCAAGAACGTGAACCGAGTAATAAACAGTATGCTGCCAATGACAAGTTGACTGATTCACCACGTCAACCTGTAGGAGGCGGAATGCAAACAGTTTCTGCAGAGGGTGGAGCTGCTTCTGGTCGAGAGGAAAAGTCAAAGATCCATTTCCCTCCAGGTCTAGAAGCCAGCAGTCTCCCTGGGATTGGGGTCCTTGGCCAGGGGCGTGGGAGAGCCAGAGATGAGAAGGTCGTGACTCCAGGACAAGCTGTGAGAATTTCTGAGCTTCACAAGTCTGATGCAGGTCCAGAGTACAGTACACGGACAAGACAACAGAATGAGGAATTACCAGGAGAGCGGCAGAATATGATGGAGCAGCTGTCGACATCGGGTCGTCACACTCATGCTGTTACAGTCAGCGAGGATGCAGGTCCCTCCAGTAGACCAAAAAGACAACAGAATGAGGAATTGCCCGCAGACCGGCAGAAGATGACAGAGAAGCTGTCAACATCCAGTCCCCATGGTCCGTTCGATACAGAGAAGAGTCAGACAACACCATCTGTCAAGAAAAATGTGAGTGATGTACGAAGTGGAAGAGATGACTACCTGGACACAAGCAGGACACATCATCAGCAGGCAGACTTGAAACAAAATGTAGTTTCTTCACAAGGTAAACCTGGAAATGAGAGTAAATATGGTGAAGAAGATGATGAAGATCTGCAGAAACCAACTTTCAAAGCTCGAAGTTCATCTCAAGGCAAGAGATCGGGTGACACTCATCAGCAGGAGATGGCAGAAGATGTCACAAGAAAGAACATGTCAGGCAGCAAGCAATGGACACCTGAAGGAGAAGCCCTGGAGAGAGAACAGCTAGCAGCGTATGAGTTTACATCTCCAGGATCAATTCACAGGCAACAACCTCAAGATATCTTATTGGAAAAGGAGAGACGTGCAGCATATGGGGAGGACAACTTGGATTTGAAGTACGGAGAACAGAAAGATGGGACAAGAATTGAAGATTTAATGCTGGAAGCTGAACGCATGGCAACAATGGCTGACAATATTGATGAAACAGAAGTTGTGAAACACATGAATCCCAAGAGCAAAAGGCAGGAAGACTGGTTGCTAGAGGCTGAAAGCAAAGCTGCATATGGAGATGGTGGTTATAAACACAAGCTATCAGATCAGCAAATGGAAGACATTTCTAGACAACAACTGGAAGCTGAAAGACGCGCAGTGTATGGCGACAATGTTGACAACAAACAGACATGGATTGATGGAAAAAAGTATGATAAGAACTATTCCTCGGACAATTACAGTCGAGGGAGCGACAGTCCTGGACAAACCAGTGGCAATGACACACGGGGAGGAGCCAGGCCTAAAACACGACCAAACCCGACCAGATTGAGTGCCATCGAAACTAGCAAAAACGAGGAAGTTTCAACCACAGTGCCACCCGTTGTTGTAAGAGGTATCGACAACATCAGTCAGGACGTCATTGAGATGTACTTTGAAAACAAGAAGAAGTCTGGAGGAGGTGACATTGAGCAGATCAGGATTGTAGAAACTGACCAAGAACCGCGGTTTGCAGTGATCTTGTTTGAAGAACCTGAAGGTAGAGAATTACTGATAAAATTATTGTTTTACCTCTTGAAGAACCTAGTGAATTTGCTGATTTATCTGTAATGCATTACCCACTTTTACCTGTGTCTACATTGCATATCCTTTAATGATGAAAATGATAACATCAATATCAAATGATGTACAAGTCATGTGTTTGTGTACATTTGTACATGTAAATGTGTTTTCAGTTGTGAAGAGTGTTCTTTCACGAACTAAGCCTTTCACACTGGAAGGGAAGACACTGACTGTTGAAGAGGAACGGAAAGCTCCGGAAGTTGATCCATTAAGTATCGTGGTTGAGAACATCAACCCTGACTTAACGAAAGATGCACTAGAACTTCTCTTCGAGAGTAAGAAAAAATCAGGTGGTGGCGACATAAAGGAGCTCCAATATGAACCAGGCTCTGAGTCAGCCGTTATCACATTTGAAAACCAAGAAGGTTAGTTCTTTCATGGCAGTTGGTGTGGAAAAAAAGTTTCACTTGTTCACAAATTATGGAAGCATATAATACATGATATATGTATACAAAACAGTACAAATCTATACAGAGGAATAGTTTAAAAGTATTTTAAGCCTGTCATATGTGTGTCCTCAGATTCCTCCCCCAAGCACCCATGATTGTATTATATTAGTATAGTGTTGGGCTGTTGGCATACAAGGAATGTCAGCAGATACTTCAAATGTGCAAGATGGCTTGATAAAACATGTCTAAATCTATTTGTCAGTGGCACAAAGGGTACTAAGTCGAGTTGAAGTGAAGCCATTGGTGCATGAAGGATGTCAGTTGAAAGTCCACCCCCGGATACTGAATGTCGCAGCAGAGGAGCCAGAAATTGAACCTGAACCTGTAGACCCTCGAGTGGTCATCATAGAGGGTATCAATTCAACAACACCAGCAGGAACTATCGAACTGTTCCTCGAGAGTAAGAAGAAATCCGGAGGTGGTGACCTAAAGAACATTGAATATGAAACAGGCTCCGGATTAGCAAAAGTCACTTTTGAGGATGAAACTGGTGGGTAGAAACTGATCCAATGCACTGCATAATACATTAATATCCATGAAATTGCCTGTGATTGCATATATGCTAAATATATTGTTTTACTCAATGTCAATAAATTACCTACCTCCTACCTACCTACATGTACTTTAACATAGTTTAACAATTATTGACTTCTATGCCTTATTTCCAGTTGCCAAGCGGGTATTGGAGAAGAAAGATCTGCAGCTAGAGGGCTGCAGTTTGAAAGCTTCCCAACCTGAACCAGTGATGCGAAAAGTTACCAAAGCATCAGAAAAAAGGCCTGTTGGAAAGCAGGATCCTAGCCAGCCATTCAGCACTGTACTGATAGAAGGTGTGAAGTCCATCAAACCCAAAGATTTGAAAACTCTGCTGACGAAGCAAGGCAAGACTGGACATGCTGGCTTTAGCAGGGTTGATATTCACCCTGACAAAAACATGGCAGTTGTCACGTTCAAACAGAGGCGAGGTATGGTTACTTCTCTTGATCCCATTTTCTTGTGGTAGTCAAGTGGAGGGCAGATATTATTGCACACGATACAAACCACACAGCTTTTACATGTTTATTCTTGTGTATTTTTCCCAGATGCCCAAAGTTTGGTTGATAGAGGCACTCTGACCCACCGTGGAGCCACGCTCAGTCTCTACCCAGCCGATACATCGGTGATGGATAGTGGAATGTATGAGGGACCTCGAGCGATACTGGTGACCAACATCAAACCAGACACCAAAGAGGACCTCATCCGACTGTTCTTCAAGAACAGACGACAGAGTGGAGGGTGGGAAATCGATAATGTCTTTTTGGACGCTGAGAATGGGAAGGCTGTGATCACATTCCAGTCACCTCAGTGTAAGTTATCCCTTTATCGCAGTATGTAGATCGGTTTTCCAGGGAAGTGAACAAGTGTCATGAATTTTGTTTCTGACACATGTCATTTGTTTCCTCCTTAACCCCAGAGATTTTCTTGTGAATCTAGTTCATATTGGATTGCATGATTGATTTTATCTATTGCAGCTGCCAAAAACGTTGTGGACAAACACGAAGATGAACCCCTGAAGCTGAACAAGCGCGAAATAGACATCAAAGTGCTGATGCCAATGCTGCCACCAAAGCTTATTCTTGAAGAAAAAGACCCGAACAAGTTCTTCATCATTGAGGCACCTTGCGTGAGCCCTACTGACTTGAAAGATTACCTACAAAATGTGAAGGTTGAAGGTCAAAAGAAGGACAAGCTCAGTCTCTGCAGCATTCTCTACAGCTACTCCGGACAGACCATTCTTCTGGAGTTCAACACAGAACCAGGTGAGAAGCATGTGTTATATTTTGAGTTTTGTAAGCATTTAACAGATATGACCAGATATTATACTCTGGGACAAGAAGATTATGATTCATGTTTAATGGTTTGCAGATTTTATCAGCCTGGGTTTGATGTTTGCCGTGACACCGATCAGAGACCAGATGATGACACTTCAGCGAGTGTCGCTTCCAACAAGGATACAGGTCCACAATATTGAGCCATCGTCACGAGAACTGGTCGAGCTTTACTTTCAAGATCAAGCACATGAGGACGTCATGGTTGAACACATTGACGAAGAGAATAAATGCTTAGTGCTTGATTGCTGCAGTCCACAAGGTGATTGTAAAGCATATATATTTTATATAGATTTACATGTATATTGTGTTTTAGACGGTGTACAATACAATATACGAATGTCTGTGAATTTATCACCATAACTTAATGACTTGTTACCTGTATTACATGTTTTGTTCTATATCCAGCTGTGAAGAAAGTGATCAAGAAGAAGCATAAGATTGCTGGCCAGAGGGTCGATGTGTCCTGTTACTATCCAGAATTTGGAATTGTACCACCAAACTATGATGCCACCAAACCATGGAATTCCCTGCCTGCTCCGTATGTTCATCCCCTGCATAAAGACGACTCAGTAGGTGGACACATCTACAACTTTTTGGCCGCCAGGAACTTTGGACAAGAGTTATTAACAGAAAAGCGGCTATTCGTTATCGACGAAGCCAAGTCCAGTGCAGCAGGCCTGACAGTCACTTGTCATCTTGAGTACAAGGCTGATCCCAAAGGCAAGTCCTGGGAGGAACTCTGTCGACATGAGGTGGATCTTTTGTTGAGCACCATTGCTGTGGCAAAGATTACCACACTGAAAGATTGCTTGAAGGAGATAGCAGATGAAGCTTACAAGCAGAACAAGAACAATGAAGCAGATGTGACGGTGGATCAGAGCCAAGACGTTGTGGTGGTTGCTGGCTGGGAACCAGATGTCAAGCGGATTTCTGGAATACTGCACAAAAAGAACGAAATGCTTGGAGAGCAGATAAAGAGGCAGACAAGTTCGGTGGAGGAGGTTGTTAAGTTGAAGACCTTTGAAGCCACACTGATGCGAGCACATAAACATCCTGAGCAATTGAAGGATATGTTTCCCAATATGATTTTCAAGTTTTCCAGTCCGACAGACTTGACCATCCGAGGACTGCCGAAGGAAGTGCAATGTGCAAAGCTGTTTGTCTATGAAAACATCAAAAACCGAATTGTCTCGGATATTGTCCGCCAATTGCCGCCTGAGAAATGCACCTTGCTGAGGACCAAGCAGTGCCGAGAGCACTACTTTACAAAGTTCCGAGCTGAAAATGTTGTGGCTGTGTTAGAGGTCGGCAACAGTGAAGTCACTGTGCATGCTTTGACAAAGGAAGAATTGAAGCGAGCAGTAGATATCATCGACAAGCTTGTTGTTCTGCAGCCTCTTGTTCTCCAACCTGAGAACCTCCCAGTTCTCCAGTCCAAGGCATGGAATGATATTCAGTCAAGTTTTAGTAAGAAATATCAGGGAGTGCTGGATGTCATTGAAGACAGCAAACACCAACAACTGATTGTTGTATGCATCGCTGATATCTATGATGATGTGTTTGAGCAAATGGTGAAATGTCTCGAAGAACACACTGTGTTGGAACAGTTTCTGCAACTCGATGCTGGCTGCCTGAGACTTCTGGATACAAACTTCAAAAGCGAGATTGACAACATTGTCAGGAAATTCGAAAGCTGTTCTGTAGAGTACAAAGTTGTCAAGAAATCAAACAAGTGTGGTTACTCGTTTAGGGGGACTAAATTTGGGCTGCCACATGTTATGGCAAAGTTGACAGAATTAGCATCAGAAGTCCTCGAGTTTGACCATCCCATTGAGCGACATGGAATGTCTGATTATTTCCAGTCAGAGAAAGGCAAAGAATCCCTGGCCGCTCTAGAAATGAAGTTCAAGGCTTGTTGTGAAATTGTTGACCTGGAGCTGGAGGCATCCTCAAGAGAAAGGCACAGTCCTTCTAAGCCAAAGGACATGTTTCAAGAAACGTACAAGGTAGACATTGAGGGAGGATACACAGTGAAGATTCTGCAAGGTGACATCACAAAACTGAAGGTGGATGCCATTGTGAATGCTGCCAACACGGGTCTTGACCACATTGGTGGTCTGGCACTTGCCATTTTGGAAGCTGGTAAGTGATGTGCTTCTAATTAAATGTGTGCACATAATTTGCTTCAAATTTATTCAATTCCATAAATTTATTCACTTAGTATAGTCAACATCATATTCAACATAAACAACTATATTATGACGTGGTATTTGACATGCAGGAGGCCAAAGCATACAAGATGAATGTTGGGAGTACATAAAACGTCACCGCCGGGTTCGAGCTGGGAATGTTTTCCTGGGCCGCGAGTCCGGCAGGTTGCCATGTGACTTTGTGATACACGCAGTGGGTCCCACGTATGACCGAGGAGGGAACAACCGAAACAAGTCGAATGAGCTGTACGAGGCAGCCTATGGTAGCCTAGATGCTGCGAACCGAGAGGGACTGAAGAGTGTGGCACTGCCTGCTCTGTCCACTGGTATCTTCAACTACCCTCTGAAGGAAGCGACAGAACTCATCTGTGAAGCTGTACTGGATTTCTTGTTGAAGGAATCCAAAACTGTGAAGGAAGTGGTACTGATAGATGTACTGCCCAAGACTGTCAACACGTTCAAGCAGTCATTGGTTGAGCTCATCAAACAGAGGAATATCAGAACTGCCTCAGTGAAGGAAGAACCTAAGTCAAACCCAAACAGAAGATCCTTCGGTGGAAGAGGTATTTGCTTTGGATCTCACATGCTCCTATATTATTTTCCATGACCATGATTGCTAGTGATTTGTATTTGTTCAGGGTATATACATGTACTTGCCTCACTTGGTTGTGTGAATCGTAGGTGCTGCAGCTGCGGCCCGGTTGTCTTCACCCCCGTCTGATGACAGTGAAGGAGACGAGTGGGAAATGACACCGAATAAACCTGCCATAGCGTGGCAGAAGGGTCCAAAATCCAATATGGTGGTGTCGACTAACGGATTGTCTGTGACTCTCAAGAAATCAACAATCAGCAAGGAACAGGTTTGGTATCCACATTCATGTAATAAAACTGCTTGAGCATGTTGTGAAGTTTTGTTCATGGAGGATTTTAGTATGGTTATAATATTATTAGACCATCAATCCTTTAGGTAAGTGAAGCAAAAGGCTTGTTCATTAAAATTTGACTGCAGAATCGTTACTACTGGTACCCACTGATACAGTTCAGAACTGTTTCTTCACTTTATTGTGGTTCAGGTTGATGTAATTGTGAACACATCTAACACGCAACTGGACTTGAGTCAAGGTGCAGTCTCGACAGCGATTCTGAAAGCTGCTGGTCAGCAAATCCAGAATGAGTGTGCGGAGTTTGCACCTCGTGGTGTCCAGTATGGAGAGGTTATTAGGACATCATCTGGCAAGATGAAAAACGTGAAATCTGTCTACCACGGAGCGTGTACCAACTGGGACCAGGGTCAGGGTCCAAGTGCAAAGGTATGTATCAATGGCTGATCCCGAGGGTGCTTCATTGATCATTTGTTAAATTATTTGGGGTGCCCAAGCACTGCCCATGTTGCTTATCATGCTTATGGATATTCATGCAGATCATGAATATCCATAATTACATAATATAAAAAAACCAGTTACTTGAACCATGTTAACTCGAGGCTCAAGTACGTGAACACTATTCCAGATCCTGAAGTCGTTTATCACAAACTGTCTGGAAGCAGCTGACATTGATATGTTCAGCTCTGTTGCTCTGCCAGCAATTGGTACAGGCAATCTTGGGTTTCCACGGCAACTTGTCAGCCAGTACATGCTTGAGGAGATCTTGGCATTCAGCCAAAGACATCCGAACTCCTGTGTGACTGACGTCCGCATCATTCTCTATGATAAAGATGTTCCCACTGTCAAGGTGCTGAATAAATTGTTCCCAATGTTTTCTCTATTCCTGATCTGTTCAATGCAGTTGTATTAACGTTGTTGACAATATTAATAGTTGTTTGATGTATTTATGGCAGGCCTTCGAGGACCACGTACAAAAACTGTTGTCAGTGTCGGAGCCTTCTGCGAGACCCAAGGAACGCAAACTCAAGCCAAAAGAACCGCGGCACCAACCGAAATATGGAAACAGGCAGAGAGGTGTGTTTGAGTCTAGTATACATACTTTGTCAACTGTTCTGCAAGTAGTAATGTGGAAGCATTTACATACTAGTATCCATAATAAAGTTATAACCACTTTTAGAATTAACAAAGTTTATTCATTCTGCGGTAACTTCATTTTGTCCATAGAATGAGAAATTGACAAATTTGGGTCTGGAAATGTGTATTACGTGCCTAAATTGAGTTGTTAAATCAAGATTCAAATTCAGGCCAGTCAATCTTGCATCAATTTTTTCCTCAAAGCGGTCAACCTTTCTACACACAGTCTCATGAAGTCATTGGTATTTGTCTAGATACTGTGGCAACCGGCAATGTCGGCAGGCCGATAATTCTTTATCCACTGTTTTCATCCACGATTATCATGATTATCAGCACTTTTCTGAGTATCTGTTGTCGAACTGTGTATATTTCCTATATATTCCCGACTGCCTCGAGATGTACTTTCAAGTTTGCATGACAAACAAGAATGCTAAATTTGGCTGATTTTAAAATGGATTCCAACTTTAAAACTATTTGTAGTTGTAATGCATGTATATGATTGTATCCTCTAATAATTAGTTTCATTGGTACATACATATACATGTAATTGGCAGTCATTAGACTCATTACAGAATAGAACTTCATACTGGTAGAGCGAGTGTCGGATCAAACAAAATTTATTTGAAAAACATATTCCACCAAATTCATCCTTGAAGGAACGGGGCCCTCTAGGCCCATGGGATCAGGGGGAAAAGATGACAAGCAGCTGACTCTACAGCTCGGACAACTCGCCGTCATCGTCAAGGAAGGCGACATCACTGAGGAGACCACGGAAGCCATCGTCAACAGCACTGACAGCTATTTGGGCACCCAGGGTGTGTATCATGTGCAAAACAATTGGTAACGTAATCTGATGTGTTCTATGTTCATGTTTTGAGGTTATCAGACTATTGGATAAAGAGTCATTCTAAGGGATTCGGTTTTCTATGATTTGTCGGCTGCCGCTTCAGGACTGTTTTATTTATAGAAGAAAACCTTGGATTATGTTTTTGACCCAGGGTCTCTGCCGAGCTGACCTAGCTGATCTGACCAGCGGCTCGGCAGATATCATATCATACTATCATTGAATAAAAAACAGTTTGAAGGATAGTGTGGATATGTTTTGATATATGAACATACTATTATAATAGCTCTACAACAAATCATTGATAGTAATCTAGTGCTGTTGACTTTTGTTATTGAAAATCCATCAGCTTTAGTGCAGTTGTGCCTCTGGTAAAGATACTAATGTCCATTCGGAATTTGACACATGGATTTCTTCAGGTGCTGTATCAGCTGCCATCATGAAGAAAGGAGGCAAGAGGCTCGAGAAAGAATGCAAAACTGTTGGTAAGTTTCAAGCGTATACTTTTATTTATGTCCACACTTTGACCTCTATAATAAACACTCTTGGGTAATCTTACCTGGCTTTCAAAAAAGAGGGTAATAATGCCATTAAATTTTTAATGGCAAACTCTCTTAAACTGGTCGTTCTATGCCCCTCAGACAGCAGTCATTCATAAAGGTTTCTTGACGAAACCCGACTGCGGCAGTGGTCTCTGAGAAATGTTTCTTGACGAAACTGTTCCCTCGGAACCGCCATTACCTTTGTCCCTGTTTTTGACAGCAGACAGATGATCTTACTTCAGGCTTTCAATTTGGAGTTTCTTCTCTTCTCCACGGATTCCTTTGGATTTTCTTCGAGTTTATTAGTCTACTTTAGCGTACTGTGTGCTGCTACAGTAGTTTAGACTAGTTTTGTAGAGTTTTTCTTGGGGGAATTGGTAAAACCTCCACGGTTACTGTACTTTCCCCTATTATCGCCCATTTCTTCGTCTGTATTGCATGTTGTATTTACAGATGAAGTGCGCGGGTTGTAAGCAATTTTTGCCTAGATGGGAGCTACATCACAACTGTTGGTTGTGCCGGGAGCTTTGTTGGCCTACAGCTTGCTGTGGAATGTGCGCCTCATGGTCTGTCGAAGATTGGTCAGACTACTTGAACGGACTTCGTCAGGTTCAGCGGGAACGTATGGCAAAGCCCCCCCCCCCCCTGCTCCCCCTACCCCTTCTGCTAGTTCTAGTTCGAAGTCGAGGTACAAGCAGGCGGTACAGAAGCGAGAAGATCAGGATCTTCGTTTGCTTCGTTTTATTACTGCTGTAAGTAATGATTTGTCTTTGTCTTCCAGCTTCCCTTGGAGGCGATGCGTCGGTTCCCGGGAACCGTTACTACTCTTGTAGTACATGTACGTCGAGTTTTTCACCCAGGCCTATGGGCACGGTGTTTAACTCTCACCCTGTTCCTCTGGGCTCCGTCCAGTTGTTGTCTCCGGGGGCCAATAACCGGCAGATCAACTCTGGCGTCTCGATTTGTGAACGGCATGTTGGCGGTGTACCGGTTAATGCGGTTTCCGGGGCCCGTGGAACTGCCTGGGGTGGTGGCTCTGGTTTTCAGTCTTCGTCCTTGGTCGCTTCGGCTTCCAGGGCTCCGGGGTCGGATTACGGGCCACGGGGCTCGGTCCCTGTAGCCTGTACTATAGGCCCAGGTCGCCCTGCTTTTCCTGGGAACCATGTGTGGGTTCCCGGGAACCGGCTCACGGTTCCCGGTTCCCGGGAGCCCTTGTGGGGCTTCCAGGGCCCAGGTGCCAGTTTCCGTACGCCGCGCCCCTCAGCCCTTTGGGTTCGCTCAGCCGGGAGTCAGTGTTGGTCGCTACCCACTGTCCCCTAGGGTGATTGTTAAACAGCCGGCCATCCGGCTTGGGTTTAAAGCTCGGGGTACTGCGTCTTCTTTTTCGTCCAAGAGATCAGTTTCCTTTGTGCTTACCCCTTCTTTTTTTCCGCAGGTGGCGGAGGATTTCGAGCAAGGCGGGGTGTCTGTTTCTCCCAACCGCGTCCTTCCGTTGGCGTCCTCCTCGGCTCCTGCCCAGACTTCGTCCTCCTCGGCTCCTGCCCAGACTTCTTCTGCCTCAGTTCCTACCCAGAGTTTGTCCTCGGTGCCGGCGGCCGCTAAGACACCGAGCTCTAGGGCGTCGGTGGCGTCCACCGTTTACCATTCGGTTGCGGAGGACTCTCCAAGGCCCATCTTGGACAGTTACCTGTCAAAGGATGAGTTTAGGGCGGTGATGAACCTGATGCGCCAGGATTTTTTGGGTAGGCTGGAAGCGCTCTTCGCTCAGCAAGGCCCCAAGGTCCCGGCTGTCCAGCGTCTCCCCGTGTCTCAGCCGCCGCAGCCTTCACCTGCGCCGTCTGCCTCTGCCTCAGAGGACTTGCCTTTCGTAGCAGAGCAGGACGGGATTGTTCCACTGTCGGATCCCGCCCCTGGCTCTTCGGGTCTGGTCGTGCCTAAGAGGCCTAGGGATGATGACGTCTCGTCGGTGGCAGAAGATGACAAGTCCAACAATCCATTTAAGCGCACGTGGCCGGAGAAGTTGGACTTTGTCAGGCACCTTGCGGGTGATGACTGGCCTCAGGAGCAGGCTTCTACTTCACCTCCGCCAGCGAAGAGGGCACGGTCGTTCATGGAGCGGGAGCTTCAACAGCCTTGTGTACCCCGGGATGCGCTGCGCTTTCCTTTGGCTCCGGGGGTTAGGAACACTCTTTCTGGGAAACCGGCCGAGTGCGCCAAGCGTGGTCGTTTCCCTGTGGGGTCTTACTTTCCGCGTCCTAAGGTCCAGGACTTCTACTCCTCCTCCGTCTTGGAGTTGGAACTGGCCAAGTTGCAGGAGCAGGATATCCTCTCGGCCCCGAAGTCAGTGACTTTGCCCTGGTCGCAGATTGCGGACCTGCAGTATGCTGTGCGTTTGGGCGTCGCCGTGGATTCTGCCATGGATTGGCTGACTCTGGCAATCTCCAGGTCGTTAGTGGCGTGTCGTGAACAGGTCCTGAACAATGAGCATCTCGATCGGGCGGATCTGGCTCAGGCTCTGCACAGGACCATAGGCTTGGTACAGTCTGTCGGGAAGGCCGTTGCGGACAAGGTGGCTGTGGACTCGCACCTGTGGTGGAACTCCGAGCTGTGGAGACGGGACGCCGTTTTGACTAAGCTCCCGTTCAAGGTCTCGGAGCAGTTGGCCTCCCGTTTGAGACTTCACCCGGTTCTGCCCGAGGAGAGTTCGGCTTCGCCTTTTCTCTTCCCGGAGGGTGTCCATGAGGAACTCGAGGCCCTAAGGTCACGCCAGGAGGAGCGCGAGAGGGCCAAGGCTACCTCTGATGCATCTGTGGCCCAGTCCCAGGCTCTGGAGCACTGGACGAAGATGCTGGCCCATCAACAACAGCGGAAGCGCTCGCAGCCCCAGCAGTCTCAGCAGTCGGGGGCGGCTGCGTCCGGTAGAGGGAGGGGCAAGGCCCTTGACTTGCCCTTTCGGAAGGCCCCTGCCGGCTCCCAGCGAGGAAGGCACTCGGGACGAGGAGGCCGTGGCCGCGGCAAGTCGTCGAGCCCATCCAAGTCCGCAGGGGCGAAGAAATCAGGTATGTTCCTCGCTTTCTCTTCCGGCCCCTCAACGGGGGGTCGAGTGTCCAGGTCAGCTAGGCTCCGTCAGTATTATAACTGCAGACGAACCTGTCGGCGCGCGACTAAATGGTTTCTGGCCTCGTTGGCAGGAGCTCGGAGCCAGTCCCTGGATTGTCTCGACTCTGCATCGGGGGTTCGGACTCAAGTTTGTGAAGTTTCCACCGTTGACGCTCGCTCCAAGGGTTTTCTCCCTTCCGCACGATGCAGAGAGGCGTCAGGCGTTAGTGGACGAAATTTCGGCCATGATCGAAAAACGAGCGGTAGAACTGGTTTCGGATCATTCCCCCGGTTTTTACAGTATTCTTTTCGTCGTCCCCAAAGCGTCGGGAGGTTGGAGACCGGTAATCGATTTGTCGGCTCTCAATCGCTTTCTTCACATTTCGACCTTCATCATGGAGCCCCCCGAAGTGGTGAGGGCCGCCATGCCTCTCAATGCGTGGGTAGTTACCATCGATCTGAAGGATGCGTACTTCCACGTGCCCATGAGACGATCAATCCAGAAGTATCTCAGGTTCTTCTTTCGGGGTCAGGTTTGGCAGTTTCGCGCTTTGCCTTTCGGCCTGTCAACCGCCCCGTAGATCTTCACCATGTATGTCAGGGAACTACAGGTCCTGGCCCATCGCAATGGCATCGTCCTGTTTCAATACCTAGACGATTGGCTGATCCATCACCAGTGTTCACGGACTCTGGTTCGGCAAGCTCAGTGGGTGGTGGATCTGTGCCAGTCCATGGGTTTCAAGGTCAACCCAAAAAAGTCAGATTTATCTCCTCGGCAAGACTTCGTCTTTCTGGGCTATCGATTTCGGACTACCTCCGGATCTGTTATCCCAACCGAGGAGCGTCACTTAAAGTTATCCGAGCAATCCTGAGGGTTCCTGGACCACGTTCCGCAGCCAGCCTCCAGGTGGCAGTCTCTCATCGGTTCGTTGGCCTCCATGGAAAAGATGGTCCCAATGGGTCAGCTACACATGCGCTCCCTTCAGCATCAGCTGCATGCCAATTGGTCGCAAGCAACTGGGGACATGGCACTTATTTTGCCGGTGTCTGACCAGGTGGTTCGGGACTTGCGCTGGTGGTTGGACCTGGTCAATTTCTACCGCGGGTCTCCTTTCCGGCAGCCGCCTCCCTCCAGGCATCTGTTTACGGACGCCAGTTTGGAGGGTTGGGGAGCCCATTGGGATTTGAACGAGGTCTTGGGTCTGTGGTCTCCGTCTCAGCGGGACGACCATATCAATGTTTTGGAGATGAGGGCTGTCTTCCTCGCCTTACAGCACTGGGAACCCCACTTTTGCGGGCACGTAGTGTTGTTGGCGTCGGACAATTCCACAGTTGTGGCGTATGTCAACAAGCAGGGGGGGTACGAAGTCCGTTACTCTTTGCCAGTTGACCGTGGATCTGTTGCTCTGGTGTCACGAGCGTCAGATCCTTCTCCGGGCGCATCATATTCCGGGGCACATGAATGTGCTAGCCGATCGGTTGTCGCGCCGGGGCCAGATTCAGCCCACGGAGTGGTCTCTGTCCCCAGTGGTTTTTCGTGCAATCTGCGACCATTGGGGCAGGCCCATGATCGATCGATTTGCCACGAGATGGAACGCCATGCTGCCCTTGTTCATCTCCCCGATCCCGGATGAGCAGGCCTTGGAGGTCGATGCTTTGTCGGCGGACTGGGGGGAGATGTTCCTGTATGCCTTTCCTCCGGCGGTGCTGATGGAGAAGGTTCTGGCCAAATTCAAGTCACATCAAGCCAGGATGGTTCTCATTGCTCCGTTGCTCCCTCAGAAGCCTTGGTTTCCGGACCTTCTGGATCTGTTGGCGGACAGCCCGGTGCCATTGCCGGACCGTCACGATCTGCTCAAGCAGCCCCGGTCCGACGTCTTTCATCAAGCTCCAGCCACGCTGAGGCTTCACGCGTGGCTCTTGTCGAGCGATGTTTCCGAAAGAAGGGCTTTTCTAGGGAGGTGTCAGCGAGGATCGCCCGAACAAATCGACGATCTTCTTTGGCAGTGTATGAATCCAAATGGACTAGATTCTGAGCTTGGTGTCGTGGCCAGAAGATTAGTCCGTTCAGGGTCACTGCCCCTTTGATCTCCGAGTTCCTGCTCGAGAAGTTCAATGAGGGCTTGGCTCCTTCGACTCTCGCAGGTTATAGGACTGCCATAGCTAAAACCATTAAGCCTAAATCTGGGGTGGATTTTGGCCAGGATCCGAGTCTTTCTGCGTTATTGAATAGCTTTGCTATTGAGAGACCTAAAACGAGGAATCCCGTTCTGTCTTGGGATCTATCGCTCGTTCTAAATTGCCTACTCTCCGAACCCTTTGAGCCGTTGGAGCGAGCGTCTTTGAAGTTCTTAACGTTAAAGACTGTCTTCCTCTTGGCCCTCGCTTCTGGGAAGAGACGAAGTGAGCTTCATGCTCTCGACTTTTCCAAAGTGCAATGGAAGGAGGATGGCTCTGCCGTTAGGCTTCGGGTCATCCCTTCCTTTTTGGCTAAGACTCAGTTAGCTCAGACCCCGTCTATGTCCTTTAGTATCCCGTCCCTTACCTCTTCGTTGGGGCCGGGCTTGGAGGAAGACGCGAAATTGTGTCCCATTAGAGCCCTTCGCATCTACGTGCGCCGCACGAAGGAGCTTCATGTGGGGAAACGTCTCTTGTTTGTTGCCTTTAAAAAGAATTTCCAGAAAGATATTCGGGCGGCAACGATCTCTTCCTGGGTCAAAAAGTGTGTTCTTTTCTGCTACGAGAAATCTCAAACGCAAACGTCGGGCTCCTTCCGTGTGAAAGCGCATGATGTGCAGGCTTTAGCGTCATCACTCACTTTCATGAATAATGTTGCATTGTCTGATGTCATGCAGGCCTGTTCGTGGGCCTCTAACAATACCTTTGTTTCCTTCTACTGCAGGGAACTGACGTGGCAGGATGAGGACAGCTACTACCTAGGACCCGTGGTAGCCGCGCAGAGTACGGTCGGTCTGTAGATATGCAACTTGTACATACACACTTCGACGGTCGGACAAGTCATCTCGAAGGTCGATTTGTCCCTCTTTTTTGGTGGAGGAAAATTTACGTTTTCCCGCCGCCAGCAAGACAACTGCGGGGGAACCTTCTCGACGACTCCACTCTCTTACCCAGGTAATTTACTGTTGTAGTTTTTGAATTTACTCGCACGCGCTATTAAACCTCCGGGTTGATTACTCGCCTAAGGTTAAACACCTTACTTGTAAATACTTGCGCGTGTGAACTTCTTTCAACTAATTAAAAGAACCATAAATTCTCTAAACACAGAAATACTTCGTTCTATGCCTCAATGATGTTTCCTTGTGGGGTTGGGTTAGTCCTCCTCCTGTGGTTATTCTGAGATAACCCAAGAGTGTTTATTATAGAGGTCAAAGTGTGGACATAAATAGGAAGTTTTAACCTGTTAAAACCAGTATTTATTACACACTTACCTCTATAATAAACACGGTTATTTTCCCTCCCGCCTCCCCAGCCTAACTTCTGGGGGACAAAGTAATGGCGGTTCCGGGGGAACAGTTTCGTCAAGAAACATTTCTCAGAGACCACTGCCGCAGTCGGGTTTCGTCAAGAAACCTTTATGAATGACTGCTGTCTGAGGGGCATAGAATGACCAGTTTAAGAGAGTTTGCCATTAAAAAATTTAATGGCATTATTACCCTCTTTTTTGAAAGCCAGGTAAGATTACCCAAGAGTGTTTATTATAGAGGTAAGTGTGTAATAAATACTGGTTTTAACTCATTCCATACTGATAACGCCTTTAGATGGGATATATTTTTGCAACGAGAAACCGATCACGTCTTTTGACGTATAGAATCCCCAGCTTGCAGCACCCGATCACGACAAAAGGCGTGGTGCATGTTCAATGTTATATTGTGTCGCATTGGTTGAATTTATAATAAAGATGTTTTCATAGCCAATGAGATTAGGTTTCACAGATTTGCTCCGGCCACACCTCATGAATAATCAATGAGTTTTACCTTATATGGTAGTTAAAACAAGATCTTGCTTGTAAATATATGCGTGGTTTTACGATCAAAACATACCGGCATGCAGACGAACCCCCGCCTCGTTTGCTGCTGATTTTTTTCTGCTATTGCCTAGTTTTTGTGGATAATATTGTGCCAAAATGTCAGAAAGTGAAGATAGTTTTCTCGGGTTCGACAATGATGACATTCGAAGTATTTCCGATCGAAATTCATCGGATATTTCGAGTCCGAGCTCAGTGAACACCAGCGACCTGTCATCGAGTGGCGGGGAAACCGGTGACGTAGGGACGAGCGATGACGAGGGGGGCCACACTCCACGAGACCGAGGTCGCATTTGGCGAGCCAATCTCCACCCCAACGCGATCAACCAGTTCACCAGACCAACTGGTCCAGCTGTCATTTTAGCAGCAGAAAAGCAGGAGCTAGATTTTTTGAATCAGTTATTTTTGCCACAAACGTATGACACCATAGCTGCAGAAACAAATCGCTACGCGGCAGAGAAAATCGAGGCCAAACCTGACCCACAGTGGAGGAACACCACAGCAAGAGAAATCCGTGCATATTTAGGTAGAAATATATTTACAGAGAACACATTACAATTATTTCGTTGTATTCGTATACAAAATGAGATTTACTTGCTCACCATTATTCTGACAAACAAATGTAGTTGTACAGTGTACAATTTCATTCAAATTCTTTCTTATTCTACCGGTGGATATACGGATATTATTGCCACATAATTGTAAAGTTATTGACTACCGTCCGCTCTTCGTGATCCTCGAGGATAGTCCTCTCTCATCCGAGTCCTTGCGGACGCGCATCCGCTATTCCGGATCCTTGCGGCAGGGCCGCTCACCGGAGGTCGCGGCGGACACGGTAACTACTTCAGCATTAACGGTAACCAGGTAACAGCCCACCCGACACTCCCAGGCCTACGGACACCGTTCAGAAACTGGTTCATCCCTACGGTGTTAACTGGCGGGGCCTGGCGAGCCGCGGTCTGCCTCGGGGACGGAACCCCGTACAGCCCGACATGCTGGCCAGAGCCTCTGTCACACGTCCCGGGAAGGGAGAGAGCTGGCGATCCACAGGGCCGAAGGCCCCCGAGTCAGCAACTTGTCTCTCCCAGCCCGGGCCTCCCCACGGAAATCGTCCCCAGGGCTCTAGGAGCCCACTACTCGCTAACAGGGAACACAAAGCTCATGGCGAGCCTCGTGTGCGTCCTGTCTCTCGATCTTGGACAATCTCCTCGAACGAGTCGCTTCCAGTGTATATATAATACACCAGAAACTGTAGGGCGCACGCGAGGTCTAATCGATCCATTGTTATAGTTTACTGGAGCGTAAATTACAATACGTCGCCGTGGCAACGCACGCTCGAACGGAGCATGTCAAAACAAGGCCAAGTACAAAAAGGCCACATAAATGGCATTTATGTTTGCAATCACCTGCCGCGTGCTTAGGGCAAAATCGCCACATTACCCCCTTCTTACAATGTTGGTCCCCAACATGTTCCGCCCGCGCCCAAAACAGCCAAAACCCGACGAAGGCTTCGCATGGCGGGGTCCGGAAGAAGGCAAGATGGCAACACCCGGAAGTCACGGCGCAAGACTAGGACTTTAAGAGTCCCTTTTGGAAGAATGGGGAACTACCCCCGGACTTACGGAGTAAACTATAACGCGCTTTGCAATTTTGAATAAACCCTCATAAACAAGCTAAAATTTTGACCGAGGTGGTCCAAAACCGTGTGATGACCTTGGAAGGTCATCCATTATAAAAGGACGGTGTGCCGAGTCTTTGGAATATTTTTAAGGTTAGACTTTAAATTTAGAAATTTTGTAAAACGACACACCGAGTGATCAAAAGTGATAGTACCTCTAAAAATGTTGCCGACCGCCCTGCCGGCCGGCTCCTCAGATCCGCAGAACGGGTCTGAGGCAGGGCGGAGCCGCGGAAGCGACTCCGGCACGCCGCCGCACAAGTGCAGCGACGAGGCTAGCACCCTAGCCTTCCCCCATCGTCATGGGCTCCTCATCCGTGCCGCCTGTCTTGGGGTCTGGCGGCGGTGACGAGTCCCTACGCCGCTGAAGCAGCGGAGCCGGCAGAGTGAAAGCCGGCTGCACGGGCGGATGAGGCAGGCCCGGTGGAGCTTGCATGGGCTTTTGCGGTGAGCCCTGCAATCCGGGTCCTGACGGAGCCATCACGACGGAGGCCGGTAGAGAGGTCGCGCCGAGATCGGCAATGGCGCGGAACATCTCCACCGTATCGCGGGTGCGCTGTGGACCAGCCGTCCGTTCTCCCCACACCTGGACTAGGTATGGGTAGATGGCCAGCTCCAAAGCGGCATCCGCGCGCCGGAGAGCCGCCTGGTTCAGGGCGGACGACTCGGGGTCATCAACGCCCTGGAGTAGGCGAGTCCGAGCGGCCTCGGCTTCGTCAAGACGACGCCGTAGCTGCTCATTCTCAGCCTCCAGGTGCTCCATCCGTGCGGCTACCTCTGGGGCGGGGGCGGACGCCCCGGACTGCTCGGCAAGAGCGGCGGTCCGACCCTGGTCGAACGCGCGCCGCTCAATGACGGCCGACAAAGTCCGGTAGCTCTCTAGGCTCCGCCGGGTGCCTTCCATGAGGCCCTGGTCGTAGGCGAGATCGCATGCGACACGGGAGGCCTCGGCGCGGCACCGGCTGAACCGATCCAGAGAGCTGTCCATCTCCGCCACAAGGTACTCCGCCGCTCGGGTGAGTCGACCACGCTGGGGGTGATCCCAGGGGTGCTCCTCCCGAGCGCGGACCAACGCGGCTACACCTGCGGACCCCAAGTCACGAATGGCTCGGGGCACCGGCAGGTTCACCAACGCCGGGTCACCGGGGATCCGGTCCATACCATCGCGACGATGGCCGACCGCCTGGCCTACAGACTCGCGGAAAGTCTCGTAGACGCTGGCGGTCGTGGGACCGAGCCTCCGGCGTACGTCCGCCGTGGCGTCGAGGGGGTCCAAGTCCAGGGAGGCGGTGCTTTGCCACCCTGCGGACGTCCCCTCAACTACCAACGAGGACGCGGACGTCGACCTCGAGAGAGGTACCGCACGTCCGCTACTGCTCGCAACCGAGGGAGCCACGCGTGGGGTCCTTGGCGGGACCACCGACGCGGTACTCGAGGAGGCGGAGGTGTCTGCCACCACCCGTCCCTCAGACGGACCCGCGGGTACCGTCACCTCGAGCAAGCCCGGGTAGTCCTCCTGAGTCAGCGCACCCGGAGACTGCAGGGGCGTCGTCCCGGCCGGAGCCTTTCCGGCGGACGAGCTCTTCCCCTGAGTCTTCGGCTGGGGGCGCGGCTTAGGAGAAGCCACTCGTGTCTTGGCCGCGATCTGCGGCATCTCCGACACGATCATGGTCACCCGGTGCCGTTCTTCACCTGCCTGGATCACCGGCGGTTCACGGACAGCCTCTGCTGCTGTCCGGGCGGCTTCCGCCGCCTGGAACTCCGCCGGGGTCTGGCCCATTGACGCCGTCAGGCGAGCGGTGTCAGGCGAGCGGTGGCAGGGCGGAGCCGCGGAAGCGACTCCGGCACGCCGCCGCACAAGTGCAGCGACGAGGCTAGCACCCTAGCCTTCCCCCATCGTCATGGGCTCCTCATCCGTGCCGCCTGTCTTGGGGTCTGGCGGCGGTGACGAGTCCCTACGCCGCTGAAGCAGCGGAGCCGGCAGAGTGAAAGCCGGCTGCACGGGCGGATGAGGCAGGCCCGGTGGAGCTTGCATGGGCTTTTGCGGTGAGCCCTGCAATCCGGGTCCTGACGGAGCCATCACGACGGAGGCCGGTAGAGAGGTCGCGCCGAGATCGGCAATGGCGCGGAACATCTCCACCGTATCGCGGGTGCGCTGTGGACCAGCCGTCCGTTCTCCCCACACCTGGACTAGGTATGGGTAGATGGCCAGCTCCAAAGCGGCATCCGCGCGCCGGAGAGCCGCCTGGTTCAGGGCGGACGACTCGGGGTCATCAACGCCCTGGAGTAGGCGAGTCCGAGCGGCCTCGGCTTCGTCAAGACGACGCCGTAGCTGCTCATTCTCAGCCTCCAGGTGCTCCATCCGTGCGGCTACCTCTGGGGCGGGGGCGGACGCCCCGGACTGCTCGGCAAGAGCGGCGGTCCGACCCTGGTCGAACGCGCGCCGCTCAATGACGGCCGACAAAGTCCGGTAGCTCTCTAGGCTCCGCCGGGTGCCTTCCATGAGGCCCTGGTCGTAGGCGAGATCGCATGCGACACGGGAGGCCTCGGCGCGGCACCGGCTGAACCGATCCAGAGAGCTGTCCATCTCCGCCACAAGGTACTCCGCCGCTCGGGTGAGTCGACCACGCTGGGGGTGATCCCAGGGGTGCTCCTCCCGAGCGCGGACCAACGCGGCTACACCTGCGGACCCCAAGTCACGAATGGCTCGGGGCACCGGCAGGTTCACCAACGCCGGGTCACCGGGGATCCGGTCCATACCATCGCGACGATGGCCGACCGCCTGGCCTACAGACTCGCGGAAAGTCTCGTAGACGCTGGCGGTCGTGGGACCGAGCCTCCGGCGTACGTCCGCCGTGGCGTCGAGGGGGTCCAAGTCCAGGGAGGCGGTGCTTTGCCACCCTGCGGACGTCCCCTCAACTACCAACGAGGACGCGGACGTCGACCTCGAGAGAGGTACCGCACGTCCGCTACTGCTCGCAACCGAGGGAGCCACGCGTGGGGTCCTTGGCGGGACCACCGACGCGGTACTCGAGGAGGCGGAGGTGTCTGCCACCACCCGTCCCTCAGACGGACCCGCGGGTACCGTCACCTCGAGCAAGCCCGGGTAGTCCTCCTGAGTCAGCGCACCCGGAGACTGCAGGGGCGTCGTCCCGGCCGGAGCCTTTCCGGCGGACGAGCTCTTCCCCTGAGTCTTCGGCTGGGGGCGCGGCTTAGGAGAAGCCACTCGTGTCTTGGCCGCGATCTGCGGCATCTCCGACACGATCATGGTCACCCGGTGCCGTTCTTCACCTGCCTGGATCACCGGCGGTTCACGGACAGCCTCTGCTGCTGTCCGGGCGGCTTCCGCCGCCTGGAACTCCGCCGGGGTCTGGCCCATTGACGCCGTCAGGCGAGCGGTGTAGCTCGAGCCCGCGGACACAACGCCAGACTCCTTCCAGGCATCGTCCATGATGCGCTGTGCAAAGCGCCATGGACCCCAGTGAAAGAATCAGTGATTCGCCGTTCCTGACGTAGTCATGAACGACGCCACCCTCGGTGGTATGTATCCAAAATTGAATACAGGCCCCACTTCATTACCAACGGTATGAAGTCCCTCACCGCGGTGTGCACCCGAGCGGTGATCATTCAGGGCCTCCAAACTGGCGAAATATCGTTGCTGAGGTCTGCTGGAGTAGCACCTCTTGCAAACGAACATTTGCATCCAGGGGTAGTGGTACCCTGCAATATGTCGACTCAAGTGGTCGTAGGTAGGATACCTACGATCCCGGTTGAGCGCACGGTGCGGGTCCTCATACCCGTCCAGGGATTGCGGAAAGAGTTGGCATATTACACCCTCCTCTGTCTCGGGCGGCAACCCGACACGCTCCTCGTCCGTGAGTGGACGAGGCCGTGTGAAAGGCGTGTCGGCCGCCGCGCCGGCCGCCGCTGTGCGGCGCCCTTGCGGATCCCTGCCATACCGCGGGAGGAACATGTGTCCCTGACGGACTCCAGGGAGTTCGGGGCCCATTTCGGCCCGCAGCCTCTGGATAGAAGGCTGCTCCGAGGACGACCGTTTCTTCTTTTTGGCCGCCCCCGAACGCTTCTCCGACCTGGTTTGTCGGGGCACACTCTTCCCGCGCGGGGGCGCGGCCCTCTGTTGCTGCGCAACGAAGGACCGCCGTCCCGCTTCCAGTGCGGCGTCAGACAGGTGGACCCCGTCTTGCTCCGCGCGCTTCCGGAGGAGTTCTAAACGAAGATCTCCCTCCTTCGGCACGGGACGCCCTCTGTCCACTGGACTCGACCCCACCTCCGCAGCTCCGGTAGGTTTCTTGGTACCGGAGGGAGAAGAAGAGGAGGTTCCTTTCGGTGCCTGGATAGGCACCCGCTTACTGGAACCTCCCGCGCCTGGGCCGGATCCCGCGGAGGCGCCGCCCGCACCAGATCCCGAGGGATTAGGCGTCTTGGCGACTCCGGGTTTGGCGGAGGACCCTTTCTGGCCGCCCGGCTTAGGCGCCAGTGGCTGAGGTCCTCCGGACTTCGATCCGGTTTGAGGCGAGGGGCCGCCGGACTTCTTTTTCCGGTGCGGCCGCTTCTTCTTCTTCTTCTTCGGAGGCGAGGAGGCCGGGTCCGGGTCGGATCCGGCCTCAGATTGCCCGCGCTCAGAGGCTTCCAGCTCTTGCTGGGCTCTCCACTGCTTCTGGGCAATCTCCCGGGCTCGACGGCGAGTACGCCTAGAGACGGGCGATGTAAACCCGTCATCTCGGTTCTCGGTCTCCTTCGAGCCAGACTCCTGTTCCTGAGGCGGCGCTTGGGATGCGGCTTCCTCAGCCGCGTCAACCTGCTCCGCCCAAGTCCCAGGGGCCTTCTGGTCGTGCGGACCAGACTCCGCAGGTGCGGACACCGAGGAGTTCTCGGCAGAACCGGTGTCCGGACGGCTACGGCCATCCGGACGGGTTTCCGCACGAGTACTCTCATCCGGACCCAAAGACGCAAGCATCTCCGGGTGCGGATGCAACTCAATGTCCACATCCATGAGTCCCGCACCACCGCAGTCCATCACCTCTTCCATACGAGGAAAAGGCGACGGATTTAAGAGCTGCTCGGCGCCTGGCGTGGCCGAGTCACTCTCTGCGGGGCGGTCCTCCGCGACCTCGCTCTCGGACTCGGTTCCTGTGTAAGAACCAGAGCCGGAGCTGGATTCCGCAGAACCCACATAGGCTCCCCGAGGGATGTCCTCGCGGTCATCCTCCTCGGGCCTAGACTGGGGTCTCGAGTACGAATTACCGCGCTCAAGAGACCCCTCTTCCCTCCCTACATCACCTTCCCAACCATCACTGCTCTCGGACATATCAAGCGCTCTAAACGCCGTAAACACTGGGAGTCAGATCCGCAGATCTGTCTCCACCAGTGCCGAGCGCTTGAATGACCAGAAGGTGTCGAGTTACATCGATTATAGGCATCAAGTGTTGGCAGTTATACTGCACACGCATCGCATGACGCGTTCCCGTGGAAACGTCTATTCACTGCATCTACCCGATCGACAGACAAAAGGACGTTTTACACTCCCGCATTCCCATACACGCATCTCCCCCCCGGTGACTCCTATCGTGCCATGTATACGGGTGGCTTGTGTACACAAGCCATCCCGGGGGAACCCGCTAAAATACTACAGTAATTAACAGCAGTCATTAGCAATAGCTTTCGCACTGGCGATCAATGACGTGAAGTTAATCACCCTCGCAGGTTAAAGATTGTATACAATGTATCAAAAAGCCAAACTACTTGTGGGTGTTACGATTATGTCACCCTATCAGCAGCGATAAATAAAAATTTAACACCGCTCAAGCAGCAATGAAAATAAATCCACCACCGCTTGCATGCTTTTCATAGATCACGGCATACAGCCTTCGATACAATGTACACAATCTCCTACACCCCTCTTGCGAAAGCAGAAATCTCCCGATTTCTTACTCTCTATTGCACCAGGGACAAGAGATATATCACTAAACTTTCTCATATATGGGATAAATGAGTAAGAATAGCATTTCCACGGGAAACACGCACACACTTGTGGCTTATAATCCTCCCATAAATAATAAATGAGATGGAAAATAAACAAAATCACTCCCCATAGCCGCTGGCACGCTTACAGGGCGATCGGACATACCCATGACGTCCGGACAGACAATCGGGCGCCCTATGGGCGTTTGCAAAGCGCCCACTAGCATCCCCGACGTACTGCCCGGCCGCGGAGCGGTGCCCGGTCCAGCCCAGAGCCTCCTCAAACGACTACCGGAGCGCGGAGCCAATAGATTAGACGCGGAGCCGGCATGGTCCATAACCTCAATGGTTAGGGGGCGAACCCTTCATACCGGCGCCCAATCTAGAGGCGCCCAAAGATGGTGAAAGCAATAGCCGGCGGACGTCCGGAGCTGCCCGCGGACGGAGTCCAGGCCGGACGCCTACCATTGTACGGCGTATTGCCCTTATCCAATGAAGATGAAATTGGAATTAGAAGCCACCACAAGTGTTGCGCATGTAATATACGACCCCCTTCTTAGAAGGAGGCCGGGGTTCCGGTCATTCCGGCCGGACCGCATATTGTAAGGTACGATCCGGACGAGAACGAGCGTCACCCGCTGCCGCGGTTGGTCCGCACGCGCGGACTTAACAACCGCTCCATTATCATAATGGATAGTCGGTTTCCTGCCGTAAGAAACCTTAATTTACTATAACCGCAATTATAGTAATGGCTCACGGGGGATAACTACACCGAAGTGCGTCATCTTAAAGCGCCGCGGACGCCGGACGAGTCACGCGGACGAACCGCGGACATCAGTCCTCATCTGCAGACACTATCCCCGCGTCCAGAGCCAGTTCCCCAAATCCGTGGGAAGGCGCTTCTCCCGTAGCGGACGTAAATCCCAACCTCAGTCTGGCCATATAAGAGGTTGTCCCGGGACCAGGGGCGTCCGGCCGGATCAGTAAATTCGTCCGGCCAGCGTAACCGTTGTGCGGATTACGCCGAACAGCCGTCCACAATGCGCGGACAGGCCATCCGCACGTCCCTGGCGCTGGAAACTACAGGAGGGCGGATGCGGAGCGGCGGCGTTACGACATGAAAGTCTCCGCGGACCTCAACTCCGAAGATAGCCACAAAGTAGCCACCCGCGGAGGTAAGTCGTGCGGACTCTCACGGAACGACCTAAAACCCATCCGTAGTATGATAGACGGGTACCGCAGACGCATCCGCATGGGCGGAAGGTTATTCCCACCCATACCGGGCTGGCGCACGTGGTTTCCGGCGTGGCCGCCCGTCATCCGCAGGTACTGGAGGTAGTGGGGGTACCTGCGGATCGCCGTCATCTGGCTGATAGCCACCCAGTCCATCATCTGACGGGTCAGAGAGGTCCTCCTCGGAACTCCTTTGCGAGCTTGACACCGAGGGCAGGCTGCGCACCACCGTTGCACGTCCAAGCTGCTACCAGGCCAATGAAAGCGCTGTTGTAGCCTATGGACGGTCCTCCGGATGCCCAAGTGACCGGTCACCCGGAGGTCATGCAACTGGTGGAGTACTTCTTTCCGCAGCTCCGCCGGAAGCACCAACTGCCATATTGGAGGCAGTGGGGTCGGTGGCTCATAGCGCCGGTATAAGAGGCCATCCCTCAAGGAGAGTCGTTCCCACTGAGATACTAGAGACAAAGTCTCCTCCCTGTAGGTCTTTCGCTCATCCTTCGAGGGCTTCTGGCCGGCCTCAAGGGCTGTAATTACCGGTGCCAGAGCTCTGTCAGCTCTTTGCGTCGCAGCTATCTGCGCCGGAGAGTAGCCACCCAAGTAGTTAGGCTCCTCATCCGTCGCGTCCGGCTGCGCCGCAGCGGCCATCACCACAGGGGGCAAGGACCGCTCATACTCAGACTCTCCAGAGGACGAGGGTACCCACGAGGAGTACACCGCCGGACTCGAGGAGGACTCGCTGGAGCTGAGCCGCACCTCCGCTTCGTATGCGGGACGCCCTCGCCGATGACGGCGGGTCCGCGCGCGGAGATTAGCCCTAAACGCTCCGGCCGCCGTGTTGTTAGAGGGGGCGGCGGCCTGCGGTCTCCCCGGAACGTCCAATTCCGAGTCTGAGGACGAATCCGCGGCTTGCTGGAATGGGGCCATCCCTGCACAACCCGGATTCTTGCACTTATGACAGCGGGACAGGCCGTCCGCGTTGCCGTGCAACTTACCAGCGCGATGCTCTATCTGCATGTCATACTCCTGGAGTTTGACGAGCCACCGCGCCACCAAGCCATCGGCCTCACTATAGTTGAGGAGCCATCTCAGCGAACTATGATCAGTCCGCAAGCGGAAATGGCGTCCCAACAAATAGTGCCGGAAGCGCTTGGTCATCGTAACCACCGCGAGCAACTCGCGATGAGTGGTACAGTAGTTCATTTGAGAGCGGCTCAAGGCCACACTCGCATAAGCTACTACCCGCTCTTGCCCGTCCACGATCTGCGAGAGGACACCGCCGAGTGCAAAGTTACTCGCGTCAGTGTCCAGGATGAACTCGCAGTCCGGACGAGGGTGCCGCAGCACCGGGGCCACTACCAAGGCCTGCCGGAGTCCCGAGAAGGCGTCAGCCTGCTCGGCGGACCAAACAAAATCGGCGCCCTTTTCCGTGAGGATAGTAAGGGGACGCGCGATCTCCGCAAAGCCGCGAATAAACCTGCGGTGGTAGCTCGCGAAGCCCAAAAAGGACCTCACGTCCGCCACGTTGCAGGGCGGAGGCCATTTCTGTACGGCCGCCACCTTTGCGGGGTCTGGTCTCACTCCGGTGCCCGTTACCATGAAGCCCAAGTACAGGATTTCCTGCGCGAATAGTTCGCACTTACTTGGCTTCAATTTAAGCCCTGCTCCGCGGATGCGATGGAGCACCATCTGGAGGTTGGTGAGGGTTTCCTCGAACGACCGGCCATACACGACGACATCGTCGATGTAGACCATACATCGCTTCCAGAGGAACCCTTTAAGTACCATCTCCATGAGGCGCTCGAACGTCGCTGGTGCGTTACAGAGCCCGAACGGCATTACCTTGAATTGGTAGAGCCCGTTCTTGGTAACGAAGGCAGTCTTCGCCCGATCACTCTCCTCCATCTCCACCTGCCAATACCCGGAGGCCAGATCCAGAGCACAGAAATAGTGCGACCCGGCCAGGGCATCGAAGGTATCTTCAATGTGCGGGAGAGGATATGAGTCCTTCCGCGTGGCATCGTTGAGTTTCCGATAGTCCACGCAGAACCTCCACGAGCCGTCCTTCTTCTTCACCATAACCACCGGACTGGCCCAAGGGCTGTCACTGGGTTCGATGATGTCCATGTCGAGCATCTGTCGATTGCACCTCCTGGTCTATGACCTCTTGGTGCACTATTGCTGCCCGACGAAGACGCTGCTTGAGAGGACGCTCGTCCACGAGGTCGATGCGGTGTTTGGCGACGTCAGTCTTGCCAACCGCACCATCAGGACCCATGAACACATCCGCATACTGCCGCAGCAGTTTGCGGAGCGCTTGGCGCTGCTCTTCATCCAACCGGTCCTTCGGAACCCGAGATTCCAAATGGTCCGGCAGGGTGAACGGGTCATCCCCGGTGGCCGCCGCCGCGCACGCAGCGTGGCAGACAGGATCGTCGGGGAGGACACGACTCGAAGACGCGGGAATAGCAGTAGCTGCTATGCATCCGCGCTTCAGTACAATCGGAACATCCGTAGGATTCACCACGAGGATGGGCATCGCGCGGGGGTTGGACATGACCAGGGCCCCACCCAGCACGAGCCCAGTTCCTGCGGCGAAACTGCTCACGGGTTGCACTATACACGGTCGACCATCGAGGGGCATGCGGGGACGACGCGGCCTCGTCTCGATGATCATCTCACTCATCGGTGGCACTACTACAGTGCGCGATGTCCGCATCTGGAATGAATGCATCGGGCCCGAGCGGAAGAGGAAGTGTGTGTCCTCTCCCATCCGGAACTCGCCAGCACTAAAGTTGGCAATCACCCGGTGGGCCCGTAGAAAATTCATCCCAATAATCCCGGCCGCTCCGATATCCGCCACGATCGTCTCTGTCAGATACACCTTGTCCCCAAGGGTAATAGGCAGATCGATGATGCCATGGACACGGATGCGGTTGTCTCCCGCTCCGTAGAGCTTATACGGTCCGGGATCCCGCAACTCGAGGTTGCGGAGCGCGGGCTCCTTCCTAAACGTTCCGGCGGCCACGATGGTCACCTCCGAGCCTGAGTCTACGAGGAACCGGATCGGCTCCCGTCCGAAGGACAGGGGCAGGTACCAGCAAGAGTCCCTCACCAGCGCGCAGGTAGGGCGATACCTTTCGCACGCGCTGGGCTCATCTACGGAGTCCTCGCCATCCGCCTCAGCCGCAGAGGAGCTGGACTGATCTCCAAGGACTACTTCCGGAGAAGTCATATCTACTTGGGGTTCGTCCTGCTCATCAGCGGGTGGGGCGGCATCGTTTGCCACCGAACAACTATCCCCGGACGTAGTGTTGGTCGCCACCACGTCCGGATCTAGTTTCCCTGTCGCGGGTTCCGGTTCTGTTGTCCCGGAGGACCAGACCGGAAGGAATTCCTCCGTTGCGGGCCAGGAAGGTTTCCCTGGTATCCGCGCGACCGCAGGCGTTCCAACAACTCCGGACACTTCAGCCAAAAGTGTCCCTGCTTTCCGCAGAAGTAGCAGGGACGGTTCTGGGCCGGTCCGGAGGTGAACGCGCAACATTCTGCGGGTCCCGGAGCTTCGATCCCGGCGCAGTGCGCAATCATCTGCGCGGCGCCGAGGTCGTATTCCTCCATGTCGTACTCGTCCGAAGGCGAGCAGGGCGCGGCAACTGGTGCCGCATGTGCGGGCGCCCCTGTAGAGGGTGCCGGCGCACTAACCCGCTGCGGGGTAGGTTCCCTGGCAGGTTCCCGGACGACCGGGTCCTGCCACGGGGTTACCTGCGATGCTTTAACCGGAGGAGGAGTCGCCGCCTGCGCGGGTACAGCCGAGGCCGGAGCCGGGGCTGGAGGCAACTGTCTAGGGCGGACAGCCACCTCAAGCGCAAGCGCGGAGTCTATTGCCTCCTCCATCGATCGCTTTTCATGGGTGGCCAGCCCGTACGCTAGGTGGTAAGGCTGGCCATCGATGAACTGATCGATCAGCATCGTCTCAAACCGTCTGAAGTCCATGTCCGGAAAAGCTCTCCGACCGAGTATGCGTAGGTTGAACGCATAGTCTGTCACGGACTCAGTCGGCTGGCGGATACGCGCCTTGAACTCGAGTTCAGCCTGCCGCCGATTGGTCGTCGGCGTGAACAGCAGGCGAAGTTGACGAGCAACCTCGCCGAACGTCACTGTTCCCACCGGCAGACACGGCATCACGCGGAGAGCTTTTCCTTCCAAGCTCCCCGCGAGGACGTGTCCAGCTTCATGCTGGGACCATCCTTCGTACACGGCGGTACGCCATACCTGGAGCAAGTAGTCCTCCAAGTCGGCGTTATCCCCGTTGAACCGTTTCCGCCACGAAGAGTGGTCGGGCCCGTCATCGCGTTTGCTACGCGCCCGACGTGCGGTCCCGGCTCCGGGGTCGTCCGTGTACAGCGGCAAGTTCCGTGCGCTTCCTGCGCCTGCGGCGGAATCTGCCGGAGCAAACATCGACGCCGCGGACGGAGGAGCAGGGAAGCTCACGTTTGCCGCCGGGGTCATTCCCGCTAAAAACCCACTCTGGCTAGGTGCGGGCGGGGCTCCCATCGAACCTACTGGGTAGGCTCCAGAAGGGGCGGCAAAGCTTGGGGCCGAAGCCGCCTGTTGCCACTGCCCGTCCGACACACTGTACGTGCCAGGGTAAGTCGGCCACGCGGCTTGCGCTCCAACCGTCGGAACGGTCGACGCGGTCGCCAACGTGGTGCCTCCGAGCCGCGGGGCAGGCGCGGGTCCCATTGCGGGGGCCACTGGCGCCTGCGGACTCGGCAGGACTTGGGGAGGGGCTACTGGCCCAGACATCCCCGGACTTGAGATGGCCGACGGGTCAACGCTCGAAGGCGGCTGATTCCGCTTGAACAGTACAAGCGCCTCGGATATCAGCCACCTCTCCCTCTCCGTCAAAGGCCCCGAGTTGCCTTGTGACAGCGGAGAGGGGGAACGGTTCCGCCGGTCTGATCGTCCCTGATGGGGCGACCGGGCGCGGTCATAGCGCCCTAGAGGAGCCAGCTCACTCAGAGTGTGGGTGAGCTGGTCCATCCCGCCTGACGCGGACTGCCTGGATTCACGGCCGGGAGCCCTTGCAGGAGCTCTTCCGGCTGGATGTGGCATCCAGTACTGCTGATCCGCTTGCCCGGAGGTACTCGGGCCGGCTACCACTCGATCCCGGACATCCGGAGATGTCCCCTGAAAGAGCGTCGCCTGCCACGACTGCCGTCCGGACTTAGGCGGGCGCGGGGTAGCGCCGTTGCCAGCTCCACCTACCGCGCCTACCGGATCAGGGCCAGGCCCTGATAGCAATCTCTGTTGCTGCCCCTCAGGGCGCGACTCTACGTCCGGAGACGGAGCCAGGGACGCCGGAGTCGTCTCCGCGGACGGGGTCTTGTCCACGGAGGTTTCCGCGCGTTCCTTCCGGCCACCGGAGTCGTCCGGAGACGTCTCACGGTGGCTGTCGCGCGACCGGGTGTGGTCCGCGACATTTCCACCCTTATCCCTCCCCTTGGGTTCATTGGCCTTATCTTTGGCCTTGTCTCTTTCTTTCGTCATACTTGAGTTGTCCTTGAGGAGCGGGCGATCCCCAGGGACGAAGGAGGCTATAACGCTGTGACGGTAGGCTGCGATGGAACACTGTCGGACTGATCCTGGTCACGGCACCAATGTAAAGTCCTTGCGGACGCGCATCCGCTATTCCGGATCCTTGCGGCAGGGCCGCTCACCGGAGGTCGCGGCGGACACAGTAACTACTTCAGCATTAATGGTAACCAGGTAACAGCCCACCCGACACTCCCAGGCCTACGGACACCGTTCAGAAACTGGTTCATCCCTACGGTGTTAACTGGCGGGGCCTGGCGAGCCGCGGTCTGCCTCGGGGACGGAACCCCGTACAGCCCGACATGCTGGCCAGAGCCTCTGTCACACGTCCCGGGAAGGGAGAGAGCTGGCGATCCACAGGGCCGAAGGCCCCCGAGTCAGCAACTTGTCTCTCCCAGCCCGGGCCTCCCCACGGAAATCGTCCCCAGGGCTCTAGGAGCCCACTACTCGCTAACAGGGAACACAAAGCTCATGGCGAGCCTCGTGTGCGTCCTGTCTCTCGATCTTGGACAATCTCCTCGAACGAGTCGCTTCCAGTGTATATATAATACACCAGAAACTGTAGGGCGCACGCGAGGTCTAATCGATCCATTGTTATAGTTTACTGGAGCGTAAATTACAATACGTCGCCGTGGCAACGCACGCTCGAACGGAGCATGTCAAAACAAGGCCAAGTACAAAAAGGCCACATAAATGGCATTTATGTTTACAATCACCTGCCGCGTGCTTAGGGCAAAATCGCCACATAATATATAGTATGGTATCAGAGGACATCTTTTTTTCAATGAGATATTTGGGAACATCATGGTGCATATATTTTACATGAAAAAATATACCTCTACATTATGTTAAAATTTTACTAGGTAAAATAATACATAATGTTTGGGTCTTTATTCAATACACACTGAACACAATCATGCACACGAAACATAAATATTCCAGGTATGCATGTGCTGATGGGCGTGATGAAGCTGCCGACGCAGAGCATGTACTGGTCCCGGGATCCTCTCTTCCATGCTTCTGGCCTGCCCGAGCGAATCACCCGACTTCGGTTCGAGAAGCTCTCCCAGTACTTCCATGTGAATGATGTGCGTGATAACCCTCCCCGAAATCAGCCTGGACACGACAAGGTTGCTCACTGTCGCAATGTGATTCGGATGGTGGATACCACTTTCCCCCAGGCGTACCATCCACACCGTGAGCAGTCTATCGACGAGGCGATTGTGGGCCTCACCGGCCGGCTTTCTTTCAAGCAGTACATGCCGATGAAGCCAACGAAGCGTGGGATAAAGGTTTGGGTTAGAGCTGATGCTCCTTCTGGCTATATCGAGCAGATCCAGGTGTACACTGGGAAATTTGAAAACCAGGTGGAGCGTAACCTTGGGGCCAGGGTTGTCAAAGATCTTTCTCGATCTTTGCAGGGCCATTTCCATCACATCTACATGGATAATTTCTTCACGTCGCCCGCCTTGTTCGATGACCTTGTGAAGGATGGGATTTACGCTTGTGGGACGGTTAGGACGAACCGTAAGGGTTTCCCTGCTGATCTAAAAAAAACAAAGCTGAAGAACCAGGGTGAGAGTTGTCAGCGGCAACGAGGGCAACTGGTTGCCACAGTGTGGCGTGACAAGAAACCTGTCACCCTTCTGTCGACAAACCAGGCCACTCCAGCAGGGCAGACCACTGTGCCCTGTAAACAGAAGAACGGACGGAAGATTGAGGTGTCTTGTCCAGCTGTCCTGAGTGACTATACCAAGTACATGAATGGTGTGGACCATGCTGACCAACTTCGAGCTGCCTATCCCCTTGGTCGGAAGTCCACCAAATGGTGGAAATATCTCTTTTTCTTTCTCCTTGATTCATGCATTACCAATGCCTACATTTTGATGAAGGAGTCGCCAAATCACGAGCTGAGAACCCGCAGTGGCCGGGTTCGGGTCCGCACGCAGTTGGAGTTCCGCGAGGCTCTGACTCACCAGATGATCGGGGACTTCGCCCAGAACCGGAAGCGTGACCCCCCTGAGATCATTGACACCGCCGGGCACTGCCACTGGCCCGGCCGCCTGCCGACCAAACGCACTTGTAAACAGTGCAGCAAGCACCACATCCGCCGGGAAACTGTGTTCGGATGCTCAAAATGCAACGTGAACATGTGTGTCGAGTGTTTCCGTCCTTTTCACGAACTTCTTTGGATTTAGTTTGTTGGAATTTGTAACTTTGTTGGATTTGTTCCACTCGATTCTGTTTTGCATATTGATGAGTTGTGTGGTGTGGGAGTGTTTCACGGCTTCGGTGGTTAGCCAATGAGCCCTCGTCGTTTGTATTTTCTCATTTGCATATTATCATGGCGGCATTTTCTCACCCGATGTGAATCCAGTGATGGATCGAGTTCTGACTTGATTACTTCGTAGATTGTATATAATGTCTTCGCATTGTTGAACAGTATTTATTTACACATCTTTTCTAATTTATTGTCCGAGGCGTTAATGGTCGCAATAAAGATGCTCCTGCAGATTATTCACATAAAATAGGCTGTGTTTTCTTGTCGAATCCCAGCCTCACGGCTTCGACAGCTTTCATCTTACGGCAATTTTCCATACGCACTCTTGCCTATTTCGACATGAACACGATCCACACACACTGATTCTTTCCAAATACATCCTTATGTGTCACGGTAATGTTTCATCGTACATTATAGGCAAATATATCGTAATTTCAAATCACATTGAAGCAAAAGCACTCATCTCCACAAATCCTACTCGGTAAATGGGCTCTTTTTGACAAACGTCACGGGTGGCAAGCGCCAAATAACGCGCGGGAAGCTTGTTCAACTGCAGTGCCAGTATGGAATGAGTTAACAGGTTAAAACTTCCTATTAACAGTACTCTTATTCTGGGGTTAGCGTTTCGACTGGCAGGAATAGAAGTGTCAGAATAGACCATTTGATGTAAATATTATGTTGTAGATATACCAGTATGCTGCTGTGTTTTTATATTATGTACTCTAGTAAATGCATTCTTCTAGTAAATGCTATCTCCCAGAAATATACGGTAATCAATTTTCCTCCCATCTTAATTGCAGCTAGGGAGAGTGGTACGAGAGGAATAGATGGCCATGCTCTCACGTCAGCTGGACAACTGAAATGTACATGTATTGTACACATGGTGGCACCTTACAAAAATAACTGGGAGAAGGCCGTCCGAGACACGCTTCGTTACGCTGAAATAAATCGGATCTCATCAATTGCGTTCCCTGCTCTTGGAACTGGTTAGTAGTGTCTAGTTTAAGAATAAGTGTCCCCATTCTTGTGACAATGAACATATCTGGTTACACGTAGACACCAGTTTTGATTGCCTGCAACTGGGGAGGTTCATAAATCACTATAACAAGGAAGAACATAAAAATGGCTTCTTACGGTGGCTCATATTCGCCAGATGGAGGAATGCACTTTTTAGGAAGAGCAGAGCTCTTCCTCTATGATGTTGGTTTTTTTTGGATTTTGGAGAATTTTCCTTTGTTTACATTTCTGAAAGTCCGACCTGGAGCCAGAGCAGACCATTCAATTGTGGCTAATTAGGAGGGCCTGGGGCCAGTTGGAAAGAATATGACACCCATGTACCCAAGTATGGTTACTGTAATAAGTTATAAGCAATAATAGCCACAGGAGACGTGTGTTCCGACCGTTTATTTTTTTTTGTGTGTCACTGTTTCATCACCCTTCACCACTCCCGTTTTGATCTTCTCTGAAACAGGGCTTTCTTGTATCAGACGCACTCAAAATTTGCATAAACATTCCACACTACATAGATAGTACATAAGCTATTGCAAAAATGGAAAAACGCTTGATACGGCAACATAATAATTGAAAACTTGTGACGATTTCTGGTATGTCCAGTAGGCCAAATGCATATAAGTGTGGCCCCCCCTAGTGGTTGTTCGCGAGGCAGCCAGCCACACTCGACCGGCTTCATCCCCGTTCTGCACCCGCCCCCCCCCCCCCCCCCCTCCCATCCGCGTAATTACCTGTGAAGACGTCGGACTACGACCCAATCATGCTAAATGAAAGCTGGCCCGCACCCGGGTAAAAATCAGGTCTGCTGAATGATCCGATGAGTTTTCTCGCATGGATATATCGCTAAACTATCTGCAAGATCGCAATCGGCGATTACTGATGCATTTCAGAAATATGATCCACCTCGAGAGATAATATATGCCGATGACAACAAGTTCACTTTCTTCACATGCCTCCCCCCTCCTCTTCCACCTAAACATCGCCGTTCGTTGGGTTGTTGTGTTCAATCTTGGAAATTTGGACAATCTCGAGAAGGCCCAGGGCAAACTTGAGCATTCCAAATTGGCCCTGGGCCATTTTGGAAGGGCGCTTTACCACGGTGATATTGGTTTATTTCTTGACAATATGGCAAATGAATATTATGTAACTTGTGACCAAGTTGGATTATACAAAGCTAATTATATGCCAGAAAATTGACAAGCAGGGAAACACAGTGGATTTGACTGATATAAAAATGTATTTCATCATTGAATAAACATGTGGGAATATTGTATGAATTTATATTCCTCGAGTTTAATTTTAAGTAAAATTGTACAAAAATTGTTCGCTGTTTACAGCCAATATTTAAAAGGAAACAGTGTATATTAGGAGATGGTCCTGGGCAAACTGGGCATCCCCGAGAATGTCCAAATGCCCAAGAATGAGCACGACAGGGTGAGCGTGCCTCGTAGCCTAATGAATAATTAATGAGATGACATCACGAGATACTGCAGCACTGAATATAAAAATAAATCAATTGATCATAGCTTATCAATCATCTTTTAAAATCGATGATTTGTTGGTTGAGTCATGTTTCAAGCGCTCGATTATTTTGTGCATGATAGGTTACTAGTAATTGGAATCATACACAAATGATCAAAGCAAAAATCGCCAGTCGAGTTCATAATGCAGCAATCACATCATCACGTTTGTCACAAATGACATTTCTCATCATAATGAACCGCACAACTTTCCTGTAGGGGCCTACTGCATGCTGCAAGAGCGCCATCTGTTGAATGTCACGTATGATCAGATAGGCCTGTGATTGCCACACCACTATTAATGGTTGCATGGGAATCGTGATATGGCATTCTGAGCTGTGTTGTTAGAACAATTAATAAGACATACAAGTATAACCCCATGGCAGAAAAACCGGCCCTTTTATATTTACATGTTTTCTATGGACTCACAATACTGTATGTCGAGTTCACGATGTAAGAAGATGTCCCATAAGGCCATAATAAGCAAATGATTGGCCAGTTGGGCTACAGTTACAGTATGGCCACAACATATATGTGCCGAATAGGATACAGTATTCGAGGGTTTTGAACTAGTTCTGTGCAAACATTTTCAAAGCTCTTCCTATGAGGCCAGTGGCCCTTGTTTCTTTACAGCGTTATAACGCTGTAATACAGCATTATAACGCTGTAATACAGCGTAATAACGCTCTAATTTACAGCGTAATAACGCTCTAATTTACAGCGTAATAACGCTCTAATTCACAGCGTAATTACGCTCTAATACAGCGTTATATCGCTGTAATACAGCGTATTAACGCTGTAAATTAAAGCGTAATTACGCTGTAAATTAAAGCGTATTACGCTCTATTACAGCGTTATAACGCTCTATTACATCATTATAACGCTCTAATTTATAGCGTAATTACACTTTAATTTACAGCGTAAATTCGCTCTAATTACAGCGTTATTACGGCGTTATTACGCTGAAAATTACAGCGTTATAACGCTCTAATTAGGCATCCCGATTGAAAATCGGGAGGCCTTATGTTTTTGTCTGTTTTTTTTTTTTTTTTTTTCTTTTTTTTTTTTTTTTTTTTTTTTTTTCTTCCGCCGTTCGGTTTCCGGATCATAACTCTTGAACGCCTTAATCTATCTTTCCGAAATTTTCACAGCTCATCCGAAATACTTTGCTCCTAACCCCTATTGTTTTTCGTCGAGACCCGAAATCCAAGATGGCCGCCAGCGGCCATTTTGGAAAAAAAAATCGGGCGATTCCTGTCAATGTCATAATTTGATTCAGGCAATTTCCAGGGGGAAAAAAATTTTTTGGGTGTATTTTTTTTTGGACTTAGAATTTTTCCCTCACCTGCCCCCATGCAGATGTAATACTGTGACTGAGCCATGCTACTGTATTCACTGACTGCAGCCTGCATGTCCAGCATGAGGCTAGGCTCTGCCCTCTCAGCCAGTGCAGTATATGAGAGCCCTGCTCAGTAATGCCTGTGATAAGGCAATACCCCCCCCCCCCTCTCCCTCCCCCACCTCCACTGTCAGCCAGTTTAATCTGCATATGAATGTAGCAATGTATCAGTGACTTGTATGCACTGCCCCTTCCCCCCCCCCCCCCCCCTCTCCTGTCCCCTCACCCCAGTTTACTATACTAACACCAACAAGTTGGAACAATGCCCTCCTTCCCTTTCTAAAGAAAACAATAGGTGGTTATATAATGATGACCCAAACTGAAGATAACAGCTTTGAAGGTCTGCCTGGGCCTTGCTTGCCGGTCAATTGTTCATTGTATTCAGTTAAAACAGCACTGTGTTTATCTGGATGAAACTACATGCATTGTTTTGTTTTCTAGCTGTATTTCACATGCAGTGACCAAATTATCATTGTTTTACTTAGTCAGAACCCAGAATAATTTCCTTTTTGCTTGTATTATGAATGTCTGTCATGTCTGTACATTTAATACCTATTGAGATTAAAACAAATATCTGATGGACATTTGTCTAGTGAGCAACTGCTATAATTTGAACTCTCACTCCCACCTGTGTTCAATAATCCTGGTATATGTATTATAATAACAGTCAAGTTTCACCATTAGAAAAGAAAAGAAAAATTGGGGGATGCCACAAAGCCTATAGGCTTTTATGTCTAGTTTACAGCGTAATTACGCTCTAATTACAGCGTTATTTCGCTCTAATTACAGCTTTATTACGCTGTAAATTAAAGTGTAATTACGCTATAAATTAGAGCGTTATAATGATGTAATAGAGCGTTATAACGCTGTAATAGAGCGTAATAACGCTTTAATTTACAGCGTAATATCGCTCTAATTAGAGTGTAATTACGCTGTAAATTAGAGCGTTATAACGCTGTAATTTACAGCGTAATTACACTCTAATTACAGCGTAATAACGCTCTAATTAGAGTGTAATTACGTTGTAAATTAGAGCGTTATAACACTCTAATTTACAGCGTTATAACGCTCTGTTACAGTGTAATAACGCTCTAATTAGAGCGTAATTACGCTGTAAATTACAGCGTTATAACGCTCTAATTTACACTGCCAGAGACATCATCGGACCTGCTAGTTCATCAGCTCAATCATTTATAGGGAAATCTCAAAATTATTCTGATCTAGATATGTTTATTACAAATCACGACAATGGAAATATGCTAGGAAGGTGAACGGTTTAATTAGGAGCGTAATAACGCTCTAAAATAGAGCGTTATAACGCTGTAAATTAGAGCGTTATAACGCTGTATTACAGCGTTATTACACTGTAATTAAACATAGCACCAAGGGTGCTGTAGCTTACCGGCAATCATGAGAAACGCAGAGTATTGATTTTCCAACATATAAATTGTTACACTGATCTTGAACTCTAATTGTCAAAACATGTTCGTAAATGTTGCTGGAAACACATTTTCTGTATGGACTATATATAGTACAACATAGCACCAAGGGTGCTGTAGCTTACCGGCAATCATGAGAAACGCAGAGTATTGATTTTCCAACATATAAATTGTTACACTGATCTTGAACTCTAATTGTCAAAAAATGTTCGTAAATGTTGCTGGAAACACATTTTCTGTATGGACTATAGTACGAAATCAAATTACACATCACAAAGGTACATAAAGAGAATATTATACATGATTTTGAGAAAAACTGTCTGAATAGATTTAGACAAAATGGCCACCAAAGACAAATTTCATCGTTTTTGACCTTCCAAGGTCATTGAAGGTCAAATTCAAGGTCATCACTCAAACCGCATTATATGATTTCCCATTTGAATGTGCCAATACTAAACTCTATTTTGAAGTCTTCTATGAGTTTACTCCGCACAGCTCCCATTATGAAGGAAAAATTGGGTGAAATTTTCTAAGTCCAAAAAATTTCTCAATGGCCAAAAAAAATTTTTTTTTTTTTTTTGCTGGAAATGGCTCAAAACGAATAGTGACTTGATTTTGGACCAAAAAATTTTTTTTTGCCGACCCGTCAAAAAATCAAAATGGCCGCCACACGCAGACAGGCGATTCAAGGGCAACTAAACTTATACACATCATAGAGGTACATGAGGGGAATGTTTTAAAACAAAAATCTCAAAACTGATCAGACAGTTTTTGAGAAAATGGCCATCAAGTCCAGAATTGGTCATTTTTCGACAAAAAAAGGTCGTTTTGATCTTCCAAGGTCATTAAAGGTCAAATTCAAGGTCATCACTCAAACCGCAATATATGGTTTCCCATTTGAATGTGCCATTACTTAGGCTCTATCTTCAAGTGTTCTATGAGTTTACTCTGCACAGCTCCCATTATGAAGGAAAATTGGGTCCAAAAAAGTCCAAAAAATTTTTCAATGGCCAAAAAAAATTTTTTATTTCTTTTTGCTGGAAATGGCTCAAAACGAATAGTGACTTGATTTGGGACAAAAAATGTTTTTTTCGCCGACCCGTCAAAAAATCAAAATGGCCGCCACACGCAGACCGGCGATTCAAGGGCAACGAAACTTATACACATCATAAAGGTACATAAGAGGAATGTTTTGAAACAAAAATCTCAAAACTGATCAGACAGTTTTTGAGAAAATGGCCTCCAAAGTCCAAAATTGGCAATTTTTCGTCAAAAATGGCCGCCAAATCGGCAAAAACGATTCAATCAAAAAAATTAAAAAAACGTCGTTAGATACTGGCCCAAGGTATGTTCTGACAAATTTATGGGGAAATTCATCACGTCAAAAAAAAGTTACAGACCCGGACGGACGGACGGACGACAGACGACGGACGACGGACGAAATACCACGACAATAGCTTATCGGCCCAAAGGGCCGGTAAGCTAAAAATTTGCAGTCCTCTATGTGGCGAATATGAGCTTCCGTAGCTTCTGCTGGTGGAGTAAGAAGTCAATGTCATTTTGTTGATTGAGTGTTGCACTTATCGAAGGCTATTCATGTGTTTAGCAAACCTTGATATATTGTGATTTACAGGCACTCTACGCCAGAGTCCAGCAGATATGGCACACATCATGCTGAAAGCAATCACATCTTTCGCATCGGAAAGGGAGCCGCGATCTCTGGAGTGCATCCACATTGTCATATTTGAAGGGAAAGTCTACAAAGCATTCAAAAAGGAGGTCGAGCAAATCATCAATAAATCTGGTGGCTGGCTTGATGGCATCAAAGGTGTGTTGTATTATCAGTTTTCCTGTACTGGGTATAAAGGTTTATAGGATTAAGACACTGACTAGTGTAATTATGTCTGATGAAATATCTGGAATCAAAATGGCATTTATTGTTCCTCTCAAAGTTGGGAGGCTATCATAGTTGCATTTGTGCTATGTGAGTGTATTACTGACCACAATGAATATAGTGAAGGCAAGAGATATTTTCTGAGCTATTCATTACATGTACTGACATTGATGAATATGATGAAAGACACTGGCTTGGCAGTATAAAAATGATATTTTGTCTGAATACATGTATACATATTTTGAATGATGGGGATAATACCCATTAGGGGGATGCAAACCAGCAGTGTCAGCAAACGGATACCATAAGAATATATGGGGTATGGCATTTCATATCATTGATTGTCCCGATATATTTTTTCGATCTTTGTCCTGAAAGCGGCATTTGGGAACTTTGCCAAGGCCTTTGGGTATGGACAGAGTGAGGCTGTGGAGATGGAACCTGAGCCAACGGTGCCAAGATCTATCACTCTGCGGATTTACGCTCGAAAACAAGAGTCAATTGATGGAGTCATCAAACGTTTGAATGAAGTGTGTGAAGAGGAGACATCTAACACAGTTCTTGACTCGCCTGAAGACCAGGATATAATCAAGAAACTGGATTCCAGAAAGGTACCTGTACTATTTGAGATATAATGTTTTTTAGCTTACCGGCCGATAAGCTATTATCGTGGTTATTCGTCCGTCATCCGTTCGTCGTCTGTCGTCCGTCGTCCGTCCGGGTCTGTAACTTTTTTTTGGCATGATGAATTTCTCCATAAATTTGTCAGAACATACTTGTTCTGACAAATTTGTCAGAACATTGCCCTTGAATCGCCGGTCTGCGTGTGGCGGCCATTTTGATTTTTTGACGGGTCGGCGAAAAAAATTTTTTTGGTTCCAAATCAAGTCACTATTCGTTTTGAGCGATTTCCAGCAAAAAAAAAATTTTTTTTTTGGCCATTGAAAATTTTTTTGGACTTGAAAAATTTCTCCCAATTTTTCCTTCATAAAGGGAGCTGTGCGGAGTAAACTCATAGAAGACTTCAAAATAGAGCCTTAGTATTGGCACATTCTAATGGGAAATCATATATTGTGGTTTGAGTGATGACCTTGAATTTGACCTTCAATGACCTTGAAAGGTCAAAAACGCTGAATTTTGTCTTTCGTGGCCATTTTGTCTAAATCTATTCAGACAGTTTTTCTCAAAATCATGTATAAGATTCTCTTTATGTACCTTTGTGATGTGTAATTTTATTTCGTATTATAGTCCATACAGAAAATGTGTTTCCAGCAACATTTACGAACATGTTTTGACAATAGAGTTTAAGATCAGTGTAACAATTTATACATGTATGTTGGAAAATCAATACTCTGCATTTCTCATGATTGGCGGTAAGCTACAGCACCCTTGGTGCTATGTTTTCTTCGAAAATTGAATATCATTCTGGTATCAAGTGACCAAGATATGTACATGTATATTGAGTACTCTATATACTAATCACTTGTATTTATAGATTGATGAAATTCAAGGCCTTGAGCGAAAGTACCAAGTGAAGATTGATGTGGAAAAAGGCAGAAGACTGAACAGGATCCATATAGAAGGTGCATACAGGAAAGCAATGGAATGTGAGAACGAGATCCACAAAATATTCAGTGCCTTCAAAAGACAAGAGGAGACGGCAGAACTAGCAGAACAGCTCGCCAAACTGGTCAGTCTACCTGCCAAACAATGACTACTTTAACACAACTAACATCTTCCTATCTTTCATCTAATATCCTCTACCTGTACAATTGAACATGTTGAAAGGTGATAAATTGGGAGTTCTTGATTCTTGACACATGATTTTGGCCATGTTGCCGCCATCTCTGCAGAGCTTTCAGTATCATCCTCTTATTTACTCATACAAGTATGAATCATACTACCTCAACAGGTGCAGTGGGAATACAAAACTGACAACGGATTCAGCCCTTACAGTACAGAGATCAACTACTATATACAAACTGCTTTTGACAAAAATAAGCCAACTGTCAGTTGGGAGGAAGACAACGGAACCAAGTTTGAGATAAAGTTTGATCAGATGCTGGAAAATTGTGTTGATGAACCAGGAGCGGGCATTGAAGTCAGAAAGAGACTGGTACAAGCAAAAGGTGGGAAATACATGTAATTTCCTGTACAGTAAATCAGATCGTGTACTACTGTAAACGTATGAAATTTCGCGATATATTAATTTCACGTTTAAAAAAATCGCGAAAATAAATACACGCGAAACTACGGCGAAAATAAATACATACATGCAGACCACATCATGCTTGAAATCTTATCAAAGATATTTATGTCCATACTACTACCTCTATAATAAACACTTTGGGTAATCTTACCTTGACATTCAAAGAAGAGGAGAGGATCAAATGTCACAAAAGAATTTTGAAAAAATTCAAGTGACATTTATCCTTAATTTCTTTGAAAAAATTGAACCAAAATCCCCTCAGGTACCATGCGGTGATGTTTTACATCCGGGGTCACATGACCCAAGACCGCCATTATTTTTGCTCCTCCATCTTGTGAATGGTTGTGAGCTGTCTTGCTTAGACATTCTTGGAAGTTCTAGGAGTTCACGATCGTTTTTTTCACGATCATCTCTTTGGATTTTCTCAGAAAATCAACTGTAGTTACTTTTAGAGTAGTTTACAGATACTTTAGTGTGTTTTTTTGGGAGGAAATGGTGTAGTCCTCCCCAGGCCCATTTCTTCCCCCAATTTCGCCCACTACTTGTTGCTATTTTGCAGATGAAGTGTAGTGGGTGCCATCACTTCCTGCCGAAGTGGGAGCTTCATGCCACCTGTTGGGCATGTAGGATGTCTTTCTGCCGCCCTTCCTCCACCTGTGCCTTTTGTGTGGATGCGGAGGAGTCGTTCTGGCAGGATGCTCTCGCCGGCCTCAGGGATATCCAGACGAATCGTCAGGCGGATGGCCCTCCTTCTGCTGGTCCAGGAACTAGCAGTAGCGCTAAGTCCCGTCACCGCCAATCCCTAGATAGATGGCACAGGCAGGATGTAGTTCTGTCGAAAGTTATAGCTGATGTGAGTTTAGATTTATGTTTTCCTCCCACAGCTTCCCGGGTGCCGGGAGCCGTTACGGCGGCTTCCGTTACCCAGTCTCCTCTGTCTGTGACTAGCCTTGTCGCTCTCCCTTTGGGTTTGCGCTCTTGTAGTCCAGCTTCTTCTTTGGCTCACCTTCGCCCGGTGGCTCCCGGTTCTCGCGTCGCCATGGCCGAGCAACACGGGCCCCGGCTTCCAGGTGGTGTCTCGCGGGTTGCGGGAGCCGGCGATCCGGCTGCCGGACCCCGGGACTCCTTTGGAGTGGTAGAGGCCGTGACGGTTTCCTCGGGGGTGCTACCCCTCGTGGATTCCCCACGCTTCTCGAGCCAAGGCCCTGGTGGGCTTACCGGTCACGTTGGCCGGCTGCCGCAACCTGGGCATCACCTGGAAGCCGGTTCCCGGTTCCCGGCCTCCCAGGCTGGGACCCAGGGGTCACGGGATCCAATCATCTGCAACCTACAGGGTGTGCGTCAGGCTAGTTTGCGAGGGAATTTGTTTTCTCGCACTTCATCGTCGCTTCATGTGTTTCAGATGGCTGAAGATATGGGTGTCGATCAGCTTGACTCTACTTCTCGACCAGTCTCGACTTCGGAGGCCACGGTTTCCGTCTCCGAGTCCCTGCCGTCGACGACGCCTCTCTTGGCTTCTCAGGAGTCTGGGGATTCGCCTGCGCGTGACGCTGCCTCGGATTCTCAGCTGGAAGCGAGGATCATGCGTCAGTTTCACTCCTTCCAGCAGCAGATGTGCCAGCAGTGGAGCACTTTCATGACTCGTTTTGCTGAGCATCAGCGGGAGAAGGAGCCGCCAGTGCAGGCACCCGCATCCCAGCCTGAGGAAGGCGCTGGGTTCCGGGAGGACGTTCCTACGCGGGAGGTCGATTCTTCGGACCCCGTGCCGGGCACCTCGGGTCTTGTCAGGCCGTCCAAGCGTTCGAGGGATGAGGATGAGGATTCTTTGGCTCCCCCTCCTTTGGACGATGATCCTTTGACGTGGACTGAGAAGCGAGATTTCGTCCGTAAACTCCTTCCATCGGAATGGCCCACGGACTTTGATCAGGAGCCCCCAAGGAAGAGGGCCAGGTCTATGATTGCCGGTCAGCGTGAGCGTCCAAGGCCGTCCAGGGATGCCTATCGTTTTCCCCTGGCGGCTGGCGTTCGTAACGCCATGGCTGAGCGTATGGAGGATACTCTGAGGCTAGGCCGGGTTCGTCCGGGAACTTTCCCTCCGTGCCCGACGGTGGGAGATTTCTACTCGTCGTCCCACTTCGAGGCGAAACCGACCCAGCTGGGGAAGCAGCTTCCGCACGCTAGGTTCTTTGCTGAGCCTAAGTCTGTGTCCGTTCCCTGGGAATCGTTGGTCCAGGTGCAGCACTCTTTGCGTATGGGCCTGGCAGCAGATTCTGCCTTGGATTGGCTGTCGATGGCGGCAAGAGCGTCTCTCCAGTCATGTTGTGAGCAGGTCCTTAACAACCCGGAGTTAGATCGGGACGAGCTGGCGGACGCGCTCCAACCTTGTAGCTCCCTGGTTACGTCCATCGGCCTCGGGGTCGCGGATAGGGCATCTTTAGACTCGCATGCGATCTGGGTGTCAGAGCTATGGAGGAGGGATGCCCTGCTTCAGTCGGTACGTTTCGACGTGCCCGACGATCTGCTGGCACAGCTCAGACTGGCTCCGGCCGGTTCATCCCGAGGCGGGCGAGGACGTGGCGGTCGAGGACGAGGTCGCCCCTCCAGCCCCAAACCAGCAGGGGAAACAAAAGCTAAGGGTATGTATTTCCGCCGTTACTGGACCGAATTCTCCTCCGCGGTGCGGTGGCGGCCCAGAGGCTGGTTCCGTCGTGGTTCCGACCATAGACCAGCCAGTAGGCGCACGTCTCCAACTCATTTGGCAAGAGTGGGAGCGGCTCGGGGCCAGCCCCTGGGTCGTCTCAACGCTCAGACGAGGGTTCGGTCTGAAGTTCGAGGACCGGTTTCCTCCTCTCTCAGGTACTCCGAGAGGCTTTTCTCTGTCAAACGACGCCGAACGTCGTCGCGTGTTACACGAGGAAATTTTGGCCACGATAGAAAAACGAGCGGTAGAACCGGCTCCAAAATCTCCCGGATTTTACAGTGTTCTATTCGTAGTTCCGAAGGCTTCAGGGGGTTGGCGTCCCGTGATCGACCTCTCTCCCCTAAACAAGTTTCTTCAAATTCCCACGTTCTCCATGGAGACACCGGAACAGATCAGGTCCGTGATGCCCCGCGGTGCGTGGGTGGTCACGATCGACCTGAAAGACGCTTACTTTCATGTTCCCATGAAACCTTCCTTCAGGAAATACCTCCGGTTCTTGTATCAGGGCCAAGTGTGGCAGTTCAGGGCGCTCCCGTTCGGCCTGTCCACAGCTCCGTGGATTTTCACCATGGTGGCCCGCGAGGTGCAGATCCTTGCTCACAAACAGGGTATTTTCCTATACCAGTATCTGGACGACTGGTTGATCAGGCATCAGTGCCCAGACACTCTACTCTCACAAGCTCAGTGGGTGGTGGATTTGTGCACCCGGATGGGTTTCAAGATCAACCACAAAAAGTCCGACTTGTCTCTGCGTCACGACTTCGTCTTCTTGGGATATCGATTTCTGACTATCTCAGAGATTGTATTGCCAACGGCGGATCGTCAATCAAAATTATCCGCGCTATCGCAAAGTTTCCTACAGGGAATCCTGCAATCTGCCCGCAAGTGGCAATCCCTGTTAGGTATTCTAGCGGCGACGGAAAAGTTGGTTCCAATGGGGCGCCTTCATATGCGTCCCATTCAGCTCCATCTCCAGTCTCACTGGTCTCAGTCGACGGGTCAGATGTCAGACTCGATTCCAGTGTCCGCCGAAGTGATTGCCGAGCTCAAGTGGTGGCTGGACCCTGCAAATTTATTGCGGGGGGCCCCATTCCGTCCGCCGCTACCCTCCAGACATCTGTTTACGGATGCCAGTTTGGAGGGATGGGGAGCACATTGGGACGACAACGAGGTGTCGGGCACGTGGTCGCCACTTCAACGCCAATGTCATATCAATCTCCTCGAAATGCAGGCGGCAGCGCTCGCTCTTGAACATTGGAAGTCGCAGTTTCGCTCTCAGTCAGTGTTGTTAGCCACGGACAACTCGACGGTCGTGGCATATATCAACAAGCAGGGCGGAACGAAATCGGTGACGTTATGCCGAGCGACTATCGATCTCCTGCAGTGGTGTCATCAAAACGACATCAAGATCTCGGCCCGACATATTCCCGGTCACATGAATGTGTGGGCCGATCGCTTATCCAGGAGAGGCCAAATTCAGGCAATGGAATGGAGTCTTTCCCCAGAAGTATTTCGCTCTCTATGCGATCTGTGGGGTTCGCCAATGGTGGATTTGTTTGCGACCCGATGGAATCACAAACTCCCATCGTTTGTGTCGCCAATTCCGGATCCGTCTGCGTTAGCGGTAGACGCCATGTCCACGAACTGGGACGGGATGTTTGCGTATGCGTACCCGCCAGCCGTCCTGTTGGAGAAGGTGCTATCGAAATTTCGGTCTCATCAGTGCCGACTGTTGTTGATAGCCCCGTGTCTACCGCAGAAGTCGTGGTTCCCGGACCTTCTGGAATTGCTGGTCGATTATCCTCGTCAGCTCCCGGATCGTTGGGATCTCCTAAAACAACCTCGATCCAGCGTGTTTCATCAGGCGCCGGCAAGCCTGAACCTTCATGCCTGGATATTGTCGAGCGTTGTTACCGAAAGAAGGGATTTTCAAAGGAGGTGTCCGCTAGGATCGCCCGATCAAATAGAAAATCTTCTCTGGCAGTCTACCAGTCAAAATGGACCGCGTTCTGTGCTTGGTGTCGTGGCAGGAAGATTAGTCCATTCAAAACCACTGCTCCCTTGATTTCCGAGTTTCTCCTGGAGAAATTTAATCAAGGACTTGCCCCTTCGACATTAGCGGGTCGCCGCTTCAAAACCCTGAAGCCGAAGTTAGGTATCGATTTCGGTCATGACGAAAGTCTCACCGCCCTTCTTAACAGTTTCGAGATTGAAAGACCTAAGACTAGAAATCCCGTGCCCGAGTGGGATCTATCGCTCGTCTTAAATTTGTTACGATCCGAACCGTTTGAGCCTCTCGAGAGTACTTCGCTTAAGTTTCTCACGCTAAAAACGGTCTTCTTTCTGGCGCTGGCTTCCGGGAAGCGACGCAGTGAGCTTCACGCGCTCTCGTTTTCCAAAGTCAAATGGAAGGCGGATGATTCCGCAGTTCAGTTAAGCGTTATCCCTTCCTTTCTTGCCAAAACTCAATTAGCAGGCACACCGCTTTTGAGTTTCTCAGTTCCCGCCCTCTCCCCTTCCTTGGGGCCAGGTTTGGAGGAAGACGCTAAGTTGTGTCCCGTGAGAGCTCTCCGCATTTACGTTCGGCGTACGAGGGAGCTTCACTTGGGTAAACGCTTGTTATTTATCTCGTACCTCAAAAACTTTCAAAACGATATCCATCCCGTGACGATTTCGTCTTGGATAAAAAAGTGCGTTCTTTTCTGCTATGAGAAGTCGCAGGCAAAAAGGTCGTCAGGTTTCAGAGTTAAAGCGCACGATGTGAGAGCTCTGGCGGCGTCACTCGCATTCGCAAATAAAGTTTCTCTGAATAATGTGATGTCTGCATGTACCTGGAGTTCCCAGAATACATTTACCTCGTTCTATCTCAGGGACTTAGCTTGGCATTCCGACTCCCGGTACCATCTCGGATGCCTGGTAGCCGCGGAGCATGAAGTCCGGCTGTAAATATTGTACATACATCACAACTGTACAGATGCACCACCTTTCGGCGGAACAGGGACGGATTTGCCCCTCTTCTTTGCCAGGAAAATTTTGGTTTGTCTGCTGGAGGAAAGATCACCTCCAGAGACCCCTGTTCGCCTTCAAGTGCATCTAAGGTGATTATTATTTTTCATTATAACGTCTTTTCATGTAATTTACACTTAAATTCATGTAAATACGAATATTTGTTGTGCATTTATGTGAATTTTCACATATTCTGCCTATAAAACTATTAAATCACCTTTAATAATATCCAAATATTCTCATTTCATTGCTAAATTTGGTGAATTTTGACCAAAATCCCCTATGATGAACACGTGTGCGTGGAGGGTTAAGCCCTCCGCCGGTGGTTATTCTGATATAACCCAAAGTGTTTATTATAGAGGTAGTAGTATGGACATAAATAGGAAGTTTTAACTTGTTTAAAACCAGTATTTATTACATACCTACCTCTATAATAAACACGAGGAGTGCCCTCCCGCCTCCCCGCCTTAACGGGGCAAAAATAATGGCGGTCTTGGGTCATATGACCCCGGATGTAAAACATCACCGCATGGTACCTGAGGGGATTTTGGTTCAATTTTTTCAAAGAAATTAAGGATAAATGTCACTTGAATTTTTTCAAAATTCTTTTGTGACATTTGATCCTCTCCTCTTCTTTGAATGTCAAGGTAAGATTACCCAAAGTGTTTATTATAGAGGTAGGTATGTAATAAATACTGGTTTTAAACAAGTTAAAACTTCCTTTTTATGTGTTCCATCTGTACTGTCGCTCACCAAGAAAGGCATTTGTGACACGATTATCACCCATAGGTTGCTGAAAGTGTCACGTGTCACTCTGACGGTGGGATACTTTTCTGACCAACAGCACTATGTTAGTGTAGTTCATCGGGGAAAATGACCAGCCGGCAAAACAACTCGTGATAATTGTCTTACAAATGCCTTCCTTGGTTGATGTCACCACCGTTAGTTCATGTACTCTGGCAGAAATAAACAATCATTAGATTTACTGAGTATTGACCGATTGTGTTTTGTTCACTGTCTGAACATACTAGTGGTATGCTAGTATTGCAACATACTAGTACTAGTATAACGTGAACATTACTGTACAAGTATTGTACTACTAATCATTTTCAGTTTATAGCAAACATACACTAGTAAATAAAACAAATGATGTTAATGATTTCAATTCATAATTGACAACCATGAGGAAAAGACTTCTCTTGTACCAGATGGAGGTGTTGGAGTTCCTGACACCTGGGCCACGATGAAGTCTGGTGAACTCTGCACACTGGTTGAGGTGCAGCCCACCGACAAGGAATATCAGGATGTCGAGGCTGGTTTGAAGAAGACACACAACCCCAACAGTATAGTCAAGGTCTGAGAGTCTGACTTGTGACGGAGCTTCACAACATTACATGTAGAATAAGAGTTTCATATATGTTAAATATCATCCATATGGGATACATCTTGATGGAGGAAATACATGATCAAGCTTGATCACAATGCAATACATGTACTTTCGAATGTTTATGTCCGTATGAAATCTTACAGATTGAGCGGGTTCAGAACCCAAGCTTGTACATGCAGTACATGGTGAAGAAAGACGCCATGGAGAAGGCAAATCCACAAGGGACGACCAACGAGAGGATCCTGTATCACGGAACGGCCGGAGATACTCTCAAAAACATCAACAACATGGGCTTCAACCGCAGCTATTGTGGCAAAAATGGTACACATGATTGATCTGTCTCAAAATTTCAAGTCCAAAGCAAACCTCTATGCAAGCATTATGTGTTACAGAAATTATATATATTTGGGGCTGCTATGACTGGGTTCTTTCATACAGGTCATACAGGTGTTTTTAGGTTACCGGACCTATGGTCCGATAACCTATTGCCGTCACGTTGCGTCCGTCGTCCGTCCGTCCGTCCGTCCGTCCACATTTTTAGCTTACCGGCCCTTTGGGCCGATAAGCTATTGTCGTGGTATTTCGTCCGTCGTCCGTCCGTCGTTCGTCCGTCCGGGTCTGTAACTTTTTTTTGACGTGATGAATTTCCCCATAAATTTGTCAGAACATACCTTGGGCCAGTATCTAAAGACGTTTTTTTAATTTTTTTGATTGAATCGTTTTTGCCGATTTGGCGGCCATTTTTGACGAAAAATTGCCAATTTTGGACTTTGGATGGCCATTTTCTCAAAAACTGTCTGATCAGTTTTGAGATTTTTGTTTTAAAACATTCCTCTTATGTACCTTTATGATGTGTATAAGTTTCGTTGCCCTTGAATCGCCGGTCTGCGTGTGGCGGCCATTTTGATTTTTTGACGGGTCGGCGAAAAAAATTTTTTTTGTCCCAAATCAAGTCACTATTCGTTTTGAGCCATTTCCAGCAAAAAAAAAAAAAATTTTTTTTTGGCCATTGAAAAATTTTTTGGACTTAGAAAATTTCACCCAATTTTCCTTCATAATGGGAGCTGTGCAGAGTAAACTCATAGAACACTTGAAGATAGAGCCTAAGTAATGGCACATTCAAATGGGAAACCATATATTGCGGTTTGAGTGATGACCTTGAATTTGACCTTCAATGACCTTGGAAGGTCAAAACGACCTTTTTTTGTCGAAAAATGACCAATTCTGGACTTGATGGCCATTTTCTCAAAAACTGTGTGATCAGTTTCGAGATTTTTGTTTTAAAACATTCCCCTCATGTACCTCTATGACGTGTATAAGTTTAGTTACCCTTGAATCGCCTGTCTGCGTGTGGCGGCCATTTTAAATTTTTGACGGGTCAGCAAAAAAAATTTTTTTTGTCCAAAATCAAGTCACTATTCGTTTTGAGCCATTTCCAGCAAAAAAAAAAATAAAATTTTTTTGGCCATTGAGAAATATTTTGGACTTAGAAAATTTCACCCAATTTTTCCTTCATAATGGGAGCTGTGCGGAGTAAACTCATAGAAGACTTCAAAATAGAGCCTAAGTATTGGCACATTCAAATGGGAAATCATATAATGCGGTTTGAGTGATGACCTTGAATTTGACCTTCAATGACGGCCTTGTAGCGCATGACACACCGGTACCCGTAAGATCACCGAAGTTAAGCAACGCTAGGCGTGGGTAATACATGGATGGGTGACCCTGTTTGTGCATTCACCTGCGCTGCTGTATGCTGTTCACCCAAACAGTATAATTGGGCACCTGGCAATAGACAGAGATGGCAATTATGTATGCACAGTTTCCCTGCGCTAAATAATGGCTGCACATGGAGCTGTATGCCTCCCAGGAGGTTGAGTATGTGTCGGAGTGAACAGGTCTGCCGGGGATAATAATTGTGCAGTCAGAGAGACCGACTTGAGTTGGTGATCCTAGACTATAAAATGCTCATTATTATAATGACCTTGGAAGGTCAAAAACGATGAAATTTGTCTTTGGTGGCCATTTTGTCTAAATCTATTCAGACAGTTTTTCTCAAAATCATGTATAAGATTCTCTTTATGTACCTTTGTGATGTGTAATTTGATTTCGTACTATAGTCCATACAGAAAATGTGTTTCCAGCAACATTTACGAACATTTTTTGACAATTAGAGTTCAAGATCAATGTAACAATGTATATGTTGGAAAATCAATACTCTGCGTTTCTCATGATTGCCGGTAAGCTACAGCACCCTTGGTGCTATGTTTATCTTTAAAGTGAACGGTCCAATCTTTCTGAAAATTTGGGAAAAGATACCTTAAAATAATTCAAGAAGGAGGTATTTTTTAGTTTTTTGATTTTTCAATTTTTCTCAAAATGGCCGCCGTTTTCGTCGAAAAACGCTCGATTTTGAACTTTGGCGGCCATTTTCTCAAAAACTGTCTGATCAGTTTTGAGATTTTCGTTTCAAAAGATTCCCCTTATGTACCTTCATGTTGTGTATAAGTTTTGTTGCCCTTGAATCGCCGGTTTCCGTGTGGCGGCCATTTTGAATTTTTGACGGGTCGGCGAAAAAAATTTGTTTTGCCCCAAATCGCGTTACTATCCATTTTGGGCCATTTCTAGGCAAAAAAAAATTTTTCACCCTTTGAAAAAAATTTTGGACTTAGAAAATTTTCGGCACTTTTTTCCTTCATAATGGGAGCTGCCCGGACTGTACTCATAGAACGCTTGAAGATAGAGCTTAGATATTGGCACTTTCAAATGGGAAGTCAAATATGGCGACTTGTGTGGTGACCTTGAATTTGACCTTGGATGACCTTGAAAGGTCAAAACAGCCATTTTTGGGTCAAAAATTGCTCAAATTTGCACCTTGTTTGTCTTTTTTCGAAAACTGTCCGATCAATTCTGAGATTATTGTTCCAAAACATTCCCCTTATGTACCTTAAAGATGTTTATAAGTTTTGTTGCCCTTGAATCGCCGATCTCCGTGTGGCGGCCATTTTGAATTTTTGACGGGTGGACGAAAAAAAAATTTTTCGCCCCAAATCGCGTTACTATCCATTTTGGGCCATTTCTAGGCAAAAAAAATTTTTCACCGTTTGAAAAAATTTTGGACTTAGAAAATTTTCGGCACTTTTTTCCTTCATAATGGGAGCTGCCAGGACTGTACTCATGAAATGCTTTAAGATAGAGCTTAGATATTGGCACTTTCAAATAGGAAGTTATATATGGTGACTTGTATGGTGACCTTGAATTTGACCTTGGATGACCTTGAAAGGTCAAAACAGTCATGTTTGGGTAAAAAAATGCCCAAATTTGCCTTTGCAGATGAGATGCATGTAGATAGAGCTTCAGTTTGCATTATGAACATATAGGAAGTCATATATGGAACAACTAATGATGACCTTAATTTTGATCTTGGATGACCTTGAGTGATAAATGTCTGGCATGAAATCTTGGAAAGTGGCCTCTGAAGCTTAAACTTTTGCACATACAGGTTAGGATTGTGTATAAGCCTATAAAAAGTCATGTATAAATGGCACATCTTTTGGTGACCTTGAACTTGACCTTAAACGACCTTGAAGGGCAAATCTCAAAACCTTAAATTGACCTCTACAAACGGAATACTTGTTGATAAAGCTTATACGTTTGTATTATGAACATTTATGAAGTCATATGCAGCATACCTAATGGAGACATTGAAATTCATAAAGATGACCTTGACTGGTAAATCTCAAAATCATATGTCACCTACATTGCTTAAAACCAAAATTGTCCGGTAACCTATCTTAGCCTTCGGGCTAATTTTTGTGTCCTCTTCCAGCGACTGTTATAGGACAGGGAGTGTACTTTGCCCGTGATGCTGTCTACTCAGCATCTAACACATACTCCCCTCCAGACGCCAACGGCCACAAGCACGTGTACCAGTGCCGTGTACTGACCGGCGAGTTCACTAATGGAGCTGGGGGAATGAGAGTCCCACCGCCCAAGAACCCTGCAACACCACACATACTGTTTGATTCCGTGGCTGACAACACCGGCGCCAATCCTTCAGTATTTGTTATATTCCACGACACACAGGCATACCCCGAGTACCTGATCACCATCACTTGAGTGGAGGTCCTCTCATGTGAACAAGAAATATAAACCGTGAACCGTGATGTGCTTGGTTTATTTGTATAGATTATGTACAGTTGTTATCTGATTTCACCGGTGATTTTTGTTGTAGATTATTTTCAATGTTTACTTCTCGTGTAATGGATTTTAATGCTAAAGGGATGTTGTATAAATAATAGTCAAATAACGATCACTAAGAAAAAATAATCATTAAATTCTAAAGTTCATTTCAGTATGAGTTGTATTACTTTTCATGGTCAATTAATGCATGAACGTGATCAGAACTGTAAATAGAGAAATATTTGCTGCTGCATGCGATTGCGGTTTTATTTTTCTCATCAATTTTGCAGTTTTGATGCAATTGGTGACAGTAAACACGTGATGACAAATACTTCCTGTAATTGTATCCCCCGAACAAAGTTCGGCGGATACTATGGATTTGGCTTCGTCGTCCGCGTCCGCAGAGATTTTCTTGTGAACGCGCTACAGGCCGCAATTCTCACCCGATCACCATTATTTTTTGCAGGCACATATATAATGGTAAGATCCCGACACCAATCGATTTTGGTTGCCATGGCAACTGAATTGGTCGTTTGGGGACACAATTTGCGTTGAAAACAGCCTGTTTGAGACACATGGCTTGTGAACGCTCTACAGATGGCAATTTTCGATGAATCTCAATAATATTTGGAAGTGTTGTTGGGAAGGGCTGTCACACGAAACCAATCGTTTTTCAGAGTGATCATATAAATATTAATATGTTAACAGCCTAACTTATATTACAGAAATGTGAAATATCCATTTTGATATGTATGATCATTCCAATAGCCTGTACTATGGAAGTTAGTGCCAATGGTTTCTTGTTCAGAATGGAGAACTGATGTTTTCGGTGAAAACAGGACAATATTACTGAATAAGTTAATGTTAGTTTTACTAGTTAAGTCTATTATTGACCAAAATAAAAATAGTTAAGATGAGAAACATTTATTAATAAGCTCAAAAAGGTAAAGGTTTTGTCCAGTACAAATTTCATGGGTATAACCGAATAAGTTAACATTATTTTTACTAGTTAAGTCTATTATTGACCACAATAAAAATAGTTAAGTCTATTATTGACCAAAATAAAAATAGTTAAGACGAGAAACGTTTATTATTGGGCTCAACAAGGTCAAGGTTTTGTCCAGTAGAGATTTCATGCCTGTAACCAAATAAGTTAACATTATTTTTGCTAGTTAAGTCTATTATTGACCACAATAAAAATAGTTAAGACGAGAAACATTTATTATTGGGCTCAACAAGGTAAAGGTTTTGTCCGGTAGAGATTTCATGGCTGTAACCAAATAAGTTAACGTTATTTTTGCTAGTTAAGTCTATTATTGACCACAATAAAAATAGTTAAGACGAGAAACATTTATTATTGGGCTCAACAAGTTAAAGGTTTTGTCCAGTAGAGATTTTATGGCTGTACCAAATAAGTTAACATTATTTTTGCTAGTTAAGTCTATTATTGACCACAATAAAAATAGTTAAGATGAAAAACATTTATTAATAAGCTCAAAAAGGTACAAGTTTTGTCCAGTACAAGTTTCATGGGTATAACCTAATAAGTTAACATTATTTTTACTAGTTAAGTCTATTATTGACCACATTAAAAATAGTTAAGATGAGAAACATTTATTATTGGGCTCAACAAGTTAAAGGTTTTGTCCAGTAGAGATTTCATGGCTGTAACCAAATGAGTTAACATTATTTCTGCTAGTTTAGTCTATTATTGACCACAATAAAAATAGTTAAGACGAGAAACATTTATTATTGGGCTCAACAAGGTAAAGGTTTTGTCCAGTAGAGATTTTATGGCTGTACCAAATAAGTTAACATTATTTCTGCTAGTTAAGTCTATTATTGACCACAATAAAAATAGTTAAGATGAAAAACATTTATTATTGAGCTCAACAAGGTAAAGATTTTGTTCAGTACAGATTTCATGCCTGTAACCAAATAAGTTAACATTATTTTTGCTAGTTAAGTCTATTATTGACCACAATAAAAATAGTTAAGACGAGAAACATTTATTATTGGGCTCAACAAGGTAAAGGTTTTGTCCAGTAGAGATTTCATGGCTGTAACCAAATAAGTTAACATTATTTTTGCTAGTTAAGTCTATTATTGACCACAATAAAAATAGTTAAGACGAGAAACATTTATTATTGGGCTCAACAAGGTAAAGGTTTTGTCCAGTAGAGATTTCATGGCTGTAACCAAATAAGTTAACGTTATTTCTGCTAGTTAAGTCTATTATTGACCACAATAAAAATAGTTAAGACGAGAAACATTTATTATTGGGCTCAACAAGGTAAAGGTTTTGTCCAGTAGAGATTTTATGGCTGTACCAAATAAGTTAACATTATTTTTGCTAGTTAAGTCTATTATTGACCACAATAAAAATGACCAAGACGACAAACATAATACTGAGCTCAACCAAGTAATTGGAATTTCACATTCGAACATAATTTGGAACATATTTGGGGTGAAAATAGAGCTTTTTATGAAAATGTTGATCTGGCTGCAATTTTGTCATCTTGAAATGCAGTTTTGGTCAACTTTTACTATGAATTTCAACTTGAAACCATGTATGGGAAATATTATTAGTTAAAATATAACTTATGGTGAAAAGTTCGATCTGGCTCCAATTTTGTCATCTTGAAATGCAGTTTTGGTTGACTTTTACTTTGAATTTCAACTTGAAACCATGTTTCGTACATGTCATGAGTCAAAATATAACTTTTGGTGAAAAGTTCGATTTGGCTCCAATTTCGTCATCTTAAAATGCAGTTTTGGTCCACTTTTACTTTGAATTTCAACTTGAAACCAAGTTTGGCACAAAGCATGAGTTAAAATATAAGTTATGGTAAAAGGTTCGATCTGGCTTCAAATTTGTCATCTTGGAATGCAGTTTTGGTCAACTTTTAGTTTGAATTTCATCTTGAAACCAAGTTTGGCACATATTATGAGTTGAAATATAACTTGTGGTGAAAAGTTTGATCTATAAATATAAATTAAAAATATAAATTGAATTCGACCTTCAATAACCTTGAAAGATCAATGCAGCAATTTTGGTGGGGGAAAAACAGTTGTGGCTTACGATTTAACATTTCTCTGTAGTGATGGGAGTTGGTGTGAATTTCGTAATCGATCATTGGTTCATAATCGGTTTGACAAACCAACTGACTTTCGATTATTAATCGGTTTAACTGTGATATCATAATCAAGTGTTGCACAATCTTTACTGGCAGAATATATGTTATAAAGGGGAATTGATGTAGTATCAAAGTAAATACTATAGTTTACAACTTCACATTTCACAAATTTGCAATTAAAAATTGGTATCTATTTATGAAATACATATTCTTTGTGGACTTTTCATGGATTACAAAGAACTTTTGCCACTTTTAGATAATCGATTATAGGATTCCATAATCGATCATCGAAATCGGTTTGGCAAACCAACTGACTTTCGAAAATAATCGATCATTGGCCCATCAGTATTTCTCTGGTAATCTTTTTTAGCCTTTGCTCTATTTTTTCACACCTAACAGTAATATATATGAAGCAACAGGGATAATAGGGCTACGGGGGATACACCCAAGCGGTCATAAACGACCGGAAGCGTCTAGTTTTCATATGTGGTAAAGTAGTTTTCAACTACAAATTTTTAAACGTACAGTAATTTAATTTTACTGCTCATGAGAAGAAAAGGCAAAAAAAATAAAATTATTTGTACCCAAATGTTTCTCATTTTACACTAGTTTTTGTCATTTCCTCCTTTGCATTAGTCAAATAAATTCTTGTATAGATTAGTTGATATTTTATTCACATGGTTTGTTTCTTGTCATTTTGTAATAAGAGCGCTTCTTTCTTTGGAAACTGTCAGTAATCCAAAATCACAAATGTAAATAGATCTGCCTACATGTATGGTGTTATGAATGTATATCCAGAGCTAGCTTTGATACATTTTTGAAGATTGTTACATTGCTGAATGGCACCTTCATGATATCATATCAATATTAATTGTATTTATGTGTATAATTTTTCAGTTATGAATTGATACCACTTGAAGATTAAAACAGATGGATTAGAATGTTCTGATTGCTCCGAGTTGTGAAGCAATGTGTGCAGCAAATTTTACTACATTGTGGATGAATACTCCCAACTTATTGAATACTTCATAAGTTCATTCGTTGAACGTCAAAGAAAACTTCTTCTATGAACATAAAAACTTTTTTTGGAAAATCTGCTGGTATCGTGTAGTTTTCTGAAGTATACAACATTCCAAACAATGATGTTAATCAATTAAGGTGTTCTGTAATAGTGTTAACATGGTAAGTATCAAGTATTCAAAGGTTATCATCTGGGGGTGTAGTTACTTTTGAAGTCTTAACTTTCAAATTCACTGTTGGTAAATTGAATATGTACCTGAAAGCTGTCATCCAACTTCTGAGCAATCTTAAGTCCAGAGCTACCCATGTTAACGAATAGTATCTGATTGGTCACTGGATGTTGTTTTCATTGTGTAACTGCCAAGCTTCTAATAAATGTATCAATTGGTGATTGAGGTGAAATAAACATAATAATGAAATGAATATATTCGAATATATGCATCCAACTTAGCTTTTGCGTAAGGGGGCACTTGTTATCATTAATACCCAACAATAAAACCAGAAAAAAAATTAGCCCAGTGGCCGAAAAAGGTCTCTGGAGAAATGTTCAGTGTCGAACTACAATCCCCCTGCCAAAATTGCATTTTTGACCTTTAAAGGTTATTGAAGGTCAAATTCAAGGTCGCCTGTAAGTTTACCACAAATAACTTCCCATTTGAATGTGCCAATATTTAAGCTTTCTATCTTGAAGTGTTCTAGGAGTTTACTCCATATAGCTCCCAGTAAGAAGGAAAAGTTAGCCTAAAGGCTAAAGAAGGATACTAGACAACATATGTTTCATAGTTCAGATAGATCTTTTGTCCCGTGACCTTAAAACAAGGTCACCGGTCAAACTCAAGATCACAGGGATACTCTTCATATATCATTTCCTGTATGTTCACAATTGATTCTCAAGTGGGAAAGTTGATATTAAGGGAGACAGTAGCCATTTTGTGCTCTGACCTTGAAAATAAGGTCAAGATCATGAGAGTATTCAGCATATATCATTTCCTGTAAGTGCACAATTGATCCCTAAGGTGGAAATAAGCAAGATATTAGTCATAAGCCGTAAAGTTGTGAGAAACAAGATATCACCCGCTTTATGCTCTGACCTCGAAAAAGAGGTTAAATTCAAGGTAATCATGATATTCGGCATACATCATTTCCTATATGACCCCAATTTATTCCCAAGCTTAAAGTCGATAATGAGCGAGATATTAGCCATTTTGTCCTGTGACCTTGAAAATGAGGTCAATGTCAAATTCAAAGTCAATATTCATCATATATGATTGTCTGTATGTTCACAATTGATTCTTCAGCTGTAAGGACAATATTAAGCAAGATATACCATTTTGTGCTCTGACCTTGAAAATTATGCCTTAAGGCCATCAGAATATTCGGCATGTATTATTTCGTATATGTACACAATTTTATAAAAATATAAAGTCGATAAGAAGCAAGATATTAGCCATTTCGTCCTGTGACCTTGAAATTTAGGTAAACGGTCAAATTCCAGGTCATGAAAATATTCAGCATATATCATTCCCTATATTTCCACAATTGATTCCTAGTCTCTAATCTCATTATTAGGTGAGATATTAGGCATAATGTGTCCCATTATAAAGCATAGGATAATTTAACATTGGTAAGTCCTATTTGGGACTCTTCGACAAAATGAAAATGGCCAACATTGGTAAGTCCTTTTTGGGACCCTTCGACAAAATGAAAATGGCCGTCACACACGGACCGGCGATCCAAGGGCAATGAATCTTATACACGTCACAGAGGTAAATGATTCGCTCATGTGAATCACGATAGTTTCAATTTACTGTCTCGATGGTTTCGTGAAGCTAGTTTGCTTTGAAATTATTTTAAATTTTAATATGTGAATGTTAAGGATGTCGAACTACGATACTTATAGGTACTTTACTAGGTAGGCCTACATTGTTTGAAGACTGATGAACTCGAACACTGTATCCAGTCCATTAACATGTTATAATATGCGACATCATGACATATTGTAAAAACCCAGCTTTTATGAATATGACTATATTGGTAAATTAATAATATCTGTAACATTAGGGACAAGTCTCATTGAAACGCTAATTGTATCCCCCGAACAAAGTTCGGAGGATACTATGGATTTGGCTTCATCGTCCGCGTCCACAGAGACTTTCTTGTGAATGCGCTACAGGCCGCAATTCTCACCTGATCACCATTATTTTTTGCAGGCACATATATAATGGTAAGATCCCGACACCAATCGATTTTGGTTGCCATGGCAACTGAATAGGTCGTTTGGGGACACAATTTACGTTGAAAACAGCCTGTTTGAGAAAAATGGCTTGTGAACGCTCTACAGATGGCAATTTTTGATGAATCTCAAAAATATTTGGAAGTGTTGTTGCGAAGGGCTGTCACACGAAACCAATCGTTTTTATTACAGAAATGTGAAATATCCATTTTGATATGTATGATCATTCCAATAGCCTGTACTATGGAAGGTAGTGGCACTGGTTTCTTGTTCAGAATGGAGAACTGATGTTTTCGGTAAAAACAGGACAATATTACTGAATAAGTTAATGTTAGTTTTATTAGTTAAGTCTATTATTGACCAAAATAAAAATAGTTAAGGTGAGAAACATTTATTAATATGCTCAAAAAAGTAAAGGTTTTGTCCAGTACAAATTTCATGTGTATAACCGAATAAGTTAACATTATTTTTACTAGTTAAGTCTATTATTGACCACAATAAAAATAGTTAAGACGAGAAACATTTATTATTGCGCTCAACAAGGAAAGGTTTTGTCCAGTACAAATTTCATGGGTATAATCGAATAAGTTAACATTATTTTTACTAGTTAAGTCTATTATTGACCACAATAAAAATAGTTAAGACGAGAAACATTTATTATTGGACTCAACAAGGTAAAGGTTTTGTCCAATAGAGATTTCATGGCTGTAACCAAATAAGTTAACATTATTTTTGCTAGTTAAGTCTATTATTGACCACAATAAAAATAGTTAAGACGAGAAACATTTATTATTGGGCTCAACAAGGTAAAGGTTTTGTCCAGTAGAGATTTTATGGCTGTACCAAATAAGTTAACATTATTTTTGCTAGTTAAGTCTATTATTGACCACAATAAAAATAGTTAAGACGAGAAACATTTATTATTGAGCTCAACAAGGTAAAGATTTTGTTCAGTACAGATTTCATTGGTGTAACCGAATAAATTAACATTATTTTTGTTAGTTAATTCTATTATTGACCACAATAAAAATAGTTAAGACGATAAACATTTATTATTGGGCTCAACAAGGTAAAGGTTTTGTCCAGTAGAGATTTCATGGCTGTAACCAAATAAGTTAACATTATTTTTGTTAGTTAAGTCTATTATTGACCACAATAAAAATAGTTAAGACGAGAAACATTTATTATTGGGCTCAACAAGGTAAAGGTTTTGTCCAGTAGAGATATATGGCTGTAACCAGATAAGTTAACATTTTTTTCGTTAGTTAAGTCTATTATTGACCTCAATAAGAATAGTTAAGAAACAATTATCATTAAGCTCAACAAGGTAAAGGTTTTGTCCAGTAGAGATTTCTGGGTGTAACCGAATAAGTTAACATTATTTTTTACTCGTTAAGTCTATTATTGACCCCCCTAAAAATAGTTAGGATGAGAAACACTTATTACTAAGTGCAACAAGTTAAAGGTACTGCCCAGTAGAGATTTTATGGTTGTGACCAGATAAGTTAACATTATTTTTTGCTAGTTAAGTCTATTATTGACCACAATAAAAATAATCAAGACGAAAAACATAATACTGAGCTCAACCAAGTAATTGGAATTTCACATTCGAACATAATTTGGAACATATTTGGGGTGAAAATATAGCTTTTCATGAAAACGTTGATCTGGCTGCAATTTTGTCGTCCTGAAATGCAGTTTTGGTCAACTTTTACTATGAATTTCAATTTGAAACCATGTATGGGGCATATTATTAGTCAAAATATAACTTATGGTGAAAAGTTCGATCTGGCTCCAATTTTGTCATCTTGACATGCAGTGTTGGTTGACTTTTACTTTGAATTTCAACTTGAAACTATGTTTCGTACATGTCATGATTCAAAATATAACTTTTGGTGAAAAGTTCGATCTGGCTCCAATTTAGTCATCCTAAAATGCAGTTTTGGTCCACTTTTACTTTGAATTTCAACTTGGAACCAAGTTTGGCACATATCATGAGTTAAAATATAAGTTATGGTAAAAGGTTCGATCTGGCTTCAAATTTGTCATCTTGAAATGCAGTTTTGGTCAACCTTTAGTTTGAATTTCATCTTGAAACCAAGTTTGGCACATATTATGAGTTGAAATATAACTTGTGGCGAAAAGTTTGATCTGGCTCCAATTTCGTCACCTTGAAATGCAGTTTTGGTCCACTTTTACTCTGAATTTCAACTTGAAACCATGTTTCGTACATATTATGAGTCAAAATATAACTTGAGTTCGACCTTCAATAACCTTGAAAGATCAATGCAGCAATTTTGGTGGGGGAAAAACAGTTGTGGCTTACGATTTACATTTCTCTGTAGTGATGGGAGTTGGTTTGAATTTCTTAATCGATCATTGGTTCATAATGGGTTTGACAAACCAACTGACTTTCGAATAATAATCGGTTTAACCGTAATATCATAATCAAGTGTTGCACAGTCTTTACTGGCAGAATATATGTTATAAAGGGGAATTGATGTGGTATCAAAGTAAATACCATAGTTTTACTACTTCACATTTCACAAATTTGCAGCTAAAAATTGGTATGTATTTATGAAATACATATTCTTTGTGGACTTTTCATGGATTACAAAGAACTTTTGCCACTTATAGATAATCGATTATAGGATTCCATAATCGATCATCGAATATACAAGGAACTTTTGCCACTTTTAGATAATCGATTATAGGATTCCATAATCGATCATCGAAATCGGTTTGGCAAACCAACTGACTTTCGAAAATAGTCTATCATGTAAATAGGTTACGAAGCCAGTAAAATATACTCACGCGGCTTTGTAAGACTTAGATGTGGGATAATATTGTATTGATTAGTTCACCATGTGTTACTAGATAGAATATCATTATTTCTAACCATGAATGGGGCATAGCAGCCACTTACATTAGGGGAAAGGGTTATATACATCCATTGCATATAGGCCATGTAATTATAGCCATGATATCTTCCCATGACTTATTATATCAGATATGTTCATGATTGGGGTAATCTTAAATATAGTTGACTTGCTTGTTTTATATTAACATTAGTTATCTTACTTAAATTACATTAATTTTAAACTCAGAAAGAATCATCGATGATGCTGACGGCACAGGGAAGCATGCGCCCTGTGTCGTTGTCATCTCTTGGTGATTCATGTTTCTAAATTAATAATCCATCATTCAACTTTGAGAATCGCAGATTAACATCATAACATTATAATTTATTATATTCAAAACTTTAAATGACTAATTGTAGGAAAGTGAGATATACTAAACTAAAACATAGTTGGAAAGAAAGTATAGAAACATATAAAACAGGCCAGGTAGATTTTGTAGTTGTGGATAATAAAATCAATCATAAAAGCAGGTAGCCACACATAACCTGTCCCGGCAAGGGGTCACTGACTGGTTAGGGGGTGTTCACTGATGTGAGACAGAGGCATCAGCACAGTGGCCACCGGTAAAGTACATTTACCTAGCACACTGCCAAGGCCCGTCGCCCGGGGCAGTCCACATTCGCCATGTGACCGCCCACGCAGTCACAATGGACGAATCACAATAAGGGGACTTAACTTGCTGTCCAATTAGCGATGACGCCACCCGCCCGGGGGCTCAGGCAGTGGCCTGCAGATGAGAGAAATCTCGCTATACGAACCCCTAACATTTTGGTAGAGAGCAGAGGTGGGGTGGGATGGTGCAGTGGCAGAGCGCTCGGCCCATGATCTATAGGTCGTGGGCTCGAGTCCGCTCTGCACCACTTGTGCCTGAAAACCTCCCACGCCAGTGCAGCCCGACTGGCGGTAAAAACAAAGGCCGGTTGGTGTCAAAGACTGTCTATGGTATCTGGCACCTAAAAGATCTCTTGGGATTTATCGTAAAGAGTAGGGGAGTTTGATAGAACTACAGAAGTGCTGCAAATCCGCCAGAGGGCTCTAAGCTCAGTGGTAGCCTAGCCAGTGCAAGCAGCCTGTGTGTCAGCCGAGAGAATGTGATACAAATGTGTGCGTGAAAGGAGTCTTGGAACTGACGGCTAATAAACCATGAACTTGAAACTTCGTTGTTGTGTAACAACCGACAATTCGGCGAACTCGCACAATATTCTGTAATGTTGCCTAATCCCAAAAAGGTGGCACTTTACAACATGAACCACCCGGCGAGAGATGATTACAGTTTGTGACATTTCAGCGCCTGAAATCATGGAATTTTTTTATCCACATATTCATGTTTATGGTTGTATCAGAATTGAGGTATTCATTTTATTGTCATAGATTAATAGTACACCTCTTATCTTATATTTTGGATAATATTGATATCAATTTAGAATGCATGTAGGTTGTTCGAGAAGTAACTTGCATGCATACATATAATCAAATATATTCAGGTTGACTAGTTATAGTTATAGTCACAACTAAATTGAGTTATAGTCAACAAATTTTGGCAAATTTCCAGGTTTTAAATTTGTTCTGACCTCTTGACGTTGTTTCTGGTTACACATATCTGGGTACAGTATTCAACCTCAACGGTTACCCTTTCATGGTAAGAACCCGCGAAATTTTTATTTCTCCTCATCCACTTTCTTTTAATTTTGAGTGACGCCCATGCGACGGTCCGTCAGATAGACCTCGTAGCGCCACATAAGAACATTTCTCTTTCTCCGAGTGACGGCCAAGTGACGGTCCGTCACATGGACGTTATAGCGCCACATAGCAATATTCCCCTTTCTCCATGTGACGGGCAAGTGACGATCCGTCACATGGACGTTATAGCGCCGCATAGCAGTATTCCTTTTCTCCAAGTGACGAGGAAGTGACGGTCCGTCAGATAGCCCTTGTAGCGCCACATAAGCAATTTCTCTTTCTCCAAGTGACGGGCAAGTGACGGTCCGTCACATGGACGTTATAGCGCCACATAGCAATATTCCCTTTTCTCCATGTGACGGGCAAGTGACGATCCGTCACATGGACGTTATAGCGCCGTATAGCAGTATTCCCTTTCTCCAAGTGACGGTCTGTCAGATAGCCCTTGTAGCACCACATAAGAATCTCTTTCTCCCAGTGACGGCCAAGTGATGGTCCGTCACTTGGACGTTATAGCACCACATAGCAATATTCCCTTTTCTCCAAGTGACGGCCAACTGACGGTCCGTATATTTCCCTTCCCCAACTGACGGGCAAGCGACGGTCCGTCAGATACACGTTATAGCGCAGCATAGCAATAATTCCCTTCCCCAAGTGACGGGCAAGCGACGGTCTGTCAGATAGACGTTATAGCGCAGCATAGCAATAATTCCCTTCCCCAACCAAGTGACGGGCAAGCGACGGTCCGTCAGATAGATGTTATAGTGCAGCATAGCAATAATTCCCTTCCCCAAGTAATGAGCAAGCGACGGTTCTTTAGATAAAACATTATAGTCCGGTAGTGAAACTTGTTAAAACAGCCTGACCTCAAAGTGTTTGATAAAGTTTTTTTCTCTCTTGATTATTCATTGTTAGGACCTACGTGGAAAATTCAAGGTGGGTGTGAAATTCTCACCCTTGGCGAATTTGAGAAATCCAAGATGGCCGCCATGGAAGGTGATTTCAACCACCTGAAATATAATTCAGCCCATAACTTTACTTCTAGAGTACATAGCAGTGCGAACTCGGTGTCTATACCCATGTTTCTGGTATCAGCTTTACGATGGTGCCACTAAATTATAGTTATGCTTGTCCACCATCTTGGAAATTAAAATGGCCGCGTAATTTTGGTCATTTTTAACCGAATATTTGCCCAAAACTGTTCGATTTCATATGTAATGTAATGACGAATATGTTCAAAGATAATGCATAGCAGTGGAGCATCAGGTATTGCTTTAGTGAATTGTTTTGCAGTTATTGCCCTACAATAAACGTTGAGGGGACAGGTGACATTGCCCTCCACGTCTTCAACTTTGTCACCAGTGTCCTGAGAAGTTCATTTTGCAGCAGGTTTGACACATAGACAGGTCAATCTATGACAAACAAACCACCCGACCCACAACAAATTGCAACAAAAGATTTTATCATGGTTTTCACTCCTACTGGGTATACTGATTAACAGAAAAAAAGTCTACCAAAATCTGTATCACGGAAATGGGTTAAAATGGCGTCATTTCAAAGATGGCCGCCGTGGGTTTTATGGAAATCCTTAAACAGCTATAACTTCTTCAATATTTGTGATAGAAACATAATTTTGGGTTCTAGCCCAGGGTTTTGAAGGGTGAGGAATCCAGTGGTGTCACTAAAATTTAATTCCGATAAGTATCTAAAATCCAAGATGGCGGCGATTAATGAGGCCGTACACCTGGATACTGCTGTCACAGATGACTTGGCTGATAAGCCTGAGACAAAAGAAACTGGGGTTTATACAAACAGTGACATCAGACATGGCCCCAGATGGTGAGCTAGGGTGAGGGGGAGGGGTGAGGGGGGACAGTGCACAGATGATTTAGAATGCAGGACATCAGTGTTGCACTGGTGGGGTGGGGGACAAGGCTTGATACCAGGAGTAGACCTGGGGATGCCTCACACATTGAGGATTCCGTTTTAAGTGACTACATATCGCCAAATGTATGGTTGCCTAGCGAGACCTCGCGCAGCGATATTGATTCACTTGCTGGTTTATTTTGCGCGAGTGGAAGCCTGGTTTTGGGAAAAGCAAAAATCCCGATGGTATTCCCCGGGAGTAGAGAAAGGTTTTGCTGAATGTATGCTATGTCGGCAATTGTGATCTGAAAACGGGCTAAATTGACAGGGGTCCTGTTCAGCGTCATTTTATGAAAAATTGGTACTATCATGCTTTATAGTGACCTAGATTTTGTTGATGTAATATGGTTGTACTATCACATCCTATCAACCGTTAAGCCCTAATTTTTTTTGGAAAGGTGAAACGCACATCCGAAGTTGCCCAATTTAACATGGATTTAAATGCAGCCAATAATTAGTGATAACCCACAAGGGCACTTCAGGTGGGTTTTTAAAGACAATGATGATAATATCGAGAAGGGTACAGTATACATTGTACATGTTAATGTCAGAGGGCCAAATTTTGATTCTGCGTCATATTTACTTTAGAACAATAATTTTCATTCATGGGGTGTGTTTCTCAGAACAATAATTTTCATCCATGGGGTCTGTTTCTCTGTCAAGGAATTGATATCTACATTTAGACAGTTCTGTCTCCGTGGGGACTCACAATATCATGACTTGCAGTACTTTCTATTCACATATCTCATCAGACTGCAATAGGTCTACATGTATCTCGGTGTTGAAAAGCTGTTCCGATATGTGTTTATTTTTGGACTGTACCTCCACTTATTCAAAGTTAGATGTTGAAATGAAGCTTTAAGTGATTGAGAAATGTAACCATACATGAACATGTGTTACAAACAGTTCCATTTTGTAATCCATGATCTGAGCTCTAAAGAGAATCAAAGGAACTTTGTTGCCTAGTATAACATCAGAAATATCAGAAATGCAATCATCATTGGAATTCATGATCAGCCTAAGCTGTCTCCACCAGAAACTTGCAATGAAATCAATTACAAATGGGCATCTCTTTGGCCGTACAAGTGCAGATATAAAACTGTATGTTTTCTTCCTTCGATCAGAAAGGTATGGCAAAATCCATAACTTTCTGCCAATATTATATTAACATTAGTTTTATGAGTTCAGTGCGTTAGTTTTTTTACTTGTACAAATAAATTCTACATACTATGTAGGTTTGCTCTAAGTGGAAGAATATTGCTGATTAAGTTAACATTAGTTGTACTACTTCAGTGTGTTAGTTTATTTACTTGTGCAAAAAGTTTTATATGCTATGTAGGTTTGCTCTAACTGGAAGAATATTGCTGATCATGTTAAATTAGTTTATTAGTTCAGTGCATTAGTTTATTCACTTGTTCAAATAAATTTTATATACTAAGTAGGTTTGCTCTAACTGGAAGAATAGTGCTGAATAAAGTTAACATACTTTTATTAGTTCAGTGTGTTAATCTATTGACTTGGACGAAAATTTTTATATATTATATATGTTTGCTCTAACTGGAAGAATATTGCTGATCATGTTAACATTAGTTTTATTAGTTCAGTGCATCAGTTTATTCACTTGTTCAAATAAATTCTATATACTATGTAGGTTTGCTCTAACTGGAAGAATAGTGCTGAATAAAATTAACATTACTTTTATTAGTTCAGTGTGTTAATTTATTGACTTGGACAAAAAAATTGTATATATAATATATAAGTTTGCTTTAACTGGAAGAATATTGCTGATCGTGTTAACATTAGCTTTATTAGTTCAGTGCATTAGTTTATTCACGTGTTCAAATAAATTCTATATACTATGTAGGTTTGCTCTAACTGGAAGAATAGTGCTGAATAAAATTAATATTACTTTTATTAGTTCAGTGTGTTAATTTATTGACTTGGACAAAAAAATTATATATTATATAGGTTTGCTCTCACTGGAAGAATATTGCTGATCATGTTAAAATTAGTTTTATTAGTTCAGTGCATTAGTTTATTCACTTGTTCAAATAAATTCTATATACTATGTAGGTTTGCTCTAACTGGAAGAATAGTGCTGAATAAAGTTAACATTACTTTTATTAGTTCAGTGTGCTAATTTATTCACTTGGACAAAAAATTGTGTATATTATATAAGTTTGCTCTAACTGGAAGAATATTGCTGATCATGTTAACATTAGTTTTATTAGTTCAGTGCATTAGTTTATTTAGGTGTTCAAATAAATTCTATATATATGTAGGTTTGCTCTAACTGGAAGAATATTGCTGATCATGTTAACATTAGTTTTATTAGTTCAGTGCATTAGTTCATCCACTTGTTCTAATAAACTCTATATACTACGTAGGTTTGCTCTAACTGGAATAATATTGCTGATCATGTTAACATTAGTTTTATTAGTTTAGTGCATGAGTTTATTCACTTGTTCAATTAAATTCTATATACTATGTAGGTTTGCTCTAACTGGAAGAATATTGCTGATCATGTTAACATTATTTTTATTTGTTCAATGCATTAGTTCATTTACTTGTACAAATAAATTCTATATACTATGCAGGTTTGCTCTAACTGGAAGAATTTTGCTGATTAAGTTAACATTAGTTTTATTAGTTCAGTGTGCTAGTTTATTTACTTGTACAAATAATTTCTATATACCATGTAGGTTTTCTAAAACTGGAAGAATATTGCAGATTAAGTTAACATTAGTTACATTACTTCAGTGTGTTAGTTTATTTACGTGTACAAATAAAGTCTATATACTATGTAGGTTTGCCCTAACTGGAAGAATATTGCTGATTAAGTTAACATTACTTTTATTACTTCAGTGTGTTAGTTTACTAAATTGTACAAATAAATTCTACATACTATGTAGGTTTGCTCTAACTGGAAGAATATTGCTGAATAAGTTAACATTAGTTTTATTAGTTTAGTGCATTGGTTTATTTACTTGTTCAAATATATTCTATATACTATGTAGGTTTGCTATAACTGGAAGAATATTGCTGATTAAGTTAACATTAGTTATATTGGTTCAGTGTGTTAGTTTATTTACTTGTACAAAAAATATATACTATGTAGGTTTGCTCTAACTGGAAAAATATTGCTGATCATGTTAACATTAGTTTTATTAGTAAAGTGCATTAGTTTGTTCACTTGTACAAATAAATTGTATAGACTATGTAGGTTCGCTCTAACTGGATGAATAGTGCTGATTAACTTTTACTAACTCAGTGCATTGTTTCATTAACTTGTACAAAGAAATTGTGTATAATATATAGGGTTGCTCTCACTAGAAGAATATTGCTGATTAAGTTTATCGCTGCAGTCGAAGACATCCGAAAATTATCGACTTCAACAATGACTTATTACCATGATTACGTACATTTGCGGTTATGTGTATAACGTCACAATAAAATCAGTGACATTCGATATAATAAAATGCATGGTGACTAGTTTGTCGAGAACATGGTGAAATGTTCTGCCTCAAAGGCAAAGTTGATCTCGGCTTTGCCTACGGTAACATTGTCTCGAGGGAACATTTTGCCATGTTCCAGTCACCATTAATAGGTTTGCTTTAACTGGAAGAATATTGCTGATTAAGTTAACATTAGTGTGTTCAGTGTGTTATTTTATTTACATGTACAAATAAATGATATAATTAATAGGTTCGCTCGAACTGGAAGAATATTGCTGAATTAGTTAACAATACCTTTGCTACTTCAGTGTGTTATTTTATTTACACATACAAATATACATGATGAATTGCAACAATTGTAACCCATAACTGTTCATTAATTGGTACTGCTAAATTTGTAAAAAGAATAACAACAATCAGTGGTGCGACTGAAAGGAAAGTATGACATGATACCGTTTACCATTGGTTAAAATGGAATGATATGACTGAACATTATGTGGCGATTTTGTCCAAAGATCGTGGCAGGTGTCTTTCTTAAACACTATCTTGTTTTACGGTCTATTTTTGGACGCTTCAGCTCGAAGCGAGCGTTGCCCCGGCAACGCCACTAATCCTCTCTCGCCCAGTAAACTATAACAATGGTTTGACCTAGTTTCCCTTCGTGTCTCGTGTTCTGGGTTTATATACTCTGGGACCGGTTTGATCTGGGAGATTGTCCCAGAGAGAGCCGAGAGGCAAGACGGGGAGCTCGCCATGAGCTCTATGTCCTCGCGTCGTGGCTAAAGCTCTCGTGGGCTCCTGGGGACAATTTCCATAGGGGGCCCGGGCTGGGGGAGACCGTTGATTACTCGAGGGCGCAAGCCCTGTGGATCACCGGTCTTTTCCCACCCGGGATGGTGCGACACAGGCTCTGGCAGACCGTCGGGCTGTTCAGGGTTCTATCTCTGCGACAGTGCCATCGGCGAGGCCTGCCAGCAACAAGCCCACGTGTACGGGTTCCGTGGTGCCGCCCCCATGGCATATCGGGCTCTACACACGGCTACATTACCATAACGATGTATTGTGCATGTTGTAGATAAGATGTTGATGACGGTGATGTATTATGATGTGATGTATGACGGCCGGACTCGCTCCGGACGGACTGTTACCTGGGCGTCGAACTTTACAATTATACCTTTACTGGTCAACGTCTTTACTCCAACAAGTTAGAATATGTGCCAGTATTTTGAAAACAAATGACACTGGATAGGTCTAGAAAATATAGGTCTGCTGTTACAATGGTAACTGGAAAATTATTGATGATTAAGACAACATTCGTTTTACTAGTTCAGTGTATCAAAACTTGTGTCAGTTTGTTGAAAACGATGGCAATGGATATGCATAGAAACATATTTTTGCTCTAACTAAGAATATTTGTGATGGAGTCATTATTTTTACTACTTCAATGTGTCATTTTATTTACATGTACAAATAAATATTGCGAACATTTCAACCCCTACAGCAACGACAGTAATTAATCACCTACCACTGATAGATTTTGCAGAAAAATAACAACATTCAGTGATGTGGTTGCCAGGAAACTATAGCATGATATCATTAACCATTGCCCAAAATGAATAATTTTGAGGAATAAATGAACATGACTTTGACTGGTCAATGTTTTATTCCAACAAGTTAAAATATGGCAGTCAAATGGCGCTTGATATGTGTAGAAATATTAGGGTGCTATTTTTCGCCACAATGGAAGAACATTGCTGATGAACATCCCCCACCCCCTCACCCTCTGGTGCCATTTCTGATGTGACAGTTTGTATAAACCCCAGTCTCTTTTGTCCCAGGCTTATCAGCCAAGTCATCTGTGACAGCAGTATCCACTAATTGCATATAGCTGACAATATAAGCATCTTCTATGAATGTTTATATCTAGAGCACAATCAGTGTCAATGTTGGGATCATTATCATTCGGTCGGATATTGCTTTGAAATGCATGTCATTGTTTGATGTTACTGATATCAAAGGTCCACAAGGAAAACCTTTACTTACTTGCTTCTCACCCAATCCCATGCATTTCGGAAATGTACACAGAGATAACATTTATTCCTCAAAATATTCATTTCATTTCCAAAAATTCGTCCCAATGCATCAGGAATTGTCCAGTTTTCAAAGTTAATAGTGTTTTTCATGTGGTGGTATAAGCTCTATCTGACGGGTCGTCACTTGCCCGTCACTTGCAGAAAGAGAAATAATCTTATGTGGCGCTACAAGGTTTATCTGACGGATCGTCACTTGCTCGTCTCTTGGGGAAATGGAAATATTGCTATGTGACCCTATAATGTCTATGTGACGAAGGTTTGCTTGCTCGTCACTTGCAGAAAGACAAATATTCTTATGTGGCGCTATGATGTCCATGTGACGGACCGTCAATTGCCCGTAACTTGCAGAAAGAGAAATTTTGTTATGTGGCCCTACGAGGGATATCTGACGGACCGTCACTTGTTCGTCGCTTGGGAAAAGGGAATTACGGCTGGGTGGCGCTATAACGTCCATGTGACGGAGACTTAGAGAAAAGAGAAAGAGAAACGTTTTTATGTGGCGCTGCAAGGTTCATCTGACGGACCATCACATGTTCGTCACTTGGGGAAAGGGATATATTGCTATGTATAAGGTCTATCTGACGAAGCGTCGCTTGCTCATCACTTGGAAATAGACAAATAGTCTTATGTGGCCCTATAACGTCTCTGTGACGGACCGTTGTTTGCCCGTCACTTGGAGAAAGGGTGATCTTGCTATGTGGCGCTATAACGTCGATATGACGAATCGTGGCTTGCCTGTCACTTGGAGAAAAAGAAATGTTCTTATGTGGCGTTACAAGACCTATCTGACGGTCACTTGCCCCTAACTTGTAGACAGAGAAATGTTCCTATGTGGCGCTATAACATCTATCTGACGCACCGTCGCTCGCCCGTCACTTGGAGAAAGGGAAAAATTCTTGTGGTGCTGTAACGTCTGTCTGACAGACCGTCGCTTGTCCGTCACTTACAGCAAGGGAAATATTGCTATATGGTGGCACTATAACGTCTATCTGACGGACCATCGTTTGATCGCCACATAAACAGAAACAGTGTGAAGCGACGCTACAGGGTGGCTCTGAATGAACGCCACATGGGCGTCGCATAAAATTGCACTGGACAAGATTTCGTGGGAGCTAATTTCGCGTCAGCTTACCTTGAACTACCTACCACCTCAAATCTTGCCCAAACAAGTCACTGAGTGGCTCAAGGCGCTGAACGTAGTCAAATATGTACAATTTTGTCGACCCATTGCACTGACCAGATTTCATTGTCGTAATTACACTTTACTAGTTGTAAAGAAAACATAAATGCCAAAATCGAATAAATGTAATTCATGTAAGATATAGAGGAACGACGTGATGAATTCATTGTTTCTTCAAATGTCCTGCCTTTCGAGAATCCAGGAAACTTTATATATCACCTTATCGTGAGATGCAACTAGAACACTGTGAAAATGAATGAATTATTTTCAAATAGCGAACGTGTAGTACGGGAGTCCAGATTTGTCTCAAAAGATCAATGCACACTGGGATGTACAGTTCAATGATATATTTGTGTAGACCTCTAGTATTTTTGGCGTCATTGTGTGTCAATATCTCTTATATGTACACCATGTAGTGCGTGATGTGTCTACTATACTGGAATATGGACATTTGTTTTGCTGTTGTCGTTGTCGTTTCATAAGATCTACTATGAGTGTCTAGAGGGGAGAGGTGACATGATACCCCTGACTAGGTGTGACATAGGAATGAAGCATTGTCAGTTATCTTTTACAATAATGAGTACCATCTTCGTCGTCAGAGGGCTGGAGTGTGCAATATATTACAATCAATATTTAATCGCTAGATCTAGAGAGTGCTACTGCGACAAGGCCTATGGATATCACTTGAAAAAAAAACTAGGCCTAGATACGTGACTATAATAACGTTTAGCAATACAATTTCATTCAAGCAGTGTTATTCTGCAAGACTTCAAAAACGTAGTAGTCAGGAGGAATATTGAGCATACAGCACTCAGGGTGGAAACGTAGTACAGACTTTTTCTATCGATTGATATGGCTTCATAATGGTCTAAGACAACCTTTTTCAGAGGGTGTGTAAAATTTTCTCCTGGGCTAACTTTTTTATGGCCTTTTCCAAAATGGCCGCCACCGAAAATTTGGTATTTTAGGAAAAAATCTAAATTATCCTCCTGTGATGATGCTTTTGGTCTAATATGATAATATTAGTTATATGGAGATATATTCTTCCTAACAATACTAATAATACCGATTCAGACCCCCAAAAATGAAAAAAATCCAAGATGGCCGCCAAATTCTTGCCAAATTGAGATAGGAAGCCAATTTTGGTGTCTAACCCTGGGTTTTTGGGTATGAGGATTCCAAATAAATAACCAGTTTCGTGATTGGATGGTTCGAAGCTGCTCAGAATCCAAGATGGCTGCCAAAGTATAGCTCGATTCCGCAAATAAGCACCAATAACCGTCACATATTCAAAATAAGAGGCAATTTTGGTGGCCAGTCCTGGGGTTTGTGGTATGAGGGTGCTACCTGAACAAATACTTTTGTGTGTAGATGGTGATTGGCCAGTTTAAGGCTATCCAGCTGTCCAAAAGCCAAGATAAGGACTAATTAATGAAACACATGCCAACAAATCTGTTTAACAGCACCAAAGATTTTCTATACCAAAATAGTCCACTCAGGCCAAAACGAAGCGAAAAATTCCCCTGGCGGTCAGACTGAGTAATTACTATAATTGCGTTTTTATGTTTGATCAGATAGTAAAAACTCCTTGAAATTGATGATCACTTCACCATTAAGTCAAATTGGCAAAGTCTGTGACCACTTTGTTTCAATTGAGTTTCTACAAGGAGGTTGGCCTCACATTGGTACTTACATTCACTGCCATTTCTGAGTATAAAATCCTCTTAAGCTGGACATATAACTTGATGAGGAAGTTGTTGACGTTAATAACAAAAATATCAACACAGAAGACGTTGATCAGACGAGAAACAGCAAGTTACATGACATTATAAATGATGTTCAGCTTCATTCCAAGAATTATACAAGGTCATGCAAGAAGGGTAGCAGGACCTACAGGTTCAGGTTATCCCGTCCACCTTCTTGTCTGGCCTCTTGTATGTGCCATCCCAGCAGACACTGAACCAGATGAGTGAAAAAACGCTGCTGAAGAACAAGCCTGGAACATTATAGCCTCCACGAAAATGGTTGTACATAGGCATAAACACAAAGACTGATGGGTATATCAGTACAAATCAAAATCCTTTGAAAGCCTGGAATCCTAATTTTGACTTACAATATGTTGTTGATGCATACGCTTGCATTCGATATATTGTGTCATATTAGTGCAGCAAGAGGCAGAGTAAAGATGGTCAGCTCCTCCATGAAGAACCATGCAGAGCACAATATGCTGGGATAAGACAGACGCTACAATGACTCAGCAAAACATACATGACCAACGGGGAGATGAGTGTCACGGAGGCTATTTACAAGGCCACAGGCACACCTCTTAAAAACTGTAGTCGGGATGTTGTTTGAATACTTGCAGCTCCGACAAGTACCAGACTGACACTTCCACTCTTATTGCTGGGTCATGGAGATCCAGGCATTGAAGACGCGTGGTTACATTGTACATCTGTACTAGACAGGTACATGTACATGTACCATGCACGCCCTCCTGTAGATATTCTCAAAGACCGGTCTGGCTGAAATTGTATCCCTCTTCAAGGTTGATAGTAAACCAGGTAGAGATTATGAACCATCTGAAGAATATTCTACCTATAACAACGACAACCGATCCAATGTTCCATATGTTTCATTGAAGTTGGCTCGGAATAAAGGATAGATCTCAAGACGGAAATCTGCCAATAAAGCTTGCACATCTGTAGGGACAGCGAGAAACATCAAGTCTCATGGTTCTTTATCTTCACCACTTTGAAATGGATTTAAATGAGTGGGAGCATTAGACTATGGCAAAAGGACAAGCACCAGCAACATTATCAGAGAAAAGCAAGCACTATTTGGAAATAATATCAAAGAGGTTGAAGGAGCTATGAAGAGATCCAAGAAATCATCTTGCAGAAGATGCCTTGGCACACATTGCCCCCAGAAAGTGGCGGCTGGACGCTTGGAAACAAAAGCCAACATAGAAAACGCTTACCTCGAGGACATCAGTCTGGAAGACCTGTCAGATTGAGTGGCAAGCCTCGGAGCTCCAACACCAAGATGGGCTCAGTTGTCAGTAGAACACAGCATCTTGGCAATCCCATAGAACCAGGCTCAAGTTCTCATGCAGTGCATGAACAATATGCAAGGGAAAGTCTTCATTCATACTCGCTAGTGGTGCATCGATAAGATGAATGGAAAATGTCTGGGGACTTTCAATATACTGGTTAAGGAAAGTTTTATATCATCAAAACTCTGATGTGTGGCTCCAACTGGCAAAGCAGCATTTACCATCAGTGGCGGAACCATGCTTCCATGCAAAGGGGTGTGGGACAAAAGTATATACCACTTGCCGAAGAGCTCATCACTGCCCCCAAAGCTTAGGTAATAATACCTCGACCTGATAATCATTGATGAGATCTCAGCAGAGTCATGCTGAAGTTCATCAGAGGTCATCTGGATCAACTCAAGAGGAACAAGAGTTCTTCATGATTCTGGCAGTCGGTGATTTTATCCACTGCCGCATGCAAGAGGACAAATACTGAGACCCAGCTGCCCTTGCAGAGCCTTGGGACGACTTCAAGGTTACTACTTTGACCGACATAATGAGACAAAAAAACTACAAATCGTTTTCGGAGATGTTGAATCATAGAGCCCTGAAAATTAGGAGATGCTTAAAGATCACAGATCCAAGCAGAGGTACTTCATGTGTTTCCTTTCCGAAGAGTTGCTGCTACACACAATGTAAAGATGACTGATTCTTTGAACAGACAGGAATCGAAGATTGTGGCTGTGAATGTTATCGAGAATAGATCTGGCTTGAAGAAGAATACAACACCTGTACCCATTGAATGCAACCTTCCTGCTGATGTTACACTCTGTGAGGGCCCAATGGTGACTATGATAAGCAATCCCAATGTATAGGATGGTCTGGTGAGTGGCGCCATGGGAACGGTCTTAAGGATCATCGAAGGATCCAAACCTCTAGGCCAACCACAATGTGTGTGTTAGATTTGACAATGACCAATTTGACATCAATGCCCGTGCCTTATCACCAACAGACCTCCCGAAGAGTTGGCTCAGAAATATTTTTTTTTTGCTCTCTGATAGTGGTTGATTCTGTTGATTTTGTGGGAGTGGGTGCTGTTAGACGGGTTCGTTTACATGTTTCACATTAATTAATGGTTATCTTCGCCTTTGAAGTTGAACACCTCTAAATTGGCCAGTCACCATCTATACACAAGAGTATTTCTTTATGTAGCACCCTCATACCCCAAGCCCAGGACTGGCCACCAAAGTTGGCTTGTTATCTTGATATATATGACGGTCATTGGTGCTTATTTGCGAAATCCGGCTAAAATACGGCAGCCATCTTGGATTCTGACCAGCTTCAAACCATCCAATCACAAAACTGGTTATATATTTGAAATCCTCATTCCCCAAAACCCAGGGTTAGACACCAAAATTGGCTTCCTATCTCAATTTGGCAGGAAGTTATGAGCATTTGTGTAAAAATCGTGAGAATTTGGCGGCCATCTTGGATTTTTCCATTATGGGGGCATTTAAATCGGTGTTATTAGTATTGTTATGAAGAATTTATCTCCATATAATTAATATGTATCATATTAGACCGAAAGCATCATGACAGGAGGATAATTTTGATTTTTTCCTAAAATACCAAATTTTCGGTGGCGGCCATTTTGAAAAAGGCCATAGAAAAGTTAGCCCAGGAGAAAATTTTACACACCCTCTGAAAAAGGTTGTCTTAGACCATTATGAAGCCATATCAATCGACAGAAAAAGTCTGTACTACGTTTCCACCCTGTGTGAAAATTCCTCCTGACTATAGGCCTTCCATGTTTAAGTATCGAAGACCCTCTATTTAACGTTACTACTGCACTGGTTGAGAGTCTTTGTGCGTATAGCGGGATCATAACGGAGTGGCCACGGTGGGGCCAGTCCACTATGGAAGGGTTTTAGGGCCAAAATTCTCTTCGTATTATTCGTGATGGAACTTCTGTTTCTCATGATGTTCATTGCTCTTTCATTGTGCATTATGCATGGTCCATTGTGCAATGTGACAAACCCAATGTGCATTATGCATGGTCCATTGTGCAATATGACAAACCCATTATGCATCATGTCTGGTCCATTGTGCAATATGACAAACCCATTATGCATCATGCCTGGTCCATTATGCAATATGACAAACCTATTGTGCATCATGCCTGGTCCATTATGCATCATGCCTGGTCCATTGTGCATCATGCATGGTCCATTATGCAATATGGCAAACCCAACGTGCATTATGCATCGTCCATTATGCATTATGACAAACCCATTATGTATCAAGCCTTGTCCATTGTGCGATATGACAAATCAAATGTGCAACATGGCAGCACGATTGTTCATTATGCTTGTTCTATTGTGCAACATGGCCGACCTATTATGCTATGTGGCTGGTCTATTGTGTATGATGGCTATCCAATTATGCAACATTAAAGCCCCATTATATGATATGACAAGTCAATTATTCATTATGTCTGGTCTGTCATGCAATATTTCACCACAATTATGCATTATTTCTGGTTTGTTGTGCAATATGACTACCCCATTATGCAACATTGCAGCCCCATTATGTAATGTGACAAGCCAATTATGCATTATGTCTGGTCAATTCTATTGAAGATCGATGTTGTTTGTCATTCATCATTCATTAGTTCGTTATTCTCCATAATATTTGATATTGTTTCCTGTGTATCTTCGTGGTTCATGCTATCTTGCATTATGCTTTTCAACATTCAATATTTGTCGTGCTCATTCTAACACCAGAGGCGCTGTGATCGCAGGTGGGCCAACCCCTGGCCTGTGAAAATAGATGATCCCTGCGATCGAAACGACCTTGAACTTGTCTTGACAGCGTAACGGAACGAAAAGTATGCGAGCTTCGTGTAGATTTGCCGTATTTATCTAGATCTACTAATCCGTATGAAAAGGAGCGATGACATGATAAGGAATTCGAATGATCGATGCTGAAATCAAGTGTGCGTGGTATATATTGTACCGTACTGACGCGCATGATCGAGGCGACTGGCAGTCTGACACTGATTGTTTGTGTGTGGGGCCGGGGGGGAGGAGGGAGAGGGGGGGGGTAGGTAATATATAATCTCCGATAAGGCTTAACTGTCGAATCTAGTTCCAATTATTGTTCCCTGTGTTAAACAATGTAAGACATATTTGAGTACGTTATGATCTCCCTATGCTACAACATTGGCAGCAAAAACTGCCCACTAGATTCGACAGGTGCTCCACTGATAATAGTATATTACCTAATTCCCATACAGGCGCGTCGGAAGCGGCGGGGGAGCCGGGGGTGTGGGGGAGTTGGACGAAATAATCGAAATGTTTTTTAAATATATTTTCCATACGTATACTAGTAGATCTAGACTCTAGTATTGGGACCACTTTTTGGGACCAGACTGAGGCATGGACTGAGGGACCAGAATTTCACTTCCATGACTTTGGACCAGTCTTTTAAAAAATCCCTCTTTTCTGTCAATATTTCCTGTAAAAAAAATGTGGTCCCGATAGCTATAGATATACTTTGTATGTACATAGCATTGGGACACATTTTGGGGATCACACTGATTTAAAGTGCGACCACTATTTAAGTAAGTAACAACAATTAAGTAAGTAACAACAATTCTAGTCATATTATAAATGATAGCAATAATGTAATAATGTATTTATAGGGGCCTGTATTCACCAATGTATACATATGTATTTTAAGTTTGACGTTTTATTTTCATATTCCAATATGTTTTCATATGTAGATCTATATTTTTCTCAATTTTTCGTTTGTTCTCTCTCCCTCAAGGTTCGAGCTAATATATAAGTTGTGTAAACTTCTGCTCGAACCTTTCAACACCCGAATTAACTTAATTCATCTCAATAATAAATGTGTCAATATATATAGTTATTTCTACACCAATATTGTATAACCTCTCTCAAATATAATAGTATTGTATCTTCGTTGTATATTACTAGTATTATTCATGCCAAATTTCATGTGTTGTGTTGAATAAATATATTGATTGATTGATTGATTGTAAGGATATCCCAAATATGTTCCCTCAGCCTCCCCCCCCCCCCCCCCCCAATGAGAAATATTTTCCGACACCTATACCCCTATTTTCACTCTGTATACACTGTGTAATACACAAATAGGATTCAGGAGTTGCAGTGTAACAAGCATGGAGGCAATGGAGAATGACACAAACATTGTTAGACATGACATTGAAAACCAAATTTGTGATTTGCTAGGAAGGCGAATATCCCAGATCGCAGCAGATATCACCAGTAACAGATTGGCTGCTGTCACGGAGGATGCAAATGATTTAATCGATATGCTGCATCAGTTAAACAGAACATTATGTGTTGAAAATGTCATAGCACTTGTCCAGCATGCAGTATCAATCTTGGATGTGAGGACTGTTCCTTCTACTTTGGATCCACCGGGTGGGATACCTCTCTCTGACTCAGACGAGGAATCAGTTCCAGGTTGTGCCACGGCTGCCCATGTATCCAGAGGAAGGCCATCGATTGCCATTCCCGAGGAGACACTTCGCTATCTTGTTATGAATGGATTCTCTAGCAGAGACATCGCACATTATCTTGGTATCAGCATCAGAACTGTCAAAAGGAGGCTCAATTTGTTTGGTATCCAGATACGGAGCAAGTACTGGGAGGCGCCTGATGAGATTCTGGAAAACAAAGTAAAGGAAATCATTGACGAATTTCCAAACATTGGGTACAAATCGGTGATTGGACACTTGATGTCCCAGGGATATTGTGTACAGGAGTGGCGTGTACGACAAGCAATGAGAGAGATAGATCCAGTCGGTGTTCTATTGCGACGGCTGCATTTAAGGACCACACACCGTCGGAGATACTCCGTCCGTGCTCCACAGGCCTTGTGGCACATTGATGGCTACCATAAGCTCATAAGGTAAAATATATTGAACATGGTGCAGATGACATATTTATATTGCATAGAGCAGTGCAATCTGCAGCTTCAGTTATCATGGTTATCTACTTGAGAATGTAGTGTCACAGTAATAATCTTGAATTCCTGATGAATACCCGTACTTTTGTCATACAGAAAAGGGGAAATACCGGTACTGATAAAATCACTTTGAAATTTCAGATGGCGATTTGTCATCCATGGAGGCATGGATGGATATTCTAGGCTGGTGGTTTTCCTGACAGTATCTACCAACAACTATGCTGAGACTGTGCTGCAATCTTTCCTTCATGCCTGTGAAGAATATGGTTTGCCAGAACGTGTTAGATCGGACAAAGGTGGGGAAAACGTACTAGTAGCGGAGCATATGTTGAACCAGAGAGGTCCTGGCAGCCATATTGCGGGACGAAGTGTTCACAACCAAAGGTAACAGTAAAAGTTGGAGTGTACTGGCCTATTTGTTATTGGGTCGATGCATTTTATTGCTGGCCATCTGTAAATCCATTTCAAGCATCAGCATGATCAGTGTCACCTTGTGTATACTTATATAGACTGTGGCCTCTGGTTCAAACTTATACATGTAAAGATATGACCCACATTGTGAAAGGAATATGCAGTTAATGTGTTTTACATGTATTTGTCGGTCCGGTAATATGTACGTATTCATTTCACAGAATTGAGCGTTTTTGGCGGGACCTCTGGTGTGGTGCAGCATCCTTATTCTACAACCTATTTTATCACTTGGAAGATGTACAACTGCTAAATCCACTTGATGAAATGCATCTGAAGGTGTTGCATTACGTCTTCGTGCCTAGAATGCAGATCCACCTGAACAAGTTCGTTGAGGCGTTGAAACACCGACCCTTGAGGACAGAGCATGGAAAGACCCCAAACCAGCTCTGGATTGGTGGCCAGGTCACAGACCAGAACTGGGAAGCACCACAAGTAGGTTGAATTATTGGGCGAGTTGTAACAGGGAATTTCTAGCCATAGAACTGAGATGTGGACAGAATAAAGACAGATAGTGACTCACAATAAATATGGAAAGTGATTTGCAAGACAACGAAAAGTAAATTTTTTGTTTAACCCTTTAACTACCATTGCCAGTTTTCAGGATCTTCCCCAGGACCTCTTGCTGGATCACCCCATTCATATTTATTCATGAGTATATATAATGATCGAGGATGTAATGTTGCACATAAATCTCACTTACAGAATTGCAAGAGATTGTACTGAACAATATTGGAACGTTTATAAATATTTTATTTGAAAACAATACATTTCTTGCAAGGCTGAAGTAGTTGATCCAGAGCGCCATATGGCGCTTATGGGGATTACAGGTACCAAAATAGGGGCGCTTATGGTAGTTAAAGGGTTAAAAAGAGGAGACATGCTTCCGTAAGGACCAATACTAAATAACTTTCATGTTTCTCTTTTCAGGACGATGATTTGCCGGATGATGATGATGCGTATGGGATTGACGATGATGGGCCCACTCCGAACACGCTGGAAGAGACTGTTGCCGTGCCTGATGTTGAAGTTTCTGATGACATCAGCAATGTATTACAGAATATTGATCCTCTGCGATATTCAAACAACTTTGGCATGGACATATACACAGAAGCTCTGGAACTGGTGCTGAATGGCTGAGAAAACAGGAGGGCAAAGTATTCGTGAGGCTTTTTACTTGAGCATCCTAGTAATCGCCGTTTTTTGTCACTCCTCGTTTTATTGACCCTTAAATGGATGACAATAGCAATCTTCTCATGTGAATATTTTGTGATGTTAAATGCTTCAATTTTGCATCTGCTGTTATGCTAAACATTCATTATTACCTAAATTATTTGACAATAAGAAAATAATCTTAGTCTATATCATGGCTTCACCACAAGAAGCGAAGAAGGTATTGTGTAAACTTCCCATATATGTACCCATTCGGTATAGTGTATTTTGTGCATGTTGCTAAGATAAGATACCGGTATTGCTTTCCACACCAAACTCCTTTCAAACAGTATGAACTAGACACACAGTAATAGTAAATATTTATAGTCTCGACGTACCACAAATTACAAAGCACAAGAACGTTGACTTTCACACCATGTGCAGTGTCCCGTACATAAAGTATGTTTGTTTTATTAAAAACATCCAATACAGTGCCTATTCATTTCCTCCTCTACTCTTTCTGACCAGTGTCCCTGTTATAGCAAATATTCACATCTCGCGTACATATAACATGTAAATATGACTGATTGCAAACTACTTAATGTTGTGATCACCTTATGCCTTAGTTACTAAGGTAATTATGGTTTTATGAAGCGATAACATTTTGAATGTCTTTTTGAAATATACGAGTCACTTTCAATTGGATTGCTTTATATACAAGGCTTCGAATGCACGGTGATATTTGATTTGTTTGGAATACATTTCTCGTAAGAATGGTATTACTTTTAATTTCCATAACTATCATTGGTTAAATGTATGCCGTGATGTGAAGACAATTCTTGTTGTCTACAGTGCGACTGAAAATTCTGAAATAAAACTGACTGGTACAAAACAGGATGTGTTACAATTGTTTTTACTCAAGAGGGATCCATGTATTGCTTTCCACTTGTGGGGACAGTGCTGGTTCAGTATGCAAGAAAACAAAGGAATTGCTTCTAACTTTCTTTATTACCAGACGATCATCTGACACTTCTGTATTATCACCTAAAAGCTATTGGCATGTTTAGTAGAAAACAACACATTATGATTTATATATGTCGAATGTGGCAATGAATACCATTTTCATATTTTACTGAGACTAATTTTCATTTATGGCAATTCCTATTTTATTGCAACACAATCAAGTTCTTCTTGCTTTCAAACAGAAATGAAATTTGAATGACCCGTAATTCTGAGACCGTAAATTGTATCGTCATACTTCCTCTGAGAGACGAACGGTGATTGTTCACCAAATTTTAGACTTTGAAAAAGTTGGCAATCTAACTCAATGTTAAATTTCAGCCCAAAATTGGATCTCGGGAATCTTGGCAAAAGCTCATGATTTTATAAGGAATTTAAGGAATTAAAGTATTAAATGACAGAACCAAGAAACCATTCAGATGTATTTTCGCCAAACATGGTGCTCTCAAAGAGATTGCATGACCTAAAAAGATGCAGGAGATGCATTGGGAGGAAAACAAAATATACCACAGACATGTCTAAGTCTGTAAACTGTTCGTTTGCCTCTGTTTCCTAGATATCGACGAAAACCGAAAATGCTGACTCCGCATTACACGGATTGTCTCCACAATCGATGGCTTCTTCCGTCACGGCATAAGAAACCCCATGCATATTTTTACAGACTATTTTAGGAGGACATCTTGAGTTATCAATCGAAAACTTTCAATCCAGCATCAGAGAACAATGTTCTGCTAAAACCTGAAATGCCTTAATTAACATTGAGGTAGATTGCCAACTAGTCTGAAATTTCGCAGTAAATTGCCCTTTAACTCCTAGGTAAGCTATGTCAAGCTACATCATGATATCATTCTGCATTGCTGAAATATCGGTATTGGCAGGCCATATAAACAAGTAAAAAAAATCAGACTATAGTATTGAATAACTATCATTTTACAACTCCTTCAAATCAGACTCTTGTGTCAGAAAGACAACACGACTAGTACTGTATATCAACCGTAAAATACAGCTCTCAGTTTATGTTTTTCTGTTTGTTCTGCTTTTTGCTAACAGTGGCAAATGACAAAAATTAAACATGTACTTCACAATAATACTTTCAACATACAAATCATTCTCACACTTTGATAAAACTCTTCAAATTTGAGCAACAACTTATTCTAAACTCACAACTCTAGCACAAAAAAACAAGGTGTTGCAACAAATTACTTATATGGAAATACTAGTACTGTTGCCTCGAGGTTGAATTCTACACAATGCAATGTCTCAGACACCTACCTAATAACCTACCTCACACTTGTTAATCCAGACAAACGTTAAACAAGAAAATACTGAATAGTTCACAGCTAAAATTCGGACATACATCGATCAGATGACAAACTTGAGCAACAACTTGTGATAAACTTGCAATTCATTCTGCCTAAAACTCAACTATTACACACCAAATTGTTCCCAATGTACTATGACACACCATATATCACCTCTTCTACAGTGACATTCACACACAGGTGAATGTCGTTGCTGAAACAGCCTCTTCCATGAGGCTTTGTAGGGCTTCAGGTAGAACTCCACGAGGTAGGTACACCCGCATGTCACAGGTTGATGCTGTGGGCAAGTGTCTGAGCGCCTGCATTGTGTAAAAATCCACCTTGAGGGTTTCCGTGAATCCTGCTGGGGGGATGCTGTCGGCGCCAGTGATAAAGGCGAGGAGGTCGCTGAAGGTTATCGATGTTGTCTTTTCTGTAAATATAGGCCACTCAAATATTACATGCAAGACTCATTCTGCTCATAAAAGTGGAAAGCCTAGCCAGAATCAAAATTTTTTAGTGTTTAATATTATGGAGCAAATTTCCCCGATAATTCCAGTTTTTACAGAACTCTGATATATTAATTATTTCCGGAGATATACTTTCGGTGGACCTCATTATGTATTATAATTTGATATTCGTGTCATCCATGTCATTTACTTCATTCAAGTTAAAAAACCATGAGAATCTGATGTTTCTAATTAAGATTGACCTTCTATGCTCTGTAGGAGCAACTCCCAAGCGAAGACCGTTTCGGATTCTTGCTCAAAGAGGTTTGAACCTTCATCCGCCCTCACATATTGGAAGAGGGCCTTGAATGCTGCACGATCAGTGCTGTCGTCCATGTGCACGAAGAACCCCCTACATATTTTGGGGTATTTACGTATGACGTCCAGTAGGCCACTCTTCCTTAACCCATTCAAGAACTGCTCGATTGCAGCACTGCGTCTATGTTTGGAGAAAATCATGATATGTTCAAAACAAACTTTAATTCAAAACAAACTACTGTACATATGACCTCAAGGCCTGAAGATGCTTTGGGGCATTTTGTTGTAAAGCATAAAAATAAAAAAGGTCATCCTAGTACATCTAAAAGATGTTTGTCACATGTCCAAAAAAGTTCATACCCCCATTAACCCGTAGATATTAACCAGTAAGGCATTTCTTCTGATAGAACCATAAACTGTAAAAAGACTAATTTTGGCAGCTATTAAATTTGGCGGTTTTGACTCCTAAGCTACTTGGCTGAGATTTAATTTGGTGGTTTCATGATTCTACAATGATGAATAAGTGAGAGATTAATTTTGGCGGTCGATTGAATTTGGCGGCGTTTTCCTTGCCGCCAAATCCGCCAAATAAATCGCCCGCCAAAATTAGTAGTTTTACAGTAGGCTATTCCAGAGAAAAAATATTCCCAATACTGTAGCTTTACTTCCACACGACCTCAATCATGCCATGGCAAATATAGATACATGTACCTGTATATTGTTGCATCTTTGATTATCTCTCCAACGATTTCTTTCTGATAGTTCTGGTCCCTTGTCATGTGCCCCATTCCATTTTCCAAAGCCCAGTCTTGGAAGGGGATGATTGCCTTCTGATATTCGTTGAATGTTTTAGCAGACTCAAGCTGAATGACAAAATGCAATTGTGAATATTTCAATTTTTTATCCTGTATGATGCAGATAATAAAACCTGTATAAATATAACTACAGACAAACAATATGTTAATGCCACACCTGTATCCATGAAACGCATTGTAATCAAACTTATTTGACTTTGACATAACAAAAAAGTTCCTCTTTTATTGATACATGTATATATTACGAGTACGATTGAGCACATATATACCTTACATATATTTACCCCGGCTACTTGATTTCGCAATTCATAGTCAGTTATTGCATCTGTGGTCATATCGGGTATTGCCTGGCCACTGATGAAGCAGTACAAAGCTTCATGCAGACTGTTCAGTGTGGGGCCTCCTAGTGCTAAACTGTAGCTGTACATTCGTCCGAACTGCTCATATGTGCCTTTGCGCACCAGTTGAAGGGATGATGATATCAGTAGACTGTCGGATGGTCCTTCAAATATCCCTGACTTTTGCAGCATGTCTCTTGTGAAGAGTCTGGAGGGCAAAAAAACATGTAGGGTAAAAATGTAGCATGTAGGATAAAAAGCTTGTAGGGTAAAAAATAAAAGCATATAGGGTAAAAAATTAACCTTAGGTATTCCCTGAGAGGACCACCAAAATCTGCTGCTTGTTCTCCAGCAAACTCAACTTTGAGAGGTTGATTGTAGTTGAACGACTTTAGTCTGTCAATGGCCCTTTCGGTTGAGCCAACCACTTTCTTCCTCAAAATGACGAAGGTTACTGCTGGTGCATTGGGAAGAATGGTGTTCCTCTGGTAATCCAGTAGAACATCCTTCATGGAAAGGTTCGGAAGTTCATCCACTTGCTGTTCATACGGAATTGTAACCTGTGAATCGCTGTGAAAATACAAGACAAATTGACATTTTTTCAGTCATTTTCTATCAAATGTGCTAAGTACAGTGCTGAAGGAATTTTATAATTCAATTAATGACCATTTCTCGATTCACATGTGTGTTATAATTCACCCACTGCATCAAAGTACACAAACGGAAAATCAAATAAACCTACTGATTTCAATTCTGATATAATTCAACATGCCAAACAAATCTTACATTGTAAGTGTACATTTTTCTTTCCTTTGTCAGAAATATATTTGCAGACATGCATTTAAATTTTATTTAAAAAAAAAACAAATGAAACGAATACATGCAGAGCTTATGATAGAGGCAGTTTTCCAGAAAACCTAATTTTATGGCCTAGTTTATCATCGTCTTTGGAACTTCTTACTCGATTTCTGTGAGCCGGTCAGCGAGCAGCTGATCTTCAGTGTCCGAGTCTAGGATGTTATTCTCATATTCTGTGCTGCACTGCTCGCTGGTACTGCATGAAATTGAGTATGATGTAAATAAATGGACGGCAAGGCCTAAAGATGCCTTGGGGCATTTCAACTGAGAGATATAGAACATAATAGTACAGCATTATTCAACCGTGCAAAAAAAAAAATGTAGACTATGGACACAATGCCACACCTGTTGGTTTAAGGGTTTGATCCTGGGTGTGCGGGCATTGCTGTCAGACACACGACCGAGGGCAGTCTCATGCAATGCCTGAGGCCGCAGGCCGAAGGCATTGCATGAGACTGTCCCGAGGTCGTGTGTCTGGCAGGCAATGCCCAAAATACCTGGAATCAAACACGATTATAACATGTTTTTGTCGAGACAAACGAACGAAGACCCGCGATTCTACAAAAACGTCAAATTATGTTGATGAAATTTACGTCTTGACGACGGGCCATTGTAGGACCGCAAAGCCCGGGAAAAAAGTCGTTTCCCAGGCATTGCAGAGAAAACCACGTGGTTATAATATAACCACGTGGTTATTGTGTGGAAAGAGAGTTTTTCTCGGCCATTGTTGTCTGACAAACGTCATCCTCTGCAAACTAGTGTGTATAAGACAACAGTGGCCAGCCATGTTATAATATCAGACCATAGATCTGGTAACCTAAAAAAATACCTCTCATTCTTGACTCTGCAATTGTGTGCATGTTCGGGAAGTAGAACCACGGGCAGCTTAGCCTTACACCATGGACACTGTTCCTGATCGACATCGAGTTTCATGGATCTGGAAATACAAAATTTTAATGATGTCCAAGCATTCACTCTTCTTAAGCACAGTACTAATCAAGATGTCAAGCCAAAATTGGTGGGAAAAAACATTTTGCTATAACCATAAAGTCATGCCTGAATATGAATTTATCATTTTCTCTTCCATTCCAGGCACGATGATACAGATTACAATTTGTAATCTGTATTTATTGCCAAAAAAAAGTAGTAATCCAACTAACCAATGCACACTTCATTCGTATTCATTACTCTACCGGTTTGTTGCCGAGCTGCTTGTCAGAGAGGGGCTGCATTCATGGTGCTTATCAGAGCGGGGTCTGTTCATGGGTGTGTTCCCCTGGTCCAAGGCTTCAGCACTGCAAATATAATAGTCGGTTCTCTTGATCGATTATTACATATGTAGTTCACGTAGTTCATGTTTGGAGGTTAGGAGTTATACAAAAAAAGTATGAATTTGGTCAGTTTTCATATTTTGCTGGATAGGAAACATCAGCATCTTCAATCGATCTTGTGTTTTTATCATCAGTTGCTATTAGTGTTTAATCCCGGTTCCAGCCAAACCGGGACTATATTAGACCCTAGTTACTATAGAGAGTGTACCGGTAAGTGAATTCACCGTATTCGCGAAGTGAGCCATGGATCGTACTTTCTGGTCTCATCCACACAATCACCCACTTTCTTACTTCCTCAGAATTCACAAAAAACAATAAATACTCCAACAAAGATGTATGTATTATTTAGACTTAACCATACTTGGTGAGTCTCAACCAAAACTTGCCATGGTAGCAAAGCACAGCGGATAGCAGATTTGTGTCACTATGAAAATAGAACAAAGTGTCCCGATAGACCGTTTTTGTCTCAAAGGTAGCAATCAGTCAGTTTTTCATCACATGATATGCCATATAGGTGTCGGACTTCCGAATAATTTCATTGTTAATTTATTAGCTATCACTCCATTATAAATGATAGGGCGATAGGACCAAATGGCTGAGACAATGAATAAATTCATATGGAAAACAGTGTTCAAATTTCACTTACGCTCCTTATTGCCGTCTTATCAATGAACATTAAACAGAACTTCAACTCAAAAGCTATTATTCACTATATAAATACCTCAATCTTGGCTGTGGGTAACAAAGTATTGTGATAAAGCCAATTTAGTTGGAGTTGCTTTTATATCATCACAAGCATGATGACATTTACATCATTCAACAAGTTGGAAATCATTCATCAATTTCATATAAATTGTGGTACATTGTGCCCATATATTTACAGCACTTACTTTACTATTACTACATGTACAACATCAACAGAGCAGGTATAGTTTTATACTACAGAATAGTTGAAATCACCTTTTTCGATTCCATTGGCACAACATCATCATCATCCAGGGAACCCTGCAGTAATGGTGATTATCATGAATCATCATTAGACAATTATTCATGAATTTGCTCAATGCCATCAATTTAGACCCAAAGTAGGCATATTTCTACAGCTGAGAATACAGGTACAAGTAGTAACGTAATAATAATGATATACTCGATAATTGATCTGCTCTTCACACATACACTGTGTCACACATGCATCAACTTGCTACAGTGGGTTTTTATTGTGGACCATTTGACCTTACTTTTGTAGTAAGAAAGGACAGATGAATTGGTTGTTGCAAAGATTGAGAACATACTTGAGGATGAGCCGTGTCCAGGTGTTCCCGAAGCTGGTATGAGGGGAACTTCTCATCACAGTGGAAGCACAGCTCCATTGGTCCTTTTGATGCGACTCGCTGTAAACCGAACTTGAAAGTGTTGGCATGGAAGTACAATGTATATGGTCCAAGTGTGATGGAACAACGTTTGGATATAATGGGTTACACAATCCATTCTTTCTTTTGTACAGCTGTAGACATTTACCTAATACAAACCATTCCACGGGTAAGCAGCTTTTTCGAAGCATGCAGTACACTACATTGAATGTAAAAATCACATTTTTATGTACCAACCTCAATTTGTATTTGATCGATATTCCGCTGGATAGGGCGGATGTAGCACATGGCCTGGCCCAAGGTGCTGCCGTCTGCGAACGCCTGGCTGTTATGACCCCCTGGAGGTGGTAAAATAACTTCAAGAAGCGCCCGTTCTGCGCAGCTACTCCTGCACAGTTCATACCCTCCGCAGGTTTCCAAGCCAGGGAATACTTCCTTCAGCTTAGTGTCGAACTGGACGGCATCAGAAGATTTGGGGAAAGTGATCTTCTTCTCTCCCAATCCCGCCATCTGCAACTGGTGTTTCCTTTGGCGTGAGGGAATGCATTCCTGAAAAGTAGAAACACCATCAATGCACAACTAATTTGGTTAACTGACATAACTTCATTTTTAAGAGTTCAAACGTAACAATTGACTTCCTAATAGCACAATGAGTATGGCTCATCAACAGGCTTTCCACAAATTTAACACATTGGTGCTAAATAGAAGAGCACCGCTTGAACACAGGACCTTCATTTCCTTCAATATTATTGCATGCCCTAAATATACAGCACACACAAAATTTACAAAAAAAAAATTAAGACATTTTCAGGAAATCATTGAATTTGTTGAATACCTATACATGTATCTAATATGTATAAATTTATTGCAATACGCTAGGCATTACTACGATGTGATACAAGAGCTTGCTTGCAGCTTTGAGAAAATAATTAAGGATGAGTTATAAATTGAAGAACAGTATAGTTTCTGTGAAATGGGCATGATTTTTGGTGCTCGTCTATTGGCACATCCTTCCACTAGAACTTCTTGAAATCTAAAACCAATAGTCCAAAAACCAATAGTTGAACATGCACACAATGACACCCAATGGTATACTACAATGATTACTGTACATGAGCCTCATTACACGTACAATGTAAGTGCATACTACTAAGTTCATATTCATAACTGTTTAACTAACTACCTCATTTCTCTCACTAAGACAGAAGAAACGGTGTGTCCAAGTTAATGGAGCTTGCTGTTGCTGCCGTTTCACAAATGGCCGTCTTGACCGCTGTAACTGGTATGGGGCAAAAAGGTTCCTCAACTCTGTGCGGTCGGGTACGCTGGATGTGGATGCTGATGCTGAGCGCGCCGGCTGACTCTGGGTCTGACTGACTGACGTCTCATTCAGCAAAGCTGCTGCCCTCCTTAACATGTCAGCACATTCTTTCTGCTTGTCTCTTGACATCCTGAAAATGTTAATGAATTTCTTTTCATTGGTATACTTAAAATGTTTGGTCATCATGGTCATAATTATGAACAACTAGCAGTTCTTATGGTCAACAACTACAAGTAAACGAATCTAGGCGATTTTGGTGTAAACCAATCATAAAATTCAGAAATTGTCATGTTTTGCATTGTGTATTTTTGCAAAAATATGGCCCAAATCGCCCATGGGTGATGGGTTCTTACACCAGATAGCATGTAAAAGACATGCACTAGTACTTTATCAAGATACCGTATTGGTCCTAATAGTAGCACGGCACTCCAAAGCAAGACCTCCTGCAGCAGCGCGCAAAAATGACGTCAAAACTGAGGTCAAATTTAAGAAAATCACTGAATAATATACCTATAGCCGTCAATCCCCTTTATTATGATGCAAATTACATAAACAAGTGGATTGGAACACTCCAAGATCTTATTAGAGAGATGTGAGGTGAACTCCAAGGTTACTAAAATTGAACGTTTTCAGGGAAAAGAAGGGGGCGCTCTACTATTAGGGCGCGTGCATGCCACTATTAGGACCAATACGGTATTGGGGAATTTGGTGTGGTTTTCATAAAAATTGCACACATGCAATTTGACAAGTACCCCAGTATTTGTAATACTTTCTATGGCTCTGATGTGTTTGAACTGAGCATAATATGAACTAGACAAACTCTTTCGTCTTCTCTAAATGGGGGAGAGAACAAGTTTGTTATGAACTACAGACAGAATGAGAAAAAATTTGCAAAAATATCAAGTTGGTAATTTATTCATGTAAGTTTTTAACATTTATATCTGTTCATAAATGTTCTGTTCATAAATTGAATAGTCAATTGAGATATCTTACTAGAATCTGGGCAGGAATGTTGTCAATTTATCTATCTGCCTAAATGTTAGGGTCAATTCGAGTAGGATTCCAACTAAGAATTCAACACAACCGACTCAGTACTCGTAGGTGTGTAACCGGACCATGACATAGCAGAGTGCTCGTCTACTCGCATTGCTCATTTTGCAAGTGTTGTGTCTATTGTTGGTCAGTTCAGGCTTGAAGTGATTTACAGAATTTTTGGGTATACAGTTTGCACTTTGTCATTTTTCTGATTTCACCAGATATTTCGCATGTATTTATCACATGCTATGAATTTATCTTAAACTACGAACAGTGAGAACACACAGTGATTTCCGACAGTGTGATAACCTTTGCCGGAAACATCATGTTTGCACTATTTTTTTCTTCACATTTTTGCTTCACATTTCACATATTCACATGTACAATTAAAGCACGAGTATTCTATGACGTCACAATGAAACATCACGCGATTCAGCCTTAATAACATATAATCATTTAGAAAACGTACAACCACTGTGACGTCATAATACAAAGTATTTGACGACCCGGTGATCTGCATTGTTTATATTGTTTCCTAGCAACGCACATGTTTACGGGTCTTCTACTCAGGGTCCTTGAGTGCAATCAAAGATTGTAAGAAGTTCTTGCAATCTTTGGTAAAATTTTACTTTAATTTACAGGGGTTGGGTTCCCAAATATTTCAGAATCATAAATTCATAGCATGTGATAAAAACAAAACCTGTTTCGTGTGTTTTCCAGCACGCGGAAAAGATCTCGTTTGAACTGGCGGAAGAACACCAGAAAGCACTCGACCTTCGGTCTCGTGCTCTCTGGTATTCTTCCGCCAGTTCAAACTCGATCTTTCCCGCGTGCTGGAAAACACACTCACCTAGTTTTGTCATTTTATTATATAATGTCATGCACTAGTTAATATCATTCATGCATATTTCTGAATTAATAGATCTATGTTGCAAATTCAAAATGTAGAACGATTTTATAGCCTTCTGAGTTTTGATGCCCATCAGTACCCATACCCCGATAAACGGAAGTAGTTTAGTGCAAGCATAAATTATTTTGGGCATGTTTAGATCTATCAATAAAAATAATTTTTTTACATTGAAAAACAGATATATCTGTATGATTCTTGACATACGGAAGCGCAATAATGCCAAATTGTAAAAAAATTATTTTTCAAATAGTCGAGTTTAAAGTCGATTTAATCGAGAAAAAAATTGATTTAATCGACTTTAAAAACGATTTAATCGACTTTATTCTCGATTTAGTCGGAATATTCTTGATCTAATCGACTTTAAACGCGATTAAATGGACTTTAACCTCGATTAAATGGACTTTAAACTCGATTAAATCGACTTTGAAGTATTTCCAAGAAAACAAATATATTTCAAATAGTTGACTTTTTTTCTCGATTTAATCGACTTTAATCTTGATTAAATCGACTTTTTTTCTCGATTTAATCAACTTTAATCTCGATTTTAATCGACTTTCAATTGAGACCATGGCCTACCAAGATGGACAAAGATGCAAGGATTGTTGCATAGAAGACGTCCGCAATATTGGACCAAGTATTCCAGAAAGAATGTTTTACATAATTCAGCTCAAAGGCCGTAATTAGTGACCTCACACTAAAGTCGATTTAATCGAGTTTAAAGTCGATTTAATCAAGAAAAAAGTCAATTAAATCGAGTTTAAAGTCGATTAAATCGAGAAAAAAGTCGATTAAATCCAGTTTAAAGTCGATTAAATCGAGTTTAGAAGTCGATTAAATCGAGAAAAAAGTAGACTATTTGAAACTTTATTTCTTTCGTTGGCAAGTAGATCTAGATCTAGTGCGCTTCCGTATTGACACCTATTTTATGTTTAAATCAAATGTGCTATTTATCGTGACATGTCTGATTCTATATACACAAGGTTCGGAGCACCTGTTCAATTGAGTGGGCAATTTTTGCTGCCAGTGTTGTTGCATTGGGAAATCATAACGTACTCAAATATGTCTTGCATTTTTTAACAAAAAATCGTCCACAAGATTCGACAGTTAACTTAAGCCCAAGGTTCTTAATATCCCGATTCATGTCCTACCCGGTTTAGACTCTACTGTATTATAAAATGTTGGTAGCTGTTGCCTTTGGTAAAAGTGGGGGGAGGGGTGGGTCACTGGGTGTGGGGCAAGGTGTGGTGGATCGTGCCCGACGAATTGTGGTAAAATCTAGAATGACTATCGCTAACGATAGACTCATTATGATAGAGCCTAGACAGTAGTCCCTACTATCGACTTGTCTCGTGTACGCAACAGGAGACACCCAACTCTGTAGATTTATGCCTACTTGAAATTTCTCAGATCATGTCTCAGAATCAAAGAACCGCCATTTCTTCCGTTCTGATCTGCCGAGCCTGATTATAGCCTAGCAGGGTGAAGGTCACCCGCAAGTTGAAAGGTGGGGAGCATTTATTTTCACATGGATCGCTGGCGATAGCAGCGCCACCTCGTATCATAATCGTTACAGCATAATTGGACGTGCACAATTGGTTGTGCACAATGCATAATCGATTAATCACAATTAAGTCAAACAAACTTGGATAACCATCACTGACGATTAACCAGACATAATGCATAATCGATCACCCATAATGCACCCAAGACCAGAAATAATGAATAATCGGCTTGTCATATTACATAATGGGGCTGTAATGTTGCATAATCGGGTTACCATATTGCACAACAGACCAGAAATAATGAATAATTGTGGGGTAACATTGCATGACAGACCAGAAATAATGAACAATCGACTTGTAATATCATATAATGGGGCTGTAATGTTGCATAATTGGATAGCCATCATGCACAATAGACCAGCCATATAGCATAATAGGTCGCCAATGTTGAACAATAGAACGAGCATAATGAACAATCGTGATGTCATGTTACACATTTGGTTTGTCATATTGCACAATGGACCATGCATAATGCACAATGGGTTTGTCAAATTGCATAATGACCATGCATGATGCATAATGGACATGCATAATGCACATTGGGTTTGTCATATTGCACAATGGACCATGCATAATGCACATTGGGTTTGTCATATTGCACAATGGACCATGCATGATGCACAATGGACCAGGCATGATGCATAATGGACCAGGCATGATGCACAATAGGTTTGTCATATTGCATAATGGACCAGGCATGATGCATAATGGGTTTGTCATATTGCACAATGGACCAGACATGATGCATAATGGGTTTGTCATATTGCACAATGGACCATGCATAATGCACATTGGGTTTGTCACATTGCACAATGGACCATGCATGATGCACAATGAAAGAGCAATGAACATCATGAGAAACAGAAGTTCCATCACGAATAATACGAAGAGAATTTTGGCCCTAAAACCCTTCCATAGTCCACACTCACTAGGTGTCTGTATGCAAAAAGGGTTTTTTGGTGGGGATTTTCCAACTGATTCACAGAAGGAGGAAGTGGTTGGCAGATTTTTCCTGCTTTGACAATCTGAACAATATCCAGTTTATTCGGAAATGTTGCGTGGTAAGTGTGTTTATGACCGGTGACCATAGTTATTATGATTAGTCTTTAAGAAATCGAGGAGACTCAATTTCTATTTCTGTCATACAGCTCATACTCACACGAAAATGACATTGCTGTGTACATCATAGGTGTGTCCTATAGTCCTATAAGTCTAACATAATGTCTAGGTTCATGACTATACTCGTGAACAGTTTATTCAGATATCTATATACTTCGACTTAATGTTGTGTTTATTGCCTAACTTAATGCCTAACGTCATAATAACTAGACTCTGGTCGCTGATGACTGGGTGGGTGTATCCCACATGAGACCTCACCATCCCTGTCGCCCAAAGTCTTTGTTGCATAGGGCCTATAGTCTTTCATCCAGTGTCTTTCAGCAAAGTCACTAATACATGTTTTGTACCCTCGCTATTCTTACCGTGTGCAGAAATAAACTTAACGCGTAATTTATGTTCAGTAGGTCTGATTAGTATAACTATATATTTATCACAAAATAATTTTCCTGTGGCGTGTGAATCAAAAGCACGCATGCTAGCTAGGATAGCAAATATTTATTTTATATGTTGTGTGGGGACCGCTTAGGGTAACTCGGCTTTCAGACTTCCGCCATTTTCTATGGTTACACGTAGTTAAAGTCCAAGGATCGTTCCATTACCTTATGGTATTGAAGATCGATGTTGGGGCTTGAGTTTTGCAATACCAATAGGTCGTGGAGCATGACGAGATTATATCAGATTATTTTTTACCTTACTGCTTACTAATTCCGACAGTATTCAACTCTAGTGCAAATCGGGGTAGCTCAGGGGAAGTTCTGCATCTATATGCAGTCAGTTTAGGTGAGGCTTGAATCACCGGTCTTGGCAGTGTATGAGATGCTCTCAGACTTCCGCCATTTTGTATGGTTTCCAGATTACACGTAGTTAAAGTCCAAGGATCGTTCCATTACTTTGTGGAATTGAAGATGGAGGTTGGGGCTTGAGATTTGCAATACCAATAGGTCATGGAGCATGACGAGATTATATCAGATTAAATTTCCCCCCTCACTGCCTAATTTCGACAGTATTCAACCCTAGTGCAAATTGGTGAATATTAGTAGTCATTGGGCATTTAACATGCCCTCCTCCAACAACACTCTAATATTTCCCTGTGCTTATTGATATGTGTGATTTTCAGACTGATGAAAAATGGCGTCTGCAGCAGTGCAGAGGCTAGAGGACATATTCACATGTTCCGTCTGTCTGTCCACTGTGCAAAATGGCAAAGTGCTTGAGTGTCAACACAGCTTCTGTCTCACATGTATCCAGGCAGTTCATGATAAACACATCTCCAAAAACCCATCGTCCACTGGCCAACTTCCCTGTCCAATGTGCAAGGTTACTTCCCGGATTCCAAATGGGGGCGTCACGAAACTGCCCAATGATCTACGTACAAACGAAGTTGCAGGCGTTTTGGAGCAACTCACAGCTCCTCCACAGTATGACGAAGATGTCTATCGGAACTGCGGAATTTGTTCCAAGAAGAAGGGCAGAGAAAAAGCTCAGTTTGTGTGCTTTGACTGCATCAAAATGCTGTGCAGTAGCTGTCTGCAGAAGCACAACAAAAATTCTCAGAGTTCACGACATGTTTACAGTAGGATCACCAGTCATGATATCAGTTCTCTGGTATGTGAAGAACATGATGAAATCGTAAGTCTGTATTGTATGACATGCCGTGAGGCTGTATGCAATGTTTGTACCCTGACATCACATGATAGCCATCACCATGCATCATTTACCAAATCCAAAGGTGTCCCAAATGAGGTTGGCCTGGTGGTCAAGGAGGCACAGCACAAACGCACGGAGTTAGTGCCACAAATGGAAACGATACAAAAAACACAACAAACCTACATTAATGCAGCAAAGAAAACAATTGAAAAACACAAGGAGAAAGTGATGAAACAGCTTGAGGAAGAAGAACGAAGATTCTTCAAATCCATGGACAACGATTACAGTGAGTTTGAATCAGTTTATGCACAAAGCAACTCGGACATCCTTGACATTTTCAATCGAATCCATGAAATTGAAATTAGAAATGAGTTGATCGAAAAACCACTTATGGCAGCAAGTGATATCAGACTTGATATTGACGAAAGTTCTACATCGGCAGAGCAAATCAAATCACATATACAGAAAGTGCATGCATTGCAAAGTAACTTACCAGTTCCAATAGAGTATCAATATAACGAAGCGAACCTTGGAACTGCTACCTTGAAAAAGGTCACCCATTCATCGCCCTGGGGAAGAACTATGTAAGTACATGAATGACTGGCACATTTCTTATACCAGCTAAGGGTACACTAGTTTATTATACAATTCGCATTTAGTCGAAGGAGCGTATGTCAGCAGCTCACACATGTCTCGGATATTATTTCCATGCACCAGAGACAAAGCCAACACTGTGCCAAGAATATTGTTCAAAAAAATATTGTGATTGCAAGCATTGCTCGAAGCACGTCAGTAGATTGGTTGGAATTTTTTGTCCAGCAGGAAAAGCAGTGAAGTGGGTGACGATAAGGAATCGAATTATGGTCCTGTATCTCTTTCCACATCCAGCCAAAAGAACGCAGGTCAGTATGTCTTCCACGCAAGAATGAAGTTGATCACGTTGTTAAGGCATTTCGGTAGAAATGCCTTTATGGTTTGTCAAAATTCTTCTTTTTTTTTCTTCTGCCGTTTTCGTTTCCACGTGATAACTTGAGAACGCCTTGATGGATTGACTTGAAATTTTACCACTGTTCAGACATATTATGTAGATGTGCTGTATAGTTTTTGAGCCGGATCCGAGGATGAAATTGAGGTTAATTTTTGGACCTTGTTTCCGCATGATAACTCAAAATCTATTCAGGCAATGGCTGCAAAACTTTGCATGCAGGTTCATATATCACCAGGAAACAACCCTATTGATTTTGGGGTTATATGGTCAAACGACTTATGACCTAGAGGTCGAAAGGTTTTTCGCTGAGTCATCCTTGAGGCTTCTTGCATATCCGGAAACCATGCCTCGTAGAGTGAAACGGATGTTATTTTTGGAGTCGCCGTTCTAGACAAATATGTCTCAGGGGTATTTGGGATGAACTTTGACCTTGACCTCAAATTTTTTGCTGAGTCGGCATTTTTCGTTTTCATCGATATCTCGGAAACGGTGCGTCGTAGAGCGAAACAGTCGTTATTTCGGACTCGTCGCCCTAGACAAACATGTCTAAGGGGTTTTAGGGATGACCTTTGACCTTGACCTTAATTTTTTTCACTGAGTGGACATTTTCGGTTTTCGTCGATATCTCGGAAATGGTGCATCGTAGAGCAAAACGGATGTTTTCTCCAGACTCGTCACCCTAAACGAACATGTCTACGGGGTAATTAGGGATACCTCTGACCGTGACCTTAATTTTTAGCCGAGTCGGCATTTTTCGTTTTCGTCGATATCTCGGAAATAGTGCGTCCTAGAGCGAAACATACGTTATTTTCGAACTCGCCAAACTAGACAAACATGTCTACGGGGTACTAGGGATGAACTTTGACCTTGACCATAAATTTTTTCGCCGAGTCGGCAATTTTCATTTTCTTCAAGATATGCGAAACGGTGCGACGTAAAGCGAAACAGGCTTTATTTTCTGACTTTTCGCCCTAAACAAACATGTCACTGGGGAATTAGGGATGACCTTTTACCTTGATCTTAAATTTTTTCGCTGAGGCAGAATTTTTCGTTTTCGTTGATATCTCGGAAACGGTGCGTCGTAAAGCGAAACGGGCTTTATTTTCGGACTTTTCGCCTTAGACAAACATGTCACAGGGGTATTAGGGATGACCTTTTACCTTGACCTTAAATTTTTTCGCTGAGGCAGCATTTTTCGTTTTCGTTGATATCTCGGAAACGGTGCGTCGTAGAGCGAAACGGACGTTATTTTCGGACTCATCACCCCAGACGGTTCTAAGAGGTACTATGTATGACCTCTGGCCTTCCGGCATATTTGTTTTTGTCGATATCTCGGAAACGGTGCGTCGTAGAGCGGAACAGACGTTATTCTGAACTCATAAACCCTGTCTGAGGGGTATTAGGGATGAGTTGTCATTTTGTTTGTTCGTTGGAATCTCGGTATGGTGTGTCATAGAGCAAAACGGATGTCATTTGTGGCAAGCATATCATAAATGTTATAGGTTAATCTCTACACCGAAATGCCTCTAAGGCATCTTTAGGCCTTGACGTCTAGTCTTTAACAATGTTGTTCGCTTGTGCTGGATAATTGAATATATATGGAAGTGTCGAATGTCAGTACTTCTTTGTAAAGTACTTTGGGTAAAAATACATCAGTTTTAGTACAAAAATTTCTACAGTTCAGCCAAGGAAACTGAAAAGGCTGTTTTAGCGTGGTACCAGGAATTCTGCATGATAAGTTTTTGCGAGAAATGTTAGCACGAGAGATTTCAAAAGAAATATGCCAATTTCATCCGAGTTGTAAAACAGATGTAACTGACAAAAATAGACCTGTTGGAGTTACAGACCAAGAAGTTATTGAATATTTATATATGATATATATTTGTATAATCATACTGTCGACATGGTTGCATCAAACATAAATATCTATTTTGTTGTTAATTTTGTCCCTCTTGTATCTTCATCTATTTGAACAAGTTAGGGAAGCTTCAGTGCATATAAAATGTGTACACTCTCAATCTTTCAATAGCACTTGAAACAACTCACATACAGGGTTCAGTGAACCTCCTCAATTCTCCACACGCATAAATGTTTTACATACTCCAAGAACACCCTGCTCTCAGAGACCTGACACCTTCACGTATGTCCATAGCCTTAGTCTGGCTTACATATATATTTTACAGTAGCTTAGGTCGAATCGTTTAGAGATTCGTTCAAAAAGTATGAAGACCCAAAAAAATTACGTCACATAACATAAAAAAGACATGTTTAGGAATATCTGCAATCACCATTTGGAATTTCAGCGGCCGTATGTCCCATTTTGTCCATATTTGTGCTTCGAATGAACATACTTTTACTGCCAAGATGTATATCTGCGGGGCTCCAGATGTATCATATACTTTTGAATACCTTCCGGAAAGCTGTCAAGCTAGAGTTCATTTTTCAAAGATTGCATGCAGCTGGTGAATGTTGAAACCCAGCAGGCAGTTCTTCCGACAGTAAGTCAAATTCGCGATACATGGTCCGTCTATTCTACGGCCGCTAATGAATCCAATGTGACCCTGCCAAGGCCTAGGTCGTCACCAATGCATGACTGAGTTAGTCCAATCGGACCAATATAAGGCCACTTCACGCATTCTGTGGTTGGACACAATATTAACTGATTGAGAGTACTTAAGAACAAGCTGTAGTGAGGGACCCGCTCAGAGGGACTAAAATGTGAAATTCCTTTGATTGTTTTTGGACTTTCAAACAATGATTGATATGACATCATTTGAGAACAGAAAATTTTGATGAAACATGCATTCTCTACAATGTGGAATTATGGGTACTTTTAAAGTCATTATAGCAAGGTACCATTATATGGTTTTATTCCTGTTCAGATAAAGGCATTGTGGACATTTGTTGAGAAAAAAGATGTTCGCGTTGATTGGTAATTAATAACAGCGACATATAATCGAGTATATTGAGCCAGTATTGCAATCGCCTTCCCATGCCGATGAAAAAAATAGCTTCGGCAGTTTCCGTAATCGTGACGTCAGTTGAGGCAAAATGTGCTTTGATGGCTGGCCAAAAACGTAAAACACGTAATTTGGGCGGTCAACTCAAAGATAGAAAACCACTCCAGAATGCATGAGATTCAAAAGAGAACACATGAAAACCAACAAATACTGGACATCTTGCAGTTCAACAAACCTCCCTTCTGGGAGAATGAATAGTACTGATTCTAAATATCAAGACAAGAAATGCCGTATTCCAACCATCTCACCCGTTCACTTAAATTATCAAACTTACGAAAAGAGAATGAATATGCGACATGCAGTTTACCTTGCTGGCTACATGTACTTTCAGTACTGCCTCAAATGACGTCACAAACCACGTGACCCATACTAAAATCGTGATCAAAATCTTCGGCAATTTACGGAAGGAGTGCCTATTTGATTCAATATCTCGAAACCCATTGATTGTATTTGTGAAATTCGTTCGAATTTACAGATAACTATTCATAATGGACTAAATAAAAAGCACTTTCATCGGCATGCTACTAGGTCTTTAACCAAAAAATACCTCCAAAATGGGTCATTTTTGGCCATTTTCACTGAAATAAATTATTAACGAAAACGACGAGACATATTTTTCTATTTTTCTTCATTCATCAACGGACTGGTGTGCATGTTTTTTTTTTATATGAAAAGGCATATCGCTAGAGGCATCCATACAGTTGAAGATCAAAGAATTTTACCGAAGACTCGACAAAATCGCTGACTTTCACAACTTTGAAGACATTGTAGGAAAAATATAAAGTCAGTGACCCTATACTTTTTCATATAAAAAAACTTGCACACTGTTTCGTTTCAATTCAGAGTTCTAAAAAGATCAGTTTGTGGAGATTATTCCATAGTATCGCCATACAACATTTCAAAACATTCCATCAAGTGGTCTCGGAGAAGAAAACGTTTGAACTTTCTCCCATGATAAGTAAATGACTTTTTAGGTTACCGAACCTATGGTCTGATAACCTATAGTATGACGTTGCGTCCGTCGCCCGTCCATCTACATACATTTCGTCCATCGTCTGTCCGTTGGCCGTCTACATTTTTATCTCAAGTTTATGTTGAATCTTTCTGATTTTTTTCTTCTTGACGAAAAACGCCCAATTTTGGATTTTGGCAGCCTTTTTCTCAAATATGTGTTTTTTTTTTCTAATTCATACGAAAGACATCCCATATGTATCTTTGTGATACAAACGCCGTATTTTTCCATAGATTTGTCCATTTTTTCATATTTATAACAAAACTATTACATTGAAACAACACAGGTCAAAGATACCTGACATGTCAAAGTTACCCGACCTCACCCTATTTGTTCTAAGCCATTTCCAGCCGAAAAAGAATCGCCATTAAAAAAATTTTTGACCTAGAAAATTTCATCCACTTTTTGCTTCATGGTGGGAGCTTTATGGAGAATACTCTTAGAATACCTCAAGAAACAGGTCAAATATTGGCACATTCAAATGGAAAATCATATATAGCGGTTTAAATAGTGACCTTATAATGACATGTGACTTATAATGGCCTTGAGGTCAAAACAGCAATTGTGGTGAAAAAATCCCTTTGTTGCTCAACATCATGCATTCCTCTGGTAACCTTACTCAGGCCTTGTTGTATTGCAACACTACAGATCCTCCCACGCCTCAACTGGTGGAAGTGTCAGTGAATCTGAACCACTCCACCTCCCAAGCACCCCAGCAACAGTCACAAGCCTTCATACCACAGTCATACCCACAGGTAACTAGCACAACTAGTACTGCATTTAATTGCAAGGAGATGTAATGTGGACCTGTTCAAAGCAGTATGATCAAAATAATATATGACCCTGTTATATCCCATTCCATATATTAACTGCTCTTTCCTTTTTCTCATTGTACAAGTAAGGACAAAAAAATTATGGTTTAAATTAGCATGTGCATTTTGTCAATTTCTTGTAGTATCAGTCGAGAAATAGAACGCCACATGTTTATGGTCTACAACAGCAAAAGGCACAAGTTTATCCCAACTACTATGCACAGCCTAGCCAAGGTGAGATGGTTGTATATGTTTGGTTGTCATTGGATAGAGAATCATCACTAATCTATATGTAGAGAAACTCGAGAGACATTTATAAATCGTATTTCCAGGCTGTGTGGCTCCGCAGCCCCATATCTGGCATGGACAGCCATCTGTCCGCATGTCCGCCAACCAAAACCCCAGCACTGCGGCTAAACAGAACAACTGCTCGACAGCCAAGCAGGAGAAGGCGAAAATCCAGATCACCGATCCTAACACTGGATTGGATGTCAATCTGGAGGAAATAACTGGAGGTCGAAGCAAGCCGAGTGGTACACCTCCACAGTCGAGTGCATCCAACTCTACAGGCATTCCTGTGAGTATTAGTTATGTTGCTGAACTGGGTTTTCGAATGTACTATACTACTTTTTCAACAATTTTTTTTTATCCCTGTTAATCTTCATGATCATGGTCGGACTCAAAGCTGGTTTAGTTCGATGCTACGTAATAGACATGGAATCAATACCAAGTATTAAGTATTCCGAGCAAACAAAACAGGGTCTGTTATCCAATCTCATAGTCCGGGGACAGAAAGTCATATCAGGCATACGAAGTGAGAGAAAACAAAAATGACAGGGAAACTCATGAACCCCCGTAAATGGCCATTAGGAGGTGAAATCAGGTGTTCCGGAAAGAGTGAGCATTTCCTGCCCCACTAGTGGCATTCGTCATGAATTCCCCAAAATTCCGAGCGAGCAAAACAGAGTCCGTTATCCAATCTCATAATCCGGGGACAGAAAGTCATATCAGGCATACGAAGTGAGCAAACAAAACAGGGTCCGTCATCCAATCTCACAGTCCGGGGACAGAAAGTAACATAAGGCACACGAAGCGAGAGAATACAAAAACGACAAGGAAACTCATGAACCCCCCAAAATGGCCATCAGGAGGTGAAATCAGGTGTTCCGGAAAGAGTGAGCATTTCCTGCCCCACTAGTGGCACCCGTCATGAATTCCCCAAAATTAACATGAAAATAGATCTAGTTGCATGGCAGACATGGATTTGCTGTATTTATCAACCAGATCATGATGACGTCCATAGAATTTCTTAAACGCAGCTATAAGTCTTGGTAAAACATATCCTTGTCGTAGCAGTTTAGAGACTAGCTGGGCACTTCGATAGACAAAGTCCTCATATTTGCAACTAGCTCTGGAATAGCGTATAAGTTGAGAAACAAACACACCATATGCCGGTGACATAGGAATGTTGCTGCTCAGAAAAGGGAAATTGACTATGGAAAAATTGAAATCATCACGTTTGTCATATAATCTAGTTGACAGGTTAGAATCATTATCAATCTCCAACCTCAGGTCTAGATAGTTGGAAAAATTAGCGGATTATGTAGTATCCTTAATTTCAAGTTCCTTAGGATATATGAGCCACTTAGGATATATGAGCCACTGGTTGGTTTAAGTGTTTCGGTAGGTCATTGAAGCCGAGGGTGGATGTGGTCAGTGAAGTTAGCTTTTTTCACCACAGAGACAAGAAATTTTGGTTTTTCTGGTGGTTCTTCCATGGCTCTGATGAAATATTCATTTGGTTTCCTCAGTCGTCTTCCCTCCAAGACCACTCACACATTTGTAGGTTTACGGATGTTTGGTTCTTCATCCGTCCTTCAATATTTGTAGCCTCTTATGGGCTGATAAGCTAATATCCTGGGCACCAAGAACAATAGCTATTATTGTCTACAATTGGTACCGAATGACCTGGACAAGAAGTTAAGACTACTAAGCTGAGCATGATTAAACATATAAGCTAGGATAACAATTGTGACTTCTGAAACTTTCGGAATTTCAAAGTACTGTGAGTACCAGTGAAGAATGAACGACCAAGCAAGAGGATCCAGATCAGGAGATCGAGCACCAGTGCTGATCCAGATTATGGGTGCGACTCCAAGTGATTGATATTGACCCTGACAGTGATGACAACGCATTTTGAAAAATGTCGAGAAAGACCATATACATGTAACACTGAGGCGAACAAAATATTGATATGACCCTGACACAGGAATCGTATCAATGGAAGTGGTAAAAGTTTGCAATAGATTCAACTGGCCTTCAATCAGTTAATGCGAAAGATTGACAATATGACGACTGCGAGAGTCCAGCCACCTGCCATGGCGACCATCACACAAACACCAGCAACAGCTTCTTGAATGAGACACCGCATGACCACAGGTTACTTCCTGCCATTACAGCCGTCAGTCAAAATGCCGCTGAGAATGACCACGGCAATGACGACTGCAAACTTCACGCTGCTATGAGCGATGGAAGCGTCCACGATGGCAACACCAAGTTTCAGAACACAGTGCTGTCACCTTCACCTGTCGGAACACTCCCCAGTCACAAGACATATCCGATACATGTCACAGTCACAAATCCAACTCACAGTACCGAAGTACCGAGCTCAAAATCGAGAACAGCAACAGCGTCCACTAGCGTGAGTGCTACGACAGCGTCCACAGCTGTGACTAAAAGCTCTCAGAGATACATCGTACCATGGTGACAGACATTTTGCCAGAAATACCAGGCCGACCTGACCGAGTACATCAATGGTTTCAAACAATATGCAAAAGCAACACGGAGGATCGAGCAGGTGAAATAACTTCATTTCAGAGTTCTCTGCATTGACATGCCACTCGGCCAGAAACTGTTGATCATAGCGAACTCTGCGTTCTGTGCAGTATGGGAGAAAGACGTAAAGCTTACATTCAATAAGAGTTCGTGCTCGGACAACTGACTCTTATAGGTGGAAAGATTTGTACTCCAACATACAAATCAATATGACGATGCCTTGATTGCTGTCATCAACACAAAATAGTTATAGCATATCTGTGAAACAACCCATGGAACTCGACATATGGACATCATGTGAGATGAACTGCTTGTAACCACACATGACCTGCAGCGTGATACTGCTGACAACACCGAGTGCAAACCATCCATGATATCTGTTCAGGAGTGATGCCTAGGTCACATAAAAAAATAGGTTACCGGACAACGCAGAGTTATTTTCTTGCGGCGACCAGTGGAAAAAATGGCATCGCTAGCACGCCTGATGGCGACCAGCCAGAGGCCTTTTTGATGCCCACCAGGTGCTGAGGGAATCGACCGAAATTTTCGGCCGACCAATGTGGGAAGCTCACCATGTGATCACTGCAGGGTATCCTACCAGGTGCCAATAAACGTCCAGAAGGTGTCCTTCAGACAAGCGGCCGATTTGTGCTTATCAGACGGTCACCGAGCAGGTATCAGTAGGGTATCATGCGGCCTCCGGTAGAGCATCGTTGGTTGTTCAGTCTTTCTTGAAATTCTAGAAGTTTGGACTAACACGGTGAAGACGGGCGATCGTGGGTGAATATAGCGGTCACTGGTGTTCAATGCCTGGTGGTTTCATGACCACTCAAAAGATATGGGAATGATGCCTGACAAACTAAATACCACTGATGTCCTCACATCGGCCGGCAACCTGTGCAAATGTGACTCAGGTATAAGATTAAGATGACGATGTGTATGGATTAGCTAAGAGTGGAGCACATCAAGACTCACAGGAGTGTGGCCAAACCATACGAGCTTCACTTGATAGTGAAGAAGATGAATGGTATGATGAGGAACTTAAGTACATTGTTTTTAGATAAAAAAAACAAATGCCCTCGCAGATAAAGGCTCAAAACCTGATGAGCGCCCAAAACGCTTCTTCTGCAAGCACGCCATACACCACTGGGCCAAATGATTCTGACTACGAGAAATCCTCATGAAAAACAGGATAAACGTGAAGCCACGACTGCCTGCCAGCAACATCGCAAAAACCATCTTGACGAAAATTCCACTTCAAATCGGTAGAGGATGGGTTCTTCCATGGATGGAGACATTTTTGTATCCCCCGAACAAAGTTGGCGACAGATCTTGTGCTCAAAATAACCTGTTTAACACACATGGCTTGTGAACGCTCTACGGCTGGGATTTTTCAATAAATGGTGATGAATTCCCAGATGAATGATGATGAAAGGCTCGATGAGCAAGACACAAAACTGACTGTTCGTCACACAAAACTGACTGTATTTCAGAAGGATCAAATAAATATCAATTAGTTTGCAGGCTAACTTATTACGACCATTGAAATACCACTTTAACATCCGTGATCACTCTAATACCACATACTATGGAGGCAAATGGCAAATTGCAGAACAATATTACCGAATAAGTTAACATGAGTTTTGCAAGTTAAGTCTATTATTAAATATACTGAAGTCACAATAAAATATACTGAAGACAAGAAACATTAATTATTGAGCTCAATAAGGTGCAGGTTTTGTAAAGTAGAGATTTCATGGCTGTAACTGAATGAGTTAACATTAGTTGGATTAGTTAAGTCTAATATTGACCACTATAAAAATAAGACTGGAAACATTTATCATTGGGCTCAACAAGGTACAGATTCTGCCCAGTAGAGATTTCCTGGCTGTGACGGAATAAGTTAACATTAATTTTACTAGTTGAATCTATTATTGACCACAATAAAAATAGTTAAAACAAGAAATGTTTATTATTGGGCTCAACAAATTCAAGGTTTTGTCCAGTAGAACTTTCATGGCTGTACCCATAGTATTGGGGGAATGAGCAAGGTTTCATGATTCATTCCTGTGACAAGCTTCTGGAAAGTATTCGGTAAGAATGAGTCAGTTAATGAATATTTTAGTTGTTATGAGTGTTACTGCATGGAATAAAAGTAGTTAAGGTCCTGAACTTTCAATACTGATATCGATTAAACACTCTGGTCTGGCAGTATGGCAGGATGCAACAGTCTGTTCTCATCTCCAGAAAGTTCACACATGCATGGTTGGTTGAGGTGGAGCTGGTAAACTGGTCCATGGCAGTGGGCTATACAAGTTCGAAATTAATGAACCCATGACCTTCGAGTGTCTCATAGAATCCATAGTGTGCAGTTATCTATGGTGTTGTATGTGCTATTTTGATGACGTTACCATGTACGTCATCACCCTCAAGAACCTCAAAGCCATCCTGCAGTTGGTCCAGTAATCTGAACTATGCTTACAAACCTTAAAGAGGGAGCTCTTCGAATGGAAAACCTTCTTTCTCTTTCATTCTCTTCCTCTTTCGTCGTGAGTGGACAAAAAATCCGAGTGGACCCAAACAAAATACTGTATGTTCCATCCATGTCAAGCCGACACAGTGTAACATCTCCAAAGACCGGTCATTCCAATGTTTCAAGAACTACCACCGTTTATACATGGAAAAAAAACTGAGGCAACATTTTCACCCTGGACACGGACACCAGCGACTTTGCTGTTGAAGGAGCATTGTCCCAGAGGATCAATGAAAAAGAACAGCCCATAGGTTTGTTTCACATCGCAAACTTCTAGCTGTCGTTGAGATGATGCAGTATTCCCAACACTACTTGTGTGAGAAGAAACATTGTTCTCCATATCGAGAACTGCCTAGGGCTGCCTAACAAGAACTGCCTAGGGCGAATGACTGTGCCACTAACAGAGTAGGAAAGCAGTGCATGAGAATTCATCACCGCAAGTCGCCACGCGAGAACCAAAGTCAGAAAGCCAAAACATTCAGACAACACCATGACCCTCGACCTTGACACTCTGAGCTCGTACTACATTGTCCGATATCCACTGTGAGTCGTCATGCAATGTCCAAGCACTAAGTCACCCGAGTATGATGACCTGACTTGAAGGACAATAATAGCTTTTGGAAAACATGGCCAAGGACATCAGCTAAACACAACAGGACAACAGTGTTCTTGGGATCAAGTATAAAACGGTATGATCACACATGTCACGGAGGTTCTATCAGTTCATTTGCGATGGACTCGTCTCCAGTGATTCACTGAGAATACATCACAACATTTCATAAAATCTTTTTCGATCTTATTGACATCAGTACTCATGGTAGTACTTGAATGGATGTCTTGCATTATCATGATATTTATGGTCTTCTGAATACCAAAATTGGTACTGGTAGTTCGAAACACGAGCATGATGTTACACAATACTTCTAGTGGTCCTAGGGACTCATATCAGTTTGTGCTAAATATTTCATCTGACCAATAAACATGTTGAACTTTCCCTATACCGGTATATGGCGCAATTTGATGAATCTAGAGATCATTTCTTTGACATAAGTCAATCCTTGAAAAAAAACTGTATTGGTCAATCTATTGTGTCAATCCATGAAAAAATCAACTGTGCCGACGGCAATCATGGTGGTGGGGAAGAAAAATTAGAGTCCATCGGATTATGTATTAGAATATTCTCACATTCTATATGCAATGAGATTTAAACGATTCTGAAATTGTGGTGTACAGTATTCATGTATGTGTGTATGATATAGCTCTACAGTGTTCTTACCTCATTAGATGGAACATGTCACTTATGCTACTGGTGATCAGAGAACAATCCTATCTCTGATTGGAAGAAATGGTGGAAAGCTTTTGTCTGTCAAAGATATGGAAGAGTATTTGAAAACATCTGAAGTTCCAACTTGGAGAACACAATTGTGGAATGGAAGTGATCTCAAACGTGACACAGCTGAACTGACAAAGGAGATTGAAGAATCATTGAGAAAGCTGGTGAATGCCAGAGTAAAAGATCTCCAAAAAGAACAAGAAATTATCATTTTGAGCCAGAAGAGGGCAGGCACACTCGACACAGGACAGATCTCTCAGACTGGTGAACAGTCACCTCACGAATCTGCAGAACCAAAGACAAGCACTGGGAGTTCATCTACGTCTCATCCTACTGGTGACTATGGTGAAAAAAATCATGCTACAGATCATGAGAATGTCAGACATCAGGGAAACCTGACTTCAACTCCAGGTGGAAGAACGAAAGAATTACAACCAAGTCATGAACACAATGCTGCCAGTGACAAGATGGCTGACTCAAATCAACTTGTAGAAGGCAGAATGCAGAACGTTTCCACAAGGGGCGTTGCTGCTGGTCGAGTGGAAAAGTCAAAGAACCTTTTCCCTCTAGGTGGAGAAGCAGGCGGGCATGGGGACCTTGGCTTGGGGCGTGGAAGAGCCAGAGATGAGAAGGATGTGCCTCCAGGACAAGCTGTGAGAATTCCGGAGCCTCACAAGTCTGATGCAAGTCCAGAGCAGAGTATAAGGTTAAGACAACGGAACGAGGAATTGCCAGCAGACCGGAAGAAAATGATGGAGGAGCTGTCCACATCGGGTCGTCATACTCATGCTTTTACAGTCTTCATGGATACAGGTCCCTCCAGTAGACCAAAAAGACAACAGAATGAGGAGTTGCCCGCAGACCGGCAGAAGATGACAGAGAAGCTGTCAACATCCAGTCCCCATGATCAGTTCGATACAGAGAAGAGTCAGACAACACAATCTGTCAAGAAAAATGTGAGTGATGTACGAAGTGGAAGAGATGATTACCTGGACAAAAGCAGGACACATCATCAGCAGCCAAATATGAAACAAAATGTAGTTTCTCCACAGAGTAAACCTGGAAATGAGAGTTACTATGGTGAAGAAGATGATGAAGATCTGCAGAAACCAACTTTCAAAGCTCGAAGTTCATCTCAAGGCAAGAGATCGGGTGACACTCATCAGCGGGAGATGGCAGAAGATGTCACAAGAAAGAACATGTCAGGCAGCAAGCAATGGACACCTGAAGGAGAAGCCCTGGAGAGAGAACGGCTAGCAGCTTATGAGCTGACATCTCCAGGATCAATTCACAGGCAACAACCTCAAGATATCTTATTGGAAAGGGAGAGACGTGCAGCATATGGGGAGGACAACTTGGATTTGAAGTACGGAGAACAGAAAGATGGGATAAGAATTGAAGATTTAATGCTGGAAGCTGAACGCATGGCAACAATGGCTGACAATATTGATGAAACAGAAGTTGTGAAACACATGAATCCCAAGAGCAAAAGGCAGGAAGACTGGTTGCTAGAGGCTGAAAGCAAAGCTGCATATGGAGATGGTGGTTATAATCACAAGCTATCAGATCAGCAAATGGAAGACATTTCTAGACAACAACTGGAAGCTGAAAGACGCGCAGTGTATGGCGACCATGAACGGACGTCGATTGAAGAAATAAAAAAAAATGACAAGGGCCATTCCCTAGACAAGTATATTCGAATGGTTGACAGTGGTGGACCAGCCAATGAAAAGGACAAACGACGAGGAGCGGAGTCTAAAATACGACCAAATCGAATATGAAAACATTTGTCATGAAAACTTCAAAACTAAACACGTCTAGACAAGTTGAAGAATATGTTTCCCAGATTGAATATCAAATTGGCTAGTTCAACTTAACCATTAGAAGCTTGCCGCAAGCAATCGGTGAAGGTGTTTTCACCTGGTTGAATAAGGTTATTAAACGGGAAATCCGCATAATTTATGTGTCTCAAAAATTCCTGTGTCACCACAATTATCTTGATGTATATAAATCTTGTTTAAAATTACAAAGGAAATGTGCAAGAAAATAGTGATATTTCTCTCGTATATTTCAACGAACTATTCACTAAAAATGTTCAAAAATATGAAATGACAGATGATGAAATATCTGTCCTAAAGTTTCCAAAATACAACACTTGAGACCTATGGATATCGTTCAATGTTATTTATTGGGGTTATTTTATGGTTTAATCTCTATGTAATGATTAAAATTATACCAATAATGTGATCTGGTAAAGGCGTAATGACTATTCTTGAATGATCATTAGGCCTGAACCAGATCACATTAATACTAATTTTATCAAAGTCCGACTGACCATTATTATTAGCAATCAACAATCAGTTCATCTCAAAAAAGGCATCGTCTGATTCACATTCCTTGTGATCTATAAAACAAAAATGCTCGCTTCCAACTCGAATTTCAAGTTTCCATGTGCCAGAACGATCGACGCACTGGCGCAAACCAGAGTGGTCATTTAATCACGCAAAACGAATTTCGCGGGATTCAGTCATTGTTTATTCTTCACAAGCTGTGGTTAAACAAGTGGTTTATAGATTGTTAATACTCAGCAAATCATGATTGAAGTATTGATGAAAAATGAAATTAGCACAAGGGCTAAGATAGGTTAACGGACAATTTTGGTTGAAGCACGACAGGTGAGGTATGACGTTCAGATTAACCGATCGAGGTCATTTTCGTGAACTTCAATGTCACCATCAAGTGTGTAGCAACATTGTATATGTTCAAAATACATATACAAGGTCTATCTACGTGTCCTGTGTCTATAGACAAAATTTTCACATTTCTCATCGGACGTAACACTAAGATGTAGCACTCAAAGTCATCTGAGATCAAGTTCAAGGTCACCAAAAGATGTGGTATATACGACTTCCAATTCCAGCTATACCTACAAGCATTTTTGGGTGTATAGGCCAATTTATACATTTCAGGTCTCTGTGACCCAAGATTTAGCCTTCAAGGTCGTCTGAGGTCAACCTCAAGGTCACCAAAAGGTGCACAATAAAATATGACCACCTATTTGCCTATAATACAAACCTAAGCCCTATGTACAAGCGTTTCGCCTTATATCATTCATATGACAATTTGTGCATATCAAATCCTTTAGGGCCTTTTGAGCCCACAGATCGGGCCTTGCAATTCAAAGCACCCCATCTCTGTACACACTGTCAGGGATTAGCATGTTTTATAACAAGAATCTCAAAACTGATCAGATAATTTTTTTAGGAAAACGATCTAAAATTGAATTTGGGGGCTTTTTTTTAGCCTTTTGAGCCTAGATTTCGAGCCATTTAAGGCACTCCATCTTTATACACAATGTCAAAAACTCCAATTACTATGTTTTGAAATAAAAATCTCAAAAGTGATATGACAGTTTTCAAGAAAAGACAAAAAAAAAAAAAAGGTGCAAATTTTTCGCCCAAAAATGGCTGCTTTGACCGTTCAAGGTCATCCAAGGTCAAATTCAAGGTCATCACACAAGTCGCCATATATGACTTCCCATTCGAAAGTGCCAATTTCTAAGCTCTATCTTCAGGCGTTCTAAGAGTACGGTTCTGGCAGCTCCCATTATGAAGGAAAAAAGTGCCGAAATTTTTCCAAGTCTAAAAGGGGTGAAAAATATTTTTGCCTTGAAATGGCCTAAAATGGATAGTAATGCTATTTGGGCCGAAAAAATTTGTTTACCGATCCGTCAAAAAATCAAAATGGCCGCCACGCGCAGACCGGCGATTCAAGGGCAACCAATCCTATACACAAAATTAATGTGCCAAATTTCTGAAAGATTCGACCATAAACTTCAAAGATAAAAATATGGACGGACGACGGACGCAACGCCATGCCAATAGGTTATCGGACCAAAGGTCCGGTAACCTGAAAACGTGAAATTACTTCTTGCAGTTGGCAAAATTTTCTCATTTAGGTAAATAGGAGAATAATGACCTACACACACAAGATGGTAAGGCTTATAAGAACTTTTTTAGCTTACCGAACCTATGGTCCGATAAGCTATTGCCGTCAGGTTGCGTCCGGCGTCCGTCCGTCGGCGTTGTCAAACGCTGGGAAAAATCTGTTTGATGAATATTGCTGTAATTCACAAAATATGTTCTATGGGCCCATATCTCCGGACAATTTTTTTTTTTCATCAATTGAATCGTTTTTTTCCAAAATGGCGGCCATTTTTGTTGAAAAATGACCAATTTTGGACTTTGGCGGCCATTTTCTCAAAAACTGTCTGATCAGTTTTAAGATTTTTGTTTTTCGAAAGATTCCCCTGATACACCTTTGTGCTGTGTATAAGTTTTGTTGCCCTTGAATCGTCGGTCTGCGTGTGGCAGTCATTTTGATTTTTTCGACCGGTCCCAGATAGGACTTTCCCATGTTAAATTAGCCTATGCTTTATAATGGGTACAAATTTCTTCTGATATCTCACTTAATATTGGGATTAGACATTAGGAATCAATTGTGCACATATAAGAAATTATATATGCCGATTATTCTCGTGACCTTGAATTTGACCTTCGACCTAATTTTCAAGGTCACAGCACAAAAAGGCTAATATCTCGCTTATTATCGACTTTACAGCTTAGGAATCAATTGTCAGCATATAGGAAATGATATATTCTGAGTACTATCGTGACCTTAAATTTGACCTTTGACCTCATTTCCAAGGTCACAGGACAAAATGGCTAATGTCTCGCTTATTATAGGCTTTACAGCTTAGGAATCAATTGTGAACATATAGGAAATAATGTATGCCGAATATTTCGATGATCTTGAACCTGAAACTTGACCTCGTTTTCAATGTCAGAGCACAAAATCGCTAATATCTTGCTTATTATCAACTTTACAGCTTAGGCATCAATTGATGACATATAAGAAATTATATATGCCGAATATTCTTGTGAGCCTAAATTTAACCTTTGACCTCAATAAACTGAAACCGATACAAAAGCAAAGAATATCTTTGACAGTACTAGTCAGTTCCATTCTAGTTTCATATCATTGTATATTAGGCTCTAACATGATCGACTTACGTAGAGCAAGTTTTAGGCGTGAATGATGTGCAATTATTCTCATGACTTCATGACATTGCTTTCAGCTTACATATAACTGAAACAATATCTTGGGTCCGGTAAGCGCAGAGCCCTACGGCTCTATTTTTATTATTACTAGTAATGTAGAGAATATTTCTGCAAAGTAGTACTATTTGTAGAATAAATCTCCTGATTTTTGTTACTAAAAAATTCATTTTCTCTGTACATCAATGAATATATTGTCAATGAATATATCAATGAAGGTATAACAAGCCTTTATTACACAATAATGTACATACACATAATTCATCAGAGGTCAATATTCTCGTCGATATTTCAGAAATATTGCTCCAGAGAGTGAAATGAATATTTTTCAATTCAACTCAAATATTGAAAAGTGTCAGGTAATCAGCCTTTATTAGGTTACCGGACCATATCGGACCTATGGTCCGATAACCTATTGGCATGGCGTTGCGTCCGTCGTCGGCAAGTTTACGATCAGATCTTTCTGAAATTTTTGCACAAAAATACCTAAAAATATTTCAAGAGGGGGATATTGATTAGTTTTTTTTATTTTTGCATTTTTTTCAAAATGGATGCCATTTTCGACGTAAAACGGCCAATTTCTTACTTTGGCGGCCATTTTCTCTAAAAATGTTTAGACAGTTTTGAGATTTTTGTTTCAAAAGATTCCCCTCATATACCTCTGTGATGTGTATAGGTTTCGTTGGCCTTGAATCGCCGGTCTACGTGTGGCGGCCATTTCGATTTTTTCGACGGGTCCCAAATGGCACCTTCCCATGTTAAATTCTCCTATGCTTTATAATGGGACACATTTTTCCAAATATCTCACTTAATATTGAGATTAGAGATTAAGAATCAATTGTGGCCATATAGGAAAATATATATGGTGAATATATGGCTGTTACTGAACTGAGCTCGGAGTTGCTCGAGTCGTTAGATAACAAAAAACATGTTGTAACCGTTTTTTAGACCTCTCAAAGGCTTTTGACACTATAAATCACGAAACACTATTACATAAACTATATTATTATGGGGTACGGGGTAAGGCTTTAGACTGGTTTAGGAGTTATTTAACAAATAGAAAACAGTATGTTTCTTTCAAGTCAGTATCTTCCTCAGTTAAAGATGTCATCTACGGGGTTCATCTACGGTTTTCTTTTTCTTCCGCCGTTTTCGTTTCCGCGCGATAACTCGAGAACGCCTCGACGGATCGACTTGAAGTTTTCACCACTGTTCAGACATATTATGTAGATGTGCTGTATAGTTTTAAAGCCGGATCCGAGGTCCGTGAGGATGGAATTGAAGTCATTTTTGGACTTCTTTTCCGCGCGATAACTCAAAAACCATTCAGGCAATGGCTGTAAAACTTTGCATGGAGGTTCATATATCAACAGGGAAGAACCCTATCGATTTTGGGATCAATCCGTCAAACGACATTTGACCTAGAGGTCGGAAGATTTTTCGCCCAGTCATCCTTGAGGTTTCCTGCAAATCTCGGAAACGGTGCGTCGTAGAACGAAACGGACGTTATTTTTGGACTCGTCGCCCTAGACAAACATGTCTAAGGGGTATTAGGGATGACCTTTGACCTTGACCTTGAATTTTTCTGCCGAGTCGGCATTTTTCGTTTTCGACGCTATCTCGGAAACGGTGCGTCGTAGAGCAAAATGGACGTCTGAGGGGTATTAGGGAGGACCTTTGACCTTAACCTTGACCTTGAATTTTTCTGCTGAGTCGCAATTTTCCTTTTCGTCGATATCTCGGAAACGGAGCATCGTAGAGCGAAATGGACGTCTGAGGGGTATTAGGGAGGACCTTTGACCTTAACCTTGACCTTGAATTTTTCTGCTGAGTCGGCATTTTTCGTTTTCGTCGATATCTCGGAAACGGAGCGTCGTAGAGCAAAACGGACGTTATTTTCAAACTCGTCGCCCTAGACAAACATGCCTAAGGGGTAATAAGGATGACCTTTGACCTTGACCTTGAATTTTTCTGCCGAGTTGGCATTTTTCGTTTTCGCTGATATCGGAAACGGTGCATCGTAGAGCGAAACGGACGTTATTTTCGGACTGGTCGCCCTAGACAAACATGTCTAAAGCCGAAAACACACCGGACGCGTGCGTCAATCGTCGGGCGAGCGTCACGCGTGCGCAAAATATGGAACAGCTTCAATACAGTGTCTCAAAACACACTACCGCGAGCGTCACGCAGCTGGCGTCAGGCGTGCGTCGCGTGGGCGTTTTGGATCGCTCCGTGAGCGATTTTTTACGCTCGACGCGTATCTGCGCTTGAGGAATTCCTGTTGTATGACGTCAAAACAGCAGTCTGGATGGGGTTTTCTTGAATTTTAATGACCGCATGGTTTAATGACCGCGAGCGTCACGCAGCTGGCGTCAGGCGTGCGTCGCGCGGGCGTTTTGGATCGCTCCGTGAGCGATTTTTTACGCTCGACGCGTATCTGCGCTTCAGGAATTCCTGTTGTATGACGTCAAAACAGCAGTCTGGATGGGGTTTTCTTGAATTTTAATGACCGCATGGTTTCATCTGGATCAACAACAAAGTCAGACGCCACGTCAAAGAAAACAAAATCAATGGAACGGGGAGAATATTTCATTCAGGGACACAGAGAAAAATATTAGTATGCAGTCATCTAAAAAGAATCATCACGTGATATCATGATCACCACTCGATGATGACGATGATGAAGCTGATTCGAATTGATTTATGTTGATAATTATAATATTTATTGTCATATATTACAATATAGGCCCCTATATTAATCATATTGATTCAGTTTGATAATTGTGAGATGATCTGCATGTAGTGAAAACAAACTTAGCAAAGAAAATGGCGCGAATGAACGCATGGTAATACGCGTTCAGTGTGTTTAAGTTTGACGCTTGACATCCGCATACCGCACGCGCGACGCTCGCCTGACGCTTGACGCACGCGTCCGGTGTGTTTTCGGCTTTAGAGGTATTATGGATGACCTGTGACCTTGACCTTAAATTTTTCTGCTGGGTCGGCAGAATGGCGCGAATGAACGCATGGTAATACGCGTTCAGTGTGTTTAAGTTTGACGCTTGACATCCGCATACCGCACGCGCGACGCTCGCCTGACGCTTGACGCACGCGTCCGGTGTGTTTTCGGCTTTAGAGGTATTATGGATGACCTGTGACCTTGACCTTAAATTTTTCTGCTGGGTCGGCATTTTTCGTTTTCGCTGATATCTCGGAAACGGTGCGTCGTAGAGCGAAACGGACGTTATTTTCGGACTCGTCGCTCTAGACAAACCTGTCTAAGGGGTATTAGGGAGGACCTTTGACCTTACCCTTGAATTTTTCTGCCGAGTCGGCATTTTTCGTTTTCGTCGCTATCTCGGAAACGGTGCATCGTAGAGCGAAACGGACGTTATTTACGGACTCATTGCCCTAGACAAAACTGTCTAAGTGGTATTAGGGAGGACCTTGACCTTGAATTTTTCTGCCAGGTCGGCATTTTCCATTTTCGTTGATATCTCGGAAACGGTGCGTCGTACAGCGAAACAGAAGTATTTTCGGACTCGTCGCCCTAGACAAACCTGTCTGAGCGGTATTAGGGAGGACCTTTGACCTTGATCTTGAATTTTTCTGCCGAGTCGGCATTTTCCGTTTTCGTCGATATCTCGGAAACGGACCGCCGTAGAGTGAAACAGACGTTATTTTCGGACTCGTCGCCCTAGACAAACATGTCTGAGGGGTACTAAGGATGACCTTTGACCTTGACCTTGAATTTTTCTGCCGAGTCGGCATTTTTCGTTTTCGTCGATATCTCGGAAACGGTGCGTCGTTGAGCGAAACAGACGTTATTTTCGGACTCGTCACCCTAGACAAACATGTCTAAGGGGTAATAACGATGACCTTGACCTTGAATTTTTCTGCGGAGTTGGCATTTTTCGTTTTCGTCGATATATCGGAAACGGTGCGTCGTAGAATGAAACGAACGTTATTTTTGGACTCGTCGCCCTGGACAAACATATCTAAGGGGTATTAGGGATGACCTTTGACATTGACCTTGAATTTTTCTGCCGAGTCGGCATTTTTCGTTTTCGTCGCTATCTCGGAAACGGTGCGTCGTAGAGCGAAACGGACGTTATTTCCAGACTCGTCACCCTAGACAAACATGTCTAAGGGGTATTATGGATGAACTTTGACCTTGACCCGAATTTTTTTTGCCGAGTCAGCATTTCTCGTTTTCTTCGATATCTCGGAAACGGTGCGTCGTAAAGGGAAGCAGACGTCGACCTAGACAAACATGTCTAAGGGGTATTGTGGATGAACTTTGACCTTGACCCGAATTTTTTTTGCCGAGTCGGCATTTTTCGTTTTCTTCGATATCTCGGAAACGGTGCGTCGTAGAGTGAAACGGACATTATTTTCGGACTCGTCGACCTAGACAAACATGTCTAAAGGGTATTATGGATGAACTTTGACCTTGACCCGAAATTTTTTTGCCGAGTCGGCATTTTTCATTTTCTTCGATATCTCGGAATCGGTGCGTCGTAGAGCGAAACGGACGTTATTTTCGGACTCCTCGACCTAGACAAACATGTCTTAAGGATATGAGGGATGACCTTTGACCTTGACCTTGAATTTTTCTGCCGAGTCGGCATTTTTCGTTTTAGTCGATATCTCGGAAACGGTGCACCGTAGAGCGAAACGGACGTCATTTTCGGACTCGTCGACCGAGACAAACATGTCTGAGGGGTATGTTGGGTGAACTTGGTCCTGGGCCAAATTTTTTTTTTGCTGAGTCGGCGTTTTTCATTTTCAGCCATATCTCGGAAACAGTGCATCGTAGAGCGAAACGGACATTATTTTCAGACTCGTGATACCGGACAAACATGTCTGAGGGGTATGTTGGGTGAACTTGGTCCTGGGCCAAATTTTTTTTTTGCTGAGTCGGCGTTTTTCATTTTCAGCCATATGTCGGAAACAGTGCATGGTAGAGCGAAACGGACGTTATTTTCGGAATCGTGACACCAGGCAAATATGTCTTAGGGGTATGTTGGGTCAACTTGATCCTGGGCCAAATTTTTTTTTGCTTTTTCATTTTTGGCCATATCTCGGAAACGATACATCGTTGAATGAAATCTATGTTATTTTTGGACTCGTGGTACTAGACAAAGATATCTTAGGGGTATGTTGGGTGAAATTGTGCCTGAAAATTTTTTTTTCTGTTGAGTCGGCATATTTCATTTTCGGCCATATCTCGTTTATTTTCATTTATATCTCAGAAACCGTGGTCTTGGATTGAAATGGATGTATCTACATAATCATTTTGGTTGCAGAGTTGTCAGTAATTAACAGTTCACCTGTGATTGTGGTGTGTATCGAAATGCCCCAAGGCCTCTAGGCCTTCACGTCTAGTTATTATTACATGGTAGAACAGACATGTTTGTCTACGGTGCATACCTCCACTGAATACACTATTGTTCTTATATATTTATCACCCTGTACTCTATGTATTTCAGTTGGAAAATAAATTACTTACTTATTATCACGACCTTGAATTTGACCTTTGACCCAATTTTCAAGGTCACAGGACAAAATGGCTAATATCTCACTTATTATCGACTTTACAGCCTTGGAATCAGTTGCGGACATATAGGGAATGGTATATCCTGTATATTCCCATGACCTTGAATTTGAACTTTGACCTCATTTTCAAGGTTAGAGAACAAAATGGCTAATATCTCGCTAATTATCGACTTTACAGCTTAGGAATCAATTGCGAACATTTGGAAAATGATATATGCTGAATATTTTCATGAACTTGACCTTTGACCTCATTTTCAAGGTCAGAGCACAAAATGGCTAACATCTCACTTATTCTCGACTTTACAGCTTAGGAATCAATTGTGGACATATAGGAAATGATATATGCTGAATATTCTCGCGACCTTGAATTTGACCTTTGACCAAATTTTCGAGGTCACATGACACAAATGGTTAATATCACAATTATCATCGACTTTACAGCTTAGGAATCAATAGTGGACATATTGGAAATGATATATGCTGAACATTCTCGTGACCTTGAATTGACCAATGATCTTATTTTCAAGGTCACAGGACAAAAGGTTAATATCCAAAATATATATTGTCCGGTGACCTTTCTTAGCCCTTGGGCTAATTTTATTGTATTAATGTAATTCAGCCTTGTGGATTTCCAAACAAACAATACGCAATATTTGTGTGACATTATTTTGGAATCGTCGCCCTATAACCAAACACAATCGTCTCAGCGGTTATAAAGAATAATTTTGACCTTGATAAAAAGTTTTTCACTGATTTGGAAGATTCAGGACAATATCCGTATACCGCATGTCGCATTCCGTGTGCGTGTGAACCGATATCATTAGCAATTTGGCTTTCGGTGAAAAAATTGTTCCTGTTTTCCGAATACATGTTTTATGTGTGCTATCAAGGGTGGATTCTTGGTTCGAATTGGATCCCACTCGATGTGAGCATTTTACCAGATTGTTCTGAATCCAAAAACCCATGTATGTTTTAGTGTTATGATGGGATGTATTACCTATACTCTGATTTTTCTAACTTGTTTACACTGGTTTTTGACGATATTTTTGCGATGCTGAATGGTATCGTTCAATAACTTAGCATACTCCATCTGGGACTCAAACGGCAATTTTGTTCCAAGTTTCAGACTTCTATCGCAAAATTAGCCCAAGGGCTAAGATAGGTTACCGGACAATTTTGGTTTTAAGGGATTGCAGGTGACATATGACCTTGGGATTTACCAATCAAGGTCACCTTTGTGAACTGCAATGCCACCATAAGGTATGCTGCATATGACTTTATATATGTTCATAATACAAACATATTCAAGCTCTATCAACAAGTATTTTGTCTGTAGAGGCCAATTTATACATGTCAGGTCAGGCAAGATTTTGAGATTTGGCCTTCAAGGTCATTTAAGGTCACCAAATGATGTGCCATAAATACCTGAAGACATTTAGCACTCAAGGTCATCCGAGGTCAAGTTCCAGGTCATCATCAGTTGTTTCATATGCGAATTCCTATATGCTCATAATGCAAACATAAGCTCTGTTTACAATAATTTCGTCTGTAGAAGAGAATCTGGGCATTTTTTTCAGTTCTGGCAGCTCCCATCATTAAGGGAAAAAGTGCCGAAAGTTCAAAAAAAAATTTAAAGGGTGAAAGTTTTTTTTGCCCTTGAAATGGCCCGTCAAAAATTCTAAATGGCCGCCACACGCAGACCGGCGATTCAAGGGCAACCAAACTTATACTTATCACAGAGGTACACAAGGGGAATCTTTTGAAACCAAAAACTGATCAGACAGTTTTTGAGAAAATGACTGTCAAAGTTCAAAATTGAGCGTTTTTTCGTCAAAATCGACCGCCATTTTAAAGAAAATGCGAAAATAAAAAATAAAAATAAAAAAAAATCTCCTGGAAATACTTTTAGGTATGTTGTGAACGGACAGACGGACGGCCTGTCACTCAGGCAAAAGTGACAAAATCAAATTAAATGTAATTAAATGTAATCATGGGTCAATTCAATATGACCAGGAGATGCACCACACACTCGCATGATTCCCAATCATTTCCATTATGATCATCATATAATGAGAACAAACCAAAACACCATCAGAGGCACAAAAAGATACAGTTATGTATATTCACAGGGTGAATTATTACAAGCTAGTTCACCTCATTTCAAGTCGCAAACCTCAGCGAAATCGTCACGTGCACGGAATGAACATGTGTGCAACATTCCTAAGTCATATAATGTAAACGCTTTCTTGTTCTGACAGTGAAGTATCCATGCTCGGCGGCGAGAGGGTGTCAAACTCGTCCTCGCCCAGGCTGTTTAGCCAGTTGAAGATAAGCAGGTTTCGTTGTGAGCGGTCCAGAGAGGGCTGGTGCTGGTTGAACTGTGTGACGTCATGTTCAGTGAGGTCTCGTCTCTTTGGACGCTTCATCCTGTCTCGGAGTTCCTGCTTGACGATTCTAGCAAGCTGTGGTGCGACGCGGATATTCTGTGGATAGCGCGGTACTTTGCTGAAGTCTGAGCTGGTGTATACACCTCGCTCTTCCTCGATGGTGTTCATCTCACTTCGGTTGTCCCCGCAACCCGTCACACGATCTAATGCAGTGACCTTGTTGTGGACTTGAGCGCGCATCTGGCGACGTACTCGAGCGTCCAAGTGACCTTTCGTTCGCTGGTCTGTGTCAGTGTAACCAGCTAACAACTCGTTAAAAGGTTCGTCATAGCTGAATGGGGACTTCCCACGTTGACTTGATTTGATACTGTCCATCCGGTCATGCATTGCTTCGAGTGTGGGAGTGACTAAGCCGCTGTCGAATACCACGACCGAGTTGGTTCTCTGTCTGACGTTGTCTCTGATGTCTCTAGGACTGGGTACCCGGTCAGGAGGGGATGGGATACACGAATCAGGCCTTGCACCCGCTTGTCTCTGTTGAACCGTCTGTTTGATATCACCTCCTGTGATGAGATTCTCGGTGCTGTAACTCTTGTCCACGGATGTCAAACCTCGCTGGACAGCACAGCTCATGATCAGGGCGCGCTCCTCCTCGGACATGAAGTCGGACACTTGGTTGATACCGGCGTTGACTCCAGATTTGCCACCGGTGTACACCTGGAGCATATCGGCATCCTGTCGCATCATCCTGTCCAGGAGACCGGTCTTCCTCCGGGCAAACTGTTCCCAGTCGGTCTTCTCCTCTGGCGCCTTCTCCACTTTCCTCTTGACATTGCGAGAACGTAAGCGACGTTTTCTTGGGAACACCCTGTCGCTGACTTGAGAACAGGTCAGTAGTGTAAGATCAGTGTCATCCGACTCCGTGTCGGACTGGTTGGGTGCGTACTTGGGCTGGATACCAATTCTTCCTGAGTAAACCAACTTTTCCTGAATCGTTTCTTCGTTTCTGGTGTCCTTCAGGAGTTCCTTGCCCAGAGTGTTCGCGTACTTCTCCCAGTACTTACGCGTACGTATGCCCTCGGCATCTAAGCCTTCGTACCTCTTAGCGTCGTCTGAATTGAGGGCACTTCTTGATCGGATGGGCGTCGCGCGATGTCCAGCTCGTCTCCATGGCGACTGCTGACTGGAGGGAGCGGACTGTGTGGCCCGCTTAGTACTGGGTGGAACGTTTGCTGCTGCAAGCACCTGGATAATGTCTTCTTGTCGAGACGCTACCCTTGAAGGAGGCGTGGTTCTCATCTCTGAGGATATTAGTTTTGCAGGCTCTGGTCTCATAAATACGGCATCTGGAAACGGCAATTTAATAGTATCATATCCAACAGCTGTCGTTTGCATGCCGTGTATGAATTAAATTGGAGAATACGTATTTTGTCAGAGTATTCTTGAATTTGTTATTCTGTTTGAATATGTTCAGTTTTGGGACACGTATAGAGACACAGCAGAGTAAACTAGATCTATTTAGGCTACAAAATGACAAATTTTCACATTACATGTTTACGTATATAAATTATGTATATAATGATAATATATTGTGTGTACTTCCAAGTATATGCATACACCAACCTGTTCTTCTGAATTTCCAACATGGACCATTATTTCGCCTTATTACTTCGATCGTATATCTAATCAATAAAGTTCTAGCTGCGAGGCGATGTTTGAGACATGTGACTCACCGAACCCTTGTCAACCACTTGTGGCCAAGTGCGGCTTAATTGTACACAAATCTCAGCGAAATAAATTGGCGATATCGAGGCTATCAGCGTCCATCGATCTTTGCGTGTAATCGATAATCGTATGCAGATGCAAATGTGTTACCAATTACGACTCGGACACGTCTCAAACACGAGCCAATTCTCGTTAAATGCCTCCAGTAAATGGTTCAAGTAGCTAAAGTATATTACGTGATTTTATTATCCGTGTCAGTGAATTACAAAGATATACTATACTACGCCTCATTGGCTATACATGTAAGACATTTAGTTGCCAGGACATGAATATAGCTAATCCTTTCAAATGTTACAGGTGACGTGTATCAAATCGACAACAACAACAATAAAAATAGTAGTAGTAATAATAATTGGCAATTAATAAGCTAAGAAAACAACAACAGAAATATGTCTCAACATATTCATTTGAATACAGACAGGAATGCCTCAATTTATCCATTTGATATAAAAAGAACCTTATGAGATACTAAAGACCGAATTGTGCCCACGGATGCATGTCCGATGTTTTTAGACACGTTGACAGGCGTTGAAGAATAAGCAATATCCACTGTTGCGTGGAGAGGCGTTTTGTGTGTGCCGTGCGTTATCGTACCTCGACTACCTCTAGATGAAAAGTATAGACATCCCAAGCCGATATCGAAGAAAAATTACCAGAGCGTGTCTTCTCGATGTTATTCTCGCAGCCGATGTCCAAGTAGAACATATACGCCACCCAATAGCCTACCTAAATATAAAACCCGCTCGTGTTGGTTGCATATTTATGTAGGCTGTATTTATAGCCCTGGAGAAGTCATCGTGATATTTTAGCAAATATTCTTTGCAGAGATTGTTAGGATTGAAGTGTGTCCTTGTTCAAATTTGATCATGCACTGAATTCAGTACTTCGTCCATCACGGAAGCGAACTGGATTGAATTTCAGAGATACACAAACTTTGTAGGACACAACATGGCGTCCAGCATGATAACACAACATTTAATTATCGGAGTCCTCTTCTTCCTTGGCGGTAGGTCTATAAATATAAGCAAAGTGAAGACTACACTATCTGAAGTAGGTATGGTTGATAACATATATGTTATTGAATGGTTTAAACATCAAATAAATAATACGATATGAGGTTGAAATAGAAGTATGGGGAAAGTTTTAGTAGCAGCAGTATCACTGAAAAAATGATAACTGGGTATTATTAGCAATGTGGAATTCGTGTTTAGTGTGTTTGTCTTCTACATATACGTACATAATCTGAACTCGAACTTCAGTTGGAAAATGAAACAAGCTTTTTGGCCGTAGTATCGTTTTGGGTTATCGAATTAACTTGAAATTTTGTATGTCCTAATTTGGTTTGGAGTTTTACTTTCAAAACTAAAGAAGTTTCCAATTTACCCCAATGTTGAATTGCAGTCCAAAATGAGATACTGTATCCCATAAATTCCAACAAATTCAAGCATATCATCACGTGTATGCCCTCACGGAATGGACCTGTTGTGGTGATTCTGACTCAGAAGAAATTTTGATGTATCCGAAATAAATATATTTTTTGGAAGCAATGTATCACTAGAACATCGAGTAAAAGGAGATATTTTTGTGCAGAGTCTGAAATTCCAAGGGGTTGAAATTAACATCAAATTAGACTTACATGCCACCCCCCCCCCTCCCCCGTCCCCCCGCGCGTACTGGTATTCTATACGACTATACGTATGTACACCGTCCTGACGATGATGCGGGTATATATGAAGGTAGATACCTACGTAAGCGTGGAACTCCAAATATTTATCCTTTTCATTGTCTTTGTTCAGCCCTAGAACCAATTAGGAACCCATGCATTTATTTACATGCATCTAAATTAGTTATTCGATTATGACACCGAATTCGATAATGACACCGAACCGAAATTGACAGTAGTTATCCAAACCAACCTCCTCATATTTCTCCCAATGATATCCACATTGAAATTCTATATCTCCGACGATGTCGTCCTTATAGCGGCACTGAGCGTGCAGGCCCAGGAGCTGTCCTGTCCTGAGGTTCCCCCGGACGAGGTGGGCCCCTGTGTCGACCTATGCCAGCCCGGCGACACGACCTGCGCGGCCGGCGAGCTGTGCTGCTCCAACGGTTGCGGCCACGAGTGTACCCTCGGTAAGATGCGTGAAAATGTATGGGGTTTGTATTCGTGGTATTTTACTTGATATATGGCTCACAAGAAACAATTTACAGGAAAGGCGCGCATTTCTATTTCAGCACTCGTAACGAAGCGAAGGCTCCCTAATAGCGGTAAGAATACACATATATAGGTCTATAATCACACAAATTCCCAATTAATACATGTACACATCTTTTCGCACATGAAGTTCAAATGATATATAAACCTCAATAACACTCTTTGAACTCGGGGTTTATATAGACGATGATTCACACCATGCAATTGTACGTTGTATATTGAATTGTTTCAGGGATATTCGCCATTGACGATGTGTACGTGATCCTGATCGGGATGGCTTGTGTCGTCGTCCTACTCTTCGTGATCATCATCCTCACTCTCTGTTGCTACGCCTCGAGAACCAATAACAACAACGACTTCTCGAAACATTGACACTATAATGACTGCCAGACAGTGTTCACAATACTGCTTTTCTAAATAGGACCAGCAGTTGACTTGCGATGAATCGAGAATATTATGTAAATTATTATTTGTGATAGCTATAGGCCTACGCTACTGCGAATGTTTTTATTTTCGATTATCCTGTATACCGTAGTTTGGTACAAATATATCCAATAATTGCTTGCTAAGTTCGTTCATTTGTGTATTCATTGACACCGCACATGATTATACAAAGAAGGAACAATGTAAGTAAATGTATTAATGTAATGTAAGTGTAATGTAGCCTACAACAAAGATAATATGGGTTTATTGGCTTAATATCGGAATCCCAGAATCGATGTTATTATACATGCTGAGGTCCCGTCGGTTTAGTATTTACACGTGACATTTGGATATATATAAATTTCATCGCCGACCAATCGAATTACTTTAGACATTTACTGGTCAAGTCATGATCAGTGTATATCAGCTCTTGACACATTGCTCAATGCAAATTAACTGTTCATGAAGATATATAATAAAACGATCATTGTCTATTAGTATTCCATTTCGATGCATACGGGATTACCGTTATACATGTATGCTACATGTACACACTTAAAATAAACATATTATCCTGGAGAACTCGCGGTCAATACGAATTTCTGAGTGAGGGGCATAAAATAGCGTGTTCGCTCGACAAAGCTATTTTGAAAAAATATCTCAAACATCAAATCGAACTGTAACAATTTAATTTTTCTATCATATTGTATAAAGTCTATACAATATGATAATGTTATACGAGTAGTAGGCCTATGCATAATACATAACGTTAAGTACAAGATGATCAGAGCGGCTAAAATGTGAAATTCCTTCGATTGTTTTAAGACTATCAAAGAATCATCAATGTGACATTATCCATTTGAAAACAGACACTTTGGATGAAATATTCTGTACAATGTGAAAATGTTTGGATAGGTAACCCCAAAATACTTATAAAATGGGTAAAATATTTGACTATTTTCACTCAAATCATTTTTTTTTTCACTCAAATCAACTTTTCATAAATATAAAAAAAATATGGGAGCCACCGTGCTAATTTTCTCGCTAGAGACATCCATACAGTCCAAGATTCACTAAAATTCCTTTAAAAATTCAGTGACTTTCACAATTTTGACGACATATAGCAAAAAAATAAAGTCGATTACCCCATAATAGTTTTCATATTGAAAAATCACACACCAGTTCGTGGATAAAAAAAATAGAAGAATATGTCTCGTGGTTTTCGTTAATAAATATATAAGTGAAATGTCCAAAAATCAGGGGAGGGAATAAAATCATTTCGGAGGTGATATTCAGGTAGAACTATCCATAATTCCACATTGTAAAGAATACTTCATCTAAATTTTCTGTTTCTCATATGCACGATATCATATTGATGATTGGTCTCAAAACTAATAAAACGGATTTCACACTTCAGCCCCTCTAAGTGGGCCCCTCACTAGAGCTGGTCCTTAATAATGCTCAAATTCATTGAATAATGTCATTGAGTAATATTACACATTTCACACGGAATACTAATACTAGTAGAATATTCCCCTCCAAATATCGTCACAAAATATATAGGCCTAATATTCCAAACATCGGGGAATATTCATGACCCTCGGGACAACAAATTTGCATATTCAACGTTTGGTCGTACAATATTTTCTAAATATTGGTCGTACGACCATCGGTCATATAAATCAAACGGTAAGGAATCATTGAAAACCAGTATTTACTACATACCAGACCTGTAGGTCTATCCACCTCCATATTGAACACGGGAGTTACCCTCTCATTTACTACGTTACTGGGTAGGACGAAAATAATGATCGGGACGTCTGTGGCACCGCTAAATGTAACACCTACCCCAAATGTAGTAAGGTTCCCTATATGTCATAACACAGGAACCCCAAATGTCATAAGGTCCCCTAAATGTCGTAAAGTCCCCTAAATGTGACATATCATCCTACCCTAAATGTCACAAATTTGAGGCCCCCTATATGTAACATACATGCCTACCCTAAATGTCATAACACAATTGAGAACATTCTGAACCATAAATCAAACATATTCGACCACTTGTCGACCACTTGTCCATTGCTTTTTATTTTTTACCCAAACGATCTTCCTGAAAACTTAAAGATGTTAAAACTATACTCTTCGGATATGATTTATGGGCGGGGTGGATATTACAAACGGGGTGAAAATTATGAGGTGGAAATTATACACAGGGTGGATATTATAAACTCGATGAGTATTCTGAGGACGTAATTATAGACAGGGTGGATATTATAAACGGGGAGAAGATTCTGAGGTGGATAATATAAACTCGGTGAATATTATGAGGTGGAGAATATAGACGGGACGGATAGTATGAACTCGGTGAATATTATGAGGTGGTAATTATAGACTGGGTGAGAAATGTACGAACGTAATTGGCGGTCGTAAAACAGTGGCTCTGCATAATATCCTTCTAGCTTTTCGCTGTAACACGTTCATTAAGATAAGTTCTTTTAGCCCATTCCCAAATAATATTTCCATAAGTCAAAGGTGAATATACTAAGCTGTAGGATACTAGTACGTCGGAGAGCGTGAACTGTATAACATAGTTAAATTAGCTCCTGTTGAGTATCTTTTTGCAGCATTAAGGGCATATAGGTCATTCCTTACTTAATAGGACTCATCCAATCCAATTCACTATCTAAAGTACCAAGGAGGCACGGAACTTGAACACACTAACCTGCTCAATAGATCGTCGTTTTTAAAGGTGCCATCCCTTCATTGAATTTCAGCAATATAAATTCAACAATTAAGGGGACGCGAGCATTGATCGTGAAAGGATTAGTCTGCCTGCCCTCACAACACGCACTGAATGTTGTCCATTTTTACTCGTAGACCGCCAGAGAAAACTTTCGATTTGCCTGTGCAATCTGAGAGGACACTTCAGAAAAGCCCTTTGAGCAGAAGGATCATTGGACAACGTCCAATGATGGTGCGGCCAACCGGTGCGGACGCTGGTGAAACACCAAATCTCCTCGAGGAGGCAATGGCCTCTGAAACTCGATGAGGATCTAGAAGCTCTGGAAACCATGGCTTGTCAGGTTGCAGAGGAATGATGAACAGAAGTCGGCAATGAAGTGCTCGGACCTTGGCGATCACCTGCAGTATTAAGATGGCCGGTGGGTAAGCATGCACACAGGCCCTCCCAATCCAATGACAGAGCATCGACAACCCACACCTGAGGGACTGGAATCGAAGACACAAACGTAGGACGTCTGTTGTTCCATCGAATGGTAAATAGGTTCACTTAAGGTCAGTCCCAAAGAGGACAGAGCTGCCGAAAAACTGCTGGAAACAATGTCCATTCGGTATTTTGCACCTGACCCCCAGCGAGAAAGCATGTCTGCCAAGACATTGAGACGGCCGGGGATGGGCCCGAGACTGCCAGCGATGTGAATAGCAGGATTGATCAGGCGTTGCACCATTGAAGCAAAACAGACACCTAACGACTGAGTTTCAGAAAGTGAGTGACCCCCTGCTTGTTGATGTAAGCCACGACTGTTGAGTTGTCCGTGGCAACCAATATGAAGTGGCTTATTAACTTGGATGCCCAGTTGGCCAGGGCCCGAGATATGGCTTCCAACTCCAGAGCATTGATGTGCCACGACAAATAGTGACCACTCCACAGGCCAGATATTTCCTGAAACTCCAAGTGGGCCCCGAGCCCTCCAATCTGGCATCCGTAAACAGATGCTTGGATGTCAGCAGAAGACAGGAAGGAGAACCCAGGCTTGAGTTTCCAAGTTGCATCCACCACCGGACGCACTCGCGAGCTGTGGGAATCAAAGTTACCAGAGTAGAGTCGGGGTCGGTAGCTTGACAACAACTGAGTCTCAGGCAATGCTGAAGTTCTCGCATGTGAAGGCGGCTGGGCAACTCCAGCTTCTCAGTTGCAGCCAACAGACCCAGCAGGGACTGCCAGGAGGCGACCAACTGACACGGATTGGCCAGAAAGGAGACCGAGAGGGGAAGCAACTTGCAGATCCACTCCAGTGGTGGGAATACCATGCCTGACGTGGTAACAAACCTTTAGCCCAGAAAGACAAAATTGCTAGATGGAGCGAGTTCTGAGTTCTCGAAATTGATAACCAGGCCCATGGCCTGACACGTGTTGAGCAACCAATCATGGTGTTCCATCAAGGTGTTCCGAGACTGATTGCATAAAGCCAGTCGTCGAGGAACTGATATAGGAAGATATCGCATTGGTGAGCACCACCTTAGTGAAAATCCACGGGGAAGGTGACAGACAGAATAGGAGCATGGGAGCCATGTGAAGCTTCGACCGAAGGGCATCCAGAGCCTTAAACGAGAGCGACTTGAGGTCCACGTCCCGCTGCCATTGTTCAATCACGTAAGTGCCATAGGTAGTCTGGCGTAGCTGATCCCGTATGGCGATGCCCCAACTACCGAGGAGACCGATTGCTGAAGTGAGCTGCTCCCGGATTGATTCCGGAGATACGGGGCCTTCCGTGGCATGCCAGGTTGACGCAAGGAGCAATCCTGAGTGGAATCGATCAATATGGCAGATCGCAGGGCCTGTTGCACCTCCTCCAGCAGGTGAGTGGAGTCGAGATAGGAGCAGACATGGACTGTAGTGCCTCCTCGGAGGGCTCCGTGGGTTGAGCGGAAAGTAGAGTTTGGACAACTTCGGCCGTTTCACCTTGTCTCCCTTAGCGCGGAGAGCGTTCCTCATCCAGGTCCTGATCCTTGTCTTCCGAGTCCGAGTTTGGATGAAGGCGTATTCTGGAAGCTTGTGAGGCCGTAGTGGAAGAGGGCAGTGTGGGCTGAGCCCGCAAAACGACATGAGCCAGAGTAGCCTCGCAGGAAGATGATCAGGGTGTGGGGTTGTATCTCTGAGACTGTGTGTTCGACAGAAGCTCCTCCGGAGGAGTGACACCCGGAGGGCGCAAAGCCTGAGTATGCTGAAGCGGCGTCGAAAGTTGTCCACAGGTGGCCTCTTGCGTGTGACCAGCGGAGAGGGGTAGTAAACCCGGTGAAACAGTAGCGGGTCGACAAACTAGTAGACGGTGCTGCATTTGGGTCGACAGATCTTGGTTCAATAAAGCGAACATGGACTGCATCCCAGCTGCCAGGCACGAGCTAAGACCCATCGCTAGCTGCTGCATGTCCCGTGGTGTCGAAGGCATGATACCAGTAGCAAACCGGGAGGACGTAGGCAGAGGCAGAGCCGGAGTGGACTTCACCAAAGAGTGGCTCGAAGGTAGTGCGGACTCCGCTAAAAAGCAGCCCGAAGGTTGTGCAGACTCTGCAGCCCAGAAGAAGTGTGAAAGATCCCTTCCCCCCTCCTGCTTCCACTGGGACATCCGACCCTGAGACGCTGCAATGTGGTGGAAGACTCAGTGAGTACTCAGCTGTCCATGTGGAACCCGGGTGTCGGTCGGAGTCTGGGATCCGATCAGATCCTGGGTCCTGGACCCATAGATGGGCCGGGTATCAACTACAGCGTGATTCCGACAGGGCTTGAAGAGTACCGTCGGCTCCCGAGACCCGATGTGTGCTTGGAGTAATGGTAAGGCACCCAGGGACCTCCCCTGAAAGATACTTGGGCAGTGAGAAGCGGATCGCTTATCAGTGCCCGGGATACGAAAGAGGCTCGTGTTCCTATCAGTGCCCAGGACCCGTTCGGGTCCCGGAAACTGACCGCCGCCTTGCAACACATGAGTGCTGGACAGTGACTCGGAAAATGAGTCTGTATTCCTGTCGGTGCCCGGGACACGATTGGATCCCTGGAGCTGAGCATCACTGTGTAAAAAGTGCGAGTTTGATAGTGTAACAAGTGCATGTCTTGACACCTATCGGTGCCTGGGACCCGATTAGATCCCGGGAACCGAGCGCCATCATGCAACGCACTAGCATTGCACAGAGACTTGGAACAAAAGTGCTCAGAGTGAAAACTGAAGTAGGATTTGGCCAAGCCAGCCGGACAATCGTTCAAGCACTCGTAAGCTGAGGGTGTAATGACCTTGATCTCCCACGACACCCATGAGGCCAAGAGGCGCACGGCCAGGTGGAGAAGAGGGGGAATCGGATAGTTGAGCGACGGCGAGCTTGTGCAGATCGTGAGCGGTCTGCAGAAGGCGAGTAAGGGCACTCTCCCTGATGAAGAAGGTCCCTCAGGGCGCCGTAATGGTCGACCAGTCCTCCTTCGATCGGTTCTCGCACACCTCGCTGGCAGAAACACGTGGCACTTGCCACACACACAGTGAGGCATAGCTCGGTTCGACTAAAACTGGGCGACGGGCGACGATTCACCGATCAACGAGCTAAGGCGACCCCTAAGAGTAAATAGACTCTTTCCTGAAGACATCCAACAAAATTTGGTCCAAATTCAAGAATTAAACACAAAGGCTGAAGAGTAGGCTATAAAGTGGTTGTTCCTATGATAGGAGCATTGGGAATGGATGAAGTGAGCACGATGCTGCCCCTGGTCACAGCACTGGAGGAGTCATTCTTTATTCTTCCCCATGGGGAGGTTTCTCTATGGGGCAGCGCCTATTTTAAAGCAACCATCTGCGAAAATAGGCAATATTTTTTTAAAACTATATTTCACAATTATAAACATGTGAAAGTAACTCAATGAGACGAACTCACATCAAATGCTATGTCTGCAACCCAGTCTTTTGCGCAATTTTCCTCATTTGAACAAGCGGTTCATACGTGAATACAGGAACTGTATCCATCACACGCAGATGAAAGCAAAGCATAAATGTGCAAGATGGACTGACAATTCCACGCACACTACCGTATATCACTGATTATTTTCTCATAACTACACCATATATACAGATAAAACTGGAAAATGTACTCAATGTGGACTTTTAAGGGCAATCTTAGCATTTGTTTACATTCGGGTTTGATGGATACACTTTGTTTGTTGATACACAAAACTGTGTGTTAAAACGAATGTGACAAGGGTCCAACTTTACAGATGTACTTTTTTTTTCAAACCCATACGGAGTTTGGATGCAGTAGGCTTACCAATATGATATATGACTTCTATAGGAATAACACGTTTAAAACGATAATGCAGTAGGCTTACCATCCCGAATCAAAGACATGTAGGTGCGTTGTCATTGTAAGTTACAGTACTTATTTTGCGAATATGATATATTTTATATTGCCAGGCATATGTGAATTACAGTAGGCCTATCTCTCAATATATTGAAGAGGGAATCGCACCTTATTAAAATAAAAACAGGTTTATGATGCCAGGAACACCCGACTACACCCGAATTATGAGGCTTGGCGGAAAAGGCGCGTCGCGCAAGTACTTCGCGCCGCGCGTTGCGCCGCGCGTCGCGCCAACTACGTATCATTTGAATAGGCCTACGTGAATAGTATTATTCGCCGAGTACTAGATTCTAGATTTAGGCCTTGCCTGATTTTATGTCCTCTATAGCCTATGTTGCTTCGGGTTTAATTGAAAATACAGCACAGATGTGGACCTGGCTGCATCAATGAGTTCTGGTAAATTGCGGTTTGTATGTTTTGGCTGGTGATCATCTTCGGAATCTCTTGGGGGTACAGACGAAAGCAAGACGAAGCGAAATGAGTGAAAACTATAGTGGTAATTCAACCGACGAATACTGTATGGGAATACTGTACTGTATTACAAAAGGATTGCATTATGGGCAAAGCGTTTAGTAATACTTCAATAATTGTTCACGATAAAGCTTAAGTAAAGTCAAAATAGATGTTCGAATTTTATATTTCATATTGAAGAACACATTGAAATAAACAGATTCTTTTTTTTACAAAATCGATTTATCTTCATTAGTTATCGAAATATGAAACTTTTTGTGGGCAATATAGGCCATATTTTCACTGTGATATTTTGCCTCATTAGCTATTATAATTAGTATTCATGACGTCACACCGGGATACTGATTTTAATTAGTGATTAAGAGTGTCATTCTGACGTTGATTTGCATGGTATCACAAATGTATATTATCGGAAGATGTAGCTATATAAATTTATACCATGATTATAGAGTGGTACACCAGCATAGCAACCATTCCTTTGATACTGTCTCTAGCAACCATGGTTGCTAAGAGCGTAACTCACAGCCTAAAGCAGAACTGGTTTTATAAAGCTTTGGACGAGATAAATAAATGAAGATAATTGATCATTGTGGTTTTTACCGCGTGCAATTATCATAATTAGTTCCAAAGTTATGAGGACTTTTATTACAGTTTTAGGCTGTGAGTTACGCCCTTAGCAACCATGATCAGTGCGATGTCCTTTTTCGTGTGTTAAAAATGAGTTCTGAGATCATACTTAGGGCCTATGTAGGTTTATAATGAATAACGATTTGGAAATCATGCAGATTGATAATCAGGTCAAGTTGGGTAAATGTATTTAAAAATTCATTTATTTTTTTTATTTATTGCAATATCGCTGGAGAAACGATCAAGCAATACATTGCAACATTGCACGCACACGCAATGACAACAGTAAAATATGTTATTGGCGTGAAAGTTGTCCCTGGTATTGTGTATATTGGTTTTGTGTGCCTCTGCGATATACTTGTAGGTCTACATGCGCATTAGCAACAGAGGAGGACAAGTTGTAATGATCTGAGCAATACTATGCTCAGCATGGTGACCTCCATAATTATTCATATCAAAAACATACATACCTTTCCGTTGATAATAAAAGCTAAAAAAATCAGAATCTTGTCGTTTGTATGAATTAACTAAGAGTTTTTAATGAAGTGTTTTATTGTCATCATCAAAATCTGGTTGGGTTGTTCGTGATAGGTTGATACTCATATTAGCCCCCTGAGTGGGTCGAGTAGATGTCATCATTATTAAGTGTGTAATGTATCTATCAACCTATTACCGCTTATAGCCAGATTTGGATGATACCAATAAAAACCTTACATCAAACACCTTCAGAATAGAAACAAAGCCCGACCAAACATTCATATCTGAAGCCACACTGGCGTCATCAGGAGCAGTCAGTGTGTAATTATATTTGTTTCTACTGTACACCAGATGGAGTAAGTGCACATCTGCTCAACATCTTATTAAACCAATTTAGAAATTCAAAACAAACATGTATCAGGCTCTGCGTATATTTTGTGCGAGAGAAGAAAGTCAAAGTCAAGCCCCCCCCCCCCCCTCCCCCACTCCCACATCTACCAGGGCATTCCATTGAAAGACGACGACTATTATATCATTTATCTGTTAGGAGTACATAAATTGAATTTATTTATTTTTCACAAGAAAATAATAATCACATCAACACAATATTTAGGAATGCCAAGAAAGAGAAAGAGAAGAAGAGGAAACTCCTTCTGAAAGTTGTAACGCAGCAATATATAGATATTTATTTAGTTGCATACCAGTACTGAGAATGTGTCAAACTAATCAAGACATCTTCTGAACGGGATTAAGTCCTTCAAATTTTCAATCATTTTATTTGTCTCAAAACTAATTTCTGTTCAAATTCTGTTGAATACAAAAAATATTTCTCAATGAATATATATATGTGCGTATTTTATGTATATTCAGTGTGGCCCTACGTAATTCACACATTGTGAAATGCATTACTTGGTAATGGTGATAGATCTATATCAATTAAAATTATTATCACACTGTTTTCTCTATGGCGGCTAAACACAGTGATTGAATTAAGCACAGCTGTACCACAACGTGAGTGGGTTGATGGGGGAAGGGGGAGGGAGTTAAGCCCCTCGTTTATGACAGGGTACATATGAAAATTTTAATTTCATACTTTCGAATCCCCTTCACATCCCTGGCCAGATAGCGGGATAAGGAAACTTGATTCCATTTCTAGGCCTACTTTCGCTTCGCCTTCGCCGAATATTTGAAGCCTCGCGATGTCATCCGTATGTACGAAGTGCCGTGTACGCGTTGACCAGCTGCTGCCACCGACTGCACGAGGAGATGGGATGAATGGTTACCAGTTACTTTTGTACAAAAGCCGTCAACACAAATTTCGGAAGCTCGGAGCCGATTTCGCATATTATCATAGATAGAGATTGATGAAGTGTTCAAGTGTATGAACTCATTGATGCAGCCAGGTCCACATCTGTGCTGTATTTTCAATTAAACCCGAAGCAACATAGGCTATAGAGGACATAAAATCAGGCAAGGCCTAAATCTAGAATCTAGTACTCGGCGAATAATACTATTCACGTAGGCCTATTCAAATGATACGTAGTTGGCGCGACGCGCGGCGCAACGCGCGGCGCGAAGTACTTGCGCGACGCGCCTTTTCCGCCAAGCCTCATAATTCGGGTGTAGTCGGGTGTTCCTGGCATCATAAACCTGTTTTTATTTTAATAAGGTGCGATTCCCTCTTCAATATATTGAGAGATAGGCCTACTGTAATTCACATATGCCTGGCAATATAAAATATATCATATTCGCAAAATAAGTACTGTAACTTACAATGACAACGCACCTACATGTCTTTGATTCGGGATGGTAAGCCTACTGCATTATCGTTTTAAACGTGTTATTCCTATAGAAGTCATATATCATATTGGTAAGCCTACTGCATCCAAACTCCGTATGGGTTTGAAAAAAAAAGTACATCTGTAAAGTTGGACCCTTGTCACATTCGTTTTAACACACAGTTTTGTGTATCAACAAACAAAGTGTATCCATCAAACCCGAATGTAAACAAATGCTAAGATTGCCCTTAAAAGTCCACATTGAGTACATTTTCCAGTTTTATCTGTATATATGGTGTAGTTATGAGAAAATAATCAGTGATATACGGTAGTGTGCGTGGAATTGTCAGTCCATCTTGCACATTTATGCTTTGCTTTCATCTGCGTGTGATGGATACAGTTCCTGTATTCACGTATGAACCGCTTGTTCAAATGAGGAAAATTGCCCAAAAGACTGGGTTGCAGACATAGCATTTGATGTGAGTTCGTCTCATTGAGTTACTTTCACATGTTTATAATTGTGAAATATAGTTTTAAAAAAATATTGCCTATTTTCTATATATAGTATATTGCCTATATATAGTTTTAAAAAAATTGCGTGGACTCTAGCCAAAGTTGCCAAACTTAATGTCTGCCATGTGGTGAACTTGTACCTAAAATCTGCTATAGTTGGCGCGACGCGCGGCGCGACGCGCTGGCGCGACGCGCTTTTTCGGCCAAGCCGAATTGGCTCCATATAGGGTTCATTCCATTTACTCGTTTCCATGGTGTAGGGTTATTTGGAATGTCTTGTGACGTAGGCACTGTCTAGACTAGTAGCGGATCAAACATCTTCCAACATAATCAACTGATTTCATAGATCTAGATGTATAGTACCGGTACCGTAACCTACATGTATGGGCATAGCAGATCTAGTGAAATACATGTAGATCTATTTGAATTATGTATTATTTCTATGAATACGACCACTCTAGCCTAGGTGTGTGGATATTATACATATTCAAGGAATGATCACAATCAGCGAGTAAGTACCTAGATCTAGATTCTATATCTAGTCCAAATCAAATTTTAGCCAGCACATTATAGCGTTTGAATTTTCTAAACACAATATATAAACAATCGAAAATAATTTTGAGGTGAATTAGGCTTACATTTGACACGAATTCATATTCAAGTAGAGTCTAGGCTCTTCTTTGCTGGTTAATTGTAACGTTAGTGGTGTCATGGAAAGATGTTTAATCAAAAGTCATATTGGGATGTTCTGAGTTCTGACCCTATAATTTTTCGAACATATAATATACTGTGATAGGCCTGCTTTTGTATGTTGCTGCTGCGCGTCGCTCGGGTTGGGCCATCTGCATCAACTCAGCTGCCATTCGTTCAACACAAAACCTCGCATGAGTTTTCACACAAAATTTGTTGCGCGACCTCAGATCAATTTGAAATTTGATTTTCCATTTGACATCAAACCATTTTTTTCCACCAAATTTCAAGCTTCTATTTTCAATAGGCCTAGATACACTAAAAAAAGTTAGCAATCTACCCACAACATGTTAAATTTGGGCACAAATGGGATGAAGTGAATTCTAGCAAATTTTGAGATTTCGCGATCGTTAATGTCGATGAAGACACTAGCTACCAGCTGTGATATTTCTAAGTCAGAAGACACATAAGGGTGTATTATGATCAAATCTCCTGAAGCATGTTCAAACATCGAGTAGCTTTCTTTCAGGAGCATCAAATTGTGTCAGACTAGTAAATTTCATGTAGGGCCTACAATGTAAGTTAAATTTGGTGGAGATGCCCAACTTTTGTTCAATTTCGAAGATAGAAGTCTGAAATTTGGTGAAAAATGTGGTTTGATGCCAAAACAAAGTTTATTGGCTCGAAATCATTCGAGCCTCGAGGTCTTGTGTTGGACTGAACTTTAGCTACTTGTACACTGTGTATTTCTCATGTAGACTTATTTCAAGTGGTTGTTTTGGGGTTTCTAAATTGTTTCATTCGGTTGTTGAATAGTTGTATACTAATTTTATCGAATGTAGCCCCTATGACTGTCTATGATAGACACAAGTATATTTTTCACATTGTCAAGTGTGTCTCTGCATATGAATGCAAATGTATTTGATCGAGCTTCGTTCTTTTAATGTTACATTTTAGGTTCTTATTGTCATCAACAAAATGTTGTGGTATTTTCAGTAGTTACGAAAAGTATATTCTCGTCTTGGACTCGCCGTTTGGTCACACATGTCCACACTTGTTGCAAACTAATATCCTTGCCTCAAGGGTAAACGTTAGCAAACGTGGGCCTACATGTATTCGGATTGAACCATTGCTGAAATAGTTCACTGTGCTATCAACTTATCTCCAACAGGTCTACAGTTTGTTTCACGTCTTTCGCATACGTTGGAAAGCATTTTGAATCCATAACCTGTAGATTTATACATATATGTCCAGACCATAATACATTTCTGAAATAAAATAATAAACTTCATGCATCTTGCATTCCAATATTTGGGAAAATACCATATTTCACAAAGACACCCTTAAACTAGTATATATACTAGTATTAGTATACCCAGTACACGTGTAATATTACTAGTATATTATACTAGCTGCGACAGAAAGATAGTATGGGACACACTGCAGGCTAACATAAAACATCATTACATCAACATTCGAATTTATGCTAATAGCACTGTACAGTTGTTCCGAAGCACATGTATAGAAGTTCACGAAACACACAAAAGTCATCAATTAAATATACGTATACCTCAATAGCCTGCAGCAACTATATATTTGCGTAGTAGTCGAATGATGTACAGTAATGTTGTTGAGAGGCGGAAAAGAAAAGTCCTGACAACATATGATAGCGTACAGGGATAGTTGAAATGGAATTTTGTATGGGTGCTGAAGAAAAAGTACCAACACCTCGCTCAGCGAATACACCGGATGAACGCAAAACTAAGTCGGCACCGATAGTTGCCCTAAAAGTCGGAACGTTTCTAGTTTTCATTCTAGTTATTATTTTCAGGATATCTGGAAATGACCTCGAAAGTTTCAAAAATAATTTCACATCTTACAACCCATTTGCCAGCAAAACAGGTATCAATGTATCGCATTTGAATGCGAAAAGTACTACAAATGGACTTTCTCCATGTTCACATGATGTCTTCCGTGGTTTTTACCAGAAACAAAATTACTTCCCAACTGGTGGATACTGGAGCGAAGCTGGGGCTGACTACGACGGAAACATACAGGAAGCTCAATTCCACCCCGCTTCATGCTCACTGAAGTACGCAAATCTACCTTCCAACTTTCTGCACAGGTGTTTCAGTGCCGCAAACATCACATCCATCGTCACCATGGGAGACTCAAACGGCCAACGAAATTACTTCGCCCATCTCAACAAGATGAAACGATTTGGCACCTGCGAGAAGCGACGAGTAGAGAAACTGAAACTTGGAGGCTATGAACCAGACGTAAACTATTTCTCTAGAGGTGACTTCATATACGACCAGATTTTGGATGTTCACTACCGCTATTGTCGCGGCTGTGGTGCTCGGGACACGCAATGCCGATGGAAAAACATGAGAAATTACACACTCGACCATGCAAACAACACGAACAGTGATGGCGAGATTGAGACTTCGCCACACTTGTACTCGCCTAGAACGTCAACCACCTGGCTCGAACACCTGCCCATGACGGCGATCATCAGTTCTGCAATCAAAGTCCTGATTCCGTTTGACTTGTACAGAGAAAATAGAATCTTTCCGTCCAAGTATTCTGCTGAGTCGTCAGCCGAGTTCTTCCTGAAACTGTATCTGAAGAATAAATATCCAGACATTCTTATAATCTACCTGCCGTTCAACCACGCTAAATCACTGGGATCCCTACGCAGGATGGGAATGGATATCAAATTATTCCACTCGCTGGTTAAACTCTACATTCCAGTGACGACAAGGGTCTTCTACATGCCGAGCTTCAGGGAATTCGAGCACGCGAAAAGTAAAGACTGGAGAAACAAACACTTCAATGGCCTTCTGGGCTGGCAGAAAATTGACCAACTCAACCGCGTACTCTTTAATGTCATCAAGGGCGATCTGTTGAGCGCGTCTAGCAATATATACGGCTTTTTCGACTTGGTGGACATGTCAGCTACACGCGGTAACTGGAGCACAGACGGTGTGCACATGGCGGCTCCTTGGTACAACATTGTGACGTCATACTTCTGGGAGACTTTCTGCAACAGTTTCAATCTCAACCAGACTTAAGGTGTGATTGCACGTAACTTTCCGGTGACTGCACTGAGGCACTTTTCCATTGACTTATAATGTGAAAGTAAAGGTAACAAAATCGCCAAAACAATACAATCCCCTGACCTAAAACTTGGCTAGCACACACACATATACTCATGGATGATGAACCGAGACATGGTTTCATAAATGATATCACGAAAGCTGTGCAATTTAATGATTAGATAAATAATTTTATACGTTTCACCAAAACGAAGATTCGAGTGTTCTGCTTGACAAGCACCGGCTGTTGCATATATTTATTCCTTGTTGTCGTTAAAATAATGAGAATATCTAGGGCTATACTTTCTGTGAGATGAATACAATGAGCTGAACATTCATAATCCCAAACACCTCGGTGCACCCGAGTGCATATTACCTGTGAGTTTAACTGGCCTCACTAGCTATTTGCTGCACAGCATAATCCTTCCGCTCGCCCTGTTGTGAGTGTATTTTGTAGACTGAGAAATAGGTCGGAAAATGACATATGAAAGCGATGAATTTAACAAATTTAACATTGCTTAGTAAGAAACAGAGTCTCGGTTAGTAATCCTTGATGGCTAACAATCATAAAGGCAAAGTTTCACGTTGATTGGAAGTGTGTAAATTCATGAATTTGTTACCTTTATATTTACATTATAAGTGAATGGACAGCTGGTCACTGCCAGGTTCATGACGATCACATGCAATCAATCCTTAACTGCATTGTACCGATTCTGAAGTACCATGTACCAATGCATTACTGGTATATCAATACGTCTGCACAATAAATATGTTATACGTGTGGTGCAAAAACGGTTATTGTTTTTGTGGCATTCAAAACATTCAGGATACTTTTTCCATGAGTATATCTCATGAAGCATTATAGTTTTTTTCAATATCTCTATTATAATGGTTTTATAGCTATGACAGTTTTTTGTGAGTAATTTTGTGCTATTTTTTTTACCTAATCTACATGTATCATGTAGTAATTTTAGCGACTGTAACCCCCGTCCCTCCCGCGCATACATATTTCACAACAAACATTCATTCTACATGACTTACATACAGGACAAGTACAGACTATACGATCACAAGCATAAACTCCATGTAGTCATGGTTACATACACAGGTCAATCCACATGCACTTGCGGCCCCATTCACTCGGTACATCGACCCAGTTAGTTTCGGCCTTGACCTTCACCAGCACCTACTTCTAAACATAGAACATGACACACCCACCGCTCACATCACGTGCACAGATATAAGCATAACAAGTCTCGTTCACGCGCCGGGGAAACCCACTTTCCCGGTGAGATCAGCACACATCAGCACATACATGACCAATCACAACACCGCATGCATTTGGCGGGAAAGTCTACACCACATGTTGCCGGCCCCGCAGTTTTTCTAGGAGTTGAGTAAATGGCCGCCACGAGCACAGATGTGTTGAGGTATTGTTAAGAAGTTTGGCCGTGCTCGTATGGAATACTTGGAATAATTGTGGACTATTTATACGTGAATTGTGATAAAGAAGGACCATAGTTTTCGGCTATCTTATTGACGGGGAATCACCGGACGTAGGTGTATTTGCGGCCTTGATGTGACTGTCTGGATCATTGGACATTGTCGCCCAAATAAATTATTGAACTGAACTGCCGGCCTTGTGATTTGCACAGCGATCGCAGACATTTCGGCCTAATATCGGCCATAGAACGATATTTATCACATTGGCGCCGTTCGACCAGGATCTGAGCTAGTCTCGGATTACCGACCCTAACTTACCGGCAGTGATGGCATTGACCCCGGGAGCGTTCCGAGGTGAGTCGGCCGACCAGACAGATGAAGAAGTCACGTTCAACCCGACCTTCCGGCCCCCGCTCAGTTGTTATGAGCGATACAGTTCCGTTGTCACAGGAACAACAACCGACCGGCCTGTTCGACTCCATGGACGAACATTCGACCCTGAGATCGTCTTCGCCGCCCGTCGACCTGATACAGGAGTTCCTCGACGAAGACCCGCTCGCACCTCAACACACAGTAAGTGACATTTTGAGTGCACACGCTAGGGCGTATTCGGCAACGTCGGCCAGAACAATCCAGAGACTATTGAACTCTGCCGACAGAAACTATACGCGCTCACGTCAAAGAGCGAGCGTATATCGTGCTACCGACCCAGAACAGTTATCAGTGAACGTTCGGCCGGTAACCATAGACACATCAATGGTTACACACCCACCGAGTGACTCTCGGATACGACAGTGGGTTTGTCAGTCTGACAATGTTCCGGAATCGGTCCCGCCAAGCGCTTATTCGGTAGATCGGCCACTGGCGCCGTCAACGACGCCGAGACGACACGACCCTGCGACTGAGACGTACTCGCGCATACCGACCGAGCCAACGGTGGTAGAGTACACACAACCCGGCCAGGCGAGAGTAACGAAAGAGAACATCCCGGCGACGACCGATGCCCCGATCGTGACACCTCTACGACCGCAACGACCCAGCGACCCGACGACGGAATTTCGCGCCACCACACGGCAAGCGCGACTTCGGCAACCACCACCGACATCGAGTCGCCGACCTCACGCCTCCGACATGCCGGCCTCCGACTCGCGCCCCCTCGCGCCGACCGCTTCCCGACCATCGCCGACCGACGGAGAACAGCCGCGCTTCGCTTCGCCGCAAGACCCAGTTGTGTCTGCTCCGGCAGAAAGTGTTGTGCCCATGATCGGACCTCCGATCTCTCAGCCAATCGGCTACACCACTGGATACGGTGTATCGCCAGTCGGATACCCTGGCGCAACAAGCGGTGTTTCAAATGGAGTAGCTGTCGGATACTACCAACCACCTGCCGGCTATATGAACCCACCACCCGGATACGGTGGCGTTCCAAGTGTGATGGCTGACACCGGCTATCATGGTGCACAAACCGGATTAGTGTACCATGGTGTAGGCCCAGACGGATCGACATACCGATATCCACCGCCGGCTGTAATCCCACCCTCAGTCGGGATACCATGGGTGACGCCACCATACAGTCAAACGGCCCCTGTCGCACCAATAGCGTACGACCCCAACAGCATTCCGGCACCACCCGCTACTTCGCCCGCCGTCTCCGCGACAACAGCACCGACCGCACCCGCTAACACGACCTCGGCAGCTCCGATTGTTACGACTTCAACTGCTCCGGCTGTCACGCCAACGACGGCTCCCGTCACAACAACGCCGACTGTGGTGAGCGTCGACACGCCCACGCCCCAGAGACTCACTTCTGAGCCCCAACCGTTAGCAATGGCTAAAACGGCTCAATGGCGTGCGACCTTCAAGGAGGGCAATCTCACACAGTACATACGGAGCTTCGAGCAATTCACTGCGGCCTTCACATATTCCGACCTCAATAAAACAACGACCTTCCGGAGTACGCTGCGCGGCCGCGCCGAAGCGTTAGCTCTGAACATTCCGGTCGAGACTCCCTGGGAGGAGTTTCGTTGTCAGCTCTTGGAGGGCTGGGAACCCGCACCTCGTCGGCAGTCCAAACGGGACGATTTTCCGTTTCTAAAACGAGAACGGAAGGAGAATGCGGAACATTACTTAGAGCGGCTTCAAGCTCTGGCTGAGCAAGTGTTTGACGATGTCACGCCAGAGTCCCGGCAACGAACAGTAATCTCCCAGTTCGTCAACGGCCAACCCGACCACATTGCCGACAAACTGTGCGTGTTCACTTTCCATAGTTACGGTGAAGCGCTGACGGCCGTCCTCAAAGCTGAAAGTCGTCAGCAACGGACCAACAGAGATCGTCAGAGGGGCACACGACGTGCCGACATCTCCGTGAGCGGATACCCGGATGATGATTGTGTCGACCAAGAACTGTCTTGTGCTATGGGACAGATCAATCAGGGAGGAACGCCGACCCCTGAACAGGTTGCGGCTTATTACGACCCTGCCGACAGTGACACGACCGGCCTTCAAGGATGTGAAGAACATTCCGTGCCAGCCTGTTCACGCGAATGGGTGGCGGAAGCTTTCCAGAGCGTCCTTAGCGACGAGAATGGACTCTGTGAAGAGACAGCTATCTATTCCGTCCTACGAACTACGGCCCCGACTAAAGGTGATCGGCCTCCACAGCCCGGACGACCAGCCGTATGCTTCTTCTGCAAGAAGCCCGGCCATCGCTGGATGCGGTGTTTCCGACTTAAAGACGTCTTAGTGCGCACAGGCATGAAGCCACTAACTTTTCGACCTAAAGGTGCTGGTACTGACCGAAGGACAGATCAAGTATTGTCAGTACCTAACCAAATCGGCAACCAAACAAAGTCGGCCCCGACAGAGCCAACGGCTCAGTCGTTAAACCAGTAGTGGAAGGTGCTGCGGAGCAAGGACCTTCCGGGCAACAGAACAATGTTACATGCTCCACACCTGCGGTTGTCGTAACTACCAAACCAACAGTACCAACAGTTACGATCCCACAGCCGGCCCAGCCCACACCTCAGCTCCTTGAAGGGGTGTGTACCAAGTGTCGAACTCTGACCCCAAAGCCGGCTCGCCCTCATGAAGGGGTGTCCGCGCCACTTCCACAACGGCCTCCACGGGAAAATCGTCGTCCTGAAGGGGTGTCGCCCCCGACCGCCAACGGCACCGGAACAGATAGTATGTCTGAGGTGGAGTGGATCTCCGATGACGGAGGGTTCTACGCGTTCCCATTTGGACCGGAATCCAGATTGCCGCCGCTGCACACACTCTTCAAGCCACCGCCGGACGACCCCGCAATTCCGGCCGTCATAGACAATTCGAGAGCGGCACATGAGTGCTGGAAGTTATCGGTACGCGTCGGGGATAAGACAATACAAGCTGTGCTCGACTCCGGAGCGCAAATCTCTTTGCTCCGACGCGATCAGCTCCGACACGTCCCCGCCGATCAACGACAGCTACAGCCTACTTCGGCCACGATTCGTGACGTCAACGGACAGTCAAGCCCAATCGATGGACTGATCGACCTCCCAATTCAGGTCGGGACCAACCACATGATTGTGACATTTTGTGTAGCTGACATCCACGACGCCATGATACTCGGCATGAACTTTTTCCGGCAAGCTCACGCTGTAGTGAATTAGGGCGCAGGAACAATACAGGTACACAAAGAAATCCTGTTTGCGCACAAGGACATTGAAGCCAATGTTGTTAGAATGGCAGTGCGCCGAGCCGTCACCGTCCCCGCACGTAGCGAGGCGATCGTAGAGCTAATCCCGACCTCCAGAGTTCGAGTTCGGCAGCATCCACGGATGATTCAACCACTGACGGCTTTTCCCGAGGACACTGACCTCATCATGGGAAGAACATTAACGACCTTGGACCGACAATGTGTAAAGGTGTCTGTAGTCAACACGGCAGATACCGGTATCACACTTACTCGATCCGACCCTGTCGCCATAGCCAGTCCGATCGAGAGTGTTGTCGGAGCTCTACCAAGACCCGGAGAGGAGCCCGACCTGTCCACAGCCGACGCCAGTCACTACCGCGACCTGCCGCCACATCTACAAGAGATGGTGGATCGCGCCGGACTAGCGCCAGAACAACACCGGCGTTGCGCTAACCTGATCCATCAATATCAGGACACCTTCATGCACCCGGACGGACAGTTGGGACGGACCCAAGTCGTCCAACACAAGATCGACACCGGCAATTCGGCCCCGATTCGGCAACGTCAACGACGCGTCCCTCAGGCGCAACAGAGCATCATAGACAAGGAGGTCGACAAGATGCTTCGCTTGGGGTGCATTGAGCCGTCAGATTCGCCCTGGAGCGCACAGGTGGTGCTCGTGCGTAAAAAGAACGGCCAAGTAAGATTTTGCGTCGATTATCGGCTCCTGAATGATGTCACCCGCAAGGATTCATATCCGTTGCCCAACATTCAGGACACTCATGACGCCCTGGCGGGCGCTACATACTTTTCGGCCTTGGACTTGGCTTCCGGCTACTGGCAAGTCGAAGTCGACCCTACAGACAGACCGAAAACTGCCTTTGCGACAAGGAAAGGACTATACCAGTTTAAGGTTATGCCATTCGGCCTCAGCAATGCACCGGCAACATTTGAACGGCTGATGGAAACCATACTCCGTGGATACTTGTGGACACGGTGTATGTGTTACCTGGATGACGTCATCGCTTACGGCAGAACATTCGATCAGGCACTCGCAAACCTGGAGGCGGTCCTGGATCGGATTAGATCGGCAGGCCTGAAGCTTCAACCCAAGAAGTGTGAACTGTTCCAGAGGGAAATTTTGTACTTGGGGTTTATAGTGAGCGGCCAAGGAATTCGTGTCGACCCCAACAAGGTCAAAGCCATCAGAGAATGGCCGACCCCGTGCGAGATCTCCGATGTCAGATCTTTCCTTGGTTTCGCCAATTACCACAGGCGATTCATCAAGGACTATGCTGAGATCGCCGAACCTCTCGTAGCACTCACCCGAGGTGAATGTCATTTCACTTGGGGACCGGCTCAGCGACGCGCTTTTCGGCGGCTCCGCGACGCTCTCATCCAGGCGCCTAAGCTCGCGCATCCGACCCAGAGTCCGGATGATTACTTCATCCTCGACACGGACGCTAGCGGCTACGCTGTGGGAGGCGCACTCTCACAGAGGGTCAACGGGAAAGAAATCCCTATCGGGTTTGCCAGCAAAACCCTATCCCGGACCCAACGGAACTATTGTACCACGTACCGAGAACTGCTGGCAGTGGTAGAAATGGTTCAACATTATCGGCATTATCTTTGGGGTAGGAAGTTCCTCCTCCGGACCGACCACAGCTCCTTGAGGTGGCTCAAGAACTACAGCGACGCGGACGGCATGCTCGCCAGGTGGCTCGCTAAGTTGCAGCAGTACGACTTCAAGATAGAGCATCGGCCCGGCAAACTTCACGGCAACGCAGACGGCTTGTCACGGTGTCACAGTTGCAAACACCAAGACTGTCCCGGACGACTCGACACACCTCCGACCGACCCAGAGACAAGTTCCGGAGAACTTCCAGTTCGTCGGATCACTGTTGTTTCGGCTAAGACAAGGGCAGACCTCCTGGACAGTGATTCCATAACATCACCGGTCTTGCCCCAACTAGTTTCGGCACGCCAAGTTGTTCGAGTCCGTGCTTTGGACGCCACACTTGACGGGCAAAAGTGGCTTTCGGACTATTCGGCTCAGGACATTGTCGCGGCACAGCAAGCCGACCCGAGCGTCGGAAAAGTGCGACAGTGGATGTTGATCGGCACTAAACCAGACTCTAAGGAGGTAGCGCGCCATGGGGAGGAGGTAAAAACACTTGTTTCCAGATGGAGCCTCCTGGCGCTACAAGACGGGGTACTAGTTCGGCACGTAAAACCCGACCCCGCTGGACGGCCTGTGGTGCAAACCGTGCTCCCAGTAGCACTCAGAACGCAGGTTTTGCACCAACTTCACGACCTGAAGATTGTCGGACATCTCGGCATTCAGCGAACCATCGAGAGAGTCAGGCGCCGATTCTACTGGCCCGGCCTGGCACTGGATGTCGCCCGCTGGTGTGCCCGCTGCTCGCAATGTGTCACCCGCAAAGGAAAACCGGCCCCAAAACGATCGCCTCTGACACAATTGCCGACAGGAGCGCCTTTCGACCGGATCGCGATGGACATTCTCGACACCCACAAAGTCACGGGAAGAGGCCATCGGTATATCCTTGTTGTGTCGGACTATTTCACGAAATATACGGACGCCTTCCCGCTGCGGCGACATACCGCCAAAAATGTTGCCGACATCCTGGTAAACAGATGGATAGTTTATCATGGCGTCCCCAAGGCAATCCATAGCGACCAGGGCACCGAGTTCGAGTCGGCTCTATTTCGGCATGTCGTGCGTCTTCTGGGCGCTAAGGAGATCCGCACGGCCCCATATCGACCTCAGAGCGACGGCCAGGTTGAGCGATTCAACAGGACATTGCTCAACATGCTGAGTGCATTCGTCAGCGATCGTGCGAACGACTGGGACGTGCACCTGCCATATGTGTTAATGGCCTATCGAACCTCAGTACACTCGTCCACGGGATGCACCCCGCATCTGATGGTGTATGGACACGAGTGTAACTTGCCAGTCGACCTCATGTTTCCGACCTACGACCCTGAGCCTCTACCCCCGTGCGGCCCAGAGTATGTGGAGTATTTACGGCAAGCGATCAGGACGGCCCACGGTTTCGCTCAGGACCATCTTGAGAAAGCGGCAATTCGGCAGAAGATGGGTTATGACGCCCACGCCAAGCCTCGACCTCAGTTCCAACCAGGAGAACTGGTCCGATATTATTATCTGCCCCTCACGCAGAATAATAAGTTTGCTCGGCCTTGGACTGGTCCCTGGAGGATCGTCGACCGTGTGACTGAGGTAGATTACCGGATCGCCTTGGTTTCCAACCCTCGGAACACTCGTGTTGTTCATCTGGACGTACTCAAGCCGTACGAAGGTGACAACCAAGCGGCTCACATCTATTCCGACCCTGTACGACCTTCGACGTCGTCAAGCAAATCCGGCTCAGAGCAATCGGCCGACCCCCTGGGACTCCTCAAGGAGTTCTACTACCCCTGGGAGGTCACAGTGCAAGATCGGCATACAGATACAGACCAAACAGCTGAGTCTGACTCGTCAGCGGCCCAAGATCGTAAATCGCGATCTCCAACTTCATCCGGCTCAAGTCATCATCGGCAACGGAAAAGATCATGCAGATCAAGTTCCGACACACCAAAACCGGCACGCAAGACACGCAGGCAAAAGCCTGTGATATCATCCGACCCCGAGACAAGCGAGGCTACGCCCCCGCCTGCACGACCAAGTCGACCCAAACGCAACGCACGCAGACCGGCCCGCTACAGATAACCCCGGCCTTGTTATCTGATTGATGCTATTGATGATGAATTATGCATGTCTAACGGACTATGATATCATGTCTTTCCCATAATATTATAATATATTACAATAACAATATATATGCATTTAATATGTACAAGATGTCAGTGAGGCGAATTCGATATATATACACTTGATATGATTTCATAATTACGATGCTGGTGAAAAATTGATTGCATTATGATATGTGTTTCGACCCCGTATAACGTATGCTATTGTTCCGCGTGTGTTACGCACTAACTAAGATTATCATGTCAGATTCTATCCATGTGTCAGCCGAAGAGGATAATAACTCATGTCACGCCGTGAGTAAGGCCACTTAGTTGTCGAAGAGGTGGTAGTGTGATTCGTTCCGGGGTATGCGTCGACCGAGCCTCTACCCACTCCATGTAGTATTCGGAGGAACGGCCCAGTGGTACGGGAACCAGTCACTAAATAGCTATCATACCAAGATGCGGCCTGTCATCAAATTCATCACCCAAAGATATTCAAAGCGCCACGGTGTGACCGACCCTGATCATTGCAATTTCGACCCCGACAATATAGCGGCCTCGTCTTGTGAACTGGCTGAAAATGAATGGAACGATGTCCGCCCCTGTGAGTGATTGACATTAATGTCTCAGCCTTTAATAACTGTGTGTCGTCTGTGAAACAGCAATTCGGCCGTTAGTTTATTGTGCGCTAACTCTGAGAGAAAAGGAACGATCAAAGAATCAGTTCACAAGGTTCGCACGAGCGCAGATAAACATTTAAGCTGTTTACAGCACCCACATGAAATCTCCCCTGATAAAGACAATAGTGAGTCGTCGGGCAAAAAGAGCCCAGTAATTTGAACAGTCGATTAGCACAAATAGACAATGTATAGGAACGTGTAATCCAGGGGACGGCAGATGAACATTCGGAAAAATGGACAGTGTGAGGACCCCCCTACTGTCGTAATGGACTGACCCGGATAGGTCAGAGAGAGATCGTACTAGCGTTTCCCTGACGACGGCCCGCCTTGTTGCAGATACACTTGGAACAATGGGATACAGCGTAAAGACGTTTTTGTATATCGGCAGAGAGCGCCCCCCGGCCTGATTCGTGGAATTGGGATGCTGTCAGCATCTTTGTGTACGGCTGGAGTGATTAGCGGTAATCAGGTCACTTGCGCCTGAGATTTCAAGATGGAAGGAGCATAAGTACGACGGAGAGACTTGTGTGAAAATTTGGAACATTTGCGGAACACTGAGACGGCAATTAGTGACATTAAAATAACGAGAAAGCTGTGAACATTTGTCGGATTGTAGTGGATACAGTTATAGTCGGCTGATTTATCCCTGAGTGACATTTGTGTGTGCGGCCTTCGCCATGGCGGATAAGCCGGGCGGAGGAAAAGACAGTGACGGCCCTAACGAGAATCGGCCTCGCTCCATCACGCTTGATGGAGATAATCTGACGGTAGAGATTGTCGACCGAGGGGATGAGATGGATAACCCCATCATTTTGACGGACGATGAATTGTCCGCAGTCGGCCCCGAACCAAGTTCGGAATCAACAAACACAGCATCCGGCCCCGACAAACAGCCACGATATCAAATCTTGGCTAAGTTGGCACAACGCGGCACTCGGCATACTCCGAGCCCGACTCTAGAGGAGGACTCGGAACGTTTTCGGCAACTGGAAGAAGGTGGAGAAATTGTTCGGCGTGCCTTGGAGGCACAGCGTGCGGCTGGAGCCGCCGTTCCGGCTAGTTCAACTCCCGCTCCATTGGTGATGGCGCCATTTGAGCCTGCTCCGGCATCATCGGCCCCGTCAACACCCGTAGTTCGGCCCCGTGCTATCACGTCACCAGCACATTCTTCGGCATCGTCCGTGAGCTCATCGTCCGGCAGGAGTCCGCACTCGTCAGCGAGGAGTTCGCGACGCGTTAGTTCCGGCCCTGTGACACGCGCTTCGGCCTATCGACGACAAATAGAGGAGCTCATGGCTCTTGTTCCGGCCCCCGTCACACCATACGGCACTCAGCCAATTCGTTGGAGTGAAGTCCCGTTTCGGCTCCGGAATCGGCATGACGGCTATGCGCACGAGCATAATTTCAGCGCACCTTCTCGGCTCACGGAAGGAAATCTAGCGACCCTGGCACCACTACAGAGGGAAGACGGCCAGTATTTGTGTCCCTTCTGCATCGGTGAGGAGGACGATGAGGAGAGGAGGGCATGGCCCACGGTTCCGCGCCGCGGCCCCTTCCGTTCGGCTTCGGACTTAGACGGCCACGTCCTGGCCTACCACTTTCCGCTGTTGCGGTATTTTGTTTGCCCGGCCAAGGACCACTACTTCACCCTCACATCAGAGGATATGGTACGGCATTTGAGCGAGGCGACTCAAACCCATGTCGGCATCCTTCCGCTTTTTGAGAATGGACGGCTGAATGCTTCTGGCTCTATGTTACAACGATTCGCGCTACGCTGTCGTGTGGACATACAGCCCAACCCCAATTATCGGCCGCCTCGTGTTCCGGCTGACATCCCGATATTTCAGCGAGATGTCGACCGAGTGCTTACTTTCGGCATCTGGCACATGGCTCCGGAGCTTTTCGACCAGTACCCGCCAAATTCGGCCCCGGAGGTTCGGCAGGTGCTCCGACGAATTGAGTATATTCGGCCTTCAACCCGAGCGGAGGAGGATCGGCTGGCCAGAATGACCAATGACATCCTGGCGATGAATTGCTGGGTGAGTGTACGTCGGCCCAGCACCATCTTCTTCACTCGGCCTATTGCATATCAGACTGGCGCCCTCAAGACGGCCAGCCCCGGAATCGCAGTTCCATCGAACTCGTCAACCCCCGTGACGACACAGGTGAGCGGCCGGCCTTCAGATATCATCCCGCGAAAGATCGTGGTGGAGCGGCCTACGGCGACGAATGTCACCGATTATCGGGTGAGGGAGGGATTAGTTCCCCCACCGGAGGAGTTTCCTCCTTTGACGGCACAGCCTTCGGCCAGACAGGAGAGCGACAATCAAGAAGTGGCGGCCCTGCCGCGGGACTCTCCCCCGCCTCTACAGTTGGCGGAGGAGGAGGCTCCCCAATGTTCGGCCTCAGTTTCGGCTAGCGACCGGGAGGATTCACCTCAACCTTCAAGGCAGATGGTCCTCCAGACGGATGCGCCTCCCTATCTGGACGACAGTATGGAGGTAGTGCAAACGGTCGTCACTAAAGATTCGACCGCTGATCGGCCTCGGCTACAATATGAGGAGCCTGAGTCGTTGGAGCCTCTCCATCGGGATCTGGACGAACGACTCCCGTCCCACGGCTCAGGGGAATTTTCGGCTGATGTCCAGTTCATTCGGCAACACGGGACGCGCTTGTCGACCAGAAGAATTCCCGGCCTACAGGCCCTGCCAGGGCAAAACCCGGATTTGGAAAACCCGCTACGGAGTCGGGAGGCCAACCAGCTCCCCAACAACACCCGTCTTCACGAGGAGCATTGGGCGTCACACATTAACCAGGCGGCCCACAACGCAGATCCGCTGATTTTGCCGGCCCGGAAGAGCGAGCATCTTCCCACCTTGTTCTTGGCCCGCGCCGATGATATGGCGAACCAGCATTTCCGGGAGATCCGCCGGTACTACTTGGAGGCCATGGATCAGCACATACGGCAAGCTGAATTTAACGGCCTCTCCGTGGGATTCGGGATGGGAGCCCTCCACGAACGGCATCTCCCGACCTTCCCTGATCGGCTCGAGGAGGAGACGGACCACCTACGTCGGCGGCTACATCGTCTAGAGGACGAAAACGAGGGGTTACGGCAGGAAACCGAACAGCTACGTGCTCGAGTGGCACAGTTGGAACAGTCGGCCCCGCTTTCGGCACCCACAGTGACGGCCGCGACGCAGAGCGACCCAAGTACGACCATTCCTGGGTGATCTGCTCGCCACAATAGTGTCGATTCTGCCCCGCCTGCCGCCGGACGAACAGCAGCAACTTATGCGGCAGGCGTCACCGGCACCACCAACACCTCCTGCCAGTAAGCGTGGCCAGAAGGAGTGAACGTTTCGGCCCAGTGGTGACAAACGGACAATTGCCGGCCTCGGTTGTGTCGGCCTCTGAAAATCCTGGTCACGCAGGACTAGTGATGTATCGGCCTTTCATTGTGTCGGCCTGATGACAGAAAGTGACTCGGAGAAATCCTGGTCACGATGATCATCTTGGTTATGTCGGCTTATTGTTCTGTCGGCCAAAATTTGTAAATAGTTATCCTAGTCACGGTATTTTATTCATGTAATTTAGTTAAGGTTAATCCAAACATTTCTTTTTCAGTTTTATAGACTCTAAATTAGTTTCCGTTTCACTCTGAAGCGTCGAGGAGTTTTGTTCATACATTCCATTCATATCTCATCATTCGTTGTTGTGCATGTATGTGTAAATGTATCATCGTAGCGACTATTGACGGACTGACTGATGACGTTTATTTTGACGGTTAGAATTTTAATTGTATGCAGTGTTTTACCATTGTCGCGCGGCGTGTGTGTGTGAGTGTTGGGGTTTGACCTTGTAGGACTTCTTAGCTTTTTATTGTTAGTTTTTGGCGACGGTAGGGTCCGGGTAGGGTAATTCCGAGGGCGTAGAATTAATGAAGGGGTGTAATGTAGTAATTTTAGCGACTGTAACCCCCGTCCCTCCCGCGCATACATATTTCACAACAAACATTCATTCTACATGACTTACATACAGGACAGGTACAGACTATACGATCACAAGCATAAACTCCATGTAGTCATGGTTACATACACAGGTCAATCCACATGCACTTGCGGCCCCATTCACTCGGTACATCGACCCAGTTAGTTTCGGCCTTGACCTTCACCAGCACCTACTTCTAAACATAGAACATGACACACCCACCGCTCACATCACGTGCACAGATATAAGCATAACAAGTCTCGTTCACGCGCCGGGGAAACCCACTTTCCCGGTGAGATCAGCACACATCAGCACATACATGACCAATCACAACACCGCATGCATTTGGCGGGAAAGTCTACACCACATGTTGCCGGCCCCGCAGTTTTTCTAGGAGTTGAGTAAATGGCCGCCACGAGCACAGATGTGTTGAGGTATTGTTAAGAAGTTTGGCCGTGCTCGTATGGAATACTTGGAATAATTGTGGACTATTTATACGTGAATTGTGATAAAGAAGGACCATAGTTTTCGGCTATCTTATTGACGGGGAATCACCGGACGTAGGTGTATTTGCGGCCTTGATGTGATTGTCTGGATGATTGGACATTGTCGCCCAAATAAATTATTGAACTGAACTGCCGGCCTTGTGATTTGCACAGCGATCGCAGACATTTCGGCCTAATATCGGCCATAGAACGATATTTATCACAATCATAATGATGCTTCGTAATGTCAGTTGGGCCCAACAAGTTAATTGAGAATATAAAACATACAAGTATCTCCCAACCATAATGTTGCAATCTATGCACTGCAAATTTAGCATGTATATACATAAAATAGTAATTTGGTATGGGACACAATCAATGCTTACTAGTAGTTACGAGACTTTAATGCTAAGATAGCTATGTTCTTGAGATATCTCTGAAAAAAAATTAGCCCAAGGGCTAAGAAAGGTTACCGGACAATATACATTTTAGATATTAGCCTTTTGTCCAGTGACCTTGAAAATAAAGTCACTGATAAATTCAAGGCCATGAAATTTTCAACAAATATATCACTTCTAGTATGTCCACAATAAATTCCTAAGCTGTAAAGTCGATAATAAGTGAGACATTAGCCATTCTGTGATGTGACCTTGAAAATGAGGTCAAAGTTCAAGTTCAAGGTCATGAAAATATTCAGTATATATCATTCCTCTATATTCGCAATTGATTCCTATGCTGTAAATGTAAGTATCAATCTACTACCACCAATACAATCAGATTTTGATGATGCCAATAAGAAACGTAAAATACTACATTTTGCAATAGAAACAAACAAAGCCCGACCAAACAGTTTATCCAAAGACACACTGGCGTCTTCAGGGGCAGACAATGTGTTAAATGTAGTTGTTTCTACTGTACACCAGATGGAATTAGTATACAACTGCCCAACAACCTATGAAAATAATTTAGAAATCCGAATCTAACCCCATGGAATAGATACATGACAAGTACAAAAGTACCCAATCACAAGCCCGAAGGCTACTGAGTTGATGGTATCCTCGGGGACAGATTTAACGTCCGCCAGCAGTGACACCGACTCAGTGGTATAAATGTAAGTATCAATCTATTACCACCAATACAATCAAATTTTGATGATGCCAATAAGAAACGTAAAATACAACATTTTGCAATAGAAACAAAGCCCGACCAAATAGTTTATCCAAAGACACACTGGCGTCATCAGGGGCAGATGTAAAGATGATAATAAGCGATATATTAGCCATTTTGTTCTCTGACTTTGAAAATGAGATCAAAGGTCAAATTCTAGATCACCAAAATATTAAGCATACATCATTTCCTATATGTTCACTATGGACCCCTAAGCTGTAAATTTGATAATAAGCGAGATCTAAGCCATTTTGTATTCTGACCTTGAAAATAAAATGACTAACCTTGAAATTTAGGTCAAGGGTCAAATTCAAGGTCACTAGAATATTCAGCATATATCATTTCCTATATGTTCACACTTGATTCCTAAGCCGTAAAGTCGATAATAAGCGAGATATTAGCAATTTTGTCCTGTGACCTTGGAAATGAGATCAAAGGTCAAATTCAAGGTCACGAGAATATCCAGCATATATCATTTCCTATATGTTCACAATTGATTCCTAAGCTGCAAAGTCGCTAATAAGCAAGATATTGGCCATTTTGTCCTGTGACCTTGAAAATGAGGTCAAAGGTCAAATTCAAGGTCACGAGAATATTCAGCATATATCATTTCCTATATGTTCACAATTGATTCCTAAGCCGTCAAGTCGATAATAAGCGAGATATTAGCAATTTTGTCCTGTGACCTTGGAAATGAGGTCAAAGGTCAAATTAAGGTCACGAGAATATTCAGCATATATCATTTCCTATATGTTCACAATTGATTCCTAAGCTGTAAAGTCGATAATAAGCGAGATATTAGCCATTTTGTCTTGTGACCTTGAAAATGAGGCCAAAGGTCAAATTCAAGGTCACGAGAATAATCAGCATATATCATTTCCTATATGTTCACAATGGATTCCTAAGCTGTAAAGTCGATAATAAGCGAGATATTAGCCATTTTGTCCTGTGACCTCGAAAATGAGGTCAAAGGTCAAATTCAAGGTCACGAGAATATTCAGCATATATCATTTCCTATATGTTCACAATTGATTTCTAAGCTGTAAAGTCGATAATAAGTGAGATATTAGCCATTTTGTCCTGTGACCTTGAAAATGAGGTCAAAGGTCAAATTCAAGGTCACGAGAATATTCAGCATATATCATTTCCTATATGTCCACAATTGATTCCTAGTCTCTAATCTCAATATTAAGTGAGATATTAGGCTTAATGTGTCCCATTATAAAGCATGGGAAAATTTAACATGGGAAAGTCACATCTGGGCCGAGTTTGGGCCCAAAATGGCCCACTTCGAGTGATTCAAGCGCAACGAAATTTATACATGTCACAGAAGTACATATGAGGAGTGTTATGCATCAATAAGAAAAAAAGTTACTGAACAGATTTTGAGAAAATGACCATCAAATTCCAAAATTAGCCATTTTCGACGAGAACGGCCGCTATGACCTTGAAACCAAGGTCAGAGGTCAAATTCAAGGTCACGAGAATATTCAGCATATATCATTTCCTATATGTCCACAATTGATTCCTAGTCTCTAATCTTAATATTAAGTGAGATATTAGGCTTAATGTGTCCCATTATAAAGCATAGGAGAATTTAACACGGGAAAGTCCCATTTGAGCCGAGTTTGGGCCAAAATGGCCCACTTCGAGCGATTCAATCGCGACGAAATTTATAGACATCATAGGAGTGCATATGAGGAGTGTTATGTATCAAAAAGAAAAAAAGTTACTGAACAGATTTTGAGAAAATGGCCGCCAAAGTCCAAAATTGGCCGATTTTCGACAAAAACGGCCGCCATTTTGAAAAAATTGCGAAAATCAAAAAACTAAAAAATAACTCCTTCTTGAATTAATTTTTGTGCATTTTTGTGCAAAATTTGAGAAAGATTGGTCCGTAAACAAAAAAGATAAAAATGTGGACGACGCCGACGCCGACGCCGACGCTGACGCCGACGCCGGACGCCGGACGCAACGCCATGCCAATAGGTTAGCGGACCAAAGGTCCAGTAACCTAAAAACCGTGTTTGCTAGATGGCCAATGTCACAAAAATGGTCAAAACGTGTATGAGACGTAATTCTGATTAGTCATCATTGATAAAATCTGATGAAATCTCTGGAAAGAGTGATATATTCAAGTTTATTGTGAAAGTCAGTCCAAGGATGACACAGATTGACTCTGTGTGATCCTTGGTCAGCCCATTAGCGTTTGCTATCAACCAAAAATTCTGTCAGACTTATAAAAAAATGATGAAAATGTCATTAACATTCATATAATACAGATGAAAGCCTACATCCTGTTCAATTTGTTTACTGCTTTCAGTATTTATCCAGAAGAGCTGTGATGGAAGCCAAAACCCTATCGGTCACCCCTGGCCATGTCATCCGGAGAGTGACTGGGTCTGTAGTCCTGGTGATAGCTTCGATCATCATAATTGTGAGTTTAGGGTATGTCGACACGCCATTTGCCAGATGGCTTGGTTCCATGTCGGCCGTACTCGAAACAGCTTCATCAACAATCCAAAATGGCACCGACCGCTGGAATAGCAGCCATCAGTGTAGTAATAGTAACTTCAGACATTACTATAACGTGTTCAATTACTTTCCTTCTGGTGGGAATTGGATGAATGGTGCATATAAGCCTCGATCTTGTGTTCTCATGTATGAACAAATGCCGAAACTGTGTCTAGTGACATGTTTCGATGTGATCAGGGTGCGTTCAATCGTTACCCTGGGGGACTCAAACGCACAGAAATACTTCAGCGCCTTTGTGTCACAGATGGGGAAATTCGCAGAGAAATGTTTCTTCACTCGACAGGAAAAACTGAAAGGTGAAGGCTTCATTCCCGACAGAGAGTATTACACGTGGAGGAAACCAGTGCTACAGAAAGTTGTGCACGTCAAATACCGTCTGTGTAGAGGATGTGGCGCACGGACAGTCACGTGTCAACTAGCGGCTGGAAATGGCAGAGGGGATGTGGTTCTGGAGCACCTTCCTATGACAAGCGTGTTGGATACCGTAATCACAAGTACGGTACCTTTCACGATGTATCGCAACAGCACATTTCACACGCCGATCTGGAACTCTGGCTCTACTGCAGAGTTTTATTTCAAGCTCTACATGAAAGATAGATACCCGGATTTACTGATTGTTTTCCTGCCATTCAATCACATTAAATTTACAGGCACTCTGTCCCGACATCGTGCAGACTTCGCCTATTTCCATGCGCTTGTCAAGGAACACATCCCCAACACAACTCGCGTGTTCTATATACCAGGCTTCCGGGAGTTTGAAGGTGCTAAAAACAAAGGATGGAGTAACAAACGCGTGAGGGGATTCCTGGCCTGGCAAATCATAGATCAGCTCAACCACGTGCTTTATGACGTCATCAAGAAAGACCTCATCGATTCTTCCACGAATATTAATGGTTTCTTTGACTTGGTGAATATGTCATCCGGCCTTGACGGCTGGAGTATTGATGGTGTCCACATGAAAGATGTTTGGTATAACAGTGTGATGTCGTACTTTCTGGAAGTCTTCTGTCGCAATCATACTGTAACAAATTGTCAATAATGTTGTTTTGGTTCAGACCTCAATCTCATTTCGTAACCCCCGTAAATAAGCCCTCCCGATAATTGGCCCATGGCCGTATTCACGGAAGAGCTTTTATTTCCGAAAATACGCCCGGGGCGTAATTTTTGTATATTTTGTTCCATGGTCAAGAAAACCACCGTAACGACGCTAGCAATGACAGTATAACTGGTGGGCATGTTTCTATATTTTGGTGTTCATGTGTCAGCCTAAATGCCCTTATTATATACTAGTATTGTGACGTTTGGTAATGACTTGTTTTCGGTGTGGCCCAAAAAACCTGGTTTCTCTGATCGTATAGACTTTATGTAACTCCCGCTCGTTGTGATTCGAGAGCCGTCACTAAATTGGTGTCCCCCAACGCTGGTGTATCATCACTCCGTAGCTCACCGGCTTCACTTAGGCAAGAAGCAACTCAGATGTAAATAAATTGAAGATTTATATACATCAAATCAACTTACAATTGTATGGCTGGTCACCCACGTGACGTACAAATATGAAGTTCAGACATGGAGCACTGTATGATCACATTTCAAAAATAAATAGTGCACGAGGGCACAACTAAAAAGAGTTCTTAGCCGGCGGCGTCTCTCTGTCCCTTCCCGTTGAAGTTTCCCGTCCCGCTTAGTCGAATGGTTTCTCCAGGTAGTCGGTCTAAATCCCGGTTGACTCTAAGGCCCTGAAGAAGGAGTCGTCCGCACGGAGTTCGTCGAGTCCCTTGGCTGTGGCGGTGACGATCTCCCCACGGTCGATGTCGCTGTTGCAGTGCTCTCAGAGCGGCCGTCCGCTCTCCCTTATATAGCCAGGGTGGCTGCGCGCGCATCTTCGTCCGCGAACGTATCTTCCGCACTCTTCTCCACGTGGTGAAGACTGCGTCCGCGAACGGTTCTTCCGCGAAGGCTCCTCTTCCGCGAACGGTGCTTCCGCGACTGATGCTTCCGCTGATGATGCTTCCGCAATCGTGCTTCCGCGAACGGTTCTTCCGCGAACGATGCTTCCGCTGATGATGCTTCCGCAATCGTGCTTCCGCGAACGGTTCTTCCGCGAACGGTGTCTTCGCAAGTGGACTTTGTAGATCACGTGACCGTTCCTAACGAACGTTTCAGCGCGGCAGTTGCATGGTTTTGTTACAACTCCACCCTTTCTGGAGATCAACGTCCCCGTTGATCCTTTCTCTCTCTTCTTTTCTCTTCTTCCTCCTTCTTCGTCTTTTCCTGCCTGTCTGTTGTTTACAGGGCTCTCTCCCTCCACTTCACTGGCGATCCACCTCGCTTTCGGACGTCTCCGCCAGCCTGTCTCGAGTGTCTGTATATGCTCGGAGCTGTTCCCGGAGCAGCTTGGTCTCTCGGACGTGGGCTCGCAGCTCCTTCCGGTGGCTCTTCTCTCGTTGAGAGGCCTCCCCTCGCAGCTGCAGCACCTCGGCCTCGAGCTGTCTCTGCTCCTCCTTGGCTTGGAGCCGAGCCTCCGCTTGGGTGAGGTGGCGTCGTCCCATGGCTATCGTGGACGCCAGGTCCTCCAGGGCCTTCTCTCCGGCAGTGACCGCTCTGCCCAGGCCCTCCACATACGGTCGCAGTTGGTCCTCCTCCTCCGGAACGGGCTTGAGGTACCAACTCAGGTCTAGGGGCTTGTAGGTAGGGGCCGAGTCTCTGGGAACGGGGGGTCCGTCGTCCTCGGGGGTGGGGGCCTCCGGGGATTCCGCCTCTCTCCGCTCCTGCTGAGACTCCGGTTCCTCTTCGCTATTCGGGGGGTCGTCCTCGGGGTCTGGGGCGTCCTCTGACCTGGGGGCGTCCTCCCGGGGGCTTGACGGCGTGGAGCTGGTCGTCCCGCTGGCCGCAAAGCTGACAGTCTTCAGCTCAGGGGCAGACACAGTAGTCGGACCATCTCGGGGGTCGGACACGGGCGTGTCGGTCGTCGTCCTCCTCCGTCCTGGCTTGAGGGTGTTGCCGCTGGCATGCGACGTCTCATGCCGGTCTCTGTCAGCTCGGCGGGCGAATCGCTGGCTGCACATCTTGCAGAGGTGCCGCCCCTCCTTCTGCGTGTGTTTGGTCGCCACGTGTCGGCTAAAGTTGGATGCCGTCACGTGGATCCGGCAGGGGCTGCACCAGCGTCGCCCTCTCTCGGTGGACAACTTCCGGGCAGGGGACCGTCGACCTCCTCGGGGCCCCTCACGACGCTCCCGGCTCCTCGAGCGCTCCCGCTTCCGGTCAGGCTTGTCTATCTTGGTAGGTGGGTCGCTCATCTTGTCGACTTCAAGGGGCAGAAAGTCAGCCAAGTCGAAATCTGGAACGTCCCCGAAATCTTCGTCTGCAAATGCGGGTATCTCAATGATCTGCAGAGTTGGTGTGTTCATGGTTGAAGTGATGACGGAATCGTAGGCCGGCCTGCTTATATAGAAAAGGCGCGGACCAGGGATCTGGGGGAAAAAGCATTGTCGTGGAACGAAATAACGTTTTTCGCTTGCTTCCGCGAACGGTTCTTCCGCGAACGCTGCTTCCGCGAACGTGCTTCCGCGAACGGTACTTCCGCGAACGCTGCTTCCGCGAACGCTGCTTCCGCGAACGGTTCTTCCGCGAACGCTCCCGTCATCGTTTACATCGTTTGGACTGCATTCCCGCTGTTTTCCACTCGTCCCTCGTCATCACTGGGGGTCCGGACTGGGGTCACATCGTCCGGATTGGGTATCCAGGCGTCGGTTTCAGGGGTGAACCAGCACCTTTTTATATTGTCAATGTGGACATCTTTAATCTTGCCACCGGGTCGATCTTGTATGGACACCATCCATCCGAGATGAGACTTCACAACGAGATAAGGTCCCGTCCACCCTAGTCCTAGTTTTGGTCTAGCCTTTGGAGGGTACCAATACATCACCCAGGTGCCCATCGGAAAATGTCGAGCGGCTGATTTTATGTCATGATGGCGCTTTTGTCGCACCGTAGCCGTCTTCAGGCACTCTCGGGCAGTCTCGTGAGCTTGTATGGTGGCTTCCTTCACCCATTCGACGTATTCGGACGCACACTCGGGGACTGGTCCTCCCAAATCGTCCGGTTTCGTCCGGTACCTCAGGTCCAATGGGGTGGTTGCCTCCCGTCCCATCATCATTCGAAATGGTGTACACCCGGTGCTTTCGTGTACTGATGTTCTATAAGTCGCCATCACGTAGGGCAGATGGTCGTCCCAGTCGTCATGGTTCTCGTCCACGACCACGGCCAGAAGGTTCAGCAGGGTCCGGTTGAATCGCTCGACCATCCCGTCTGATTTGGCGTGATAAGGGGTCGTCCGAGTCTTCTCCCCTCCTAGGATCTTGATCATCTCAAGGAAAAGCTTACTCTCGAACTCTCGTCCCTGGTCGGTGTGTATCTTGGCTGGCATTCCCAGGCGGCACACGAACTCAGTCACAAAGACGTCCGCCACCGTCTGAGCCTCATGGTTGGGTAGAGCGTAGGCCTCAGTCCACTTGGTGAAATAATCACCCACGACCAGTATATACCGGTTCCCAGAATTGGTGATCGTTCCAGGCTCCAAAATGTCCATGGCCACCCTTTCTAGCCGATCGCCTACCGGTAGATTTCCCATGGGGTGGTACTTGGGCCCCGGTCGCGGCTTTCTCCCACTACACTTCAGGCACTCCCGGCACCAACGCTCCACGTCCTTCGTCATACCCGGCCAGTACATTCTCGCTTTTAGTCGGTGGACTGTTTTGGTGATTCCCTGGTGGCTCATCAGCTTGCCGGTGTGGACCTCCTTCATGACGGCGCGTCTCAGGACCTGTGGAACGACCAGTTGATGGATTGGTGCGTTCTGGCAAGCCGCTTGGTACCGCCGGTACAGAAGCCCATCACGTAGCTCCAGCTGGTCCCACTGTTGCCACAGAGTCTTCATTTGCTGACTTTTTGTTCTGACTTCGGGCCATGCAGGTCTCTCAGTGAAAATATTCTTCCACCCGAGGATGCCTCCAACTTCAGGGTCGGCTCGTTGAAGGGTCACTAGGTCCTCCTGGGAATAACCATTCAGGACCTGGGCCTCCGGGGCTCCCTCCATCGGATTCCGGCGTCCTCCCGTAGCCATAGCCCGCGTGACAGCTAGCATTTGTTTGTCTGGATCTCGGAGCACAGGGTTGGGGCATGGGTCCAGGAAGGGCTCCTCTCGGCAGCGCATCCACACGTCGGCCGTCGCGCCGATCGCTGCTCCGGCCACAACCTCCGGTCCCAAACCATGCAGTGCGAGGAGCATCATCAGGAGAAACCAAACCCAGGCAGAGGGGCGGAGCTGATGCAGGGTTCTGCAGACGCTCCTGGCTCCTTCCTCCGTCTGTGGGGGGCTCCGGTCAGGCAGGCATTCCTCGGTCGGCTGGGTAGTCGTCCTCGGGTCCTCCTGGCAGCGCACCTCCCAGATCTGGAATATCCCGACTCCATCTCCGCAATAGTAGTCCTCCGTCCAGGGCTCCACAGGGACCTCCCGCAAGATGTTAACTTGAGGTCCTCCGGGGCTCCATCCTTCTCCGCTGATCGGTGGAAGCAGATCCTCGTCAGAGAGGTCCTCCAGGGGTAGGGGACACTCCTCCTGAGTCGGACAGGCCTCCTCTTCTCCTTCGGGTCTTGTGGTGTGGCGAGGGGCGGGACAATCCGGTCTCCGGCACTGTCGGCATCTGGACATCCCGTCTGCATTCCCGTGTTGTACTCCCGGTCGGACCTCACACCTGAAGGCGTAGCTGGCGATGCGAGCTGCCCATCTAGCGATCATTCCTTCCGCATCCCGAAAGTTCAGTAGCCACTTGAGAGAGGCGTGGTCGGTTCGTAGTAAGAACGCTCTCCCCCACAAGAAATGTCTGAAATGGTGTATCATACTGACGACGGCCAGGAGCTCCCGCTTGGTGGTGCAGTAATTCCGCTGGGTGTCCCTCAGGGTTCTGGAAGCATAGGCGATCACCCGCTCTCGTCCGTCCTGCACTTGGGATAAGACGCCTCCCACTCCGTAGCCGCTAGCATCAGTATCTAAAATAAATTCTTGGTCCATGTCAGGGTACACCAGCAGGGGGTGCTCGGTCAGGGGTTGACGCAGCGCCTCGAACGCCTGCTGATGAGCCTCGCTCCAATGGTAGTTGACTTCCTTCTTTAACAGGTGGTTGAGGGGTCCCGCTCGGGTGGCAAAGTCAGGGATGAATCTGCGGTAGTACCCCACGAACCCAAGGAAGCTCCTTAGTTCTGTCAAGGTGGTCGGAGGAACCATTTTTGTTACAGCTTCGACCTTGGCAGGGTCGCACTGGATGCCTCGGTCGGACACGACATGGCCCAGGAAGTTGACCTGTTGTCGAAACAGCTCACACTTGGCGGGTTTCAGCTTCAGCCCGGCAGCCTGCAGTCTCCGGAACACGTCCTCGAGGTTGTCCACGGCTTCTTGGAAAGTCTTTCCAAGACAGACGACATCGTCCAAATAAATTAGACAACGCTTCCATTGGAGTCCCCTCAGTGCCAGCTCCATTAGACGTTCAAAAGTAGCCGGGGCCGTCGCCAATCCAAACGGCATCACTTTAAATTGATAGAGTCCACTACGGGTAGTGAACGCCGTCTTCTCCTTGTCCCTGTCGTCCATCTCGACCTGCCAGTAACCACTAGCCAAGTCTAGCGTCGAAAAATATCGTCCTCCTGACAAGGTATCAAAACTCTCGTCGACTCGAGGCAGGGGGTACGCATCCTTCCGGGTGACATCATTTAGACGGCGGTAGTCGACGCAAAATCTCAGTGCACCATCCTTCTTTTTCACTAGCACGATGGGAGACGACCATGGACTGTCACTTGGCTCCACAACGTCAGCTTTCAACATCTTGTCGACCTCGTCCTCGATCAGCTCTTGTTGGTAGTACGGGGCTCTCCTCAGAGGCTGCTTGATCGGGGGGTGATCTCCCGTGTCGATGACGTGTTTCGCCAGGGACGTCCGGCCCAACCTCCCATCTGGTCCCATAAAGACCTGCTGGTGGCGTCGAAGGAGATCGCTGACGACCTCCACCTCCTTTTCCGTCAAGTTCGGATGCATTCCCTCCAGGAGCGGTTCTAAATGCTCCGGGCACTCTGGTGTCTTCGTCGACGATTCTGCGTGCATGGCGTGCACTCTGGTTTCGGGCTGCTCAGGCGTCCGGTTCCGCCACTTGGTGGAGTTTGGTGTAAGGGGCTCATGCTCCCTCCCGCTCTCCTCCCGGTACCACTGTTCCCTTTTAGGTTCATTCTGGGTTGTTTTCCCTCCATCGGGACGAAATCCCAGGTCGATCACGGCCTCTATTCCGTGAAGCTCGGCTAGGATGGTCCCCATCAGCACAGTGCAAGCTCCAGCGCCGGCGTTCAGAAGTACCACCGGTACCAGGCGTCCTCGGGGTCGTACCAGGGCTCGTCCCACTACGAGGGGGTCGTCCTCCAACGGCTCTCTTGCGGACTGCACGAGGCCGGCCTTCGGAACTCCTCCCTCACTTCCTGTCAGCTTGAGGTCCACCATCATCTCTGAAAAGGGTGGCAAGACGACCGTCTCCTCCGTCACCAGTGTGTAGACGGCGCCCTCGTGGCCCGAGCTCATCACTACGGTAGTGTCGCCCACCTGCCACTCGCCCTTACGCAGATCCAGCTGTCCCCCAATCTGTTGAAGTACATCAAGCCCCAACACTCCCGGGATCCCTAGTTTGGCTACCAGTACATCTGCCGACACGAGTCGTGTGCCCAGTAGAAGTTGAACTGTCATCTCTCCTTGAACCTGTAAGTAGTCTCCGGTTGCTGCCCGTAACCTTATTCTCGTCTGCCTTATCATTGCTTTATGTTCGTCATCCATTTGGTCGAAGAGACACTCGTCCAGAACGGTGGAAGAGGCACCCGTGTCCACCAACATACGAGTCGCCTTCCCCATAACGTGGCACGCCGCATACCACGCCAATGTGCCTCGGGCACCGGCTGACAGCGACACCACCTGGCCATTTCTGTCAATCTTAAGAGAGCTGCCACTCTCCTCAGGGACGCCGCCCTGGATAAGTACTGAGTCGTCCACCCACAGTGATGCACCACCCTGGTCCTCTCTGTCAGTCTTAAGGGAATCACTCCCCTCGGAACCGCCGCTCCGGATAAGTAATGAGTCGTCCACCAGCAATAGCTGCTGCGCTGGCCCCTTGGTCATTCCGCTCCACCGGCCCTCCGTCTCCTCTTTCACGGCCGCTTGTGGTTCAGTTGCATAGGGGGGTCCCTGCTGTTTCGCAGCCTCCAGCCTCAAGGTTGTAACCTGTTGGTTCTCCTTGCTGCTAGCAGAAACCTCGTTGATGTCTCCGTGGGTCCCCAGACGCTCCACGGCTCCATCGGTCTGCATTTCGTCGACGTCTCCGCGGGTCATTAGACGCTCCACGGCTCCATCGGTCTGCATTTCCTTGACGTCTCCGCGGGGCATTAGACGCTCCACGGCTCCATCGGTTTGCTGTACATTGGCACTCCCGTCTGTGTTGACAGGCTTGCCCTCCAAATAGTCGAGAATTCGATCCTCGAGCTCCTCCTGCGCCCATCCAGTTACTTCGGATGCACACCGGAAAAACCTATTAAAAATCTGTGAAACTAAAAATTCCCCCCTGGCAATGTGTTCTTCACGTCTTCGTCGAGCTTCTCGCCTGTGAAGCCGTGCACACACCTGCCAATGGCCCATACGGTTGGGGGCTGGTATGAGCCCTACTGGTTTTCCGACACCTCGTCTGTCAAACTGTTCCGCTCACCAATCTCCTCGATTAGTCGACTCAAGCGCTCCTCCTTGGTCCGAGGTGGCGGCCGATCTGGACACTGGTACTTCCGATGACCCGGCTTCCCACAGTACCAACAGTCATCTGGTCCCGGCCTAGCGCTTGGTCCCTTGTTCTCAGCAGTGGCGGCCCTCGGCTTGATGGATAGCACCTGCTCACACAGCTCGATTAGTCGATCCAGCTTCCTGTCTTGGCTCTCAAAGAGCCCCTTGAAGTAGGGAAGTCTGGGTAGACCCGCTACGTTCGGCTGGTTGCTCTGCTGCCCACTGGTGGTAATCTCGCCTCCCTGCTGGTTCTTCAACAGCTGTAGGACCCGTCCTAGAGCTGGCTCGGAGTCCTCCGACTCTATGGACATCACCGGCTTCCCAGGCTTGGGTTTGACACATTCGTACTGGGTCACGAACGCTATGGCCTCCTCCATGGTCTTCATCTTCCTCATGAGCGCCATCACCTTCATGTCCCCATCTGGATGGCCCTTCCAGAAGTGGTCTAAGGCGATAGCCTCCTGAGCTGCGGAGTTCAGATCCGGATAACCACGGCCGGCCAGTCGCTGCAACTCATAGCCGTACTGCTGGGGTGTCTCTGCCTTCCTGCGGGTTCTCTGTCCCAAGGTCGCCTTGTAGGACTCCTCCTGACAGTCAGGGTCGAATCGTAGGGTCAGCTTGTCGGTCAGAACGTCGATGTCCCTCCGGTCTGCAGGACTCAGGCTGGTCAGCATTCGTCGCGCCTCTCCTGTCAAGCTCCCGGCTAAGTAGACGCCCTGTTCCCGCTTGCTCCATCCGTTGACCTCTGCGATGACGTCAAAGTGGGCCCGGTACACCGGCCACTCTATGGAAGTCCCATCGAACTTGTCAGGGGTCAGCATCTTCCGGTTCCTTCTGCCGTTCTGATTCCAGACTGTGCTGTCCTCGGACGACGAGTCCTCCTGCCTCCGTCTCGGCCTAGGGCTTCGTCGGTGCAGCGGCGGTCCCCGCCTCGGTGGTCTCCTCCCCCGTCCTGGGTAACCATGGCTGCTGTCGGTCCCTCCATCAGATGAAGGCCCCTCATCGCCCGATGATGAGAAAGGGTGCTGTCTCCGGCCTCCCTGGGTGACTGAAATAGAAGCTGGATTTCTCCAGGAGGCTGGCTGTCTCGGTTGTCGACTGGGTGAAGACCTCCCTCTTCCGCGAACGCTGTCTTCCGCGAACCCTCCGCGAACACTGTCTTCCGCGAACCTTCCGCGAACGGACTCCTCCGCCAACAGCTCCCGAAGAAGTTCTTCCGCGAACAGGCCTCTTCCGCGAACGCCGTCTTCCGCGAGTCTTCCGCGAACGGGCTCGTCCGCCAAGATGTCTCGGAGACGTCCCTCCACAAAAGATGCACGTCCGCGAACGCCATCTTCCGCGAGTCTTCCGCGAACCGGCTCATCCGCGAATGGTCTTCCCCGTCTATTCTGAAAAACTGGAAAGGAAGATTGGTCGCCTGGATCACTCCTTTCGTCGAGCCGCCGTCTGGGTGAAGACTCCTCTCTTCCGCGAACACTCTCTTCCGCGAGTCGTCCTCGTCCGCGAACGTGGTCGTCCGCGAAGGGCCCTCCCCGGTCACAAGCGTCCTCGTCACCAAAGACTCCCCCTCGCCCACGAGCCCGTTCATCCACGAAGGATCCCCGGCTGCAAGCGTCCCTGTCGCCGAAGAATGCCTCTCGTCCGCGAATGTTCTCTTCCGCGAAAAGTCCTCTCCCTCTCGAGCTGCTCTCTTGGGTCGGAGCCCAAGTAACCCGTCCTCCAGTCACTCCCGTTTGTCGACTCGTCACACCCGACCGCTTCCCTGTTGCACCAGACTGCTGCTGGGACTGGTCCCAAAGCCGTCTCAATGCTGCATTCTCTGGAGGTGCCACACTTGGACTCTGCTCCGGTAGCTGTAGCCGATCCCTCCTCGCCCAGATTTCGCCGTCCTCCCCGTCCAGATTGACGTACTCCGGTCCCAGCACTCGTCGGAACTCGGGGCCCCTCCTAACGCTCTCAAGGTAGGTTGACCTCTCCCTGTCTCGATCGTGCTGCCACCCAGAGTCGTGTCTGAAAAGAAAACGGTTGTCGGGTGTCTGGCTCCGGGGTCTCTGTTGACTCGTCGACTGGCCCATGGAAGGTCTCGACCTCCCTGGTTGCTCCTCACTCGTCGAAACGTCCCGTCTACCCCTGGCTGTGAAGCTGCTCTTCCGCGAACGGTCGTCTTCCGCGAACGTTGTCTTCCGCGAACGGTCGTCGGCCTCTTCCGCCAAGGTCGTCTTCCGCGAACGGTTGTCGTCCGCGAACGTCTTCCGCGAACGGTCGTCTTCCGCGAACGTCTTCCGCGAACGGTCGTCTCCCTCTTCCGCAAAGGTCGGCTTCCGCGAACCGCTGTCTTCCTCGTCCGCAAGTGAGGCCGTCCGCGAAGAGTCTTCCTCTTCACCTCCTGTCTTCCCTGGGGCAGTTTCGTCGTTTTCGCCGGACATGAGTGATGCTGAGGTTCGTTCCCTGGCAGTAGACCCTCGGGGATCCTGGTCACGTGCACCAAGTTGTGACGTTTGGTAATGACTTGTTTTCGGTGTGGCCCAAAAAACCTGGTTTCTCTGATCGTATAGACTTTATGTAACTCCCGCTCGTTGTGATTCGAGAGCCGTCACTAAATTGGTGTCCCCCAACGCTGGTGTATCATCACTCCGTAGCTCACCGGCTTCACTTAGGCAAGAAGCAACTCAGATGTAAATAAATTGAAGATTTATATACATCAAATCAACTTACAATTGTATGGCTGGTCACCCACGTGACGTACAAATATGAAGTTCAGACATGGAGCACTGTATGATCACATTTCAAAAATAAATAGTGCACGAGGGCACAACTAAAAAGAGTTCTTAGCCGGCGGCGTCTCTCTGTCCCTTCCCGTTGAAGTTTCCCGTCCCGCTTAGTCGAATGGTTTCTCCAGGTAGTCGGTCTAAATCCCGGTTGACTCTAAGGCCCTGAAGAAGGAGTCGTCCGCACGGAGTTCGTCGAGTCCCTTGGCTGTGGCGGTGACGATCTCCCCACGGTCGATGTCGCTGTTGCAGTGCTCTCAGAGCGGCTGTCCGCTCTCCCTTATATAGCCAGGGTGGCTGCGCGCGCATCTTCGTCCGCGAACGTATCTTCCGCACTCTTCTCCACGTGGTGAAGACTGCGTCCGCGAACGGTTCTTCCGCGAAGGCTCCTCTTCCGCGAACGGTGCTTCCGCGACTGATGCTTCCGCTGATGATGCTTCCGCAATCGTGCTTCCGCGAACGGTTCTTCCGCGAACGATGCTTCCGCTGATGATGCTTCCGCAATCGTGCTTCCGCGAACGGTTCTTCCGCGAACGGTGTCTTCGCAAGTGGACTTTGTAGATCACGTGACCGTTCCTAACGAACGTTTCAGCGCGGCAGTTGCATGGTTTTGTTACAGTATGTATGTATATAGGGCCTGTAAGTCACGTGCCGTCACGTTGTGATTCTGGTGACCAATAAACATACACCCAGTATACACCTTTTGTTTAAAGCTACTGCCTTCGAATGTATGCAATATTTTTCTCAAAACTAATTTTTTGTGAAACACATTTAATGCAAGATAACAAAATGTGTGGTTAATGATTTTGACGATTATTGTCCGCCCGAGTTGTCTTTTCATCCGTTTCAATACACATTTTGTACCGCTTTTGTAAATAAACAAACGAAGTGTATCCATCAAACCCGAATGTAAACAAATGCCCAAATCTCGCTTAAAAGTCCACATCGAGTACATTTTCCAGTTCGTATGTGCATATATAGTGTAGTTATGAGAAAATAATCAGTAATATACCACGACACGTGACTTACATACACTACCGTATTTGATTCACGGCTTTACACCTAACCCCATAACGAGATTTTCACGATAGAGCGTGGTCTGACTAGATGTACAGTCGTGGTCTGACTTGATGACTTTGATGTACAGTCGTGGTCTGAGATCGTGGTCTGACTACTAGTATATGTACAGTCGTGCTCTGACAGCGTGCCAGGTCTGACTAGATGTACAATTTTTGTGGTCTGACAGCGTGGTGTGACTAGATGTACAGTCTTGGTCTGACAGTGAGGTCTCATCCAATTTTCACAAGCGCGAGCATATGCTGCTTTTAGCGATTTGAAAAAGGAACGATCCAGAGGCTGGAGGCGGTGGGTACAGTGAGGAGGGAATGTGAGGAGTGTAATTCCTCTCTCTCGTGCAAAATCGACTACATCCAAGGTTTTGTGGCTTTCATGTCCATCCAGCAGAAGAAGTTGTGGGACAGCTTTCGAGGCATTGGTGAACTCTGCGAAGTGTTGGATCCAGCGAAGGAACAGCTCTGAATCAATGTACCCCGTACCTCTGACATTGACGGTGCCTATGGACCCTGCGGGAGCTCCATACATCAGCAGCTCCGACATGCGTTTCCGCGGGAAGACGAAGAGTGGCGGAACATAAGCCCCAGCTGCACTAATGCAGCAGAGAGCGGTGATGTTACTCCCACGCTCTCCACTGGACGCTTTCCTCACCTGACTCTTGCCTGTCGTGCAAACTATTTTGCATTGCTTCGCGACTGTCGTAAAACCAGTCTCATCACAGTTCCAGATTTTGGATGGCCCAAACTTCCCGGAAGACAGAACGTCCTTGAACAGCTGGAAAAAATGATCGACAGCCTCACGATTAAAGCCATCGATGCGTGCCAAACTCGTGGCTATGGGAAGCCTGATAGTCAGGGTGGGGTGGCGCCTCATAAATCCAGCGAGCCAATCCTTGCCCGCCATGCCCGCGTCCTTGTTGAAGTGGTGTTGGACACCAGTCCTCTCGGCAAGCTCAAATGCCAACTTCCGGACGTCCCGCGTGGTCAAGCCATACATCGAAACTTCCATTTCTTTGATGTATTGTACAAGTTCTTCTTCCGCTTCGGAGGACAGCACCGACGCCTTCCCTCCCATGACAACATTCCCCGGACAGTTGACCTTCGCATCCCGATGCCTCCTTAGGGTCCGGGGTGGCACACCGTACCGCTTTGCTGCTGCCCGCAGGCTACCGCCCCCGTTTACTTCGTCCAAGGCAGCCGCCAGGTTTTCAGTCCCGTAGGCCCCCCTCTGAGATGTTCTCTTGTAACCCCGAGGCATCTAAAGTAGACGATATGTCATCAAATAGCGATTATTGCTATCTTCTATGTACTAAATGGGTTCTGCAATGTGGAGATTCCAAAGCCCTCTACTCCCCCCCCCCCCCCCCAAAAAAAAGAGTAGACATATGCAATGCACCACTCTACCCTCGACACTCGCTCCCCAACACCACTACACCAGCCTGTGTCCCGTAGACACCCACCATACCCCCCCCCCCCCCAAAAAAAAAAGCCCAAGGACTATAATAGGTTACCGGACAATTTTGGTTGACCAGGTGCAAGTTTGGGCATCTTTCGAGCCAAAAATGGCTGTTTTGACCTCTCAAGGTCATCAAAGGTCAAATTCAAGGTCACCACACAAGTCGCCATATATGACTTCCCCTTTGAAAGTCCAAAATTTTTTTCAAGGGATGAAATTTTTTTTTTTTTTGAAATGACCCAAAATGGAAAGTAATGCGATTTGGGGCCAAAAAATTTTCCTCGCCAACCCGTCAAAAATTCAAAATGGCCACCACACGGAGACCGGCTATTCAAGGGCAACAAAATTTAAGGTACATGAGGGGAATCTTTTGAAACAAAAATCTCAAAACTGATCAGACTGTTTTCGAGAAAATGGCCGCCGAAGTCCAAAATTGGCCATTTTTCGTCAAAAATGGCCGCCATTTTGGAAAACTGGAAAATTCCAAAAACTAAAATATAACCCCCTCTTGAACTATTTTTAGCCATTTTTGTGCAAAATTTCAGAAAAATCCGCCAGTAATCTTTAAATATAAAAATGTGGACGGACGACGGACGACGGACACAACGCCACGGGAATTGGTTATCGGACCATAGGCTCGGTAACCTAAAAAGAGTAGACCTACGCATATCACCACCCTACCGTCGGCACACTCTCCCCATTACAACTACCCGAGCCCACACACAAATGCGACCGAGGTACCACCTGACCCCGCCATCCCCCGTCCCCCCATACATCAAAGCAGCCCTCCCTCCCGCCCCCCCCCCCCCCTCCCCCACCCCCAGCACAGCATATATCCCAAATCTTCCGGTCCTAATGACAGTTAAAGGTGAAATGGGGGAAAAAAACATCTGGGGGTAGACCTAAGAATTTTACCAGTTCATGTACAGCTATCTATATGGACTCTATGCATTGCAGTAGGAGCCTACTATAGGCCTACTTGCAATAGGCAAAAGATAAAATAATAACTAGATGATCTAATTTTCTGACACCCAAAGTCATCACACGGGGTATGTCGCCCCACCTAGTGGGGTATGATGCCCCCCGGGGCGTTCCAACACGCAAGGGGTGGGGCGTTATACCCCACATCATCACTTTTGGTTGAGAGCATGCTGGCACGTGACTCACTCGTAACGTGGCAAATATTATATACGCATGCTACAGTAAACCCATGTATGGTGTGAATAGATATTTGAGTTGTTGTGCTCATTCAATTGTATAGGTCTTACACTCGGTAAAAACATACCTTGATGTTACAAAGATCCACCGCAAATAAATAAATTGCAAATAATTTTGCAGATTCATGCAGATTCGCAGATTCTATGAGTTGGTCGTCACTGACTGGACTCGTGTGTGACGCAATCGTCACTCATGCACAGTATTGATCGTTTTTAGTGACGCAATGCAGTGGGGCGTTTCAACCCGCCCGGGGCGTTATACCCCACCTGACTCTACAGTCTATGTACAGTCGCATCTTGAAATGTTCATTCCGAATATACGCCCATGGGTGTATTTTCGAATTTGATTTTATAGTTCTTTATTGGTGACTTTCCGTAAATATGCCCAGGGCTTATTTTCGGGGGTTCCCGGTATTTTTGCGATCTGCTTAACACTGCAGACCCCCGACTCCCAGGAGACTGATTCAATGTATGACCAACAACAGGAGGGAGAACACGGGGTCTCCCCAGACTCCTCCACCCCTCCTACATCAGATGTTTGCCTACATCAGAGCCATTTATAGTATCTGCTATTTATGCAGCGGGCCTGTGTTGACATAATTACCAAAATATTCCGAGCCGTGTCGCGGTGGCCGACTCTATTTCCTGATAATAATGACTGTGTGCTCTGAGCAAATATGTACTTTGCAGTGGGTGGGAGTTTCTAACATGTTTATTTATACAGCAGATGTCATGTTCACAAAGTATCACAAGTTTTGTCAAACATAATTATGATAGAGAATGTTAAGTTAAACTTTTAGTGTATTGATATATGTATTTTGTTGTAGTTTTGTTACATGTAATAATGTGTACAAAGTTTGTTAACAAATAAGGCAGTACTACATTGAGCATACCTTGGTGTAGAAATTATCATCGACACATGACAAAATTGTTATTTGGCACTACGGAAATAGACAGTCTATTATCACAAATTATCCATGGGAAACATTCCATCATTCAATTCCTGTTCGGTTTCCTGTAGTTTGCGATCCTGTGGAATACGTTTTTCTCTTGGACTTTCGGGGATACAGAGTGGTACAGAATGCGGATGAAAAGTTTCCCTGATAGATAACGACAAGAATTTATCCATGACCGTGTTCTGGTTCGTGAACAGTTCGCCAGGTGGCGGTGTGAGTGGTCTCGTGCGGTGTCTCACTTTCAACTTCCGCTGGCGCATGCGTTCTTCCGGACACGTGTGCGATCGCTGTCGCAACGTGGCGCACGTGTCACTAAAGAAATCATCTTTTTCATCGAGAATAATCGGTTGGCGGTGGACATCACAAATGTTACCCTCGGTGGGTTGAAGGGGGTCCCTCGGTAACCGATTGAACTTAAATCGAGCTCCTAACGAAATCCTATCAGGAGACCTGTCGTAACTCCTGGATATTTTCCAGTGAGATACCCTGTCTTCGTGACTGATCACTCCATCATCGTCCTTGTGCTGCATGCTCGATCTTCTGTGTACATGGCTACCCAAACAATCAGGTAATGAGGTAGCGTGCAAATGGAAGTCAGCGTGAGTATCCAAATGATCATAATTTCTCTGATCGCTGGTGCTCGAAGGTGTTTGGATATCAATACATCTGGTGATAACTCGGTCACAGTCCGACCGTGTTTTCGTCACGTCCATGTCTGGCAAGAACTACTAGCGATAGGCTATAACTACTGTGTCAGAGAGAGAGAGAGAGAGAGACGCGGGGTCTTGGGCAGTAATGGGCACTTCATTCAAACCAGGCTTTGATTGTGTCTGATCCATTACTTGCTCCTCCTCACCCTGAGTGAAAGCGGTCGTGACATTTGCTAACAATCAGGCTAATGCACTGTCTCGTCTCCCGCAGATAGTGAACTCTGTAGTCATTATCAATTATACATAGAGTATTTTACACGTAGTTTGAATGAGAAACATTTCGTGGGAGAGGTTTCACTCGTTCATAGTGCATACAACTTGTACCAACGTAGCCTAACAGCGTTTAGAAGACATCGGTGAATACATGTACACGATTCACATATTTATGTGCTTCGAACCATGAAATGGTATTCGAAGTATAGGCGTCTATTCTCCTATAACCTCTATGAGAAACATAGAATTGTAAAGAGTATTTCTATGAGTTACTAATAGATATATGTGTTACGTAATAATTCGATAAGATTCGGTTTACAAAATACAGATAACCATATATAACAATCTAAATGGGATATTATGATGGTAAGACGAAGGCGGGAAAGTCTGCCGTTTGACACAGTGGGCAATATGTAGATAGGACAGCGGCAATATGCATGAGATTTGTTAAAAGCGTGCTAATCATCAAAGAGTTTAACATCACACTCTTTGATATCATGTCTAGTATATGATGCGAGGCACAATTCTTCATAATCTAACAAATTTGGTGTGTTACCATCGTCCTCGCTTTATTTGTGTATCTGGTAAAGCATTTATTTTGGAAAGCATACATCAGTTATGCATGGTTACTGGTTACTGGAGCTTGATCAGGACATGTGTTCAACCAAGTGGAAGTCAGTTTAGGGCACCGTTACAAACATCGGTTGTGGGTTAGTACTAGTAGCTTGTTGGCAAGAATTGTGCGCAATAAATTTATTGACCGAGTGTGTAATCAGTGTCAGTGCAAACGAATCAGTAGTATAGATTGATTTTTAGAGAAGCTTCCTAGTGCCATCCAACTTATTTCGGTTCAATTAATTTTCTCTTTCTAAATCTTGGGAATGTCTTGAAATATTTTTAGACATTTTTGTGTCAATTTTCAGAAAAATTCGCACGTAAACAAAAAAGATAAAAATGCAGACGACGGACGCAACGCCATGCCAATAGGTTATCAGAGCATAGGTCCAATAACCCAAAAATGTAGAAGGACGACGACGACGGACGCAACGCCACAGCAATAAGTTATCGGACCAAAGGTGCGGTAACCTAAAATACGATACAACGTGAAGCTAGCTTTCAGAAACTCCTGTACCGAGCAAAGTAGACTGAGGGTCCGCTTTGTCCTTAGTTGAGAGCACACTGATCAATAATTGGAAGTTTAATTTTTTAATTAGTGAAACGAATGTCATAGGCAATAAATTAAGTTACAACAAAGAAGTCCAGAAGATAATATTTAATAGATAATAACAAGATAATAACAAGCAAGGGGGTCCGCTTTGCCTGTTTCTACCATATTGTATATCACCGTACAGTATTACCAATAAAACTAGATTTTGATGATGTACATAGCAAACGTAAAATAAGCATTTTGCAATAGAAACAAAGCCCGATTCAGGCTTATAAGTTATGGGAGTATGCCCGGCAAAATTACATCACACCAAAATAAACAAGCAGAAAATATTATAATAATCATATATATCAGAATGATATATAATAATTGTGCAAGTTTAGATGTCGTAACTCCAATTTACCTGTTTGTAATTCTTTTTTACAATGAACCCTTTAGCATGTACTTGCCTTTTGTAATTCAAAGTACTGTAACGGTTTTGGGGTGTTCCCAAAAGCTCCCCAAGGTAATTCGTGTATATTTTGTGATACTACGGTTGAATAACGGTTTATTAAAATGTATATGTGTTTAAAGGTTCATACGGTTGTATATTCATGGTTTTAGAAAGGTGTTCCGCCTTGGAACTCAGAATAATTCAATGTTGGTAAAGCCGGAGCCGGAACCGGAACCGGAGACGGAGCTGGAGACGGAGCCGGAACAATGGAGTACAAAAACGTAATGACGTTATTTCCGGAAGGTCATGTGATCAGCCTCGTTTTCGGTTTAAAAGGTGACGTGTCAGCCACTGATTGGTTCTATCATGTTTTTGGAAATTCCGGAAAAATCAGTGTTTTGGCGGACTATGACGTCACAATAGGTTGGTCACGTGATGTGGGTCTCAGGTCTATAAAAGCCCCCGCTTTGGCGGGAACGGCGGAGTTGGTGTCCTGACGTCAACCTGTTCAGACCCTTCTCCCTTAGCAGAGTACTCCCTTGCTCCGGCTTGAGTCATGCAGATGATTACAGTTTATGTCTTCCGAATGTAAAATTAGAGAAATAAATTTGAAAACTTATTCCGGGTTGTTTTTCCGTGTTCGTTAGGGAACTTAGAAATTATGATAAAATTAAAAGTAATCGGAAAAAGAAAATAATACGGAGAAGAAGGGAGACAAGTTAACGGTCGGTTAAGACAAAGTTTGTGACGACGTCTGAAGGTGATCCAGAACCCAGATCACCGGAGAAGAAGACGGAGACGGAGGTGGAAGCAGCGGACCCACTGCGGAGGTGGTACCTGACAGAGCAGTTGCGGAGACAGGAGCAGTTGCAGTATCAGAGGCGGAGACGCTTCTAGAATCTCCATTTCAGGTGCAGTTGCGGTTGCAGTGGAGACAAAAGCAGCGGAGCGGATGCAGAGGCAGTACCTGACGGAAAAGTTGCAGAGTCGGAGGCGGAGACGCTTCTAGATTCCTCATTTCAGGTGCAGCCGCAGTTGCAGAGAGACAGGAAACAACGGAGCAGTTGCGGAAACGGTGACCCGACAGAGCAGTTGCAGTACCGGTAGCGGAAACGCCACCGGATTCTTGCTTTCAGGTGCAGTTGCAGGTTGCAGTCGGGGGAAGAGAACGGTTGGAGGTCCATTCCAGACCACGCTACCAACCCTTAGAGACTTCTAGCTGTGATCAAGCCGTGCAAGCAGCAGTGTCCCGGAATTTTCCGTTCCAGCTCCGGTTAACTAAAACAGACTCAACCACCTTCCAAGAAACCGTGTTATCCGGACGTCACGGAGGGGGAAACCCTGTTACAAACTTTTTGGTGGCAGCGGTGGGATCATCTGCAGTATGACTACTAGACGGGGCAAATTGGCGGAACAGCAGCTGAAGGCAGCCGTGTCGGACACGGAGCAGCCAGTAGGAGCAGTAGGAGCTGAGTCATTGCAGTTGCCGGTTGCAGATAAAGGAGCAGTTGGACCTGCAGTGCAGAAGCCGATGCAGCCGGAGGAGCTACCCGGAAGACAGAAAGCAGTTGCAGAGGAGCCTCCACGAGTCCTCCGAGCGGTGCAGCCTGCGGAGCAGTTTGCGGAAGCGGAAATAAATTTTCCGGATCAGGCTGGTGACAGGGAGCAGGATGCAGAACTGGAGGGTGGTGAAAATCTGGTAGATAACCTGACCAGACTCTTGGCTACACAAATGGAGGTGTTCCAGCAGCATTTGGCGGTGACAGAGAAACAGAATCAGGCGGAGACAGCGCAGAGATCAGCGCCGAAAGTAGGAGTAGCTAGGCTGATGACCTATGACGGGTCCGACCCATGGCCAGAGTATGAGGCGCATCTTTTAGAGTACGCCCGGTTCTACCGATGGACGGAAGAGGAGAAGGCGCTGAACCTGTGTGTTAGCCTGAGGGGTAACGCACGAAGCATCCTACTGGACTTGTCTGCAGAGCAGCGACGGAGCTTTGATATGGTTGTCGCAGCTGGCCAGGGATATCCGCAGCAAGACCCGGTTGGCGTACCCTAAGGCAGATCCGGTGACAATGGAAGTGCTCATGAAGATGCACTTCTGCAACAGTCTTACCAACAGGGATATGTGGCTGTTGGTGCTGAAAAGTCACCCGGAGACGCTGTCGCAGGCTTTAGCTTTCGCCACGGAGTACGAAAGCATAATGAAGACGGACAGTAGCAGAACATCAGAGCGGCACCGAACAAGGCAGTTGAATGCGGAGCCGGAGTGGAGCCAGCAGATGGGAGAGCTGAAAAAGCAGGCGGATCAAATGCAGCAGCAGTTGGCGGACCTGATGATCCAGGTTAAAGAGGCAGTTAGTAAGCAACAACAGCAGCGCGGTTCCAGAGCAGATTTAGAGTGCTTTAACTGCGGCCGGAAGGGGCATTTCGCCCGAGATTGCAGACTCCCAAGACAGCAGCAGCAACGGCGGCAACCACAGCAGCAGCAGCAGCAGCAACGGCAGCAGGAAAACTGAGCGGGTCTCGGAAAAGGGGAATACCGAGACCCGGAAAAGAGAACACCCCCATAACCAGCAGGTGGTTCACGGACCCGGTCCTAGGGGAGAGGTTGGCATGTGTGTGACAGGCAGAATTTGCGGAGAACCGGTAACGCTGATAATCGACACCGGCAGCACAGTCATCATGCTGAACCATCAAACCTGGGAACGGATCCGGAAACCAGGAATGAAGCGGTCTCCGATTCGTCTCTCCATGGTGGACGGAAGCAGCATCCGGACGTACGGCCGGAAAGAGCTCCCTCTCAACATCGCTGGGGTAGCGGAAAACGTGTCGTTCGAGATAGCGGACTGTGAGGATGAGGGGATACTAGGAATGGATTTTATCCGTTCCCGGATCTCCGGAATCAACTTTGACCAGATGACCATGCAGATGGGCAGTCAGGAGGTGTTCCTCACCATGTTTGAGCAGGCAAGAGAGCCGTTTCCGATCAACGCTGTAGCAGACTACCAAATTCCACCGGAAACGGAACAGCTGCTAATAGGACAGGCAGACAGTGTCCGGGATGCTGAAGGAGTTCTAGAAATGACCCAAGAACCGTTGGAGAAAAGACCATGGCTGATCGGGAGAACCCTGTCCCGGATAAAACAGGGCACCGTTCCTGTCCGAGTTATCAACGTGTTAGCGGAGCCGGTAATCATCAAGAAGGGAGCGCAGTTGGCGACAATGACCACCCTAGCAGCCAGTTGCAGTATTGTTCCAATGGCAGAGCGGAGCAGAAAGGTGCAGATCTCTCCGGAAACGGAGGCCGGGCGGAATTGGAGCGGTTACGAGAAGATGAGGCAGTTAGCTGAGCAGACTCAAGATGCAGTGCCGAGACACTACCGAGAGAAAATAACCGATCTCCTGTTCCGGAATAAGCAGACCTTCAGCAACGACACCGGAGAGCTGGGGCAGACTAACGTGGTACAGCATAACATCAACACGGGTAATCACCGGCCGATTAAGCAGCCAACCAGACGGATTCCGCCGGACAAAAGGGAGCTGGTGAGCAGTCTGATCCAAGAGATGAAAGATAAAGACGTCATTGAGGATAGCAGTAGTATGTGGGCTTCTCTGATTGTTCTGGTTAAGAAGAAGGATGGAACCACCCGGTTCTGTGTTGACTACCGGCGGTTGAATGCGGTCACGGAAAAAGATGCCTATCCGTTGCCGAGAATTGACGACACCATAGCAGCCTGTGCAGACGCCAAGTGGTTCTCCACTCTTGACCTGACCAGTGGATACTGGCAGGTCGGGATGGACGAAGACGCACGGAAAAAGTCGGCATTTTGTGTGCCAGGAGGCCTGTACCAGTTCAAAGTCATGAGCTTCAGTTTGTGTAATGCTCCGGGTACATTCGAGCGGTTGATGGAGAAGGTGTTGGGCGGACTTTCCTGGAAGACCTGTCTCATATATTTGGATGACATTATCGTCTGGCAGGTCGGGATGGACGAAGACGCACGGAAAAAGTCGGCATTTTGTGTGCCAGGAGGCCTGTACCAGTTCAAAGTCATGAGCTTCGGTTTGTGTAATGCTCCGGGTACATTCGAGCGGTTGATGGAGAAGGTGTTGGGCGGACTTTCCTGGAAGACCTGTCTCATATATTTGGACGACATTATCGTCTACAGCAAGACCCTGGATGATCACATCCGTGATCTGCAGGAGGTTTCCGACAAGTTGAGGGAGGCAGACCTGAAAGTAAAACCGTCTAAATGCAGATTCTTCCAGCCGGAGGTATCCTTCCTCGGACACATAGTCGGAATAGATGGGATCCGAACCGACCCAGCTAAGATGGAGGCAGTGCGGAAGTGGCGGACACCCACCAACCTGACGGAGCTGCACAGTTTTCTGGGACTATGTTCCTACTACCGGAAATTTGTGCCAAAATTTTCCGAAATAGCAGCCCCGCTGAACCGGTTAACGGAAAAGGGAGTACAGTTCCGGTGGCAGACAGAACAAGAGCAGGCGTTTGCAGAGCTGAAGAACTGCCTGGTGACGGCACCAATTCTCGGTTATCCGAGAGAGCAGGGCAGATACATCCTAGACACGGACGCCAGCGATACCAGGCTGGGAGCAGTGCTGTCACAGAAGCAGGGTAACCAGGAAAGGGTAATAACTTACCTGAGCCGCAGCCTAACCAAAGAAGAACGCTGGTACTGTGTAACCCGGAAGGAGCTCCTGGCGGTTGTATATGCAGTACAGAAGAATAAACAGTACTTGCTGGGACAACATTTCCTACTCTGCACGGATCACGGCAGTCTTACCTGGCTGATGAATTTTGAGGAGCCACAGGGCCAGGTTGCACGGTGGATCGAGCTCCTGAGCGAGTTTCACTTCGACATAGAAAACCGCCCTGACCGTATTCACAATAACGCGGATGCCCTGTCAAGAACTCCGTGCAGCCAATGCGGGAAAATCGACTGGAAACAGGCCAATATTGACGCCTGGAATCACGGAGAAAGGATACGGCAGACCCAAAGCGAGGAAACTCAACAACCCAAGCCAAGGAAGGGAGGACGCCGAAGGCGGTCGCGGAGGTCATCTAGGAAAGCGGGCTTGGCCGAGACAACGGAGGCGGCAGACGCGGATGGAGAGAAAGCTGTTCCAGGCAAGGCGGTGGCAGTTGCGGTAAAGGCGGATGCAGAGAAAGCTGTTCCAGGCAAGGCGGTGGCGGTTGCAGTAAAGGCGGATGCAGAGAAAGCTGTTCCAGGCAAGGCGGTGGCGGTTGCAGTAAAGGTGGATGCGGAGAAAGCTGTCCCAGGAGAGGCGGAAGCGGTTGCAGAGAAAATCGAAGCGGAAAAAGCTGTTGCAGAGCAGAGTAGGCTGGCGGAAAATGCAGAAAATGAAACCATGCTGGGGCAGAAGTATCAACCGGCTGACCTGCGGAGAATGCAGCAAGCAGAACCTTGGTACCCACTGGTAGCAATGCTGATCAACGGAAGCGGAATAACCGATAGTGCAGGCTTTTCCAGCTTGAGCGCCTAAGAGAAAGTGCTGTACGGAATGCGGAAGACCTTGCTGAAAGTCGACGGAATCGTCTACCGGAAGTGGAAAACAGCAGAAGGAATCAGCCGAATGCAGTTGATAACACCGAAGGAGCTGAGACAGGAGATTTTCCGTCTGGCCCATCAGAGCCGGACGGGAGGACACCTCGGAAGCAGAAGGATGGCAGCTAGCATTCGACGAAGATATTTCTGGCCGGCCATGATGCGGGACATAAAGCAGTGGGTGCTGAGCTGCGACGAATGTGCGTCAAGAAGTATGCAGAACCTACGGAGGTCTCCTATGCAGAAGTACCGGGTAGGAGCACCAATGGAGCGGGTGGCAATGGACGTGATGGGTCCGCTACCTAAATCCACCCGGGGGAACCGGTACATCCTGGTAATCGGTGATTACTTTACGAAGTGGGTAGAGGCGTACCCCATGCCGAATCAGGAAGCGGTTACGGTTGCGGACATTTTCGTCAATCAGTTTGCAGCGTGGTACGGCATCCCGATGGAGATCCACACCGACCAAGGCAGAAATTTCGAGTCCGACTTGCTGAAGAACGTTTGCAGAATCCTGGGGATTCACAAGACACGGACAACAGCCTTCCGACCTCAGTAGAATTGCTGATTGGCAGGCCGCCGGGTGAATCAACAGTAGAAGTAACAGAGTATGGCAGTCAGCTCCGGGAGCGACTGGAAGCAGTTTGCAAGACGGTTCGGGAGAAATCTGGCAGAGAAATGGAACGGCAGAAGAAGCTGTATGACCGACGGAAGGTCGACAGTCAGTTCCAGCCAGGAGACCGAGTGTGGATGGCGGTTAAAACACAGAACACTGACGTGACCTACGAGATTGCAGTGAGTGAAAATCGGCAGAAGGTGGTTCATTTTGATTTGCTGAAACCCTATCTTGGAGTCAAACATCCGAGATGGATGAAGCGGAGAATGGCGGATTCCTGGAGGCAGACGGAACCGTCAAAGGAGAAAAACGTTCCGGAGGGGGAACAGTTGGTCTCTGAGTCAGATACGGACTCGGAGTAAAGCCACAGAAGACGAAAAAATGTAGGAAGACGGTGTGAGCTGTAGAGCAGGAAGCGGAGATAGCTGAGACCCTGGTAAAACGTTGAGTTCCGGCGGAATGCGACCGCAAGAGGATGGAACAGTATGCAGTGCTGATTCCGGAAAAAGGGCGGAAAAATATGCAGAAGCGGAATGCGGTGCAGAGACCGGATAGAAGACATCCTAGAGGTTCTGACTTGGTTGAGCTCGTTGTCAACCAGTCAAGGGTAGCGGCCAGGGGTCCAGAAGTACCTGGGTTAGCGGTCTAGTATCTCCAGAAAAGCAGCTACACGTCTTCTGTATCAGGAGAATTAAGATGGAAAAGTTTTCCGGCTGAGGACATTTATCAGGAGTTTCCACTTAGCAGAGACAGCAAACCGGCTGCAGATCGACAGAAGCGGAGAAACATCACCCCAGATAGGAAGGCGCCTCCTTCTGGACAAGAATGTATGCAGTTTCCAGTGTCGACAAGCAGTGATACCGGTGAGCAGATATGCAGTTGGCGGAGCAATGCAGATGGCGGAAACGCACAACTAGCAGTCGAGATGTTCGTCTGGCAGGCAGATTCTACTAGCTGAGACTCTATTCAACCCCCCTGATGGCAGAGAGACTTCAAAACTGCAGAAACTTCGTCAGGACTGACGGTTGAATCGAGTCGGAAAAATCCGGAATTGGTGGTTGAGCCGGAGACGGACACCTCCCGGTTAACGGTTGAGTTTTTGACTACTTGTGAAGTCACTCCTGAGGCAGCCAATCAGCGTGGAGCTTTTCCAGTCACGTGAGCAGAAAGGGTATAAAAGGGCCTTGAAATCGGGCCCAGGCAGCAGTTGGAGAGCAGACCTCGAGCTGTGCACATCGCTGTTAAAGGTTGGCGGAATTGGATCAAGTCGACGACTTTTCCGGCAAGGGCAGATTTTGCAGTAAAAGTGACTAAGTGTTTCCCGGAAGACCACCAATCCAAAGAAGTGGTGCAGTAGAAGCGGTTTCATCTGACGACTTTTGTTTCCCGGCCTTTCCGGATGGCGCACCAAGAGAGACGAGGTGGCGGCCCCAACGGAATCTGGTTGGGCACCCGGACGATAGAGCTCTGGCGGTACTGTAAGAGATGCGACCGGACGTTTGCTGACGCGAGAGATAAGAGAGAACATGCCTGCCCGGTACAAAAGTATTACTGCTGCTTATGTTCCTTCTACGGAAATTGGGCCTGCGACTTGCGGAGACATCTCCGGGAGGCACACGGATGGACTTACCCCGCGGAATACCATCCTCCTCAGGACAAATGGACGCAGAACCGGGTTGAAACGTTCGACTCCGCCCGGAAAGGGATCGCTACAAAGTCCCGGCAGAACCGCTTCAGCCGATTCTTGACCCGTTCTCCGGTACAGCCTCCGGTTCCTGTCCCATCCATTCATCAGCTCCCATACAGAACAGACTGGGATGCCGGAGCGGCCGCTCCTAACAGACAGTGGGAGCCGGCGGAAGTGCTGGAGTGGGTCCCGGACCAGCGGGGATGTCTTCGAGCGGCAGAGGTTTTACCAGCGGAAGACTGGGAGGCTGAGCTGTTGGCGGTACCCGACCCGGAGGCAGAGGCGGAAGACTGGGAGGCCGAGCTGTTGGCGGTTCCTGACCAGGAGGCAGAGGCGGAACTGATGGTGGCACCTGGCTCACAGGCGGAGACGGAGGACACGGAATCGGATACTTCCGAGTACTACACGGCGGACGAGGAGGAACCCTGAGTTGGAAGACGGTAGCGGCGGGCGGTAGCTGATGGCAGTTTGGCGGTTTGCCAGTTTGGCGGAGGCGGTTGACGGTAGCAGTTTGGGGGTGCGGAAGGCGGAATGAAGAAACAAGGCGGTGGCAGGCAACAACAACAAAAAAAATAAAAAATCAGACGGTTGCGGAAATATTTACTCAAGAACCCAGAGTGCTCCGGGAAGCAGAGTTGCAGAAGGTCAACACCAGAGGGAGTTGCAGTTTGCTGTACAGCCAATCAACATGCAGAGAATCACGTCACGTGACCTCAAGAAACTATAAAAGGAGCAGATAGCAGTAACCGGTCGCAGAAGGCAGTTTGCTGTGGCTGAGTCAACATCGACCCGTAGCAGAGAATTACAATGCCGAAAGTAAAGACAACACCCCGCAAGCCCTGCCCTCACCAGTGCGGAGACTGCAAGCAGGAATTCAAGAACAAGCACACGTTGCTCCGGCATGTCACCGAGCAGCAAACGAGTGAAGTCTCCGTCTTCGCCTGTCCCCAGTGCGATCAGTGGAGCAGGCGGAAATCGAGAGTATAGGAGGGAGAGTCCGGAGCGTACCAAGGACCGTGGCGGAGAACGAGGTCGAGCAGAGAAACATCATTCACCATCTAAGTCCTCCGGCAGCAGCATCAAGGAAAAGGGCAAGAGAGTGTACGACTACAAGTTCCGGCTGTTGGAGGAAGGCTCTAGCGGAGCAGCACCAGAGGTCGGAGTGGCAGATATGGCGGAATTGCAGGGCAGAGACGGAGACAAAGTTTGTGACGACGTCTGAGGGTGATCCAGAACCCAGATCACCGGAGAAGAAGACAGAGACGGAGGTGGAAGCAGCGGACCCACTGCGGAGGCGGTACCTGACGGAGCAGTTGCGGAGACAGGAGCAGTTGCAGTATCAGAGGCGGAGACGCTTCTAGAATCTCCATTTCAGGTGCAGTTGTGGTTGCAGTGGAGACAAAAGCAGCGGAGCGGATGCAGAGTCGGAGGCGGAGACGCTTCTAGATTCCTCATTTCAGGTGCAGCCGCAGTTGCAGAGAGACGGGAAACAACGGAGCAGTTCCGGAAACGGTGACCCGACAGAGCAGTTGCAGTACCGGTAGTGTAAACGCCACCGGATTCTTGTTTTCAGGTGCAGTTGCAGATTGCAGTCGGGGGAAGAGAACGGTTGGAGGTCCATTCCAGACCACGCTACCAACCCTTAGAGACTTCTAGCCGTGACCAAGCCGTGCAAGCAGCAGTGTCCCGGAATTTTCCGTTCCAGCTCCGGTTAACTAAAACAGACTCAACCACCTTCCAAGAAACCGTGTTATCCGGACGTCACGGAGGGGGAAACCCCGTTACAGTACTGTTGACAAATCTTTCATTAGCTGTTTGGTGTTGAAAATTCACATTGGCCTCGGCAGTTTTCAGTTACAGAAACTTCAATTTTGATTATAAAAGCACATGGTAGATAATTGGTATTCTCCGGCTTTGTGTGACGTTCTTCCCCAATCACCATCGTCGAATGCGCAAGCTTTCAAAATGGTCCATCCACAAATATAGTACTTACTAATGACCACTGCTATCTGGGAAATCGTATCCGAGGCTGGGATTGTCTGCTTCTCTCACTGTCCGGAATCCGTTTCGGCAGAGAATATTGGGAAACGATATTTTTTCGGTTGAGAAACGATATGTTCGATTGGGATACGCCAAGTTGCAAGGGGGTATGTGTTGTTTTCCTCAATAAAGTATAAAAAATTAGGTGTAATCGTTAATCAGAAGAAAGACAAACATGCGCTAATGTAGTATAAAGTCTTCAGTGTCGACCAAACCTGCTATACTTGATGTAATATCATTTTTGTGACGTGAAATGTGATGAAAATAACAGCGTTTTGAACAAATGAACACTGATGATTAAATATGTGTCTGATGCACACAAGAACTTACACGAGTCAAGAGAAAGGTGTATTACATGATCCCCACGGAAAAGAAACATTTTACATCGTCTCGTTAATAAATGTTTGCTGATTTTCTGAACCATTGATGTTTCGGTGGGAAAACGATACGTATAGAGAAGGCGCCGGTTGGTAATCCATGCTGTTTCGATTGGGAAACGCAAAATTTTGTACATATGAAATACGAGATTAACTGTTTATACACGAGCAATACAATGTGGTTTTAAGTGAAAGATTACTTCGAGTGAATTATTAATTATATGACTGTATGCACAACATTTTGGGTTTGAAATAAGGTGAATCATGTGCCCGGGCTCGACATAATAGAACCAGTTTTGAGATTTTTGTTTCAGAGCATGCCAATTTGGGTCCTTGATATTGTGTATAAAGATGGAGTGCCTTGAATCGATCGATAGGCCCAATATTTAGGCTCAGAAGGCCCAAAATTCAGTTTTTTGCTGTTTTCTCAGGAATCAGTTTTGAGATGTTTGTTTTAAAAGATTCCTCTTATGTACCTTTGTGAAGTGTATAAGTTTTGTTGCCCTTGAATCGCCAGTCTGCGTGTGGCGGCCATTTTCAATTATCGACAGGTCGGTGAAAAAAAATGCTTTCGTCCCAAGTCAAGTAACTATTCGTTTTGAGTGATTTCCAACCCAAAAAAAATTTCTCCCTTTAAATACATTTTTGGATTTCACGCATTTTTCCCTTCATAAAAGGAGCTGAATGGAGTAAACTCCTAGAACACATCAAGATAGAGCTTATATATTGGCACATTCAAATAGGAATTCATATATTGTGGTTTCAGTGGTGACCTTGAATTTGACCTTCAATGACCTTGAAAGGTCAAAACGCCTTTTTGTCAGAAAAACGGTAAATTTTGGACTTTGGTGGCCATTTTTCCAAAAACTGCTTAGACGGTTTTCAGGTTATCGGTTTAAAAGATTCCCCTTATGTACCTTCGCGACATGTATAAGTTTCTTTGCCCTTGAATTGCTCAAAATGGGGCATTCTGGCCCAAACTTGGCCCAAATGGGACTTTCCCATGTTAAATTTTCTTATGCTTTATAATGGGACACATTATTGCTTATATCTCACTTAAAATTGAGATTAGAGAATAGGAATCAATTGTGGACCTATAGGAAAATTTAATGATATATGCTGACTATTATCATGACCCTAAATTTCACATTCGACCTAATTTTCAAGGTCAAAGGACAAAATGGCTAATATCTTGCTTCTTATCGACTTTGTTGCTTGGGAATCAATTGTGGACATATGTGAAATGGTATACCTCGAATTTTCTGATCTGACCCTGGTCTCATTTTTAAGGTCAGAGCACAAAATGGCCAATATCTCGCTTATTATCAATTTAACAGCTTAGGAATCAATTGTGGACATATACAGGAAGTGATATATGCCGAATATTCTCATAAGCTTGAAGTTGACCTTTGACCTTATTTTCAAGGTCAGAGCACGAAATGGCTAATATCTCGCTCATTATCGACTTTCCAACTTAGGAATCAATTGTAAACATATAGAAAACAATATTCCCCTTGGGCAGACATTGTTGAAAAATTACCATTGCAGACTTTGAGAGCTTAAAACTGTACATTTATCCGGTAACCTTTCTTAGCTTTTGGGCTAATTTTTCCCTGTTTCCTCATCCACAACAGGTCTCAGTATTGAAAAGCCTTTTTCTTGGTGTTTGTCAAATAAGTGCTTCACTACATGTATGTGGTTAGAGCAAGAATATTTAGTATTCTTGGTTAGAGTCTTCAAACTTGGAATGACAGTGATAACACCTGGCGTTGAAACCGCGAGACGCCATCTTTTGGAAGAAATAATAAGTATGAATGAAAAAAAATAGCCGAAAATGAGCCTTAACGGGCCATAAATTCCCAATAAAATATCGTTTACTAATCGAGACACCCATATCAGAACTGTTGTCCAATCGGAACAGTATCGTTTACCCACCAACACATCAATGGTTCAGAAAATGGTTCAAAAAAGGAGACGATATAAAATGTTTCTTTTCGGTGGGGATCATGTAATACACCTTTCTCTTGACTCGTGTAACTTTGTGTGTGCATCAGACACATTATTTTCATCGCATTTCACGTCACAAAAACGATATTATATCAAGTATAGCAGGTTTGGTCGACATTGAAGACTTCATACAACATTAGCATATGTCTGTCTTTTTTTCAGATTAACGATTACACCTATTTTTTCATACATTATTGAGGAAAACAACACACACCTCCTTGCAGCTTGGCGTTTCTCAATCGAACATATCGTTTCCCAACCGAAAAATATCGTTTCCCAATATCCTCTGCCAAAACGGATTCCGGACAGTGTCTCTGTTAACCACGAGAAGTTAGTGACAGAACGAAACAACAACAACACGTGCTTGTAATCACGACATATACACTACTATTTATTGTTTGTGATTTAATTGGACAAAGGTGTGCATTTATGTTGACAATATTTCGAACTTTCTGAAGTATCTCCGAAGATATGGCAATATTCCAGTGGTTATTTTCCAATAAGTTTTAGGCTTAGGAGTTCACAAGTCCGTCATGTTTTAGTTATTACCACATATCTCTCAAACTGGAATACAGTTGAAACATTCGACATTACGTTGGATTATAATTGACAAAATACATGTAGAATTACGTTGGATTATAATTGGCATAATACATTTAGATATTACGTTGGATTATAATTGACAAAATACATTTAGAATTACGTTGGCTTATAATTGACAAAATACATGCAGAATTACGTTGGATTATAATTGACAAAATACATGCAGAATTACGTTGGATTATGATTGACAAAATACATTTAGAATTACGTTGGATTATAATTGTCGACATCACATAATTCAATAGTCCAACTCACTAGAAGTTGAAGTCCAACTCAAATCGAAATAATTTTGAATTATTGTGAGCTGTTTGGAGAAACGGAAAATTGAAGGCTGTTTTTACAGTCTTCAAGAACCCCGACATCTAAGGTACATGCTATAGATTGCCACATATATATATGGAACGATTAAAGTTTTATTTGCCAACACCTTTACTTGTAACATCATGACATAAGGAATATTTATTATAGTCAGTAATTAAGTTTTAAAACAATAGGTAATTTTGCACTAAAACGATATCTTCATAATTAATCTCGATATCAATTCAACATGCTGAGTGTGATGAACTAAAATGATCCATGTGTTCCCCTCTATAACGTACGGAAAACGTTGATATAAATGTTGTACCAGCTATTTGGACTGATTTGAATAATGATGTCAAGGTTACGAACAAGTTTAGTAGTTTTGGAAAATTGATCCACGAATGGTTAGGCCCGAAACATATCGTGGCGATTGTTTAATATATGCAAGTTATGATTCCGGTCTCCTATTTGTCGCTTATCCTGCTATCATCACCATCCATAGTCGATGTATAGTCAAATTACATATTTCTTCTCGTATGTTATCTTATCATCCATGAAAAATAGGTATTCTAACTTGAGTTGGACTTCAACATATGGTTAGTGGTATACAAATTTAACTACATTTAGATCCTCCCCGGTCGATGAGGACAGCGTGGGTGTATCCACTGGTGCCCAATCACCCAAAACATATAATGCAGATAATGTCAACCATCAGAGAAACACTGAGGAAAAAAAACATACAAAACCATTAGCGCAATGCCATGTAATCTGCCCCGAATATTTTCTTAGAATGGTTTTTGCATTGAAATGATGGTAAAATAGATGCAGTGTGGTGCGAAACATTCATACATGTTATTCTACCAAACATATAATTCCAATTACTTAATAAAATTTATGAGATTTTACATTTGCGTTTATTTTCTCAAAATCTGACATCAACTGATACGAAGAGAATAAGCCTAAAAATGTTTTATACTGCTAAGCGAGTGCGGATGTTGGTAATAGAATGCGTGTGCTATTGCGTGTGCTATAATAGATTCAACAAGTAGCATATTCACTTACGTATTATTCGCCATGAGGTGAATTTCAACACGTATTTTAAGGTACATGTAACTGTAAAACTCCTTCTTACAGTTCCATCAATACCGATCATTATGACATCCACATTATGATCACCAGCACTGACTATGTTCCAACCACCACAAATTGGGTAATATTATTTCATTAACATTTCAATTACTGCCACCAAATCTCTGCTGGACGAAGGCATTTTGTTGTTCATTCCAAAATGGGTGTCGTGAATTTACCATATGACATATATATATAAAATATAATTAGGATCGGTTCATATTTGCAATCCTTAGAATGTTTACAAGGAGATCTCTACAGTGGACGCTGCAGCACGACGATCACAAATCCATATAGTTTCCGCCAAGCTTTGTTCAGGGGATACAAAACAATATCCAAAACTCGGGAGAAGTTGGTAATTGTTAGCTCGAAATGTGAGTGGATCTTTTTTTATATTTGTATTCACAATAGATACCAAGTTTTTCTTTTCATATTTGTGTTCACAATAGATACACATTGGTTGCAATCTTGGTTACCTGCACAGTGCACACAAAACAAAACATTGCACTAGTTAAGCAAAGAAGAAATATACAGTGATATTCTACTGGGTATCAAATTCTCAGCTAAATATTAGATAAACACATTGTTCATGTAACGGTATACGTTTCATATGCGAAAGAGAGGAAGTTTACAAACTAATATATATGTTACTCAGTAATACATTGGGATTTACTAGGCATGTGAACATAATCATAATATGAAGCTGTTTATATTTGATTAACGCGCTGAAATCAATGTCCTTGGTAAAACTAATGTCAGTGCCTCCATGCACAACAAATGGATTACCAACAAAAAACATTACCATGTACTTATCACCATATACATGATATATAGCGAATACACATAGTTCTTCACCATCATGCCTTAATTTTCAGCATATTAACTTGAACGCGATTCTATGTGAAAGTGATCAGGTACTCAGGATAGGCCTGTGTATCGTGGAATATAACAAATATACCAGGGTTGGGGCCTGTATTATCAGCAACGGAATCAAAAGGAATGTGTGGCACTTGTGGGTCCTTGGGCGGCGGGACCATCATTCCATTGGCTCCTTTCGTGTACAACCCAGTCAGTACACGACACTGGTACACGTGCTTGTGGCCGTTTGTGTTCGGAGGTGAATACCTGCCCATGTTGCCGACGGCAGAGTAAGAAGCGTCACGGGCGAAGTACACCCCATTACCATGGACAGTTGCTGAAAATCAAATAAACATTAAACTGAAATGTTTCCTGAGACGACAGAAAAAACCTTTGGTCGACAGAGTGGCGAGCGAAGGCAGCCCATGTCGGCCTGGGGTCTGGGGCCCGCTCAAGGGCCCCCGACGCTGAAGGTTTATGCATCCCAAATGGTGTGTTCTAGGGCTCTCCTTGGACCAATTTCATGGCCTTGGAGAGTTTATGAATGCCTGATCCGGGCTGGATCGAGGGTTCTGAAGGAGGGCCAAGATATGAAATGTTGCGAAACGAGTTGGCGAAGGCTGAGGGTCTGAGACTCGCTTAAGGGCCCCAGAAGCTAAAAGGATATGCATGCCCAGTGGTGTTTTTTTTTAGGTTTCCTTTGGTCCATTCCCCATTCCCCTAAGAGTTTTTGCATGGCTAATTCGGAGCTGAATCGACATTTGAGGGAAGGCCCTTTTGTGAAATGTTACTAAGCCAGGTGAAGCAAACCCCTGTCGGCCGGGGGTCTGGGGCCCGCCCAAGGGCCCCAGACGCTGAAGGTTTATGCATCCCCAATGGTGTGTTCTAGGGCTCTCCTTGGACCAATTTCATGGCTTTGGAGAGTTTATGAATGCCTAATCCGGGGTGGATCGAGGGTTCTGAAGGAGGGCCAAGATATGAAATGTTGCGAAGTGAGTTGGAAGTGAAGTGTTGCGAAGTGAGCGAAGGCTGAGGGTCTGACGCTCGCTTAAGGGCCCCAGAAGCTAAAAGGATATGCATGCCCAGTGGTGTTTTTTTTCTAGGTTTCCTATGGTCCATTCCCCATTTCCCAAAGAGTTTTTGCATGGCTAATTCGGAGCAGATTCGACATTTGAGGGAAGGCCCATTTGTGAAATGTTACTAAGCCAGGTGAAGCGGGTCTGCGGCCCGCTCAAGGGCCCCAGACGCTGAAGATTTATGCATCCCCAATGATGTGTTCTAGGGCCCTCCTTTGTCCAATATCCATGGCCTTGGAGAGTTTATGAATACCTGATCTTGAGTGAATCCAGGGTTCAGAAGGAAGGCCAAGATATGAAATGTCGTGAAGCGAGGTGGTGAAGACCGAGAATCTGGGACCTGCTTGAGGGCCCGCTGAAGGGATATGCAGTGGTGTGTTTTATAGGCTTTCTTAATAGTCCATTTCACATCCCCCTAAAGAGTGTATGCATGGCTGATTCAGGCAAATCTAGGATTTTGAGGGAAAGCTTAGTTCTGAAATGTTGTTAAGCAGGTTGAAGCAAGCCCTTGTCGGCCGGGGATCTGGGGCCCGCTCAAGGGCCCCAGAAGCTGGCGGTATTCGCGTGCCTAATACAACATCTCCGAGTTCTCCTTGGTCTAACTATCAAGCATTACTTAACACCCATAAATGCATGATCACTGTAGTTGAAACAAAATATGACAAAATATTACTTGGTTTTGGACCCCATCAAAGGATTAAGTGCATTTGGCCATTCAATGCTCTCAAATCATTTATAGAAAGTGGAGGGCATGAGGTGCTTTCACTGAGAACAGGTGGGTTGATTATAGAGTGAATACACTGCACCCATAAATGCATGATCACTGTAGTTGAAACAAAATATGACATAAAATATTACTTGGTTTTGGACCCCATCAAAGGATTAAGTGCATTTGGCCATTCAATGCTCTCAAATCATTTATAGAAAGTGGAGGGCATGAGGTGCTTTCACTGAGAACAGGTGGGTTGACTATAGAGTGAATACACTGCTCGCGACATGGGGCCCCAGAAGTTAAAGCTACTTCCCTGTGTAATTTATCTTGAAAACACTTCCTCCCCTCTCTTTTTCCCCTTTTCCTTCCTTTTTTTCTTCTCTTTTCCCTTCTTTTTTTTGGAGGGGGGGGGGGGGGGCCAAGGCCCCCTTGCCCCCCCCTAAACCCGCCCCTGAATGTTTCCATGAGACGGCAAAACCAATCCAACTGATAGCACAGTGAATTATCGATGTGTTGCAAGCAGTGCGAAGATAGTGTAGATAATAGGTTCTACTATTTACAAATGCATTTCAAAATGCAGTTTATCAATGTTTATGTCATTCATCACCCAACTTGAAAAAAATAATGAAATCATGCAATGCACCACAGTGGCACGTAACGGTGATGTCATTGGTTCCACAGAATAGTGTTACGGGCCACTGTCCAATACTCGCCCCATGGGCCTATACTATTTCTTCTAAATTCAATGAAGATTAGAAATGTGCCAGACTGATTAAATATGGTATACATTCAGTGGGTGAGTAGTATTAACAGAGTAAGGTGCGCGGTCCATGTAGCGCAGCTTGCTATTCCTTCTAAATTCAATGAAGATTAAAAAATGTGCCAGACGGATTAAATATGATATACATTCAGTGGATGAGTAGTATCAACAGAGAAAGGTGCGCTACTTGGGCCAGGTGCGCTACTTGGGCCCTGCCGGGTATAAAACGTAAGGCCACACCAAATTGTAAAGTTGGTCTATGGAATCGCCGCCTATAAAAAATCGGGTTTCACTTTTTTATAAAAAAAAATCGCCGCTACGAATTTCCACGATATCAAAAATTTTTTTTTTAATTTCACCGCCGCCACCCATATTTCATATTGGATTGTTAACGAGCAAAGCGGTTCTGTATAAAATTCAGGAAAAAAAATGATACTAAGCAGGGGTTTTTTTCCAGGGAATTGTACTATTCTTGGTATTAAATATGTGTAATGGTACTTTCTAATCCCAAATACCTTCATGTATGCAAACAATCTCTTTCATACCTGATTATATTCATTACAGTGGTCCCTGTAAGATAAGACACCTCCGAAATAAGAGTTCCCTGCCTGTAAAAACTTTTTTGTATTCCCCAAAAAGCAATTTAACATGTAGATGAACAAGTGAAATAAGACTTCCTGTAAGCATGGAAAGATAAGATTTTTCTCATTTTCTCTGACAGGGACCTCTGTACATTCATGTTGATGCCTAGAGAGTAGAGGTCATAATAAAGTGTGTATATCTTGCACAGATTTGTTTCATTCTTAATATATGAGTTGGGTAACTTGTGCGCTAAGGTATATATGTGAAATTCATTGTAAAAACTCGTAAATGCACATGTGATAACTGTAATAACAATCTGAGTGGGAATATTTTACCAAAATACCCTCTATATAGAAAATATTAGTCAAAAGTTCGTTAAGCAAAACTCTATTTGTGAAAAAAAAATTCCCGCGTACAGAAAATTATTGTCGAAAATCCATAGAAAAAATATTTAATTGTAAAAATTAGCCCAAAGGCTAAGATAGGTTACCGGACAATTTTGGTTTGGCCATGGCAGCATTGGCAGGTAACAGACCTTGAGATTTACCAATCAAGGTTCACAGTGTGAACATATGAGCTTGAGATTTACCAATCACGGTCCTGCGTGTGAACTTCGATGTCACCATTACATTATATTGTACATGTATGTGTGCGGCATTTGATATTCTATATGTTCATAATACAAAGATATATCTGGGTGGAATCGATTAGGCCGCTCAGGTCAATTTACACATTACGAGTCAGACATTTGTCACTCAAGGTCATCTGACGTCAAGTTCAAGGTCATCATTAGTTGTGCCATATATGTCTTCCTATATGTTCATAATGCAAACATGAGCTCTATCTGCAAGCATTTCATCGATAGAGGCAAATCTGGGCATTTTTGACCCCAAAATGGCTGTTTTGACCTTTCAAGGTCATCCAAGGTCAAATTCAAGGTCACCACACAAGTCGCCATATATGACTTCCCATTTGAAAGTGCCAATTACTGAGCTCTATCTTCAAGCGTTCTATGAGTACAGTCCTGACAGCTCCCATTATGAAGGAAAAAAGTGCCGAAAATTTTCTAAGTCCAAAATTGTTTTCAAAGGGTGAAAATTTTTTTTTTCTCTAGAAATGGCCCGAAATGGATAGTAATGCGATTTGGGACGAAAAATTTTTTTTTCGCCGACTCGTCAAAAATTCAAAATGGCCGCCACACGGGGATCGGCGATTCGAGGGCAACAAAACTCATACACGTCACAGAGGTATATAAGGGGAATCTTTTCAAACAAAAATCTCAAAACTGATCAAACAGTTTTTGAGAAAATACAGACCAGGTGCAAATTTGAGCATTTTTCGACCCAAAAATGGCTGTTTTGACCTTTCAAGGTCATCCAAGGTCGAATTCAAGGTCACCACACAAGTCGCCATATATGACTTCCCATTTGAAAGTGCCAATTTCTGAGCTCTATCTCCAAGCGTTCTATGAGTACAGTCCGGACAGCTCCCATTATGAAGGAAAAAAGTGCCGAAAATTTTCTAAGTCCAAAATTTTTTTCAAAGGGTGAAAAATTTTTTTTGCCCTAGAAATGGCCCAAAATGGATAGTAATGCGATTTGGGGCGAAAAAATTTTTTTTCGACGACCAGCCAAAAATTCAAAATGGCCGCCACACGGAAACCGGCGAATTTAGGGCAACCAAACTTATACATATCACAGAGGTATATGAGGAGAATCTTTTGAAACCAAAAACTCAAAACTGATCAGACAGTTTTTGAGAAAATGGCCGTCAAAGTCCAAAATTGAGCGTTTTTCGACAAAAACGGCCGCCATTTTGAAAAAAATGCGAAAATCAGAAAAACAAAAAAATACCTCCTTCTCAAAATATTTTTAGGCATTTTTGTGCAAAATTTCAGAAAGATTCGATCGTTAACTTTAAAGATAAAAATGTTAACGCCGGACAGACGGACGGACGGACGGACGGACGGACGGACGGACGGACGGACGGACGGACGGACGGACGGACGGACGACGGACGCAACGCCATGCCAATAGGTTATCGGACCAAAGGTCCGGTAACCTAAAAAAAAAAATTCTCCGTATAGAAAATTTGGGGAAAAAATCCATAGACCAACTTTACAATTTGGTGTGGCCTAAGGGCCCAAGTAGCGCACCTCACTCTGTTAATACTACTCAGCCACTGAATGTATACCATATTTAATCCGTCTGGCACATTTCTAATCTTCATTGAATTCATCGATGCCTAATGACGCCTTGGGACATTATAATTGTCAGTTCTGCTCAAGTAACGTACACCACTCCTTAATACTACTCGTCCATTGAAAACATTTAATCTGTCTCGCACCTTTTAAATCCTTTTTCAAAAGTACCCCATACCGGCCCAAGTAGCGCACCTTACTCTGTTGATACTACTCACCCACTGAATGTGTACCATATTTAATCCGTCTGGCACATTTCTAATCTTCATTGAATTTAGAAGAAATAGTAAGCTGCGCTACATGGGCCGGAAGGGGCCATCTACACTTCTCAAGAAAAGAAACCTACATGTATGTTACTTATACTCTGATTTTTCTAACTCATTTACACTGTTTTTTGCTGATATTTTTGCGATGCTAAATGGTATCGTTCCATAGCTTGGCATTCTTCCCCTGGATGTCATACGGCAATTTTCCACCAAATTTCAGACTTTCAGAAAATTTAAAAAGTTGGCCATCTACTCCTATGTTGAATTTATTCCTCTGTCATTTAATTTCTGGGCTCACACATAAGGGCCGGTCAATATGTATTCAAACTTTTCAAAGTTTGACCCCCAATCGGCCAATCGGCCCAAGTAACGTACACGAAATAGAGAAACCCCGAGGAACAGGGGGTTATTCAACATGGTCGAGGGCGGCAGCCCGAGACTATGTTCAATAACTCCCTGGTACTCGAGGGGTTTCTCTATTTTAAACCATACAGAAAACTACTCAGCCGTGACCGGCAGGTGATTAACCAACATACCGCATTGATTCAACACCGCATTGATTAAACGAGAACAATGCAAGTATGGTTTAATGTTCCTTAATACTACTCCTCCACTAAAACATAGGCCTACCTACCATTTGATCCATCTCACACCTTTTTAATCCTTATCGAAAAGGGAAAAGCGCAGAATATGTTACTTGGGCCAATTAACCAATCTGGTTCTGACATGCTAGTTCGGGTTCATCGGAAGGGATGACATGTTGGTCGAGGTGGTATGGACCAGTTGATCCGTGGATAATCTGTGGTAGTGCCCTACTGATTTGGGTTCACCCTTGCTGGCACCGTATTCAGCTGTAGTGTTGCTCCGTTGGGTCCAAAGTTGATCCTTGGTGACAATGTTTCAGTCTGAGTGATGAGCGCTTGTCGATCAATGCACACGGATTGCGACATCTCGACCAATGTGCAGTATTCGACTTTCACCATGGTGATATAACCCCCCCCCCCCTCATTGGCTAGATAGGCCCCTAGTACCAACTCAAATATACTATAGCTCACTAATGGGCTCCGTACATACCGCACCTTGAACGACATCTCTTGATCATGTTGATGTCGGGTGTTCCTGGGTGATCCTTTTTAGGACACAATTTCAGCGGGACTATTGTTTACTAATAATATGACAAATTTGTATACTCGTTTACATCGTATACTCCAATCAGTCCATTCACTGACATTAACACTTCGAATCCTCATGGATGTAATCAGGACCAAATCATTGAATTCTCGATCAGATTCATGAAATCCGGTTTTGGGCTGAAATTTAACATTGGACTAGATTGCCAACTTTTTGCGATTTTTGCGATAGGAGTCTGAAAATCTATAGAAAATTTCCCTTTGACTCCCAGGTACAGCATGCTAAGTTATATATCGATATCAGGTACCATCGCAAAACTATTGTTAAAAACCTATGTAAACAAGTTATAATAATCCGAGTATTCGGACCTAAATACTGGAAACAGGGGGTATACAGGAGGTCAAAATGGAAAGTCACAAAATTATTGAACTCTGGTGAATGATAAAGTCTCCAATGTCTTGATTCCATTTTTTTGTTGAGTTTGGTGTGAAGCTGAGTGTCTTAATACCTGCTGAGCTATACACGAAACCTTCAAAGAAGAAATGCTTTCGAATTCAAAGCTGAAGCCTTAAAACATGCCATGGTTGTCAAATCCAGATCGTGGAAGGGCCCAAACATTTGGTGCCACATCAAAACACCACCAGTTATAATCTGATAGAGTTGTTATGCAGGGCTGAGCAGGTTGAGACACTCATTTCAACACCAAACTCAACAACAAAAAACTTTTCAGGATATAGAGATTCAAATATTGAAGACATCATTCAGCAAAGTGCAACAATTTTGTGATTTTACATTTTGACTCCTTGTATACTTGAAGGACTCCAGAACGATCCCTTCTTAGTTTAACTGTACCAAATCAAATTCACACAGTTTGGAAATTGATCTCCATGACACTTTTATGGAATACTTATACTCGGAAGTCGAAATATACGCTTGATTATAAGCAATATAATTTTGATTACAATTTTGTCTGGAATTATAGTCTGAGATCCAGCGACCAACCATTTTTGCCACAGTAACTCCGATTGAAACCCATGGTGTTGATGTTTTTGACAGCATCGCCTGCCGTTCCGTGATAAAGGATCCTCTCGTTGGTCGTCCCTGGTGGGTTTGTCTTCTCCATCGTATCTCGCTTCACCACATACTGTTTGTACATGCTTGGGTTCTGAACCCTCTCAATCTGGAATAATAAACATTTAAAATAATGATAATGATTTCCCATTTGAATGTGCCAATTTTTAAGTTCTGAACATATTTTAGGAGTTTACTTTATGCAGCTCCTATTATGAAAGGAGACAGTAAAATTTATACATGTATATCCAATGGCGAATTTCTTGGTCAGATGGCGAGAAACTTGATATCAGGCTCAAAAATATATTTTTAGGTTACTGGACCTATGGTCCGATAATCTATTGGCATGGTGTTGCGTCCATCGACGTCGGTTCACATTTTTATCTTTAAAGGTGAATCTTTCTGAAATTTGCACAAAAATGCCTAAAAATATTTTGAAAAGGTTTTGTTTTAGTTTTTTTTTATTTTCGCATGTCTTTTTTAAATGGCGGCCATTTTTTACAAAAAAAACAGCCAATTTCTGGCTGCCATTTTCTCAAAAACTGTTTAGACAGTTTTGACATCTTTATTTCAAAAGATTCCCCTCATATACCTCTGTGAAGTGTGTAAGTTTCGTTGGCATTGAATCGACGGTCTGTGTGTGGCGGCCATTTTGATTTTTTCGACGGTTCCCAAATGGCACCCTCCAATGTTAAATTCTCCTATGCTTTATAATGGGACACATTATATAGGAAATGATATATACTGAATACTCTCGTGACCTTGAATTTGACCTTTGGCCTCATTTTCAAGGTGACAGGACAAAATGGCTGATATCTCGCTTATTATCAACTTTACAACTTAGAAATCAATTGTGGATATATGGGAAATGTTATATGCTGAATATTCTCGTGACCTTGAATATGACCTTTGACCTCATTTTCAAGGTCACAAGACAAAATGGCTAATATTATTGACTTTATTATCGACTTTACAGCCTAGGAATCAATTGTGGGCATATAGGAAATGATATATTCCGAATATTTTGTTGACCTTGAATTTAACCTTTGACCTCATATTCAAGGTCACTGGACAAAATGGCTAATATCTTGCTTATCGACTTTACAGCCTAGGAATCGATTGTGGACATATAGGATTGTGGAATATTTTGAATACCTTGAGTTTTAACTTTGAGCCCATTTCAAGGTCATAGCACAAAATGGCTAATATTTTGCTCATTATCGAATTTACAGCCCGAGAATCAATTGTGGGCACATAGGAAATGATATATGCTAAATATTGTCATGACCTTGAATTCGACATTTTCAAGGTCTCACAGGACAACTTGGCTAATATCTTGTTTATTATCAAATTCACAATTTAGGATTCTATTGTGGACATACAACAAATGATATATGCTGAATATTTTGATGACCTTTAATTTGAGTTTTGATTTAATTCTCAAGGTCACAGGACATACTAACTGATATCTCTCTTATTACTGCATTTACAGCTTAGTAATCAATTGTGAGCCAGAATACTCTCGTGACTTAAAATTTGAACGTGACCTCATTTTCAAGGCCACGGGACAAAATAACTATTATATATTGTCTGCTAACCTATCTTAGCCCTTGGGCTAATTTTTCAACAACCAGTCAGAAAAACAATTTGCCTGCCATGCATGTGCAGACTGACACAAATTTCATAAACCTTGCCTGAATAGATTCCTTCAAAATGACCACTGAATCAGCATGTGCTCAATAATGCACAAGGGGTCATCGCTTACCAGGCACAATGAGATTCAACTCTCTTGTCATTTATCTATGACAAGCTAAAATTCTTTCGCATTGTCCTTAATGGCCGATTTACATACTCGTATGCGAGTTCAATTAGGCATATATTTGTTAGTTCAAACCCACCAAAAATGCACCATATTATGACTTCCTCTATGCTCATGATACCCCCCCCCCCCCCCCCATTTACACATTTTGATAAACATTCTGAACCTTGGATTCGAACAATGTGGCCCGATAAACTGAGCACGATCATTTTCCTTCGATTTTACCTTTCAAGCTCATTGGTGGTCAAATCCAAGGACACAATTCAAATTGAATATAATGACTTTCCATTTCAATACGCTATTATCTGAGCTCTATCTGTACAGCTACATTATCATGTTTACGAGGAAACAGTCCAAGAAAAGTTCTCAATGGTGAAACAAGGGCCACTGGCCTCCTATCAAAGGAAGGGCTCTGAAAATGTTTGCACACAATTGTCCTGGTTAAGTATCCAGGTATATTGGGCACTGAGCATTTATGGGGGGGGGGGGAATAATATTTCGACCGTTTTTATGTTTTCTGTGATGGATCATCTATATATAATATCGGAAAATGAGTAAGGCGTTGGTTCTCCAATATCTTAGTTAACGGACCCGAACAGTAAAACAAAATGCTACCAAACAAATAAAATTAGCCCAAAGACAGGTTACCGGACAAAATATTTTTATATTTTAGATATTAGCCTCTTTGTCCCGTGACCTTAAAAATAAGGTGACTTGTCAAATGCAACGTCATGAGAATATCCAGCAAACATGTATATCATTCCCCACATGTCCGCAATTGATTGCTAAGCTGTAAATTCAATAACAAGTAAGACAAAATAACAACTTTGTTCTATGACATTGAATATAAGGTCGAAGGTCAAATTAGAGGTCATCATTTGGGCTGAGTTTGGGCCAAAACGGCCCACTTTGAGCAAATTCAAGGGTAACGAAACAGAGGCAAACACAAGGAGTGTTATGCATCAATAAGAAAAAAAAACTTACAGAACAGATTTTGATATAAAAGGCCGTCAAAGTCCAGAACTGGCCATTTTCCGTCAAAAAATGGCTGCCATTTTGGAAAAGTTGTAAAAATAAAAAAGCTAAAAAATATATCCCTCTTGAAATATTTTTAGGCATTTTTGTGCAAAATTCAGAAAGATTCGACCGTAAACTTTGAAGATAAAACTGTTTCGGACGGACGCCGGGTGCAACGCCATGGCAATAGGTTACATCAGACCATAAGTCTGTTAACCTAAAAAGCGACTGAGTGTACCCCACTTCGAAGGAGAAAAGGCTGGGATAGTGTTCAATCACAGTTTTGTACTAAGTGCGTATCTGAAAACTATCTATAGAATCGTCTACAAACATCACTCTCCAGACTTTTCGGTAACTATGACATATAAGGGAAAGTGCCCGAGTTATCAGGATAATTAAATTTAAAATACTTCAGATACCTTGACAATACTGTTTGGGTTGTGGGTTGTCCTCATTCTAGCTTCGACGTCCTGATATTCCTGGTCGGTGGTCTGCACTTCTACTAGCATACACAGTTCGTCAGACCTCATCGTAGTCCATAAGTCAGGGACGTTAACGCCATCATCTAACACAAACCACGTTGTACCATCAAAGTCAACTAGATGATTCGGTCGCCAAGGACTGCAAGAGTGTATCCCCCTGGGGCCCTACTATCCCTGTTGCCCAAAAATTCAGACAAAATATCATTACTACCAGGCCAGTGTGTTTCATCGATATCAGTAATGAAAGTTCCGGATCTTAAATATGAACTAAAATATTCATTAAAGTACTGGTAACATGCAAATATGATTTGGACTTGTACCTCATTGATCTGAGCAAAATATATTGTCTTTACATCATGTCAATATCACTATCCATTCAAAAGTTACTGTTATTAGAATCTGCCACTCTGGCCCTACATTACAGAAAAGTTTACAACAAAATTCGGCGGATACCGTATTAGTTCTAATAGTGGCACGCGCCCTAATAGTAAAGCAAACCCCTATTTTCCCCAAAAATGTCTGATTTTTGTACCGTTATGCGAGAACATCTACGAGATGAGGCTATGGCGAAAGCCTTGCTCGGGAAGGCGGTGGGATCAGGAGCAGGCAAGAAGGCTAAAGGCCATAAGCCTGCTCAACCTCAAGCATCACAGGCACCCGCTTCTTCGTAGCCGTCCTTCGAAGCCGATCTGATGTCGTCCGACAATTCAGTCGTGGCATGAATGAAGTACAGCCTCCCATCGAGATGAAGGTCCGGGAAACCACCAATAAGACCAACTACCTGGTTCTTCCCTGTGCCCGGGAAAAGTTTCACCATCAGCAGCAATAGGTGCGATCAAAGAGGTCAAAGACCAGAGGGGATTTTATTCCCTCATCTTCCTGGTAAGGAAAAAGATGGTGGTGGCCGGTGGTATCCATTTTTCAACCTGTCAAACCTCAACAATTTCCTCATCGTACCCAGGTTCGAGATTTAGCCAGCGCTTTCTGTGCTGAAAGCTCTTTCCAAGTGTAAGTGGGCTGTCAGTGTCGACGTCAAGAACGCATATCTGCATGTGCCCATACATCCAGCCAATCGGCGGTACCTCAAGTTTGCTTCCCTTTGGAGTCGACACCGCTCCTTACATGTTCACCCATATCGTTAGGACGATGGCAGCCATATTTCGTTCGGTCAAGATTCAGTTCCACCACTACATTGACGACTGGCTCATCATTCCCAACTCTTCATCTCAGTCGATCAAGCAATCCGGGTTCATTCTAAAATTGGCTACCAGCTTGGGCTGGATTCCCAAATGGACGAAGTCTCATCTATCACCGACGCAAAGGTTCGAGTACGTCAGAGTAGAGTATGATCTAGATCGAGGAGTAGCTCTTCCTCCAGGGAAGTTCTCAAGGCGTCTGTAGCGATGGAAAATACTTTGACACAGTCGTCGATCACAGCTCGTCAGTTTCTGTCCATTATCGGTCTGTTGGCGCCGATGGAGAAACAGGTGCCGTTCGGCAGGTGCTTCCTCAGGCCCATTCAATGGTGTCTAGTGTTGCAATGGCGGCTTCTCACCGATCGACTAGACCAAGTCGTGACAGTGGACGATCGTGTTCGGAAGGCAATGCAATGGTGGCGGGACCCTCGAAATCTCTTCCAAAAGATGTCACTGGCAGAGTATATACCAGATCGAACCTAATTCACCGATGCGTCAGAATTGGCTTAGAGAGCTCATATGGACGAGCACGAGCTCTTGGACGTGTGGAACAAAGTCACTGAAGGTCAAATTCAAGGTCACTACACAAATTGCCATATATGGCTTCCCGTTTGAAAGTGCCAAAGCTAAGCTCCATCTTCAAGGGTTCTATGAGTACAGTTGGAGCAGCTCCCATTATGAAGGAAATTTTTTTTTCAAAGTTGAAAAATTTTTGTCTAGAAATGGCTCAAAATGAATAGTAATGCGATTTGGGGCAAAAAAAAAATTTTCACCGACCCATCAAAACTTTAAAATGGCCGCCACACGGAGACCATCGTTTGTTTGCATATCCAATCAGGGCTTTCAAGTTTTGACTCGCAGATGCTCAACACTGTTGCAATATTGTGTCTAATATATATGTATTATGCACAGAATTATTGAGTGATCAGCAACCACTGCTGAAAATTGTCTGTACTTTGTGATATACATATATTGTCTGCAATTATCTGCTTGTGATTATAGCAGGAGGCATGGACATATTACTGAGGGCAAAGTGATTTCCTACCTTTTGCCTGCACCAATTTTCGTCTGACTTCCACGCTCATTCCTGGTTTATCGTCACACACTTCCAGCATCTGATCAAACATGATTTCAAATTTGGTTCCACTGTCTTCCTCCCAACCGACGGATGGCTTACCATTGCCAAACGCAGTCTGTATAATGTAGTTAATCTCTGTGTTGTAGGCACTGTATCCAGTGTCAGTTTTGAACTCCCACTGTACCTGTAGGGATATACATGTATGGGATACACATTATATGAACATTTTTTTTATCAAAATTAGCCCTCAAGGCCTGGAGATGCAGTTTGGCATTCCGACTGGAGAAGTTACCTGATGTACCTCAACCTTTAGTGACCTAAGACATGTTTGTGCACATGCGTGACTTGAGACATGTTTGTCCAGGGCCACAGATTTCAGATCTAGGGCAAAGATCCCCTAAGACCTCGAAGACATAAAAATTCTAGGTCAAAGAATTTATCTTCACGTCTGATATTTAGCACTCAAGGTCATCCGAGATCAAGCTCAAAGTCATCATTATCTGTTCCATGACTTCCTATATGCCAATAATGCAAACTTAGGCTCTATTTACAAGCATTTCATCTGAAGAGGCAAATTTAGGCATTTTTGTTACCCCAAAGTGGCTGTTTTGACCTTGCAAGGTCATCAAAGGTCAAATTCAAGGTCACCACACAAATCGCCATATATGACTTCCCATTCAAAAGTGCCAATTTCTAAGCTCTATCTTCAACCAGTTCTGGCCACTCCCATTATGAAGGGAAAAAGTGCTGAAAAATTTCCAAGTCCATACATTTTTTTGGGTGAAAACAATTTTTTCCCCTAGAAATGGCCCAAAATGGATAGTAATGCGACTTGGGGCAAAAAAAAATTTTTGTTTTAAAGATATAATTGTCTACGGACTAACAACAGATGGACGGACGGACGGACAGACGACGGATGCAACGCGACAGCCATAAGTTATCGGACCATAGGACCGGTAACCTAAAAATGAGGACGGACAGATGTACTCATGAATAGACCCTTGTGGGACTTTTCTTTGTTAAATTTTAGTTCCACAAACAGCGTTTGGACAACTTAGTCCCACAAACCTTTGTTTGTCGACCACGAACGACGGATGCGATGCCATGACAATAGGTTATCGGACCATAGATAGGCCCGGCAACCTAAAAAAGCTAAAATAGAACAAGGGCCACTGGCCTCAAAGGAAGAGCTTTGACAATGTTTTGCACAGAACTATATAAAATACTGTATGTTATTTGGTACATATATGAGCCATCTGTAACTGTAACTGTAGCTGTGATATTGTGCCAACTGAGCCAAGATTTGCTTGTTGTTAATTTTAGCCTCATATTAAATGGAGTGGTACCATTATTAACGTACTGATTCCATCTACTCTCATCGTCCAAATAATGGTACACCGCGGAATAATAGTATAGTTGCTTTTTTAGTGTATGTCTTTGCAGAAGATACTGCATACTTAGCAGTGGCGGCCTTAAAGTGGGAGGGCCTAAAAGACCTGCAAAGGTCAAAACAAATATCCTAAAAATTCCTTGGGATCGTGCCCCAAACGAGCGAAGCACAGCTCGTGCTTCTCCCATCTACGGAGGATGTTCAGGTTACACTGCGGACAGACCCGTACAGTCCCGTGGACGACGACAGATCCATAATCGGGCAAAAACTATCCAGAACTGAACCAAAATGAATGGAAGATACTGAAAAAAAGTTATTTGCACTAGCTATGGAAGACTGGGAAGAACTTGTATAGAAACTGTCTCACATCAACAAAGTTTAAACCTTCCGTGGTTCTTCTTATCGGAGAAAACCTGCTGAAGTTGCCAGAAAGAAGAGTCGACACCCTGCAGGCTCCGCTTGGAAAACATCCAACAAGGTCACAACATCGCCTTCATAGTCTCGACTCCAACAGTGAGTAGGCGGTATGCTCACTCTCCTCCAGTTCCTGATCAACCTTGCAGGAGTCAGCAATGCCAAGCAGCTGCTTTCCCACATCCTGGTGACGCAGCCACATCAGGTCAACCCGGAGCTGCACTACAGCGAGGAGCAGCTGGTCGGGTTTTCGAATGTTGGGGAGCGTCATCGATTCCGGCAGTCACACCAAGATGACAAAGTACTGCTTCGACGCACCACAAGTCACGGAGGCCCTGCTACATTGGAAGGTGATGATCATGCAAGTCGCCCAGCAGTCCAAAGCTACGAAGTCCGCCTTACGAGAACTCCAGCCGGGCTCACCTGTCCCGCATCGATATGGATAGCCACCTGCACCTACAATGTAACATCTGTCTGGAACGCCTGCAGTCCACGGGTTCTGGGTCTATCCACGACTGGATGCAGCTGAACCAGTCAGCATCCATAGCCATCGACCACCTGATCCTCCATCATTTTCACCCACAGTCTATGTTTCCACCAGCTGGTGGGGAACAGTTACTTTGATTGACTGGCGAGCTGCATCGTCACGAGAGTGCTCGCCACACCACCTTACCAGCGAGTCTCCAGCACGACCTTAATGAAATGTCGGCACACCCTTCGTGCGTTGGAGTGGGCGAGCTCGGGATCAACCAGCACCGTTCGTCGTGTGCTACCACGCATCGGATCCAGGTGCAGTACCTATGGTCTGCCTACCAGCTCTCCCGCACATTGGATAAGCCGATGGTCCAGCACCTGGACCACCAGCATCCGGTGTATGTGGAAAATAATGCAGGAAGTCTTAGGGATAACTCAGCTAAAACAGTCACTGTTGGGAACCCTAGGTCGAAAGTAGTTTGACGGATCCAAGCATCAAAATCAATAGGCTTCTTCCCTGGTGGTATATGGACCTTCTTTCAAAGTTCCAAAAAATAAAATTAACATTTTTTCTGACAAAACCATAAATGCTTTTCTACTAAAATGCCTTAATTATGAGAATTGGTACAGATATTGTTTGGGAAAGCACACATGACAACAATCGAGCATTTCTCATTCTTATGCAAGCATTCTTACCAGTTTGGCGAGTTGTTCTGCTAGTTCTGCTGTCTCCTCGTGCTTCTTGAAGGCACTAAAAATTTTGTGGATCTCGTTCTCACATTCTATCACCTTCTTGTATGCACCTTCTATATGGATCCTGTTCAATCTCAATCGCTGATCCACATCAATCTTCACTTTGTACTTCCGCTCAAGGCCACATATTTCAGCAACCTGTAAAACAGGTTTGTTTTCATGGTTGTCAAGCTATAATGTCAACTACATATTGGTACACCGTATGTATAAGGGCAATATTTCAGTATTGGGGTCTGATGAAAAATAATAGTTTTATGACATTTACAATATTAACAATGTGCTAAGCAGTGTGTACTGTATGGCAATTATTCCACATGTATCAGGGTGTACCTACAGGTGAAAACAGAACAAAAATATTCCAATTATTAAGGAAATTATCGTTATTCATACATTAAACATATGCAATTTCCAGTGTTTCATTCAACACACCACAACAGAAACATGTCACTGACCTGCATAATACATCAAAGTATCCTGACTGAAGTGATAACATACATACCTGGTTACGGTTTACTACAAAGCTTTTATGTCAATATTTCCTTGCTGTCAGATGTGGGAAAATCCACGAGCCATCACTCAGGTCATGTACTTTCCGTCAAAAAATGTCCTCTCCGTCATTCTTGTTTGCTCACCCATGTTTATAAAATATTTTGGAAGTATTACTTGAAGATACTTAATGTCATGTTCGAATTATGTCATATCTTTACCAAAAACAAATGGTTATATATTAAAATTTCCATATAAGTGATCATAAAATACCATATTAAGTTAGCATCTGAAATTCCGTCAAAATTTGTCCTTTCCGTCACTTCAGGAAAACTGTCAAAAAGTATATACCAGTACCAGTGGGATAAAACTGATTTCTTGTTATACTGCCATGACATTGTGTATTGGCCCATATATTTCATTGGAAAAACTTGCAGAATTCATGTGTTTTTCCCAATATATTCTTTCCTGAAATACTTTGTCCTTTCTGTCCAAACATTACTGTCACTTCCATGTTGATTCTGTGTCTTCCTGACCTACATTCATCCATTCTGACTCACATAATCTCTGTTGTTCTGTTTAAATTTGTACCCATCATGCTTTCAACAGTGTCTGAGCAAAATCTAAAACACTAGATCTAAAACACCAAATATGACACAAGGATATATTTTTTTAATCATTGAAAGCCAAAAAGCATCTAATTTTGGCATGTATATGCAAATAATGATTTGCATTAATGTAAAATTATGAATTATACATAAGTTTCTAGCACTGGCATGTGCACATGATTTTTTAACCACGAGCATCATCATATGTCTTTTTGTTAAAAGAAATGTCCTTTCCGTCAGTGACAATTTCGAATATATACATATTAAAAACCAGTGATCAAGCAGTATTAGCCTTGAGGACTTTCTACATAAGCATTCTGAAATTAAATTAGCTATGGATCACATTAATTCATCTATTCATTTCTTTTATATCTTATTCACATGAAATAGCAATGAAATGGTTCTCGAGAATTTGTGAAAAACGTATTGTATTCACTACTTATGTATGGCTTCATTAACATTTTTGTTGCTGCTTAAAGTCTAACTCAAGTCAAAACGAATTTCGAGTTATTATGTTTCGTGCGATAGAAAATGCAAAAGGTAATATGTTGGCTTTTACAGAACCTTGCTATCTTTAACCGTTCTCGAGGTATTACGAATTTTGTGTCGAGTTTTTAAAATATTTGTACTTGAATTATGAAGCTCATTAGCTATTATAATGAGTATTCGTGGCATCACACGAGTTACAAGTTACTTAATTAGCTACTTTTAAAGCCCTTTTCTGAATGATCCGTGCATAGTATTGCTAAATAATGCCAATATAATAATGATGATAGAAAATATACCACATCCATAAGATTTGTCTGGTCACCATGCCAACCGCACTTAACATACAGCCCATAGCAACGTGGTTGCTAGGGGGCTTAACTCGGGACTGGTATGCAAAATGACATTTAAATTCATTCAATGAATGTCAGAAAAGATTCTTGTCCACATTTTCACCGGTTTTATGGTACCTAATTCAATATTCAGGGTGTTGGGCCCCTAGCAACCATGGTTGCTATGGGTCATATCTCGAGAATAGTTACCTTGGCAACCAATTCTGGAAATTGAATACTGATTATATATCGTGCCAAATAAAGTACACGCCAAATAAAACTCATATTATCATCTTATGTGTTTTAAAATAGACGTTTCATTACCTTAATTAACTTGTTTTACCCTTGTGACGTCATGAATACTCATTATAATTGTTAATTAGGTAGAAAAAAGTTAGCCCAAAATTTCCACTAAAACTGTCATATCTTCATAAATAATCGAGATATTGATATGCTGTAAAAACTATAATAATTCATGAGATTCACTCTATCATCTGTCAAAAATAAGTATTCTGACTTTAGTTGGACTTTAACATGCTTATTGCAAATGTAGGCTATATTGTAGTTTTGTATATACTGCATTTTAAGATATAATAAAGAACTAGACGTAAAGGCCTAGAGGCCTTGGGGCATTTCGATACACAACACAATCACAGGTGAACTGTTAATTACTGACAACTCTGCAACCAAAATGATTATGTAGATACATCCATTTCACTCAAAGACGACGATTTCTGAGATATAAATGAAAATAAATGAGATATGGCCGAAAATGAAAAATGCCGACTCAGCAGAAAAAAAATTTGACCCAGGGACAACTTCACCCAACATACCCCTAAGACATGTTTGTCTAGTACCACAAGTCCAAAAATAACATCCGTTTCATTCATGGAAGCATTGATTCCGAGATATGACCAAAAATGAAAAACGCCGACTCAGCAAAAAAGAAAATTAGCCCAAGGGCTAAGATAGGTTACTGTACAATTTGGCTTTAAGCATTGCAAGTGACATACGATTTTGAGATTTACCAATCAAGGACATCTTTGTGAACTGCAATATCAGCATTGGGTATGCTGCATATGACTTCATATATGTTCAAAATACAAACATATAAGCTCTATCAACAAGTATATTGTCTGTAGAGGCCAATTCACACATGTCAGGTTAGGCAAGGTTGTGAGATTTGGATTTCAAGGTCATACATAAGGTCAAATTCAAGGTCTCCAGGAGATGTGCTATAAATACATGACCTCTTGTAAGCTTATATACAATCCTAACCTGTATGTGCAAGTCTTTAAGCCTCGGTGGCTAATTTACACATTCCACATCGGACATTTAGCACTCAAGGTCATCTGAGGTCAAGGTCAAGGTCATCATCAGTTGTTCTCAATGCTCATAATGCAAACTTAAGCTCTATCTACAAGCATTTAATCTGTAGAGGCAAATCTGGGCATTTTTTTTACCCCAAAATGGCTGTTTTGACCTTTCAAGGTCATCAAAGGTCAAATTCAAGGTCACCACACAAATCGCCATATATGACTTCCCATTTGAAAGTGCCAATTTCTAAGCTCATCTTCAAGCTTTCTATGAGCACAGTCCTGGCAGCTCCCATTATGAAGGAAAAAAAGGCCGAAAATTTTCAAAGTCCAAAATTTTTTTCAAAATGTTAAAAAATTTTTTTGCCTAGATTTGGCCTAAAAAGGATAGTATTGCGATTTGAGGCCAAAAAATTTTTTTTACGCCGACCCGTCGAAACTTCAAAATGGCTGTCACACGGAGACCGGCGATTCAAGGGCAACAAAACTTATACACATCATAAAGGTACATAAGGGGAATATTTTGAAACCAAAATCTCAAAACTGATCAGACAGCTTTCAAGAAAAGACAGACAAGGTGCAAATTTGGGCATTTTTCGACCAAAAAATGGCTGTTTTGACCTTTCAAGGTCATCCAAGGTCAAATTCAAGGTCACCACACAAGTCGCCATATATGACTTCCCATTTGAAAGTGCCAATTTCTAAGCTCTATCTTCAAGCGTTCTATGAGTACAGTCCTGGCAGCTCCCATTATGAAGGAAAAAAGTGCCAAAAATTTTGTAAGTCCAAAATTTTTTTTAAACGGTGAAAAAAATTTTTTTGTCTAGAAATGGCCCAGAATGGATAGTAATGTGATTTGGGCCGAAAATTTTTTTTTTCGTCGACGCGTCGAAAATTAAAAATGGCCACCATACGCAGGCCGGCGATTCAAGGGCAACCAAACTTATACACATCACAGAGGTACAAAACGAGAATCTTTTGAAACAAAAATCTCAAATCTGATCAGACAGTTTTTGAGAAAATGGCCGCCAAAGTTCAAAATTGACCGTTTTTCGACGAAAACGGCCGCCATTTTGAAAAAAATAAAAAAATAAAAAAATAAAAAAAATAAAAAATACCTCCTTCTCAAATTATTTCAAGGTATCTTTTCCCAAATGTTCAGAAAGATTGGACCGTAAACTTTAAAGATTAAAATGTGGACGGACGACGACGCCGCCGCCGCCGCCGACGACGGACGGACGGACGACGGACGCAACGCCACGGCAATAGGTTATCGGACCATAGGTCCGGTAACCTAAAATTGGCCCAGGGCCAAGTTCACTCAACATACCCCTAAGACATGTTTGTCTAGTGTCACGAGTCCGAAAATAACGTCCGTTTCGCTCTATGATGCACTGTTTCTGAGATATGCAATGAGCCTCAAGGATGATTCACCAAAATTGTTTTCAGCCCCTGGGTCAAAGGTCGTTTGAGGGATTGACCCCATAACCAATAGGGTTCCTCTGTGACACTATATCAACATACATATCTGTCAAGTTTCAGAATGGTAGCACAAGTACTTTTTGAGTTATCATCCGGAAACCATTTGACACAACATTCATCCTCACGGACTAACCGGACCTTGGAGCCAGCTCTAAAACAATAGGGTTCATCTATGTAATATATGTGATAACTGATGAAAATTTCTCGAAGATTCGTCAAGGCATTCTAGAGCTATCGTCCGGAAAATAAAAAGTGAAAAAAAATTCTGACAAAACCATAAGGACATTTCGTGCCAAAATGCCCTAATTCCTTTCCATCAATCTTTGTGATGGAAAGGAACTTTTTTGACAACGATATGTTTTAAAATTATAATTACCACAATGTTAATTCTTTTCAATAGTCAATGATGGGTTGTTTTGTTTCTAAAACATATATCTATTCAGACAAGGCTTATATACTGCATGTTTACTGTAACAATGGATATGACTATGCCCAGAGAACTGATATATCATCAAAACAGCGATTTTTGTCAAAAATTTCAATATTTGTGTCTTGCGTGGGATATTTTGCATTAAATTTCAAAGAGTTACGATCTTGTGATTCATTTTGAGCTATTACAACTCATGTATTATGATAATTTTGAAATTGTGAACACTGTTTTCCAAAGAAAGTGAGTGAATGAATTGTAGCAGGTTATGAGTGTTCTTTCTTATTTAGAAAAAAGTGGTACCAGTTTAAGCTCCAATTTCTTTTGTTCTGCGATAAGTACCACTCCAGGTTCCATTTTCAAAAAATATCTTTTGAAAACAGTTATTTTTAATTTTTGACCTTCTGAAACAGATCTGACCCCAATACTGAAATATCGCCCATAACTAGACGTCAAGACCTAAAGATGCCTGGGGCATTTCGACTGAAATTCATATGTATCTCCACCATTAGTGAGGTAAGACTTGTTCGTTTACGACTATGAGTCCATTTGCATGCACTGTACTAACATTGGCCAATATAAAAGATGGTGACTCAGTGGAAAGTTTTTAGGCTGAGGTGGAGGTTCACCCAACATCACTCTGCGAAATGATTGTTTAGGTCAACAAAAACTAGACGCTTCCGGTCGCCTACGACCGCTTGGGTGTATCCCCCGTAGCCCTATTATCCCTGTTGCTTCATATATATTACTGTTAGGTGTGAAAAAATAGAGCAAAGGCTAAAAAAGATTACCAGAGAAATACTGATGGGCCAATGATCGATTATTTTAAAAAAACGATTTCGATGATCGATTATGGAATCCTATAATCGATTATCTAAAAGTGGCAAAAGTTCTTTGTAATCCATGAAAAGTCCACAAAGAATATGTATTTCATAAATAGATACCAATTTTTAATTGCAAATTTGTGAAATGTGAAGTAGTAAACTATAGTATTTACTTTGATACTACATCAATTCCCCTTTATAACATATATTCTGCCAGTAAAGATTGTGCAACACTTCATTATGATATCACAGTTAAACCGATTAATAATCGGAAGTCAGTTGGTTTGTCAAACCGATTATGAACCAATGATCGATTACGAAATTCACACCAACTCCCATCACTACAGAGAAATGTTAAATCGTAAGCCACAACTGTTTTTCCCCCACCAAAATTGCTGCATTGATCTTTCAAGGTTATTGAAGGTCGAATTCAATTTATATTTTTAATTTATATTTATAGATCAAACTTTTCACCACAAGTTATATTTCAACTCATAATATGTGCCAAACTTGGTTTCAAGATGAAATTCAAACTAAACATGCTAAAAGTTGACCAAAACTGCATTTCAAGATGACAAATTTGAAGCCAGAACGAACCTTTTATCATAACTTATATTTTAACTCATGCTATGTGCCAAACTTGGTTTCAAGTTGAAATTCAAAGTAAAAGTCAACCAAAACTGCATTTCAAGATGACAAAATTGGAGCCAGATCGAACTTTTCACCATAAGTTATATTTTAACTAATAATATTTCCCATACATGGTTTCAAGTTGAAATTCAAAGTAAAAGTTGACCAAAACTGCATTTCAAGATGACAAAATTGCAGCCAGATCAACATTTTCATAAAAAGCTCTATTTTCACCCCAAAAATGTTCCAAATTATGTTCGAATGTGAAATTCCAATTACTTGGTTGAGCTCAGTATTATGTTTGTCGTCTTGATCATTGTTATTGTGGTCAATAATAGACTTAACTAGCAAAAATAATGTTAACTTATTTGGTACAGCCATAAAATCTCTACTGGACAAAACCTTTACCTTGTTGAGCCTAATAATAAATGTTTCTCGTCTTAACTATTTTTATTGTGGTCAATAATAGACTTAACTAGCAAAAATAATGTTAACTTATTTGGTTACAGCCATGAAATCTCTACTGGACAAAACCTTTACCTTGTTGAGCCCAATAATAAATATTTCTTGTTTTAACTATTTTTATTGTGGTCAATAATAGACTTAACTAGCAAAAATAATGTTAACTTATTTGGTACAGCCATAAAATCTCTACTGGACAAAACCTTTACCTTGTTGAGCCCAATAATAAATGTTTCTCGTCTTAACTATTTTTATTGTGGTCAATAATAGACTTAACTAGCAGAAATAACGTTAACTTATTTGGTTACAGCCATGAAATCTCTACTGGACAAAACCTTTACCTTGTTGAGCCCAATAATAAATGTTTCTCGTCTTAACTATTTTTATTGTGGTCAATAATAGACTTAACTAGCAAAAATAATGTTAACTTATTTGGTTACAGGCATGAAATCTCTACTGGACAAAACCTTTACCTTGTTGAGCCCAATAATAAATGTTTCTCGTCTTAACTATTTTTATTGTGGTCAATAATAGACTTAACTAGCAAAAATAATGCTAACTTATTTGGTTACAGGCATGAAATCTGTACTGAACAAAATCTTTACCTTGTTGAGCTCAATAATAAATGTTTTTCATCTTAACTATTTTTATTGTGGTCAATAATAGACTTAACTAGCAGAAATAATGTTAACTTATTTGGTACAGCCATAAAATCTCTACTGGACAAAACCTTTACCTTGTTGAGCCCAATAATAAATATTTCTTGTTTTAACTATTTTTATTGTGGTCAATAATAGACTTAACTAGCAAAAATAATGTTAACTTATTTGGTACAGCCATAAAATCTCTACTGGACAAAACCTTTACCTTGTTGAGCCCAATAATAAATGTTTCTCGTCTTAACTATTTTTATTGTGGTCAATAATAGACTTAACTAGCAGAAATAACGTTAACTTATTTGGTTACAGCCATGAAATCTCTACTGGACAAAACCTTTACCTTGTTGAGCCCAATGATAAATGTTTCTCGTCTTAACTATTTTTATTGTGGTCAATAATAGACTTAACTAGCAAAAATAATGTTAACTTATTTGGTTACAGGCATGAAATCTCTACTGGACAAAACCTTTACCTTGTTGAGCCCAATAATAAATGTTTCTCGTCTTAACTATTTTTATTGTGGTCAATAATAGACTTAACTAGCAAAAATAATGCTAACTTATTTGGTTACAGGCATGAAATCTGTACTGAACAAAATCTTTACCTTGTTGAGCTCAATAATAAATGTTTTTCATCTTAACTATTTTTATTGTGGTCAATAATAGACTTAACTAGCAGAAATAATGTTAACTTATTTGGTACAGCCATAAAATCTCTACTGGACAAAACCTTTACCTTGTTGAGCCCAATAATAAATGTTTCTCGTCTTAACTATTTTTATTGTGGTCAATAATAGACTAAACTAGCAGAAATAATGTTAACTCATTTGGTTACAGCCATGAAATCTCTACTGGACAAAACCTTTAACTTGTTGAGCCCAATAATAAATGTTTCTCGTCTTAACTATTTTTAATGTGGTCAATAATAGACTTAACTAGTAAAAATAATATTAACTTATTCGGTTATACCCATGAAATTTGTACTGGACAAAACTTGTACCTTTTTGAGCTTATTAATAAATGTTTTTCTTCTTAACTATTTTTATTGTGGTCAATAATAGACTTAACTAGCAAAAATAATGTTAACTTATTTGGTACAGCCATAAAATCTCTACTGGACAAAACCTTTACCTTGTTGAGCCCAATAATAAATGTTTCTCGTCTTAACTATTTTTATTGTAGTCAATAATAGACTTAACTAGCAAAAATAACGTTAACTTATTTGGTTACAGCCATGAAATCTCTACTGGCCAAAACCTTTACCTTGTTGAGCCCAATAATAAATGTTTCTCGTCTTAAATATTTTTATTGTGGTCAATAATAGACTTAACTAGCAAAAATAATGTTAACTTATTTGGTTACAGGCATGAAATCTCTACTGGACAAAACCTTTACCTTGTTGAGCCCAATAATAAACGTTTCTCGTCTTAACTATTTTTATTGTGGTCAATAATAGACTTAACTATTTTTATTGTGGTCAATAATAGACTTAACTAGTAAAAATAATGTTAACTTATTCGGTTATACCCATGAAATTTGTACTGGACAAAACCTTTACCTTTTTGAGCTTATTAATAAATGTTTCTCATCTTAACTATTTTTATTTTGGTCAATAATAGACTTAACTAGTAAAACTAACATTAACTTATTCAGTAATATTGTCCTGTTTTCACCGAAAACATCAGTTCTCCATTCTGAACAAGAAACCATTGCCACTAACTTCCATAGTACAGGCTATTGGAATGATCATACATATCAAAATGGATATTTCACATTTCTGTAATAAGTTAGGCTGTTAACATATTAATATTTATATGATCACTCTGAAAAACGATTGGTTTCGTGTGACAGCCCTTCCCAACAACACTTCCAAATATTATTGAGATTCATCGAAAATTGCCATCTGTAGAGCGTTCACAAGCCATGTGTCTCAAACAGGCTGTTTTCAACGCAAATTGTGTCCCCAAACGACCAATTCAGTTGCCATGGCAACCAAAATCGATTGGTGTCGGGATCTTACCATTATATATGTGCCTGCAAAAAATAATGGTGATCGGGTGAGAATTGCGGCCTGTAGCGCGTTCACAAGAAAATCTCTGCGGACGCGGACGCGGACGCGGGCGCGGACGCGGACGCGGACGACGAAGCCAAATCCATAGTATCCGCCGAACTTTGTTCGGGGGATACAATAATGTCTGTTTCACTCTACGATGCATCGTTTCCGAGACATGGCCGAAAATGCTGACTCAGCAACAAAAGATTCAACCAGGGCCAAGTTCACCTAACATACCCCTAAGACATGTTTGTTTAGTGCCATGAGTCAGAAGATAACATTCATTTTGCTCCACGATGCATTGTTTCCGAGATATGGCCAAAACTGAAAAATGCCAACTCAGCGAAAAAAAATTTCACCCAGGGCCAAGTTCACCCAATATACCCCTGAGACAATTCACATGATTGTCTAGTGGCATGAGTCGAAAATAACATTGGTTTTGCTCTAAGATGCATCGTTTACGAGATATGGCCGAAAAAGAAAACGCCAACTCAAATTCAAGGTTCACAAGGGCAGTGATTGGGAAGAGGAACTCGAAGTATGAGAGAATCCCCCCTTCAGTTTGAAATGTATGGGGGATTTTCAAAAGTTATGGGGGATTTTTGAGAAATTATGGGGGATTTTCAAAAAGTTGTGGGACATTTTTGGGGTGTACTTTTAAAAAAGATTTTATTCAATCATCAACTGCAGTAGTCGTAGCTATAATTGTGTGTGTGAGAAACCTGTCATTTCACGATCTGAATCACCACCTTGAATGCCTGCTGTCAGTGTGTATGTCAACAATAACACGTGGTTGTTGCCGGTGACTGTGTGGGCTGCTTCCTGGCGCTGCTGCTCAGTTCAATCTTTCATCGCATCAAACAAAGTTTCTTTGTCATTGTGTTTTTTCGAATAAATTGCCATGGATGCAGAATTTATGATAATCAACTTTTTTGGAGGCACTGAACAACTCCCGAGAGCGGTGTCAAAAACTGTCAGTGGATGTTTTGTAAATCTAGAAACCGTCAAGTACGTATGACGTCATGGGATACCCCCAAATTGCTCAGCCAGCCAATCCGTTCAGCGGTTTCTAGTCTAGGTCTAGAGACCGTCTGACACTGACACCAAGGGTCGCCTCAACATAATGGAAGATCGTCATACGATTGATTTCCAAACTTTCGCAATAATTCCAATAAAAACATTAAACGTTCGCAAATATTTACAGTGTGCGCATTGGGCGCACTGATAAACTGTTGTATGCGGGATATTACGAAGTTATGCGCGATTCGCGCAATCGCGCACGTCTTCCTAATCACTGCAAGGGTATTCAGCATATCATTTCCTACATGTCCAGAATTGATTCTTAAGCTGTGAAGTTGATAATAATTGAAATATTAGCCATTTCGGGTTCTGAGTTTGCAAGTAAGACTGAAGGTCAATACAAGGTCACAAAGTATATTCAGCATATATCACTTCTCGTATGTCCACAAATGATTCCAATCTGTAAAGTCGATAAAAAGCGAGATATTAGCCATTTTGTCCTGTGACCTTGAAAATGAGGTGAGAGGTCAAATTCAAAATCATGAAAATATTCAGTATATATATCATTTCCTATAAGTTCACAATTGATTCCTGAGCTGTAAAGTCAATGATAAGCAAGATATTAGCCATTTTGTGCTCTGATCTTGAAAATGAGGTCAAAGGTCAAATTCTGAGGTTATGAGGATATTCAGCATCATTTCCTATAATGTGCACAATTGATTCCCAAGCTGTTAAGTCGATAATAAGCATGTTATCAGCCATTTTGTGCTTTGACCTTCAAAATGAGATCAAAGGTCAAATTCAAGGTCATCAAACTATTCGGACTTTATCATTTCTTATATGTTTTCAATTGATTCCTAAGCTGTAAAGTGGATAATAAGCAATATACTAGCCATTTTGTGCTCTGACACGCAGACCGGCGATTCAGGGGCAACGAAAGTTATACACATCACAGAGGTATATGAGTGCAATCTTTTGAAACAAAAATCTCAAAACTGAACAGTTTTTGAGAAAATGGCTGCCAAAGTCAGAAATTGGCTGTTTTTCGTCGAAAATGGCAGCCATTTCGAAAAAAAATGCAAAAAAAAAATATCCCTGTTTCAAAATATTTTCAAGCATTTTTGTGCAAAATTCCAGAAAGATTCACCCATAAACTTTAAAGATGGATGACAGTCGGAGGACGAAAGCAACACCATGCCACTAGGTTATCGAACTACGATCCAGTAACCTATAAATGGTAATGAGTGTACATGTATATCTCCATATGAATATACTACCGTTTTAGAGTCAAGTTTCTTGATGATTTCCTGGTCTTCAGGTGAGTCGAGAGCTATAGTGGAAGACTCCTCATCACATACTTCATTCAAACGTTTGAGCACTCCATCAATCGACTCTTGTTGTCGAGCGTAAATCCGCAGCATGATAGATTTTGGCTCCGTTGGCTCAGGCATCATCTCCACAGCCTCACTTTTAGCATATCCAAAAAAACCAGCTAAACTCCGAAACGCCCCTTTCAAAGTGAAAAAAAAACAATGATAAAGGTTTGATGTAACACTTCATATAGTGGAAATCATTACTATCAATATTATACATTAATTTATTCCGACAGGGGTTCCCCCGGCCACGGAATGGCAATGATCTGATCTCATGCTGTGTTGCTTCGTGTCGGTATTCTGTTGTTGTTGCCATTCGCCATCTTCGACTACACAAGATACATCGACTTCGTTTTGTGATGAATCGGGTTCGTCAGGACCCGATCAGTCCTATCTCAGCGTGTAGTGTGCTTTAGCGTTGTGCTTGAAGACACACAAACCAGTCCGAGTTCAATTTATCCAACTTTATTGGGATGATTAAGTCCGATGACGCTCACGGCCACATACGTTCTTTCCGAAAAGTCCGAGCTATAGTCCGCTATTTCACGTTGAAAATTTAACTAGTTTCTTCACAGATATCACAGATATAAAAATTCTTCTTTGATAATCCTAGTAACACGTCCGCATACAAGGACTCTCTCAATCCAACTCTCTGAATGTGCAGGGCTTTTTCCACGTGTCTGCAAGTTTCCCGCTTCGTGGGGCGGAAGTTGTGTGTGATTCGTCAGATATGATGTCATATCTGAGTTCACGTGATGTTGATGTCTGGAAGTATGCTGATTGGCTGTGTAATGCAGTGTCATGTTCTGAGCACGTGTTCGAGGAGGGTGTGGTAGATGTAGTGCATGTGTCCAGGTGACGTAAGCTTTAGGTATGGATTGGTATGGATTCTGTGACATGTATGTGGAGTGAGAGAATGTGTGAGGGAGGGTTTTGGGTGGTTACGGTCATAAATATTCTACAGTTTGTTAGCAATCCACATTATCAACTTTGTTCTGATATATGTTCAGAAGGGTTCTGTTTGTCACTTTGTGGTTTCAGCTGAACACCTAGATGTTCTAGGTAACCTAATACCTCCGCGGCACTCATGTTACCAAAAGGGTACATTCGTCGAATTCAATAAATCACACATTTCCACAAATCCCCACTGTCTTCTGACATGTGAGCATCCCTACGTACAACCTGATAATATGCTCCAATAAAAGTAACTGACTGTCTGGGTGTACAAGCTCATTCTTGATCAAAGATGCCTGTTGCCATACATACACATACAGTGATTGAACGGATAATAGCACGCACAGACATATATTATATGATAATAATTGAATTACAAAAAGTTTGCGCTAACAAGCTGCCATAAATGTAGCTCTTCTTCGACTACATGTGAAAAGTTTGGGGTGAAAACATACCTTTTCCAGACGTTGGTCGGTGGCTTGATTTTTTGTGTTCCTTCGGTCTCGCAGATGGCTCCGATATTGACAACAATCTTTGTACATGATCTTCAAAAGCCTGTCATATGTGGAGCAAGTATATGTATTCTAACTCTTTATGACATGGTTTCCATGACGATTTCCCTCGTGGGAATTTTAGTGGAAAATTTGAAACTGAAGGTCACCAACACACTCCGAACCGTATAACCCTACAGACGTCTGTAGGGTTATATCAAGATGGCGGAAGGTTTGTAGCTTCGATTTGTTTCAAGCTATTTCGAGGGAATTTAATTACCTTTGATACGAAATAAGTTATTCCTACCAAGAAGCACATCTTGGTGTGTCTGAGGCCGTGTCTGTTTGTTGAGAAGTGTTTTATTTCGGCGAATTTCTCGATCTCCAGATTCGAGCATGTATAACCCTACCGTTTGTTGTATATAACCCTACCGATACTTTGGCCGTGAACAGATATAACCCTACCAGCCGAAACATGTGACAGTTAAGAATCAGTTAAATACTAGATTTTATCCGCAAAAACGAACACATGAGTAGTACAGTAATTGTGATACCATTTATTTTGACCATCTGACAATTTGGCAGACATTATGAATGATAAAAATCTGATGGTGCAAACAACAGTTTCAAGTTTGAATGTATATAATGTACATATACTCTGATTTTTCTAACTCCTTTACACTGTTTTTGTTGATATTTTTGTGATGCTAAATGGTACTGTATTATGATTTGGTATTCTTCACCTGTGAGTCAAACGGCAATCACATTTTTTACTCTCATGTTTACGATGATAAATATAGCAGCCAATTCAAAATTTAGGGGAAGGGGGGGGGGGGGGGAAGGGGGAGGGGACACCGAAGTAAATTGGAAAAATTGATGTCTTCCAGATCACTTCTGAGTTGTAACCATGATATGCTTTTATATAAACTTTTATGTATTTTTGGAGGTGGCTTCATGGGACAACTTTGTCAATTCATCTCATGATTTATATCAAAGCAGGAATATATACGATATCATAAGTATATTAGAATGATAATTTATGAAAATATCATCAGAGCAAAGTTATACTATTCAAATTGCAAGAGGAACATGGCCGGTCTGAGGGTTTGGGGGAAAGAAAATGTGCAAAATTGTTGTCTCTCAGATCCCTTCTGAAGTGTACAATCCTGACGCGTCTCAGTTAAGTACATACATCGCAATATTAGAGGCAAACCGTATTGGTCCTAATAGGGTTAAGCGCCCTAATAGTAGAGCATCCCCTCTTTTGCCCGAAAATGTTTGATTTTTGTAACCTTATAACTTACTTCATATCATTCTAATAAGATCTTGGAGTGTTCCAATCCACACATTCATGTTATTTGAATCATAATAAAGTAGGTTGAAGGCTATAGGTAAATTGTTCAGTTTTTCTTACATTTGACTTCAAGTTTGACCTAATTTTTTGCGCGCGCTGCTGCAAGGGGTCTTGCCTTGGCTCGCCGTGCTACTATTATAGAACCAACACGATATATTTGTTACTTCTGTTGCTATACCTACATATAGATGTTGTTATAATATTATTGTTTAGAAATATTATTGTTTGTGAATAGAACAACATTTATGTGAAATGTATGTGTGTTTGAGAAACATGGCGTCAGACCGCCTGATAGAATTGCAAAATAAATACTAGTAAATGAACAAGAGTACTTACTACATCTACAGTCGATATGTTGGGGATGAAACATAACCACGAATATTATAAAGTAGATCTAAAAACATACAAGGCATCGTTTTGTTTCACCATATTATTATTTTGGTTTGAATCACACTTATACATGCTATAAAATGAGAAAATTTAACACGCAGAATAATAAATAATTGTGTCTATTCTTCTTTTGATATTCTCCATCAGTAGGGTTATACGCGCTGATTGTTAGGGTTATAACTCTGACGGAGAGCTGTGTCGTTAGGGTTATACACACGCATATTTTCTTCTCCCTCTTACCCACCTCTGACAGATTCAAGGCATAACCCGGCCACGCATTATCCATCAATTAACATCACGGAACTTCGACACAACACTTGTGATGTGAATACCGTGACAAAAGCGCTGAAATACACACGCATTTCGTGGAAGCGACGTACCTTCCGCCATCTTGCTATAACCCTACAAATATTTGTAGGGTTATACGGTTCGGAGTGTGACCAAGGACCATGTGAATGTATCCCCCTGATATCCTATCATTTCTGTTACCCAAGCTATGGCAATTCAGACAGAAGAAACATCATTACTCAGTGATTGGGAAGAGGAACTCGAAGTATGAGAGAATCCCCCCTTCATTTTGAAATGTATGGGGGATTTTTGAGAAATTATGGGGGATTTTCAAAAAGTTGTGGGACATTTTTGGGGTGTACTTTTAAAAAAGATTTTATTCAATCATCAACTGCAGTAGTCGTAGCTATAATTGTGTGTGTGAGAAACCTGTCATTGCCGTCATCACGATCTGAATCACCACCGTGAATGCCTGCTGTCAGTGTGTATGTCAACAGTAACACGTGGTTGTTGCCGGTGACTGTGTGGGCTGCTTCCTGGCGCTGCTGCTCAGTTCAATCTTTCATCGCATCAAACAAAGTTTCTTTGTCATTGTGTTTTTTCGAATAAATTGCCATGGATGCAGAATTTATGATAATCAACTTTTTTGGAGGCACTGAACAACTCCCGAGAGCGGTGTCAAAAACTGTCAGTGGATGTTTTGTAAATCTAGAAACCGTCAAGTACGTATGACGTCATGGGATACCCCCAAATTGCTCAGCCAGCCAATCCGTTCAGCGGTTTCTAGTCTAGGTCTAGAGACCATCTGACACTGACACCAAGGGTCGCCTCAACATAATGGAAGATCGTCATACGAATGATTTCCAAACTTTCGCAATAATTCCAATAAAAACATTAAACGTTCGCAAATATTTACAGTGTGCTCATTGGGCGCACTGATAAACTGTTGTATGCGGGATATTACGAAGTTATGCGCGATTCGCGCAATCGCGCACGTCTTTTTAATCACTGATTACTATCAAGCCAGTGTATGTCATCAATGTGAGTAATAAAAGTTCCAAACCTAAACTACTTCATTCTGTGTAGCCTAGTAAAACTCCTAACAAACAAAGCGTTCATTGACTTAATTATTATTTCTCAACCAATACTTTCCAGGAAAGCTTGTCACAAGATAGACATATGAAAACTTGCTCAATCACAAACAGAATGAGTGATCACAATAATCTATATTTGCTGATAATGAATATGCTCTACTTTTTATAATGAGTTAGCAATATTAACTAATAATTAATATTATTATTACAGCCATAGTCTCTGCCGAACAAAGCCCTTGCCTTGCTTAGCACAATAATAAATATTTTTCATCTTAACTATTTTTGTGCCACATAATCAGAAGTGATGATTTCACCACAAAATGTGTGGTCAATCGACCATTTTGGTTGCTATGGTAACCAAAATTGACAGGCGTTGTGGCCTTGCCATGGTGAAGGTCCTTACAAAAAAATTATTGAAATCAAATGAGAAACGCAACCTGAAGAGCACTCGCGCGACATTCACAAATCCACAGTTCCCGCCGAACTTTGTGTAGGGGTTGCAATGATGTAACTATTAGACTCACCTTGACAGTAGGAACATCTTTATCATAGAGAATGATGCGGACATCAGTCACACTGGAGGTCGGATGTCTTTGGCTGAATGCCAAGATCTCCTCAAGCATGTACTGGCTGACAAGTTGTGGTGGAAACTGCAGCTTGCCTGTCCCAATTGCTGGTAGAGCAATGGAGTTGAACATATCAGTTTCAGCTGATTCCAGACAGTTTGCGATGAATTGTTTTAGGATCTGAAAAAAAATTGCAGAAGTTTGATACAAGTATAAGTCGCGCCCGCGACAATTGGGCGGGTTGCATCGAGGAGGGCTGTTAGTGGAAGGAATTGGCATTGTTCTCATGTATTATCAAGTTCGAAGTCCTGCCACGACTTGAAAAATAGGTCAAGGTCACCCATCATCGAACTTGTCCGAGATCTGCTCATGATGCACCTCCGGTATGATTTTGGCGGCATTTCGTTAAAAACTTTGTAAGTTATCGCGTTCACAAGGTACAAAGTCCTGTTTTCATGTATTGTCAAGTTCGAAGTCCTGCCACGACCTGAAAAATAGGTCAAGGTCACCCATCATCGAAGATGTCCGAGATCTGTTCTTGATGCACCTTTGGTATGATTTTGGCGGTATTTCGTTAAAAACTTTGTAAGTTATCGCGTTCACAAGGTACAAAGTCCTGTTTTCATGTATTGTCAAGTTCCAAGTCCTGCCACGACCTGAAAAATAGGTCAAGGCCACCCATCATCGAACTTGTCCGAGATCTGTTCATGATGCACCTCTGGTATGATTTTGGCGGTATTTCGTTAAAAACTTTGTAAGTTATCGCGTTCACAAGGTACAAAGTCCTGTTTTCATGTATTGTCAAGTTCCAAGTCCTGCCACGACCTGAAAAATAGGTCAAGGTCACCCATCATCGAACTTGTCCGAGATCTGCTCATGATGCACCTCTGGTATGATTTTGGCGGTATTTCGTTAAAAACTTTGTAAGTTATCGCGTTCACAAGGTACAAAGTCCTGTTTTCATGTATTGTCAAGTTCGAAGTCCTGCCACGACCTGAAAAATAGGTCAAGGCCACCCATCATCGAACTTGTCCGAGATCTGCTCATGATGCACCTCTGGTATGATTTTGGCGGTATTTCGTTTAAAACTTTGTAAGTTATCGCGTTCACAAGAAATTGTTGACGGACGGACGGACGGACGGACGGACGGACACGCCAATCTAATAGGCGGGTTGGTTGCACGCAACCCGCCCAAAAACGAGCATAAACGTATGCATGACTCGATCTTAAACTCTGGGACTCTGTCATGCGTGTTGGAATAGCAGAGATAAATTTTTTGATGATACTGGGGTAGGTGCCTGATTCTGTATCATGTTGACATTTTTTTACCTAAATATATAAATAATACATGAGATATAGCTCAATTACTGAAACAAATTCTATTCAAAAGACATTTTATTTGCTAAAAAAAACACAGGCGCAAAGCTGTAGCTCACCAGCAGTGTTGAAGCTATTTGTCATTATGTACATTCACAAAAATATAAAACCAACGTTGCAGTTTTTACATTGACCACTCAAGTTCAACATACATGTACATGTAAGACATTTTGTTTTGTCTTTATAAGGCCATTCACACCATGCATGCCCTGACCTTGAAAATAAGGTCAAAAGTCAAGTTCAAGGTCATGCAGAATATTCAGCATATCATTTTCCTACTTGTGCATGATTCCAAAGCTGTCAAGTTCATAATGAATAAAGTCCATAAAGTCCTCACAATGCTTGTACAAGCTACCAGTGTAGCAACCTTTAGAAGACCCAGGATTACATGGGTGACGGTTGCATATTGAGCGAGCTGTTTAAAGTACAAAACTCATTCCGTGGTTAAAGTGTGAAGCTCATTTGATAATGATTTAGTTCGCCTGTAAAATGAGCTATAACTCAACACCCTACAATGTTTCAATCAAAATCAGTTGAGGAACACAAACCTTTGCACTTGGACCCTGACCCTGATCCCAGCGGATGCACGCTCCGTGGTAGACAGCTTTCACGTTTTTCATCTTGCCAGAGGATGTCCTGATAACCTCACTGTACTGAATGCTTGCAGGTGCAAACTCCGCACACTCATTCTGGATTTGCTCTCCAGCAGCTTTCAGAATTGCAGACGATATTGTACCTTGACTCAAGTCCAGTTGTAGGTTGGACGCATTCACAATGACATCAACCTTAAGTTTTAAAAATTAGCCCAAAGGCTAGGACAGGTTACCGGACAATTTTGGTTTGGCCATGGCAGCATTGGCAGGTAACAGACCTTGAGATTTACCAATCAAGGTTCACAGTGTGAACATATGACCTTGAGATTTACCAATCAAGGTCATCCATGTGAACTTCGATGTCACCATTACATGTATGTGTGCGGCATTTGGTATTCTATATGTTCATAATACAAAGCTATATTTGGGTGGAATCGTTTAGGCCGCTCAGGTCAATTTACACATTCCAAGTCAGACATTTGGCAATCAAGGTCATCTGACGTCAAGTTCAAGGTCATCATTAGTTGTGCCATATATGTCGTCCTATATGTTCATAATGCAAACATGAGCTCTATCTGCAAGCATTTCATCTATAGAGGCAAATCTGGGCATTTTTTGATCCCAAAATGGCTGTTTTGACCTTTCAAGGTCATCGAAGGTCAAATTCAAGGTCACCACACAAGTCGCCATATATGACTTCCCATTTGAAAGTGCCAATTTCTAAGCTCTATCTTCAAGCGTTCTATGAGTACAGTCCGGACAGCTCCCATTATGAAGGAAAAAAGTCCTGAAATTTTTTTTCAAAGCGTGAAAATTTTTGTTTGCCTAGAAATGGCCCAAAATGGATAGTAATGCGATTTGGGACGACAAAATTTTTTTTCGCCGACTCGTCAAAATTTCAAAATGGCCGCCACACGGATATCGGCGATTCAAGGGCAACAAAACTTATAGACGTCACAGAGGTATATAAGAGGAATCTTTTTAAACAAAAATCTCAAAACTGATCAGACAGCTTTTGAGAAAATACAGACCTGGTGCGAATTTGAGCATTTTTCGACCCAAAAATGGCTGTTTTGACCTTTCAAGGTCATCCAAGGTCAAATACAAGGTCACCACACAAGTCGCCATATATGACTTCCCATTTGAAAGTGCCAATTTCTAAGCTCTATCTTCAAGCGTTCTATGAGTACAGTCCGGACAGCTCCCATTATGAAGGAAAAAAGTGCCGAAAATTTTCTAAGTCCAAAATTTTTTTCAAAAGGTGAAAATTTTTTTTTGCCCTAGAAATGGCCCAAAATGGATAGTAATGCGATTTGGGGCGAACAAATTTTTTTTCGCCGACCCGCCAAAAATTCAAAATGGCCGCCACACGAAGACCGGCGAATTTAGGGCGACCAAACTTATACATATCACAGAGGTATATGAGGGGAATCTTTTGAAACAAAAAACTCAAAACTGATCAGACAGTTTTTGAGAAAATGGCCGTCAAAGTCCAAAATTGAGCGCTTTTCGTCAAAAATGGCCGCCATTTTGAAAAAAATGCGAAAATAAAAAAACAAAAAAATACCTCCTTCTCAAAATAATTTTAGGCATTTTTGTGCAAAATTTCAGAAAGATTCGATCATTAACTTTAAAGATAAAAATGTTAACGGACGGACGGACGGACGGACGACGGACGCAACCCCATGCCAATAGGTTATCGGACCAAAGGTCCGGTAACCTAAAAATCTGTAGTTACATGTAGCCAACATGTATCCCGTGCAATAGTAGTTTAAGACAACAATGTGCATGTAACACCTCATATATATGTAAACATCTGAATCTGGAAATTGATAATAACAATCTATAAAGGTAATGATTGTTCTCACCACCTCACTGACTATTACAGACCTGCTCCTTTGTTATGCCAGTTTTTTTTAGCATCACACAGAGTCCGTTTCTTGTGACCAGCATGTTGGGTTTCGGCCCCTTCTGCCATGTCTTGCCCAACTTATTTACTTCTGTTGCATCAGAAAGGACTGCAGAATGCAGAACATTTGTTAACTCCATGAAACGAATACTCCACATATATGTTAACATATTTCAAACATAATAAACAAATTTCCTTTTTGCAAAATAATTCACCCAAGGGCTAAGATAGGTTAGCGAACAATTTTGGTTGTGAGCATTGCAGGTGACATGCGACCTTTAGATTTACCAATCACTGTTATCTTTGTGAACTTCAATGTCACTATTAGCCTAGGTGTGCTGCATATTACATGTATGTTCATAATACAAACATAGCTTTATCTACAAGTATTTTGTCTGTAGAGACCAAATTACACATTTCAGATCACGCATGACCTTGAGATTTAGCCTTCAAGGTCGCTTGAGGTCATGTTCATGGTCACCAAACGATGTATGATATATAAGATTTCTTATAGCTTATAGCAATATCCCAAGCTCTAGACAAAAGCATTTCAACCCCAGAGGCCAATTCACACAATTCAGGTCAAACATTTAGCACTCAATGTCATCTGAGGTCAAGTCATGGTCACCACTGAGTGTGTCACCAAAGATGCACCCTATATAACTTCCTATATACTCGTGATACAAACATGAGCTACAAGCATTTTGTTTCTGTAGATGCAGATACGCATTTCAACTCAGAGGTGACCTTGAAATTTAGACTTCAAGGTCGTCGGCAGTCAAGTTCAAGGTATATGAAAAATGTACCATATATGACTTTTTATACATGTATATGCTTATAATAGAATCTTAAGCTGTATGTGCAAGTGTTTTACAAGTAGCTGCCAGAGGCCAGTTTAAACATTTCGTGTCAGATGTGACATTGAGATTCAACTCTCTGTGTCATCTGAGGTCAAGTTCAAGGTCACCATTACTTTTGTCATATACAACTTCCTATATGGTCACAAAACAAGATGCACGCTTTTGTCAGTATTGTAAATCAGTATAAAATATCAATTTAGGAGAAGATGAATGCCATTTCTTTCTAATTTGCCCACTGTATAATGATTCAAGACAGAAATACTTAAACAAATTCATTGTACCAAACTGTAACACATTAGCATGTTTTCAATTTATTATGTCACACAAGAAAGATGAATGTATCAGAAGTTTAGCTGCCTTATATATAACGCTGAAATTACTTGTGATAAATGCCATTGCTTGTGATGTACGCTGTATATGTCTTGTGTATGGTTAAGGACGAACTGCATGTAACATCCTGAATCTGGAACGCGCCAGTTCTAAAATATAAAGGTAACAAAGTCATGAACTTGCTAACATCCATTTGGCACCAGAATTTACTGTGGCGACCTATAGCCATCAAGGATCACCAACCGAGACTTGGTTCTTGACTAAATATGATTAATTGTCTGATAATTGTAATTTTTAAATGTCATTTTGTGACTTATTTCTCCAAAGACATGGTACAATCCAAACATGCCCAACGGCAGGATTATTTTTTACTGCGGACAACTAGTAATGCTAGTAAAGCTCACTGGCGAGTTGCGCTCGGGTGCACCAAATCCGCCTATTGTATTCCTCTCACAGAAATTCAAGTTATATATGCATCTATTGTTAGATGGTCACACAACAAAAGGTACATACCAACAACAGCTTGTTTGTAACGCTGAAGATACGACGCGTTGTTTGCTGACGCATGTAAAAGTGATATCTATAATCATCAATTTGTAAAATAGCTGTTTTATAGAACCATGTCTCGGTTCATCATCCATGGCTATACATATCTCTGTTAATGAAGTTCCAGGAAGAAGGGTTGGGTAGTCTTGCTGACTTTGTTACCTTTATGTTTACATTATAAATGAATGGGAGAGCGGCTCACATTACCCACAGTCAATCCTTAAACACCATGATACCGCTATATTGTATGTGTTTTATGCATATGGGTCGTTGGCCTTTATTTGTGAATAAAGCATTATTAATAATACAAACATAAGCTCTATCTTCAAGTTGCTCGATTCCCGCTTACAGCTTGGTACTGGTCCATGCAAAAAAACGGCTACCGAAGGGCCTGGAAACCCGGTGTTGGACCAATATCTCATGAAATACACTTTATGTAGTGTGCACGTGTGTGTGCCAATAGATGTGTCAGAGCCATGAAATACCTTCAAATCCATTCAATGGAATCATTTGGATGATCTACAGGTATATATATTTGGTATATTTTGAGTTCACATAGTTAAATCTCTGAGATTTCTGGCAACTTATGGCAAGTTCATAAATCGCTGATATAACCATTATCAGTAAATGGGTATATATTGTTGCAGGTAATATTATTTACATGAGATAGCTGACCAAATCACCTGTCAGTGGTATATTTACCATGAAGGATAACAGTTTTCAAAGAAAAACCAAAATTCTAAAAAAATAGGCCCAAGGGACTTGTAGCTTACCGGCTAGCCAATAGGTGATTGGACCAATCATCCGGTAACCTGGTAACTACAAGGTCACAATTATATTCAGCAAGATCATTTCCTACATGTCTACAATTGATTTTTAAGCTGTAAAGTTGACAACAAGTGAGATATGCACCATTTTGTGCTCTGACCTTGAAAATGAGAGCAAAGGTCATATTCAAGGTCATGAGAATATCATTTCTTATATGTCCACAATTGATTCCTAAGCTGTAAAGTAAATAATAAGCGAGATATTAGCCATTTTGTGCTCTGACCTTGAAAATGAGGCAAATGTCAAATTCAAGGTCATCAGAATATTCGGCATATATAATTTCCTGTCCACAATTGATTCCCAAGCTGTAAAGTTGATAATAAGCAGGATATTAGCCATTTTGTGCTTTGACTTTGAAAATTAGGTCAAAGGTCAGAATCAAGGTCATCAGAATATTCAGCATATATCATTTCCTGTATGTCCACAATTGATTCCCAAGCTGTAAAGTTGATAATAAGCGAGATACTAGCCATTTTGTGCTTTGACCTTGAAAATTAGGTCAAAGGTCAAAATCAAGGTCATCAGAATATTCAGCATATATCATTTCCTATATGTCCACAATTGATTCCTGAGCTGTAAAGTCGATAATAAGCAGATATTAACAATTTTGTGCTTTGACCTTGAAAATGAGGTCAAAGGCCATATTCAAGGTCATGAGAATATTCAGCATATATCATTTCTCATATGTCCACAATTGATTCCCAAACTGTAAAGTGAATATTAAGCGAGATATTAGCCATTCTGTCCTGTGATCTTGAAAATGAAGTCAAAGGTCAAATTCAAGGTCAGCAGAATATTCGGCATATATCATTTCCTATATGTCCACAATTGATTTCTAAGCTAGCTATAAAGTCGATAATAACCGAGATATTAGCCATTTTGTGCTTTGACCTTGAAAATAAGGTCAAAGGTCAAATTTAAGGTCCCGAGAATATTCAGCATATATCATTTCCTATATATGTCCACAATTGATTCCTAAGCTGTAAAGTGAATAATAAACGAGATATTGGCCATTTTGTGCTCTGACCTTGAAAATGAGGTTAAAGGTCAAATTCAAGGTCACGATAATATTCAGCATATATCATTTCCTATATATCCACAATTGATTCCAAGTCTCAAATCTCAATATTAAGTGAGATATCAGGAATATTATGACCCATTATAAAGCATAGGAGAATTTAACATGGGAAAATCCCATTTGGGCCCCGTAGAAAACATCAAAATGGCCGCCACACGCTGATCGGCAATTCAAGAGCATCGAAACTTATACACATTATAATGATATATGAGGGGAACATTTTTAAATTAAAATCTCAAAACTAATCAGACAGTTTTTGAGAAAATAATTTTTGAAGTTGAAAACATGCAAAAACAGCCATTTTTGCCATAAAAATGGCCGCCAAAACTGCATAAACGATTCAATCAAAAAAATGAAAAAAGCGTCTGGGGGTATTGACCCAACACATATTCACACAAATTTATGGGCAAATTCATCAGCCCAAAAAAAAGATAAAAATTAGGCCAAGGGCCGAAGATAGGTTACCGGACAATTTCTAATATTTTAGATGTTAGCCAGGTCACTGGTTGAATTCAAGGTCAAGAGAATATTCAGCATATATAACATTAAGCATATATCATGTCCACAGTTGATTGCTAAGCTGTAAATTCAATAATCAGAGAGATATTAGCAATTTTGTGCTGTGGCCTTGAAAATGAAGGGGCAAAGGTCGAATTCAAGGTCATCAAAATAATCAATGTATATCATTTTCTATATCATGTCCACAAATGATTCCCAAGCCATACAGTGAATAGAGGAGCAAGATATGAGCCAGTTTGTCCTGTGACCTTGAAAATGAGGTCGGAGGTCAAATTCAAGGTCCCGAGAATATTCAGCATATATCATCTCCTATATGTCCACAATTGATTCCTAAGCTGTAAAATCGATAATAAGTGAGATAGTAGCCATTTTGTCCTGTGACCTTGAAAATGAGGTCAAAGGTCAAATTCAAGGTCATGACAATAATCTGCATATATCATTTCCTATATATGTTCATAATTGATTCCTAAGCTGTAAAGTCGATAAGAAGCGAGATATTAGCCATTTTGTCCTGTGACCTTGAAAATGAGGTCAAAGGTCAAATTCAAGGTCATGAGAATATTCGGCATATATTATTTCCCATATGTCCACAATTGATTTCTAATCTGTAAAGTCGATAATAAGTGAGATATTAGCTATTTTGTGGTCTGACCTTGAAACTAAGGTCAGAGGTCAAATTCAAGGTCAGGAGAATATTCAGCATATATCATTTCCTATATGTCCACAATCGATTTCTAGTGTCTAATCTGAATATTGAGTGAGATATTAGACATAATGTGTCCCATTATAACGCATAGGAGAGTATAACATGGAAAAGTCTCATTTGGGCCGAGTTTGGGCCAAAATGGCCCACTTCCAGCGATTCAAGCGCAACGAAACTTATACACACCACAGGAGTACATATTATGAGGAGTGTTCTGTATTTAAAAGAAACTTGAAAATGAGGCCAAAGGTCAAATTCAAAGTCACAAAAATATTATGGATATAATTATCATTTCCTATATGTCCACGATTGATTCCTAAGCTGTAAAATCCATAATGGCGAGATATTAGCCATTTTGTGCTATGACCTTGAAAATAAGGTCAAAGGTCAAATTTAAGGTCACCAGAATATTCAGCGTATATCCTTTCCTATATGTCCACATTTGATTCCTAAGCTGTAAAGTCGATAATAAGCGAGATATTAGCCATTTTGTCCCGTGACCTTGAAAATGAGGTCAAAGGTCAAATTCAAGGTCATGACAATAATCTGCATATATCATTTCCTATATGGTCATAATTGATTCCTAAGCTGTAAAGTCGATAAACAGTGAGATATTAGCCATTTTGTCCTGTGACCTTGAAAATAAGGTCAAAGGTCAAATTCAAGGTCATCAGAATATTCGGTATATATCATTTCCTATATGTCCAAAATTGATTTCTAAGCTGTAAAGTCGATAATAAGCGAGATATTACCCATTTTGTTCTTTGACCTTGAAACTGAGGTCAGAGGTCAAATTCAAGGTCATGAGAATATTCAGCAAATATCATTTCCTATATGTCCACAATTGATTCCTAGTCTCTAATCACAATATTAAGTGAGATATAAGGCATAATGTGTCCCATTATAAAGCATAGGAGAATTTAAAATGGGAAAGTCCCATTTGGGCCAAGTTTGGCCCAAAATAGCCCACTTCGAGCGATTCAAGCGCAACGAAACTTATACACATCACAGGAGTACATATGAGGAGTGTTGTGTATCAAAAAGAAAAAAAGTTATTGAACAGTTTTTGAGAAAATGGCCGCCAAAGTCCAAAATCAGGCATTTTTCGTCGAAAACGGCCGCCATTTTGAAAAAAATGCGAAAATCGAAAAACTAAAAAAAACCTTCCCTTGAAATATTTTTAGGTATTTTTGTGCAAAATTTCAGGAAGATTCGATCATATACTTTAACTCTTTCCCGTCGAAAGTTGCATTTATGCATTCCCACGCTGTGGCGAAAGTTGCATTTTTTTGACGTTATGACGCAATTTGACCGTTTCTGTCACACCGCCGGTTGATCGGCTACGTTCATTCTTAATCGCGTTGACAAACATTTCTTCTGAGCTTGACTGATTATTCAAGTTCTATTTATACAATAAATGTGCCTAATATTCTCAAACACTGTACTGAAACACAGTAAAATGCAATTTATTTCGAGCAAGTTTTCTTGTTGTTTAGTCAAACTGTCATGGCGGATGTTGTTGATCACATGAGCATGGCCTGTCACATGACTTCGCGTATAAAAGTTTTTTTTAAAATTATCTTTCATAATAAACGTTTGGAAAATATATTAACACGATAATAAATGAAATATATATATATAAATTAGACAGAAGCAATGTGAAAGTTGATAAACTTTAGGGGTTTCCCCAAGGAATGCAAACGGGAATCCCATGATGACGCAGATTTCCCGCCTTTTTTGTCAACGATGTAATTCATTGATAACTTCAAAAATCAAGGCGTATTTTACAGCCAGTTGTTGGTAAGGTTATAAAATTGTAATCATATTATCAGTCTCCGTGGCAATATATTTGCGAGTTCGTGGAAACATGGAATTATAGTGATAAAAACGTAAGTTTGCGAGTGGGGCAACTTTGAGGAATGCGCATGCGCAACGCACCTGCTAGGTAGCCGCACAAAAAATGGATAATTTCAACTTCGCAAAACAAAGTCCTGCAAATTAAGAGCTTAATCGAAGTGAATTATAATGATATATTTCACGAAAGGAAACTAATGTAGTTTCTGACTGGGTGAATATTATGATTTTGTGCGTGTATTTCGCTTCCGAGTTTTTGACAAGTCCTGAAGTCACATGACCGCGTACACATTTTTGTCAATGTACACAAACGATCTGTCATCTGTCAAAACGATCACCCCATCTGCCTCAAAAACATTGATGATGTGCTAATTATTAAGTGACAGCACCAAATTTGATGTGCTCGAATCAGAAGATGTTAGAAATGCCTCGACCACGACATAAACGATCCCGGCAGGAGACTGAGAGGGTGGTTCTTGCCGACGAATCTGATGACAGAGACAGCGACCTGTCAGAGCATCATGATGTGCTCCTAATCAAAATCTGAGAGACCGACTGTTCAATATTTCAACCAGACCTATTTTATAACAGTAAATAGTGTACATAACGATCTTTATAATTTCATATACAGTATAATAAATTTAAGTTATAATGGAGCCATTTCGTATACTTTTAGTTACTAAGTTAGTGTATTTGAATTCTGGTAGAAAGTTGCAGTAATATGAGGTACATGTATACCAGTTGTCAACACTGGATGCATGTAATTCCAACAAATTATTATTTGTTTTGACACAGATTGTATAAATGTTTATTATATTGAAGACTTCTCGTAACATGTTATAAAACATTCTTGTGAACATCAAGAAAGATTGCATGCATTTGCACAATGAACCAACGGAAAGTTTCGGTATTCCGAAGCTGATATTTATATCAAGTGCATCTTATGATTATTTATTTCTGCAGTGTGAGAAAATGAATAAGGGTTTAGAACTTCAGAATGTTCACATAAATGTTCATTGTTTTTACAGTAATGGAATTTTTTATGACTAGCAATGACATACATTTGTACATACGTTTGGAGTGCAAAATCAACATTATTGCTGATTTTTACCAAGTTTGTTGTTTCCGTGGTTACCATAGCAACCACGTCAAGGGTTAGGTGACTCTAACAACCATAGTCAGAAAGCCTGGATGTTACTTGATAAAATACATATGGGTTTGATTGGGGTATGTTTGATATCGGTACTGTTTATTTCACAAACTGTTGAACTGACGGTTCAACTATGGCAATATTCAATACAGTTTGCGGTTGATAATAAAGTCGACGTCTATGCTATTTAAGTTTTTATTTGCTATTTTCTTACAATTATACATATTTTGTTGTAGATAATGGGCAAAGGACAATACCATTGGTAATAAATAGGCATATAGATTGAGCAAGGTCAATCAAATAACTTACTGACAGTGCAAAATCGAAATTGTTGCTGATTTTCACCGATTTTGTTGTTTCCATGGTTACCATAGCAACCAAGTCGGGGGTTAAGTGACCCTAACAACCATAGTCAGAAAGCCTGGATGTTACTTGATAAAATACATATGGGTTTGATTGGGGTATGTTTGATACTGTTTATTCTACAAACTGTTGAACTGACGGTTCAACTATGGCAATATTCAATACAGTTTGCGGTTGATAATAAAGTCGAGGTCTATGCTATTTAAGTTTTTATTTGCTATTTTCTTACAATTATATATATTTTGTTGTAGATAATGGGCAAAGGACAATACCATTGGTAATAAATAAGCATATAGATTGAGCAACGTCAATCATATAACTTACTGACAGTGCAAAATTGAAATTATTGCTGATTTTCACCGATTTTGTTGTTTCCATGGTTACCATACCAACCAAGTGGGGGGTTAGGTGACCCTAACAACCATAGTCAGAAAGCTTGGGTGTTACTTGATGAAATACATATGGGTTTCAATGGGGAATGTTTGATACTGTTTATTCTGCACACTATTGAACATATGGGTCAGTTTTGGGGACAGTTCAAAGCACTTTCCAGAAATTAATTCCGATGGTGGTGGGAGACTCTGAAAAAATCTCCGATGTGAAAGGGTTAAAGATAAAAATGTGAACGGACGACGGACGACGGACGCCGGACGACGGACGACGGACGACGGACGCAACGCCACGGCAATAGGTTATCGGACCAAAGGTCCGGTAACCTAAAAATGTTAACAGATGATGTGGCGGACGACGACGACGACAGACGACGGACGAAAAACCACGACAATAGCTTATCGGCACATATGGGCCGGTAAGCTAAAAATCATGCTTGAGAGCAGTTTGCTGACCTGTAAAGGTTGCCAGAAATCTGTCTCATTCCCATATTAAACTGGAAAATATATCAACTGTATCCAATGTAGACTACTCAAAATGTTTCCATAGAATGGCTATGAGGGTCCCCCATGGATCTGACACATTTATTGGCACATACACACTGAAGTTCATGAGATATTGGCCCAACACGAAAATCCCGGGTTTTCAGGCCGTTCGGTGACCGTTTTTTTGCATGGACTAGTACCAGGCTGTAGACGAGAACCAAGCAAATCTTCAAGCATTTTGTCTAAGGGGACCATTTCACACATTTCAGGTTAGGCATGATCTTAAGAGCCTTCAAAGTTAAGTTCAAGGTCACACTTAGTTCTGCCATAGATGGATGGATAGATAGATAGATAGATAGATAATTTATTTTGTACAAACACGATAAATACATGATCAGTTGGTAAGATAAAGTTATTCATGAAAGTGTACGTACAGGACACCAGAGAAGCTGACGCTCATCGAGCTGGTGACCTTAAATTTGCAGTTAAATTATATACAGTAGCCATAGAAATCATTTGCCATCCAGTGACAGTAAACAATGCTTCCACCAACTAAAACACAAAGTAAAACACGAAATGGACCAAAAATATCAACGAACACACAACAATGCTATGTCAGAATACTGAATGTGAGCACAAGGTACAATAACAAATTATATTTACATCAGGGTACAAACTTATATGTTCAGGTCACCACTGAACCAGGATTTCCAATATCCTTCATTATACAAAATATCGAGATAATAGATATGTTTTAATCTTCCTTTTGAAGATCGACAAAGATCTTGAGGATTTAATTGATTCTGGGATGGTTTGCCAAAGTTTCAAACAATAGTTGTTCAGTAAATATACTCCGTTATTTGTATTCACTTTACTTACAGTGAAGAATTCATTGTGTCGCGTACTCAGCATGGGTGAATGCGGTCTCAATACATGCTTGAATATAATCGGTAGATTTCCATTGACATATTGATATATAAAGGTATACATTTTCAATTGATGTATTTCTTGAAGCTGAAGTAACTCGGTTGTTGAGTACAATACTTTAGTAGGAAATCGATGCGGATTACAAGTCAGAATTTTTATGATCTTGTTCTGCAGCACTTGTAGTGGTTTGAGAACACTATTTTTAGCGGTTCCGTAGATTTCGATACAATATGACAGGCGTGAATACACAAATGCAAAGTAGAGTTGTAATTTCGTTTCATATGGCAAGTAATTCCTGGTGCGATAAAAAATGTTAGTATATTTCACAAGTTTTTTACAAAGTTCTGATACATGCGGTTTCCATGTTAACTCCTCGTCAATTACGAGACCCAGGTATCGAGCTGATTCTGTTTTGTATATTATATTTCCATGTACAGTAAAGTTCATAATACAATCATGGTTTTTTATATTTTGAGGATGAAATATCGTATAATTAGTTTTTCCCAAGTGCAGTGTTAGTTTATTGACATCAAACCATATTTTCAATTTCATTAACACATGTTTCGTCTCCTGTACTAACGAATTACAATCTCGATTATGCAAAAACACATTAGTATCATCAGCAAATAGCCGAATAGAAATATTTGGAACAACGTTACTAATATCATTGACGTAAATTAAAAACAATAAGGGCCCAAGCACGGAACCTTGGGGAACACCAGTTTTTATGGTTTGTTGTTCAGAGTAAACACCATTGACAAACATACATTGTTTCCGCTCAGTCAAATAACTACATAACAACTCATAACATTTTCCTCGGAAACCATAGATCAACAGCTTTTGTTTCAAAATATTATGATCGACGGTGTCAAACGCCTTTTTCAGGTCCAGGTATAATCCGAGCACATTTTCTCCATTGTCCAACTTGATTCGAATATTAATAATTATTTCTAATAGAGCCTGAGCAGTTGAGTGACCAGCTCGAAATCCGAATTGATATCCACACAGTATATTATTATGAGCTATGAAATTTCTTAATCTTTTCTCGATAACTTTTTCCAATAATTTGTTTAGGCATGATAGCAGACTAATCGGGCGATAATTTTCAGGCATACTTGAATCGCCCTTTTTGAATAAAGGTATTACTTTGGCGATTTTAAGACTTTTCGGATAGACTCCGGTTGTAAAGCTCAAATTGAATATATGTACAAGAGCCGGGGTTATTTTTTTTGAACTGGCTTTCAAGACTTTCACCGTTACTCCGTCCAGGCCAGGGGCCTTCCCAATTTTAAACTTCGTTATTTCATCTGATATTTCAATTTCGTTCACCGGGTGCAAGAATATGGTATGGGCAACCGGGTCGCCCATAAATGTTTCGATATTTTGATCAGTATTTTTAGGCAGACCGTCTGCAAGTCTATTCCCTATATTGGAGAAATAGTCATTGAACGCATTGGCTATTTCGTCATCGCGGATGTGTGTTCTATCATTGTGTTTTATGCAGTTGAACGTTTGGGATTTATTTTTTTTCTTATTGCTTATAATTTCATTGATGATATTCCAAGCTTTTCTTGGTGGCGTTTGCCGTGAAGATAATATATCATTGTAGTACCGCGACTCAGCATCTCGTAGTACCTTATTTAGTACAGTCCTGTATTACGAAAGTTTTTGTTTGCTTACCGCGCTTGGGTTTATATAAATTTCCATAGCATGACTATATATAAATTTCTCTTTTGCTCATAATACAAACACAACGCCAGGGCAATAGATGATCGGACCACAGGTAGTATGTAGACCGACGGCGACAACGAATGCTGATGGATGTTGACGGATGCAAGTCCGTGCCGAAAGTTTATGGAACCATAAGTCCAGATGGATGACAACGGCAGATGCAACACCATGCCAATAGGTTACCATATAGGTCCTAATAGTGGCACATGCCCTAATAGTAGGATGGACCTCTCTTTTCTCCAAAAAATATTCAAGTTTTTTAACCTTTTACTTCAAATCTTTTTAATAAACTCTTGGAATGTTCCAATCCACATATATATTAATGTTGTTATTTGAATCACAATATGAGGATTGAAGGCTATAGGTATATTATTCAGTGATTTTCTTGAATTTTACCTCAAAATTCACCTCATTTTTGCACAAGCACTGTAGGAGGTCTTGCTTTGGCATGTCATGCTACTAATAGGACCAATATGATTTCGTAAAATAGGTCCAGTAACCTGTTATAAGTGCCTATTTTGATTGGGAATCAGATACATTCTCGTGATTATATGTTCACTTCTGATTATAGACATATATCAGTGCCGGATTACCAAATAGAATATGTTTTCGTTGATGTTTTACACCGTAATTTATAGCAGTACATACTCGAGCTACTATATAATTCTAACCTCTTCCAGCGATGGATCGCTTTTGTGGAGATGACTTTGGTGTTTCATGTACTGAAGCAGTTGTGATATTCTTCTGTTTGATGAGCTCAACCAGTGACTGCTTGAACATGTTGACAGTCTTTGGCAGTACATCGATCAACACCACTTCCTTCACAGTTTTGGATTCCTTCAACAAAAAATCCAGTGCAGCTTCACAAATGACTTCTGTCGCTTCCTTCAGAGGGTAGTTGAAGATACCAGTGGACAGAGCAGGCAGTGCGACACTCTTCAGTCCTTCCTTGTTCGCAGCATCTAGACTACTATAGGCTGCCTCATACAGCTCATTCTCCTTGTTTCGGTTCTCATGGTTGTCACCACCTCTGCCGTACGTGGGACCCACTGCATGTATCACAAAGTCACATGGCAACGTGCCTGACTCGCAGCCCAGGAAAACATTCCCGGCTCGCACCTTGCGTTGTCGTCTTACGTACTCTGAACATTCCTGTTGTATGCTCTCGCCTCCTGCAGATGCAAAATCACACATAGTCTCATTGATTTGCAGATCAGTTCATCCATAGACTTGGAACAGAAATGGACTGCCAACTCTGATATCACTCTCTGTTTATAGTTATTGAGCTTGAGGTCACAAAAGGTCAGAGGAATAAAGTAGTTACACTTCCAATGTCAACCTATAACATTGTATTGCCAATGTTTAATCTTGACGATCCTCTAAGGAGTGATGATGTCACGAACAGCATTTGACATAGTTCAATTCAATTACAATTCAATTTTCCATGAAAATGCCAAACCAGAAATAAAGTACCCTTTTCCTCTGGATGCAAGCTCAAGGTCACCGAGTACGAGATGGCAGTCCACCTCAATCTCTTCTATGTCTATGGTTCTGATATTCATAAATTTATTTGTGGATTGTGGATAATATATGTCTACCATTACATCAGGCAAAACTTACCAGCTTCCACAATAGCCCTCGCCAGACCTGCACTGTGTTTAAGATCAGAGTTAGCTGCATTCACAATAGCTTCCACCTTCAGTTTTGTGATGTCACCTTGCAGGATCTTCACTGTGTATCCTCCCTCAATGGCTACTCTGTATATATCCACAAAACTCTCTTTTTGCTCAGCAGGAATGCTTCTTTCTTTTGAGGTTGCCTCAAGATCTACGTCAATGACTTCACAGCAAACCTTGAACTTCATTTCAAGAGCACCCAGGGATTCTTTTCCTTTCTCTGACCGGAAATAATCGGACATTCCATGTCGATCAATCGGATGGTCAAACTCGAGAACTTCTGATGCTACTTCTGTCAACTTTGCCACGACCTGTGGCAATCCAAACTTGGTCCCTTTGACCAAGTAACCACACTTGTTCCAATCATGGACAGCTATGTAGGACATAAAACAGCTTGCGAACTTTTTGACAATTCTGTCTATCTCATTCTTACTGAAAGTTTCCAGAAGTCTTAGGCATCCAGCGTCAAGTTGTAGGAACTGCTGTAACACAGAGTGTTCTTCGAGACATTTCATCATTCGCTCCAACACTTCGTCATATATATCAGAGATGCATACAACAATCAGTTGTCGTTTTTCGCTGCCTTCAATGATATTCAACACTCCCTGATACTTCTCAATGAAACTGGACATGATTTCATTCCAGACACTGGATTGGAGAACTGGGAGGTTCTCTGGCTGTAGAACAACAGGCTTTAAAACAATCAACTTGTTAATGATATCTGCTGCTCGCTTCAATTCTTCCTTTGTCAAAGCATATACAGTGACTGCACTATTGCCGACATCTAACACAGCAAAAACTTCCTCATCTCGAAACTTCGAGAAGTAGTGCGCTCGGCACTGCTTGGTCTTCAACAAGGTGCATTTCTCAGGAGGGAATTGGCTAATATGCTCGGACACAATCCGACCTCTGATGTTTTCATAAACAAACAGCTTTACATTTTGCACCTCTCTTGGCAGCCCTTGGATAGTCAAGTCTGTCGGAGCTGTGAACTTGATCATCATATTGGGAAACTTATCCTTCAATTGCTCTGGATGTTTATGAGCTCGCATCAGTGTGGCTTCATAATTCTTCAACTTAACAACCTCCTCCACCGAACTTGTCTGCCTCTTTATCTGCTCTCCAAGCATTTCGTTCTTTTTGTGCAGGATTCCAGAAATCCGTTCGACGTCTGGTTCCCAGCCAGCAACCACCACAACGTCTTGGTTCTGATCCACCGTCACATCTGCTTCATTGTTCTTGTTCTGTTCATTAGCTTCGTCATCAATCTCCTTGAGGCAATCTCTCAGTGTGGGGATTTTCACAACAGCGATGGTACCCAGTAAGAGATCCACTTCATGTCGACAAAGTTCCTCCCAGGACTTGCCTTTGGGATCAGCCTTGTACTCAGGATGGCAAGTGACCGTCAGACCTGCTGCACTGGACTTGGCTTCATCAATAACGAACAATTGCTTTTCTGTCAACAAGTCTTGACCGAAATCTCTAGCAGCTAAGAATTCATGGATGTGTCCAGCTATGGAGCCATCTGCATGCAGAGGATGAACATACGGAGTGGGCAACAAATTCCATGGTTTGGTGGCATCATAGTTCAGAGGAACGAATCCGAATTCTGGATAGTAACACGCCACAATGACTCTCTGGCCATCAATCTCATGCTTCTTTTGAACCACTGTCTTCACAACTGAATATAAATAGAAAAAGTAATATATGTATTAGTATATTACTGGTATTATCATGTATTATACCACAGTATAAATAGTACATGCATGTCCATGAAATAGGTAATGCATACAATATTCATATAGCAATATTATTCAAAACCTTCTGGGCTGCAGCAATCGAGCACCAAGCATTTATTTTCTTCGTCAACATGTTCCACAGTGACGTCTTCATGTCCTTCGTCTTGAAAGTAGAGCTCGACCAGTTCCCGTGACGAAGGCTCGATGTTGTGGACCTGTATCCTCGTCGGGAACGCCACTCGCTGAAGTGTCATCATGTGGTCTCTGATCGGCGTTGTGGCAAACAGCAAACCCAGGCTCAAATAATCTGCAAAACATCAAGCATCTTAAGAATCTTAACACCTGTTTTTGCTAACTGCTTGACAAATCTTGAAAACCAACAACTTGTGTCTCACCTGGTTCTGTGTTGAACTCCAGAAGAATGGTCTGTCCGGAGTAGCTGTAGAGAATGCTGCAGAGACTGAGCTTGTCCTTCTTTTGACCTTCAACCTTCACATTTTGTAGGTAATCTTTCAAGTCAGTTGGGCTCACGCAAGGTGCCTCAATGATGAAGAACTTGTTCGGGTCTTTTTCTTCAAGAATAAGCTTTGGTGGCAGCATCGGCGTCAGCAGTTTGATGTCTATTTCGTGCTTGTTCAGCTTCAAGGGTTCATTTTCATGTTTCTCCATGACATTCTTGGCAGCTGCAATAGATGTTTGACATGTAATCAAACATACACTCAAGTTGAGATATAAGACGTTCGGAGCGATCACAAGAACATAACTTTGGCTACCACAGCAGGGGTGGGGGACACGATACATGTAATTGCACATGTCAATGTTAAACTTTGAACATGTTAAACACGAAAATTTTGTGACACAGAACAAGTGTATGTAGTCAATTAGATTCACAATAAAATCTCCAGTCCATACATAGTACATCTTCAATTTTTTTCGGTATGTAAATCAACACGAACTGTTGAATCGACAACTTACACTGAGGTGACTGGAATGTGATCACAGCCTTCCCATTCTCAGCGTCTAAGAAAACATTATCAATTTCTCCTCCTCCACTCTGTCGTCTGTTCTTGAAGAACAGTCGGATGAGGTCCTCTTTGGTGTCTGGTTTGATGTTGGTCACCAGTATCGCCCGCGGTCCCTTGTACAATCCACTGTCCATCACTGACGTATCGGCTGGGTAGACACTGAGCGTGGTTCCACGGTGGGTGAGAGTGCCTTTCTCCACCATATCACTTGCATCTGACAGAACAGTAAAAACCACAATTTATCTTCATACGAAAATGCATACACCACATTGGTTTCGGCATAACAAGTGTATGTTCAAAACCCTTCAACACCACCAAACTCAAAGGATCCTATGGCAGCCCTATTGACGGTGTCATGACACAATAACCATAAATTTCTTTCGATGGTTATGATAGACAAATTTCAAGCACAAATTTTTAAGGAGTTCCTGAAATCACCAAAATTCCTAAAAATCACCAAAATGATCATGTTCAAATATTTCCTATTCATGTATTCCGACCAAAGCTGAAGTCTCTTTATTCATGATGCGTATATCTTTGCCCTGCAAGCTATAAGCTGAATCACATAGACATCACCTGTCTTAACTTGAAGTACATGTAGGTATAACATTGTAGATGTGTTTATTTACCGCCACAAAATTAATGTCAAAGGTCCCAGATCATTGCCACCAAATTACAGATAGTGTCACAGCTATACTTTTAATATTCACAAATATCAAAACAGACATATTTACATGCACAGGTACCTTCAGTGTGTTTGAATCGGACAACTGCTGCACTTTTTTCAGCATATCTAGCAGTATCTTCAATCCCACAAGCTCCAGATTTTGATTTACTCTTCAACAGCTTTCTCAGTTCTGGAACTGTCATAGACCTGACTCCTTCAATGATTATGCTGTGATATTTGCCAGGATTTGTTTCCGTTCTACTGTCACAATGCAGTCTACATGTATTTTTCGGTTTCTTCGCAGGGGTGCCCATGCACGCCACTGATTCTGGTCGGGAAGTCTCCAAAAGAAACCCTTCAAGTTTCAGCTCTTTCATCTGTAACACACGCGCAGCAACTGCAAAAAAAGTGTGTTGCCATATTTACTGTATCATTCACTAGCAAATTAGTCCTCGTCCAACATAGATCGGTCAGCTACAGTAACAACATAATGTATATCGTACCATCAACTTCTTCAAATGTGACTTTTGCCATGCCAGATCCAGGCTCGTATTCAATGTTTGCAACATCCCCGCCTCCAGATTTCTTCTTGTTTTCCATGAACATTGACAGAGTCTCCTCTGATGTTGAAGGGTTCAGTCCTTCGACCTTCACAATTCTGGGGTCAACTGGATCCTTATTGCTCGGCTGATAGATGTGCAGTTCACAACCATTCAGTACCACTGGCGTGTTTTCAGCACGATCCAGCACCTGCTGTATAACTGAAACGGAGTGCATGCAACATAATGTATATTTGTCCAAGGGGAACATCATTATGTGACACGTCAAGTTCAAAGTTTAGCACTCAAGTTATAGTTCAAGGTCATTCAACTACGATCGAAAGCGACAGTGCATGTGTAGGTCAATTCACACATTTTGGTAAGGGACATTGAGTGATGAATAGGGGATTAACTTCAACACCACGAAAATATCTGCCATATTTGACTTCCTATATGCTCATATTACAAATCTAAGCCCTATCTGGAGTAGTTTTATATGCAAAGGTTAAAATACACATTTCAGTTTGGATGTGACTTCACCACTCGAGGTCATCTGAGGTCAACTTCATGACCACCAAGATCTGCAGAATTACCTGTAACTTCCTTCATGATCGTATTACAAACCAAAGCTCTATATACAGTTGTCTTCTATGCAGAGGTCAATGTTCTCACTTTCTATTACGCTCATAATACATGTATCTGAGCTGTACATGTATCTTTAGCGGTTTTGTCTCCAGGGGCTAATGTGTGCATTTGAACAGATTCCGGGCCTTTTGGGCCTACATGTCGGTCATTTCCAGCGATTCAAGGCATTCCATCTTCAAACCCAAGATCAACAGTCCTAAATGTCATGCATATGTGAAACTAGATGTCAAGGTATTTCAGTGTGAAGCATGAAAAAAACAAAATGCTGACTCAGAATAAACATGACTCACACGCGATGATCCCATTGAGACCTATAAGACATGTACATGCAACTACCTGTAAGTTGAGGACAAGCTTGATACTCCTAAGACATATCTACTTACTAAGCAATGCTTCTGAGTATCTGTCTAAGGCAATATCGATGACAAAAAAATACCGACTCACCTAAAAAAAATTCCAGGGCAAGATCAAAATTCAAACGTAATACCCTTTAGACATGTTTGTCTAGGGCCTTGAGTCGGATAGTAATGTTCGTTCCGCCCTACGACACACCATTTCCGAGATATTGACTAAAAATGAAAAATGCCGACTAAGCAAAAAAAATCAGGTCAAGGTCAAATTTTACGAGTCCGAAAATAACATCTGTTTCACTTTGTGATGCACTGCTTCCGAGATATCAACGAGAATGAAAACAAAAAAACTAAGGTCAAGGTCAAAGTTAATCCAAAATTAACACCACTTAGACATGTTAATCCAAAATTAACACCCCTTAGAGGTGTTTGTTTAGGACCACGAATACGAAAATGTCCATTGTCCATTTCGCTCTGTCCGTCTCGAGATATCTGCATAAACGAAAAATACCGACTCGGCAAAAAAATCAGGTCAAGGCCAAAGTTCATCGCTGATACGTTCAAGATATATGTTTTTGAGAGGGTAATAATAATGTCTGTTTCACTTTATGACGCACTATCACTCTATAACTTGAGGTTGAGTTCATCCCTAATACTTCTTAGACATATGAAAAATGCTGACTCGGCAAAAAAAAATATGTTGAAATACAAAGTTCATTAATACCCCTTAGACATGTTTGTCTAAGGTAACGAGTTCATGTTTGTCTAAGGTGACAAGTCTGAAAATAACGTCCATTTCGCTCTACGATACATATATTATGCAGGAAGCCTCAGGGGTGACTCAGCTGAAACTTTTTCGAGCCCTAGGTCGAAGGTCATTCAACGGATCGGCCTCAAAATCAATTGGCTTCTTCCTGGTGATATACTATTTGAAACTTGATGCAAAGTTCCGTAGTCATTGCTCAGATACTTCTTGGATTATCGTTCGGAAACCAACAACATTCATTTCATCCTCAAGGACCTCACAAAACACGGAGCCGGCTCAAAAACAATAAGCTTCTTGTACGTTTTCTGACCAGGGGTGAAAATTTGGCAAAGATACATCTAGGCAAACTGAAGTTATTATGCGGAAAAAAATGTGCAAAAATAATAATTTATTAATAAATTAAACGTATTTGGAAAATAAATGCCAAACGGCTCAGTATATGATGCTTGTGTAAAATACTGTTTTAATTGTTATCGAACAAGGGGAGTTCCAAAATAGCTGCCAAAGTCAAAAGATGTCCCATCCGGACTGGATGAGACAGGTCGCGATGGAATGGATGGATGCATCACCATGATAATACGTTATCGGACTATTCATAGGTCCAGAGACCAAATAGTCTCTCCTACATGTGCATGAAGAGCTTGTAAGTACCAGACTATTGCCAGTCTTTTGGTAACCCTTTGTCTATCCTCACGCATGCATGCATCGATCGTTGGATACGGGGACGTTTTTAAACAAACCTTCAGCTACTTCAAACGTGATGACAGCTGAACCAGATCCTGGTTCATACTGCAGCTCCTTGATGTCACCACCGCCACTTTTTCTCTTGCTCTCAAAGAATAACTCTAGTGCATCTTTGGTTGTATTTAGGTCGATGTTCTCAACAACGATACTGAGTGGATCCACCTCAGGAGGCTCAATCTCTTCTTCAACAGTCAGTGTCTTCCCTTCCAGTATGAATGGTTCTTTTCTGGACAGTACTCTCCCCGACACTGATATGGAAACAACAAATCTTATGAACATGATAGGTACAGGCATCTCCATATAATGAACAGAGCATAATAGTATGAGTCATTACCTTCTGGGTCTTTGAATGTGATAACGGCACATTGACGATCATCATCCATCTGCAAATGTTCAACTTCACCTCCACCAGATCTTTTTTTACTCTCAAAATACATCTCGAGAGTGTCTGGCTTGATGGTCTGAACATTGTAAACAACAATTTTCAATGGCGTCTCAGTCTTGACGTTTTCAGTAGCACCAACTTCGGTCGACATTGGTTTCTTCTGGTTAGGTCCTTGTTTAGAAAGGTCAGGACCACCTTTCGGTCTGGTGTTGACTTTTGTCACACCATCAAACCTTGCATCACCCGGACTCAGTACTTGCTTCATACTCTGCCGAGAACACGGTTCGGCCGTTCTTGATCGGAAGCCATCGTTCTCATGATTCATGGATGAACTGGGTTTCCATGCCTGCGACTGGCTTGATTCATTATATGACATGTCAGAAGCATCACCCACCCTTTCCTCGGGAATCTCATGAATTGCCACACGTTCGTCCATCTCCAGCCGATTTAAACAGACATCTTGTTCACTCATCAACTCCTCTACCCTCAACGTCAGGTATTCTTTTAAAGACTCTTCGATTTCTTGTACCTGTGCAATTATATCACCACTGTGGTCCAAAGCAGTCATCTTCCGTTGCCGCAGAGGTGGAATTTCAACCTCAGACACCTTGTCCGCCATTGTGGAACTTGAAAGAGGTTCTCCATAGTTTGCTTTGATCAATTCTGCTACATGCAACTGGAACAATAGTGATATACCAAGTTTTAGAACATTTCAAACCATCGGCCTTACTTTTTAAAGAGAAAACTGTTAGTTTTTGATGTACATGTTATTCTGCATTCTATACTTGACACTGCATAGGTTTCAGTATTTTGTAACACTTGTACTCGATTTCCTTCCATGGACCAACAACTTATTCACAAACATATAAGTTTGAGGGGTTTTTTTACCAAAATGGGAAATTTGCAGTATATATTTAGTTTCTCACCTCTATACAGGTGCCAGACCTATTACAGTGGTGTCCTATTACAGTGAATTGAATTTCACAGTCATTGTTCTCACATAAATTTTAAGTCTGGAAATAAATTGCTTCAATAATATCAAGGTTTCATGTTCCTCTGATAAATTATTCATTGTTTTTGTCCATTTACGGCAGTTATGTGTGAGAAAAATGACTGTGAAATTCAATCCACTGTAATAGGACACCACTGTAATAGGTCTGGCACCTGTAGAGCTCATCCTTAGGCCTATAAAAATTAATTTTCTGTTTCTCGTCCCCGCCCGCCTGTGTTCAAAAGCAGCCTCCTGGATTTTTTATATGCGATTTTCAAATAAAAAGTGTTCCCGCCCCTATATTGGAGATAGTGAATGATCGAAACATCGAATCACAGCATGCAACTTAGGCATATATTTAACTTACCTCCTTCTTTTCACCCTCCCCCAAATGAGAGAAAGATGCTACCAGTTTTCAAACATAGGGCCAAGGGCCCTGTAGCTCATCGGCAGGCGACCAGAATATTTCATCAAACTGATATAGATAGGTGTATGCATGTGGTGCATAGACCTCATTATCATGTACATGAGCATATGTTCATCATACAATACTAAGCTCTATCCTCAAGTTGTGTCGCTATGAATCAATTCCCACATTCAATGTGGACTTAACCTTGACCATCTTCCAAAAGATTTGCAATATAATGATTCCCCATATCTACCCAGCTTTCAAGATTTTCTACAAAAAAAAAATTAGCCCAAGGGCTAAGATAGGTTACCGGACAATTTTGGTTTCAAGCATTGTAGGTGACATGTGATTTTGAGATTTACCAGTCAAGGTCATCTTTGTGAATCTCAATGTCACCATCAGGTATGCTGCATATGACTTCGTATGTTCATAATACAGAAGGCCGGAATTGAGCTCCGTTTCGCTCTACGACTCACCGTTTCCGAGATACGGCCAAACAGGAAGTGCCGAGTCGGCAAAAAAAAAAGTTTTATCAACAAGTATTTCGTGTGTAGAGGCCAATTTCAGATTTTGATATTTGCCCTTCAAGGTCTTTAAGGTCAAGTTCAAGGTCACCAAAAAATGTGCCATTTATACATGACTCTTTTACAGGCTTATACACAATCCTAACCTGTATGTGCAAAAGTTTATGCTTCAGAGGCCACTTTCAAGATTTCAAGTCAGACATTTAGCACTCAAGGTCATCCAAGGTCAAAATCAAGGTCATCATCAGTTGTTTCATATATGACATCAGTTGTTTCATATTTGATCGAGTCGCCGATCCGCTTTGCCACGCCGGGGTCAGTGCTCAGCAGGATGTCAATGGCAGATTGATCATCTTTGGCTGCCAAAGCCTTGTGGTGTTGGTAGTAATGCTCAACTGAAGGGTATTCCATTGTGTCGGATGCCACTTTGCACTTGTAAAAGTTACTCAGAGGAGAGAGTCTACCTAAGAACACGACTGATTTGTCACTGTATTTGGTGTGTACGGAGGAAGTGTCGAAGGGAACTTTGTGAACGTCGTCTACTGTGTATGAGGTGCTGTCGATAATCAGTTTGTCGGCCTTCAGACTTGCTTGCATTTTGAGTTCTTTGGCCTTACGGAGCACAGGGAGCAAGATGCGTCTGCGGGACACTACTTCAGTGGGGTATTGTTGATTTATGTAAATGTGAGGTTTGTGATTTTTTAGTTTGCCGCCATTGCTCAGTACGAGCTGAACATCTTGTTTGTTGTTAAATCGAGCCACAATGTTTCTTGGGCGATTTAGGACCTTTCGTAGGCGATGACAGGCGACAATGGTGGGAGGTGACTCAATCCCCAGGACATCAACGAGGATATTGTTTAAGGTTGTTTTTAAGTCCTCCACTGATTCGTTCTCTTTGTCGGGTACACCTGATAGTATTATGTTGCAGTTCATAGAACGGCATTCTAGCTGGGTTACCCTGTCAGAGATTGCCCTGTTCTCGTTTTGCAGTTTCAGTAGGAGCAAATCATGTTTTTTCGACGTTTTTTCCAGTTCATTTGATGTGTCTGTCAGTTTGTTTACCGTGGTCAGAAGATTATCACTGGCCTGTTTTAGCTCGTCAAACTTTTTCATTAAAGTGTCCTGGAAGTTCATGTGCCAAGCTGGGGCCTTGTCATCAACTTGTATATTAGCCATAATGAATACACGTCTGGGTCACCGTAGTTAAATGTCCGTCACGCGTGATTGCACAGCACTGATCGATGGTTGTAGATTGATATTTCTAGTGATTAGTCGATCAAGATTGTCTTTTATAAACCACCAATAGGTTCATGCAAGTTATTTCATGTAATCAAACCGTTCGATTCCATCTGTATTTATCCAAGATTGAAATAAATCAAGATTTATGCTCAGTTGTTTATCTTGGTTACGCCATGACCGGAAGTTGCATTTTTCGCTTATATCTTGACTTCCTATATATGACTTCCTATTTGAAAGTGCCAATATCTAAGCTCTATCTTCAAGCGTACTATGAGTACAGTCCTGGCAGCTCCCATTATGAAGGAAAAAAGTGCCGAAAATTTTCTAAGTCCAAAACTTTTTTCAAAGGGTGAAAATTTTTTTTTTGTCTAGAAATGACCCAAAATGAATAGTAACGCGATTTGGGGCAAACAAAATTTTTTTCGCCGACCCGTCAAAAATTCAAAATGGCCGCCACACGGAGACTGGCGATTCTAGGGCAACAAAACTTATAGACATCATAAAGGTACATAAGGGGAATATTTTGAAACAATAATCTCAAAACTGATCAGACAGTTTTCGAGAAAAGACAGTCCGGGTGCAAATTTGAGCATTTCTCGACCCAAACATGGCTGTTTTGACCTTTCAAGGTCATCCAAGGTCAAATTCAAGGTCACCACACAAGTCGCCATATATGACTTTCCATTTGAAAGTGCCAATATCTAAGCTCTATCTTCAAGCGTTCTATGAGTACAGTCCTGGCAGCTCTCATTACGAAGGAAAAAAGTGCCGAAAATTTTCTAAGTCCAAAATTTTTTTCAAAGGGTGAAAATTTTTTTTTTGTCTAGAAATGACCCAAAATGGATAGTAACGCGATTTGGGACAAATAATATTTTTTTCGCCGACCCGTCAAAAATTCAAAATGGCCGCCACACGGAGACCGGCGATTCAAGGGCAACAAAACTTATACACATCATAAAGGTACATAAGGGGAATCTTTTGAAACAAAAATCTCAAAACTGATCAGACAGTTTTTGAGAAAATGGCCGCCAAAGTCCAAAATTGGCCATTTTTCGTCAAAAATGGCCGCCATTTTGAGAAAAATGCGAAAATCAAAAAACTAAAAAATAACCCCCTCTTGAAATATTTTTAGGCAACTTTGTGCAAAATTTCAGGAAAATCCGCCTGTAAACTTTAAAGATAAAAATTAGCCCAAAGGCTAAGATAGGTTACCGGACAATTTTGGTTTGGCCATGGCAGCATTGGCAGGTAACAGACCATGAGATTTACCAATCAAGGTTCGCAGTGTGAACATATGACCTTGAGATTTACCAATCAAGATCATCTGTGTGAACTTCGATGTCACCACTACATGTATGTGTGCGGCATTTGATATTCTATATGTTCATAATACAAAGATATATCTGGGTGGAATCGTTTAGGCTGCTCAAGTCAATTTACACATTCCGAGTCAGACATTTGGCACTCAAGGTCATCTGACGTCAAGTTCAAGGTCAAAATTAGTTGTGCCATATATGTCTTCCTATATGTGCATAATGCAAACATCAGCTCTATCTGCAAGGATTTCATCTATAGAGGCAAATCTGGGCATTTTTTGACCCTTCAAGGTCATCCAAGGTCAAATTCAAGGTCACCACACAAGTCGCCATATATGACTTCTCATTTGAAAGTGCTAATTTCTAAGCTCTATCTTCAAGCGTTCTATGAGTACAGTCCTGACAGCTCCCATTATGAAGGAAAAAAGTGCCAAAAATTTTCCAAGTGCAAAATTTTTTTCAAAGGGTGAAAAAATTTTTTTGCCTAGAAATGACCCAAAATGGATAGTAATGCGATTTGGGACGATTTGGGATGAAAAATTTTTTTTCGCCGACTCGTCAAAAATTCAAAATGGCCGCCACACAAAGATCGGCAATTCAAGGGCAACAAAACTTATACACGTCACAGAGGTATATAAGAGGAATCTTTTTAAGCAAAAATCTCAAAACTGATCAGACACTTTTTGAGAAAATACAGACCAGGTGCAAATTTGAGCGTTTTTCGACCCAAAAATGGCTGTTTTGACCTTTCAAGGTCCAATTCAAGGTCACCACACAAGTCGTCATATATGACTTCCCATTTGAAAGTGCCAATTTCTAAGCTCTATCTTCAAGCATTCTATGAGTACAGTCCGGACAGCTCCCATTATGAAGGAAAAAAGTCCAAAATTTTTTTGAAAGGGTGAAAATTTTTTTTTGCCCTAGAAATGGCCCAAAATGGATAGTAATGCGATTTGGGGCGAAAAAAATTTTTTTCGCCGACCCGCCAAAAATTCAAAATGGCCGCCACACGGAAACCGGCGAATTTAGGGCAACCAAACTTATACATATCACAGAGGTATATGAGGGGAATCTTTTGAAACCAAAAACTCAAAACTGATCAGACAGTTTTTGAGAAAATGGCCGTCAAAGTCCAAAATTGAGCGTTTTTCGACAAAAACGGCCGCCATTTTGAAAAAAATGCGAAAATCAAAAAACAAAAAAATACCTCCTTCTCAAAATATTTTTAGGCATTTTTGTGCAAAATTTCAGAAAGATTCGATCGTTGACTTTAAAGATAAAAATGTTAACGCCGGACGAACGGACGGACGGACGGACGGACGGACGGACGGACGGACGGACGGACGACGGCAAAACGCCATGCCAATAGGTTATCGGACCAAAGGTCCGGTAACCTAAAAATGTGGACGGACGACGGACGACGGACGGACGACGGACGCAACGTGACGGCAATAGGTTATCGGACCATAGGTCCGGTAACCTAAAAACACTTATATTTACACATTTTTTGAAGGATGCACCAGGATGCACCATGCATATATTATGTGACTTCCCAATTAATATTCATACTATATTTATACCTCAATATTGAAACATCAAGGTGATCCAACATCTTCCCCGTGAAACTGTCTCACACCCACATCCGCGAAACTTGTCTTGCCACCCCACTTGTCTTGCCACCAATGTGTTACAAATTAAGGACCTTTATTGGAATAACTGTGATGTTCTGTGTACTTTATTATGTGTTATAATATTCTCTCGTGCCAATATACATAAAATTCCATTGATGAACATCAGTATAAAAGTCAGCGAAAAGGAACATCAGCGAAAAGAAACATCAGCGAAAAGGAATGACGCACAACAGTCGACACTTCTTGGATGACAGATAGGAAGTTACGATGAGAACGTTATGATTTTCAATGAGACTTGAATTTCGCCTTAGGCGCTCCATAAAAATGGCATAAAATTTCCGAAGTGTACTAGTGTAAACCGATTTAGTTTATGCAACAGCTGTCATTGAAATAACACATGAATTGTGTCCGGTATTATCTGATTATGTCTTCATCAGTTCGTGGTTCTTTTCGACAACTTAGTCGGCCATATTCTGTTGATCCATATTAGGAAATTTTCGTCGATAGCCGAAGGTTAGGTTCTCCACTGATTGGCTATCCACCAATAAGATTACAATACGTCACGAATTGTTTATGGATAGGCTAAATCGTCGTTGGTCGGGAAGATTCGGAAAGTTTGACGGAAATAAATTAACCAACATCGGAAATTTTCCGGCCGTACTTCCCTTAAACACTGCAAAACAAATATATTTATGCTTTGACATACGGACTACAGTGGAATTTAAAACGTAATAACAAATGATTCACACAAAACACAGGTATCCGCTTCTGTCAGAACTGTCATGACCCGATAAATCGTGTTTCTTGGTGGAAGTTCGAAGGTAAACAAACATTCGCCATTTGCAATTAAAATGTCCCCTCTGCACATGCGCTGACCTTCCACCCACAACCCGTATGTATAAACATGAGCACATGTATAGTAAAATTAATGTTTAATCGTTAAATTTCTCCAGAAAACTTTTGGAATTTTCACCTAAGCATACTTAACTTTGGAGAGCACACAATAAGTGAACAGTATGCTAAGTTTGGGTACAATAGCAATAGCACTTTCGGTGGAGAAGATTCTGAAATATTTGGGTCAGGAAAACATGGGACAGACACGACAGACACAATCCATCCCAATAGCTCTACGGCTTACAGCCGATGAGCTAAAAACAGTTATAACGAGACAATCAGAGATTGCAGACCCTCGCCCTTCAGATTTAGTAACTCAAATTAGGCGATAATTGAGAGTTTCGGTCTTAAGACCACCGGTTGTACGCCATACGATTGGGAATTGGCCAAAGAAAAATAAAAAAAATAAGTTGAAAATTTAATATTGATTAGAACCGGAGTTATAGCCAATTATGTGATTTTCTTTTTTCCGTTGCCATGGCAACCGTTTTTACCCGATTTTGGCAAAATTTGAAAGGGCCACTACCATAGCACTCCAGCCCTATAAAGTTCAAATTGATCGGACCATTTGCCTTTGAGTTATGAGCGCAGACACTTGCACTGAAACGTCGCTGGCCAAAAATAACCGAAATCGTGACCCCCAATTTTTCGACATCGGGCGATAATGGAGAATTTTCGTCGTACGACCATCGGTCGTACACCAAACGATTGGGAATTGGCCAAAGAAAAATACAAAAATAGTTGGAAAAATTAATATCAGGTAGAACCGGAGTTAGAGCCATTTATGTGATTTTCTTTTTTCCGTTGCCATGGCAACCGTTTTCATCCGATTCTGGCAAAATTTTAGAGAGACTGAGCTACCACCATAGCACTCTTGCCTTATAAATTTCAAATCGATCGGACTGTTTGCCTTTGAGTTATGAGCGCAGACATTTGCACTGAAACGTCGCTGGCCAAAAAAAAGCGAAACCGTGACCCCCAATTTTTCGACATCGGGCGATAATGGAGAGTTTTGGTTGTACGACCACTGGCCATATATCAGATGATCAGGAATTGGCCATAGAAAAATACAAAATTAGTTAGAAAAAATTATCTTGATTAGAACCGAAGTTATGTTCAATTATTGATTTTTACATTTTCCGTTGCCATGGCAACAGTTTTTGTCCGATTTTGACCAGATTCGAGGAGGACCGAGCCACTGAGATACCGCTTCATCTCTATAAGTTTCATGTTGATCGGACCATTCTCCTTTGAGATATGCGCGCGGACAGACAGACAGACAAACAGACAGACAAACGGACAGACCCAATTACAATACCCTCTGCCCCTATCGGGGCGAGGGTAATAAGTGGTTATGTGTATGTAATAATACATATAAAATTGTGATCATTATTTGATTTACTATATTCCTTATGTATGCTTCAATGGACATCTTAACTACAAGACGGTTCTCCACAATTACTCATCATTGAAATATATTATCAACTGACGGTTTTTGATAATACTCGGTAATACTACTGGTACACAAAATCATCCTGTCTGTGCTGACTGCTACGAAGATGGCACACCAGGCAGTAGTGCCAAGGTGCCCGGCCAAGAGGTTTCAAGCCCAAAACCTCTAGAAATGAAATCATTAAAATCACGTGTTACACATGATTTCAATCCTAAAGGCTTGATTTATTTGGGCTTGAATGCGACTGTGCGCAAGTGTTTTTTCAATCAATCAATAAATCAAATTTCATTTCATACATATGAAATGTCGTCCCACCAAAAATAAAAAATAAAAAGTGCCTCCCTACCCAATTTTATCTTGAGCTGAGGATGGTATTTTTTGCAAAATAAAATATGAAAAATAAACAAGGGCCAAAGATAGGTTACCGGACAATATTTAATATTTTAGATGTTAGCCAGGTCAATGGTTAAATTCAAGGTCAAGAGAATATTCAGCATATATAATATTAAGCATATATCATGTCCACAGTTGATTGCTAAGCTGTAAATTCAATAATCAGAGAGATATTAGCAATTTTGTGTTGTGGCCTTGAAAATGAAAATATCATTTTCTATGTCAACAATTGATTCCCAAGCCATACAGTCAATAGAGGAGCAAGATATTGAACTTTTTTTCCTGTGACCTTGAAAATGAGGTCAGAGGTTGCATTCAAGGTCCCGAGAATATTCAGCATATATCATTTCCTATATGTCCACAATTGATTCCCAAGTTGTAAAATCGATAATAAGTGAGATATTAGCCATTTTGTCCTGTGACCTTGAAAATGAGGTCAAAGGTCAAATTCAAGGTCATGACAATAATCTGCAGATATCATTTCCTATATGTTCATAACTGATTCCTAAGCTGTGAAGTCGATAACAAGCGAGATATTAGCCATTTTGTTCCATGACCTTGAAAATGGGGTCGAAGGTCAAATTCAAGGTCATCAGAATATTCAGCATATATCATTTCCTATATGTTCACAATTGATTTCTAAGCTGTTAAGTCGCTGATAAGCAAGATATTGGCCATTTTGTCCTGTGACCTTGAAAATGAGGTCAAAGGTCAAATTCAAGGTCACAAGAATTTTCAGCATATATCATTTCCTATATGTTCACAATTGATTCCTAAGCTGTAAAGTCGCTAATAAGCAAGATATTGGCCAATTTGTCCTGTGACCTTGAAAATGAGGTCAAAGGTCAAATTCAAGGTCATGAGAATAGTCAGCATATATCATTTCCTATATGTTCACAATTGATTCCTAAACTGTAAAGTCGATAATAAGCGAGATATTAGCCATTTTGTCATGTGACCTTGAAAATGAGGTCAAAGGTCAAATTCAAGGTCACGAGAATATTCAGCATATATCATTTCCTATATGTTCACAACTGATTCCTAAGCTGTAAAGTCGATAATAAGCGAGATATTAGCCATTTTGTCCTGTGACCTTGAAAATGAGGTCAAAGGTCAAATTCAAGGTCACGAGAATTTTCAGCATATATCATTTCCTATATGTTCACAATTGATTCCTAAACTGTAAAGTCGATAATAAGCGAGATATTAGCCATTTTGTCATGTGACCTTGAAAATGAGGTCAAAGGTCAAATTCAAGGTCACGAGAATATTCAGCATATATCACTTCCTATATGTCCACAATAGTTTGCTAAGCTGTAAAGTCAATAATAAGCGAGATATTGGCCATTTTGTGCTCTGACCTTGAAAATGAGGTCAAAGGTCAAATTCAAGGTCATGAGAATATTCAGCATATATCATTTCCTATATGTCCACAATTGATTCCTAAGCTGTAAAGTCGATAAGAAGCGAGATATTAGCCATTTTGTCCTGTGACCTTGAAAATGAGGTCAAGGGTCAAATTCAAAGTCATCAGAATATTGGGCGTATATATGTCCACAATTGATTCCTAAGCTGTAAAGTCGATATTAAGCGAGATATTAGCCATTTTGTCCTCTGACCTTGAAACTGAGGTCAGAGGTCAAATTCAAAATCACGAGAATATTCGGAATATATCATTTCCTATATGTCCACAATTGATTCCTAGTCTCTAATCTCAATATTAAGTGAGATATCAGGCATAATATGTCCCATTATAAAGCATAGGAGAATTCAACATGGGAAAGTCCTATTTGGGCCGAGTTTGTGTCAAAATGGCCCACTTCGAGCGATTCAAGCGCAACGAAATTTATAGACATCATAGGAGTACATACGAGGAGTGTTATGTATGAAAAAAAAAAAAGTTACTGAACAGATTTTGAGAAAATGGCCGCCAAAGTCCAAAATCAGGCATTTTTCGACGAAAACGGCCGCCATTTTAAAAAAAATGTGAAAATCAAAAAACTAAAAAATACGTCCTTCTTGAATTATTTTCAAGTATTTTTGTGCAAAATTTCAGAAAAATTCGCCCGTAAACAAAAAAGATAAAGTGTGGACGACGACAAGATAGGTCCGGTAACCTAATAAAAATAAAAAGTCCCTCCCTACCCAGTTTTGAAAAAATAGGAGGGCGAGAAACAGAATATTAATTTTTTTCAGGCCTTATGCATGTTATGAGATTTCAGCCATACATGACTTGAAATACCATGTCATGATCTAGATTCGAACTGGAATAGTTTCACGTCAGTGTAACACATACCCTAGAGCCAAGTTTCCAACTAAATTGAGCTAGAAATCAATACCTGATCTCTAATGATCGTCCACACTCAAAAATCGACATCACAATTTTGAAGGTCATATCCCATCATTAATATTATAGACTGCACTGAAATTTGAGAATGTACAGTACGAGTCACACAGAGGGTCACTACCCAGGCTAGCCTGTCTCAATGCCAGGCGAAGTCAGTGCTAGCATTACAACCTACCGATGCGCGCATCACGAATGCTCATTTGCACCACAGAAAACAAATGCTAAGCCAGGCTAGCCTCACTGCGCCACGGTCCATTTTGCGCATTTATGAATGCGCGCCTGACGATCGGCGAATGCTCGCCTTGTGAATGCGCGCCTGACGAACGGCGAATGCTCGCCTTGTGAATGCGCGCCTGACGATGGGCGAATGCCCACCAAGACAATGCTCGCCTGACGATCGGCAAATGCTCGCCTTGTGAATGCTCGCCTGACATACGTACGGACGATCATCGAGTTGCCCGGGCACGCCTTTCTCACTTCTCATTGTACAGCCAAACGATATGCGCAGTTTGTCGTAATTTATTCTGACATACTGTGAAACCAGGTTTTGGTTTGTGGACTGGTGAGATCATTCTTTGAGTCGCCAATAAACATATAATCATGATAATGGAGAAGTAATTTGTATCTTTATACATGGTATATTTAGTCATATGCTATTGATTGACTAATGATGTTTTTTCTTTGCAGGTGATGAAACCGATTTCATTTGGTATGAAGCTGAAAACTCTTCATTCATTACAAGGAGGGCATACGTGTACGATAAATTTTCCAAGAATTGTAGTGGTGTGGTTCAAAGGCATCTGTTCACAATTGAGTTGTACATCATATCAATTCCTGATAATTCTGTTCCATGCTTGTAAATTATTTAGAGTTATATTTATAAAGTATACATCGTATACACGTTTGTATTGTGACTTGGGTTGAATGCTGTTCGCTTTAGCGTGAATTAGTTGACCAAGTGATTGTAATTGTGCATTGTTGGATTGTATTTATTCATGGGATGAGCCCTCAAGATAACCCACGAAAGTGCTCGCACTTATTTCCAGTAGGGTTTTGTGTTGTGTGTGTCATTGTCACAATGTCTATAGCGTCCTCAAGCAGATCCGGGTACATCTATCAGCTTCCCCATCACCACCGCTGAGAATCCCGGTGCAGCAACCATAATCCTCATCCAGCAAGTTTAATGTCCTGTTTGGGCTGAAGGACAACATTCGCCATTCGCCAAGGAGTGAGACCTGGGATCGAACCCGGGACCACTCCTTTGTGAGGCGAGCGCTCTACCACTGAGCAATTAACACACTTGTGCTGAAGTTTATTGTAAAAGCACAGTACAGTGACCTCATCTCGAATGGTTGAAGTAACTAGTAAGTGTGAACGTCCGTGAATGTTGAGGTAAGTATATTCCCAAGATATAATATAATTCAAATAATAATACAAAATACTAGTGTATATTATAGGATTATTCTACATTATAGGTTTGTGTGCCCCAAAAACACATATTGTGGAATAACCCTATTTATATACTAGTTGTAACATTATTCACTTCATTCCTTGTGTCACTCGCATAGTTATATTAGGCCTATAGACATGACAGATGTCCAACGAATTTCATGTGTTGTTGGATATATACCACAAATATATATTTAAAAGTTTTAATACAGAATATTCTTGCTTGTGGTCAGATATATCTCTGATAATTAAATGAGCTACAGTTCAAGCGTTATATAGTACCTGGTGCCAGTCCATGTTTTACACTATGTCAGGATTTCTTGCGCATGCGCAGTATCACGTATGTGATTACCGTATCGATTGTTTCCTCGAAGAATTACAACAATTCACGTTCAAATTGCCCTAATTTTGCAAACCATTATATATTTGCACTTTTAATACTTGCCATACACGTACCTTACCAATGTTATCCACAATGATCTATCAAACAGGGAAGGGGTCCACGCCTTCAATGTTTACTTTTGACATCATCACAATCATATGAAAAGTCGATAAAAATTAATTCATAAGGGGTCTACACGCAACTCTAGCACTCCCTGTCCGACAAATAGCGGCCCTGTTTATTCCACTTTTCCAGATACTTTGTCTTGTATGTAAACTATCTGTGACTGTTACGATAATTCTTCAAGAAAATATTGTTATCACTATTTGTGATCTTTGAAGTAACTGTCATGTGTTTAATTGTTTGGTGACTTGAATGCGTCGATTGTAATTCTGATTTGTTGCGAATAACAATTAAGTCTTCATTAGTATTGCGGTGCGTCCAATCGACATACTGTTTTCAAATTTGCAATTAACCCATTGAATATTGGCAGGAAGTCAATAAACTGTCAGTGTTAAATTAATACATTTGATTACTTGTCAGAAAGTGACAAGCAATGAACTTTTGTCACGCTCGATATATGCCCGATAAACAAACAATCATCCTGATGAGGACAGCAAATAAATCTTCTTGTTAGAGGACACGAAAAACAACCAGAAAGACTCAGTCGTTTTTCTTGCAACCCGTCAACCAAGCTCGACCTGAAGAAAAATGAAGCAAACATGTAGATTACATGATGTAGCTATAGCCTATAGAAACAGTGAAAATTATTTGTATAACATAATAATGAATACGAAAACAGAATTGTCATTCCAGATATATATTCACCTCTCTCCGCTTCACACTCACTTTTTCCGTACGAATTTTTAATGGATTTTATCGCAGACTAATGCATGTTCACCAGAGATTCACAGTAAACATGTACCAGATTAACAGTTACTCCCGTAGCATATGCGCACTGTTAACGGGCTAGCATTTTACGATGCTCGCATCCACACGAGGTGCACATTATATGAAATGCTGCGCATCTTTAACTGGCTAGCATTTTACGATGCTCGCATCAACACGAGGTGCGCATTGTGTAAAATGCTAGCATTGTGAAATGCCCAAAACGGACTCGGGCGCGCCTTACAGACGGTGGATGCGCGCCTAAATAATGCTCGCATTTTTCTGGCGCAGTCAGGCGAGCATACGCATGGTATGTGCTAGCATTTCAATATGCTAAAAACGGACACTGGCGCAGCCAAGGCGCGCCAATCATTTAACAAGGCTAGCATACTAGTGACCTTCTGTGTGATTCGTACTGTACTAAGTTCAAAGATCGGCCTGCCAAAGGTAAATAATTTTGCAAATACAAGCTGTCATAATCCGTTTACTCAGTGTAACTTCAGGAACAGACAGCATTCTACGGCATAGTTTCTAATCTATGCATTTTTGGATAAAATATAATAGAGAAATAACCAACTATTCATTGTGGGATTTACCTCAGCACTTGGTCAGTGATTGGGAAGAGAAACTCGAAGTATGAGAGAATCCCCCCTTCAGTTTGAAATGTATGGGGGATTTTCAAAAGTTATGGGGGATTTTTGAGAAATTATGGGGGATTTTCAAAAAGTTGTGGGACATTTTTGGGGTGTATTTTTAAAAAAGATTTTATTCAATCATCAACTGCAGTAGTCGTAGCTATAATTGTGTGTGTGAGAAACCTGTCATTTCACGATCTGAATCACCACCGTGAATGCCTGCTGTCAGTGTGTATGTCAACAATAACACGTGGTTGTTGCCGGTGACTGTGTGGGCTGCTTCCTGGCGCTGCTGCTCAGTTCAATCTTTCATCGCATCAAACAAAGTTTCTTTGTCATTGTGTTTTTTCGAATAAATTGCCATGAATGCAGAATTTACGATAATCAACTTTTTTGGAGGCACTGAACAACTCCCGAGAGCGGTGTCAAAAACTGTCAGTGGATGTTTTGTAAATCTAGAAACCGTCAAGTACGTATGACGTCATGGGATACCCCCAAATTGCTCAGCCAGCCAATCCGTTCAGCGGTTTCTAGTCTAGGTCTAGAGACCGTCTGACACTGACACCAAGGGTCGCCTCAACATAATGGAAGATCGTCATACGATTGATTTCCAAACTTTCGCAATAATTCCAATAAAAACATTAAACGTTCGCAAATATTTACAGTGTGCGCATTGGGCGCACTGATAAACTGTTGTATGCGGGATATTACGAAGTTATGCGCGATTCGCGCAATCGCGCACGTCTTCCTAATCACTGCTTGGTGTCATTCTGATGCTGAAAATGGTATGAATGATTGTGTTTTTCATTTGCAGTGAAAATACACGGGGTGAGAGAGATTGATTGTGAGATACATGTATACACTTAAAGTGTCTCTGTTCAGTTCAATTCTCAACCAATTCAACACACTTCTCATGGTATTGAGATTAGTGGAAAGTGACTAGTAGAAAAGCCAAATTACACCAAATATAGTTAAACAAACTACATCATACATTACATAAGTTACATAAAATTTTCTACAAGTGACATTCGACTGCATTTATATACTACTGGTAGTACCAGCTAGATACTGGTACAGGTACAGCCTGGAGAGCTCCGCGGCATATATGCATATCATATTACCACTCAGTCATTTTGAAGTCAAGACCACCAAAAAATCTGCCACATTTGACTTCCTATACATGTATGCTCATATTATGAACCTGAGCTCTATCAGCATTTTTTTTTGTAATTTGTTAATTTCAGGTCATTTTAGGCCCTTTGGGCCTACATGTATATATATTTCAGGCTATTCAAGCGATTCAAAGCCTCCTATACACCTTACAGAAGGCCAGAAATGTCATGCTTGTGCGAAATATAGAAAAATTTTCAAAACAGATCTGTAGAATATACATGTAGCACCAAGGCTATGTTTGAACGCGCTATACTGAAGGTAGTATGAGGCAAAGTTCAAGGTCACCGACAGATTCACCATATATGATTCCTCATATAAACGTAGATCAAGCATACATGTAAGGTCTATCTGTCATCATTCTGTTGATAGCATGAGGTATAGTTCAAGGTCACCAGCAGATTCACCATATATGATTCCCTATATAAACTTAAATCAAGCATAAGATCTATCTGTCATTATCTTGTTTGCAGGGACCAAAAAACATAGTTCGTGTCTAATGTAACCTTGACATTCACCACTCGGTGTCATCTGAAGTCAAGTTCAAGGTCACCAAAAGATCCACCATTTACGACTTCCTATATGCTCATAATACAAACCTACTGCACTGGTAAATTCTATTTACATGCCTTATCATAGACGTCAATTTGTCCCTTTTGGTTTCTCGAATTTCGAGCGATTAAAGGTCTCCATCTCCATACACATTACAAATGGCCCAAAAAGTCATGCTTGTACAGAATTAAAAAAAAAATAGCCCAAGGGCTAAGACAGGTTACCGGACAAAATATGTTTTATATTTTAGATATTAGCCATTTTGTCCTGTGACCTTGAAAATAAGGTCACTGGTCAAATGCAACGTCATGAGAATATCCAGCAAACATGTATATCATTCCCGATATGTCCATTGTTTGCTAAGCTGTAAATTCAATAACAAGTAAAACAAAATAGCAATTTTGTTCTATGACCTTGAAAGGTCGAATTAATGGTCATCAAAATATTTGGCATACAACATTCCCTATAGGTGCACAACTGATTCCTAAGCTGTAAAGTCGATAATAAGTGAGATATTAGCCGTTTTGTCCTGCGACCTTGAAAATGAGGTCAAAGGTCAAATCAAGGTCATCAGAATATTAGGCTTTTATCATTTTCTATTATGCCCACAACTTATTCCTAAGCTGTAAAGTCGATAATAAGTGAGATATTAGCCATTTTGTGTTCTTGACCTTGAAAATGAGGTCAGAGGTCAAATTCAAAGTCACGAGAATCTTCAGCATATATCATTTCCTACATGTCCACAATTGATCCCTAAGCTGTAAAATCGATAATAAGTGAGATATTAGCCATTTTGTCCTTTGAAAATGAGGTCAAAGGTCAAATTCAAGGTCATGACAATAATCTGCATATATCATTACCTACTGTAAACATATAAAATTTTGCGTCTATCAATGTTCGCGTTTTCAACATCTCAACAGGTTCGCGTGGATTTAAGTTCGCGTTTTTATGTTGGGTGTGGGATCAGGTATTTTAAATTGATAAGTAATTGTACCAATTTAATACACAAGGCCCAAATATTATTGATCACAGATGTATGTTTGCCATAAACTGCATACTAGCATACTAGCATGTTCAGACAGTGAACAAAACACAAACGATCAATACTCAATAAATCTACTCACTGTTTATTTCTGCCAGAGCACATGAACTAACGGTGGCGACATCAACCAAGGAAGGCATAATTTGTGAGACAATTATCACATGAGTTGTTCTGCCGGCTGGTCATTTTCCCGACGAACTACACTAACATGGTGCTGTTGGTCAGAAAAGTATCCCACTGTCAGAGTGACACGTGACATTTTCAGCGACCTATGGGCGATAATTGTCTCACAAATGCCTTTTGGTGAGCGACAGCACGGATGGAACACATTAAATCTTTGATAAGATTTCAAGCGTGATGTGGTCTGCATATGTATTTATTTTCGCCGTATTTTCGCGTGTATATATTTTCGCAGTTTTTTTTCAAACACGAAACTCGCGAAATTAATACATCGCGAAATTTGGTACGTTTACAGTATATGTTCATAATTGATTCCTAAGCTGTAAAGTCGATAAGAAGCGAGATATTAGCCATTTTGTCCTTTGACCTTGAAAATGAGGTCAAAGGTCAAATTCAAGGTCATCAGAATATTTGGCTTATATCATTTCCTATATGTCCACAATTGATTCCTAAGCTGTAAAGTCGATAATAAGCGAGATATTAGCCATTTTGTTCTCTGACCTTGAAACTGAGGTCGGAGGTCAAATTCAAGATCACGAGAATATTCAGCATATATCATTTCCTATATGTCCACAATTGATTCCTAGTCTCTAATCTCAATATTAAGTGAGATATCAAGAAAAATGTTTCCCATTATAAAGCATAGGAGAATTTAACATGGGAAAGTGCCATTTGGGACCTGTCGAAAAAATCAAAATGGCTGCCACACGCAGACCGGCGATTCAAGGCCAATGAAACTTATACACGTCACAGGGGTATATGAGAGGAATCTTTTGAAACAAAAATCTCAAAAGTGGTCAGACAGTTTTTGAGAAAATGGCCGCCAAACTCCAAAATTGGCCTTTTTTCGACGAAAACGGCCGCCATTTTGAAAAAAATGCGAAAATCAAAAAACTAAAAAATACCTCCCTCTCGAAATATTTTTAGGCATTTTTGCGTAAAATTTGAGAAAAAAACGATCTTAAACTTTAAAGATAAAATTGTTGACGGACGGACGCCGGACGCAACGCCATGGCAATAGGTTATCGGACCATAGGTCCGGTAACCTAAAAACAAAAATGATCATATAATACCCTCAACTCTACCCTCTGTACCCTCACGACACATTTGGCTAGGGCAATGAGTCCAAAAATAATGTCTGTTTCGCTCTACGATGCACTGTTTCCGAGATATGCAGGGAGCCTTAGAAAAAATTCTTTCGAGCTCTAGGTCAACGCTCGTTCAATGGATTGAACCTGAAATCAATAGGGCTCTTCCCTGAATAAACGCCTGTTAAATACAATGTCTTTTAATTGCTGGTACACCTGTACGTACAGTGCGTGTACCACTACACCAGGGTATCAGCATTTAGAAGTTATCAGTTTGAATCTTGGTTGTGGAAATTCATTATGAACACATATTATGCACATGTTTCGAAACAATTTTTGTGTGAAATGTCCAGTAAATTCAGTCGATTCTACAAGTGGTTCAAGATTGAAAGACAAGCTGTTAGAATATTTCAAATAATAGTTTTGTGCAGTACTTGCAAAAGCAAACTAAAATTGTCCATTTTAGAGGGATATCTGCAGAACGAGACTCAGGGGCACATTTACTAGCAGTTACTATTCTTTAACTGTTCAGTATATTATCTAATTAACTTACCTGTTTGGCATTCAGATCTGCACTACCATGACTACCATCCATTGAACCACTATCTTGCGTCAGGTTCATGGGCGACATCCTCCCAGCATCCGGGAATGAATCACATTCTGAATTTTCCTGTTCATCCATTGTGCCATGAATGTTTGTTGGGCATCATTTATACGAACTGGGTTGTTGGGTTTTCCTTCCTGGTTGAGAAGAGAGTGAAATCTTTTACAACTAGATGACAAGGCCTACAGATGCCTCGGAGGCTTTGTAGTGTGAAGCATAATTTGAGGTCTATGCAGAAGTTTTCGGCCCCTAGAGGCCAATTCGTGTACATATCATGTACGAATGCACATTTTTGGCCTTCCTGTCCTTTGTATCAGGCCCTGTAAAGAATGCACATTGTTGGCCTTTCTGATTTTTTAGGTTACCGGACCTATGGTCCGATAACCTATTGCCATGGCATTGCGTCTGGCGTCCGTCCGTCCGTCGTCGTCGTCCGTCCACATTTTTATCTTTAAAGTTTACGGTCCAATCTTTCTGAAAATTTGGGAAAAGATATCTTGAAATAATTCGAGAAGGAGGTATTTCTTAGTTTTTATATATTTTTTTTTTTTTCAAAATGGCGGCCGTTTTCGTCGAAAAATGGTCAATTTTGAACTTTGGCGGCCATTTTCTCAAAAACTGTCTGATCAGATTTGAGATTTTTGTTTCAAAAGATTCTTTTTATGTACCTCTATGATGTGTATAAGTTTGGTTGTCCTTGAATCGCCGGTCTGCGTATGGCGGCCATTTTGAATTTTCGACGGGTCGACGAAAAAAATGTTTTTCGCCCCAAATCGCATTACTATCCATTTTGGGACATTTCTAGACAAAAAATTTTTTTCCCCCTTTGAAAAAAATTTTGGACTTGGAACATTTTCGGCACTTTTTTCCTTCATAATGGGAGCTGCCGGAACTGTACTCCTAGAACGCCTGAAGATAGAGCTTAGAAATTGGCACTTTCAAATGGGAAGTCATATATGGCGACTTGTGTGGTGACCTTGAATTTGACCTTGGATGACCTTGAAAGGTCAAAACAGGCATTTTTGGGTCGAAAAATGCCCAAATTTGCACCTTGTCTGTCTTTTCTCGAAAACTGTCTGATCAGTTTGGAGATTTTTTTCCAAAAGATTCCCCTTATGTACCTTTATGATGTGTATAAGTTTTTTTGCCCTTGAATCGCCGATCTCCGTGTGGCGGCCATTTTGAATTTTTGACGAGTCGGCGATGAAAAAGTTTTTCGCCCCGAATCGCATTACTATCCATTTTGGGCCATTTCTAGGCAAAAAAAATTTTTCACCCTCTGGAAAAATGTTTGACTTAGAAAATTTTCGGCACTTTTTTCCTTCATAAGGCCACACCAATATATAGAGTTGGTCGATGGAATCGCCGCCCCTGAAAATTCATTAGATACTGAAATTTTCGGTAAAAAAAATGGCCGCACCTATTTTGAGCTAATAAAATTCATCGACAACTTAGTTTTTGCCCCGAAATCAAAATCACAGTCTGTTCTCACCCAAATGGTTGTCAAAAATCGCATTTACAGAGCCAGTATCGATGTTTTCCCGAGGCACTGTTTGAATCATAATGTGCCAATACTGCACAGAATCACCCTTGAGCGGAAAATATCAGCATTTTAGGGCGGGTCTTTCTGGCATGAAATGTTGATATACAGTCAAACTTCCATTAGTGAACACCTCCGATCAGTGAACAACTCGTATCAGTGAACAGTTTTTCCCAGTCCCAAATGAACGCCTATCCTTTAACATTGGAGCTCTCTTCCGATTAGTGAACACCTTTCTACTGTGAACAGTGAACACCTTTTTAGGTTCCAAAGGGGGCATTTCAATGTTAATAGACCTCTATTTAGTGAACATAGGCAATTCAATGTTAACCAATTATCAGGGTATCATTGACCCAAACTGCCAAACACCGTTGGCTCCCATCCCCCCCTCCCCTCTTCCCTCCTCAAATGCCTCTAAGCCATCTGCCTTTCAGTTATCATAGATTCTGTGACCAGCAATGTTACACCTCATTGACCAGCCTCCCCTTCCCAGCTTCTCTGTTATTACAGTCTAAAGCAAGGGGATTCACTGGGCACAATTAATTTTGCCTGACCAAGTGCAAACATGTCAGGTAGAAAATAGACTCATGCCTATAATCTAAAGACAGATTTCACCTCATGCACCAAGAATGACAGTTTGAACACGAGTAGATGATGATAGTGGACTAACAATGAAGAAACCCCCTGATGTATAAAGCAAATACCCATGCACTATTTTATTCACTGACATTCTACTGGTTCTGTTCAGCATGAGCCATGTCTTCCAAAAGAAAAAATTTGTCATTGTCTGACTCTTGTTCAGAATCCCCCAGACCCATTCTTCCGATTAGTGAACACCTCCAGTTAGTGAACATTTTGGCCCGGTCCCTTGAACGTTTACTAATGGGAGGTTTGACTGTACATGATTTTAACATAATGCATGTATATCTCAATACCAAAAATCTTCCAGAGCTTAACCAATAGTATCTTGCGATAGATCATTCTTCTGCAATGCATAGGTATATATATCTGCCTATAGTTATCTGAATACAGCAGGACAACTTGGATTTTTACTGCAATATTTTAGACAAAATTTATTTGCAGCAGCATAAACATGACATGACATGGAATTCAACATGACACATTGAAAACTGAGTCTGTTCACAAATTGCCAAACTATTTACTGTGAAGAAAAATGGCACGGAATACATATTGAATTGCTCACCTACCAAGAGTCAATCATACATCCTTGATATATAGACGGGTTAAGGGAAAAAAGAACAGCTTATTTAGTCCAAATGACCATATTCTTCCGCCAATTTGACCAATTTGATTTTTCAAGGTCATGAAAGCTGGAATACAATATCAAAATAAGCGGAAAATACATAATTTATCAACTAAAATAAAAACTCTCGCACGAATGTTGGCAATCTTATTTCCAAAGACAAAAATTATCAGTAAAAAAACATATATCGCTCGTACCATTTTTAAAAAGAAAATTTCCAAAGACAGAAAATTTAATATTGAATGTAAAAAAATATAGCTCGCACGTACGTTTTTCTTCCGGACAAAAATCCATAAACCAACTTTATATATTGGCGTGGCCTAATGGGAGCTGTCAAGACTGTACTCATAGAACACTTGAAGATACAGCTTAGAAATTGGCACTCTCAAATGGGAAGTCATATATGGGGTTTGTGTGGTGACCTTGAATTTGACCTTTGATGAACTTGAAAGGTCAAAACAGCCATTTTGGGGTAAAAAATGCCCAGATTTGCCTCTATAGATGAAATGCTTGCCGATAGAGCTCATGTTTGCATTATGAACATATAGCAAGACATATATGGCACATTTTGGGGTAAAAAAATGCCCAGATTTGCCTCTATAGATGAAATGCTTGCAGATAGAGCTCATGTTTGCATAATGAACATATAGCAAGACAAACATGTATATGGCCGCACAACTAATGATGACCTTGAATTTGACATCAGATGACCTTGAGTTCCAAATGTCTGACTCGTAATGTGTAAATTGACCTGAGCGGCCTAAACGATTCCACCCAGATATATCTTTGTATTATGAACATATAGAATATCGAATGCCGCACACATACATGTAATGGTGACATCGAAGTTCACACGGATGACCTTGATTGGTAAATCTCAAGGCCATATGTTCACACTACGAACCTTGATTGGTAAATCTCAAGGTCTGTTACCTGCCAATGCTGCCATGGCCAAACCAAAATTGTCCGGTAACCTGTCTTAGCCTTTGGGCTAATTTTATCACATGCAATGAATTTATCTTAAACTACAAACAGTAGGAACACACAGTGATTTCCGACAGTGTGATAACCTTTGCCGGAAACATCATGTTTGCACTATTTTTTTCTTCACATTTTGCTTCACATTTCAAATATTCACATGATTTGAAAGAACAATGAAATCACGAGTGTTCTATGACTTGACAATGAAACATCACGTGATTCAACCTTAGCAACATTTAACCATGCAGAAAACGTACAACCACCGTGACGTCATAATACAAAGTATTTGACGACCAGATGATCTGCATTGTTTATACTGTTTCCTAGCAACGCACATGTTTACGGGTCTTCGATCTGCTCAGTACAAGGGTCCTTGGGTACAATCAAGGATTGTAAGAAGTTCTTGCAATCTTTGGTACAATTTCACTCTAACGTACATGGTTTGGGTTTCCAAATATTTCAGAATCATAAATTCATAGCATGTGATAAAATTAGCCCAAGGGCTAAGAAAGGTTACCGGACAATAGATATTTCAGATATTAGTATTTTGTCCCGTGACCTTGAAAATAAGGTCATTGGTCAGTTCAAGAACACGATAATATTCGGCATATGTCACTTCTAGTATGTCCACAATTGATTCCTAAGCTGTAAAGTAAATAATAAGCGAGATATTAGCCATTATGTCCTGTGACCTTGAAAATGAGGTCAAAGGTCGAATTCAAAGTCATATCATAGCAATATTCAGCATATATCATTTCCTATATGTTCATAATTGATTCCTAAGCTGTAAAGTAGATAATAAGCAAGATAATAGCCATTTTGTCCTGTGACATTGAAAACTAGGTCAGAGGTGAAGTTCAAGGTCATGACAATGTTCAGAATATATCATTTTCTATATGTTCACAATTGACTGCTAAGCTGTAAAGTCGGGAAAAAGCGAGATATTAGCCATTTCGTTCTCTGACCTTGAAAATGAGGTCAAGGGTCAAATTCAAGGTCATAGCAATGTTCAGCATATATCATTTCCTATATGTTCATAATTGATTCCTAGACTGTAAAGTCGATAATAAGCGAGATATTAGCCATTTTGTCCTGCGACCTTGAAAATGAGGTCAAAGATCAAGTTCAAGGTCATGCCAATGTTCAGAATGTATCATTTTCTATATGTTCACAATTGATTGCTAAGCTGTAAAGTCGAGAAAAACCGAGATAATATACAGTACCAAGCTAGTGTCATGGCAATAATCTGCATATATCATTTCCTATATGTTCATAATTGATTCCTAGGCTGTAAAGTCGATAAGCGAGATATTAGCCACTTTTCCTGTGACCTTGAAAATGAGGTCAAAGGTCAAATTCAAAGGTCATTAGAATATTTGGCATATATCATTTCCTATATGTCCACAATTGATTCCTAAGCTGTAAAGTCAATAATAGGCGAGATATTAGCCATTTTGTGCTCTGACCTTGAAACTGAAGTCAGAGGTCAAATTCAAGGTCGCGGGAATATTCAGCATATATCATTTCCTTTATGTCCACAATGATCCCTAAGCTGTAAAATCGATAATAAGTGAGATATTAGCCATTTTGTTCTGTGACCTTGAAAATGAGGTCAAACGTCAAATTCAAGGTCATCAGATTATTCGGCATATATCATTTCCTATATGTCCAAAATTGATTCCTAGGCTGTAAAGTTGATAATAAGCGATATATTAGACATTTTGTGCTCTGACCTTGAAACCGAGGTCAGAGGTCACATTCAAGGTCATGAGAATATTCAGCATATATCATTCCCTATATGTCCACAATTGATCCCTAAGCTGAAAAATCGACAATAAGTGAGATATTAGCCATTCTGTCCTGTGACCTTGAAAATGAGGTCAAAGGTCAAATTATAGGTCATCAAAATATTCGGCATTTATCATTTCCTATATGTCCACAATTGATTCCTAAGCTGTAAAGTCGATAATAAGCAAGATATTATACATTTTGTGCTCTGACCTTGAAACCGAGGTCAGAGGTCAAATTCAAGGTCACGAGAATATTCAGCATATATCATTTCCTATATGTCCACAATTGATTCCTAGTCTCTAATCTCAATATTAAAGGGCCATGGACACGAAAAAATGACTTGCTTTAATAATGAAGTTAAGCACCTACTGAGTATGTATACAACAGAAACGGTATCAATTAGGGCTCGGGTTGTCCAGAAATTGACCTGAAACCGTTGCGAGAGATGATTGGCATTTTACGTTCTTTGTGATCTGTGACGTCACGAGGGAGCGACCGCGCTGGTAAAGACGTTTGTCGTTTGCAGGTGGTTGTTTTATAATTGCGGGTTTTTGGAGGGATTCCATTCATCACTACTATACTATTTATATCATATCAATAGGTATGGGAATTTTATAATTATAGGCAGCATGGGTAACCGTAGTGTCGGCGAAGGTCCTACATATCGGGAAGGTGTCAGCCTTTTCTACTTTCCGAATGATCCATGGCATAGCCAGTTTACACAGGCCTACATGCGCTCAATAAGTTTTGTCTGTAGTTCAGCGATATACTGAAACGTATCGTGATGAAACTTGACAAACGTATGCCCATATTTTTGACAGGCCTACTTAACCTGGGAAGCAAACGGCGATTCAATTCTTTCAGCTCAAAAAAGCTAGGATTATCAGAGCCGTAGGCCTATTACCGCACAGGCCAACTAGGCCCAGGCCTAGGGCGCAAAATTTTAGGCGGGCGCCATTTTTCAGAGAACTTTTTGACGCAGATTATCGCTGTCGTTGAATTGGAATACGATCACGCATACGGTGATATTCTGCCAATAATTTCCCCCTCCTTTTCTCCCAAAATCTTGAATCGTAATGAAAGCCAATGAGCCTGCCACAACCAGGCGCAGTGGACGTGTACGGGAATGGGGGTGGGGGTAAACGCGGGTTATTCTTGAAAAAAAAATCAATTGTTGCCGTAAAACAAATGTATCCAATACGTTACAGTATATTGAACAGTGTGATTTTCCTGTTAAAAAAACATTGCAAAAATATATCTAGACATAAATGCCGATATACTTCTGCTGCCGCCAGCTAAGAAGAAATCCCTTGAAATCATAGCTTGAAATGAATGATCTAAAAAATCAAGTTGACAGTGTCTAAATCTGGAACATCATCTTGAATTAAGATAATTTGCATAAAAACGCATTGTCTGAGAAGTTCAAAATTTAAATCGGGAGCGTCACAGAATGCTCCTGCGCATTTAACAAATGAGGCTTCAGCTGCTTTTGGGGCCCCTGGGTGGGCCCCAAATCACCAGCCCTGAGTCCACACTCGATTTTCTGCTTAATTTGGGTTAAATGGTGCAACCCTTTGAGAGCAGCATTTTTGTGTGAAAAAGGCTACACCCAACGTCTTCTTATGCTCTAGTACACAGTATGCTGCTAAACGGGAATCGATCCATGAGCGTTCAGTTTTTGGCTGACATGTTGTAAAAAAACGGTGTGACATAATGTCAACAATATGAGTAGCCTACGTGTATTGTGTATATCGAAACGAACACCAGAAAATACGGACATGGCCCTACATCACAATGAGGGGTTAGTGGGTCGAACCAGAAGGGGAAGGAGGGGGTGCGTTGGCCTAAACGCACAATATCAGAGTTCTTACTGTCATGAATTCGATTTAATATGCAAAAGAATCGATATTTGAGCGTTTGTTTCAGTAGAGGTCGAAACTGTGATTTTGTGAAAATATTGCCATTATCATCCCCACTATATAGGTGTGTTGTATACAACACACCTATATCCTTATTTGGAGGTTGGTAGTTCCTGTTATATATAGGTAATGCGTATAACTAAATATTGATTGATATTGTATTGCTTTCAATACATAAATGTAGAAGAAAGCAAATAATTAATTTATAGGCCTCACAACGAGTTTCTATGGCATACCATTCTACAGTATAACCATTATGCCTGATCACAGAGAAGGCCTAGCATTCCATGTATATTTCCACCAGCAAACAAGTCAATCATTTGTCTAATCGCTGGCACATCGAAAAAATAATGTAATTATACCAGTGTTAAAATAATATCGGACACATTCATTTGAATATATATATTTACCACACCCACCACACCTCCTCCCCTCCCGCAAGATCACATCACGGTTTTTCCTGTCTGCTTTTTCACCTCCCGGGGAGAAGGGTGTGTGTGTGTGGTGGTGGGGGGGGGGGGGGGGTGGGAGGATGAGGTATTGGACGTATGTGTGATAGTTTACCGTAGCATATCCATAATTTCTACTTTGTATTTTGTCTTTCATTTGTAGGCCTAACTGGTGGGCATGTTCAGCTCTAGCGAAACATTGTACAACTGATGTGAATTCGATCCTAATTAAATCTTGTATCTTGTGCCTCCCCGCCCCCCTTTCAGCCTGAAACACATCTTCGTGATAACCCCCCCCCCCCCCCCCTCATCCCGCCCTAACCCCGATCTTCAGTGCTTTGCCCCATACAAAATTGCAACCGCTCCCCAGCGTCAAAGATTCTGTACAGAGAATCTTTTCCCCCGTGACGTCAGAAACGTCATTTTACGTAAAAATATGCTGACCGCTCTTCACGTGGAATGTCGGTCTTCGGACCGCTGTAGATCTCATCTGAGTGTTTAGAATGGCTCTATTTCCATCTGTATGCATATATATATGAATGCTATTGCATGTAGAACAATTTAATAACCACATCAAATATCATGTCCATGGCCCTTTAAGGGAGATATTAGGCATAATGTGTCCCATTATAAAGCATAGGAGAATTTAACATGGGAAAGTCCCATTTGGGCCGAGTTTGGGCCAAAATGGCCCACTTCGAGCGATTCAAGCGCAACGAAATTTATAGACATCATAGGAGTACATATGAGGAGTGTTATGAAAATATTTTTAGGTATTTTTGTGCAAAATTTCAGAAAGATTGGACCATATACTTTAAAGATAAAAATGTGAACGGACGGACGCCGGACGCCGGACGATGGACGACGGACGCAACGCCATGCCAATAGGTTATCGGACCATAGGTCCGGTAACCTAAAAACAAAACCTGTTTCGTGTGTTTTCCAGCACACGGGAAAGATCTCGTTTGAACTGGCGGAAGAACATCAGAAAACACTCGACCTTCGGTCTCGTGCTCTCTAATATTCTTCCGACCAGTTCAAACTCGATCTTTCCCGTGTGCTGGAAAACACACTCACCTAGTTTTATCATTGTATCAGGTCTTATACAGTGGATCCTGTGTTTTGAGATCACCCGAGGGACCCCGAAAAGGTGGTCTCAAATGACAGGTCGTCTCTCATGGTAGGTTCATTTTTATGATAAAAGGTCATTTGGTACCAAGGAGACCAGTCTCTCAACCCAGGGTGGTCTCTCTCGACAGGTGGTCCTTCACACAGGATCCACTGTAATGTATTATCAAGTATCCCAATTGGCATGTTCTGAAACTAGATGTAGGCCTAGAGGCATTGGGGCATTTTGATACACAATACAGTTACAGATGAACTGTTAATTACTGACAAATCCCAACACCACCAAATTTAAGAAACATAGACCCAAGGGGACTGTAGCTCACCGGCTAGCCAATAGGTGATCGGACCGATCGTCCGGTAACTACAAGGTCACAAGTATATTCAGCATAATCATTTCCTATATGTACACAATTGATTCTTAAGCTGTAAAGTTGACAAGTGAGATATGCGCTATTTTGTGCTCTGACCTTGAAAATGAGATCAAAGGTCATATTCAAGGTCATGAGAATATTCAGTATATATCATTTCTTAGTTGTCCACAAATGATTCCCAAGCTGTAAAGTCGATTGAATCCTAAGCTGTAAAGTCGATAATAAGCGAGATATTAGCCATTTTGTGCTTTGACCTTGAAAAAAAGGTCAAAGGTCACATTCAAGGTCATGAGAATATTCAGCTTATATCATTTTTTATATCTCCACATTTGATTCCCAAATTGCAAAGTCAATAATGAGCGAGATATTAGCGATTTTGTGCTCTGACCTTGAAAATGAGGTTGAAGATCAAATTCAAGGTCGTCAGAATATTCAGCATATATCATTTCCTATTATGGTCACATTAGATTTCTAAGCTGTAAAGTCGATAATAAGCGAGATATTAGCCATTTTATGCTCTGACCTTGAAAATGAGGTGAAAGGTCAAATTCAAGGGCACGAGAATATTCAGCATATATCACTTCCTATATGTCCACAATTGATTCCTAAGCTGTAAAGTCAATAACAAGCGAGATATTGGCCATTTTGTGCTCTGACCTTGAAAATGAGGTTAAAGGTCAAATTCAAGGTCATGACAATATTCAGCATATATCATTTCCTATATGTCCACAATTGATTCCTAAGCTGTAAAGTGAATAATAAGCAAGATATCAGCGATTTTGTGCTCTGACCTTGAAAATGAGGACAACGGTCAAATTCAAGGTCACGAGAATAGTCAGCATATATCATTTCCTATATGTCCACAATTGATTCCAAGTCTCTAATCTCAATATTGAGTAAGATATTAAGTATAATGTGTCCCATTATAAGACATGGGAGAATTTAATATGGGAAAGTCCCATTTGGGCCGAGTTTGGGCCCAAAATGACCCACTTCGAGCAATTGAAGGGCAACGAAACTTATACACGTCACAGGGGTACATATGAGGAGTGTTATGCGTGAATATGAAAAAAAGTTACTGAACAGATATTGAGAAAACAACCGTCAAAGTCCAAAATTGGCCGTTTTACGTCAAAAATGGCCACCACTTTGAAATAATTGTGAAAATAAAAAAAATAAAAAATACATCCTTCTCCAAATATATTTAGGCATTCTTGCGCAAAATTTCAGAAAGATTTGACCGTAAACTTTAAAGATAAAATTGTTTACGAACGACGGACAACGGACGACGGTCGATGGCTGGACGGACGCCGGACGCAACGCCACGCCAAATGGTTATCGGACCAAAGGTCCGGTAACCCAAAAATTAGACCAAAGGCTAAGAAAGGTTACCAGACAATATATATTTTAGTTATTAGCCTTTTGTCCCATGACCTTAAAAATGAGGTCATTGGTCAAGTATATTCAGCATAATCATTTCCTATATGTCCACAATTGATTATTAAGCTGTAAAGTTGACAAGTGTGATATGCGCTATTTTGTGCTCTGACCTTGAAAATGAGGTCAAAGGTCAAATTCAAGGTCATGAGAATATTCAGCATATATCATTTCCTATATGTCCACAATTGATTCCCAAACTGTAAAGTCGATTGAATCCTAAGCTGTGAAGTCGATAATAAGCGAGATATTAGCCATTTTGTGCTTTGACCTTGAAAATAACGTCAAAAGTCACATTCAAGGTAATGAGAATATTCAGCTTATATCATTTCTTATATGTCCACATTTGATTCCCAAGCTGTAAAGTGAATAATAAGCGAGATATTAGCGATTTTGTGCTCTGACCTTGAAAATGAGGTCAAAGGTCAAATTCAAGGTCATCAGAATATTCGGCATATATCATTTCCTATATGGTCACAATAGACTTCTAAGCTGTAAAGTCGATAATAAGCGAGATATTAGCCATTTTATGCTCTGACCTTGAAAATGAGGTGAAAGGTCAAATTCGAGGTCACGAGAAGATTCAGCATATATCACTTCCTATATGTCCACAATTGATTCCTAAGCTGTAAAGTCAATGATAAGCGAGATATTGGCCATTTGTGCTCTGACCTTGAAAATGAGGTTGAAGGTCAAATTCAAGGTCATGAGAATATTCAGCATATATCATTTCCTATATGTCCACAATTGATTCCCGAGCTGTAAAGTGGATAATAAGCGAGATATTAGCGATTTTGTGCCCTGACCTTGAAAATGAGGTCGAAGGTCAAATTCAAGGTCATCAGAATATTCGGCATATATCATTTCCAATACGGTCACAATAAATTTCTAAGCTGTAAAGCCGATAATAAGCGAGATATTAGCCATTTTGTACTCTGACCTTGCAAATGAGGTTAAAGGTCAAATTCAAGGTCACGAGAATATTCAGCATATATCACTTCCTATATGTCCACAATAGTTTGCTAAGCTGTAAAGTCAATAATAAGCGAGATATTGGCCATTTTGTGCTCTGACCTTGAAAATGAGGTCAAAGGTCAAATTCAAGGTCATGAGAATATTCAGCATATATCATTTCCTATATGTCCACAATTGATTCCTAAGCTGTAAAGTCGATAAGAAGCGAGATATTAGCCATTTTGTCCTGTGACCTTGAAAATGAGGTCAAGGGTCAAATTCAAAGTCATCAGAATATTGGGCGTATATATGTCCACAATTGATTCCTAAGCTGTAAAGTCGATATTAAGCGAGATATTAGCCATTTTGTCCTCTGACCTTGAAAATGAGGTCAAAGGTCAAATTCAAAATCACGAGAATATTCAGCATATATCATTTCCTGTATGTCCACAATTGATTCCTAGTCTCTAATCTCAATATTAAATGAGATATTAGGCATAATGTGTCCCATTATAAAGCATAGGAGAATATAACATGGGTAAGTCCCATTTGGGCTGAGTTTGGGCCAAAATGGCCCACTTCGAGCGATTCAAGAGTAACGAAACTTATACACGTCACAGGGGCATATATAAGGAGTGTTATGCACCAATAAGAAGAAAAGTTACTGAACAGATTTCGAGAAAACGACCGTCAAAGTCCAAAATTGGCCATTTTGAAAAAATTGCAAAAATAAAAAAAAAATAAAAAAAAAATACCTCCCTCAAAATATCTTTAGGTATTTTTGTTCAAAATTGTAAACTTTAAAGATAAAAATGTAGACGGACGACGACGAAGACGACGACGACGACAACGACAGACGCTACGCCATGCCGATAGGTTTGGTCCGCTAACCTAAAAATATATACTAATAGTATATAAAACTAGACACTTCCGGTCGCCTACGACCGCTTGGGTGTATCCCCCGTAGCCCTATCATTCCTGTTGCCCTCAATATATTACTGATAAGTATGAAAAATTAGAGCAAGGGCTAAAAAAGATTACCCGAGAAATGTAAAATCTTAAGCCACAACTGTTTTGTTTTCCACCAAAATTGCTGCATTGATCTTTCAAGATTGTTGAAAGTCGAATTCAAGATCACCTCCAACAAAATAACAAAATTACAGCCAGATCAATCTTTTCACCTAAAGTTATATGTCAACTCAGAATATTTGACAAACCTGGTTCAAAGTTGAAATTCAGACTAAAAATTTACCAAAACTGCATTTCAAGTTGAAGAAATTGGAGCCAGATCGAACTTTTCACCATAAGTTATATATAAACTCATAATATGTGCCAAACTTGGTTTCAAATTGAAATTCAATGTAAAAGTTGACCAAAACTGCATTTCAAGATGACGAAATTGGAGCCAGATCGAACTTTTTGCCATGAGTTATATTTCAACTCATAATATGTGCCAAACTTGGATTCAAGTTCAAATTCAATGTAAAAGTTGACCAAAACTGCATTTCAAGATGACGAAATTGGAGCCAGATCGAACTTTTCGGCATAAGTTATATTTTAACTCACAATATGTCCCAACCTTGGTTTCAAGTTGAAATTCAAACTGAAAGTTGACCAAAACTGCATTTCAAGATGACAAATTTGGAGCCACATCAATGTTTTCACAAAGAGGACTATTTTCACCCGAAATATGTTCCAAATTAGATTTGAATGTGAAAATCCATTACCTGGTTCAGCTCAATAATAAACGTTTCCCGTCTTAACTATTTTTTTGAGGTAAATAATAGACTTAACTAGCAAAAAAATTAGCCCAATGGGCTAGAAAGGTTACCGGAGAAATATACAGAGTTAAGCCGAGAAAGTTGAAGGTCAAATTCAAGGTGACCACTGAAATCGCCATATCTCTAACCTTGAAAATGGGATCAAAGGTTAAATTCTAGATCACCAAACTATTCAGCATACATCATTTCCTATATGTTCACTATGGACCCCTAAGCTGTAAATTTGATAATAAGCGAGAATTCTGTAATCTGACTTTGAAAATAAAATGACTGACCTTGAAATTTAGGTCAAAGGTCAAATTCAATATCATTAAAATATTCAGAATATATCATTTCCTATATGTTCACAATTGATTCCTAAGCTGTAAAGTCGATAATAAGCGAGATATTAGCCATTTTGTCCTGTTGACCTTGAAAATGAGGTCAAAAGTCAAATTCAAGGTCACTAGAATATTCAGCATACATCATTTCCTATATGTTCACAATTGATTTCTAAGCTGTAAAGGCGCTAATAAGCAAGATATTGGCCATTTTGTCCTGTGAATTTGAAAATGAGGTCAAAGGTCAAATTCAAGGTCATGAGAATATTCAGCATATATCATTTCCTATATGTTCACAATTGATTCCTAAGCTGTAAAGTCGATAATAAGCGAGATATTAGCAATTTTGTCCTGTGACCTTGGAAATGAGGTCAAAGGTCAAATTCAAGGTCATGAGAATATTCAGCATATATCATTTCCTATATGTTCACAATTGATTCCTAACCTGTAAAGTCGATAATAAGCGAGATATTGGCCATTTTGTGCTCTGACCTTGAAAATGAGGTTAAAGGTCAAATTCAAGGTCATGACAATATTCAGCATATATCATTTCCTATATGTCCACAATTGATTCCTAAGCTGTAAAGTGAAAAATAAGCAAGATATCAGCGATTTTGTGCTCTGACCTTGAAAATGAGGACAACGGTCAAATTCAAGGTCACGAGAATAGTCAGCATATATCATTTCCTATATGTCCACAATTGATTCCAAGTCTCTAATCTCAATATTGAGTAAGATATTAAGTATAATGTGTCCCATTATAAAGCATGGGAGAATTTAATATGGGAAAGTCCCATTTGGGCCGAGTTTGGGCCCAAAATGACCCACTTCGAGCAATTGAAGGGCAACGAAACTTATACACGTCACAGGGGTACATATGAGGAGTGTTATGCGTGAATATGAAAAAAAGTTACTGAACAGATATTGAGAAAACAACCGTCAAAGTCCAAAATTGGCCGTTTTACATCAAAAATGGCCACCACTTTGAAATAATGTGAAAATAAAAAAAATAAAAAATACATCCTTCTCCAAATATATTTAGGCATTCTTGCGCAAAATTTCAGAAAGATTTGACTGTAAACTTTAAAGATAAAATTGTTTACGAACGACGGACAACGGACGACGGTCGATGGCTGGACGGACGCCGGACGCAACGCCACGCCAAATGGTTATCGGACCAAAGGTCCGGTAACCCAAAAATTAGACCAAAGGCTAAGAAAGGTTAATAGACAATATATATTTTAGTTATTAGCCTTTTGTCCCATGACCTTAAAAATGAGGTCATTGGTCAAGTATATTCAGCATAATCATTTCCTATATGTCCACAATTGATTATTAAGCTGTAAAGTTGACAAGTGTGATATGCGCTATTTTGTGCTCTGACCTTGAAAATGAGGTCAAAGGTCAAATTCAAGGTCATGAGAATATTCAGCATATATCATTTCCTATATGTCCACAATTGATTCCCAAACTGTAAAGTCGATTGAATCCTAAGCTGTAAAGTCGATAATAAGCGAGATATTAGCCATTTTGTGCTTTGACCTTGAAAATAACGTCAAAGGTCACATTCAAGGTCATGAGAATATTCAGCTTATATCATTTCTTATATGTCCACATTTGATTCCCCAGCTGTAAAGTGAATAATAAGCGAGATATTAGCGATTTTGTGCTCTGACCTTGAAAATGAGGTCAAAGGTCAAATTCAAGGTCATCAGAATATTCGGCATATATCATTTCCTATATGGTCACAATAGATTTCTAAGCTGTAAAGTCGATAATAAGCGAGATATTAGCCATTTTATGCTCTGACCTTGAAAATGAGGTGAAAGGTCAAATTCGAGGTCACGAGAAGATTCAGCATATATCACTTCCTATATGTCCACAATTGATTCCTAAGCTGTAAAGTCAATGATAAGCGAGATATTGGCCATTTGTGCTCTGACCTTGAAAATGAGGTTGAAGGTCAAATTCAAGGTCATGAGAATATTCAGCATATATCATTTCCTATATGTCCACAATTGATTCCCGAGCTGTAAAGTGGATAATAAGCGAGATATTAGCGATTTTGTGCCCTGACCTTGAAAATGAGGTCGAAGGTCAAATTCAAGGTCATCAGAATATTCGGCATATATCATTTCCAATATGGTCACAATAAATTTCTAAGCTGTAAAGCCGATAATAAGCGAGATATTAGCCATTTTGTACTCTGACCTTGCAAATGAGGTCAAAGGTCAAATTCAAGGTCACGAGAATATTCAGCATATATCACTTCCTATATGTCCACAATAGTTTGCTAAGCTGTAAAGTCAATAATAAGCGAGATATCGGCCATTTTGTGCTCTGACCTTGAAAATGAGGTCAAAGGTCAAATTCAAGGTCATGAGAATATTCAGCATATATCATTTCCTATATGTCCACAAATGATTCCTAAGCTGTAAAGTCGATAAGAAGCGAGATATTAGCCATTTTGTCCTGTGACCTTGAAAATGAGGTCAAGGGTCAAATTCAAAGTCATCAGAATATTGGGCGTATATATGTCCACAATTGATTCCTAAGCTGTAAAGTCGATATTAAGCGAGATATTAGCCATTTTGTCCTCTGACCTTGAAAATGAGGTCAAAGGTCAAATTCAAAATCACGAGAATATTCAGCATATATCATTTCCTGTATGTCCACAATTGATTCCTAGTCTCTAATCTCAATATTAAATGAGATATTAGGCATAATGTGTCCCATTATAAAGCATAGGAGAATATAACATGGGTAAGTCCCATTTGGGCTGAGTTTGGGCCAAAATGGCCCACTTCGAGCGATTCAAGAGTAACGAAACTTATACACGTCACAGGGGCATATATAAGGAGTGTTATGCACCAATAAGAAGAAAAGTTACTGAACAGATTTCGAGAAAACGACCGTCAAAGTCCAAAATTGGCCATTTTGAAAAAATTGCAAAAATAAAAAAAAAATACCTCCCTCAAAATATCTTTAGGTATTTTTGTTCAAAATTGTAAACTTTAAAGATAAAAATGTAGAGGGACGACGACGACGACGACAACGACAGACGCTACGCCATGCCGATAGGTTTGGTCCGCTAACCTAAAAATATATACTAATAGTATATAAAACTAGACACTTCCGGTCGCCTACGACCGCTTGGGTGTATCCCCCGTAGCCCTATCATTCCTGTTGCCCTCAATATATTACTGATAAGTATGAAAAATTAGAGCAAGGGCTAAAAAAGATTACCAGAGAAATGTAAAATCTTAAGCCACAACTGTTTTGTTTTCCACCAAAATTGCTGCATTGATCTTTCAAGATTGTTGAAAGTCGAATTCAAGATCACCTCCAACATCACTGCATATGGATTTCCATTTCGACATGTTTGACAAAATAACGAAATTACAGCCAGATCAATCTTTTCACCTAAAGTTATATGTCAACTCAGAATATTTGACAAAGCTGGTTCAAAGTTGAAATTCAGACTAAAAATTTACCAAAACTGCATTTCAAGTTGAAGAAATTGGAGCCAGATCGAACTTTTCACCATAAGTTATATATAAACTCATAATATGTGCCAAACTTGGTTTCAAATTGAAATTCAATGTAAAAGTTGACCAAAACTGCATTTCAAGATGACGAAATTGGAGCCAGATCGAACTTTTTGCCATGAGTTATATTTCAACTCATAATATGTGCCAAACTTGGATTCAAGTTCAAATTCAATGTAAAAGTTGACCAAAACTGCATTTCAAGATGACGAAATTGGAGCCAGATCGAACTTTTCGGCATAAGTTAAATTTTAACTCACAATATGTCCCAACCTTGGTTTCAAGTTGAAATTCAAACTAAAAGTTGACCAAAACTGCATTTCAAGATGACAAATTTGGAGCCACATCAATGTTTTCACAAAGAGGACTATTTTCACCCGAAATATGTTCCAAATTAGATTTGAATGTGAAAATCCATTACCTGGTTCAGCTCAATAATAAACGTTTCCCGTCTTAACTATTTTTTTGAGGTAAATAATAGACTTAACTAGCAAAAAAATTAGCCCAAGGGCTAAGATAGGTTACCGGACAACTTTAGTTGAAACAGGACAGGTGAGATATGACGTTAAGATAAACCAATCATCTTTGTGAACTTCAATGTCATCATTAAGTGTGCAGCATATAACCTTGTATTCATGTATGTTCAAAATACAAATACAAGGTCTATCTACAAGTCTTTTGTCTATAAACGAAATTTACACATTTCGTGTTGGACGTGACACTGAGATATACATGTAGCACTCAATGTCATCTGACGTCAAGTTCAACGTCACCCCAAAAAGCCACATATATATGTGGTATACATGTATATGACTTCCAATTCCAGCTATACCTACAAACATTTTTTGGCTGTAGAGGCCAATTTACACACTCAAGGGGCCTTTTAAGCAATTCAAAGCACTCCATCTTTATACACAATGTCAGGGACCCCAATTAGCATGTTTTATAACAAAAATCTCAAAACTGATCAGATAAATTTGAAGGAAAACGACCAGAAATTAAATTTGGGGCCTATTCAGCCTAAATTTCTAGCCTTTTGAGCAATTCAAGGCACTTTATACACTATATATATATTTATACACATCATGTCAAAAACCCCAATTACTATGTTTTGAAATAAAAATCTCAAAAGTGATCAGACAGTTTTCGATTAAAGACAAACAAGGTGCAAATTTGGGCATTTTCGACTCAAAAATGGCTGTTTTGACATTTCAAGGTCATCCAAGGTCAAATTCAAGGTCACCACACAAGTCTTCATATATGACTTCCCATTTGAAAGTGCTAATTTCTAAGCTCTATCTTCAAGCATTCTATGAGTACAGTCTAGGCAGCTCCCATTATGAAGGAAAAAAGTGCCGAAAATTTTCAAAGTCCCAAATTTTTTTCGAAGGGTGAAAAAATTTTTTTTGCCTAGAAATGGCCCGAAATGGATAGTAACGCGATTTGGGGCCAAAAAAAATTTTTTCGTCGACCCGTCAAAAATTCAAAATGGCCGCCACACGGAGACCGGCGATTCAAGGGCAACAAAACTTATACACATCATAAAGGTACATAAGGGGAATCTTCTGAAAACGAAAATCTCAAAACTGATCAGACAGTTTTCGAGAAAAGACAGAAAAGCTGCAAATTTGGGCATTTTTCGACCCAAAAATGGCTATTTTGACCTTTCAAGGTCATCCAAGGTCAAATTCAAGGTCACCACACAAGTCGCCATATAGGACTTCCCATTTGAAAGTGCCAATATCTAAGCTCTATCTTTAAGCGTTCTATGAGTACAGTCCGGGCAGCTCCCATTATGAAGGAAAAAAGTGCCAAAATTTTTTTCAAAGGGTGAAAATTTTTTTTTTTGCCTAGAAATGGCCCGAAATGGATAGTAACGCGATTTGGGGCAAAAAACATTTTTTTCGCCGACCCGTCAAAAATTCAAAATGGCCGCCACACGGAGACCGGCAATTCAAGGGCAACAAAACTTATACACATCATAAAGGTACATAAGGGGAATGTTTTGAAACAAAAATCTCAAAACTGATCAGACAGTTTTTGAGAAAAGGTCGCCAAAGTCCAAAATTGGCCATTTTTCGTCAAAAATGGCCGCCATTTTGAGAAAAATGCGAAAATAAAAAAACTTTAAAAAAATCCCCTCTTGAAATATTTTTAGGCATTTTTGTGCAAAATTTCAGGAAAATCCGCCTGTAAACTTTAAAGATACAGCTGTGGACGGACGACGGACGCCGGACGACGGACGGACGACGGACGCAACGTGACGGCAATAGGTTATCGGACCATAGGTCCGGTAACCTAAAAAAGTTACTGAACAGATTTTGAGAAAACGACCGTCAAAGTCCAAAATTGGCCATTTTTCGATGAAAACGGCCGCTCTGACCTTGAAACCGAGGTCAGAGGTCAAATTCAAGGTCACGAGAATATTCAGAATAAACCATTTCCTATATGTTCACAATTGATTCCTAAGCTGTAAAGTCGATATTAAGCGAGATATTAGCCATTTTGTCATGTGACCTTGAAAATAAGGTCAAAGGTCAAATTCAAGGTCACGAGAATATTCAGCATATATCATTTCCTATATGTTCACAATTGATTTCTAAGCTGTAAAGTCGATAATAAGCGAGATATTAGCCATTTTGTGCTCTGACCTTGAACCCGAGGTCAAAGGTCAAATTCAAGGTCACGACAATGTTCGGCATATATCATTTCCCATATGTCCACAATTGATTCCTAGTCTCTAATCTCAATATTAAGTGAGATATTATGGCTTAATGTGTCCCATTATAAAGCATAGGAGAATTTAAATTAGCCCAAGGGCTAAGAAAGGTTACCGGATAATATACATTTTAGATATTAGCCTTTTGTCCAGTGACCTTGAAATTAGGTCACTGATAAATTCAAGGCCATGAAATTTTCAACAAATACATCACTTCTAGTATGTCCACAATAAATTCCTAAGCTGTAAAGTCGATAATAAGTGAGACATTAGCCATTCTGTGATGTGACCTTGAAAATGAGGTCAAAGTTCAAGTTCAAGGTTATGAAAATATTCAGTATATATCATTCCTCTATATTCGCAATTGATTCCTATGCTGTAAATGTAAGTACCAATCTATTACCACCAATACAATCAGATTTTGATGATGCCAATAAGAAACGTAAAATACTACACTTTGCAATAGAAACAAACAAAGCCCGACCAAATAGTTTATCCAAAGACACACTGGCGTCTTCATGGGCAGACAATGTGTTAAATGTAGTTGTTTCTACTGTACACCAGATGGAATTAGTATACAACTGCCCAACAACCTATGAAAATAATTTAGAAATCCGAATCTAACCCCATGGAATAGATACATGACAAGTACAAAAGTACCCAATCACAAGCCCGAAGGCTACTGAGTTGATGGTATCCTCGGGGACAGATTAACGTCCGCCAGCAGTGACACCGACTCAGTGGTATAAATGTAAGTATCAATCTATTACCACCAATACAATCAAATTTTGATGATGCCAATAAGAAAGGTAAAATACAACATCTTGCAATAGAAACAAAGCCCGACCAAATAGTTTATCCAAAGACACACTGGCGTCATCAGGGGCAGATGTAAAGATGATAATAAGGGACATATTAGCCATTTTGTTCTCTGACCTTGAAAATGAGATCAAAGGTCAAATTCTAGATCACCAAAATATTCAGCATACATCATTTCCTATATGTTCACTATGGACCCCTAAGCTGTAAATTTGATAATGAGCGAGATATAAGCCATTTTGTATTCTGACCTTGAAAATAAAATGACTAACCTTGAAATTTAGGTCAAGGGTCAAATTCAAGGTCACTAGAATATTCAGCATATATCATTTCCTATATGTTCACAATTGATTTCTAAGCTGCAAAGTCGCTAATAAGCAAGATATTGGCCATTTTGTCCTGTGACCTTGGAAATGAGGTCAAAGGTCAAATTCAAGGTCACGAGAATATTCAGCATATATCATTTCCTATATGTTCACAATTGATTCCTAAGCTGTAAAGTCGATAATAAGCGAGATATTAGCCATTTTGTCTTGTGACCTTGAAAATGAGGCCAAAGGTCAAATTCAAGGTCACGAGAATATTCAGCATATATCATTTCCTATATGTTCACAATGGATTCCTAAGCTGTAAAGTCGATAATAAGCGAGATATTAGCCATTTTGTCCTGTGACCTTGAAAATGAGGTCAAAGGTCAAATTCAAGGTCACGAGAATATTCAGCATATATCATTTCCTATATGTTCACAATTGATTTCTAAGCTGTAAAGTCGATAATAAGCGAGATATTAGCCATTTTGTCCTGTGACCTTGAAAATGAGGTCAAAGGTCAAATTCAAAGTCACGAGAATATTCAGCATATATCATTTCCTATATGTCCACAATTGATTCCTAGTCTCTAATCTCAATATTAAGTGAGATATTAGGCTTGATGTGTCCCATTATAAAGCATGGGAAAATTTAACATGGGAAAGTCACATCTGGGCCGAGTTTGGGCCCAAAATGGCCCACTTCGAGTGATTCAAGCGCAACGAAATTAATACATGTCACAGAAGTACATATGGGGAGTGTTATGCATCAATAAGAAAAAAAGTTACTGAACAGATTTTGAGAAAACGACCATCAAAGTCCAAAATTAGCCATTTTCGACGAGAACGGCCGCTATGACCTTGAAACCAAGGTCAGAGGTCAAATTCAAGGTCGCGAGAATATTCAGCATATATCATTTCCTATATGTCCACAATTGATTCTTAGTCTCTAATTTCAATTTTAAGTGAGATATTAGGCTTAATGTGTCCCATTATAAAGCATAGGAGAATTTAACATGGGAAAGTCCCATTTGGGCCGAGTTTGGGCCCAAAATGGCCCACTTCGAGCGATTCAAGGGCAACGAAATTTATACGTGTCAAAGGGGTACATAGGAGGAGTGTCATGCATCAATAAGAAAAAAAGTTACTGAACAGATTTTGAGAAAACGACCGTCAAAGTCCAAAATTGGCCATTTTTCGACGAAAAAGGCCGCCATTTTGAAAAAAATGCGAAAATCAAAAAACTAAAAAAAACCTTTCCTGGAAATATTTTTAGGTATTTTTGTGCAAAATTTCAGAAATATTCGACCATAAACTTTAAAGATAAAAATGTGAACGGACGACGGACGGACGGACGGACGGACGGACGGACGACGGACGACGGACGCAACGCCACGGCAATAGGTTATCGGACCAAAGGTCCGGTAACCTAAAAATGGGAAAGTCCCATTTGGGCCGAGTTTGGGCCCAAAATGGCCCACTTCGAGCGATTCAAGGGCAACGAAATTTACACATGTCACAGGGGTACATATGAGGAGTGTTATGCATCAATACAAAAAAAAGTTACTGAACAGATTTTGAGAAAACGACCGTCAAAGTCCAAAATTGGCCATTTTTCGACGAAAACGGCCGCTCTGACCTTGAAACCGAGGTCAGAGGTCAAATTCAAGGTCACGACAATATTCAGCATATATGATTTCCTATATGTCCACAATTGATTCCTAGTCTCTAATCTCAATATTAAGTGAGATATAAGACATAATATGTCCCATTATAAAGCATAGGAGAATTTAACATGGGAAAGTCCCATTTGGGCCGAGTTTGGCCCAAAATGGCCCACTTCGAGCGATTCAAGCGCAACGAAACTTATACACATCACAGGAGTATATATGAGGAGTGTTGTGTATCAAAAAGAAAAAAAGTTACTGAACAGTTTTTGAGAAAATGGCCGCCAAAGTCCAAAATCAGGCATTTTTCGACGAAAACGGCCGCCATTTTGAAAAAAATGCGAAAATCAAAAAACTAAAAAATAGCTCCCTCTCGAAATATATTTAGGCATTTTTGTGCAAAATTTCAGAAAAATCGGATCGTAACCTTTAAAGATAAAATTGTTTACGGACGGACGACGGACGACAGACGACGGACGACGGACGACGGACGGACGGACGCCGGACGCAACGCCATGGCAATAGGTTATCGGACCATAGGTCCGGTAACCTAAAAATTAGCCCAATGGGCTAGAAAGGTTACCGGAGAAATATACAGAGTTAAGCCGAGAAAGTTGAAGGTCAAATTCAAGGTGACCACTGAAATCGCCATATCTCTAACCTTGAAAATGGGATCAAAGGTTAAATTCTAGATCACCAAACTATTCAGCATACATCATTTCCTATATGTTCACTATGGACCCCTAAGCTGTAAATTTGATAATAAGCGAGATATAAGCCATTTTGTAATCTGACTTTGAAAATAAAATGACTGACCTTGAAATTTAGGTCAAAGGTCAAATTCAATATCATTAAAATATTCAGAATATATCATTTCCTATATGTTCACAATTGATTCCTAAGCTGTAAAGTCGATAATAAGCGAGATATTAGCCATTTTGTCCTGTTGACCTTGAAAATGAGGTCAAAAGTCAAATTCAAGGTCACTAGAATATTCAGCATATATCATTTCCTATATGTTCACAATTGATTTCTAAGCTGTAAAGGCGCTAATAAGCAAGATATTGGCCATTTTGTCCTGTGAATTTGAAAATGAGGTCAAAGGTCAAATTCAAGGTCATGAGAATATTCAGCATATATCATTTCCTATATGTTCACAATTGATTCCTAAGCTGTAAAGTCGATAATAAGCGAGATATTAGCAATTTTGTCCTGTGACCTTGGAAATGAGGTCAAAGGTCAAATTCAAGGTCATGAGAATATTCAGCATATATCATTTCCTATATGTTCACAATTGATTCCTAACCTGTAAAGTCGATAATAAGCGAGATATTAGCCATTTTGTCATGTGACCTTGAAAATGAGGTCAAAGGTCAAATTCAAGGTCATGAGAATTTTCAGCATATATCATTTCCTATATGTTCACAATTGATTTCTAAGCTGTAAAGTCGCTAATGAGCAAGATATTGGCCGTTTTGTCCTGTGACCTTGAAAATGAGGTCAAAGCTCAAATTCAAGGCCACGAGAATATTCAGCATATATCATTTCCTATATGTTCACAATTGATTCCTAAGCTGTAAAGTCGATAATAAGCGAGATATGAGCAATTTTGTCCTGCGACCTTGGAAATGAGGTCAAAGGTCAAATTCAAGGTCATGAAAATATTCAGCATATATCATTTCCTATATGTTCACAATTGATTCCTAAATTGTAAAGTCGATAATAAGCGAGATATTAGCCATTTTGTCATGTGACCTTGAAAATGAGGTCAAAGGTCAAATTCAAGGTCACAAGAATATTGAGCATATATCATTTCCTATATGTTCACAATTGATTCCTAAGCTGTAAAGTCGATAATAAGCGAGATATTAGCCATTTTGTCCTGTGACCTTGAAAATGAGGTCAAAAGTCAAATTCAAGGTCACGAGAATATTCAGCATATATCATTTCCTATATGTCCACAATTCATTCCTAGTCTCTAGTTTCAATATTAAGTGAGATATTAGGCTTAATGTGTGCCATTATAAAGCATAGGAAAATTTAACATGGGAAAGTCACATTTGGGTCGAGTTTGGGCCCAAAATGGCCCACTTCAAGCGATTCAAGCGCAACGAAATTTATACATGTCACAGGGGTACATATGAGGAGTGTTTTTCATCAATAAAAAAAAAAAGTTACTGAACAGATTTTGAGAAAACGACCGTCGAACTCCAAAATTGGCCATTTTTCGACGAAAACGGCCGCTCTGACCTTGAAACCAAGGTCAGAGGTCAAATTCAAGGTCACGACAATATTCAGCATATATCATTTCCTATATTTCCACAATTGATTCCTAGTCTCTAATCTCAATATTAAGTGAGATATTAGGCTTTAATGTGTCCCATTATAAAGCATAGGAGAATTTAACATGGGAAAGTCCCATTTGGGCCGAGTTTGGGCCCAAAATGGCCCACTTCGAGCGATTCAAGCGCAACGAAATTTATACATGTCACAGGGGTACATATGAGGAGTGTCATGCATCAATAAAAAAAAATTAGCCCAAGGGCTAAGAAAGGTTACCGGACAATATACATTTTAGATATTAGCCTTTTGTCCAGTGACCTTGAAAATAAAGTCACTGATAAATTCAAGGCCATGAAATTTTCAACAAATATATCACTTCTAGTATGTCCACAATAAATTCATAAGCTGTAAAGTCGATAATAAGTGAGACATTAGCCATTCTGTGATGTGACCTTGAAAATGAGGTCAAAGTTCAAGTTCAAGGTTATGAAAATATTCAGTATATATCATTCCTCTATATTCGCAATTGATTCCTATGCTGTAAATGTAAGTACCAATCTATTACCACCAATACAATCAGATTTTGATGATGCCAATAAGAAACGTAAAATACTACACTTTGCCATAGAAACAAACAAAGCCCGACCAAATAGTTTATCCAAAGACACACTGGCGTCTTCAGGGGCAGACAATGTGTTAAATGTAGTTGTTTCTACTGTACACCAGATGGAATTAGTACTATGAAAATAATTTAGAAATCCGAATCTAACCCCATGGAATAGATACATGACAAGTACAAAAGTACCCAATCACAAGCCCGAAGGCTACTGAGTTGATGGTATCCTCGGGGACAGATTTAACGTCCGCCAGCAGTGACACCGACTCAGTGGTATAAATGTAAGTATCAATCTATTACCACCAATACAATCAAATTTTGATGATGCCAATAAGGAAAGTAAAATACAACATTTTGCAATAGAAACAAAGCCCGACCAAATAGTTTATCCAAAGACACACTGGCGTCATCAGGGGCAGATGTAAAGATGATAATAAGGGACATATTAGCCATTTTGTTCTCTGACCTTGAAAATGAGATCAAAGGTCAAATTCTAGATCACCAAAATATTCAGCATACATCATTTCCTATATGTTCACTATGGACCCCTAAGCTGTAAATTTGATAATAAGCGAGATATAAGCCATTTTGTATTTTGACCTTGAAAATAAAATGACTAACCTTGAAATTTAGGTCAAGGGTCAAATTCAAGGTCACTAGAATATTCAGCATATATCATTTCCTATATGTTCACAATTGATTCCTAAGCTGCAAAGTCGCTAATAAGCAAGATATTGGCCATTTTGTCCTGTGACCTTGAAAATGAGGTCAAAGGTCAAATTCAAGGTCACGAGAATATTCAGCATATATCATTTCCTATATGTTCACAATTGATTCCTAAGCCGTAAAGTCGATAATAAGCGAGATATTAGCAATTTTGTCCTGTGACCTTGGAAATGAGGTCAAAAGTCAAATTCAAGGTCACGAGAATATTCAGCATATATCATTTCCTATATGTTCACAATTGATTCCTAAGCTGTAAAGTCGATAATAAGCGAGATATTAGCCATTTTGTCTTGTGACCTTGAAAATGAGGCCAAAGGTCAAATTCAAGGTCACGAGAATATTCAGCATATATCATTTCCTATATGTTCACAATGGATTCCTAAGCTGTAAAGTCGATAATAAGCGAGATATTAGCCATTTTGTCCTGTGACCTGGAAAATGAGGTCAAAGGTCAAATTCAAGGTCACGAGAATATTCAGCATATATCATTTCCTATATGTTCACAATTGATTTCTAAGCTGTAAAGTCGATAATAAGCGAGATATTAGCCATTTTGTGCTCTGACCTTGAAATTGAGGTCAGAGGTCAAATTCAAGGTCACGAGAATATTCAGCATATATCATTTCCTATATGTCCACAATTGATTCCTAGTCTCTAATCTCAATATTAAGTGAGATATTAGGCTTAATGTGTCCCATTATAAAGCATAGGAGAATTTAACATGGGAAAGTCCCATTTGGGCCGAGTTTGGGCCCAAAATGGCCCACTTCGAGCGATTCAAGGGCAACGAAATTTATACATGTCAAAGGGGTACATAGGAGGAGTGTCATGCATCAATAAGAAAAAAAGTTACTGAACAGATTTTGAGAAAACGACCGTCAAAGTCCAAAATTGGCCATTTTTCGACGAAAAAGGCCGCCATTTTGAAAAAATTAGCCCAAGGGCTAAGAAAGGTTACCGGACAATATATATTTCAGATATTAGTATTTTGTCCCGTGACCTTGGATAAAAGGTCATTGGTCAATTCAAGAACACGATAATATTCGGCACATGTCATTTCTAGCATGTCCACAATTGATTCCTAAGCTGTAAAGTCAATAATAAGCGAGATATTAGCCATTATGTCCTGTGACCTTGAAAATGAGGTCAAAGGTCGAGTTCAAGGTCATAGCAATATTCAGCATAATCATTTCCTATATGTTCATAATTGATTCCTAAGCTGTAAAGTCGATAATAAGCTAGCTATTAGCCATTTTGTCCTGTGACCTTGAAAATTAGGTCAAAGGTGAAGTTCAAGGTCATGATAATGTTCAGAATATATCATTTTCTATATGTCCACAATTGATTGATAAGCTGTAAAGTCAATAAAAAGCGAGATATTAGCCATTTCGTTCTCTGACCTTGAAAATGAGGTCAAAGGTCAAATTCGAGGTCATAGCAATATTCAGTATATATCATTTCCTATATGTTCAAAATTGATTCCTAAGCTGTAAAGTCGATAAAAAGCGAGATATTAGCCATTTTGTCCTGTGACCTTGAAAATGAGGTCAAAGGTCAAATTCAAGGTCATCAGAATATTCGGTATATATCATTTCCTATATGTCCACAATTGATTTCTAAGCTGTAAAGTCGATGATAAGCGAGATATTAGCCATTTTGTTCTTTGACCTTGAAACTGAGGTCAGAGGTCAAATTCAAGGTCACGAGAATATTCAGCATATATCATTTCCTATCTGTCCACAATTGATTCCTAGTCTCTAATCTCAATATTAAGTGAGATATAAGGCATAATGTGTCCCATTATAAAGCATAGGAAATTTTAACATGGGAAAGTCCCATTTGGGCCAAGTTTGGCCCAAAATGGCCCACTTCGAGTGATTCAAGCGCAAAGAAACTTATACACATCACAGGAGTACATATGAGGAGTGTTGTGTATCAAAAAGAAAAAATTAGCCCAAGGGCTAAGAAAGGTTACCGGACAATATACATTTTAGATATTAGCCTTTTGTCCAGTGACCTTGAAAATAAAGTCACTGATAAATTCAAGGTCATGAAATTTTCAACAAATATATCACTTCTAGTATGTCCACAATAAATTCCTAAGCTGTAAAGTCGATAATAAGTGAGACATTAGCCATTCTGTGATGTGACCTTGAAAATGAGGTCAAAGTTCAAGTTCAAGGTTATGAAAATATTCAGTATATATCATTCCTCTATATTCGCAATTGATTCCTATGCTGTAAATGTAAGTATCAATCTATTACCACCAATACAATCAGATTTTGATGATGCCAATAAGAAACGTAAAATACTACATTTTGCAATAGAAACAAACAAAGCCCGACCAAATAGTTTATCCAAAGACACACTGGCGTCTTCAGGGGCAGACAATGAGTTAAATGTAGTTGTTTCTACTGTACACCAGATGGAATTAGTATACAACTGCCCAACAACCTATGAAAATAATTTAGAAATCCGAATCTAACCCCATGGAATAGATACATGACAAGTACAAAAGTACCCAATCACAAGCCGAAGGCTACTGAGTTGATGGTATCCTCGGGGACAGATTTAACGTCCGCCAGCAGTGACACCGACTCAGTGGTACAAAGGTTAATGTAAGTATCAATCTATTACCACCAATACAATCAAATTTTGATGATGCCAATAAGAAAGGTAAAATACAACATTTTGCAATAGAAACAAAGCCCGACCAAATAGTTTATCCAAAGACACACTGGCGTCATCAGGGGCAGATGTAAAGATGATAATAAGCGACATATTAGCCATTTTGTTCTCTGACCTTGAAAATGAGATCAAAGGTCAAATTCTAGATCACCAAAATATTCAGCATACATCATTTCCTATATGTTCACTATGGACCCCTAAGCTGTAAATTTGATAATAAGCGAGATATAAGCCATTTTGTATTCTGACCTTGAAAATAAAATGAGTAACCTTGAAATTTAGGTCAAGGGTCAAATTCAAGGTCACTAGAATATTCAGCATATATCATTTCCTATATGTTCACAATTGATTCCTAAGCTGCAAAGTCGCCAATAAGCAAGATATTGGCCATTTTGTCCTGTGACCTTGAAAATGAGGTCAAAGGTCAAATTCAAGGTCACGAGAATATTCAGCATATATCATTTCCTATATGTTCACAATTGACTCCTAAGCCGTAAAGTCGATAATAAGCGAGATATTAGCAATTTTGTGCTATGACCTTGAAAATAAGGTCAAAGGTCAAATTTGAGGTCATCAGAATATTCAGCGTATATCCTTTCCTGTATGTCCATATTTGATTCCTAAGCTGTAAAGTCGATAATAAGCGAGATATTAGCCATTTTGTCCCGTGACCTTGAAAATGAGGTCAAAGGTCAAACTCAAGGTCACGTGAATATTCAGCATATATCATTTCCTACATGTCCACAATTGATCACTAAGCTGTAAAATCGATAATAAGTGAGATATTAGCCATTTTGTCCCGTGACCTTGAAAATGAGGTCGAAGGTCAAATTCAAGGTCATGACAATAATCTGCATATATCATTTCCTATATGTTCATAATTGATTCCTAAGCTGTAAAGTCGATAAGAAGTAAGATATTAGCCATTTTGTCCTGTGACCTTGAAAATGAGGTCAAAGGTCAAATTCAAGGTCATGAGAATATTCGGTATATATCATTTCTTATATGTCCACAATTGATTTCTAAGCTGTAAAGTCGATAATAAGCGAGATATTAGCCATTTTGTTCTTTGACCTTGAAACTGAGGTCAGAGGTCAAACTCAAGGTCACGAGAATATTCAGCATATATCATTTCCTATATGTCCACAATTGATTCCTAGTCTCTAATCTCAATATTAAGTGAGATATAAGGCATAATGTGTCCCATTATAAAGCATAGGAAAATTTAACATGGGAAAGTCCCATTTGGGCCAAGTTTGGCCCAAAATGGCCCACTTCGAGCGATTCAAGCGCAACGAAAATTATACACATCACAGGAGTACATATGAGGAGTGTTGTGTATCAAAAAGAAAAAAAGTTACTGAACAGTTTTTGAGAAAATGGCCGCCAAACTCCAAAATCAGGCATTTTTCGTCGAAAACGGCCGCCATTTTGAAAAAAATGCGAAAATCGAAAAACAAAAAAAAAGCTTTCCTTGAAATATTTTTAGGTATTTTTGTGCAAAATTTCAGAAAGATTCGATCATATACTTTAAAGATAAAAATGTGAACGGACGACGGACGGACGACGGACGACGGACGACGGACGCAACGCCATGCCAATAGGTTATCGGACCATAGGTCCGGTAACCTAAAAAGGTACTGAACAGCTTTTGAGAAAATGGCCGCCAAAGTCCGAAATCAGGCATTTTTCGTCGAAAACGGCCGCTATTTTAAAAAAAATGCGAAAATCGAAAAACTAAAAAAATTATTTCCTTGAAATATGTTTAGGTATTTTTGTGCAAAATTTCAGAAAGATTCGATCATATACTTTAAAGATAAAAATGTGAACGGACGACGGACGGACGACGGACGCCGGACGCAATGCCATGCCAATAAGTTATCGGACCATAGGTCCGGTAACCTAAAAATGCGAAAATCAAAAAACTAAAAAAAACTTTCCTGGAAATATTTTTAGGTATTTTTGTGCAAAATTTCAGAAATATTCGACCATAAACTTTAAAGATAAAAATTAGCCCAAGGGCTAAGAAAGGTTACCGGACAATGTATATTTTAGATATTGGCCTTTTGTCCCATAACCTTGGAAATAAGGTAGTTGGTCAATTTGAGGTCATGAGAACATTCTGCCCATATCATTTCTAGCATGTCCACAAATGATTCCTAAGCTGTAAAGTCGATATTAATTAAGATATTAGCCATTTTGTGTTTTGACCTTGAAAATGAGGTCAAAGGTCAAGTTCAAGGTCATGAGAATATTCAGCATGTATCATTTCTAATATGTACGCAATTGAATCCTAAGCTGTAAAGTCCCTAACAAGTGGGATATTAACTTTTTTTGTTCTCTGCCCTTGAAAATGAGGTCAAGGTCAAATTCAAGGTCACCAAAATATTCAGCATATATCATTCCCCATATGTCCACTATGGATTCCTAAGCTGTAGAGTCGAAAATGAGCGAGATATTACCAATTTTGTTCTCTGACCTTGAAAATAAGGTCAAAGGTCAAATTCAAGGTCACCAGAATATTCAACATTATATCATTTCCTATGGGTCCACAATTGATTCCTAAGCTGTAAAGTCAATAATAAGCGAGATATCAGCCATTTTGTGCTCTGACCTTGAAAATGAGGTCAGAGGTCAATTCAAGATCATGAGAATATTTCCTATATGTGCACAATTGATTCCTAATCTGTAAAGTCAATAATAAGCGAGATATTGGCCATTTTGTACTATGACCTTGAAAATAAGGTCAAAGGTCAAATTCAAGGTCATCAGAATATTCAGAGTATATCATTTCCTATATGTCCACAATTGATTCCTAAGCTGTAAAGTTGATAATAAGCGAGATATTGGCCATTTTGTAGTATGACCTTGAAAATAAGGTCAAAGGTCAAATTCAGGGCATCAGAATATTTGGCGAATATCATTTCCTATATGTCCACAATTGATTCCTAAGCTGTTAAATCGATAATAAGAGAGATATTGGCCATTTTGTACTATGACCTTGAAAATAAGGTCAAAGGGCAAATTCAAGGTCATCAGAATATTCGGAGTATATCATTTCCTATATGTCCACAATTGATTCCTAAGCTGGTAAATCGATAATAAGAGAGATATTGGCCATTTTGTACTATGACCTTGAAAATAAGGTCAAAGGGCAAATTCAAGGTCATCAGAATATTCGGAGTATATCATTTCCTATATGTCCACAATTGATTCCTAAGCTGTAAAGTCGTTAAGAATCAAGATATTAGCCATTTTGTCCTGTGACCTAGAAAATGAGGTCAAAGGTCAAATTCGAGGTCATCAGAATATTCGGCATATATCATTTCCTACATGTCCACAATTGATTCCTAAGCGTTAAAGTCAATAATAAGCAAGATATTAGCCATTTTGTGCTCTGACCTTCAAACTGAGGTCAGAGGTCAAATTCAAGGTTACGACAATATTCAGCATATATCATTTCCTATATGTCCACAATTGATTCCTAAGCTGTAAAATTGATAATAAGTGAGATATTAGCCATTTTGTCCTGTGACCTTGAAAATGAGGTCAGAGGTCAAATTCCAGGTCATCAGAATATTCAGCATATTTCATTTCCTATATGTCCACAATTGATCCCTAAGCTGTAAAGTCGATAATAAGTGAGATGTTAGACATTTTGTCCTGTGACCTTGAAAATGAGGTCGAAGGTCAAATTCAAGGTCATCAGAATATTCGGCATTTATCATTTTCTATATGTCCACAATTGATTCCTAGTCTCTAATCTCAATATTAAGTGAGATATTAGGCTTAATGTGTCTCATTATAAAGCATAGGAGAATTTAACATGGGAAAGTCCCAGTTGGGCCGAGTTTGGGCCCAAAATGCGCACTTCGAACGATTCAAGGGCAACGAAATTTATACATGTCACAGGGGTACATATGAGGAGTGTTATGCATCAATAAGAAAAAAAGTTACTGAACAGATTTTGAGAAAACGATCGCCAAAGTCCAAAATTGGCAATTTTTCGACGAAAACGGCCGTTCTGACCTTGAAACCGAGGTCAGAGGTCAAATTCAAGGTCACGAGAATATTCAGCATATATCATTTCCTATATGTCCACAATTGATTCCTAGTCTCTAATCTCAATATTAAGTGAGATATTAGGCTTAATGTGTCCCATTATGAAGCATAGGAGAGTTTAACATGGGAAAGTCCCATCTGGGCCGAGTTTGGCCCAAAATGGCCCACTTCGAGCGATTCAAGCGCAACGAAACTAATACACATCACAGGAGTACATATGAGGAGTGTTATGTATCAAAAAGAAAAAAAGTTACTGAACAGATTTTGAGAAAATGGCCGCCAAAGTCCAAAATCAGGCATTTTTTGTCGAAAATGGCCGCCATTTTGAAAAAAATGCGGAAATCAGAAAACTAAAAAAAACCTTTCCTGGGAATATTTTTAGGTATTTTTGTGCAAAATTTCAGAAAGATCGGACCGTATACTTTAAAGATAAAAATGTGAACGGACGGACGACGGACGGACGGACGGACGGACGGACGACGGACGACGGACGCAACGCCATGCCAATAGGTTATCGGACCATAGGTCCGGTAACCTAAAAATGAGAACGGACGACGGACGGACGGACGGACGGACGGACGGACGGACGGACGGACGGACGGACGGACGACGGACGACGGACGCAACGCCACGGCAATAGGTTATCGGACCAAAGGTCCGGTAACCTAAAAAAGTTACTGAACAGATTTTGAGAAAATGGCCGCCAAAGTCCAAAATCAGGCATTTTTCGTCGAAAACGGCCGCCATTTTGAAAAAAATGCGAAAATCAAAAAACAAAAAAATACCTCCCTCTCGAAATATATTTAGGCATTTTTGTGCAAAATTTCAGAAAAATTCGATCGTAAACTTTAAAGATAAAATTGTTGACGGACGACGACGACGACGACGACGACGACGGACGACGCCGGACGCATCGCCATGCCAATAGGTTACGGACCAAAGGTCCGGTAACCTAATAATGTTAACTTATTTGGTTACAGCCATAAAATCTCTACTGGACAGAACCTTTACCTTGTTGAGCCCAATAATAAATATTTCTTGTCTTTTATTGTGGCCAATAATAGACCTAACTAAAAGGTCTATTAATGTCAACTTTTCAATGTAAAATTAATGTCAACTTTTTCGGTTACACCCATGAAATCTGTACTGGACACAACCTTTACTTTGTTGGGTCAATAATTAATGTTTCTCGTCTTAACTATTTTCATTGATGTCAATAATAGACTTAACTAGCAAAAATAATGTTAACTTATTTGGTTAAAGCTACAAAATCTCTACTGGACAAAACCTTTACCTTGTTGAGCCCAATAATAAATATATCTTGTCTTAACTATTTTTATTGTGGTCAATAATATACTTAACTAGTAAAAAATTAGCCCAAGGGCTATGATAGGTTACCGGACAATTTTGGTTTCAAGCATTGTAGGTGACATATGATTTTGAGATTTACCAGTCAAGGTCATCTTTGTGAATCTCAATGTCACCATCAGATATGCTGCATATGACTTCGTATACATGTTCATAATACAAACATATAAGTTTTATCAACAAGTATTTCATGTGTAGAGGCCAATTTCAGATTTTGAAATTCGCCCTTCAAGGTCTTTAAGGTCAAGTTAAAAAAATGTGGAAAAAAAAATGTGCCATTTATACATGACTTTTTTACAGGCTTATACACAATCCTAACCTGTATGTGCAAAAGTTTTTGCTTCAGAGGCCACTTTCAAGATTTCAAGTCAGACATTTAGCACTCAAGGTCATCCGAGGTCAAAATCAAGGTCATCATTAGTTGTTCCATATATGACTTCCTATATGTTCATAATGCAAACTGAAGCTCTATCTACATGCATTTCATCTGTAGAGGCAAATTTGGGTATTTTTTTCACCCAAAAATGGCTGTTTTGACCTTTCAAGGTCATCAAAGGTCAAATTCAAGGTCCCCTCCCCAATCGCTATATACCGTATTCGCGCGCATACAGTCGCATGTGCGTATAGTCGAAGGTGTGCGTATATTTCGAATATACGCACATGTGCTTGTGATTGAAAAAAAAAATCAAAATCAAGAAGGACAGCAAAAATTTTTGATCGTAAGATCATCGGTTCCATGTCATGTGCTTGGCTGATTTCACGCAATCGTGACTTCGTCAGTTCGTGTCAATCGCAGCCGTGTCTGCAGTCAATTGCAAACTGTCAAAAAAGTTGTGATGTTGATTGCCTAATTACGGTGAGTGTAATTGACACTTGTGATTTCGTTTGACATCTTATGATCGGTATGTGTCATTTCTGTTCATGGTTGTGAAATAAATATCTTGAGCCCTTGTTTAGTTCGTGTTTGTGATGTTTGCCGCCCAGCAGGAAGTTGCCATTTTTCTAGCAAGTACTCATTAATATTCATGAGCTGACTCACATTCCAACCAATCAAAAGTTACCTTTCGAAACGAATCAGCCACTGGTGAAAGGCCAGATATGACGTCATATAAAACCCCACCAATCAGGCAGCCTGTTTCACTTTCTTCTTCCAAGTGACATGTGGATTTGTTTTGAAATAGCAACGACCCAAACAACAAATTTTATTTGTTTCCCGAAGTCCCAACAGCTTCACACAACAATAGATTATACATCATGCACATACACCAACACAAGTATTGATGTCTGAATTCATTCGTGCACCAAACCATGTAATTGCAATTGACGAGTGGCGGTTTTGACAGTCGTGTCGGCTTCTTATGACAGTCAAACTATCTGAGCCTGATCAAAGGGCTTTGCAGTCAACCCCTTATCGAAAACGATCGCACATGTGCGTATGTACGAAATATTTTCCAAATTATGAGTGGCCTAAAACAAGCAAATTTCGCATAAACGCACATGCGACTGTATGCGCGCGAATACGGTATGACTTCCTATTTGAAAGTGCCAATATCTAAGCTCTATCTTCAAGCGTACTATGAGTACAGTCCTGGCAGCTCCCATTATGAGGGAAAAAAGTGCCGAATATTCCAAAAAGTCCAAAACTTTTTTCAAAGGGTGAAATTTTTTTTTATCTAGAAATGACCCAAAATGAATAGTAACGCGATTTGGGGCAAACAAAATTTTTTTCGCCGACCCGTCAAAAATTCAAAATGGCCGCCACACGGAGACCGGCGATTCAAGGGCAACAAAACTTATAGACATCATAAAGGTACATAAGGGGAATATTTTGAAACAATAATCTCAAAACTGATCAGACAGTTTTCGAGAAAAGACAGTCCGGGTGCAAATTTGAGCATTTCTCGACCCAAAAATGGCTGTTTTGACCTTTCAAGGTCATCCAAGGTCAAATTCAAGGTCACCACACAAGTCGCCATATATGACTTTCCATTTGAAAGTGCCAATATCTAAGCTCTATCTTCAAGCGTTCTATGAGTACAGTCCCGGCAGCTCTCATTATGAAGGAAAAAAGTGCCGAAAATTTTCTAAGTCCAAAATTTTTTTCAAAGGGTGAAAAAATTTTTTGGTCTAGAAATGACCCAAAATGGATAGTAACGCGATTTGAAACCAACAAAATTTTTTTCGCCGACCCGTCAAAAATTAAAAATGGCCGCCACACGGAGACCGGCGATTCAAGGGCAACAAAACTTATACACATCATAAAGATACATGAGGGGAATCTTTTGAAACAAAAATCTCAAAACTGATCAGACAGTTTTTGAGAAAATGGCCGCCAAAGTCCAAAATTGGCCATTTTTCGTCAAAAATGGCCGCCATTTTGAGAAAAATGCGAAAATAAAAAAACTAAAAAAAAATTAGCCCAAGGGCTAAGAAAGGTTACCGGACAATGTATATTTTAGATATTAGCCTTTTGTCCCATGACCTTGAAATTAAGGTAGTTGGTCAATTCTAGGTCACGAGAATATTCTGCCCATATCATTTCTAGCATGTCCACAATTGATTCCTAAGCTGTAAAGTCGATATTAAGTGAGATATTATCCATTTTGTGATCTGACCATGAAAATGAGGTCAAAGGTCAAATTCAAGGTCATGACAATAATCTGCATATATCATTTCCTATAAGTTCATAATTGACTCCTACACTGTAAAGTCAATAATAAGCGAGATATTACCCATTTTGTGCTCTGACCTTGAAACTGAGGTCAGAAGTCAAATTCAAGGTCACGAGAATATTCAGCATATATCATTTCCTATATGTCCACAATTGATCCCTAAGCTGTAAAATCGATAATAAGTGAGATATTAACCATTTTGTGGTGTGACCTTGCAAATGAGGTCAAAGGTCAAATTCAAGGTCATCAGAATATTCGGCATATATCATTTCCTATATGTCCACAATTGATTCCTAAGCTGTAAAGTCGATAATAAGCAAGATATTAGACATTTTATGCTCTGACCTTGAAACCGAGGTCAGAGGTCAAATTCAAGACCCTGAGAATATTCAGCATATATCATATCCTATATGTCCACAATTGATTCCTAGTCTCTAATCTCAAGATTAAGTGAGATATTAGGCTTAATGTGCCCCATTATAAACCATAGGAGAATTTAACATGGGAAAGTCCCATTTGGGCCGAGTTTGGGCCCAAAAATGGCCCACTTCGAGCGATTCAAGGGCAACGAAATTTATACGTGTCACAGGGGTACATATCAGGAGTGTTATGCATTGATAAGAAAAAAAGTTACTGAACAGATTCTGAGAAAACGACCGTCAAAGTCCAAAATTGGCCATTTTTCGACGAAAATGGCCCTCTGACCTTGAAACCGAGGTCAGAGGTCAAATTCAAGGTCACCAGAATATTCAGGATATATCATTTCCTATATCTCCACAATTGATCCCTAGTCTCTAATCTCAATATTAAGTGAGATATTAGGCTTAATGTGTCCCATTATAAAGCATAGGAGAATTTAACATGGGAAAGTCCCATCTGGGCCGAGTTTGGGCCCAAAATGGCCCACTTCGAGCGATTCAGGGGCAACGAAATTTATACATGTCACAGGGGTACCTATGAGGAGTGTTATGCATCAATAAGAAAAAAAGTTACTGAACAGATTTTGAGAAAACGACCGTCAAAGTCCAAAATTGGCCATTTTTTGACGAAAGCGGCCGCCATTTTGAAAAAAATTCGAAAATCAGAAAACTAAAAAAAGCCTTTCCTGGAAATATTTTTAGGTATTTTTGTGCAAAATTTCAGAAATATTCCATCATAAACTTTAAAGATAAAAATGTGAACGGACGGACGGACGGACGACGGACGACGGACGACGGACGCCGGACGCCGGACGCAACGCCATGGCAATAGGTTATCGGACCAAAGGTCCGGTAACCTAATAACCCCCTCTTGAAATATTTTTAGGCAACTTTGTGCAAAATTTCAGGAAAATCCGCCTGTAAACTTTAAAGATAAAAATGTGGACGGACGACGGACGACGGACGCGACGGCAATAGGTTATCGGACCATAGGTCCGGTAACCTAAAAATTAGCCCAATGGGCTAGAAAGGTTACCGGAGAAATATACAGAGTTAAGCCGAGAAAGTTGAAGGTCAAATTCAAGGTGACCACTGAAATCGCCATATCTCTAACCGTGAAAATGGGATCAAAGGTTAAATTCTAGATCACCAAACTATTCAGCATACATCATTTCCTATATGTTCACTATGGACCCCTAAGCTGTAAATTTGATAATAAGCGAGATATAAGCCATTTTGTAATCTGACTTTGAAAATAAAATGACTGACCTTGAAATTTAGGTCAAAGGTCAAATTCAATATCATTAAAATATTCAGAATATATCATTTCCTATATGTTCACAATTGATTCCTAAGCTATAAAATCGAAAATAAGCAAGATATTAGCCATTTTGTCCTGTTGACCTTGAAAATGAGGTCAAAAGTCAAAGTCAAGGTCACTAGAATATTCAGCATATATCATTTCCTATATGTTCACAATTGATTCCTAAGCTGTAAAGTCGATAATAAGCAAGATATTAGCCATTTTGTCCTGTTGACCTTGAAAATGAGGTCAAAAGTCAAATTCAAGGTCACTAGAATATTCAGCGTATATCATTTCCAATATGTTCAAAATTGATTCCTAAGCTGTAAAGTCGCTAACAAGCAAGATATTCGCCATTTTGTCCTGTGACCTTGAAAATGAGGTCAAAGGTCAAATTCAAGGTTACGAGAATATTCAGCATATATCATTTCCTATATGTTCAAAATTGATTCCTAAGCTGTGAAGTCGATAATAAGCGAGATATTAGCAATTTTGTCCTGTGACCTTGGAAATGAGGTCAAAGGTCAAATTCAAGGTCACTAGAATATTCAGCATATATCATTTCCTATATGTTCACAATTGATTCCTAAGCTGTAAAGTCGATAATAAGCAAGATATTAGCCATTTTGTCATGTGACCTTGAAAATGAGGTCAAAGGTCAAATTCAGGGTCATGAGAATTTTCAGCATATATCATTTCCTATATGTTCACAATTGATTCCTAAGCTGTAAAGTCGATAATAAGCAAGATATTAGCAATTTTGTCCTGTGACCTTGGAAATGAGGTCAAAGGTCAAATTCAAGGTCATGAGAATTTTCAGCATATATCATTTCCTATATGTTCACAATTGATTCCTAAGCTGTAAAGTCGATAATAAGCAAGATATTAGCCATTTTGTCATGTGACCTTGAAAATGAGGTCAAAGGTCAAATTCAGGGTCATGAGAGTTTTCAGCAGATATCATTTCCTATATGTTCACAATTGATTCCTAAGCTGTAAAGTCGATAATAAGCAAGATATTAGCCATTTTGTCATGTGACCTTGAAAATGAAATCAAAGGTCAAATTCAGGGTCATGAGAATTTTCAGCATATATCATTTCCTATATGTTCACAATTGATTCCTAAGCTGTAAAGTCGCTAATAAGCAAGATATTGGCCATTTGTCCTGTGACCTTGAAAATGAGGTCAAAGGTCAAATTCAAGGTCACGAGAATATTCAGCATATATCATTTCCTATATGTTCACAATTGATTCCTAAGCTGTAAAGTCGATAATAAGCGAGATATTAGCAATTTTGTCCTGTGACCTTGGAAATGAGGTCAAAGGTCAAATTCAAGGTCACAAAAATATTCAGCATATATCATTTCCTATATGTTCACAATTGATTCCTAAACTATAAAGTCGATAATAAGCGAGATATTAGCCATTTTGTCATGTGACCTTGAAAATGAGGTCAAAGGTCAAAGTCAAGGTCACGAGAATATTGAGCATATATCATTTCCTAGATGTTCACAATTGATTCCTAAGCTGTAAAGTCGATAACAAGCGAGATATTAGTCATTTTGTCCTGTGACCTTGAAAATGAGGTCAAAGGTCAAATTCAAGGTCACGAGAATATTCAGCATATATCATTTCCTGTATGTCCACAATTCATTCCTAGTCTCTAATCTCAATATTAAGTGAGATATTAGGCTTTAATGTGTCCCATTATAAAGCATAGGAGAATTTAACATGGGAAAGTCCCATTTGGGCCAAGTTTGGGCCCAAAATGGCCCACTTCGAGCGATTCAAGGGCAACGAAATTTATACATGTCACAGGGGTACATATGAGGAGGGTTATGCATCAATAAAAAAAAAGTTACTGAACAGATTTTGAGAAAACGACCGCCAAAGTCCAAAATTGGCCATTTTTCGCCGAAAACGGCCGCCATTTTGAAAAAAATGCGAAAATCAAAAAACAAAAAAAAACTTTCCTGGAAATATTTTTAGGTATTTTTGTGCAAAATTTCAGAAATATTCGCCTGTAAACTTTAATGATAAAAATTAGGCCAAGGGCCAAAGATAGGTTACCGGACAATGTTTAATATTTTAGATGTTAGCCAGGTCACTGGTTGAATTCAAGGTCAAGAGAATATCCAGCATATATAACATTAAGCGTATATCATGTCGACATTTGATTGCTGAGCTGTAAATTCAATAATCAGCGAGATATTAGCAATTTTGTGCTGTGGCCTTGAAAATGAAGGGGCAAAGGTCAAATTCAAGGTCATCAAAATATTCAGTGTATATCATTTTCTATATCATGTCCACAATTGATTCCCGAACCATACAGTCAATAGAGGAGCAAGATATGAGCCAATTTGTCCTTGGACCTTGAGAATGAGGTCAGAGGTCAAATTCAAGGTCCGAGAATATTCAGCATATATCATTTCCTACATGTCCACAATTGATTCCTAAGCTGTAAAATCGATAATAAGTGAGATATTAGCAATTTTGTCCTGTGACCTTGAAAATGAGGTGAAAGGTCAAATTCAAGGTCATGACAATAATCTGCATATATCATTTCCTATATGTTCATAACTGCTTCCTAAGCTGTGAAGTCGATAACAAGCGAGATATTAGCCATTTTGTCCTATGACCTTGAAAATGCCGTCAAAGGTCAAATTCAAGGTCATCAGAATATTCAGCATATATCATTTCCTATATGTCCACAATTGATTCCTAAGCTGTAGAGTCGATAATAAGTGAGATATTAGCCATTTTGTCCTGTGACCTTGAAAATGAGGTCGAAGGTCAAATTCAAGGTCATGACAATAATCCGCATAAATCATTTCCTATATGTTGATAACTGATTCCTAAGCTGTAAAGTCGATAACAAGCGAGATATTAGTCATCTTGTCCTATGACCTTGAAAATGGGGTCAAAGGTCAAATTCAAGGTCATCAGAATATTCAGCATATATCATTTCCTATATGTCCACAATTGATTCCTGAGCTGTAGAGTCGATAATAAGTGAGATATTAGACATTTTGTCCTGTGACCTTGAAAATGAGGTCAAAGGTCAAATTCAAGGTCATGACAATAATCTGTATATATCATTTCCTATATGTTGATAACTGATTCCTAAGCTGTAAAGTCGATAACAAGCGAGATATTAGTCATTTTGTCCTATGACCTTGAGAATGGAGTCAAAGGTCAAATTCAAGGTCATCAGAATATTCAGCATATATCATTTTCTATATGTCCACAATTGATTCCTAAGCTGTAGAGTCGATAATAAGCGAGATATCAGCCATTTTGTGCTCTGACCTTGAAATTGAGGTCAGAGGTCAAATTCAAGGTCACGAGAATATTCAGCATATATCATTTCCTATATGTCCACAATTGATTCCTAGTCTCTAATCTCAATATTAAGTGAGATATTAGGCATAATGTGTCCCATTATAAAGCATAGGAGAATTTAACATGGGAAAGTCCCATTTGGGCCGAGTTTGGGCCAAAATGGTCCACTTCGAGCGATTCAAGCGCAACGAAATTTATAGTCATCATAGAAGTACATATCAGGAGTGTTATGTATCAAAAAGAAAAAAAGTTACTGAACAGATTTTGAGAAAATGGCCACCAAAGTCCAAAATCAGGCATTTTTCGTCGAAAACGGCCGCCATTTTGAAAAAAATGCGAAAATCCAAAAACTAAAAAATACCTCCTTCTTGAATTATTTTTAAGTATTTTTGTGCGAAATTTCAGAAGAATTCGCCCGTAAACAAAAATAATAAAAATGTGGACGACGACGACGACGGACGACGACGGACGCAACGTACGCCATGCCAATAGGTTATCGGACCATAGGTCCGGTAACCTAAAAATGTGGACGGCCGGACGCCGGACGACAGACGCCGGACGCCGGACGACGGACGCAACGCCACGGCAATAGGTTATCGGACCAAAGGTGGAAAATGGCCACCAAAGTCCAAAATCAGGCATTTTTCGTCGAAAACGGCCGCCATTTTGAAAAAAATTCGAAAATCAAAAAACTAAAAAATACCTCCTTCTTGAATTATTTTTAAGTATGTTTGTGCGAAATTTCAGAAGAATTCGCCCGTAAACAAAAATAATAAAAATGTGGACGACGACGACGACGACGGACGACAACGGACGACGACGGACGACGATGGACGACGGACGCAACGCCATGCCAATAGGTTATCGGACCATAGGTCCGGTAACCTAAAAATGCGGACGCCGGACGCCGGACGCCGGACGCAACGCCACGGCAATAGGTTATCGGACCAAAGGTCCGGTAACCTAATAATGTTAACTTATTCGGTTACACCCATGAAATTTGTACTGGACAAATCTTTTACCTTGTTGAGCTTAATAATAAATGATTCTCATCTTAACTATTTTTATTGTGGTAAATAATATACCTAACTAGTAAAACTAACGTTAACTTATTCAATAATATTGTTCTGTTTTCACCCAAAACATCAGGTCTCTATTCTGAACAAGAATTCATTGCCATTTACTTTCATAATACAGGGTATTGGAGTGATCACAGTTGTCAAATTGGGTATTTTGAAGGTCGTAATAAGTTAGTCCATTAACTAATTAATATTTATTTGATCATTCTGGAAAACAATAGGCTTCGTGTGAGGGTCTTTCTCATTGAGCGTGTGCGATTTCATGATCATTCATCGAAAACTCCCACTCGTAGAGCGTTCACAAGCCATGTGTGTTAAACAGGCTAATTTGAGAACAAAATGTGTCGCCAATCGGCCAATTTGGTTGCTATGGCAACCAAAGTCGATTGGTGTCGGGATCTTACCATAAGATGTGTCTGTACAAAAAATTATCAGAATCGGTTAAGATTTGCAACTTGTAGAGCGTTCACAAGAAAACCTCTACGGCGGATGCGGCGGCGGCGCGACGGAGACAAATCCATAGTATCCACCGAACTTTGTTCAGGGGATACAATTATTAAACCTCAATTGTTTCTGTTCTACTTCTGTTGCTTTTGTAAACGACTCGCGTCCCTATAGAATATACCAGGTGAAAGCACATGATGAGGAAAATATGATCCACCGTCGTTTTGGAAAATCCAACTTCATGCAGGAGGACATTCTTTTTGACTGAGCGCTTCTAGATCCACTAGATCGACAGAATTATTATAGACCTAACAATACTAATAATATGTACACGTGCATTTTACCATAGTCTGATAATGCAGTCAGTAATGTATGTAGTTAAAATGAATACTAACCTTATCTCTTGTAATGGTGCTCGTATGAATAAGGTCGATGCCGACGCGCAGTCGTTTCACTCGTTTCTTGATAAGAGGAAAATATGTTCCAATGTGGTTTCGGAAAATCCAACGGACGACAAGACCCCTTCATAACCACCAACTATGCTAGTAGTCCACGGGCCAGGTGATGAGGTGGACTACCAGTAAGTATGAAATTTCGCATACAGGGGTTTTGAGGTATGGTGAATCAATATAAACCATGAGGCAAATAATCCAGAAGGCAGAACATGTCCAAAAAGCCGTTTTTAAAATGACAGCCATTGTGATCATAAAATTCAATATCTCTAAATACAAATACAATTTTTTAAAGTCGGTACATGTGAAATATGTACGCTATTTACTCGACATTAAACAGCACAATTATGAATTATAAATAAGAAAACAAATATAAAACTGGACGGACCCAGATGCGAGGTTATGAGATGAGTTAGGCCTATGAGATCTATATACAAGTATGATATTGAGTATGTAAGAGAAAACTATAAAACAAGGACAGGGTGAACAAAATATATACAGTACACAGATACTGGCACAATGAATGATTGGACGTTTAACTGTTGAATGATTTTATTACTCGTTTAAAGGCTGGGTAGTGTTCTACATATTTTATGCTTTATGGGAGGTGGTTCCATATTTTGGCACCTTCAAAGGGGATGGAGTTTTTACCATATTTGACAGTTCTAGTTAGGGGGAGATCCAATAGACCACTAAGTCCAGTACGTCTGAGGTTATAACCAGTGGGTTTCCTGTGTGTGAACAATTCGACAACATACTCGAGTCCTAATGACTTCTGGGATTTAAAAGTAGGCCCCTACCTTTGCTGCAAGTGTTTTAATGCGTGATAGTGTTAGAGTTGAGGTGCCTGCCTTGTCAAGGAGGTTGTTATATGAGCAACACGGCTACATTACCATAACTTTGTACTCTGCATGTTGTATATGATTTTGTTGATGTTGGTGATGATAACGGTGATGGTGATGTGTTATGATGTGATGTATGACGGCCGGACTCATCCGGGCGGACTGTTACCTGGTTGTAGTGTTAGTAATTACCGACGCCCGCTGTGTGCGCTGCGGGCGGCGAACTTTACATTGGTGCCGTGACCAGGATCAGTCCGACGGCGTCCCATGGCAGCCTACCGTTGCGGTGTCTCCGCTCCCTCGTCCCTGGGGACCGCCCGCTCCTCCGGGACACTCCAGAAAAAGAAACTAAATTAAATGAATGAAAATGACAGTGTGTCCCAACACACTCGCTCCCAGGACAACCGGGAGCAGGTCCGCAGTGGCTCCGGCCCCATGGAAGGACGTCAGGACGACCTGCAGGACAAGTCCCAGTCCGCGGAGACGTCCCCGACGTCCTCGACTCCGTCCTTAGACATAGAGTCGAACCCTGCGGGGTTGCAACATGTGTTGCCACTGGAGCTCGACTCCAGTGTTCTAGGCGCGACTGGCGGATCCGCAGACAGGTGTTACTGACGGTCCGCACGTACGGATGTAAGTGTGGTATCCATCTATCAGCCCAAGGATGGATTTTAGGTCGCGACGCAGAAGTCCGGACGGCCCAACGCTGCGATCACCACTTTGTGGTGGTCCGCATGTGTGAGCAGATCGACTGTGTGTCATAACGCCACCACCGCGCATCCGCCTCCCATAGTTTCTAGTGCTAAGGACGTGCGCCAGACCTATCCACATCATGGGACTCTTGTCTGGCTTAGTTAACCCAACGCCTACGCTGGGCAGAGCACTTTTGTGGATTTTCCGGCCGCCCGATGATCCCGGAACAGCCTCTCATATGGCCAGATTGAGGTTGGGATTTACGTCTGCTACGGGAGAAGTGCCTTCCCACGGATATGGGGGAACTGGCAATGGACGTGGGGATAGCGTCCGGATGTGTGGATTGATGTCCGTGGTTCGTCCGTGGCACTCGTCAGGCGCTCCGGATGTTTTTGGGTGACACACTCCGGTGTGTCATCACCCGTGTGCCACTACTGTAAGGTTGTTCATAGAAGGATAAGGTTTCTTACGACAGGAAACCCTTTTACCATTATTTTTAATGGACCGGCTGTTAAGTCCACACGTGCGGACCTGCCGCGGCAGTGGGGGACGCTCATTTTCGTCCGGATTGCACATTATAAAACGCGGTCCGGCCAGAATGACCGGAACCCCGGCCCTATATCTAAGAAGGGGGTCGTATTCTACATGCGTAGCATACTTTGTGGTTTCCAATCTCTATCATTACCATCGGATAAGGTCAATAAGCCCTGTTATGGTGATTGTCTGGATCTGGACTCCGTCTGCGGGCAGGTGCGGGCGCCGGCATGAAGGGTTCGCCCCCTAACCATTGAGGTTATGGACCTGTCGGCATCTCGTCTAAATCTATTGGATACGCGCTACGGTGGTCGTTGTATGGGCTCTGGGTTTGACCGGTGTATTGCTATGTGGCCTTATTGTACGTTGGGGTTGCTAGTCACAGTCACAGGGCACTCAATTGTCTTCAGGGCTACCATGGGCATACCCGATCGCCCTGTAAGCGTACCAGCGGCTATGGGGAGTGTTCATATTTATTTATCCATCTCATGTTATTATTTACTGAGTGGATTATTTAAACCACAAGTATGCGGCATGTCTCTGGCGAATTCTGTTCTTGCTCATTTAATGACACAATTGAGACAAGTTTGTGAAATTTCCTTTCTGGTGCAATAGAGGGTTTGAAATCAGGTGATTTCCGCTCTCGAAAGAGGGGTGTAAGGAAATGTGTTAATTGTGACGGTGACTGTGTGATGTGATATCCGAAAAGACTGGAGAACAGCAATTTATTGTTGTTTTCGTCTGACATAATCATAACACCCACAAGTTAGTGGTTACCGTCAATTTAAGCACAATTTCTACCTTGCTGGGAGCGATAATTTCTGTCATTGACCGCCAGCATGGCAGCTATAGCTAATGACAGATGTTGTCGCTCGTATGTTATTTGCAAGGTCCCCCGGGATAGAAATTTTTATTTTCTACCCATATCCACGGTTTGGAGTCACCAGAGGGAAATGACTGCCCCCGCATGAGTTTATAGTATTTGTATTTTGGTCCGGGCAGTGTGTCATTATGACTGGGGATAGAAGTTTACAGCGATGCCGTGTGCACTGCTGTGCGGGTAGAATTGCTGTCAACATTTGTTGCATATATATATATGTATGTAAAATGTCGTACCCGGATTTTTATTAATCTCCAGATGTTGGCGCATTTATATTGTGCCACTCGCATTTCGTCCGCTGCTGCGGATCCCAAGGGGTCTGGTGTGGGGTCTGGCGTGGGGTCTGGCGTGGCCGGCGTTTGAGGTGCGAGTGTTTTGCTAGTTGTGTATTCCCCGTGCGGGCCGTGTCCGGAGATGTGTGGGTGTTCTGGCGTCTACATGTATTTGTGGATGTCCGTCCGTCCATGCGTCTCCGCACTGGCCTGCCCAGGTTGTAGTATGCAGATACTGGCAGTCAACACGGCAAGCCACATTGGCTTTGATAGCTGTCCAAGACAGCTGTCTGCGGGTGCATTTATATCCGTGCGGGCATGCCGGAGCTGCTTCCCGCGGCTCCGCTCCGCCTCGGACCCCTCCACGGGTCCGAGGAGCCGGCCTGCCGGCAACACTTTTTAGAGGTACTACTACTTTTGATCACTCAGTGTGTCGTTTTACGAAATTTTCAAATTTAAAGTTTAACCATAAAGATTCCAAAATACTCGGCACACCGTCCCTTTCGGCGGATGACCTTCCAAGGTCATCATCCTTTCTGGAACACCTTGTTCAAAATTTTAGCTTGTTTATTAGGGTTTATTCAAAATTCAGGAGCGCATTCAGTATAGTCCGTAAGTCCAGGGGTCGTTCAACATTCTTCCAAAACGGACCCTTAAGGTCTGAATCTTTTGCGCCGTGACTTCCGGTGTCGCTCACCTTGCCTCCTTCCGGTCCGCCATGTGATGCCCTCATCGTGTTTTGCAGTTTTGGGCGCGGGAGCATGTTCGGGACCAACATTGTAAGAAGGGGGTAATGTGGCGATTTTGCCCAAAGATTGCGGCAGGTGATTCTTTTTAAACACTCTTGTTTCTCGGCCTTGTTTTGGACGCTTCTGTTCGAAGCACGTGCGTCGCTTAGTGACGTATTGTCTTTTATCGATCCACTGTACTGAACACTGGCTGTTTACATCATCTCTCTAGCTCTCGCCTCTAGCATAAATACTGTGGCCACATGCCGGAGTTGTCTCAGAGACTGAGCATGACGGGTGGGCTCACGCCATGAGCTCCTTGTCTCTGTTCGGGTGAAGGCCAGTCAGGCCTCAGGGACGACTTCCATAGGGGGCCCAGGTGGGGAAGACCTTGATGACTCGGGGGTGTACGCCCTCTGGATCACCGGTCTCCCACCTGGGATGGTGCGACACAGGCTCTGGCAGACCGTCGGGCTGTCCAGGGTTCTATCCCTGCGGCAGTGCCGTCGGCGAGGCTGGCCAGCAACATGCCCACTTGTGTGAGTTCTGTGGTGCTGCTCCCATGGCATCTCAGGCTCCGCACACAGCTACATTACCATAACTATGTACTATGCATGTTGTATATGATGTTGTTGATGTTGGTGATGATAACGGTGATGGTGATGTGTTATGATGTGATGTATGACGGCCGGACTCGTCCGGGCGGACTGTTACCTGAATGTAGTGTTATTAATTACCGACGCCCGCCGCGTGCGCCCTGTGTGCGCTGCAGGCGGCGAATTTTACCAAATGATGGCTGAACGATTGAATGGGCTGCAAATGTACAGGTCAAGCAATCCTTAATAGATAATTTTATTTCATCATCACGGTATGTGAAATTTGTCCTTGTTCTGACCTAGGGGTTTATGCGGCTCACTCTGAAATACTGGGGCGGAATTTAATATATGGGGCATAACCATTCATAGTCTTGTATTAAGGTAATGCCACTCCGCATAGAATCTAGATGTGATCATATCATAATAATCTGATCGGGTATTGCCAGTCTGATTCTGTGCTAGTTTTACATATAAGGACACTGTTCTCACAAAGCTCGTCACTGGTTTATGAAATACAGGTATGGTACTAAGGTATGGTAAAAATTACGTTTCCATTGACTCGGGGGAGTCTCCCGAAAACACGAAGCGAGCAATCGAGCCCATAACGGCCTTAGGTGTGGGGGCAAGTCAGTGCCCCAGAAGCCAGGGTTTCATTTCATTCATGTTATGCGGTAGTTTCATAGCTTTTCCTATCGATATTTCCAGATTCCAGGATCCTTTGAATCAACCTGGACTCCAACGGTAAACGATCTGTAGGCTTTATTCTGGCGAGAACAATTTGAATTGGGGCTTTGTCTTATGGTTTCATCTGAGTCTTTTTTCTTCTTCTTCTTTTTCTTTTTTTTCCTTTTTCTTTCACTTTCGCCGTTTTGGTTTCCGATTGATAACTGGTGAGTGCCTGAACGGATTTTGTTCAAATTTTCACCAGTGTTCAGAAAGACCCCTATTGTGATGGAGCCAGCTCCGGGGTCCGTGAGCTCTGTGAGGATGAAATCTATGTACATTTTTATACTTTATCTATTGATTTTGGGATCAATCCGTCAAACGACCTTATCCCTAGAGATCGGAATAATTATTTGCTGATTCATCCTTGAAGCTTCCTGCTTATCAGCGAAACATACTAGTGCGGGTATTATGGATGAACTTTGACCTTGACCTAATATTTCTTTGTCAATTTGGCATTTTCGTTTTCATCGATATCTCGGAAACAGTGCGTCATAGAATGAAACGGCGTTATTTTCGGACTCGTCCCCTAGACAAACATAAGGGGTATTATAGATGAACTTTGACCTTGACCTCAAGTTTTTTTTGTCGAGCCGGCATTTTTCGTTTTCATCGATATATCGGAAATGGTGCGTCGTAGAGCAAAACGGACGTTATTTTCAGACTCGCCGCCCTAGTCTAAGGGGTATTATGAACGAACTTTGACCTTGACATGAAATTTTCTCGCCGAATAGGCATTTTTTGTTTTCGGCGATATCTCTGAAATGGTGCATTGTAGAGCTAAACGAACGTTATGGATAGACTTGATGGTACATCGTGGAGCGAAACGGGCGTTATTTTCGGACTCGTCCCCCTAGACAAACATGTCTGAGCTGTATTATGGATGAACTTTGACCTTGACTCCAAATGTTTTTGCCGAGTCAGCATTTTTGACCTTCCCTTCAAATTTTTTCGCCAAGTCGGCATTTTTCGTGTTCGTCGATATCTCAGAAACGGTTCGTCGTAGAGTGAAAAGGACGTTATTTTTTGACTCGTTGTCCAAGACAAACATGTCTTATGGGTATTGAGGATAAAATATGACTTGACTTGAACCTTTTTGCAGAGTCGGCATTCTTCATTTTCGTCCATATTTCAGAAACGGTAGTTAGTTCTGTGGCGATTTTGCCCAAAGATCACGGCATGGGATTCATTCTAAACACTATATCTTGTTTCTGGCTGGTTCGTGTTCGAAGCGCGTGCGCTGTCTAGCAATGCTCTCTAACTCTCTCGCCCATTATACCGTAATTATGGTCTTACATCAATTCCGTCATATCTCGTGCTTCAGGACTATAAATAGTCTGGAGCCATCTTGTTCAGTGGAGTTGTCCGAGCTGAGCAAGGCGAGAGAACTATGGAGGACTCGGCCATGAGTCCAACGTCCTCACTCTTCGCCTAAGGCCCGCGAGGGCCCTGGGGACGACTCTCATAGAGGGCGCAGGTGGGGAGATCTTGATGACTCAGGGGCGTACGCCCTCTGGATCACCAGTCTCTACAGTTGATCCTGTATCTGAGTGGTGTCCGTATGTCTGGGCTCGCTGGGCGGGCTGCTCCTGGTTAACGTTCTAAAGTAAATACTGCGCCCGGTAAGCGGACTATCTGCGAAGATCCAGGGATAGCGGGTGCGCGTCCGCCGTGACCTACGGTGAGGGGCTTATCTGCGAGGATCCGGGATAGCGAACGACGTCAAACTTTACAGTTCACTATCTAACTATGGTCCAAAAATGGGGCTTGTTTACCCAATTTGAACAAGCAAGTCTCTTTTTTTTAGAGTGAGCCCAACCCTGCTCCACGACTGAACCTGTATTCTCGATCGATACTTTGGTAGACTGGAATACGCTTACGAGAATTAGACTGAGCCACTGACTACATGCATGGTGTCACTTAACACAAAAGCGACATAGAGCACACTATGGCCCGCCTCATCATGTTGGCCTGTACTACATGTCAATGTCACGATTGGTTCATTTCGAATTTGTCCTCAAAGATTCTTCCGTGTAAATGTACATGGAGCATTCGAAAACCTGGACTGGATTGGACTGGACGGAATGCCTGAAAGTGAAAACGGATACTCTCGTGGTTTTGCGATCATGTAGGGTCTTCATTTTAACTTCGTAATAATTGTGGAGCGATGGCAAACGCAAGCACAAACGAATGCGAACTCATTCAACACATAGGGCGCTATAGCACAAATTCAATGATAAGAGATATTAGCAAATGTGTCTTGTGACATTGAAAATGAAGTCAAAGGTCAAATTGAAGGTCATCAGAATATTCGGCATGTATCATTTCCTGTTTATCCACAATTGATTCTCAAGTTGTTGAGTCGATAACAAACGAGATATTAGCCATTTTGTCCTGTACATTGAAAATGAGATCAAAGGTCAAATTCATGGTCATGACATTATTTAGCTCATATCATTTCATGATTGTTCACAATTGATTCCTAAGCGTGTAAAGAAGATAATAAGCGAGATATTAGCCATTTTGTGCTCTGACCTTAAAAAAACGTCAAAGGTCAAATTGAAGATCATGAGAGTGTTCAGCATAATCATTTCCCATACGTTCACAATTGATTCCTAACCTGTAAAGTGGAGCATAAACGAGATATTAGCCATTTTGTGCTCTGACCTTAAAAATTATTTTAAATGTCATAATGAAGGTCATCAAAATATTCATCATACATCATTGTGAAGTAGATAAAGAACGAGATATTAGCCATTGTCCTGTGACTTTGTGAAAGAGGTCAAATATCAAATTCAAGGTCATGGCAATATTCAGCATATCATTTCCTATATGTTAACAAAGCTGCAGACTCGACAATAAGCAACGTTTTAGCCATTTTGTGTTCTGACCTTGAAAATAGGTCATGAGAATATTTAGCAGGTACCATTTCCTATATGTGCACACTTGGTTCCTAAGCTGGAGAGTCGATAATAATCAAGATATTGCCGATTTTGTGCTCTCATCTTGAAAATGAGGTCAAAGATCAATTTGAAGGTCATAAAAATATTCGGCATATATTATTTCCTATACGTCCACAATCGATTCCCAAGAACTAAAGTCAATAAGAAGCGAGATATTAGCCATTTTGTCCTGTGGCTGACTATTCTGAATATTTGGTGAGATATTAGGAAAAATATGTCTCAATATAAAGCATAGGAGAATTCATCATGAGAAAGTCTCATTTACCGGTAGGCCAAAATGACCCACTTCGAGCAATTCAAGTCCAACGAAACATATACACAGCACAAGAGTACATATGAGGAGTAATATGCATCAAATTAAGAAAATAGGTTACTGAACAGAGTTTGAGAAAACGACCCTCAAAGTCCAAATTTGGCCATTTTATTCGGTAAAAAATGACCACCGTTTTGGACAAATAGCGAAAAAACAATACATCCCTCTTGAAATATTTTTAGGCATTTTTGTGCGAAATTCCTGAAAGATTCGACTGTAAACTTTAAAGGTAAAAATGGAGACGACGAAGACGACGGACGCAACGCCATGCCAATTGGTTATCGGTCCAAAGGTCGGTAACCTAAAAAATGATAGATAAAACCCCTACATGAGTGGTAAAGTTAACCGGACAGTGCAAACAGAATAGGCCTACGACGAGTCCTTTATTGTAACAACCACTTTCACCATCGTATATCCAATACATAATTTGTCCAATTCATGCTGTAGTTATTGTTTTGTTTTTTTTCAATTTGCTTGATATATTGGATGCCATCAGGAGCCTAAAATAAACCGTATTGCAGGGGCATGCGAATATTTCTCGAGATAATTATATATATTCTGATTGTTTAATTGTCACCTCATTGGTTTATTTTTTAGTATTTTCACTGACAACACTTCCCATTCTCCACAAAAAATGGGTACACGAACAAAGTATACCCAACCGTCCATTTCACATCGTTCCATTTTCGGTCCAGTCCAGTCCAGCTGGGTCAAGTTCAGTCCAGGTTTTTCGAATACCCGGTTTGAAGCATGAAACTAACAATAGTCCATGGGCCACCAGCTCGGTTTACGAAACTGAAACCGCCAGAAAGGTAATTTTCTCATATGTTCCTCTGAACACGATTACTCTCTTTACATTTCTTTCTGAGTTTGAAATGAACGGACCATTCTCTAACTAGACGTCAAGGCCTAAAGATGCCTTGGAGGCATTTCGGTATTAAGACTAATTTGTAATATTTATAACATGTTTACCATGGGCTCTGCAATGCTCTACGACACACTGATTCCAAGATATGGACGAAAACAAAATGCCGACTCGGCGAAAAATTTCAGGTCAAGGTCAAAGTTAATACCCCCTTAGACAAGTTTGTCTAGTGCCACGAGTCGAAAATAACGTCCGTTTCGCTCTACGACGCACTGTTCCGGAGATATAATAATAATAATAATTTCTTCCGAAATGCCTTAATTAGGGAAATCTGAACAGTGAACACTGTCTTATGTATGATTGGGATACATTGTATATTGAAAAAGATTACCCAGGATTTGACATTTGACGACAGCAAGAGAGATCAATTAATTATGTATTTGTTCAGCTACCAGAATTTGAAACTGAAATTTTAGCTGTAAGTTGTGAAAAATACTTACTATATTTGGGTTTATGAGACACGTTTGACCTCAACCTGAAAAGGCCATCGTGGGATGGCGACCACTGAGCACTTCTTCACCTCACCTGGTCAATGGTGAAATCAGCAACCGTTTCTCGAAGCAAACGCTGGGCAGTCGCTGCTCGGTCGCTGTTACGGATTTCCAGCGACCGGTCGCAGCTTTCGTTAGCATGTGAAAGCCATAAAAAAAAATGTTGCGCTCTATTTCTGTGACCATATACCTGGTGTTTAGTCACAGTTTCTAAACATTTAACCATGTGTACCCATTCTGGACTGGGGTAAAGTGTACACACCCTGCAGCTAGCCACTGAACGTTATCTGACCCAGTTCCATTGTGTTGGGGTCAGGTCATGTTTATGTTCTGTTGCACCAGATTGACGTTCTGTTGCACCAGATATTCAGATATACGGGGAAAAATATATTTTTCTTCCTCATATTGTTGGACTTCTGCATCGACTACATGTGGATTCCATGTCCCGAATACCCTAGAATTGTATGTATTGCTCTGATTTTTAATTTTATAGCCCAATATTGAGAAAAGTGTCATGTCATGTCACTAATCAATGTATTCTGTACCTAATTTTGAATATAAAAGTGTGACATACCATATGTAGCATTGAATGTACAGATTGGACAGTACGCGACATTGAGGCATGAATAGGTGTAGTACACATTTGACAATTGTTAGGTTACCGGACCTGTGGTCCGATAACCTATTGGCATGGCGTTGCGTCCGTCGTCCGTCGTCGTCCGTCGTCGTCGTCGTCCACATTTTTATCTTTTTTGTTTACGGGCGAATTTTTATGAAATTTTGCACAAAAATACTTAAAAATAATTCAAGAAGGAGGTATTTTTTAGTTTTTTGATTTTCGCATTTTTTCCAAAATGGCAGCCGTTTTCGACGAAAAATGCCTGATTTTGGACTTTGGCGGCCATTTTCTCAAAATCTGTTCAGTAACTTTTTTTCTTTTTGATACATAACACTCCTGATATGTACTCCTATGATGTCTATAAATTTCGTTGCGCTTGAATCGCTCGAAGTGGGCCATTTTGGCATAAAGTCGGCCCAAATGGGACTTTCCCATGTTAAATTCTCCTATGCTTTATAATGGAACACATTATGCCTAGTATCTCACTTAAAATTGAGATTAGAGACTAGGAATCAATTGTAGGCATATAGGAAATGATATACATGTATGCTGAATATTCTCGTGACCTTGAATTTGACCTCTGACCTCAGTTTCAAGGTCAGAGCACAAAATGGCTTATATCTCGCTTATTATTGACTCTACAGCTTAGGAATCAATTGTGGACATATAGGAAATGATATATGCTGAATATTCTGATGGCCTTGAATTTGACCTTCGACCCCATTTTCAAGGTCATAGTACAAAATGGCTTATATCTCGCTTATTATCGACTCTACAGCTTAGGAATCAATTGTGGACATATAGGAAATGATATACATGTATACTGAATATTCTGATGACCTCAAATTTGACCTTTGACCCCATTTTCAAGGTCATAGGAAAAAATGGCTAATATCTCGCTTGTTATCGACTTTACAGCTTAGGAATCAGTTATGAACTTATAGGAAATGATATGTGAAAATTATTGTCATGACCTTGAATTTTACCTTTGACCTCATTTTCAAGGTCACAGGAGAAAATGGCTAATATCTCACTTATTATTGATTTTACAGCTTAGGAATCAATTGTGGACATATAGGAAATGATATATGCTGAATATTCTCGTGACTTTGAATTTGACCTCTGACCTCATTTTCAAGGTCCAAGGACAAACTGACTCATATCTTGCTCCTCTATTGACTGTATGGCTTGGGAATCAATTGTGGACATGATATGGAAAATGATATACATTGAATATTTTGATGACCTTGAATTTGACCTATGCCCCTTCATTTTCAAGGCCACAGCACAAAATTGCTAATATCTCTCTGATTACACAGCTTAGCAATCAACTGTGGACATGATACAGTGTCTATGCTTAATGTTAATGTATATGCTGAATATTCTCTTGACTTGAATTCAACCAGTGACCTGGCTAACATCTAAAATATTAAACATTGTCCGGTAACCTATCTTTTTCTGGGGCTGTTAATTCAAGTTGAAATTAATAATATGGTGGATTTCGAAGGAAAGCTAAACTCTTTCGATAGTGTTTCGCAACAAATCCAATGCGGTGACCCACAATTTTTATTCAATGATTTCAATCTACATATGTACACATATCACTTGATAATCAGACAAATTTTGAGAAAATTCTGATGAGCACATATTTACCTGTGGGCTATAACTGAACACCCCTCTTGAAATATTTTCCGATTAGAGACCATGTTAGGGCATGGAATGTGCATATTTTTCAGGTTAACAATACAGCGGATCCTGTGTTAAAGACCACCTGGTTTGAGAGACCACCCTGTGTTTTAAGACCGCTCCACTTGGTCCCAAGTGGCCTTTTATCATGTAAATGAACCTGTCATGAGAGACCACATGTCATTTAAGACCACCATTTTAGGGTCCCTTGAGTGGTCTTAAAACACAGGATCCACTGTATATTTCACCATAACAGTGTCATCTACATACTATCCTGAACATGGTGGCAAATTTTCATATCCTTCTGCCCAAAAATGGGTGTGTCGCAAATGTTTAATGAACGCCATCTCATCGCATGAAAATTCTTTGACCTCACCGCGATGATCACAGCAGCCGCGGAAAACGTTCAGGTATCTATACAGCTGTGTGGAAAACGTAATGACCTATCGTGACGTCACAATTCTTTTACCTGAAACACACGGCATGGCTGGGGCACTGTGAACAGCATTTTGATCGTGCCACACGCGCATTATATCGATGGAATTCGTACATTTATTTATTTCGTAGCATATCGCATGAACATAAGCAGTATATTTGTGCAAGAAAATTTTTAGGTTACTGGACCTATGGTCCGATAACCTATTGCCATATGGCGTTGCGTCCGTCGTCCGTCCGTCCGTCTGTCCGTAAACAATTTTATCTTTAAAGTTTACGATCGAATATTTCTGAAATTTTGCACAAAAATGCCTAAAAATATTTCGAGAGGGAGGTATTTTTTAGTTTTTTTATTTTCGCATTTTTTTCAAAATGGCGGCCGTTTTCGTCGAAAAATGGCCAATTTTGGACTTTGATGGTCGTTTTCTCAAAATCTGTTCAGTAACTTTTTTTCTCATTGATGCATAACACTCCTCATATGTACCCCTGTGACATGTACAAATTTCGTTGCCCTTGAATCGCTCGAAGTGGGCCATTTTGGGCCCAAACTCGGCCCAAATGGCACTTTCCCATGTTAAATTCTCCTATGCTTTATAATGGGACACATTAAGCCTTATATCTCATTTAATATTGAGATTAGAGACTAGGAATCAATTGTGGACATATAGAAAATGATATGTGCTGAATATTCTCGTGACCTTGAATTTGACCTCTGACCTCGGTTTCAAGGTAAGAGCAGACGTTTTCGTCGAAAAATGGCCAATTTTGGACTTTGACGGTCTTTTTCTCAAAATCTGTTCAGTAACTTTTTTTCTTTTTGATTCACAACACTTCTCATATGTACTCCTGTGACATGTATAAATTTCGTTGCCCTTGAATCGCTCAAAGTGGGCCATTTTGGGCCCAAACTCGGCCCAAATGGGACTTTCCCATGTTAAATTCTTCTATGCTTTATAATGGGACACATAAGCCTTATATCTCATCTAATATTGATATTAGAGACTAGGAATCAATTGTGGACATATAGGAAATGATATATGCTGAATATTCTCGTGACCTTGAATTTGACCTCTGACCTCACTTTCAAGGTCAAGAACACAAAATGGCTATCTTGCTTATTATCGACTCTACAGCTTAAGAATCAATTGTGGACATATAGGAAGTGATATATGCTGAATATTTTCATGACCTTGAATTTGACCTCTGACCTCAATTCAAGGTCATCAGAATATTCCTCATTTTCAAGGTCAGAGAACAAAATGGCTAATATCTCGCTTATTATCGACTTTACAGCTTAGGAATCAATTGTGGACATATAGGAAATGATATCAGCCGAATATTCTGATGACCTTGAATTTGACCTTTGACCTCATTTTCAAGGTCACAGGGCAAAATGGCTTGCTTCTTATCAACTTTACAGCTTAGGAATCAATTATGAACAAATAGGAAATGATATATGCAAATTATTGTCATGACCTTGAATTTGACCTTTGACCTCATTTTCAAGGTCACAGGACAAAATGGCTAATATCTCACTTCTTATCGATTTTACAGCTTAGGGATCATTTGTGGACATGTAGGAAATGATATATGCTGAATATTCTCGTGACTTTGAATTTGACCTCTGACCTCATTTCAAGGTCAAGAACACAAAATGGTTAATATATCACTTATTATCGATTTTACAGCTTAGGGATCTATTGTGGACATAAAGGAAATGATACATGCTGAATATTCTCGTGACCTTGAATTTGACCTCTGACCTCGGTTTCAAGGTCAGAGCACAAAATGTCTAATATCGCGCTTATTATCGACTTTACAGCTTAGCAATCAATTGTGGACATATAGGAAATGATATATGCCGAATATTCTGATGACGTTGATTTTGACCTTTGACCTCATTTTCAAGGTCACAGGACAAAATGGCTAAAATCTCACTTATTATCGATTTCACAGCTTAGGGATCCATTGTGGACATATAGGAAATGATATATGCTGAATAATATCATGACCTTGAATTTGACCTCTGACCTCAGTTTCAAGGTCAGAGCACAAAATGGCTACTTTCTCACTTATTATTGACTTTGCAGCTTAGGAATCAATTGTGGACATGATGGAAATGATTTTTCCAGATTATTGCCATAAAATTGTATTGGCCTTTGACCCCATTTTCAGGATCACAGGACAAAATGGCTAATATCTCGTTTTTTATTGACTCTACAGCTCAGCAATCAAATGTGAACAAATAGAAAATGATATATTCTGAACATTGTCATGACCTTGAACCTTGTCATGGCCTCATTTTCAAGGTCGCAGGACAAAATGGCTAATAGCTAGCTTATTATCGACTTTACAGCTTAGGAATCAATTATGAACATATAGGAAATGATATATGCTGAATATTGCTATGACCTTAGATTTGACCTTTGACCTCATTTTCAAGGTCACAGGACATAATGGCTAATATCCCGCTTATTATTGACTTTACAGAATCAATTGTGGACATACTAGAAATGACATATGCCGAATATTATCGTGTTTTTGAATTAACCAATGACCTTTTTTTCAAGGTCACGGGACAAAATACTAATATCTAAAATGTATATTGTCCGGTAACCTTTCTTAGCCCTTGGGCTAATTTTTTATTGTTGAAGTGACGTTCTGTTGCCGTGGTTGACGTTCTGTGGATCGAATAATAGTATGTTTCTAATATATGTAAGTACTGTTCAGTCTCGTTCGTCCTATACATATGTAACGAACAATGAACCTAAAAGCTCGAGAATCTCAACCTCATAAATCTTTCTTCCATATGGCGAAAGAAGGAATGCATGATGAAATTTCAAGCATCAATATAACGTTTCCCGAGCCTCAGAACGTTATCATTCCACGGATAAATTGTCAACACAAAATATCGGACAGATACGACAATGTATTGTACATAAACTTCTAACTGATCAACTCTTGTACCTATATGCTAAATTTCTCACGCTGAATTTCTTTTTCATGCTCCAAATTGAGTTTACACCCATCCCTGACTGTAGTGTTACATCGTTGCAGTGCAATACACGTTTCCTCCAAACTGTTAGTCTCAGTGTAGCAATCTCAATGCACATCTTTTAATAACACCCTCGGACATGGAATCGAATAGATTATAAAAGTGTACTTACTTGGAAACTGTTAAATGTTCACCTGCTTGCTTCATGTGTCGGACTTTTGGAGGCATTAGAACGTTAACATAAACATGACCTGACCCCCAACACAATAGTATTGGGTTAGATAACTTTCGACGGCTAGCTGCAGGGTGTACAGCGCCTTGCTTAGAACTACGTTTTATAAAGGATCGCTTGATAAATGTTAACTTTACATTAAAACAGAAATTCAGAAAAGAGAGTTTTTAAAACCAATAGTAAGTACTCACAACATACAGTCACGCTCATTGATATTACATGTATGTCTATAATATTTAAGTGGTAGGTTAAACTAGACGTCAAGGCCTAAAGATGCCTTGGGGCATTTCGTGTGGAGATTTTTCCTGCCTAGCATATCCCAGAGACAATATCATAGAGCCATATCTGACTCTGAAAATGTCGGAGGTCGGAGTTCAACCGATCACCACTTAGACATCTTTGTCTAGGGCGACATTTCTCAAAACAACATCCGTTTTGCTGTACGACACACCGTTTCTGAAATATAGAATAAAATGAAAAATGCCGACTCAGCAAAATTATTTCAGGCCAAGGTCATCCTCAATACTTATGAGACAATTTGTCTAGGGCAAAAAGTCCGAAAATAACGCCCGTTTCACTCTACGATGCACTGTTTCCGAAGTTTATCAAAGTTCATCCATAATACCCCTTATACATGTTTGTCTACGGGCGACCAGTCGGAAAATATTCAAGATCACCAAAAGATGTGCCATATATCTTTGACTTCTTATAAGCTTATAATACAATCCTAACCTCTAGGTGCAAGCGTTCAAACCTTAGCAGTCAATTCACTCATTCCAAGTCAGACATTTTGCACTCGAGGTCATCCGAGGTCAAGTTCAAAGTCCTCATTACTTTTCCCATATACGACTTTCAATATGCTCATTATGCGAACATAAGCTCTATCTACAAGCATTTCATCTGTAGAAGCAAATTTGGGTACAATAGGATCAGAATTGGGTAGAATAGAATCAGAATAGACATAGGAGGTGGGATCTGTATCCGTCCCTAGGAGTCTACCCGAGTAGTACCAGGAGGTCATTCTGTTAATTAATACAAGTGCAAAAATTAGCCCAATGGGCTAGAAAGGTTACCGGAGAAATATACAGAGTTAAGCCGAGAAAGTTGAAGGTCAAATTCAAGGTGACCACTGAAATCGCCATATCTCTAACCTTGAAAATGGGATCAAAGGTTAAATTCTAGATCACCAAACTATTCAGCATACATCATTTCCTATATGTTCACTATGGACCCCTAAGCTGTAAATTTGATAATAAGCGAGATATAAGCCATTTTGTAATCTGACTTTGAAAATAAAATGACTGATCTTGAAATTTAGGTCAAAGGTCAAATTCAATATCATTAAAATATTCAGAATATATCATTTCCTATATGTTCACAATTGATTCCTAAGCTGTAAAGTCGATAATAAGCGAGATATTAGCCATTTTGTCCTGTTGACCTTGAAAATGAGGTCAAAAGTCAAATTCAAGGTCACTAGAATATTCAGCATATATCATTTCCTATATGTTCACAATTGATTTCTAAGCTGTAAAGGCGCTAATCAGCAAGATATTGGCCATTTTGTCCTGTGACCTTGGAAATGAGGTCAAAGGTCAAATTCAAGGTCATGAGAATATTCAGCATATATCATTTCCTATATGTTCACAATTGATTCCTAAGCTGTAAAGTCGATAATAAGCGAGATATTAGCCATTTTTTCATGTGACCTTGAAAATGAGGTCAAAGGTCAAATTCAAGGTCATGAGAATTTTCAGCATATATCATTTCCTATATGTTCACAATTGATTCCTAAGCTGTAAAGTCGCTAATAAGCAAGATATTGGCCGTTTTGTCCTGTGACCTTGAAAATGAGGTCAAAGGTCAAATTCAAGGTCACGAGAATTTTCAGCATATATCATTTCCTATATGTTCACAATCGATTCCTAAGCTGTAAAGTTGCTAATAAGCAAGATATTGGCCATTTTGTCCTGTGACCTTGAAAATGAGGTCAAAGCTCAAATTCAAGGCCACGAGAATATTCAGCATATATCATTTCCTATATGTACACAATTGATTCCTAAGCTGTAAAGTCGATAATAAGCGAGATATTAGCAATTTTGTCCTGCGACCTTGGAAATGAGGTCAAAGGTCATATTCAAGGTCACGAAAATATTCAGCATATATCATTTCCCATATGTACACAATTGATTCCTAAGCTGTAAAGTCGATAATAAGCGAGATATTAGCAATTTTGTCCTGCGACCTTGGAAATGAGGTCAAAGGTCAAATTCAAGGTCACGAAAATATTCAGCATATATCATTTCCTATATGTTCACAATTGATTCCTAAACTGTAAAGTCGATAATAAGCGAGATATTAGCCATTTTGTCATGTGACCTTGAAAATGAGGTCAAAGGTCAAATTCGAGGTCACAAGAATATTCAGCATATATCATTTCCTATATGTTCACAACTGATTCCTAAGCTGTAAAGTCGATAATAAGCGAGATATTAGCCATTTTGTCCTGTGACCTTGAAAATGAGGTCAAAAGTCAAATTCAAGGTCACGAGAATATTCAGCATATATCATTTCCTATATGTCCACAATTCATTCCTAGTCTCTAATTTCAATATTAAAGTGATGTTGGCAGGAAAACTATTTTTTCCAAATCAATTACATATATGCCTGTGATCTCAGAAAAATAGGTTACAAAACAAACTTTGCTTGATCAAATGAATAAATCAAGCATATGACAGTACTAGCAGCCGCATTTTTTTGTTTTGTGCGCCACTCAGAGTTACCTCTGACTTAACCTAGTTCACGCTCGATTGGATCGAACATACACGAGTAAGCTGAAATCGCACTGCGTCACGGTATACAAAGCACCGAGAATGGCGGTAATGTAAACAAACTCAAAATCTCCACCACAAACTCGCAATGAAATCTATTAGAAAGGGGCGTCTGTTTGGGCATACAAGTGCAGATATATAACTGTTATGTTTTCTTCGTTCGATCAGAAAGATATGGAAAAATCCATAACTTACTGCCAATATCACTTTAAGTGAGATATTAGGCTTAATGTGTGCCATTATAAAGCATAGGAAAATTTAACATGGGAAAGTCACATTTGGGCCGAGTTTGGGCCCAAAATGGCCCACTTCAAGCGATTCAAGCGCAACGAAATTTATACATGTCACAGGGGTACATATGAGGAGTGTTTTTCATCAATAAGAAAAAAAAGTTACTGAACAGATTTTGAGAAAACGACCGTCGAACTCCAAAATTGGCCATTTTTCGACGAAAACGGCCGCTCTGACCTTGAAACAAGGTCAGAGGTCAAATTCAAGGTCACGACAATATTCAGCATATATCATTTCCTATATGTCCACAATTGATTCCTAGTCTCTAATCTCAATATTAAGTGAGATATTAGGCTTTAATCTGTCCCATTATAAAGCATAGGAGAATTTAACATGGGAAAGTCCCATTTGGGCTGAGTTTGGGCCCAAAATGGCCCACTTCGAGCGATTCAAGCGCAACGAAATTTATACATGTCACAGAGGTACATATGAGGAGTGGTATGCATCAATAATAAAAAAAGTTACTGAACAGATTTTGAGAAAATGGCCGCCAAAGTCCAAAATTGACCGTTTTTTGACGAAAACGGCTGCCATTTTGAAAAAAAATGCGAAAATCAAAAAACTAAAAAATACCTCCCTCTCGAAATATTTTTAGGCATTTTTGTGCAAAATTTCAGAAAAATTCGATCGTAAACTTTAAAGATAAAATTGTTGACGGACGACGACGGACGACGACGGACGACGACGACGCCGGACGCATCGCCATGCCAATAGGTTACGGACCATAGGTACGGTAACCTAAAAAGGTACATAAGAAGTGAAGAAAATTTCAGTCCTGAATCCACTACACTTCCCGAGACTTGAACTATCTTTCCATAGTTTGGTGAGTGCACACCTCATCATGCCCATGAAAATGACATCTCCATCAAAGTGTCCCAAGACTGACTGCTTATGAGTGAGTCGTCGAGGTACTGATGCAGGAAGATACCGCGTTGGTGAGTAAGGCTTTGGATCTCGTGCACCACCATAGTGAAGATCCAAGGAGAAGGCGATAGACCGGATGGTAGAACTCAGAACTGCCAAACTCGACCCAGGTAAGCAAACCTCAGATACCGACGGGAGGCCGGGTGGATCGGAATGTGGGAAAAGGCAGAAGAGCGGCCCGAAGGTGCGGACTCCGCAGAAGAGCGGCCTGAGAATAGCGCAAAGGAGTTGCTCTGTACGATTTCTTCGTAATCGGAGGGCGAAGGCGAGGTAATCCACTTTAGTGGTGGAGGAAACGACCTGCTTCTTTGGGACATCGTCTGGAAGAGAGAGCGAGAGTTGAACATATCATAACCTCCTACCCGCCCCCCTCCCTGCTTCCACCCAAACATCGAGCCTCAAGGCGTACAGATGTGGTGGAAGACGGGGTTAGTACTCACTGGTAGCATGAGCACCAGCCGTCCAATTGGAACCCGAAAGCCGGTCGGATCCCGGGATCCAAACAGATTCCGAGTCTCAGACCCCAAGAGGGGCCGGGGACCGAACATACTGTGGTTCCAACTCGACCTGACCTATACCTTCGGTTCCCGAGACCCAATATGGGTTTGGTAGCAACGGCACGGCATCAAGGGACATCCCTTGTGAGATACCCGGATAGCGAGAAACAGCTGTGAGCTATCGGAGCCCGGGACCCGAACAGGGGCCATGTTCCTATCAGATCTCGGGACCCAATCAGGTACCGGGAGCCGAGCGACACCATGTAACCTGCAGTTAGATGGTGACTCGGAAAACGATTTCATGTTCTCATCAGTGCCCAGGACCCGGGCGCCATCGTGAAACACATGCATGTTTCACATATACACGTTAAAGGAATTCACGTTCCTATCGGAGCCCGGGACCTGATCACATCCCGGGAGCCGAGCTCCCACGCGTGACACACCAGCGTCACACGCAAACTCGGAAACATGGCGCTCGGAGAGAACAGTGAAGAAAGATCGTGCCAGACTGGCTGGGCAATCAATCAAGCATCAAACACTCAACAACTGAAGGCGAAATGCCAAAATCAGTGAGCGGCCCAGCACGTCTCCCACGACACCTGCGTGGCTAAGAATCGCACGGTCAGGTGGGGGAGAGGGGGGAACATAAACCGAAAGTTTATCAATTTTATAGCAAAATTCTTGCGAGTCTAGAAGAAACAGTGCGTCTGAACTCACTGGGGAATTTAAAGCTAATCGTAGTCGAGCTGACTCGGTCTCAAAACAGCGTGTGGCAGTACGACGGCGAGCCTGAGCGTATCTGAAGCGGTCCAGCGAACGCTGGGAAGGACGCGCCCTCTGGTACATCAAATCCCGCAAGGCACCATAAACTGTCAATCACTCGGCTGGCGATCTGTGCTTACATCTCTCGCAGGGAAAGGCGTCGATACAGAAAGACTCGACACACCGCCAACAAAAGTCATGGCATTTGCCACACACCTGGTGGGGTATGGTCAGCTCAACTGACCGGTAACAGGGGAAACTAGGAGTCGAAATACCTTTCAACGTATAAACGGTGACCCCTAATGCTAAGGTATCCCTTCCTGACGAAATCCAACAAAGTTGGACGAATCCAAGAAGGAATAACAGCAGAATTATAAGAGTAGGCATAAAAGCTGGCTGTTTCTCAGAAGGAGAATTGGGGATGGAGTAACTTGGCACGGTGCTGCCCCTGGTGGCAGCATTGGAGGGCTCATTCTTTATTCTTCCTCATAGGGAGGTTTCTCTATGGGGGAGCCTAATTTAAGTAGGCCATTAAGCCGGCTATACACTACACGACTAGATCACGACGTGACGGTGACGCGACGACTCGTCTTATAGTGTACCTACGACGGCTTCATGACGAATGAAAACCGCTTCACGACTACTCGTCTCCCCGACTGAAATGTTCAGTCGTGGAGACTGATTGGTGCCGACAAATCGTCGCGTCGTGTAGTGTATGACAGTTTTGTGACGTTTTGTCGTGGCACATGTGAGCTTCAGCCTTTTGAAACGGACATTTAGGCTACTATAAGTTTGAGGTGCACGAAGTTAACTGATTGAATATCTAGAAATATCGACAAACATTTTTTGGCCATTGATACTGTTTAATGTCTAATGAAATATCATCCCTAAGAATATTTAGTTGATTACGTTTAGTTTTTCATATATATGTTAGAATAAATTGTTTAAGTGTATATTTTCTATATGTACAGATCACATGTCATTTGTGCATTGTTTAGGTGAATGGGGATTAACGACCAAACCCGATAGGTTAGCAATCAATATTTAAAACACATTGAGCAATATGAAACTTCAAAGACGCGACGATTCGTCGTGTAATGTATAGCGGTACATCATTGCCGACGGGTTCACGACGATTCGTCGTGAAGCCGTCGCGTCGTATAATGTATAGCCGGCTTTAGGGTTACCCTTGTATTACTATGGAGGTAATGTATAGGACAATAATGGTAATTTTGCCCAACGGGAACATTGTTTTCTAAATGTTCACAATTGATTCCTAAGCTGTTAAGTCGATAATGAGCGATATATTAGCCATTCCGTTCTCTGACCTGAAAAATAAGGCCAGAGGTCAACTTAGAGGACACAAGAATATTTAGCATATATCATTTCCTTTATGTCCATAATTGATTCCCAAGCTGTATAGTCGATAATAAGCAAGATATTAACCACTTTGTTTTCTGATCTTGAAAATAAGTTCAAAGTTCAAATTCAAAGTCATGAGACTTTCAGCATTTTTGTTATTCCCTATATGTCCACAATTGATTCCTAAGCTATAAAGTCGATAATAAAAGAGATATTGGCCAATTTGTGCTCTAACCTTGAAAATGAGGTCAATGTCAAATTCAAGGTCATGAGAATATTCTGCATATATCATTTCCTTTATGTCCACAATTAATTCTCAAGCCATAAAGTCGATAAGAAGCGATATATTAGCCATTTTGTTCTGTGAGCTTGAAAATTAGGTCAAAGGTCAAATTCAACGTCACGAGAATATTCAGCATATATCATTTTCTATTTGTTCACAATTGATTCCTAATCTCTAATCTCAATATTAGGTGAGATATTAGCAACAATGTGTCCCAATATAAAGCATATGAGCAATTAAACATTGGGAATGCATGGGCCATGCTTGGGCCAAAATGGCCAAATTCGAGTGATTTAAGGGCAAAGAAACTTATACATGTTGCGAAAGTATATAAGGGGGATCCTTTGAAACAAAAATCTGAAAACCATTCTAACAGTTTTTGAGAAATTGGCCGCCAAACTTGAGGGGTTTTTTTTTTACAAAAAAAGTGTTGACCTTTGGAGATCATTGAAGGTCAAATTCAAGGTCACCACCGAAACCGCAATATATGACTTCCTATTTGAATGTGCCAATATCTAAGCTCTATCTTGAAGTGTTCTAGGAGTTTACTTCATACAGCCCATTATAAAGGAAAAATTGGATGAAATTTCAAAGTCCGAAGAATTTGTCAAAGGGTGGAAATTTTGAAGAAAAAAAAATTGAAAATCAAAAATTAGCCCAAGGGCTAAGATACGATCAGGTTACCGGACAATAAATAACAGCTATTTTGTCCTGTGGCCTTGAAAATAAGGTCACGGTCAAATTTAAAGTCATGAGAGTATTCAGCATACATGTACATGATTTCCCATATGTTCACAATTGATTACTAACCTGTAAATTGAGTAATAAGAGAGATTAGTCATTATGTCCTGTGACCTTGTAAATGAAGTCAAGAGTCAAATTAAATGTCGTCTGAATATTCAGCATATATCATTTGCTGTATCTTCACAATAGAATCTCAAGTTGTAAATTTGATAATAAACAAGATATTAGCTATGTTGTCCTGTGAGACCTTGAAATGAGGTCAAAGATCAAATTCGAGATCACAACAATATTCATCATATATCATTTCCTATATGTCCACAATTGATTCCTAAGCTGTATAGTCAATATTAGGCGAGATATTAGCCATTTTGTCTTCTGACCTTGAAAATAAGTTCAAGGTCGAATTCAAGGTCACCAAAATATTCAGTGGATATCATTTTCTATAGTAAAGTGTGTGTTTTTTTATTAGTGTCACCCCTATTGAATGGGCCAGCCTCAATTGGGCTTATGAGACACTTTGTTCTCTTGTACAGCTTTACCCCGATTCCTATCCTTTTCGCAATCGGTCACCATTATTTACCTGACAGGCGGCTCACCAACCGGCCACATATGAACAACCCCCTGGCGAGGCTCGAACCTTCCGACATCCCGCACCAGTGGCGGACGCCTTACCCCTAGACCACTGGTTCGGTGACTATATGTCCACAATTGGTTCCCAAGCTATAAAGTCAATGAAGGAGCAAGATATTAGCCATTTGGTCCTTTGACCTTGAAATCGAGGTCAAAGGTCGAAATCAAGGTCATGGCAATATTCAGCATTTATCATTTTCTATATGTTCACACTCGATCCCTAAACTGTAAAATCAATAATAGGTGAGATATTAGTCATTTTGTCCTGTGACCTTGAAATTTAGGTCAAATTCAAGGTCATGAGAATAATCTGTATATATAATTTCCTATATGTTCATAATTGATTCCTAAGCTGTAAAGTCGATAATAAGCGAGATGTTGGCCATTTTGTTTTGTGACCTTGAAAATTACCGGTAGGTCAAAGGTCAAATTCAAGGTCAAGACAATATTCAGCATATATCATTTCCTATATGCTCACACTTGATTCCTAAGCTGAAAAGTCGATAATAAGCGAAATATTAGCCATTCTGTCCTGTGACCTTGAAAATTAGGTCAAAGGTCAAATTCAAGGTCACGAAAATATTCAGCATATATCATTTCCGACGCCGACGGACGCAATGCCATGCCAATAGGTTATCGGACAATAGTTCTGGTAACCTAAAATGAATCCCTCTCGAAATATTTTTAGGCATTTTGGTGCAAAATTTCAGAAAGATTAGATCGTAAACTTTAAAGATAAAAATGCAGACGAATGACGACAGGCGACGAAGATGGACGCAACGCCACGGCAATAGGTTGTTGGACCAAACAAAGGTCCGGTAACATAAAAACAGACAAAAACATAAGGCGTCCTGATTTTCAATCAGGATGCCTAATTTAATCATCGACACATACTGCTGAAATGTTTTATACTTCTCGGTTCATACAGCCGACTGCCTTTTGCCTGTGTCATGGGTAGTTTACTTGCCGCGCCAGTGCACAATATACCCTACCACATGCGGATCAAAACAAACATCGCGTGGTTCTGTGGTTTTTTAGTCCGGTTTATCCATCGGGAAAAATCATAGTCGTTTTCACAATAATATATCAATATTCATAACACATTTACAGCTTGAACACCAGTATTTATTACATACGTGTACCTATGTCTTTAATAGCCATACTTCTGCCTCTTCTGACAATGTTCGAAGAAAAGAACAATGATTCATTCTACACATCTGTGATGCAATGAAAATGCCAAACTATTTACAACACTGAAGTTTTTTTTATACAAGTGTTGTATATTCAAAGACACGAATTTATACACATGACACATGAATTGATATTTAGTACATGTATAATATATTGCCATTAGCTAAGTGTCCTGTGACTTGTTGCTACGGGTCCTCCTAGAGCGGGTGGCAGGGACAGAAGGCAGAGCGGTCCGTGCGGTCACCAGAGTTTCACTATCAGTATCATCAGCTCCCCGGCTCTTGTTGTGTTCTGTCAATGGCCCAGTGCTGATATTGATGACTGTAGTCCCCTGACTGGAGCCGGGAGGACCCTTGGTCGAGATTGTCACTCCTTTCTTCAACTCAGTGGCTGTCGCCTGTGACAACGTCAAGTTACTGCTGCTTGCTGTCATGACAACTGTCGCCTTGGGGATGGCAATAACAGAAGGTGCTGGCCCAGAGGAGGTGGCTAGCTCAGAAGGTCGAGTGAGAATGACGGTCTTCTTGCTGGATGGCTCCACCACCGAGGGAACCTGACCTAGAGGCTCTGTGTTAACGAGGACAGCCCCGCTAGCCGTCCTGCTGGGCTGAGGCTTGGCTGTCACTGTGCTGCTGGCTGGAATGGAAACGACCGCAGTGGGCTTTGTGACTGCCATAGGAGAAAATGATGACGAACTGTGGGCGACTGTGGATGATGCCGATGCAACAGGTGTAGTGGATGACAGTATAGGTTTCGAGGGGATTTGAGCCATGGATATTCTGATTGCAGGTTCCTTGGCTGAAATCTCTGGTTTGTTGAGGATTTTAGCTTGTGTGATCTCTGTGGTTCCTGTGGTCTTGCTGATAGTGGCAGTGGTTAGTGGGAAATCGTGGAACTGAAGTTTCTGTATGGCAAGCACTCTCTCCTGGTCCGTGGGAGTATGCTCTGCCGAGGCTCTGGTTGCTGGGGCCGTGGGATGAGAGGGAACCACCTGTGGGGTGGTCATTAGGGTACCCGGGGCTGGCAGCAGAATCTTAGCAGGGGCCACCGGTTCCTGGGACTGCACCAGTTCTGGAGTGGTCCGCTGCTTGACCGGGGACATCGTCTGTTGCACGTAGGTTGGTACACGCTGCAGGGAGCCTGCTGGAGGTGAAATGGCAGCTAGACTGGCTGCATACTGGAGTTGCTGGTGGGCTTCCAGTCCTAGCAGCTGGGCGTGACTCAATCCATGTGCAAGGGTCACAGGAGTGTACGCACCTTGCAATGGTGACACACTTTGCTGCCCTGCAGTTTGGCGTGCTATGCTTGAGAAAATGTTCTGGATCTGAGTGGAGGCTGATCCGTAGGACTGGGGTAAGGATCTAATTGGCATAGGACCAGCAGCTAGGGCAGACTTGATTGGGCTCAGTGTGGGATTCCCTTCAGTCTCCAGGGAACATGAGCTACCCGGACGGGCCACGTTCATGGATGCCTGGGTCTTCACCGGTGGTGTTGGCAATGGTGAGGCCTTTGGAGATTCTTGAGGAGTTCCCACGCCAGGTGTTGATGGTGGGGTGTAGGATGTTTTCAAGCGCTCCTGTAGGTTGGAAACCGTTAGAGCTAATCTCTGAGCAAGAGAGGGAGTAGTAGCTACGGGAGATGCCTGCTGAGCTTGCATCACCGGAGACAAGGTCACACCTGACAAAACATCTCCCTGGGACAGTCTCTGTGCCAATAGGGCCTCGTGTCCCTGCCCGGTTGGGGGTCTGAGGCCCATAGCTGCTTGAAGGGCGGCGACTGTAGCTGGGGTCTGGAGGTATTGGGGCAGCTGTCCTGCCAGTAGGTTGCTCAGCTCGGCATGAGAGGATCCGATAGGCCCCGACATCCCGGGCTGTATGGCCATGATGTTAGCCATTCCAGGGACGGTAGCAGTGGGAACAGTGGCTTCTGCAGACGACACTGACCGGACTGCTCGTCGCTTGGCGGGAGTTGAACTAGGTGTTGCACTTGGACTCTTCTTACGCTTTGGTAGTGACTGTTTGGCTGGAACCAGACAAAACCTTGTCATCATTATGTGCTTTACTTTATTCATGTGACATTTATCATACTACTCAAATAATCTGTCGATATTTCTAGTGCTCCTACCCTGTGCGCGCTGAGCCTGGACGCCCATGGCCAGGAGCCGAGAGTCGTAGGAGCGAGAGAGAGGCAGGTGTCCTGTCGGTGTGTCTCCGGGGCTCGTCATCAGCTGCTCAAAGTAACTGAGCGAGGCTGTGCGGCTCCGGCTGCCTGCCTTTGGAGGACTGACGGGGATCGCGGTGTCAGAGGATGTCTGTAAAACACGGCATTCATGGCTAAGTGACCTCAGTAATTGGAGTTTTGCAAAAAACAGCATTTGTTCAGCACTTCCTGGAAGACTAACTGATACATGTATTCACCTTAGGGATCGGAGGAGGTTTCTTTCTGCGTTGCTGCTGTTTTCGGCGAATCTCTGGATCCACTTCTGACTCTAGACCAGTGGCAGCCGACTGTGTTATGATACCTCCAAGGAACTCTGCGATCTCTTCCTGTCAAAGAAACATGCATTATTCCATGAGTTTTTAGTAATCATACAATTTGTGTTGGAAGGAGCATGTGTTATAGCAGTGAGCTGTTCATACCACTAGTTGAATACTAGATTCGTGAGTGTAAGGACAAGTGACTGGTGCACTTTTGATCGCGCAATTATATATACACATGTACATGGAAAGTATACCCCCCTGCCCTCCCATAAGTCACTGTCAGCAGTTGACAAAGTATCAACTGACCTGGACACATCTATCAGCCATGATCTGTGTGATGCCTTCCTGTTTTTTCTTGGCCCTGGTGACTCTGAGCTGGGAGTCTGCTCCGCCAACCACAAGCAAGCTGTTGTCCGCCCTCATCTTCTCCCGCAGGTCTTCCAGGTCGTCAAGGCGACATGTCTCCGAGAACTGGCCAATCACGAAGAGGGTAGGAGTTTTGCTCTCCAGAATGGGGTCGTCAATGTCGCCCCGAGGTCCGCTGATGCTGGTCAGTGGGAATCCCAGACAGACCACTGCCGTCACCCGCTCAATCAAAGAAACCTGCACAAGAGATGTGAGTTAATTCACCACTATATTGCTAACTATACTGGACAGGTTATCATTTCACAAGATCATGTGACGTATTGTGATGTGTTGGTCATGACATTGTATTGATGTATTCTCCAGCGTGAATGTCTAAATACCGAGCTTACATGACATGCCACCAGTGCCCCGACATTCCAGCCAATCAGAACAATTGGTCGATGGGAGTGCTGTGCTCGTAACTGACAGAGTAAACAAAACATTCATTTTCACGTTTGCTTTCTATGACATTCAAGGTTATACTTCTTTTTATCAGTGATTCTGACGATCCACATTCTAAAATCACTGAACAGACACCTTCCCAGTGATCAAACATGAACGTTACACCTTCCAATCCGTGGATCATACCGACCTCAATGACCTTGGTGCGGGCAGCTCCGATCATGTTCTCCAGGCACTGGGCAATGCTGGTGCTGCCCCCTGCATGGACGGACACCTGGACCACCCGGCCGAGGGTGGAGAGCTGTGAGTGCCAGAACTTGGTGCGCCGAGACTGACCGGTAGGGGTGCCCAGTCCAGCCGGCCCACACGTCACCACCAGCAACAGTGGGTTACTAGGCAACCGTTTCTGTCAATAGAGAGAAGTGGAAAGTGTAGCAATGGCATGATGTCATGGGGTATACGACTGATTCAGTAAGGCATCTATGAGCATATAGCATGGTAATTTTAAAATACCAATGTTTAAAATGCTGGAGTTGTTGCACATTATCACTGATACTTAAGCAAGTATCATCGTGTACAACTAATGTATGGGTACGAACCAGTTTGTTGTGGTGTACTATGGAGCTGGCAGGGTCCCAGGGGCGCTTTAGAAGCAGGTTTAGGGCCTCGACGCTTGGCTGTGGAGATTTGGTGTTCTGGACGGCCATCATCTTGTCAACAAGTGATGGGGTCTGATGGGAAGATGGGGGAGAGGGAGGAAAGAGGATTTTATTATCACATACTTTTAGCGAGATACAAACAACATTTTAGCATTTGAAAATGGTAACAGAAGGCAAGCCTGGTCCATAAATGAACACATACATCGCCACATACCTTGGAGCGTAGCACCTGTAGGATGTCCAGGTATGGCCCCAGCAACTGCTGGCTCAGGTTCTCAATCAGAACTCCGTGTAGCCACTGAGTAAGTCTTATGTCCTGAAAAGTATGTTCCCAGTTAGTCAACTGGAGTTTGATAAGGAGTATGGCCGTTTTAATGCACAGCTCTGGTCATACTGACCCACATGACTCCTGCCAGAGCCTGTCGAATCCTTCGTGCCGCCTTGTCAATGTGGATTCTCCGCTGGATCGGCTCCCGTTGATGCTGCAACAACATAGGCAACTAGTCATCATACACAGGAACAACTGGAACACCTGGTTGTTAATTCAAGAGGCTGCTGAAGACTGTGAATAACATTGTACATGTCATTATGAAGCAATATCAGTGGGTCTTACCCCATCGAAAGAGAGTCTGGCAAGGCGGTCAGCGTACAAAGCCTTGACGACTTTATGGAACAGTCGGTTCTGCTGGGGGCTCCAGCTGGCTCTGCAAGATTACCAGATTATATGATACACTCATTGTAGAATACAAAGTTCATTTGCAAACCATAGAAGACCCATAAATTGACCTATATCCATATAATCACTAAAGAACATGAATTCCTATCATAATTTCCAACGTCTCGGGAACCGAAGCAGACAGAGATGTTTTTTTCATTGTACATTTTTTAAAAATATTTTTTTGTTTCCAATAGGAGGCAAAGTCAAATACAAAGATTTTACATATCGGTGCAGCAGACCTGAGATTGGAAATCCTCTCTTCCCATTGGTCGCCAATCTCTTCAGTTCTGGCAAAGTTGATGTGTCGCTCACATTCGTTCATCAGCATGTTGGCCTTGCTGACATCATACGGGGGCGGACTGGGCTCAGAGACGCTGTCAACATCAATCAAACCCTCCTGCTCCCTGCTCAAACACGGGGCACACTCAGTCAGTGATTACATGATAACGAGCAAGTGACATGTTATCTCTAGTTAGTGATGTAGGTGTAGAATGATGATAGTACTAGTAGGAAAACTTGACTCTGCCAGGTATCAAATTCAAACATTAGAGTCTTCAGAATAGGGTTAGCCGGCTGGTCAGTACTTACAATTGTTCAATCAAAATTCATTAATCTGTTCTCACCTCGATTGCTTATGATCAAGCACTGCAGACTTGCGAGGATACTTGTTCATGAAGATCATGCGTACTGGGCGAGCATTGCTGGCGTCCGGGTGGGAGCTCCATGGCTTGGCGTAGCTGTGGTCCAGCCACACGATATCGACTGTGCTCCCAGCGATTGTATTCGGAGTCGACGTCGGCCACACCGCCGGGGCACCAGTCGCGGTCGTGGCTAGACGCGTGGAAGACTCTGAAACTTTACTGGAGCTACATGTCACAGCCGAGGCTGTACTGAGCGCTGGACTTGATAGGGAGTGATGAAACGCCATGGCTCACAAATCACACTGTGTCATAACCACAATTAACCAGTGTTTATCTCTGTATTACTCTTTCAGTGTTCATCTCTGTATTACTGCTCTTGAAGGTCCACTGACTGGAGAACCATTGGTTGTCACCTGCAAAAATAAAGAGGAACATCAGAAAGTGATCAGCATTCATTACATTGTGCCCAAATTTTTTTAATTATTACATAAACATGATACCTTTTTATCACAGATTGAAATATCATCAACAATGGAAATCTGTGCACAGATTATTTCCAGCATCAACAATAACACAACTTTGATGTCAGACAGTTGAAGGTACCAAATCTAAGCCAGCTGCCAGAGTGACAGCTGCTCTGTCTGATTACACAGGACTTGACGGCCAACGTGTGTCGGTCGTCTATACATCGAGTGATGATGCAAATGGAATGTTGCGTTCATCTGGTTAGTGCTTGCGACGATACATGGCAGCGAGTACATCGAAGTTGATCGTTCATGGTAAAATTAATAAGGAATGGCGGATGATATATAATTATACTGATGAGATTTGTTTCTGTTTCGATTAACTGAATAATTTGGTTAATTATTCTAACCCTCAGTCAAGCTATCACCTATGAAATATATGTGATAATGTTAGTGTTAGATCCAGTTTTGGTCAATCGGACAGCATGTTCCTAATTATTCTGAACAAACTGCAATACTTGGCATGAAGACCGAACTTCCAAATTCTTCAAAATATTTTAGAATCAATTTGGTAACTGTATAGTATTGCCCTGTTGGCAGTTTCAACAGTGGTGATGTTTGGAACTTCATGAACGCAGCAAAATCCCCACACCAGAAACCAGAGTTCTCTTATGGGTTTCAGCACACACCAATATACATGGTCTAAAGGCGGATAAGTTGCATAGGAGGGCGAGTGGCATATACACTGCTACGCCACTTACTGATGTGAAAGTGTAATATTAGTGATGTTCTACCACAGTGTTTGGGAAATGTCCTGCGAGAACTGGTACATGGGGTAGTGGTCGACCATTATATTGAGTTATTTCAGCAAACCGTGTTGAAAAATCGACTCTGTCAATCCCAATAGAATTGTACAATTTTTGTTTCATCGCTAAGCCATGGATATTGCAGCGAATTCTGTGTAAAGTGTAATGTGTCTAATGTAAGGCAGGTTTTAACATGGTGAGTGAGTGTAGCACCGGATATGTTGTGCCTTGGCCACAAGAGGAACAAATTTCAGGGTGGGCCAAAGTTTGAGATAGAACCTATAGAAGCCAGTGTGAATGTTTACACGTGAGCATTGTTCGAAGTCCCTATTGATTGTTTGTTCACATGAATGTTATGTTCGTTAACATGTTTCTTTTTATCCAATCGTTTCATCAAGACAGGTGTCAAATGGCTTAGTACCCTGGTCCCATAGTTGTTGTTGGTTAATGCACATATGCACATCTTTACCGTAATGTGTTGTGCAAAATCAGTCAATGTTTGCAAATGAAATATACACGTAAAATACCAGACCCATGAATGTGTAATTAACATGCAATGCTTCAATATCTCAATATTGAGACTGGAAATTGTATGTTACTTAAGCCTAAGTATGAGTATATCATCACATAACCCTGTGTACCTCCTTTGTTTTGTTTTTTCAGCCTCCCATTAGTAAGCTGTATACTTTTATATTACTATGCATCCCACTGTTTGTAATATAATGCATGAGAATGTACATGGTTGAACTTCTGTTCTTTATTTTTCTTAGCTTCCTGTCTTGATTTCATCTCTGTTATTTTTTTTATTTGGTTCATTACTAATTTGTCTATATGTCTTCATCACTATTGTGTTGTTGTGTTCAGTGTTCAATTTATTATTTCTCTAAGGACAGGTCACCACCAGCTAGATGAGCCTTGCTCTTTCTAGTATCCTTCATGTGCTGTTTGTACAAGTTGTCATATATATGTCTTGTATGTCTGTTAGCATGTGTGAAATAAATTAATGTGTAATGATGTACGTATACATGTATGTACATGCAGTACCTTGTATTTTCAGTATTTTGTGACCACTGAAATAGCATTAATAAAATCCAACCAGATCATTATTATGTGATGTTTTCGTGCGAGTGCCTGGCGCGTGCAAAATATTAGACCATGAATGGCTATGAACGTGCTAATGTGGTAATACTAATAATGTACGTAATTGGAAAATCTTCTGCCAGATGTAGGAAATGCGACTAGGCAAAACACTTGAAGCAAAGTGATCAAAACTGATACAGTAATTGAAACTTTGAAAGGGAATCATCGAACCACGAAACTTGTGATCATTCTCGTTATCTATATAGATCTACCATTTTATTTACCAAAAGCTTAACCGGTTAACCAGTCACTGCATCTGTGACCGGTCACAAGCATTTCTGTGACCGTGACCGGTTACGAGATATCCATCCTAAATTCGACGCATTCCAAAATTCGCCAACTCAATATAATCAGAGATCAGGAGCTCGGTTTGTGAAAATAAAATGCTGGTACAAAGATTGGATCATGTGGATATCAGAGTACCGACTGATGATAGAATTGTTTTGTTTTATTTGCACTACAAAGCTTTAAAACACTGTTGGGTAAAAATTTTGGACCGCGACGAATTTAGGACGGATTGCTCGTACCGTCACTGTCGAATCAAGGCAGGCTGCCTTGGCTTGAGAATGACTCGAGTATAACCAGATAAAAGATCAGATCTATCTGGCAAGAAGACAAAGTGTATATTAAATGTATATATAGGTCATGTGTAGTAGAGTAAACCAGCCTAATTTCGGACACCACCAGAAATCGACACTTCATGATTTACCGCCAATTATCTATATCAATTAAAATGTTGCAAACAAATTTTCTCAAGCACTGAACCGAGACAAGTGTTTGTGGTCTTTGCTGGTTTAAAGAAATTTCTGCAAAGTGTTATCAGAGGTACAGTGGATCCTGTGTTAAAGACCACCTGGTTTGAGGGACCACCCTGTGTTTTAAGACCACTCCACTTGGTCCCAAGTGGCCTTTTATCATGTAAATGAACCTGTCATGAGAGACCACCTTTCATTTAAGACCACCTTTTTGGGGTCCCTTGGGTGGTCTTAAAACACAGGATCCACTGTATGTAGTTTGATAAGTTCAACAATGTTAGCTTCCCTGTTACTGTAAGTGTCCGAAAACTGCCTTGGAACAACTACCGATTGACATCTCCATGTATATAGCCTAAAATTATAATGATATAGCTATTATTTTTAAAGACACAGAAGGTGTCCGATTTCTGTCTGGGGTGTCCGATTACTGTCACTTGAACTCACAGTTCATAATTCACCAATATCAAAGTCAGGACAAAATAATATTTCCATACAACTTTATATGGAGTTCCAGAAGGGACATTACGACTTACTACTTACCACTTACTACTTACCACTTACTACTTACTCTATCTGGGACATTACGACATACCACTTACTAGCCATAAAATACAGCCGCCTCAGAGCGGCTGTAAACCAACAAGCCTTTTTATTAGAAATGACTTTTTGAAACATCAAAACAAGTATGAAAATCACCGGGGGACACCATCTAACACATGTAGTTTGGATCTAAAATAACTCACCTTACTGCATACTAGTATACACACAGAATTTACCATCCTGAGTGCAGAGTCATTGTATCCAAGTTTTTGAGACAAATGTTTTCATTTTCAGTCATGATTTTCGATCCCCATTTTGAGTTTCCCACCCGACCATCATATTACGTTTATCACGTTTTCTATTGCATTGTCTATGCATACAGCTTGAATGTTTATATTTTTGTGACGTTGGTCTCAATCTCTGTTTATCGTCAAGATCACAGAGATTGCATTCAATCTAACCACTTACTACTTAACACTTACTACTTGGTATATTTGAGACATTACGAGTTACGACTTACCACTTACGACTTACTGCTTGCCACTTATCACTTACTACTTATCCCTTACTGTACTACATCAATATACTATTAGACCTATGATAAAAACTTCATATATTGGTCGAGTGTTGATCAGGTGTTGAGTGTTGATAAATAATCAGGTAAGAAGTGGTCAGTAGTAATGCTGCGTTCCATTCAAGTCGTGCAAATGGTGATCACGAGTGGGAAGTGGTGCAATACGAGTTCGAAGCGTTCCATTGGCAAAACACATACAAATTGCCTTCAAGTATCTATGGGTTAAAATAAGACCTTGTAAATGAAAGTAATTGTGGCACTCATTATTCTATTATTTTTTAACCAACTCAGGCCAAAAATTAATAAAAGTAAAAACAAGAAAATGCAGCTAACTGCGGGAGACGACATTAAGCTCGAGCACATCATCAGCACCACGACAGCTGAATGTATCTTACACAACGTTACTCCCCCCCCCCCCCCCCCCCTTCTGCAAAAAAAGAAAGAAAATTGAACCACATCATGCCCCCATATGATTCCAATTCATTCCCTATATTATGATGAAACACATAGGCGTACTTCAATCATATTCCTAATGAGTAAACATTTATTTTGAACTCAATGAAACAGATACGCCTGATAAAATGATATTGAACCTCAATAGAATATCCTTAAAATATTGGATACTATGATGAATATCTGCATCTGATATCATGATATAAATAACACATACATAGGCCTACTGCGCAAATTAAAAGACCAGTTTAAAATAAAAAGGTTTCGCAACCCAGCATGGAACACGTCTCAAGTGATAAAATATGTCAGATTACGGTAAATGTAGTCGTGGTATCGCAGACGAACCGTTGTGTTTACTTCATAACGCCAAAGAAGGCCACACGCAAAGTTACATGTACATGCATGCACAAAATGCTGCACAGAAAATTGTGTGTTCCAAAGTACGCGTCATTGCGGTAAAATTTGCTTTGCATTCTGGGAACGTGAATTTCCATCGGCTCCGCCATTTTGAAGTTTTTCAGACGAGCTGACCGTTTTGCGTAATTTTCTCAAACTTAACACATCGATTTATGCATTATATATCTGTGGAATATTCAAAGGTTGCCATCAAATCGAGAGATTTTATGTCAAGGACGAAGAAAATCCTCATTTGAAGTAGGTGAACAAAAGTTTATATGCCAAAACGGGCGTCGATAGATTGGCATGAAACCTCCATAAAAAAGTCAGCACATCATAGACATGTAGAGGGTTGGGGGCTTCGCCCCCAACGCTCTAATGTCAAAAATTTTTTTTGATAATTTTATGGAAAAAGTCGAATCGTCATTTTAATGTTTAGTATTTTACCATTGCAAACATCAATGCATGATAATAGGGAAAACTAGCAAAGTTTTTCCATTTTACATGTTGCTCTCTTACAAAATCTCTCCCTTTGCCGCCATGTTTTTCCTACTCGTGCAAATCGAGTCTGAAAACCCAGACCCACTTCACGACTTGTGCAAATGGGAATTCACCAGTCGTAACGTGAATGGAACGGTTTTTACTACTGGGAGACTCGTGATCACTATTTGCACGACATGAATGGAACGCAGCATAAGTCCTTGTAGGTAGTGGTCTAAGGTGGTAAGTAGTAGGCCTAAGTGGTCGTGCCTAGTATAGTGGTGAGTAGATGCAAGTAGACTAGTAGTAAGTGGTAAGTAGTAAGTCGTAATGTCCCTTCAGGAACTCCATAACTTTATAACTTTTACCACATTTACGTGCATATACCGGTGCATGTAAAATAAATCATCTAGCATATTTCACTACAGTCATTATTGAGATTTCACCTTAAAAGTGTCCGAAAACTGTATGGTTTACCCTACTCTATGTGACTGACGAGATCAAGAAGAAACACAACGTTTGTCGTTCCATGGTTTTCTTTTCAATCTCTCGCGTCGTAACGGATTCAAGCTCACAGCGTCTGATCAGTACGGAAGCTCATTGGTGTCACTGTCATGACGTACGATATCTCTTTTGGAACGAACTCCACTCAAGATTATAATATGAGTGGCCTAATCCTTTCGAGTGGCATCAAAAATAATAAAGATGCCAGCCTCTATATTATTTTTGGTACGATCATGTAGGCCGAGCCTTCAGGCGAGTCCTGCGTGACAAGTGCTGAGAAAAATCATGATCGCACTCCATGTTTTTTTGTCATTGGTTGTCATCAATGAGAAGTCCGGGAGAATGCATACCGAACGCGTTTTGTTTATTCCACATGTTGTAAAATGTTATTTGAAAATCCTTCAAATCTGTATCAGCGCGCGAGAAAATGCATGGCAGTGTTTTCTCGACACGAGTCATGTCATCCAGACTGAGCCTTTACATGTATACTCAAGTTCAACACAAAACCTCATATGATTTTCGGCCATAACTTCGTTTAGGATGGTCGGATCAAATTGAAATTTTATATATTTCCATTTGGCACAAAACCATATTTTTTCACCAAATTTCAGACTTCTATCTCGAAAACTAAAAAAGTTGGCAATCTACCCCAATGTTAAATGTTGGACATAAATCGGACCACAGAAAATCGAGCAATTATGGGGATTTCATGCTCTTCATTCCGCTAAGAAACGTTATATGAGGAAAATTTTGGAGTTTGAAGAATCGTACAGGTGTTTTTTGATAAAATATCATTCTTACAAAGTACTGTGCAATGCTAACCTCGTACAACATGCCAAATTATGTTCAGACTTGCAAATTTCCTGTTTGATGTGAAATTTAACATTGGGGTAGATTGCCAACTTTTTCTGTTTTCAAGATAGAAGTCTGAAATTTGGTGAAAAAATATGGTTTTATGCCAAATGGAAACAAACAAAATTTCAAATTGATCCAACAATCCAAAACGAAGTTATGGCCAAAAATCATATGAGGTTTTGTGTTGAACTTGACTTTAGGCGAGGCGTGGATGAGGTGATCAACGCAAAACAGTGCCATCAGTTGATGAGTCAAAGTGGGACATTTAAGCCCCAGTCCCACCTACCCGGACTGTGTCCCGGACTAGTCACGGACGAAACATCCCGGATCACCCCGGATAAAAGTAATTAAATGTGCCAAAAATTGTAAGTTGTTTTTATGGTCCCATATACCCGGAATACACACGGACGAGCCACGAACAAAAGCCACGGACAGTCCCCTGAAGAACTGATATAGAGGTTCTGATTTTAAGTCCCTTTTATACCTTTTCGGACCCTATGATCCCGGACGGGCCACGGATCACCCCGGAGTACAACGGATCAGACACGGTAGACTCCCGGTGTACTTCCGGAGTACCAGGACTGTTTCAAGTTCAACCCAAGCTTGAGCGATAATGCAAGAAGACCTTTATTATGTATGGAGCTCGCTTAATACCATCAGGTATATTCATCAGCTATAAACATGAAACATCCCTCTTTTTATAAAAAATAAAAAAAAATAAAGACATATGTATTTTAGCACATCGCAAAAAACAAATGAATTCATCCATCATGGAAAATGTTCAAGAGCATAAAACAAATCATTTAGTCAATCATAGAAATGTTCAATATCACATGCACATTTTAAAATTCCTCAATGAGTCTCTGAGGTGACCTTCTGGTACGGATCGGTCTGACCCGTTGGACTTCCAGTGGAGCAGAAGTAGGGATCATGTGGACAGTGTTTTTTCCCTCATCAAACCGGACCGACTTTGGAGGAGGATTGTTGACTTGGGGAGCAGGATCATGGTCACTTCCAATATCTGGAACCATTTCTGGTGTGTGGAACACGAACTTGTCAGCTGCAGTTGGAGACAGTTCTTTCAGAAACTTGCGGTTTCTCCGGATGTCGTGTCCATTTGGTGTCGTGACGATGTAAGAACGTGGCTCAGCACACTTGCTTTTGACAGTGGCAGGGAACCAGTTCTTACCATCCTGCACTAGGACTTTCATCCCAGGTAGGAGATCAGTCAGCTCAGGACCTGCGTGACTGTCATGGTTTTCCTTCCTTTTGGCAGACCTTTCCACCAGTTGCTCATGATGTGTGAGGTCATCAGGTTCAGTGCTTATCTTGTGAGGCAGGCTGTTGGCGAGTCTGCGTTTGAACAGGAGTTCAGCCGGGCTTTTGGTATGGTTGTCAAGAGGAGTGCATCGGTACGTCAGGAGTGCCATGTGTACACTTGAGTGTGACATCATTGCTTTGCGAATGATGGGTTTGATCACTCCAACCATCCTCTCAACAAAGCCATTGGACTTTGGGTAGTGAGGACTACTAGTCACGTGCTGGACATCCCATTCCTGCATGAATTGCTTGAACTCATGTGATGAGTATTGGGGTCCATTGTCCGACTCAAGAATAATTGGGGAACCATGGACACTGAAGAGTTCCTCGAGATACTGGATGACGGTTCTGGACTTGGTGTCTTTTCCGAGACACTTGACAAAAGGCATCTTGCTGAATTTGTCAACTACCAGCAGGTATTGTGCATTGTCCAGTTCGAACAGATCAGTCGCTAGGGTTTGCCATGGAGCACTCGGTGCATCACGAGTACACAGTGGCTCGGTTGACTGACTTCTTGCATATACGAGACATTCACGGCAATCACCGATGTGCTGGCTGATGTCCTTGCTCATACCATGCCAGAACAGACTTTCCTTGGCTCAAAGTTGACATTTTGAGATACCTAAATGTCCTTCGTGGATTCTCTTCAGGTACTCGTCACGTAACGTCTGCAGAACAACGAGGCGCTCACCATAGAAGATTGTGCCATCTTCAACTGAAAGGTAGTCTTTCATGGACTGATACATACGAATGCACTTCGGTAGCACTTTGCTTGAAGCTGGCCAGCCACGAATGATTTGTTCTCGTAGGGTTGACAGCTTAGGATCACCAGCTGTGGCAGACTTCACTTTGTCCAGTTGACGCTGTGATATATGTATGACATGGATCGCATGTTCAAGCTTTACTTCAGGACCGGGAGTTGGCTTGGTACGGGAGAGGTAGTCGGCGAAAACTAGCTGCTTCCCTGGCTTGTACGTGATCTTGACGTCATAATTCTGAAGGCGTAACAGCATTCGTTGTAGTCTCGGCGGGGCTTGTGACAGTCGTTTTAGTGAAATTGCTTCCAAGGGCTTGTGGTCGCTCACGACAGTCACAGGTTTGCCATAGACGAAACAGTGGAAATGTTCAAGTGCAAATACTACCGCTAACATCTCCCGCTCGATGTTTGCATAGCGAGTTTCTGTTGGTGTGAGGCTTTTGGACGCAAACGCCACAGGCTTGCCGTTCTGCATTAGCGCTGCTCCTAAGCCTTGTTGGGATGCATCCACCTCCAACATGACATCAAACGTTGGATCGAAGTACCGCAGTTTCATGTCGGCATTGATCGCGTGCTTTATCGCTTCAAAATCACGCTGATGCTCAGCTGACCAGTTGAAGTCGCTGTCTTTCTGGAGTAGCTGGCGCAGGAGTTTTGTTTTCTCTGACATCTGTGGAATGAACGGACCTAGATACTGCACTAGTCCCAGGAAACTTTGGAGTTCTTGAACATTCCTCGGCGGTGGTTTGTCATCAATCTCGTCACATTTCTTTGGATCTGGCTGCATTCCTGCTTTTGACCAAATTAGGCCGTAGAACTCAACGCTTTCTTGACGTATTGCACACTTTTCGGACCTGAAAACAAGGCCTTCTTCCTCAGCAACTTTCATCAATTTGTGGAGGTTCTCGTCATGGTCCTTGGCATCACGACCATATACCACAATATCATCAGCGATTCCGATGGCACCTTCTCCGACTTTGGTCAGGATCTTGTCCATGCGACATTGGAAAATGTCCTGTGATACTGACAATCCGAACGGTAGTCGTAGGAATCTGTATTTTCCAGCTGGGGATTGGAAGGTGCAAAGTTTGCTGCTTTCTTCATCAAGCTTTATTGACCAATATCCGTGTTTGGCGTCAAGTTTTGAATATACTGTAGATCGTGATAGTTTGTGGCTGATTTCATCAATTGTTGGAATCTTGTGATACGTTCGCTTCAAGGCGGCATTCAGATGTTTCGGGTCTAGGCACACCCGGAGTTCGCCCGAGGTTTTTCTGGCAAAGGCTAACGCATGGATCCATTCTGACGTCTCATCCTCCGGACACTTCATAACAACTTTGAGCTTCTCCATTTCATGGATCTTGGCTATGATTTCTTCTCTGAGCTGAATTGGATATTTCCGAGGAGGGACGATAACAGGCTCGATGTCTTTTTTCAGCTCAATGTGAAATTTTCCTTTCATTTCACCAAGGGGTCCAAGACATTTTGGATACATCTGATCCAGTGCTTTGATACCTGGAATGACTGGCAGTGCATGTGCTTCTTCCTTGGCCTGCTTTATGCTAGATATGTTTCTGTTAACAGCAATGATGCCCAGCCTCTCACAGGCATCGCATGATAGTATTGCTGGACCCATGGTATCACACACGTAGAACAGTAAGTTCATGTCTTTGGAGCCCTCAAAGCTTGTTGGGATCACGATTGTACCATGTGTATTGATGTTGGTATCGTTGACTGCAGTGAGGACTGCTTCCGTGGGCTTTAGCTGTGAGTTGGCAAAGTCTTGGTCAGGGTACATCTGACGGAGGCATCGTGTTGGCAAAATGTTGCCACTTGATCCTGTGTCTGCCTTGACAGTGAGGGTGACCTGTCGCTTGATGTCAGGAGGCTTTATGTCGAGCTTTGCCATGATTGCTTGCCGACCTTCACTGTGGCGGATTGATGCTATGCTTGTTTCAAATTTGACTGAACCACAGTTGAGTGGCGTGTCATCGAACTCAATCGTGTGGACCTGCTGTTTTGACTTCTGGGGTGTGTGAGATCTGTTGTGTCGCCCTCGTGAGTTTGATCTTGATGGTGATCTCGGAGATTTGAATTTGCCATCTTGACAGACGGTGTCCAAGTGATTGAATCGACCGCATTTCCCACACTTTTTCCCATAAGCTGGACACTTTCTTGGTGGGTGGTCTGTACCACAATATGCACATGGACCTTTCTTGCCACGATTCTGGCGGCGGTAAGACGGACGGCCAGGACTAACAGCAGCTACAGATGTTTTTTCTGTGCTTTTTTCAAAGGAGGACATGCTTGATAATGTCGCTTGAAATTCTTGGGCCATTGTGACAGCATCCTTGAGGGTGAGATTGTTGCCTTTGGAGATGAGCTTGCGCCTTGCTTCGGACCATCTGATGCCTTTGATGAGCTGGAACGTGACTTGATCATCGACAGTGTCTTGGGGGAAACTGCACGACCGGGCCTTGGATCTCAGGCGGCATATGAAGTCGTCTACAGTCTCAGAATCGCCTTGGACAATGGATGCCAGTTCCAGGCGCATGACCCATTTGTTCTGAGTACCGACTAAATGTCTCTTGAATTTCTCAAAAATGACAGCTGGGTCTTTTCTCTCATCAGCAGTCAGTTGCCAGGAGTCCCACAGGTCTTTGCCTTGTGACCCGGTTGATAGCTTGATATAGTGCCATTGATTTTCTGCATCTACCTTGCATATGAACAGGTAGCTTTCCATAACGTCTTTCCACTCATTGAAAGCTCTGACTTGGTCTACTTGGCTCCAGTCTAGTTTTGGCATTTCAATGTTTGAAGACGCCATGGTTGTGGTTATAAAGTCACTTATACCGTTCCATAGAATTCAGCACAGAGCAACGGTGGCTTGTACACAACACAGTTCAGCTTATCGTGTTACTGTAGATGTGTTTAGTTGCAAAATATGTTCATATTTGGACAAAATAAACAGAGTTTGTGTCCTTGATTCACGTTTGATCAATAAAAAGTTTGTGCCTAGATTCGATATTGACCGTTCATCTCGAGCCGCGTTTTGATGAGACCATCGCCACTTGAGTCGTTACATGTATTTTTTTTTTTTTTTTGGGGGTAAAAATGTCACTGAATATTCGACATAACATATACCCGCTTGTAGCTCGCAGTCTTACTTTTGCTTTTGTTGCTTTTATGGAGTTGGATGGGCGTTTGGGAGGCGATTTTTGGCGTTTTTACCGCTGCCACCATGTTTCAAGTTCAACCCAAGCTTGAGCGATAATGCAAGAAGACCTTTATTATGTATGGAGCTCGCTTAATACCATCAGGTATATTCATCAGCTATAATCATGAAACAAGGACAAGATAAGGATAACTCCCGGACTATCTCGGAACACCCCGGACTGTCCAGGAGTAGCACGGACTGACTATACACCCCGGTGCAGTCACGGACGAGCCACGGACCACCACGGTACACCCCCGGACAAGACCCGGACTCGCCCGGATCAGCACGGATTTACCTTACCTTCCGGACCGGCCCTGGACGGCCCCGGCAGTTTTAAACATTTTAAAAGTGCCGGGGAGCTCCCCGGACTGTCCGCCGGACTAGCCACGGACTGTCCCGGACCACTCACGGACCGTCCCGGACCACTCACGGACTGCCCCGGATTGTCACGGATAAGACCCGGATCAGTCCGTGGCTAGTCCGGGGTCGCCGTCTGGGTAGGTGGGACTGGGGCTTTAGGTTCAATCCAACCCAGCAATTATATAATGGTTAGGCATACCAACACCGACCGGTGACCTCGGCGACATAAAAAGAATCTACAGTAGGCCTACAGCTTCAGAATATGTTTCAAACCAAAAAAAAAGTGCCAAATCATGAAACTTCTGACTTTGAAAGTAGGCCCAAAGTTTTGTAGGCCTAAATTATGTCATTGCGTGGCATATTTTTTGAATGGGTAGTCTGACCTACAGTTTGCAAAAAAAAAAAATTGGCCTATTATTGACAATAATAATAAGATGACTTTGAGGCATTTCGGTCTATGGACATACCTTTGATCAAGACATTTCTTTGCGTTAACAGGGCCGAAAATAGCCTACTGAAGATTTCGCTATTCACAACACTTTGCCTCAACGGACATTTTGGTTGAGTTTCGCCGAAGTTAACTGATATATAATGTCTGCATCCTGTTATGTAATGCACCGTTTCCAACATAACAATATTATTATTTTGTCACGAAAATCCAGAAATCTATGGCTCATTCAGCAAAACACTGTGTCAGAGGTTGTTCAACAGATTGTCTCCAAAATCAATAACGTGTTTTCGATATTCATGTGACCGTGAAGTTGAATGTTTCCATCGGTCAGCAAACACTTGCCATTTTTCAGCTCAAAAATGAGATCTACGGAATCTGAATAAATCATTCGGAGATTGGTCATGTGTAGACTACTCTGACTAGCCTACATACACAAGGAATGGATGTATTGTTGTAATTTCAAACTAGAGGACGTAGCCTATTTGGGTGTATCTACATTTTTGAAAACCGATAATATGTAGAAAACTGGCATGAAAATCTCAAATACTATATAAGGATTGAACCCAGGTGTCCCACTCTCTCGAGCGCCGAAGGTGCCATTGGCGCTCGAGAGAGTGGGACACCTGGGTTTTAGTTTCTCCGAGTAGAAAGAACTCAAACACTTGAAGGCCGCTCCATGGTTGACGAAGTACAGGCTACATAGGCTAACAGACAATGCTAGCCAATGTGGGCGGCTAGCCTAGAGAACTGTTAACCCCTTTATAGACAAGTTCAAGTGGGAGCAACGTCGGCTAGTGGGCGGTTAGGTTGGAGCTAGTATTGTGAGGTGTATTGAGCTGTCCTAAGTAGGTTGGAGCTCCTCTCTTGAGTATAGTTGTTTGTTACCTAATATCATCTAAAAAATAATATTTTTTCAGATGATAATACCCCCCCCCCCCTCCCCGGTAACAAGCGACTGTGCTTTTGGGGAGCAGTGCGGTCTCTAACCTGGAACACATGGAATTTCACGTTGAATTTATGAGCATCGATGCATGAAGGCACTCAGTAGACATAAACAGATATTTAAGAATAACCAGTAAATGCCATCTATGGCCTTCCGTAGGTCATGCGTGTTTAAGGCTCACGTGTTTTGCGTGATCTAATTTATCGATCATTAACTATTCCGTTTTCGAAAGCGGATTCGGTCCTTTCTCCCTGATCACGTACGGGCTCAAAGCATCCTTTTATATTAAAACATAGAATCATTGTGCCAGTTTGTATAGAAACCCAAAACAAGCGATGAACAACTTTAAATATTTTGTTTACCGACCTTCTAATGAGCCCTGTATTTGTAGACAGTCGTAAATCTATAGGATTTCGTGAACATCAATGGGCGATAATAAGGTAATAACCACATTTTCTCGTGTTTTTATATGCAGGCAGGGCTGTATAGGCCTATTCTCGGGGTCCTACCTTACCAGCGTTTACGAGTTTGGGTAAGCAGCGTGAGGCCCTATGTCGTCCTCGACTATTTGCGTTCCAGGTAGGTACTGACAGTGATTGGTACTGTATTATTTGGCCTGTTTTCAGGAACACACTATGCAGAGCCTGATTAAAAGAGATTGAATAAATAACATTAAAGAATAAAGATATACAGTATCTGGGACAAAGTTATATTATAACTTATATTATTTTTATTATTAGCAACTTATATTATTATTACAATATCGATGGGGAGACATACCCCATAAATGGGGTATGTAATGCCATCTTAGTAACACCACAAATGTATCTGGATTCATCCTTATGGGCCTGGGTGTCCTAGTAGTAAATGCGAGTCGCACTTACCCCATGGGATAAGTACGACCAAAGTCGGACATACCCCGATCGATATTGTTATCATTACCCGGTATTATTATTATTAATAATTACTTTTGACTCATTATATTAGATAATATATTATCCAACAACCAAAAATAATCCCATTGAGTCCTATATCGACCTCAACAAAAAAGGAGCTTGAGTGCGGCACCACCTAGACCTATAATGTGTACTGTATGATATTGTACATATTCAGTTAAAAGCTTTGCAATACACAGCCTATTTACGAGTATAGGTCTTTATTGTACATGCAGGCCAGCGTATTTGCCGGCACGACGAGGAAAATGAACCTGGCGCAGGAACGTATACAAGGAGTGGTTACATATACGCGAGTCTGGCCGGGTACATGGAGTCCCAACAAGGCACTGATGGAAAGGTTGGAACAGCTGATGTCAGGGTTGGGTTCAATTATAATTGTAATCGAGTAATTGTGTGTATTTAATTACATTTGGTCGTAATTGTAATTGTATTTGTAGTTGAAAATTTTTGAGAGCTGTAATTATAATTGTAATTGAAAGTTTAAGATATTCGTAGTTGAAATTATAATTGTAATTGAAAATTTTAAGATGTCGGTATTTGTAAATGAAATTTTGATTGAATATTGTAATTGAATTTTTCTAATTTCATCAATTTCAAAAATATATCCATACGACCTTTGAAAAATGTATACGTGACCATATAATAACAGATAACAGGGAGCAGTGCTTTCTTGGTGAATGAAATTGGTCTTCTAAAATGCAGTATGATATAGGGCTGGTAAGGTCATGGCTTAAGTTACATTGATTTACCAAAAATAAGAAGTTTTTCCATTTACTCGGTACATTGTTAATCTCATTGAAACAACAAGACTAACTGAAGAACACCATCTCTGTGTCAGATGAATTCACTGCTCTCACCAAACCAACGACAAGACAAAACAAGACCAGTGCTTGTTCAAGACAATGGCTATAAAAGGGTACCTGATCCAGACATTAAATTGCACTACTCGTTGTAATAAACCGTTATGAAGCCATACTTGTATCTTTATTAATTTTGTAAAAGGACTGGGGGCGCTTGTAATTGGTAATTATTCCTAATTGGAAAGCATTTAATTGTAATTTTAATTGTAACTGGAAAATTGGAGACACCGTGATTGTAATTAGAATTGTAAATGTGGAGTGGAAATAATCGCAATTGAAATTGCAATTGACGATGTTCCAGCAATCGTAATTGTAATGTAATTGAACTTTGTAGTTGAACCCAACCCTGGCTGATGTCAAACATGTCTCTTTATTAGGGTTTAATATATTCCCGGTTTTCCTCAGAATGCTCAGAACCGGGTACCCGGGAATGGAACCTGGAATAAACTCGTAGCTTCAAAACAATAGCACTCGTGAATTGGTTCGTTATTTATCACTCCAGACACTATCTGTCAACGAGTTTTCCTTTTAAATCACCATGCAACCATGCTTACAGCAATTTATAAAGCATGCAAATGTAAACATGGGTGAAATCAGAAATTCAGACTCCTAATTCACGTTGGAGGTATGATGTAACAGGAGAGGGCTCACAAGTTCACAACCCTCCCCCGTCTTTCACAAATATTGTGAAGGGACAAATCGCTGGGTGGTCCCACTGTTACATTATGTCTTGTTTTCATGCACTAGACTTTCATGACAAATGGAAGCATACAGTAAGGTCAGTAAGTACTTTTTATTCTTTATTTTTACCTTATTTTGGCAATACATTGTCCTGCTATACCACAGAGTGTTGTAGGAAATGTACAGGAATGAAAGATACCGTTGTTTTTTTAAAATATGTAGTTTTTTCTTGAGGGAGGGGGCGATATAATTCCATTCCCGGGATTAAACCCTACTCTTTATACTCATAAATCTTCATCCCATGCTTGCTCCAGCTAATGTACAATATTTATTCTGAGGAGTATGTACCAATGATCTTATGTGTGATGTTTCCATTGTTGTTACAGAATCTTGTGACTGTGGGATTGAAAACAGCACAGAGTATTGTCCCGACAATTGGTTCCCTAGTCACTGCGAGGGTGAGTATGGTCAGCGGTAGTTTGTGGTCAAAGTATTCGTGATAACTCAGAATATTGGTAACATGATCGACAAGTGATACATGCACGTTTACATATACATTAACCAACTTGAATCTTTATCGCAACACCATTATACTGGTAGTCAGAATTCCATTTAATTCAAGTCTCCAAACTCAATGTCCTCAATTGTTTCTTTGAATTGTACATGGTTCAAATAAAGAAATCATACGGCATCAAATTATGACTAGACCTGACATTTCTTTGAATTTTACAGATAACTAGTGTGAACCCTCGGTTTTGTAAGTGTGTCATTCTGAATGTGGACGGATCAACATTACAAGAACCTTTCCATGGAATAATTCGGTGAGGCTATTAAGATAAAAGCCTTTAAATACACTGTTTCATATTGTTATGTACATGTATTGGCATATGAACTAAATCGTTATCCAAAGACCCACATGGCATTAAAAATAATCAAGTTTTAATAAACAGCTGTACTGTGTTGGCAAAAAAAAATTGAGCAAGACAGGAGTGTTCCTTCTGGTATTCCATTATAAATACATAAAGCTATTTTGTGCAGCACTTTCTTGTATTTGCAGGAAAGAGGATGTGAAAGCTACAGAAAAGGACAAAGTATTCTTACCTTTTTAGTAAATGCATGTACATGTAATAAATCAAAATATTGAAAGATGAGGTCCAGTTTTGAGTAGTAGACTCATGCATGGGTGTACATGGGTACATGGGTGTACATGGGTGTGTATATCGCTGGCCACCAGCTTCATATTTACAAATAATAATTCTACGTTATGGCAATATCCATATATCAGATTCAGTAATCGTATTTCTTTTTTCTAATCAGGTGGAGATGTACAGATCATTTCGGCCATCAGATATTGTACTCGCAAAAGTGGTATCCTTGAAAACCATATATGATTTGATGTTCATCAGCGATTGTATACTATATACCGGTATTGGCAATAATGCAAAGCTATGCTCCCAGTCAAAATTGTGCATGGATCGTTCAGTTACTTTGTATGAGCATCTTATGGGGTTCTTTCCTTCAATTTTATTTTACTACAGAAACTTGAAATGAGTGTGAAGTATTACTAGTTGTAGATAGATCCAATCTTAGCATGGTTAGTACATGTACAATGTATTTTGTTAGAAACACTTATGAGAAATTGACCTTGAAGTTAACTTCTCTTGGCCTTCAGATCACATGCTGATTTTTGAGATGAATTCATTAAGAAAATTGGGTAGGGCTCGAAGGCGGACACATGGTCAATATTCGTATCAAGTGCTTATAGTAAGTCATATTTCCTCCAAAATGGTGACCTTGAATTTAACCTTGGCAATTGTTACCTTATGGTCAAATAAGGATTGCTGAGCTTGAACCATACATCAAACAAATTCAATAAGCATATTGCTATTGACAATATATATCAGTTTTGAACAGAAAATATGATTTCAGGATGGTTGTGACCTTAAGTTTGACCTTGTATGACCTCTAGGAATTCAGCTGATTCCACTCAATACAGTAGAACAGACAATGTCGTGTTTGGCTGGATGACTTCAACATGCACAATCATCATTCCGATTTTCCTATTGTATTTGCCATGAACCACGGACAAAAACATTTGTCCATACGTCATATACATTTGAAGTTTACTGAAATACCTTATATCAGAAGGCAAAAATGAGCAGTGTGATAAAATTTCCAAACATAGTACAGTATTAGTATTGATTAATGCAATAGAAGTTTTACGGCAAATTTTGACCTTCACTACAACCAGCTGACCTTGGGCGACTCGCATCACTACCTCTTGACAACAGCTGAAAATGAGCTGGGTGTTGTCATAGCAACCAGTGAAGAAGGCAAGTTCAATAATAGATGTGCAATTGTCCATGTGGTTAACCCTTTGCCGGCTGGAGTTGCATTATCTAATATCTTTGCGTTTTTAAGGCCCATGTATAACTCATTGAAATGTTCGTATCTCCGTCAATATTTGTTACACTTCCAATTGTGATATATCACCAGAAAGAGGAGGACATTCTGATTTCCATACAACAATCATCTGCATTCAACATTAAATAATTAGTTTTATATAAAACGCCAAACCTACTGATACCTAAGAATTCTCAAATTAATTCAGATTCTCACGGGTGACTCAGCTGGCATAGGGTTAAACTAGTATTTGTGTGTTGCTTGATGAAACATCACAGTAATATATTTGTTGAAAATGAGCTGGGTGTTGTCATGGCAACCAGCGAAGAAGGCAAGTTCAACGATAAATGTGCAATTGTGCATGTGGTTAAACTAGTTTTTGTGTCCTGCTTAATGAAACATCACAGTAATATATATGTCTTGCAGGAGGTGTTCTGGTCCCCATCAGCTGGTGTGAGATGCAGTGTCCAAAAACATATGCCAAAGAATATCGAAAAGTGGCTCGAGTTCAGAAGCAACACTTGATCATGGACAACACATAGCGCACACAAACGTTAAAGGCTCATTCCCAGACTACTTTATTGTTCTGTTTGTGTTCAATTGAGTGGAAGAGCATATTGTACATTTATTTTTGTACCTACAGACATACTATAAATTTAGTTTGTTCAAACAATTTATTTGAAAAACTCTGTTTACTTACAATGTGCAGTGCATTGTTATCGTTAAATTATGGTACAAGTATGTGTAGTAAAGTGTGCCTACTCCTTTGCAGGAGATTGTAGCAAAAATGTTCATGTACATTGTGTATTATGGTAATCATTCAACATTGGAAGTTTTGTATCTCAGAAAATAAATGAATTATCCAACATTTACAGCATTTGTATTGCCATTTTGTAATATACCATACTGAAATATTCAACAGTAAGACTGAATGTGTACCATTTTTAATAAACTATTTATGCAAGGCAGAATGGCATCGTATTATAACTCGACATACTTCACCTGGGACTCGAACGGCAATTTCCTACAAAGTTTCATACTTTTAGCTCTGAAACCTAGTTGCGAATCTACCTAAATACATGTATAAATTTCTGAACGATCATAGAATTCTGGGTCCGTGCAATATTTTGTGCATTTGCTTGCTTTTGTAGCAGTGTAATCTTTTGAGGTCGACATGTTTGTGTAAAAAAACACCCAAATGTGTCTTCTGGTCTAAAATTATAGCAATATTTCCATTTCTGGTGGATTAAAACATCACCACATATGGGAAAATGCAGATTCCTGGGTTCCTGTTCTGAGGAGAAATTTATAAAAATAAGGTAGATTGTGAACTTTTTAATTTTTTAGCGATAGAAGTCTGAAACTTGGTACGACTCCCAGGTGAAGTGAAGTTCTAACACGATATCGTTTAGCATCGCAAAAATATCGACATGAATGGTGTAAAGGAGTTCAAAAATCAGGGTATATGGTCTTTCAGAAATTTATCAATGCATTTAGGTTTAGCTGCACATAAAAACATGTACGTCTAGGTCTGGGTGGCAGAAAATGTTTCCTTGCGTGAATCTGTTGTTTCAAATCCATAACCAAAGAAAACTACGAGACATTTTGTACACATTCACGTATAGGCCAATTATATACTGTAAAAAGACAAATTTTGGCAGCTATTACATTTGGTGGTTGGGATCCCTCAGCCCACGTTATTTAGCGGAGATTTAATTTGGCAGTTTCAAAACCACACTTATATTTCATGACATATATCTGGTTAATTTGGCGGACGATTTACAGTAATTTGGCAGTTTTTCCTCCGTACCGCCGGTCTCTTTACAGTACATGTTGCTAAACCTCCCTATCAACTCACCTGTACTCATCACAATCGATGGTGGACTTATTGCTCATTGCAGTCAGGTTATGTGTTGATACTTGAAATGTTGTTTTTGAGAACCACTCAGTTAAAGTGCAATGCGCTTTTGCATTGGGGCAGAAAATAACTTGATGGATTTTGTTTTTGTTGGCAGAAAATACGTATTGCAATTTTTTTCTATTAAACTGTAATTTCAGAAAGTAATTTTTTGGGGGTAGAGATTCCATTTACTAACCTTATGATTTGTTATGGCCAAATGTACTGTAAAACGACTAATTTTGGCGGCTATTAAACTTGGCGGTTGTGAGCCCCACGTTATTTGGCGGAGATTTAATTTGGTGGTTTCAGAACCACATATATATTTCAACATATATCTAGTTAATTTGGCGGACGATTTATTTTAGCGGTTTTTCCCCTACCACCAAATGAATCGTCCGCCAATATTACAGGTGTGAGGCCTATTACAGTGGTGTCCTATTACAGTGAATTGCATTTCACAGTCATTTTTCTTACAGAAATTTTAATTCTGGAAATGAATTGACTTCAATAATATCAAGATTTCATGTTCCTCTTATAAATTATTCATTGTTTTTGTCTATTTACGGCAGTTGTGTGTGAGAAAAATGACTGAAATTCAATCCACTGTAATAGGACACCACTGTAATAGGTCTGGCACCTGTAGTCGTTTTACAGACAGTAGTATGTACATAGTCAGTTTGTACAAATCCAAGGTGAGAACACAAACAAAACAAAAACATCTGTTTTTATCCAAGTTTACTTCTCTAAAAGTACACACTTAATTATGAAAAGCAGGGTATTTCACAAGTACAGGTTCAATATATATATGAATTTGTCTGTATTTCTGTATGTATACACAAGATGAAGAATGACAGTTAGATGCTGGGATCCCGGAATCTCAAGGCCTGTTCCCGCACACGCCTCTCGTACTCGCCTCGGTTCTGGCAGTAAATTGTGTACGCCTCAGCTTGGGCTGGATCTTTTACATTTGGCTCGTTCAACAGTTCCTGTATTCCGAGTAAGATCTGTTTAATTGTGACTGCTGGTCTCCAGTCCTTCTCTTCGTCGAGTAACGACAAGCAAACTGTCCCAGACGGGTACACATTGGGATGAAACAATGGCGGCTCAAATTTACACTTTGGTGGTGAAGATGGGTAGTCATCCTTGAAAAGCATTCGCAGCTTGTACAGACCACCTTCCCAACCAGTGCCCTTCTTTCCGGGAATGGCACACTCCCAGTTCATCAAGTTCAGAGTGCCATCGGTGTTCTTTGTGGGTCTCGCAACAAATCCAAATGGGTGGTCTTTTCTCCATGCCTTCCTTTCTTCCCCAAGACGTCCGAAGGCTATTCCAGACATTGTTCAATTATTTGTACGATTGGAACACAAGTTTATTCGACGATATTCACGTAGGTCTCATTGAAAATGTCTAAACATCGACACTATTTCACTCGTTCATCAGACTGCGATTTTGTTGCTTTGCGGAGTCAGCGCCATTTTTGTCTGAGGCCGACTTCCGGTCAACAACTTCCGTATACCACTGGGACCCAGTAACCGTAACAGTAGCTGAGCAGGGGCGAACCCAGTAATAGTAGGCCTGAAATCATATTGTGACATTACAACTAATAGCCAGACAAAGTCCTATGATGGTTTACTTAGAACGTCTTGGCTGAAGTTAACGTGAACACAGTGAGGTAAGCCTATTGCTGCATAGAGAATGATAATATATTTCTGTTCTTCGTGACGCCTAGATAGATCGAATATGTGGAAAAGTATTGTGGGGAATATGCCCTCATGCCATGACAGACATTTCGGTCTGAATTCCGTTATATAGTTTAAAAAGATTACGACGTATCTATCGTGCTCGTAAAGGCCGGCTCACCAGCTGGTCCCAGAATCACGGATATGACGGATCTCATGAGAGGGCTGAATTGTCTCGTTAACTCATAAATAGCGGCCCAGACAGGCCTGTGGCCGTGCCAAATCTTTGTTGCCGGGACGTGTTCATGCATGCAATGAAGTCTTCCCTGAGGCAGTCAGAACAGGGTCTGGCAGTCCGTTGGGCTAGTCGGGGTTCTATCCCAATGTGGATCGTCAGCGAGGCGATATGCCCATATGGTCATATGCTGGGAGGACCCTCTGTGGCTCCTGGCCTTGGGTATGGAAAACATATGCGTACAATACTACACTTCTTTGTTGTCGGCCTGTCTCACATACTAACTCCTGGGTCAGACATGGCAAGGACCATGCCGCACTGCATGGTGTTTACACCCTAGCTAGAGTTCTGGTATCAAACGTTACAAATATCAAGGTAAAGAAGATCTTGATTGGGATGATCAAGAAACAGTCCATTTCTGTAGAAAATCACCTCAATCATCACCGCAAATAGCACCTCAATTGATACTTGTATAGTAGTATGTACAGCTGATATTTCTCATGCGACCTGCCAGTTCGGGTTGTGTCAGGACACCTGGCTTCTATTTAGGCTGCTGTAATCATTGACTAGATAGGGATATTCAATTGCGGCTGTGAACTGTATAGCCGTCAACGATTGGAATACTATAATATCTCTACTTTACCTATAGATACATGTCCTTGATTACCATGAAGAATTCATAGAGCACTTCTGACGTGTAATTCAGTGTTATTTTGGTAAATTTTCTACTTTCTAGCAAATGTATGATCAATTCACGGTATCTCTTAAATTTCTCTTGGCCATAACACTGAGGAATGGGATATTGCAGGGTTGGGGGGATAACATAATTCGCATTGGAGGGCGGGGTGGGGGTGGAGGTGGAGGGGAAACGAGCCTTTTGTGCTCCCCTGGACACTTCTCGACTATCCCAGAATAGGTTTGTCCCAGAATGTTACAGCAATCGGGGATCTTGTCGTAGGTTGTTTCTTTTTAGATTTTACAGCGTTCGATTTCAAACATCAGCTTCACTTAAATTTATTTAATATACCAGTCGTTAGCTCCAGCAATACCAGCAGTGTTGCGAATCGATGGGACTCAATGCGAATCGATGGGACTCCATCATGAAATTTTTACCAGATACATATGTCCTATTGGTAGGCCCAAATAATTTCCTTGTATTCATTAGGTTCAATGTGTCAAGAGATGTGTAGTCATTTGGTGACATGATCATGTATATATTTGATGTCTAAGATCAGTGGTTATCAATAAAATAAAACGTGCGTGAGAATAAATTATTCAGAAAAATAATGTAAGAATGAGTTGATGAGAAAATTTCATTGTAATCATCAATGGGTTATGCCCGAAATTAACTCGTGCGATTGCGAAGTGTTTGATTTGAAGGCCTGTCAGTACACGACAGGATAAATCGAACGCAATCAAGATCAGGGTCTTTCACTGGGGGTTGACGCATCATGCATGAAGAGTAGAATGGCAGTTTTAAAGAGTCTACAGAAATTAGCCTACTCAATCAAGCATCAATGCAGCTTGGACGACTAAGATCAATATTGATGCGTTTCAACAGAAATAATTGTTTTTGAGACGATTCTGGAACGGTCCTGCTGGTCCGAGAGATTGAATTCAGGATTTATGTTTGAATGATAACTCGAAATGTATCTGGGCAGTAACAACTCTTCATGGTGAATTATCTTCCAGCTGGAAAGGAACCTATTGATGTTGGGTCAATCCAGAATGGTATATGCCATGAGGCTGGGAAGCTCTTTCACAATGTCATCTTCGAGGGCATTTAGGGTCAAGTTGAGAAAAGTGGACGTTACGGATTTTGTGACTCAACCGTGACTTAGGGATATGTTGAGTTGTCTTTGCCCTCGATCGCAAGCTGATGCGCTGGGTTGACATTCTTGATTTTCATCCATATTTCGGAAACAGCTAGTGCATCGTAAAACAAAATGTTGCTTCCAGACTCGTCGCCATAGACAATCATGTATATTGCTTGAACATTCACCTTCTTTTTGTTGATTTCGTGTTGTTGTTGTTTTTTGTCTATATCCCGGAAAGAGTGCATTGCAGGGAGGAGTTGACATTATTTCCTCTGCCCTAAAAAACTTGTATTAGGGTTATGTAGGTGAACTTTGACCTCGACCTGAATTTTATCTTGCTGAGTCAGCATTTTTATATTCATCGATAACTCAGTATCAGTGTATCATAGAAACAGGAATGGGGTCGAGTACGTATTTGTATTTGTACTTGTATTTGAATTACACTAAAACACGTATTTGTATTTGACAATTTCAATACTGGTGTATTTGTATTTGAATTTGTATTTGGGGTCTGTATTTGATGTATTTGATATCAAATAAAGTCAAATACACGGAAAGGTAATTTTTCTATGGCATATCTTATATTTTCTAGTTTAGGCAACATGCATATTAGATGATCATTGATAGTGATCTGAAGGGGAGGTTTAGGACAGAGACATTAAAGACAACTGAATGCGTCAAAAATACGACTAAAAAACGACGAATGAATAAATTTTTGCATTTGTATTTGAAGAAATGTATTTGCATTTGTATTTGGTGGGCTCTGGGAGTGTGTTTTGTATTTTCATTTAGGTTTGAGTATTTGTATTTGACTCCATCCCTGCATAGAAACAGATTTATCTTCGGACTGGTCACCTAAGACAAAAATGTCCTAGGCGTATGTTGGTCAAATAATGACTTGGACATTTCTTTGTGTTTTCTATTGTAGCATTATATAACATGTTGGGGCTGCGCAAGTAGTGATACCGTGAATAATGCGGCTCGGATGTTGATGCAGTTAAAGAGCTACTGGCGACATGGCTATTCTGGTGTCAAATTTCAAGACACGAGATACACCTTGTTGTGTTTCTTGCTTGTGTTATATAATAAGAACTTATAGGCTTATGATTTTGTGCCATTTTGTTCATGTCACGTCACAAGAGACCTTAACTGTTAGGGATCTAGGTAATCCAAATACAAATTATATGCAGTATCAACAAGTGTTTTGGCTTGGCCTTGAGATTCATTCAAGTGTTACAGACGTTTAGTCCCCATAGGCCTATTTGTGCAGGCGATTTCATACGAGTAAAACGAACCTCATAACAGGTCCATAGCCTGCCTGAGTGGTGAAAAAAATCCATTCTTCGACTTGTGTAATAAATGGCATTACATCCACCATCACATCGACCCTTTGAGCACAAAAGATCGGTAGTCCAGAGTCCAAACTCTGATACACAGGGCCAAAAGCGGTACCACTCCAGTGGAGGATCATAAGATGGAAACTTCATATCAGGCCCATGAGGGCTAAATGGTTACTTTGATAGCAGCTGCATCTAGTCCACTTGAGCTGCTATCACTTGTCCCTATAGATTATACACTAATGATTCTAATGAACCATTAAAGTATCTCCCATTGGCATATCTATACCAGGCAAACAAAATGGAGACTCACCATCAAACGGCGAAAAAAAACAGTGTTCCATACAGCGCTTGAGCAAAGGCTTGCGTTTTTCTACAAACTGTCGACCACGGGAGTGTGGTCCTGTACTGTTCCATCTCAAGAACCAATCTATGCATGTACTAGTGGAAGGAAAAGTGAAGTTATCCCCATCTAAATGTGACCAACTGTACCTGACGGGGAACCAAACGAACCCAGGCAGCCATACTACCCATTCCAAGGACAAAGAAACCTGGAGATCACAGCTGGACCATAAGCCAAACATTGTCCCTCCAAATGGCATCGATCATTGCGCGCAAGATGATCAAGGAGATCTTACACTCGAGAGTACAAGCCATCTATGATCGGCGACCTGTGGAATACCAGCTAGAACCTTCACTCACCACAATTTTCTCCCTGAGCGTCACCTACGGCAATAAGAAACTCTAGTTAATATAATGTACCCAGTATGATAATATGCTATGACACATCGTTGTACCATCAAGAGTAATGGCTCCTTTGTTTTCTCATGATCGGGCTCATTCTCTGTGATGTTGATCACGTTACAGTGATCTACATTGAATATTCTTGTAAACTTTGATTTTTCTTGCTTCAACCACAGTTATCCTCATAATTTCCTTTTTTTTCACAAGTCTTCATATGAGGTTACAGAGTAGCACGCAAAATATGTTTGTTTAAACTTCGAACATTCAGCTTGACTCATTTCGTTCTAAGGCATACATGATATCTGAAAACACGGCAGCAATACAGTAATAGCCCAGGCAGTAGGTCACTATTGAGCTATCAGGGATGGCGTTACCGACACAGAGGGATGTGTCATATCACAAGAAGCCACCGACACCACAACTGTACTCAGCAGCACTCCTCACTTCTCAACCACCATATTCAATAGACAACGCAAAGTGCAGTCTTTGAGTTGAGTTTATAAACAGCACCTGACCCAGGTCAGCTCTGCTGCATACTGTCCCGTTGGGTGATATTTCCCAACCAAACATTCCTTTCTTTACCAATTTCTACTTTCACGAATACATAGGCTGGTATTTACATAGACTGGTAAATGTCCAAATTTCTCAGTTAATGTGACATGAGAATCTGAGTTATATTCCAGCATGTTTTCCCTCACACCAAGTACCCATATCCTCCCGAAACAATATTTGCATGGCACACTGCTGATGTCTCATCATTCACCCACTCTCTGGCATGGCCTGGACACACTATCACTAACGTAGGTATATGGCCCATGCAAATACACTAAGTGACAGACTTGTTACCACCCACCCCCCAAAAATATATAAAAAATTATAACTTGTAAGTTGTGATGTATATCTATCTCTGGCAATTGAATAGAAAGGAGAGGTATATGCATTACTGTGAATGTTGACCCATGGTCAAATACTAGTAAAACCGACCATGCACTTTCCTAAGTCATAGGATTGGTGGGAAACAGGTCAACTAGTACACAGGCGGACCCCTCGTCCCCCCCCCCCCCAAAAAAAAAAATGTGTGTCGAAATATGTTTGAGAAGAGAGTGATCATAGTGAGCTTGTGTGGTGTCAGAAATTTTTTTTTTCTCTTATGTATTTTTAGTGGTATTTATACTCAGGGGAGGCCATGGATCTACACAGAACAAATCAAGGCTCTGGCTTCTGGATCGCTTGAGCGGGTCCCAGACCCTCGACCCAAACGGGCGTGCTTTGCTCTAAAAAGTTTTTCTTTGTATATTTTAACAACAGGGCATCAATGCGTATTTGTGTGGAATTTCTAGCCACGAGAAGGCTGGAACTTACAAAAGAGCATAAAAAGGTCCTGCCGTTCGGGGCCCTTGAGCAGGCCTCGGACCCACGGCCGCAAACGGCTCCTTTGGCCTCCCCCCACCCTCCCCCAAATTCTTGGATCCGCCTCTGCAAGAAAATCACACAACGCAAATTAAACTTTAACAAAAGTGCAAGATAGTTCTCCCGTTGCCGTTCAGCCCCAGTGCTATCCTTTTGGCGCCAACGACCCATGACGGATTCACGATTCTCGTGCATCATGTGAAGGGATAGCGGTGAAGACATAGGCCTACAGTACATGTACATCGTGAGAATATACAATGTCGTACAACTTGTCATCGCATAAGTCACCGGGGGTTTCCCGGAACATAGGCCTACCTATTACCAGGCTCGGTTCTGCTGTATTGTTGTTATCTGACTAAACCAGCTGGCCTATATCCGTGTGGACATACGTATGCCCAGAGTATCGTCAAATTGCTGTATCTCCTTTAAAGTAACGGGGACTGTCATGTTGGATAGAACAGGATATTATTGTTCTACATCATCTGCTAAGCAGTGTTTATCAACATGCTGGAACTTACCATGTGGTAGGTATTTGACTATATTCGTATAACTCTTGTTCCAACTCTTATTTAGTATGGGGAAAGTTTCGCATTGAGTGATCTGGTGGTATTATAATAGGTAAAGTCACTTCACACACTGGGGTGGAGAGTGGGTCGAGCCATCCACCTGAGTGTGAAGTGTAGTTCATATAGAGCACACAAATGGGAATACTTCATGATATGTATGTACCCAAATGGACCTGATACTTTGGTGACAACTTGGACACAAGGGATTAGATCTAGTGATTCTAAAAGTCATATTTGATACGGAAATAACTCATTCTAGTGCATGGTTGGGGCAGTTTCCACTGTTGTTGACAGGTTACTATTGAACAGAGTTACCGCTAGGTTACTATTTCTGCAAATGAGAACCCCTGCACTAAGTCAGATAATGCATGCGGACACAGGTCTCTCGCTAATAGTGGCCTCATGCCCTTCGGGCACTCGGTCACCATTGGTGAGAGACCCTCGTCTTTGTGCATATCCTATACGTATTTGGCCTTGATTTTTAATTATTTCACCATCAGACTATTAAATACTGCCATCAGGACATGTACATGTATGTTGTTCATTATCCTTGTGACAATATTGAATGATGTTGCCCGAATGTACATTTGTGGATCGTCTATAGAGTTATAGATAAATGTGACATAAGTATCCTTGCATGTATGCAAGCCAGATTAAAATGTAGGGTGTTAGCTACTCATTGGTAGAATGTTTACTTCACAAACAAGTGGTCCCAGGTTCGATTCCAGGTCTTGCTCACTGGCGAATTTAGCACCTGATATGTTGTCCTCCGGCCCGGAGTGGACATTAAACTTGGTGCTGGGTGGAGATTACATTGCTGCATTGGGTAAAGTTTGGCAACCCCATGGTAAAGAGGTATAACACATTAGTGGAGTGTCACCTAATGTCTTATTTAAAGTCCATCAGCATCTGTGTACCATAACTGTGGTGCTACAACTCATGTGGCCCCAATACTTCATAGAGTGATTCCCTCTTTCGGAGAGACCTGAGTCTCCGAGGTCAGCTCTAACCCCATTATCCAGCCACATCAACCTCTCAACTGGTCAAGTTGATCACCCATACATGTCAGGTGCTATACTTGTCTGCGGTCGGAAAGCAGGAACCCGATTTATACATGTGATGTGAATCAACAGGCATACTCCAGGACCGATGCTGAGAAAGACTCAGTTATTCGAAAGATACAATATCAATATTCAGCGACCCCTTGGTAAAGGGGTACAGTATACCCCATTGCTGGAGTGTCACTGAATGTCTTATAAAATCCGCCAGCATCTGTGCACCATAACCGTGGTGTCACTACTGGTGTAGCCACAACACTTCATAATGCTAATGCTACAATAATTTCTTGGCAAAATGGTGATGGGGAAGCTGATAGATGTACGCTGATCTGCTCCAGATATAGAAATTCTGGCAATGCAGTACATACACAACACAAAACAGGACCCCACTGGAAATAAGTGTGTGCACTTTTGTGGGTTTTCCTGATTTAGGTCCCAATTTTGAATTTAGGTCCCAATTCAATAATCTGTTTCACTGAACATGCTAAAAGCCATAAGGAAAACAGCAGGATATGCAACATGATGAGCAGTGAACAAGTTTTATCATAGATACATGTAACAGGGCCACCCTGGTTCAAGAGTCTCTTATAAAGTTCTTCCTGGTATCAGAATTCTTGATTTCATCTGATATCATATGTACACAATAAATACTTCTATGGTTACAAAAACCCATTTGAGATTACCGAATAGTGATATACTAGTATATACAGTGAACTGTTCGACCCCACCCATTCAATGGCCACGAAGTACTATTTTGATGCACTAAAAGTTTTCAGAAAATAATCAACATGTATTATGTAAATATAAAGTTTTTTTGTATCCATCATTGAAATGATATGAATGCCCAGATGGTAGAGCTCTCATACCAGGCTGTATTCCAAGGAGCTCGACTCATCATGCTCATCAAGGCTCAAAATTGGAGTGAATGCCTGGTGTTTCTGATTACATTCCTGGATCTGAATCCAGACAAAGTGAAGGGTTAGAGGCCGTCTGTTAGTTGGACCTGTAGTTGGGAATTCCAGGGCTGTCCAGGACAAGGATGATGCCAGGGGTGCTGAAGGTTATCTGTGGACTGCCAGCTTTCTTGTGACTTAATTGGACGAAAATATACCATGGTAATATAGGTGAATGGTGTTCGTAACAATAAAACATCCTACAATTGAAGATTTTCTCATTCTCAATACACCGGAGAATTTTTTCATATGCCATACTTTCCCAGCATAAAATACTTACCTTTAGAATGGTCATGCAATAAGATCTAAAATGACCGTGAGAGGTCAAATTGAAAGTTATTTTGCACATTGAGCTTTGGGCCTAATATGATCATGCTCTAACATATCAAGCTGAAAATAAATGAGCTCATCTTTACATAGTTCAAGTGTGTTGAAAGTGGAATACATGTTTGGTAGATACATGCATACAGCAGTGTATGTTATTTTGCCCCCCCCCCCCCCCATCCTCCCCCCCCCACCCCTTAAAATGGTCCTGGTAAACTATGTTTGGCCATGTATGTTTGTTCACACAGTCCAAAATTTATCGTCACTGTTTATTTGATACATTACATCACATTCACGGACGCCTACGTCTAATTGGATACGGTACACATGTGTATGGCTGCAACAAGGAAGTAAATTTTCCAGAGCGATTTGAATTTGTTGAGGGTGTTATTAGGCCACGAGGAGAGTTATTGACCATTCAAATGTGCAGAAATGTACTTACATTCAATTTGTATACATGAATATTTAGTTTTTTCCAGGCAGTAGACATTGTGTGAGTTTTTTGACGGTCGGCTTTGGTGAAAAAGGCATACCGGGGTACATGTATTGTACCCAGTGCTGGGTTACAGCTAAATTGGAACAGGCTTCTGTCCTGGTGATTACCAAAGTGTGTAGTGTGTCTATTACATTGTACCCATTGTTGCGAAGAAATTTTGATCTATGATTCGTGCTTATTACTTGCAGTTTGGATGAAGTTTTGGATTCAATGAATGTGTTCATGTGAAAATATTATATGGAGTATTTCACTCAGATGATAATCATTTACTGTGATTCACTATACATTCAGCAAGTGAAGAGGTAAGATGTTCTTGTCAATCAAATAACTATCGTCATTATACATAATTCATGCGTTAATGGTTGTTTGTCTTTTGTCTAGTACTGAGTACTTGTATTTGCCAATATTTCTGTACTGCTTCGAGAGGATGTAATGCATATTCATGGGTTGAGCCTTCAGATGTGTATTATCTAGACTGTTTATACTAGAGAATTTATGATGCTCTAGTGAACTCTCACTATGCTTGCGGCTACATGTTCATGTATTCAATGATGTCAAGAGACGTTACAAAGCCATACATATTCATTATTGTATTTTATAATGTCGGTTTTGGAAGGACACTTGCACCACAAAACCAACAGGTATATATCATGTATATATTTGTATAGTTTTTCACCAGCGTACTTGGTTACGTTTCAGCTTATAAAAGTGAAAGTAAGTACTTGTGTGTGGAACAGCATGGAGAGCAAATATGGACTGTGAAATATTGTATTGGTCCTAATAGAGGGCTCCAATGTAAGACATTCAATGCTATCGCATATACATGTGAAAAGGGTAAAAATTGAGAGGCATGTTTTCAAAATTATTGATGTAACACCTATACAGTGTTCACTGTATGTTAGTTCGGTAAAAATAATCCATACTATATGATGTTTATGACAATATAAAACCTTGCTATAAGGAAATAAGGAGAGTTGTAGAACATTTCAACATAAAACTGCATTTTTTCTGCAAAAGAGGGGGGAGGGGGGTACGGGGGGTTGTTGGGGGTGCTTTTCTATTAGGACAAATATGGTAGAGAGATTTTAGGTGTACCTGCAAGTATCCTGCATACTTATGCAGATGTACCGAAAAACTCCTCTTACATTGTATTCAAATGGTTACAACATGGGCTGATTCAAGCAACGTTTCTTGAAGTTTAGGTATATCATATTGGTCCTGATAGTAGCACAGCGAGCCAAAGCGAGACCTCCTGCATCAGCGCTTGTGAAGATTGGGTCAATCTTGAGGTAAAATTGAAGAAAATCACTGAATAATGTACCTACACATATAGCATTCAATCCCCTTTATTATGATTCAAATAACATAAATGCATGTCTTGGAACACTCCAAGAGTTTATTAGAAAGATATGAAGGTTAAAAAAATTGAACATTTTGGGGGAAAGGAGGCGGGCGCTCTACTATTAGGGTGCATGCCACTATTAGGACCAAAACTGTATCGTTGTTGCATGCTTGATTTATGCATTATGATTCCGGATGCCGGATGGGAGATTCGATAATTTCCTCAAATCAAGTACATGTATACCATGCAGATGTAGAGCAGGGGAAGCCTAAATTACTTGATGGAGATGTTCTTGATATCATATCAGTTAATAGGTCTGCAATGGCATCGAAGCTTGTCATGCGTGATAAGATTTTATTGATGACCCTTATTGAATAAATGTAATATATTCTAACATCAATCGAAGCCAAAGCAGCCCATCACGTGATAAATATAGTAGTTAACATTATTGAGTTCATACTAATCAAAATAGAGAATTATCCCCAGTGTTAATTACCCTTGTTAATATCAACATTTTAATATCATATATACATGTACACCACATGCTAAAGGATGAAACCTAACACTTGAACGTTGACACAATCAAAATTCATATGCATGTCAATTCATGCATGTGTAACAGCAATTGTCATCAGACCAGATCACTGAAGTAACTTGTTGTCTAGGGACAAGTGCCCATGTAAAATTCTTCCTAAATCTGTCAGCATGTTCAAGACAGCGCAGGGCATTGACCTTATCACAATCGCGCGAGAAACTGCGAGAAATATTGTTACTTTTTCCCACTGTCAGACAGATCTGTTTACAATGTTAAACGATGTAAGGCCATGTTGTTTTCTTTATCTTTGTTTCCCGTCAGCAGGCGGGTGAAAATAGCAATTATTTTGAGAGAACAACACAGAGTTTTGGTCATTTCCGTAAAAAACAATGTTTATTTCCCTCAAAACACTGAAAATCGGGAAGGATAGTGAATGGTTTCCATTTTGTTGTTTTCTTTTGTGTTATCAATAAAGTATTTGATAGGTTAGCAAATGTTCAAATACCATTTATTTTATATTTTTGGGATGTGGTACCCTGTGAATAAAGATGTTATTAGGGCATTTCGGCATGAAATGTGGTTTTGTCAGAATTTTGTTTTGTTTTGATGACTCGAAAAGTACTTGTGCTACACTTTTGAAAATTAACACATAGGTTGATATAGTGTCGATAAGGAAACCTATAGATTATGGGGTCAATCTGTCAAATGACCTTTGACCCAGGGGCCGAAAACAATTTTGGTGAGTCATCCTTGAGGCTCATTGCATATCTCGGAAATGGTGCATCGTTGAGCGAAATGGGCATTATTTTCAGACTCATGACACTAGACAAACATGTTTTAGGGGTGTGTTGGGTGAATTTGGCCCTGGGCCATTTGTTTTTGATGAGTCAGCGTTTTTCATTTTCAGCCATATCTCGGAAACGGTGCATCGTAGAGCTAAACGGACGTTATTTTCAGACTCGTGACACTAGACAAGCATGTCTTAGAGGTAAGTTTGGTGAACTTAGCCCTGGGCCAAATTTTTTTGCTGAGTCAGCGTTTTTTTCATTTCCGGCCATATCTCAGAAACAGTGCGTCTTGGACGGAAACGGACGTTGTTTTTGGACTCGTGACACTAGACAAACATGTCTTAGGGGTATGATGGGTGAACTTGGCCCTGGGCCAATTTTTAGGTTACCGGACCTATGGTCCGTAACCTATTGGCATGGCGATGCGTCCGACGTCGTCGTCCGTCGTCGTCGTCGTCGTCATCGTCGTCGTCGTCGTCGTCGTCGTCGTCGTCGTCGTCGTCGTCGTCGTCGTCCGTCAACAATTTTATCTTTAAAGTTTACGATCGAATTTTTCTGAAATTTTGCACAAAAATGCCTAAAAATATTTCGAGAGGGAGGTATTTTTTAGTTTTATTGATTTTCGCATTTTTTTCAAAATGGCGGCCGTTTTCGACGAAAAATGCCTGATTTTGGACTTTGGTGGCCATTTTCTCAAAATCTGTTCAGTAACTTTTTTAGGTTACCGGACCTATGGTCCGATAACCTATTGGCATGGCGTTGCGTCCGTCGTCCGTCGTCCACATTTTTATCTTTTTTGTTTACGGGCGAATTTTTCTGAAATTTTGCAGAAAAATACATAAAAATAATTCAAGAAGGAGGTATTTTTTAGTTTTTTGATTTTCGCTTTTTCTTCAAAATGGCGGCCGTTTTCGACGAAAAATGCCTGATTTTGGACTTTGGCGGCCATTTTCTCAAAATCTGTTCAGTAACTTTTTTAGGTTACCGGACCTATGGTCCGATAACCTATTGGCGTGGCGTTGCGTCCGTCGTCCGTCGTCCGTCGTCGTCCGTTGTCGTCCGTCGTCGTCGTCCACATTTTTATCTTTTTTGTTTATGGGCGAATTTTTCTGAAATTTTGCACAAAAATACTTGAAAATAATTCAAGAAGGAGGTATTTTTTAGTTTTTTGATTTTCGCATTTTTTTCAAAATGGCAGCCGTTTTCGACGAAAAATGCCTGATTTTGGACTTTGGCGGCCATTTTCTCAAAATCTGTTTAGTAACTTTTTTTCTTTTTGATACATAAGACTCCTTGTATGTACTCCTATGATGTCTATAAATTTCGTTGCGCTTGAATCGCTCAAAGTGGGCCATTTTGGCCCAAACTGGGCCCAAATGGGACTTTCCCATGTTAAATTCTCCTATGCTTTATAATGGGACACATTATGCCTAATATCTCACTTGATATTGAGATTAGAGACTAGGAATCAATTGTGGACATATAGGAAATGATATATGCTGAATATTCTCGTGACCTTGAATTTGACCCCTGACCTCAGTTTCAAGGTCAGAGCACAAAATGGCTTATATCTCGCTTATTATCGACTCTACAGCTTAGGAATCAATTGTGGACATATAGGAAATAATATATGCTGAATATTCTCGTGACCCTGAATTTGACCTCTGACCTCAGTTTCAAGGTCAGAGCACAGAATGGCTTATATCTGGCTTATTATCGACTTTACAGCTTAGGAATCAATTGTGAACATATAGGAAATGATATATGCTGAATATTCTCGTGACCTTGAATTTGACCTTTGACCTCATTTTCAAGGTCACAGGACAAAATGGCCAATATCTTGCTTATTAGCGACTTTACAGCTTAGGAATCAATTGTGAACATATAGGAAATGATATATGCTGAAAATTCTCATGACCCTGAATTTGACCTTTGATTTCATTTTCAAGGTCACATGACAAAATGGCTAATATCTTGCTTATTATCGACTTTACAGCTTAGGAATCAATTGTGAACATATAGGAAATGATATATGCTGAAAATTCTCATGACCCTGAATTTGACCTTTGACCTCATTTTCAAGGTCACATGACAAAATGGCTAATATCTTACTTATTATCGACTTTACAGCTTAGGAATCAATTGTGAACATATAGGAAATGATATATGCTGAATATTCTAGTGACCTTGAATTTGACTTTTGACCTCATTTTCAAGGTCCACAGGACAAAATGGCTAATATCTTGCTTATTATCGACTTTACAGCTTAGGAATCAATTGTGAACATATAGGAAATGATATATGCTGAATATTCTAGTGAGCTTGAATTTGACTTTTGATTTCATTTTCAAGGTCAACAGGACAAATGGCTAATATCTTGCTTATTATGGACTTTACAGCTTAGGAATCAATTGTGAACATATAGGAAATGATATATTCTGAATATTTTAATGATATTGAATTTGACCTTTGACCTAAATTTCAAGGTCAGTCATTTTATTTTCAAAGTCAGATTACAAAATGGGTTATATCTCGCTTATTATCAAATTTACAGCTTAGTGGTCCATAGTGAACATATAGGAAATGATATATGCTGAATAGTTTGGTGATCTAGAATTTAACCTTTGATCCCATTTTCACGGTTAGAGATATGGCGATTTCAGTGGTCACCTTGAATTTGACCTTCAACTTTCTCGGCTTAACTCTGTATATTTCTCCGGTAACCTTTCTAGCCCATTGGGCTAATTTTTTCTTTTTGATACATAACACTCCTCATATGTACTTCTATGATGTCTATAAATTTCGTTGCGCTTGAATCGCTCGAGGTGGGCCATTTTGGCCCAAACTCGGCCCAAATGGGACTTTCCCATGGTAAATTCTCCTATGCTTTGTAATGGGACACATTATGCCTAATATCTCACTTGATATTGAGATTAGAGACTAGGAATCAATTGTGGACATATAGGAAATGATATATGCTGAATATTCTCGTGACCTTGAATTTGACCTCTGACCTCAGTTTCAAGGTCAGAGCACAAAATGGCTTATATCTCGCTTATTATCGACTCTACAGCTTAGGAATCAATTGTGGACATATAGGAAATAATATATGCTGAATATTCTCGTGACCTTGAATTTGATCTCTGACCTCATTTTCAAGGTCAGAGCACAAAATGGCTTATATCTCGCTTATTATCGACTCTACAGCTTAGGAATCAATTGTGGACATATAGGAAATGATATATGCTGAATATTCTGATGACCTTGAATTTGACCTTCGAACTCATTTTCAAGGTCACAGGACAAAATGGCTAATATCTCGCTTGTTATCGACTTTACAGCTTAGCAATCAATTATGAACATATAGGAAATGATGTATGCAGATTATTGTCATGACCTTGAATTTGACCTTTGACCTCATTTTCAAGGTCACAGGACAAAATGGCTAATATCTCACTTATTATCGATTTTACAGCTTAGGAATCAATTGTGGACATATAGGAAATGATATATGCTGAATATTCTCGTGACCTTGAATTTGACTTTTGACCTCATTTTCAAAGTCACAGGACAAAATTGCTAATATCTCGCTTATTATCGACTTTACAGCTTAGGAATCAATTGTGAACATATAGGAAATGATATATGCTGAATATTCTCATGACCTTGAATTTGACCTTTGACCTCATTTTCAAGGTCACATGACAAAATGGCTAATATCTCGCTTATTATCGACTTTACAGTTTAGGAATCAATTGTGAACATATAGGAAATGATATATGCTGAATATTTTCGTGACCTTGAATTTGACCTTTGACCTCATTTCCAAGGTCGCAGGACAAAATTGCTAATATCTCGCTTATTATCGACTTTACAGCTTAGGAATCAATTGTGAACATATAGGAAATGATATATGCTGAATATTCTCGTGGCCTTGAATTTGAGCTTTGACCTCATTTTCAAGGTCACAGGACAAAATGGCCAATATCTTGCTTATTAGCGACTTTACAGCTTAGGAATCGATTGTGAACATATAGGAAATGATATATATGCTGAAAATTCTCGTGACCTTGAATTTGACCTTTGACCTCATTTTCAAGGTCACAGGACAAAATGGCCAATATCTTGCTTATTAGCGACTTTACAGCTTAGGAATCAATTGTGAACATATAGGAAATGATATATGCTGAAAATTCTCATGACCTTGAATTTGACCTTTGACCTCATTTTCAAGGTCACATGACAAAATGGCTAATATCTCGCTTATTATCGACTTTAGAGCTTAGGAATCAATTGTGAACATATAGGAAATGATATATGCTGAATATTCTCATGACCTTGAATTTGACCTTTGACCTCATTTTCAAGGTTACAGGACAAAATGGCCAATATCTTGCTTATTAGCGCCTTTACAGCTTAGAAATCAATTGTGAACATATAGGAAAAGATATATGCTGAATATTCTAGTGACCTTGAATTTGACTTTTGACCTCCTTTTCAAGGTCAACAGGACAAAATGGCTAATATCTCGCTTATTATCGACTTTACAGCTTAGGAATCAATTGTGAACATATAGGAAATGATATATTCTGAATATTTTAATGATATTGAATTTGACCTTTGACCTAAATTTCAAGGTCAGTCATTTTATTTTCAAAGTCAGATTACAAAATGGCTTATATCTCGCTTATTATCAAATTTACAGCTTAGGGGTCCATAGTGAACATATAGGAACTGATGTATGCTGAATAGTTTGGTGATCTAGAATTTAACCTTTGATCCCATTTTCAAGTTTAGAGATATGGCGATTTCAGTGGTCACCTTGAATTTGACCTTCAACTTTCTCGGCTTAACTCTGTATATTTCTCCGGTAACCTTACTAGCCCATTGGGCTAATTTTTTCTTATTGATGCATAACACTCCTCATATGTACCCCTGTGACATGTATAAATTTTGTTGCGCTTGAATCGCTCGAAGTGGGCCATTTTGGGCCCAAACTCGGCCCAAATGGGACTTTCCCATGTTAAATTCTCCTATGCTTTATAATGGGACACATTAAGGCCTAATATCTCACTTAATATTGAGATTAGAGACTAGGAATCAATTGTGGACATATAGGAAATGATATATGCTGAATATTGTCGTGACCTTGAATTTGACCTCTGGCCTTGGTTTCAAGGTCAGAGCGGCCGTTTTCGTCGAAAAATGGCCAATTTTTTACTTCGACGGTCGTTTTCTCAAAATCTGTTCAGTAACTTTTTTTTCTTATTGATGAAAAACACTCCTCATATGTACCCCTGTGACATGTATAAATTTCGTTGTGCTTGAATCGCTTGAAGTGGGCCATTTTGGGCCCAAACTCGGCCCAAATGTGACTTTCCCATGTTAAATTTTCCTATGCTTTATAATGGCACACATTAAGCCTAATATCTCACTTAAAATTGAAATTAGAGACTAGGAATGAATTGTGGACATATAAGAAATGATATATGCTGAATATTCTCGTGACCTTGAATTTGACTTTTGACCTCATTTTCAAGGTCACAGGACAAAATGGCTAATATCTCGCTTATTATCGACTTTACAGCTTAGGAATCAGTTGTGGACATTTAGGAAATGATATATGCTGAATATTCTTGTGACCTTGAATTTGACCTTTGACCTCATTTCCAAGGTCACAGGACAAAATGGCCAATATTTTGCTGATTAGCGCCTTTACAGCTTAGAAATCAATTGTGAACATATAGGAAATGATATATGCAGAATATTATAGTGACCTTGAATTTGACTTTTGACCTCATTTTCAAGGTCAAGAGGACAAAATGGCTAATATCTCGCTCATTATCGACTTTACAGCTTAGGAATCAATTGTGAACATATAGGAAATGATATATTCTGAATATTTTAATGATATTGAATTTGACCTTTGACCTAAATTTCAAGGTCAGTCATTTTATTTTCAAAGTCAGATTGCAAAATGGCTTATATCTCGCTTATTATCAAATTTACAGCTTAGGGGTCCATAGTGAACATATAGGAAATGATGTATGCTGAATAGTTTGGTGATCTAGAATTTAACCTTTGATCCCATTTTCAAGGTTAGAGATATGGCGATTTCAGTGGTCACCTTGAATTTGAACGTTTGAACACCTTCAACTTTCTCGCTTAACTCTGTATATTTCTCCGGTAACCTTTCTAGCCCATTGGGCTAACTTTTTTTTATTCGGAATTTTTCATTTTCGGCCTTATCTCGGAAACGGTGCGTCGTAGAGCGAACTGGATGTTATTTTTGGACTCCTGGTACTAGACAAACATGTCTTAGGGGTATGTTGGGTGAACTTGTCCCTCGGCCAAATTTTTTCTACTGAGTCAGCATTTTTCATTTTTGTCCTTATCTCGGAAACGGTGCGCTGTAGAGCGAAAAAGATGTTACCTATGAATTTCAGTCGAAATGCCCCAAGGCATCTTCAGGCCTTGACGTCTAGTTATGATAATGAAGGTCTGTGTTTTTTTCCTGAGTTTGTTTTTTTTCCTGGCTGGCTGGTACTTTTCGAAAAAAAACGGGAAACAGAGAAAAAACAACAAGGCCTAATCATGCTAATCTTATATATATATATATGGATATCTCAAACATCAAACACTGATATTTCACTTGACAAATTGTACCAGGAAATCATGAGCATGTCCGATTGTCATGATTATTAATTACTTCAAATCAATAATGATATATGCAAATGATATATGTGCAATTCTGATGATGTTGCTATGTATTTCAGATCGCTGGGAAGACATGTAACTCAATGAAAACGAGGAAATGAATCAGTGATACAAGCAAGTTAGGACTTGGGCCTTCAACAGTTCTAGTAGTGTGGATTTATGCCGAAATTTGTGAATCTTGAATTGAGCCACAACTTCACAAACTTTACAGAGACGGAACTCTTGTCTGAGCTTGGATTATCAACAAGGACACCAAAATGCACAAAGCGTGAGTATATTTTGTCCATTTTTGATGTACTGTCACTTTAATGGGTACACTATTCATTAAGCATATAAATTATGAAACTTCATGATTAATGCATTATGATTAGGTCCAAAAATTTACTAGTGGCATAGAGCCTTTATAGGATGAGAACAAAGAGTCTTCATAGGTCAAAGAGCTTCTATTGGGACCCTATAAAGGCTCTTTGGTATGGTATAATTTTAATGCTATTCACTGTGACATTATGACAACATCTACATGAACTATGATCATAATGTTTACGTATCATAAGTTCATATGTGATATACATACAAAACAATTGTCTATAGAACATAAGAGTGTCATTTCAACAGGTCAGTCATCCAATAATTAAGGCATTATTATTTTTTTTTTTCTTTTTTTTTTTCTTCCGCCACTTTTGGTTTCCGGACGATAACTTTAGATTGCCTTGACGGATCCTCGTCAAATTTTCACCACAAGTCAGAAATGATATGTGGAAGAACCCTATTCTTTTTGAGCCGGATCCGAGGTCCGTGAGGTCCGTGAGGATGAAATCAAGGCTAATTTTGAGACTTGGTTTCCGGACGATAACTGGAAAAATATTTACGCAATAGTTGCAGAACTCTGCATGGAGGTTCATATGCCACCAGGGAAGAACCCTATTGATTTTGGGATCGATCCGTCAAACGACCTTTGACCTAGAAGTCGAAATAATTTTTTGCTGATTCATCCTTGAGGCTTCCTGCATATCTCAGAAACCGTGCATCGTAGAGCGAAACGGACGTTATTTTCGGACTCGTCTCTAGGGTGTATTATTGTATCCCCCGAACAAAGTTCGGCGGATACTATGGATTTGGCTTCGTCGTCCGCGTCCGCGTCCGCAGAGATTTTCTTGTGAACGCGCTACAGGTCGCAATTCTCACCCGATCACCATTATTTTTTGCAGGCACATATATAATGGTAAGATCCCGACACCAATCGATTTTGGTTGCCGTGGCAACTGAATTGGCCGTTTGGGGACACATTTTGCATTGAAAACAGCCTGTTTGAGACACATGGCTTGTGAACGCGCTACAGGCCGCAATTCTCACCCGATCACCATTATTTTTTGCAGGCACATATATTATGGTAAGATCCCGACACCAATCGATTTTGGTTGCCATGGCAACTGAATTGGTCGTTTGGGGACACATTTTGCATTGAAAACAGCCTGTTTGAGACACATGGCTTGTGAACGCTCTACAGATGGCAATTTTTGACGAATCTCGATAATATTTGGAAGTGTTGTTGGGAAGGGCTGTCACACGAAACCAATCGTTTTTTAGAATGATCATGTAAATATTAATATGTTAACAGCCTAACTTATTACAGAATTTTGAAATATCCATTTTGACATGTACGATCATTCCAATAGCCTGTACAATGGAAGGTAATGACACTGGTTTCTTGTTCAGAATGGAGAACTGAAGTTTTCAGTGAAAACAGGACAATATTACTGAATAAGTTAACATTAGTTTTATTAGTTAAGTCTATTATTGTCCACAATAAAAATAGTTAAGACGAGAAACGTTTATTATTAAGCTCAACAAGGTAAAGGTTTTGTCCAGTACAAATTTCATGGGTGTAACTGAATAAGTTAACATTATTTTTAATAGTTAAGTCTATTATTGACCACAATAAAAATAGTTAAGACAAGAAATATTTATTATTAAGCTCAACAAGGTGAAAGTATGTCCAGTACAGATTTCATGGGTGTACTGAATAAGTTAACATTATTTTTACTAGTTTAGTCTATTATTGACCACAATAAAAATAGTTAAGACAAGAAATATTTATTATTGGGCTCAACAAGGTAAAGATTCTGTCCAGTAGACATTTTATGTCTGTAACCAAATAAGTTAACATTTTTTTTGCTAGTTAAGTCTATTATTGACCTCAATAAAAATAGTTAAGATGAGAAACAATTATTATTGAGCTCAACAAGGTTAAGGTTTTGTCCGGTAGAAATTTCTGGGTGTAACCGAATAAGTTAACTTTATTTTTACATGTTAAGTCTATTATTGACCACAATGAAAATAGTTAAGACAAGAAATATTTATTATTGGGCTCAACAAGGTGAAGGCTTTGTCCAGTAGAGATTTTATGTTTGTGACCAAATAAGTTAACATTATTTTTTTGCTAGTTAAGTCTATTATTGATCACAATAGCTTTTTATGAAAACATTGATCAACTTTTACTTTGAATTTCAACTTGAGACCATGTTTGGCACAAATTATGAGTTAAAATATAACTTTATATGGTGAAAAATTCGATCTGGCTCCAATTTCGTCATCTTGAAATGCAGTTTTGGTCAACTTTTACTTTGAATTTCAACTTGAATGCATGTTTGGCACATATTATAAGTTGAAATATAACTTATGACGAAAAGTTCTATCTGGCTCCAATTTCGTCATCTTGAAATGCAGTTTTGGTCAACTTTTACATTGAATTTCAGCTTAATACCAAGTTTGGCACATATTATGAGTTGAAATATAACTCAAGGCAAAAAGTTTGATCTGGGTCCAATTTCGTCATCTTGAAATGCAGTTTTGGTCAACTTTTAGTTTGAATTTCAACTGGAAATCAAGTTGGGCAGGTATTATGAGTTAAATTTATAACTCATGACGAAAAGTTTGATCTGGCTCCAATTTTACTTTGAATTTCAACTTGAAACCATGTTTGGCACATACATGTATTATGACTCGAAATATAACTTATGGTGAGAAGTTCAATCTAGCTCCAATTTCGTCATCTTGAAATGCATTTTTGGTCAAATTTTACTTTGAATTTCAACTTGGAACCAAGTTTGTAAAATATTCTGAGTTGAAATATAAATAGGTGAAAAGATTGATCTATCTGTATTTTCGTTATTTTATCAAACATGTCGAATGGAAATTCATATAAAGAGATTTCAGTGGTGATTTTGAATTCGACCTTCAATAACCTCGGAAAATCAGTGCAGCAGTTTTGGTGGGGAAAAGAAAACAGTTGTGACTTGAGATTTAACATTTCTCTGGTAATCTTTTTTAGCCCTTGCTCTAGTTTTTCACACTTGACAGTGATATATTTGGGGCAACCGAGATGATAGGGCTACGGGGGATACACCCAAGCGGTCGTAGGCGACCGGAAGCGTCTAGTTTTTTTTGATCCGGCTCCGAGGTCCGTGAGGTCCTTGAGGATGAAATCGAGGCTGATCTTGAAACTTGGTTTCCGGACGATAACTCGAAAAATATTCAGGCAATAGTTGCAGAATTTTGCACGGAGGTTTATATATCAACAGGGAAGAACCCTATTGATTTTGGGATCGATACGTCAAACGACCTTTGACCTAGAGGTCGAAATAATTTTTTGCTGAGTCATCCTTGAGGCATCCTGCATATCTCGGAAACGGTGCGTCGTAGAGCGAAACGGACGTTGTTTTCGGACTCGTCGCCCTAGACAAACATGTCTAAGGGGTATTATGGATGAACTTTGACCTTGACCCCAAATTTTTTTGCCGAGTCGGCATTTTTCGTTTTCGTCGATATCTCGGGAACGGTGTGTCGTAGAGCGAAACGGACGTTATTTTCGGACTCGTCGCCCTAGACAAAGATGTCTAAGGGGTATTACGGATGAACTTTGACCTTGACCCGAAATTTTTTTGCCGAGTCAGCATTTTTCGTTTTCGTCGATATCTCGGAAACGGTGCGTCGTAGAGCGAAACGGACGTTATTTTCAGACTCGTCGCCCTAGACAAACATGTCTTAAGGGTATTATGGATGAACTTTCACCTTGACACGAAATTTTTTTGCCGAGTCGGCATTTTTCGTTTTCGTCGATATCTCGGAAACGGTGTGTCGTAGAGCGAAACGGACGTTATTTTCGGACTCGTCGCCCTAGACAAACATGTCTAAGGGGTATTATGGATGAAACGGACGTTATTTTCGGACTCGTCGCCCTAGACAAACATGTCTAAGGGGTATTATGGATGAACTTTGACCTTGACCCGAAATTTTTTTGCCGAGTCGGCATTTTTCGTTTTCATCGATATCTCGGAAACGGTGCGTCGTAGAGTGAAACGGACGTTATTTTCGGACTCGTCGTCCTAGACAAACATGTCTAAGGGGTATTACTGATGAACTTTGACCTTGACCCAAAATTTTTTTGCTGAGTCGGCATTTTTCGTTTTCGTCGATATCTCGGAAACGGTGCTTCGTAGAGCGAAACGGACGTTATTTTCGGACTCGTCGCCCTAGACAAACATGTGTGAAGGGTATTATGGATGAACTTTCACCTTGACACGAAATTTTTTTGCCGAGTCGGCATTTTTCGTTTTCGTCGATATCTCGGAAACGGTGTGTCGTAGAGCGAAACGGACGTTATTTTCGGACTCGTCGCCTGGATGAACTTTGACCTTCACCCCAAATTTTTTTGCCGAGTCGGCATTTTTCGTTTTCGTTGATATCTCGGGAACGGTGTGTCGTAGAGCGAAACGGACGTTATTTTCGGACTCGTCGCCCTAGACAAACATGTGTTAAGGGTATTATGGATGAACTTTCACCTTGACACGAAATTTTTTTGCCGAGTCGGCATTTTTCGTTTTCGTCGATATCTCGGAAACGGTGTGTCGTAGAGCGAAACGGACATTATTTTCGGACTCGTCGCCCTAGATAAACATGTCTAAGGGGTATTATGGATGAACTTTGACCTTGACCCAAAATGTTTTTGCCGAATCGGCATTTCTCGTTTTCGTCGATATCTCGGGAACGGTGTGTCGTAGAGCGAAACGGACGTTATTTTCGGACTTGTCGCTCAAGACAACATTTATCTTATATGTATTATGGATGAACTTTGACCTTGACTAAAAAATTTTTTGCCGAGTTGGCATTTTTCGTTTTTGTCGATATCTCGGAAACACTGAGTCGTAGAGCGAAACAGACTTTTTTTCGGACTCGCCGCCCTAGACAAACATGTCTAAGGGGTATTATTTTAACGGTAAATTTTTTTGCGGAGTCGACATTTTTCATTTTCGTCGATATCTAGTATATATTATAAATTAATCATCACACCGAAATGCCTCCAAGGCATCTTTAGGCCTTGACGTCTAGTTAAATGTAAGGGCTGGTGGGAAAATGACGTTCTACATGTGTAAGCTTTCTCTAGAATTATACTTCCCTGCAGTCACTGGTCTTTAGATCCATATATGGATCCATGGTTTCAAGTATCATGAATAATCAGAGCCTAACTTATCATGCTGACATTTTGAAATGCAATCTCATGATGTACATGGATGATTATGTAATATATACTGGAATATATAAATAAACTGGTAATAAAATCATTACATAATTTTTCTCATGCAGGAATGATTCCGGATATACAGTTACTTTTCAGAGTTTTACATGCCTGTAGTTCAGAATTTAGGTGATGCCTTTGTAAATATGTTACAGTGACATGCAATTTTCATGGTTACTATCGTCATTGTGCTGAAATAAATTGAAAATTGAACAATTGAAATTGAGTGGTTTTGTAAATTTTACTACTCATAGGCACACAGTATAATATTGTAAATAAATCCTTCTATAAATATTTGTCGACTGTTGTCAGCTGTCCATCGACACAGTTTGTTTTCTGCCCAGTAACTGTTGTTACTATGGACACGAGGGGGGGGGGATGTCTTGGTGTTCTGTGTGTGTGTGTGTGGGGGGGGGGGGGGGGGAGGATGGGAGGTCCAGTTATGGCAGGGTGCGACACGGAGGAGTCACTTCACCATCAATAGGTAATTTTTCATACACGACTGACCCTGGGGCAGTTTGGACATTCGTGATGATGCGCAAGTAATAGAGACATACTGGCAACTGTACCTCCATGTAAATATAGGTGTTCTAAATTTGTGTTTGTTACCGTCTGATCTTTGGCATCATTCATAATGATGTAAATGCTTTCCTACAGACATAATCAATCACATGTAAGACAACACATCCACATAATATACATGTAGAAGTTTATCGCAGGTGTACAGTTATGAAACAGACAATTACCTATGTGGTAATTTATGGTCAATTATACATGGTCATTTAGTGACCTCACATAACTAATTCACGAATTTGTATTTCCTGCCTGACTAAAACTTACCATGCCTTCTGTCATACAACCAATTCTTGTGAAGGCAGTAATACCTTTCAGCTTTAAAAAATATCGCTAAATAAGGGTAGATGACTGTACAGGTCATAGTAAGAAATGGACTAAATTCCAAACACGGCCTGACACCGGGTTCAAAAGTCTCTGGTGTTTGGAACGCTAGTGTTTTTATGGAGCCCAAGGGCAGCCGGAGTTACACGTTATCTGACGTTCCTGTGCAGTGAGTAACAGACAATTACATACCTGCTCGATCTCTCCAGCGAGGTGGCGTAGGACAATGCTCCTTCGGTAGCCAGTGATGTTTCGACTGTGGGAGGAGGTACTTTCATCTCTCTTCGTGGTTTGGTTTTTCATCTGAAACTTGTCAGACGTTTTGAATTTCATAGCCTTGGAAATGACTTGACCAGTCGGAGAAAATTGACTAAAAAGACTGACGATCACAAAATATGTGGCGATATTCGGCATTGTTTCGGGAGCTACTTCAGATGGACGAGCAATATTTTGCATATTTCCATATGGAATAAGGAGTTTTAGTAAAATTATGAAAGACGAGTTTCAGCAGTGTTTGTAACATCATCTCCAAACCATGGATGGTCACATGGACTGGAAATTCATAAGGAATAAGTCGAATAACATACACAACAACGTGCTATCACTTTGTCATCATACATGACATGTACAAGGAGGTTTATGTACATTGTATAACATCAACTGTGTTCTTCACATGTGATTTTGAAACATCTGCACGGAAATCATTAGTTGTCATCTCTTCCAAGGATAACTCGTATTGACATAACAGATGATTAATATACACGAAGTATGATATTACACATGTCATGCACTGCTCCACTCTGCACATGAGCATGAGCACTGTAAAAACTTTCACTACTCTATCGATGTTTTATACATTCCATCATGAGTGCTTCGCGCGTTGACTAGAGCAATTACAGTCACTGCTCCAAGCTGTATGAATTGTGTCATAATTTTCAAAAATTTATCATTCTCTCTCTCGCTTAATGAATGCGTGAAAAATTTCAACAATTGTTTATCAAACTCCTGCGACATAATGAATGACAAAAAGGCAAATTTTATCACATGAATTGAATAATTATTGTTGCCTGTGGAAAGTTAAATTATGATAAGTGTATAGTGAGAGGATGTAATATTTTTTCAATTCATAGTTCACACTATGGATACACATTAGCATAGATCTAATATGCACTATTAATGGAGAATCATTTCTAATATTGTACGGTAATGGTAATGTGGAAATATCATAATGGTGTGACAGTTGGGGCACACATTGGATATACCCCACTTTTAATAAAGTAAGAAATTAATTGTACAAAGTTGCATCCATGGCCTCACAACTTGCTCAATTGGATACATTTGTGTTTGCCTTATTAGTAATTGGAGTTATAGGCCAGAGTAGGATATCATCGATAATGGATTTCTTCTTGATGACAACAAATATATACCTGGGCAGTGCTGCGGAAGGTATTTTGGAATAATATCTATCAGTGACTAGGAGAAATTCCTGTCAGCATCCACCATGACAACAAGTGACACTTTTCCCTCAGACCTGTCGTCTAACGGGAGTTTTTCTGACTTCGTTATCCTCGCTTATGATGAAGACCAGAGCGCCGAGCACAGCATCACACGGAACAGCGACAGTTCCAGCGAGGTTTCTGGGGAGATCGGGCCGCACCACATGCCCGTCGCGGCTCCCAAAAAAACTAAAACCTGGAGCAAAAAAGCCCTGAAAAAACTAAGCAAACAGCTGATTAAACCATTCTCGACTATAAGCATGAGTCGAGAGTCGAAGGGTAGTCGTGGTTCTCTGGCAGGGCTGGCTGAGTCCTTCAACAGGTGATCTTTGTGTACTGTTTGCCATCGTGATACGAGAATCATATACAACTGTAGCAAAGTGGTGCTTTTTGCAGCAGTAAATTTATTTGAACTCTTATTTTGTATGCGAGATGTTACATTGTGCACAATTTGGATAAATCCTCTAAATACATGGGCCTAAGTGCTATTATACATTTAGTGTGTGAAAAACATGTCAAGGTGACAAAACAAAACATATTTACAAATTATCAGTTATATGTGCTTTGATATTCAGTAACAACATATTAATACTGATGATATGCTGTAATTTATAATGTTCAGCTAATTGAGGAATTTTCTCAATCATAATGTACACATACTCTAAGTGCCATATCAATCATAATGTACCAGTTGTTACCCTGACTGTTGATGCATTCCCAATGACGGGGTGTGTTGGTTGTCTGTTTCAGCGTGCACCAGAGAGCACCACCGCCAGTACCCGTGGGTTTGGGAGGAACAGAAGCAGCCCACAGTCAGTATAATAAGCTCTTTGCATCCAGCATAAATTCTATATCCTGTGTCATAATACAGTAGATCCTAGACCACCTGTTATGAAAGACCACCTGGCATGAGAGACCAATTTCCTCGGCCCTAGACAGTTGGGACTACTTTTTGGGGGCCCATCAGGTGGTCGTAAAACACATGATCCACTGTATCATGATGAATATTTTTATTATTTAGATGTTAGAGACGTGAATGCATGTGCATGTACTGAATATTCGTATTACCTGATTGTTTTCAGACCCGGAAGATGACTATGATGAATTCGATGCTTGGGCTGGAGATTTTGATTCTGATGGGGTAAGTAAAATATTTCAGGTCTGAGAAACTAAGAGGACACAAACCTTTGTTAATGAGTGTATCGTCAGATTCCTCAAACCTGTTTGAGGTATATTTTTGCCATTCCTTCATTGAAGGTTGGTGTATTCACATGATTCACGTGATATACTTTACCTGGGTGTCAAAATTCAAATTTCAGACTTCTATAAGTTCCATCCAAAAAACCCCATTAGGATCCTTAGCTAATTTGGGGACATGGTCATGTTTGTAATCCATGTGATTAGAAACCCATAAGAGATGTTTTTGATGTGACCCAATAATAGCATGATGAGGATGAAAGTATTGCTGCATTATCCTAACATACCTCACTGAGCGGTATTCCGATTGTTCCACAGGAAGTTGAGTACAATGAACCAGATGAGTTGCCCACACAGCCCTCAGCACAATCCAGACCTGTCCCAAGCATTCCTGGACACAGTAAGTACACATACCTTTAACTGTCTACCTGTGTAACGCACAGCATCCTTAGCTAAAATAAGTAGAACACAAAGCATCCCCAGCCATATGTGCATATGAAAAATAACAAAAGGTACAAATGTAGATAATTCTCAGCCTTCATGGCCAAAATTGGACTCCCAGCACACCTGTCCAATGTAGCGGACACACGTGACACTCGGGATACCATGCCAAAATGTAACAACAACCAGCATAGCTTCTCCAAAAATCAGTAAAGCTGATGGATGGATCCAGGGAGGAGGGGGCGGGGATTGAAGATACCAAGGATTGAAATATTTTCGAGAACAGGGTAATTAGAGGGAGTTTGTGGGAATTTATAGTGAGCAGATGCCAAGAATCTACCAAATAACATTAATTAAAGATGCTCTGGTTCCAATCTGGCCCTCTGGATTGGGCCCCAGACACCTGGGTCGGCCAAATTCATGAATACGCCCCTGAACATGCGGAAGGATGAGGTATATTGAACTGATCTGAATTCATCTTAGGACCTGCAGTAATACAATATAAAGTCTGACTAAAACAATTGGGTCATTCCATGCATACTGTTAGAGACTGTGGTATGTAACAGTTGCATGGTCATCTGTGACAGGTTGGTTATCAAAACTGAAACCGACTTACATGTAAATTTATTTGGCGCAGGTGGTCTCAAAATCTCAAACCAAGTCAAGGTGATTTCGGCAGAGGTGATTCATCAACTATACAATATTCTATATGTAATTCATATGCACATAAAATATTGTACACTGTGCGAGATTGATATGTGCAATGTTCAGCCTCTTTAAATGGCCTGCCTGAAGAAAAAGATTATTTCGTCATCCACTTGTGCAGCCTACTTAAATAGACCTGATTGTTTGCCAAGTGTAACTGGTCAATGCGGAAGTTCAAGAAAACACACAAAGCTGATAATATTGATAGCATCTTGATCTTCAGCGCTCAAACTTCATCCGGCAGTGATAACCGCAGCTCAAGTACCCTTACTTCTGTGTCATCTCAGGCATTGAAGTGACCTGATTCGTGCCTGCAGCTTTTCGATTTTTATGGGTGAAAATACCCACTTCAATGAACTTTGCCTCTTATCTGCGATAATCTGTCTTACATTGTATTATGAACGTTTTGTTACCGTGTCTGTTCAGGTATTTATTTACATGGCTTATGTTGAGCAGCGTACATTCACAGAAGAAATTGTCTTCTTCAGACTCTTGCACGCTTATGAAACACAGTGTTCCCTAACACCCATGAAAATAATTCATGTTCCAGCTGTGTGTGTAGAGGATAAAAATATCCCAATGGATTCGTGCCCGTGAGCATCACGTAATGTCAATTTTGAGTTATGACCATTGATGCAAAAGGAAGGACTCCATACTGAAAATCCAGAATTCTTAGCACGAACCTCAGCATACTTGCTGACATCATGCCTTCATCACGCAAAAGTCATTCATCGTCGAAGAAAAAGGGACAAAAGAGCTCCAAGAAACAAGAAGAATCTGGTGACAGCGAGTACCTGGAGATCGGTGAAGTAACACGCGGTCCATCCTTGCGTAATGCCGGCAGGAGCTGGTCCATGCCACAGGAAGGGACCTCGGACTCATGGAGCGAAGAGCAATGCCGGAGTTTCTCGCTGGGCGGAGTCTTGCGGGACTCAGGATACCATAGCCATAGGTCAAGCTCCACCAGCCTGCGTAGTACTGGCAGTGGTCACAGTGTGGCGCTGTCCAGTCAAGCCATCGCGGAATTGGAACTAGAGGATGATGTTTATTTAAACTCAGCTTCTGTGTTCATGAGTGGTAAGTGTTGGTTGGTTTCTTCTTTGAATCTCTGCGCACAGGGTTTTTTTAGGGTGAAATGGAGCTTTCAGTTCTGTGGTAGTATTTCACAGTTGCGCTATATACACGATACACGACCGTGCTTGCCTGCAACTGTATCGCTGTTGAAATTGAGTATTGGGAGCCACTGTTAATTAATAAGCCCCGGGCGTATTTACGGGAAATGTCCCTTTTATAAGTATGAAAGCGCTTTGAAAAATACGCCCATGGGCGTATTTTCGGAATAAGGTTTTAGACAAGCGATTGTTGGTAGGAACATAATCATCGAAGACTGCATTATGTCATGAGATTTTATCTAATTTATAAAAAAAACCCCTGATTATTATCTGATACACGTGCACAAATGCGTGCTTGTGATGTTCACGTGGTAACGTCATTATTGTCTATGACAATGCACTAAAATATACGTGAAATACGCCCTGGTCGTATTTTCGGGAAGCTATTCCGTAAATATGCCGAGGGGGTATTATTGGGTGGGCTTATTAACGGGGTCTGGTAACTAAACCCTCGTGCAACACAATTGGGCAATCACACAGAATTGTACAGAAGGGACTGTTGTAGGAAATATCTTCAAGAGATATTACTTGTGGAATTTAGGGCCTATTTGGGCAATTTAATCATCTGATGAATATTACTGTATGCTGTGATTTTGCCTTCACATGAGACAGGAGTTTTGGCCCGATTTCAACTCCATACTTGGCAGTTTCACATTCAAATTGCGTGATGCCTTGGTAACTTTTCTTTTCATAGAGTAGTTTCGCTGTAAATCCCTGCTCTGATGTTCCCTCCCTCTTGAGAGGCATATTTCAATAATACGCCTCAGATTTTTGTCAGTTCCTGTGAGGTACTGAGAGGGACGGTGAGACTTGCCCTCGGGGACTCAATATTCGACGTCAGTGGAACTTGTGGTTGTGTCCATGCTTGTGTAGACTGTCCATGTGTGAACAGGCTCTGGCAGGCTCGTGTGGAAATGTTGGCGGGCCCGGAAGAAGGATTGTGTCGGGATGTGTCCATGTGCTGGGTGATTCCGCCGCTGTGGCACTTGGCCTTGGGTGCAATGGGCAACATATGTGTACAGTACTAACCGTATATGTAACCAGTCAGCCTATCAATAGAAAAACTTTCGGGATCTTGAGTGGTATGAGTCTATGAGATCGATATTACTTTGTGTGAGGTATGAGGTTAGTAAATTACATGTAAATGCAGGTCCCTGCAGAATTCATAACAATTGTGCAAAAAAATATGGGCCTTATAACATGTAATGGACAGCACGCCTGGTTGATTCTCCAACACCCGATTTCTGTCATTTGGTAACTACTCTCATTCAAGTATTTGATAGTTGATTTGTTCACTCATGCGCCGTGATTAATCGCTGGCCTGACGTTCTTGCACGGGAGTCAATTACTTCTTATCATTGTCGTCTTCTGATGTACTTGTAGATATAACGGTGTAATCAGTAAACGTGAAGTGCCTAGCAGGGGGGAAAAAGTCCTTTGTTATCTGCCTTCAAGATAATGATAGGTAGAATACCGTAACTATATATGCCATGTGAGCTATCAAGTGTTTAGGTTTGGATGATTTTGAAACTACTTCCTGGTACAAACTTCAGGTGCCTGTGTCGTGTGTGTGTGGAGTCCTGCTGACGTGACAGAGGATCAATCGATAGAATGGGGGGGGGGGGGGAGGGGGGTACTAAGTTTGTACGTACAAGACTTATGTAGTTAGAGTCAGTTTTACACGTATCATGACTGTGTACACGAACTTCCTATGGTGCAAAAACCCCAGTGAATATTTTCTTGGATCATTGGTGAAACTACTATGCCATGGCCTTGACTGGACGGATATAATATCATGACATTGTGTGGCACATTGTATGCATGTACCGTAACGTGTTCTTTTCTGACTTGCTTTATTGCCCGGCTCTGTTGGTATGCTAGTCATAGCCACACTGCTAGTCATAGCCACAGTGTTTTCAACATACAAATTTATCAGCACTCTCATGCATGACTTTTGAATATTATTGGGAATGCAGCAATGGATGATGCCTATGTTACACACTAAGGATCAATAACAATAAAAAAAATCATACTGTTGGCCAGTTGAAGACATGAACAGGACATATAGACTGTGCTAATTACCGAGCTACACATATATATCGTGGACTATATTGATGGGATCGTGTCGTGTTCTAACTAGCTATCTGACCTCCCCAACCGCACTAGCTCTGCATGTGTGAGTAAGCATCGTTTGATATTTGTATGGAGACAATAATTGTATGGACCTTGTAATACAGTACAATATGTGACCATGGGCAAACATTAGTTCACATTTACATTTTTTTTTGGAATATATGATCTGGTGTTGACGTCAATGGTATAATATATTTTAAAGTTGTACTGGTGCGAGTATATGTATATATACGTGTATATGGTGTATCAGGATTTAGTACATGTACATGTAATGTTGATATCAATGCTTGTATGCATATTGAACAGTTTTCATTGAACTAGACTGTAAAATCACAACTGACAATGTGTTGAATAGAGTTCATGTTGAACATCTGAGGTCTAGTGTGTATACTTGCTTATAATTATATGGTATGATTCTGTGCTAATCATGCATGAGTGGTTAAATCATGATTTACGGTACACAAGTGCAACTTGATTATTCGGAGAGCCATGACGTGAGCATACTGGGTCTTATGTTAACGATTTATAACCAAAATCACAGTGAAAACTTTGGTGAGGTGCATTTTTGCTACATGCACCTCACTCTGGAGCTATTATATGATTGTACATGTTGGCTATCAATGATGGATAATCCATGAAACACTACGGGTACGGATAATATCACCAACTTACATGTATCCTTCACAAATCTTGTGAGTACTCATCATGTTTATTGATTTTTCCTAATCAATGATATAAGGTTATTGATGTGTGTAGCGGATTTGAGGCACGAGTTCTTGTCGCACGAGTTTACCTCATTATTATATGTCCTCACATGATTACTTGTTCATTTTCATAAAATAGTGGTTATTTCCCTGAATTCAGAGGATATTTTGGCCCTTGTTTTCAGTGTCAACAAGCCTGTTCATAAACAAGATGGTCTCAGCCACATTTACGTCACTGAAGTTTTCGTTTTAATAGCATTTAGAGCCGCCGTTGCAGCACATAGATGATCCGATAAGGGAACTTATCAGAATGTTCGCTTTACATTGAAAATAGAGGGAAATTTCACTTGGGTATATAATAATACGTCTAATATCTGCGGAATCTCTATTATAGCTATTATAATTATTGATTATCATTAAGGACACGTCATAGCTCTACACTTCCTGAATTATGTGGTTAAAGACCATCTGCTAATTACTAAACGACTGTTGAATGGAGACCACCTGTAATGGGACACCCCCTTGCATTTTCAACTCAGTGAATAACACAGTGAATAAAACGTAGGAATGTCAGTCTATCGATGTAAACTGGCCTGTGAGGAAAGACATGATTTATGATCAGTGCTTATGTACAGATACCTTTGTGTATGTTATGTAGTATGAAGTATGTGGAGAATACCGTGTTCTATGGCTTAATATTGGATAATATTATGCGGGAAGTGGTATTGTTCTTGTATATATATATAATAGATATATATAACATGTAGGAAGTTCGTTTCCTTCCTTATTTTCCGAATGAGAAGTTACCCACATGTATTTGGAAAAATGATGTATTGTTCTATGCGTGAGGCTGCATATCATTGCACTTATAAATGTGTTGGAAGGTAATGATATTTCTTGTTACTTTTTGCATTCAATCTGCTTACCGGTACACAGTAAAATAAATGCCTAGCTTACACTATCAGAACAATACCATATTAACTTTAAGCTGCTTCATTCCTAGAGGCATAACTTCCCACAGTGTCACATGCAGAAACTATTGAAAATGTAAAAATCCCAATATAATATCATGCAATAGATTTCGGTTTCTGCTTTTGCCGTTCAGGCCAGATAAATATGATTATTCATAAACTCCAAACTGTGTACCTGTAAACGTGCATGTGATGTATGAGGGACGAAAACTATTGAAGATTATAACTGTGTACATGTAATAGCAACCAGGCCAATATAGTACTGACAAAATGATGAGATTATCAAGCATGTATCAGTCAGCAGACAGATTAGGATTTTAGAGTTAGAATTTCACTCCAATATTAAGCTAATGACCTTCATTACGTTTAGCCAAGTTTACCACAAGACAGTGGGTTATCATACTTGTAATGGTGATGACTATTACTACAATATTGCCGAGCTTCTGACAACACTTGATGTTTCCCTTTGTGTTCCAGATACAGCAATGCCGGGCCGCAGAGAAGTTCCTCTACCCCCGCCTGATTCCAGGGTATGTGTTTTCTTGAGATCTTGTCATTTAAAAAATAATACTTATCCTTAAGCTCAATAGCTGAAAGTCCGTTGCTACATCTGTCGATATCAACCAGTGTCCTAAGAATTTCTGGAAGGAAATGGTAGTATGGTTCCTAATAGTATTTCATCCATCGACCAGCCTATGATTTTACCGGTCCTCTGTGATTCATGTTTACTTGTGCCATGAGTGTTTGCCAATGAGCTATAACCAGACCTGTAGGGGTATATCGTGTATTATTTTGTTGAGTATTATCGATGATTCGAGTGACTTGGTTGTTTCAGTCTCGAGGCAGAGAGGTAATTTTAGTTAACACGATTGTAACATAGAAGTATAAAAATATATAACATGACACAATATGTGACCTTTACAATTCCTCTACATTGAAAAAATCTTCATTATTCCAACGAGATTTCCTATTCTCCTATTGGTCACTTTGTTTGTTAATTGAATAAAATAGATGAAGTACAAGCATGTGTACATATAACCTGCGTGTTTTTCAAATTTCAAGGTTTCTCTTTGATAATACCGGTATCTGATATTTTAAATTTCATCATGTCTATAAATGTGGTTAACATACATGTACAGCCTTAAACCTACTCCTTTACTCCATTTTCTCTCTGTTAAGTCACATGTATTTGCCAGTGATTCTTCGTAATGGTAGTATTGGAATGTGTGATATATATTTCTTCCAAAATTTTAACATTATGCAGCATTTGAATTGTAAACAGGTGAAAATGGTGAAAATTCATATTTTTTTGGTAAATCTGCACTGTCATCTGTTGAAACTTGAGTGCTACAGATATTATTTTCGGAAAATTACACCAATAGCATTCTTGTATTTCTCCACTTACACATCCATGGAAGTATGCATGATATTTTCAATGCAACATATAATGAGTATATTTATAATATATATTTACATGTACACCTATATTTGCCCAGCCTGCGCCTCTGCCTGGTGACAATGGACCTCCAAACCTCCCGCCGTCCCGACGCCCTCCACCAGCCGCCCCAACCCAAAGTGTCCCCGCGGTGAGTCAAACTGGGAAAACCTGTCCTTGTTCAGACTCTATCTTGGGGGAGTGAAAGTAGGAAAACCCATGCCTTAGGAAAATCTGTCAGAACTGTGACTGTGAGGTATCCTCAACAGACAGTCTCAGGGATTTGCCATTGACAAGATTAAGGTGCACTCTGCCCCGTACATAACCATGAAGGAAGGCTTCTTTATCTACATTAATTGGTGAAGGAGAAAATTTAACTAATGCGTTGTCTATTAAGATTGTCTGATTGTGCTTTGTATATAATTTGCTTGTACAGTGTACAATATATTCCTGTTTCGCTTTGTGTGAATTACAATTGTGATTTGTGACTCCATGACCTGCAATCTTAAACATATTGCTAATGGCACAGTAAATGTTCAATAATTTGGTCAAATATTCAGAAACAACTTAGTATACAGTGGTACATTCCGTTGAATCAAATTATTACAATGACACCAGGGTACATTTAGTATATATTAACCGTTGATCATTGTATAATTCGCTGATTAATTGTATCCCCCGAACAAAGTTCGGCGGATACTATGGATTTACGATCGTCGCGCCGCCGCCGCCGCGTCCGCGTCCGCGTCCGCGTCCGCAGACACTTTCTTGTGAACGCGCTGCAGCTTGCAAATATGAACCGATTTTGATAATAATTCATATGGACATGTCTTATGGTGAGATCTGGACACCTATCGATTTTGGTTGCCATAGCAACCAAAATAGCCGATTGGCGTAACATTTTGTGCTCAAATTAGCCTGTTTAACACACATGGGTTGTGAACGCTCTACGGGTGGGAGTTTTCAATGAATGATGATGAAATCGCACAGGCTCAATGAGAAAGACCATCACACGAAACCTATTGTTTTTCAGAATGATCGAATAAATATTAATAAGTTTGAGAGGTTAACTTATTACAACAATTAAAATACCTACTTTGACATGTGTGATCACTCCAATAACCTGTACTATGAAAGCAAATTGCATTGGATTCTTGTTCAGAATACAGAACTGATGTTTTTGGTGAAAAAAGAACAATATTACTGAATAAGTTAACATTGGTTTTACTAGTTAAGTCTATTATTGACCACAATAAAAATAGTTAAGACGAGAAACATTTATTATTGAGCTCAACAAGGTAAAGGTTTTGTCCAGTAGAGATTTCACAGGTGTAACCGAATAAGTTAACATTATTTTTACTAGTTAAGTCTATTATTGACCACAATAAAAATAGTTAAGACAAGAAACATTTATTATTGGGCTCAACAAGGTAAAGCTTCTGTGCAGTAGAGATTTCATGGCTGTAGCCGAATAAGTTAACATCATTTTTACTAGTTAAGTCTATTATTGACCTCAAGAAAAATAGTTAAGACAAGAAACATTTATTATTGAGCTCAACAATTTAAAATTTTTGTCCAGTAGAGATTTCATGGGTGTAACCGGATAAGTTAACATTATTTTTACCAGTAAAGTAAATTTTTACTTCGAATTTTAACTTGAAACCAAGTTTGGCACATATTATGAATTAAAATTTAAACTATGGTTAAAAGTTGATCTGGCTCCACTTTCGTCATCTTGAAATGTAGTTTTGGTCAACTTTTACTTTGAATTTCAACTTGGAACCAAGTTTGGCACATAGTATGAGTTGAAATATAACTTATAGTGAAAAGTTCGATCTGGCTCCAATTTAGTCATCTCGCAACTTGGAACCAAGTTTGTCAAAAATTCTGAGTTGAAATATAGCTTTAGGTGAAAACTTTTATCTGGCTGTAATTTCGTGATCTTGAATTCGACCTTCAATAAGCTTGAAAGGTTTCACACTCACAATGTACATCAGCGATATATTTGGGGCAACAGGGATGATAGGGCTACGGGGGATACACCCAAGCGGTCGTAGGCGACCGGAAGCGTCTAGTTGCTTCATGTACTCGAAGCAACAATTTACTCACGAGCTATATTTTTGCTTTGATGCACCTCGCTGTATAATAACCTGCTTTGCTGCTAAGACCCTGAAGCCGGACCGGTCGCCACGGTTACCGGCCCGCGGTCTGCCACCTACCCCTGAGCCTGAGCCCTGTGAGGCATATGAAGCACTCGATGTAGAAGAGGTCAGTTCCTTTGCATGAGTCTGAAATTATTTACCGAACTTCCAACTTACGTAACCATGGTTACATTATATGTTATGAAACCTCGTTGGAGGATTTGACATCATGGCATTATCTCTGTTGGAAAAAAAAACATCAACAAACTGTATTGGTCCTACCGTACTTGAATATGGACGCTCTAATGCTAGACTTTTAACATTAGTGCGCATAAATAATAGGTAAAATTTTAGAGATATTCAAAGGAAATCAATCATATAATACTTCTTATAAGTTTATTTGATGAAAAATAACCTAGAGTTAAGTTTAAAACAATATAGGACCCTGCAATGAAAAATATGGACAATTACAGAATATTTTTCTGCTAAAGAGAGGGGCGCTTTTCTATAAAGGGCATATGTTAACATTAGGACCAATATGGTATGCATTGTACTGGTATCTTGCAAATGCTCTACCCCAGAATTTAGATACATGTATGCCCAAATGCATGAAATACGCAGATATATTGTAAATGAACACTTGTTTATTCTGAACAATATACATGTACATATTGGTGTGCCTGGAGCTTTATGCATACATCCATTCACTAGTTTCTATTTATCGGAAATGTCACACACGCTGTGGATTCTGATGACATAGTAAGCTGGTAATGCTGCATACATGGGCAAGATGTCCCAGCTTTATACTGTAATGCGCTTCAATTGTTGTAGACAATTATCTTGTACCTACCGTACATGAACTGAAAATCTACCACTGTCACACCCATATAATCGTGTACTGTCTCTATCTGAGTGCAGTTGGTACAAAATATCTTCGGCAAATTTTTTGCAAAATGCAAAATTTGCTTTCAAAATCTGTTCAAAATCAGTGACAAAAAATTTAGGGTACTCATTCACATGCCCTTCTGCTGTTGTAATAATTCTTTTCGAGATTTCATTATTTGAATTCATTAACACTATTTTTCCTGATGTGTATATACATGTACAAATGTCTTGCGAATTATCACTGTATTAACCATAACTTTTCAAAGTGAAATGGATATTGCTTGATATTAACAACAATGTAAAACAAAAATGCTTCACTTTTCACCCTTCCGTGTAAAAACAACACCTTTACTAACTATTCCGCTTTCTCTTGCTTGTCTGATGGTAGCCTGTTACCCAGCCCATTGCATCGCCACGGTTACCACCTAGGGGTGTGAGACCCCCGCCCCCCGTTCCCGACTCAGATAGCGAGGAGTATGAGGCCCTCGAGGAAGAAGAAGTCAAGGTATCGGTTTCAGTTTCGGAAAGAAGCCGGGGAAACTTTGGGTCATGTGGCTTTACTGACGCATAATTGTCGCCGTCCTGGTTACTTGAAAGTCTGAATTATGAATGTACATGTAGCCTCTGCTGATGCAATCAGGAATGTGTTCCAACTTCAGCTGTATGTCCACTTCATGCACCATGTTCTTCCGTAGCTGTGTCACGATATATATCTAACACATGTATGCATGGCCGGTTTTGGTATAATTGGTTACTGCAAACCCCTTTAATTTCGCGGCCGTTTAATTTCGCGTTTTCAGGATTTGGACATATTCGCGGCCGTTTAATTTCGCGTTTTCTTTAACATGCATTTTACTGGTAACGCATTACCATGATTACAGAGGTATTTTCCAATAGCATTCTCACTAAGCAGTTCAACAATTGGCAATGTACTGGCATGAACTCACTTGTATTTTTATTATATATTTATATATCTATTATATCTTTATTGCTTAGTAATCATGAATTGACTACAAACAGTTACAGTACAGAATGACTACGTACATGTTAACTCGGAATTGGCTACTGGTCTTGTTATGTTAATTATACAATATTATTTGTTCTTCTGTTTTATACCACATACATTGCAAAGTCAATTTCCGAATCAACAGCCAATTAAGCCATGCTCATTGGCTACTGACATTCCGGGATGGCTCAATATTAAATATATTTGCGAATCAAAATGCGGTTGGCCAAAAAATTCCCAAAATGTTCATATGATAACAAATGATTTACAATTTGAATGTCCACGTCAATATTAACTGTATCAGCACATGTACAATGTATTGAGTCCAAATCTCAGGAATAAACAACTTAAACAAGTACATTTTATCATGCTATTGTATCATGATTTGGCCTGTTTGTTAAGTATTGCGGACACTTGTTGTTTTGGTTGACAGCCGCCTCCGTCACGTAGTGTACCACTGCCCCCCGGGGGCAGGAGAGGACCCGCGGCAAAACCGGTAGCTGTGCCAGCCCCACCCAGGAACCAGGTCAGTCTTAGTAACCATGACAACTGTAATCTTACCATTTGTAAGTCATGTCAAATTTTGTAAATCATATACCTGAATGAGATATTGTGATTACAGTACTGATTTCGCAAGACCTCGCTAGTCATGCGAATGCTACATGCTAATTACTAGCTCGTGTGATTATGTGCGACTTGATGCTAGCATCAACTCGCATGGTGCGACCAGTGGGCGCAATCGAGCCATCGCATCAGACGGCCATCTTAGTTGAACAGGCGAGCATTGTCTCACACAGATTCTCGCATCCTTTATCTTGGACGCAAATACAGACTATAATATGAACTGAACTTAAACACTGCATTGGCCCATACGATGTACATAATACAGAGCATATACAAGCATGTAAAGGCCTTCACAAAAAATGCGAAATGCGTTTAGTGTGCCACAGTGTCAAGGAGCAATGCTAGCATCGGGTGATGTTCACACACACGATGCTATCATCAAATTGCATGATGCCAGGCGAAGTTGGGCTAGCACATGCTAATGCCAGGTTCAGCGTGCTAGCATTTTGGTGAGGTTTCGCGAAATTGGTACTGTAAGTTTTTAATTTTTCTCTCTCAAAAATGAAAATTGAACTACATGTAATATAAATACACATGTATTATAACCAAAGGAAAGATAATCTCGTAAATGGGCAAAGTTCTGTGAATGTATGGATCCAGTTGATAGATTTTCAATTGACTTGTGCTTGGACTTTGAGCTGGTATAGAGATGTTTGCTCAGGCTCATATACCACTGGATTAAGTTGTAGGTGTAGTGATCAGTGGTAGAGTTACTGTATACTACATGACATGTTTCTGTACGTATATGCAGAGCTACGATGACGATAGTCCCACGGAAGAGTACATGGAGCCGGTGGAAACATCAAGAATATCGCACATGAACGCCCCGCATACCCCAGCCCGACAGCAGAACTTCCAGACCGAGGTGTGTAGCTTCGTAAATATGACCCAGCAAATTCTCAAATATTGACACGATTGCATCAGTTCAGGTTACGTAATTGTAGGAAATTTTGCATGGGATTTATGACAAGAGGCTATTTGGTTTTCTGTTGAATTGTTACAATGTCTTGACACGCATCATACATTGTAAATATGTATGTAGATTATACTGAATTCAGCGATTAATTCATACCTTGCAATAAAACCAGCGGAAGTTTTAACATTACTGTTTGTGTGGTATTATTGTTGAGAAATTTCAGTCAACCAAACATTTATTTGAATGAAAAATGAAATAAAATTATTTGAACAATATACAATATATGGTATTTCACCTCATCTCTGATCATATTGAAAGAATAGAAATGGTCTCTGTTGTAATCTAGGATCAGGATGATGAGGATTATGAAGAACCTGATGCACGGCCAGTAAATATCCGTAGAAATACTGACCTTTACTCGCGTTAATTGTTTATACATGTATGTGTTTTTTTCCCCCATGTATCACACATTATCTACTGTAAATACATAGCCCTTTAGGATGTACATGTATATAAAATCTGTGTGTCTTTCCACCCGTTTTCACTTGAATCCTGTGTGTTTGATAGATACAATTCCAGAGCACCTTCCTTTAATTGCACTTATGTACAAGCAAAAAAATTTCTTGTGAATATGAGCACACAAATGTTATTCTACATCAACACTGTCATAATACAAAACCGGTGAATGATTTTGAAAAATTCATGACAGTATGACAAAATGATGGCATCTGTATGTATGATCTGTAGTGGAAGTATAGTGTTCATTGTGAATTGGACTAATTACCATTTTACCAAGTAATAGGGAAGAAGTAAATTTACACAAATATTTTGACGTAAGAACATAGATGTACAGTTGTCCACCTGAGATAATATTTACATGTACCCTGCTGCAAATATTGGCCTTATCTGATTGGATGTTTTATCAGAGGGGCTCCTTACATGTACATGTTAAACTTTACATGTCATGACGCTACACAAAAATGTATTTAATGAGGAGCAGTCGTTATTGAGGGGGTTTTTATCTGAGGGGGATAACTATACCAGTGATAATTAGGCTCCAATCAATAGGTCTGAAGTGACTTAAAAAAAGAAAAAAAGTTGTGCTTGATTATTACTTTCAGTATCAACATTGATCAAGGTGTTTATGTTCAAGGATCTGTCAAGATGACTAATGTCAACAGAGATAAGATAGTGATAAATTTCTGATGATGTCCTTATGAAATAATGTGAAAAATTGTACATCTACTCATGCTACTGGGCACCAGTATCTATGAATACATCTGCAAATTATGGTGTGTAAATCATAGAAAAATTCAAATCAGAATGCTTCATATATCATAAGATATGGTTGTTGTATAAATCATGTGTGGATCAGTCGATGAACAATATAGACTACAGCAGTGAGATGTATTTTCAGGATGATGACGAAGGCGAGGTTTACACAGAGGCTGATGAATTCCCACCACAACCACCACAGCCCAGGGTAAGTCTGGCACAGTTTGCTCCAGTATTCTCTGCAAACACAGCCCAGGGCAAGTCTGGCACAGTTTGCTCAAGTATACCCTACATACACAGCCCAGGCTAAAGTCTGGCACAGTTTGCTCCAGTATACCATACAAACACAGCCCAGGCTAAAGTCTGGCACAGTTTGCTCCAGTATACCGTATTTATTCAATTAGTTCGAACACTCTAATAATTCGAACACCAAAAATTATTGAAGACAATAATTTTCGAACTGACTCGTTTAGTTCGAACAGGCAAATTTGCGATCAAAATTTCGATTGAAACAACGACGAAAACCAACTTGTCAGATGCCAAAACTGACCACTCACCAGGCGGCACCACTACGAAATGAGTAATCAGCGATATATTCGTCAGGTGGCAGTGTTTGCAATTACCAATATGAGCCGGGCTCATAATGTACCTCTATGATGTGAGCAGAAATATTGAAAGCGCGGACCTCAGAGTGCCAGGCGGTTTGCGAAGTTTTTCCGATTCGAGTGACTTGATTGCACATGCAATATGACTAGAATTTAGTATCAATGTGGGATTATAAACAACAATTACCGGGCGATTTAGCAGCCAGTTATTCGAGTTTTCTAAAAATGCTAGTTGTCTGCGGTTAACCTATCAATCGTACAGTACAAGCCCTAGTTCCAACCATCGTGATGAACGGTATCTGTCAACCCGCATAGACTCTATGATAAATCTGGGTTTGCGTTTTTAGGTTACCGGACCTATGGTCCGATAACCTATTGCCGTCACGTTGCGTCCGTCGTCCGTCCGTCGTCCGTCCACAGCTGTATCTTTAAAGTTTACAGGCGGATTTTTCTGAAATTTTGCACAAAAATGCCTAAAAATATTTCAAGAAGGGGTTTTTTCTTAGTTTTTTGATTTTCGCATTTTTCTCAAAATGGCGGCCATTTTTGACGAAAAATGGGCAATTTTGGACTTTGGCAGCCATTTTCTCAAAAACTGTCTGATAAGATTTGAGATTTTTGTTTCAAAAGATTCCCCTTATGTACCTTTATGATGTGTATAAGTTTTGTTGCCCTTGAATCGCCGGTCTCCGTGTGGCGGCCATTTTGAATTTTTGACGGGTCGGCGAAAAAAATTTGTTTGCCCCAAATCGCGTTACTATCCATTTTGGGCCATTTCTAGGCAAAAAAAATTTTTTCACCCTTTGAACAAAATTTTGGACTTAACAAATTTTCGCCACTTTTTTCCTTCATAATGGGAGCTGCTGGGACTGTACTCATAGAATGCTTAAAGATAGAGCTTAGATATTGGCACTTTCAAATGGGAAGTCATATATGGCGACTTGTGTGGTGACCTTGAATTTGACCTTGGATGACCTTGAAAGGTCAAAACAGCCATTTTTGGGTCGAAAAATGCCCAAATTTGTAGCTTTTCTGTCTTTTCTCGAAAACTGTCTGATAAGTTTTGAGATTTTTGTTTCGGAAGATTCCCCCTATATACCTTTATGATGTATATATGTTTTGTTGCCCTTGAATCGCCGGTCTGCGTGTGGCGGCCATTTTGAATTTTTGACGGGTCAGCGAAAAGATTTTTTTTTGCCCCAAATCGCGTTACTATCCATTTTGGGCCATTTCTAGGCAAAAAAATTTTTCACCCTTTGAAAAAAATTTTGGACTTTTCGGCACTTTTTACCTTCATAATGGGTGCTGTCAGGACTGTACTCGTATAACGCTTGAAGATAGAGCTTAGAAATTAGCACTTTCAAATGGGAAGTCATATATGGCGACTTGTGTTGTGACCTTGAATTTGACCTTGGATGACCTTGAAGGTCAAAACAGCCATTTTTGAGTCGAAAAATGCCCAAATTTGTACCTTGTTTGTCTTTAATCGAAAACTGTCTGATCACTTTTGAGATTTTTATTTCAAAACATAGTAATTGGGGTTTTTGACATTGTGTATTATATGTACATAGTGTATACAGTGCCTTGAATTGCTCAAAAGGCTCGAAATTTAGGCTGAATAGGCCTAAATAAGTTTAATTTATGGTTGTTTTCCTTCAAATTTATCTGATCAGTTTTGAGATTTTTGTTATAAAACATGCAAATTGGGGTCCCTGACATTGTGTATAAAGATGGAGTGCTTTGAATTGCTTAAAAGGCCCCTTGAGTGTGTAAATTGGCCTCATGTATATGTGGCTTTTTTTGGTGACCTTGAACTTGATGTCAGATGACATTGAGTTCTATATCTCAGTGTCAAATGTGTAAATTACGTCTATAGACAAAAGACTTGTAGATAGACCTTGTATTTGTATTTTGAACATACATGAATACAATGTTATATGCTGCACACTTAATGATGACGTTGAAGTTCACGAAGATGATTGGTTAATCTGAACGTCATATCTCACCTGTCCTGTTTCAACTAAAGTTGTCCGGTAACCTATCTTAGCCCTTGGGCTAATTTTTTTTCCGTTTTGACGGACGATTTTATCGTGAATCTAATAATTCGAACATTTCAAAATTTAATTATTTTTAGCTGTTCGAACTAATTGAATAAATAAGGTACCCTACAAACACAGCCCAGGCTAAAGTCTGGCACAGTTTGCTCCAGTATACCTTACAAACACAGCCCAGGCTAAGTCTGGCACAGTTCGCTCCAGTATACCCTACACACACAGCCCAGGCTAGTCTGGCACAGTTTGCTCCAGTATACCCTACACACACAGCCCAGGGTAAGTCTGGCACAGTTTGCTCCAGTATACCCTACAAACACAGCCCAGGCTAAAGTCTGGCACAGTTTGCTCCAGTATACCCTACAAACACATCCCAGGCTAAAGTCTGGCACAGTTTGCTCCAGTATACCCTACAAACACAGCCCAGGGTAAGTCTGGCACAGTTTGCTCCAGTATACCCTACAACACAACCCAGGCTAAGTCTGGCACAGTTTGCTCCAGTATACCCTACAAACACAGCCCAGGGCAAGTTTGGGACAGTTTTCTCCAGTATATCCTACGAACACATCCCAGGGTAAGTCTGGCACAGTTTGCTCCAGTATACCCTACAAACACAGCTCAGGGTAAGTCTGGCACAGTTTTCTCCAGTATACCCTACAAACACAGCCCAGGCTAAGTCTGGCACATTTTGCCCCGATCTACCTTACCACTGTGGCCTAGTGTAAGTTTGACACAGTTTGCCTCCGTTCACCCTATATCGGTGCAATCTAAGTTTGGCACATTTTGCCTTAGGAAGTCTACTCTACCATAACAAGTTGGGTAACTTTGGACTGTGAATTTGGCAGTTTCAGTTATGGGTGAACATGATATTTGCATTTACTTTAGCATGTTCAGATTTTATTTCCGGTGTCATGAATATGCATGATGAGGTTCAGGTGCAATGCATTTCTCTTTGTCTTATCAAATACCTGTGTACATGTTCCTGGTCGGGTTCAGCTTTATCCTGCTCCTATATTATGGTCTTCTTTGGTGACAGTTGGTATATAGTACCAGTACATAAATATATGTTACTTAACCAAATTTAGAGTTCTCTGGTAACTGATTTCATCATTTCCGATGAGACATGCTTGACAGGTCATGTTAGGTGATTTGTTTGTGTTGTCAGGGCCGCGTCCTGCCCCCACCCCCCGCGCCCGACCCCCAGGAGGACTATCTGTGCCCGGAGGAGGACCTACCGCCTCCCACACCTTCCAGACAGGTGCCTGCAACGTGCCCAGCATAATGTCTCGTTTTTACAGGGCTGGGTGTTCGTTGTTCTTAGAAATATTTGATCACGTGACACAGATGATAATATTTTTCTCCAGCAGAAAAAGAGTAAAATAAAATTGCATGGTCATTAGCAAAGAATTTAAAATTATTTCTCAGCTTGGGGTAATTTTTGAGCTTTAAGTGCTCCCCCACCCGTCCCCCCCGCCATCCCTGATCCAATATGTTTGACTGATATTCACTATATCGATGGTCTCAGGGAGGCCGGGCTGCTGCACCCCCGCCCCGCCACGAGGAGCCTGAGGAGGCTTATTTGTGCCCCGAGGATGACACCACTCCATCCCACAGACAGGTTGTCATAGCGATACAATCTCTAACCTGAATGCTAGACTGCTGCAGAGTTATTAAGCTTGTTAATCCTGCTTTCCTTCTGTAGGTTTAGATCAGACTTTTAGTTATTTTCGGAGATCCTTGTGCACATGTGCCGTGAAACTGATTTTTTGCTTCCTTTGAGTTCCAACAGCGATATTTTACATGTTTTGCCAAAAAAAATAACTACATTATGTGAATTTTGATGAACCATATCTCAAGGAGTGTTCCATATACCTAATATGTCTTGTCTGAGAGAAGCAATTACTGCAAGCACTAACACTCAGATAACTTGTGTGCTTCGTTTCGTTTGCATCAGTCTACTGCTGGACTTACCTCATGCTTTTTATGTTACAATAGAAATAGATAAATTGATAGAAATTAGATCATAATTTGGACGCTATGCTTTTAGCAAACGTGATCCTAGCAGTTTCATCAAGGCTTCGTCGTGATCATAATTACAATGGTCAACAATAATCAACATAAAAATGAGAAAACAATATGCTGCTAATATAAAGTATGAAATTTTCTGATACAAGTACTAATACTGAAACTATTCAGATGATCAAATATGACATTAACTTTGATATTCAACATGCAGCAAGTAAATATATAATATTACATGCTTAGTCTAACAAAATAATCATCAGAGTGTGCAATGTACCGGTACCTTTCAAGTCATAATGAAAAAAAAAATGACAAAAAAAAAATAAAAAATGTACATTGTGTATTTGAAAATTATCAACATAGTTATCATAGTACATGTAATGATTAAATTTGTAACGCTCATTTTTATACAGAAATTTATCTGTGATTATACGTACATAGAGTTGACTATGCAGAAAACTACTTACGAAAATTAAACATGACATAATGCATAATGTCGAGAGTCTTCTGGACATGTTGAAGATAAGAACTCGATGGTCACTGTTGATTTATTTGCGGTCCTTCTTCATATCTTGTACGTTTTATTTGTTTGTGTGGGATTACTCGTGCTGAATATATTCTCTCCTAGATCTACAGATGCCGTACTCTGTGGACTGCTGCCTGTTTACCTTTTGCAGGATATGTGCGAGGAATCCTATCCGACTGTGTGTGTGCCTTCCTACGTTATAAAATATTCACATGACCCATACTGATAATATATGGATGATGAACCTTAGATGCCACAGAGAACAGCCCCGGTTTTACCCCCGGCCAGACGCCAGAGTAGTACACTGGACGACATGGAATTGTACCTGGATGTAGAGCTGGATGATGGCAACTCCCGCAGTAACCAGGTGAACCAAACTGATGTGTCCTTGCCTTGGAGATTTCTGGTGTTGAGAAGGAATGGATGTATATCCCAACCATTGACTATCCTGTGATTTGACCAGTCCACCCTCGAAGGGATCTGGTGGTGTCCTTGTGGACACATGGGGTGGGGGGGGGGTCTTAGCCCCGAGGTCACAGGCTCGAATCTGATCAGTCCCTCGATCAGTATCTCCCGACAAACTAGTTGCATACGTTTCAATGGATGGAAAAATTGTCTTCTCATGTGAAATGAATTTTCAAAATTATACACCAATGAGCTAAACAGAACTGACATGCCGTCAAATTTTATCCATTAGCTGACTTTGTGATATATTACATGTATTCACCTTGCATAAGAGACAACTGTACATGGTCTAAAGTGACCTTCATCATCAGTCCAGTGCTATTCAATGTCAAAATAATACCAGGACATGTTACTCTACAAATTTCAACCCCCTGTACCACACGTAGCTGCCGTCGAGAGGCCCTCTGCCAGTGCCCCCTGGTGGCCAGCCTCAGAGACAGCTGAGCGAGGCGTCAGAGGAGATTTACGAAGAACCAACTGACACACCCACGTCTCGTCGTGAGGTTCGGGTCACTGACATCGCACTTGAAACACATTGCATTGACAGACGTGTTTATTATCCAAGAGCTTTCCCAGATAGCAAGCCACCGGTGGGCCACTGGTGGCTTGGTCACTGTCGGAAAGCCACCGGTGGGCCACTGATGGCTTGGTCACTGTCGGAAAGCCACCGGTGGGCCACTGATGGCTTGGTCACTGTCGGAAAGCCACCGGTGGCGCACCGCCTGCAGGCCACCAGTGGGCCATTGTTGGTTAGCCACCAGTGGTCCATCGGTGGCATACAGGTGGCATTGACATTATACGTGAAAATGCTGCTTTGCTTGCCGGTAGTACTAACTTTTAGCTCATTAAAGTTTAAGTTAGGTAAAAACATTAGAAGGTAGGCCTATATACATGATACACCTGCACACAGCAGGAAAATGAAAAATAGAATATGTACAAATTTATTGATAATCCAACTACATGTATTGCAGTTCTAACAATTTGTATATGAAAAAAAATATATCAATAAAACTTAATCATATCGTTATATTTGTGGTTGGTCTTTCCGTATATTTTAATATGTACAAATCTGTGCACTTTATTTGTGGGGCTGATGAGGGGCAAAGCTATAACCGTCCCTGTCAGATAATTAGTCCAGTCATGTAGCCACATCCAATCAAGATTTACACTCAGCCTTTCACTAGTGCTTGGGGTCACAAGAGTGGGGAGCCTTTGAGGCGGGAAGGAGGGTAGGGGGGGGGGGGGGAGGGCAGCTGGCTATTATTGCCTGTGGCATACACCAACACTGTACAGGTAGTACAGTGACTGGTACACGAGCTACCCTGACCCGGACCCCTGTCAGCAGGATCCAATTATATATTGCCTGTGCATGACTTTTCCCGGCCCTGTGGTCACGCACCCAAGCCCCGGCAAGCCATTATCAAGATTAAACCTAAACAAATCCTCTCTATATTGTGCAGTGTATGAATGTATTGTGTCAGGATTTTTCACCACAGGTTTTCGTTCAGGATATTCAAAATGCAATCCTAGCCGTCCATGTGCACGCGCTGGAATATTAGCGATATGGTGTTTTTCTCCGGATTAATATAAGATTGATGTGTCGTGTGAATATTCAAGGATTACATGTTGTACATCTTCGTTCCGCCATCACAATAGTGTATATATCGCTTGGAATATCATAATAATAACGGTGAGTATCTGATATGTGGCAATATATTGATAATTGCTCTGATAAAAAGCTAGATCTACTAGTATTTGTGAAACAGAATATATTGCCTTGGGTTCAGCACTACACCAAATGTTTTATTCCAGATTTTATCAACTGAAGTATGCTCATATGTTTGAAAGCCAACATGTTTATGTAACTGATATGATTTTTCTTATGGATTAGAGCCCTACTCCAGTATTTTATTGCACACACTAAAGGTATAATAACTTACAAATAAGTCACATGTGCATGTTTGCATGCATATGGATCATGAAAAAGGGATTTCTGTTGAGATTTTTCACTTATGATTTCATGCAGGAGCCAGCAGGTGAAGGAATGCGACTGGGAGGAAATCTTGGAAAGTGGCTGAATTACAGCATAGATCATAGGCTTATTAGCAGCAAGAAGTCCATAATATACCAGAAGAGGGGTGAGGACTTGCTATGTACATGCATTTATAATGTGTACATTACTACGCTTGTACATGTACCATCAAATTTAATAGATTTAATTGGACATATATACTGTTTTAGAATTATTCATTCCGTTCATGTTGTACAATCACTCAATGAACCAATATTCTCAATATGTCAATAAACTAATACTTTCCAGTAGTTTAATAAAAATTTATGAGACTGTTGTCGTTTACACCATGTCATCAATTTTAATCAATGTATTATTTTTTCAGAGTCAAATGACCGCCAGGCCAGTGACCACCAAGGAACATCTTTTTACTATAAAAAGATACAAGTTGAGCACACAAAATTAAATAAACATATTGTACCATCTACCTGGGTGTTTTTTCTTCACTTGATACCGGAAACCGATTGAAAATGTACGATACAAGGGGAAAAAACCGGTGGCCCAACAGTGGAAAAAAGTGGTCTGCCACTGGTGGGCCACCGGTGGAAAACAACTGGTGGGCAATGGTGTCCCAACGGTGGGAAAGAAGTGGTCTGCCACCGGTGGCCCACTGGTGGAAAACAACTGGTGGGTAATGGTGTCCCAACGGTGGGAAAGAAGTGGCCTGCCACCGGTGGGCCACCAGTGGGCCACCGGACAAAACACCGGTGGGCCACCGGTGGCAGCCACTGGTGGCCCACTGGTGGAGCCACCGGTGGGCCACCGGTGGGCCTCTAGTGGCTTGCTATCTGGGTTATTTCATTGTTTCAGGGTTTGTGGGTGTGGTACTCTCTCTCTCTCTCTCTGTTATCAATAGATGAAAAAAAATCACCAACAAGGTCAATATCAGCTGAAGAGTTGATATGGTCTCAATCAATACGAATGTTCAACATGTTCAGTGGTCCCCTTCAGACAAGAAGTATATATTTTAACACGAGATTTTTAACACGAGATCAGTGGTTCAAAACTGACAGTAAAACTTCCTGAAGTCTTATTACCGGTACATTTGTATATTATGTAGTTCATCCAAGTGTTTAAATAAAATGTCTCCCCTTGCGGAATCTATTCGTACCTGAGGGGGACCATTGTATGTTGTTTCATCTCAGTTTCCTTTTGACAGTGATTCACAAAAATTACTGATAATCAGTCTCATTTAATGGATTCTTTTACAGCAAGTGACAACAGTTTATATTTCATTCCTCTCAACGATATTTCAACCTTGATTCTGGATATTGAATATGATATAATAATACTGGTATTCACACTTTTTAGCTTAGTGTTCTGACCTCAGGCACAAACTCACAAGAGAAAATCGGTTTCTGGTAACATAATCAGTAATGTTTTCCTTCAGTGACTTCTTTCGAACAGCTTTTAATTTTTTCCTGTAACGTGGTCACTTTACCGAATGACTGATTTCTTATAGTATTTACAATCTAGATCGAACAATTGCTATCTTCAGGCTTTAACCTGTGTACTCGCCGAACATGCTGAAATTATTGAAAAGTTGAAACGAAGGTTATCGTTCATGCCTGAAACTTCTCACAGACTATCAAATTAACAGGTAACTATGAAAACTACTCAATGACTGATGTGTTGTTTTGTCGCCATGGTAACAGCCTCCAGCACCCCCACCAGTCCAGAAAAATGTCCACTTTGACAACAGCACTATTGATGATGACGATGATGACGACACATACACTAATCCTGATGAGATTCCTGCCAGGGGAAATCTGGTGAATTGATTTGTCAAGTGTACCAATTGCATTATTGTAAATAACAAATTGAAGATTTCTAACAATGTATGTTGTCACATTCGCTGTTGAAAATGATTTGCTTCGTTGATGTGAATTCATTTTTCAAAACATGATATATATAAATATGCAGCATGTGTACCGTAACAGAGCATTCAATTCAGAATATCTTATATTCAGAATTTTTGCAAATAGTCATAGATACATGTACAGTGTACAGGCTACCCACTATTATCCAGTTTCAAACATTATGCTGCTAAATCGCTTCCCGTTATGACAACCAATAGCCATCAAGGATGCCTCCCGCGCGCATAGAAGATCAAATGGAGGAATACGAGGTTGTACAAGAGAAACCGGCCCCAAAAGCTCAGGTGCAACTCCCCGTGAAATCAGGCTTTGGCTAACACCCTATGCATACATGTACCACACGGTGCATTCTTGTACAATCAATGTACTAAATAGCCACTTTCTAACTACAGGTTACGTGCAACCTCCACAGGATCAAGGATTCTGTTAACGTTCTTCACATATTTTTACGCTGTACATTCATGTACAATGATTGCTGTACTGTATGATCCAGGTGCTTTTGATTCAATGTCACTCATTTCATGTTTAGAATAGAATAGGATAGAAGTTTATTTAACAAAAGTAATTACAGCTTAAATACAGAAACAATGTATCACGTATCCTGATAACTGCTGAAAAAACATGCTTCGTGGAATGCTCTTGGTAGCAGATTAACTGTGCATACAAACATAAGCTTCTTGCAACAGATAATCCAGTCTTCATTTGATTCCAAGATTGCAACTGGTGTGGCCAAGCAAAAATTGTTGAACTTTCCTGTTTCAAATAGTTGGTACATGTTTTCCTGCAAAATAATGATATCTTGGATCTTTGTTTACACTGGATACCCCAGGAGCTAGATGCTGAGTTTACCATCCTGAAAAAATAATTCCAAATGAAAAAATTAACACAAATATCTTTGGTGAACATTTTGGTGAAAATTCAGTCAGTTCACGGGAGGATCTATTTCATCAGATAGAAACAGGAAATATTATATTTTTGTTTGGCCTAATAAATATCATGTATCCAATATGCATAGTGTGTGTCACACTGTATCGAATTGAAGGATCAAAAACGTTCGCGTCATGCAAACTCACATTTCTGGTACACCTTGTAAAAGGTTTCAAGCAGTATGTGTTGATCAATGTTCATACTTGTAATCATAATGTTAAGTGAATATACATGTACGTGTACAATATTTATGTTCTTCTGCATGGGTTCTATTAATATATTTTAAAATGAACACAATCCCTCATTTTAAATTTCAGTTTCTATTCTTGTTCGAAATCAGTGAATATTTATTTGTTCTCTCGGTCATCCTGACTACCGGTATATTCTGATGATGAATACTACCACTCCACTCATGTACTAACTGCATATTTTACATCTTCACCCTGACCCCTGCCAGCAGAACAACCGTGCCCCTCCCCTGCCTCCACTAGGTGGTCGGCCTTCTCTCCCCGAGCCCCCATCAACTGTCGAGTCGTACTCGGGACCTGCAACCCGACTAAAGGTGGATTTAGTCGACTAACAACATGGCCGCACGCTTTGCTTAATTAGGGCATTTCGGCCCGAAATGCCCTTATGGTTTTGTCTGGTTTTTTTTTTTTTTTTTTTTTTTTTTTTTCCTTCTTTTTTTTTTACTTTCCGCCGTTTTGGTTTCCGATCAATAACTTGGGAACGCCTGAACGGATCTTGTCCAAATTTACACCACTGGTCAGAAATATTACATGGAAGACCCCTATTGTTTTGGAGGCGGCTCCGGGGTCCGTGAGGTCCGTGAGGATGAAATCAAGGTTGATTTCGAGACTTGGTTTCCGATCGATAACTCAAAAAGTATTCATGCAATGGCAAGTATTCTCTGCATGGGAGTTCATATACCACCAAGGAAGAACCCTATTGATTTTGGTATCACTCCGTCGAACGACCTTTGACCTAGAGCTCGGAAGAATTTTCGCTGATTAATCCTTGAGGCTTTCATGCATATCTCGGAAACGGTGCGTCGTAGAGCGAAACGGAGCTCAATTTCGGCCTCCTGGCACTAGACAAACTAGTCTAGGGGGTATCTTGGGTCGAAACGACCCCTGGTGTCGATTTTTTTTTTCGCCGACTCGGCACTTCCTGTTTGGCCGTATCTCGGAAACGGTATGTCGTAGAGCGAAACGGAGCTCAATTTCGTCCTCCTGGCACTAGACAAACTAGTCTAGTGTGTATCTTCGGTCGAGACGTCCCCTGGTGTCGAATTTTTTTTTCGCCGACTCGGCACTTCCTGTTTGGCCGTATCTCGGAAACGGTGCGTCGTAGAGCGAAACGGAGCTCAATTTCGGCCTCCTGGCACTAGACAAACTAGTCTAGTGTGTATCTTCGGTCGAGACGACCCCTGGTGTCGAATTTTTTTTTCGCCGACTCGGCACTTCCTGTTTGGCCGTATCTCGGAAACGGTGCGTCGTAGAGCGAAACGGGGCTCAATTTCGGCCTCCTGGCACTAGACAAACTAGTCTAGGGGGGTATCTTGGGTCGAAACGACCCTGGTGTCGATTTTTTTTTTCGCCGACTCGGCACTTCCTGTTTGGCCGTATCTCGGAAACGGTGCGTCTTAGAGCGAAACGGAGCTCAATTTCGGCCTCCTGGCACTAGACAAACTAGTCTAGTGGGTATTTTGGGTCGAGACGACACCTGGTGTCGAATTTTTTTTTCGCCGACTCGGAACTTCCTGTTTGGCCGTATCTCGGAAACGGTGCGTCGTAGAGCGAAACGGAGCTCAATTCCGGCCTTCTGGTTCTAGACAAACAAGTCTAGGGGGTATTTTGGGTCGAGACGACCCCTGGTGTCGAATTTATTTTCGCCGACTCGGCACTTCCTGTTGGGCCGTATCTCGGAAAGGGTGCGTCGTAGAGCGAAACGGAGCTCAATTCCGTCCTCCTGGCACTAGACAAACTAGTCTAGTGTGTATCTTCGGTCGAGACGTCCCCTGGTGTCGAATTTTTTTTTCGCCGACTCGGCACTTCCTGTTTGGCCGTATCTCGGAAACGGTGCGTCGTAGAGCGAAACGGAGCTCAATTTCGGCCTCCTGGCACTAGACAAACTAGTCTAGTGTGTATCTTCGGTCGAGACGACCCCTGGTGTCGAATTTTTTTTTCGCCGACTCGGCACTTCCTGTTTGGCCGTATCTCGGAAACGGTACGTCGTAGAGCGAAACGGGGCTCAATTTCGGCCTACTGGCACTAGACAAACTAGTCTAGGGGGTATCTTGGGTCGAAACGACCCCTGGTGTCGATTTTTTTTTTCGCCGACTCGGCACTTCCTGTTTGGCCGTATCTCGGAAACGGTGCGTCTTAGAGCGAAACGGAGCTCAATTTCGGCCTCCTGGCACTAGACAAACTAGTCTAGTGTGTATCTTCGGTCGAGACGACCCCTGGTGCCGATTTTTTTTTTCGCCGACTCGGCACTTCCTGTTTGGCCGTATCTCGGAAACGGTGCGTCGTAGAGCGAAACGGAGCTCAATTTCGGCCTCCTGGCACTAGACAAACTAGTCTAGAGGGTATCTTGGGTCGAAACGACCCCTGGTGTCGATTTTTTTTTTCGCCGACTCGGCACTTCCTGTTTGGCCGTATCTCGGAAACGGTGCGTCGTAGAGCGAAACGGAGCTCAATTTCGGCCTCCTGGCACTAGACAAACTAGTCTAGTGTGTATCTTGGGTCGAGACGACCCCTGGTGTCAATTTTTTTTTCGCCGACTCGGCACTTCCTGTTTGGCCTTATCTCGAAAACGGTGCGTCGTAGAGCGAAACGGAGCTCAATTCCGGCCTTATGGCACTAGACAAACTAGTCTAGTGGGTATTTTCGGTCGAGACGACCCCTAGTGTCGAATTTATTTTCGCCGACTCCGCACTTCCTGTTTGGCCGTATCTCGGAAATGGTGCGTCGTAGAGCGAAACGGAGCTCAATTCCGGCCTCCTGGCACTAGAATAACTAGTCTAGAGGGTATCTTGCATCGAGACGACTTCTGGTGTCGAATTTTTTTTTGCCGACTCAGCACTTCCTGTTTGCCATATCTCAGAAACGGTCCGTCGTAGAGCGAAACGCAGATGCCTAAGGACGGGGTATGTCACTTAAACTTTGACCACGGACAGATTCAGAGTCATTATGGTTCTAGACGCGGTCTCTTAGGTAAATGTTAGGTAGGAATAGAACTCACACGAAATGCCCCAAGGCATCTTCAGGCCTTGACGTCTAGTTTTATGTTCTGTGTTATTCCTGCACGATAGTTTCTAATAGATTAGCCCTGAAACAAGACAAGAGGAGGTGCATTCTCTTCCGAGGACCACCCAGCGAATAATTAAGGCATTTCGGCAGAAATGCCTTTATGGTTTTAGCAGAATTTTTTTTTTTTTTTTTCTACCGCCGTTTTGGTTTCCGGACGATAACTTTGGATTGCCTTGATGGATCCTTATCAAATTTTCACCACTAGTCAGAAATGATATGTGGAAGAACCCTATTCTTTTTGAGCCGGCTCCGAGGTCCGTGAGGTTCGTGAGGTTCGTGAGGATGAAATCAAGGTTTTTGGTTTCCGGACGATAACTCGAAAAATATTCAGGCAATAGATGCAGAACTCTGCATGGAGGTTCATATACCACCAGGGAAGAACCCTATTGATTTTGGGATCAATCCGTCAAATGACCTTTGACCTAGAGGTCGAAATATTTTTTTGCTGATTCATCCTTGAGGCTTCCTGCATATCTCAGAAACGGTGCTTCGTAGAGCCAAACGGACGTTATTTTCGGACTCGTCGCCCTAGATAAACATGTCTATGGGTTTTTTTTTTTTTTTATTCGACTCCGAGGTCCGTGAGGTCCGTGAGGATGAAATCAAGGCCGATTATGAGACTTGGTTTCCGGACGATAACTCGGAAAATATTCAGGCAATAGTTGCAGAACTTTGCATGGAGGTTTATATACCACCAGGGAAGAACCCTATCGATTTTGGGATTGATCCGTCAAACGACCTTTGACCTGAAGGTCGAAATAACTTTTTGCTGACTCGTCCTTGAGGCTTCCTGCATATCTCGGAAACGGTACGTCGTATAGCGAAACGGAAGTTATTTTCAGACTCATCGCCCTAGACAAACATGTCTTAAAGTTATTATGGATGAACTTTGACCTTGACCCGAAATTTTTTTGCCGAGTCGGCATTTTTCGTTTGCGTCGATATCTCGGAAACGGTGCGTCGTAGAGTGAAACGAACGTTATTTTCGGACTCATCGCCCTAGACAAACATGTCTTAAAGGTATTATGGAGGAACTTTGACCTTGACCCGAAACTTTTTTCGCTGAGTCGACATTTTTCATTTTCGTCAATATCTAGCAAACGGTGTGTCATAGAGCCCGTGGCAAACATGTTTTAAATATTACGAATTAGTCCTAACACCGAAATGCCTCCAAGGCATCTTTAGGCCTTGTTGTCTAGTTTGTGTATGGAACCTATATGGAGAAAGATTGTCTTGAAGGGAGATGGGGTCTCAAAACAAATTTGTCCCACATGTCAAGTGCAGCACGGTGGTCCCCGAAGTGAAATGGACCTTTTCTTGCCTTGTTTCAGGGCTACATACCTAGATATAATGTATGTCGGAACATAGATTCCTGCATTTCTTCTGATGTACTGTCCCACATTTATCAACAGACTAACTCCACACTGTACTGACTTTAACTGTTATTTCTGTTATGACAAAGATCTTGGGCTTCATCTTTGCATTTAGCATATTGAAGTCAGTTCACAATACCACAATGTGTTCCAGAAGTTTTTGTCACACGAAAGGTATTTCGCTACCTGCTACTAATCAGATTTCCCTTGATAGTTTTTCATAACAATTCTATAAAAATTATTCAAATATAATGCAACATTCATAATTTACAGTATTAGTATCATAGGAAGTCATTTCACTGATAGAACATGTAGTCACTTCACTGATAATACATGTACAGTCAAACCTCCCATCAGTGAACGTTCAAGGGACCAGGCCAAAATGTTCACTAACTGGAGGTGTTCACTATTCGGAAGAATGGGTCTGGGGGATTCTGAACGAGAGTCGGACAATGACAAGTTTTTTTTTTGGAAGACATGGCTTATACTGAACAGAAGCAGTAAAATATCAGTGAATAAAATAGTGCATTGGTATTTGCTTTATATATCAGGGGGTTTCTTCATTGTTAATCCACTATCATCAATTTAATCTACTCAAGTTCAAACTGTCATTCTTGGTGCATGAGGTGAAATCTGTCTTTAGGTTATAGGCATGAGTCTATTTTCTACTTGACATGTTTGCACTTGGTCAGGCAAATTTAATTGTGCCCAGTGAATCCCCATGCTTCAGACTGTAATAACAGAGAAGCTGGGAAGGGGAGGCTGGCAGTCAATGAGGTGTGACAATGCTGGTCACAGATACTATGATAACTGAAAGTAAACAAGATGGCTTACATGTAGAGGCATTAGGGGAGGTGGGGGGAGGGGGGGATGGGAGCCAACACTGTTTGGCAGTTAGGGTCGATTATACCATGATAATCAGTTGACATTGAATTGCATATGTTCACTAAATAGAGGTCTATTAACATTGAAATACCCCCTTTGGGTACTCTCACAGTAGAGAGGTGTTCACTAATCGGAAGAGAGCTCCAATGTTAAAGGATAGGCATTCATTTGGGACCGGGAAAAACTGTTCACTAATACGAGTTGTTCACTGATCGGAGGTGTTCGCTAATGGAAGTTTGACTGTACTCAGATTAGCCACCTCTGTTTGCACTGTGTTATGTACCTTACTAGTATATAACTGCATATTTATCACACAAATAACTGCACATATAACCGCATCTTATCACTTATTCTTATTTAGTCTCTTATCACCTGATCATAATAGTAATGTTTGAACAATTTTGAAAACTGAGATATAAATTTCCTGCTTTTCTCCCGATAGGCGCGCAAGCTGCCAGATGTCCCACCGGCTCCTGCTCGTGCTCCGGTATTTATACATAAAACACAAAACAAAATGAAAACATTCAGATGTGAATATATGATCAAGAATAGTAGAATATACAGTAATTGTTTGCACCAAATGAAGCTGGATGATATGGAATTACGAATGTTGCGTAGCATCCATCACCTGCTCACATTATGTAGACACTTTCTTGTGAATGCTTCAAATTATGTGAGAATAGTTGGGATGGAAAAAAAATGTAGCTTTGAACTCAACAAGAAAAAGCTATCCAGTAGAGATTTATTGAATGCAGTACTGGCGGTTGCCAATACTTAAAACATTAGAAATAATGAGAAATTACGGAGCATTTGTACCCAAATTATGAACATAGCCGACATGATAAAATTGTTTAATGTCAGATGATAAGTGACTGGTTAGTGTATTATTGAACACCATAGAAATAGTTAAGGTCTGAAACATTTATTACTGACATTGATGAAGACACAGTAGCTGGCTGGGCAGGGAAAACATTCTGTCTGAACTCACATGTTTTCTAGAGGTGAGCTGGATTATTGTGCAAGGGGGATACACCCATGCTGTCATCAGCGACCAGAGAGAGTCTAGTTTTATACACATCCTAGTAATAAAGAAATTTCATGGAGGATCCAAATGCAAACCTCCCTCTATAGATCTAACTATATTCAGTCTGTACGTGGTTCATCTTCCAGCCAAGTGTGCCAGTCCCCCCAGCACCCCGTGGTATGTATTGGATTACCATGGTTACTGGCTACCATGGCAACCTTGAATAATAACCATGAGCTTACACGTAAATCAGATTGAAATACTCATGTACAAAACTGATCAATATGACGCTCATCATAAATAAAAATATATGGTGGAAACGTGTAAATGATTTATTTGATTAAACATGTTAAACAGTGTTACAAAACCCATGGTAACATTAGAACTATTGATGACTAATTGCCATAACAGAGAAATATTTTGCGTGCTCAAGTATTCAAGTGCATTAGTTCTATATATACCCGTATTTTTGCATAGTGCACTGAGTAAGTGCATCACAGTCTTTCATGCATGGAATCTTTCATTTTCATAGTACAAGTCCCAGTACCACATGTGCAAGAGCCTGATCAGGTAAAACACACATACTGGTATATACACATGTAAATTTTGAAATATTCAGTACACGCTGAATATGTCATGTCCAATCATGTGACTATATTTGCAGGATACATATGAAGATCCAAGTGAGACCTTGTCACCTCCTCCTCCCCCAGGTAAGCTCAACAGTCACAGTTTTCCCTGTAAAGATTTAAAAATTATCAACTGAATCATGGTAACTTACTTGCGATATTGACTTCTCGACGACAGCTACGAGGAAGGCACCCGTCCCAGAACGTAACAACAACGAGCCTCCGAAGCGAGCTCCACCAACATCAGCGTTCCAAAACAAGCTCTTCGACACCCAGCGCCTCAAAAACCAGAAAGACGCCTTGAAGTCGCGGGCTCTCAACGAGAACTCATTTGTAGATCCCACCGCACAAAAAAAGGAGGCGAATAACAACGACGATGAAGTCGACTTGTCCAAGCTTTCGGTGAAGGACCGTATCAAGATGATGTCACAGGGTGGAGGAATCAAGCCCCAGATTCCGAGCCCGAGTCCGACCACGAAGACATTGCAGCCGAAGGTTGGCGGTCCACCGAAGTCCCCGGCGTGGACGCCATCGGAGGCACGTAGACCTGCAGCAGTGCCTAATGTGGGAGTCAACCGGCTATCCAACGAGTCAACATCATCAGCATCGTCCAATGACGACAGCGGGATGGGCGGACGACGGCCAGGTCAGGTTTTTGCAGGGGTAGTCCGGCAGTGTCAGGGAAACGGAAACTTGGGGGGGGGGGGGGGGGTTGGAGGCAAGATGAGGATGGTGAGGGGCTCGGGATGCATGATCATCTTGCTAATATTCTCGGAAATATAATCTGTACATCTGTTTAGACAAACAGGAAAGAATGGATCTTTACTGATTGCCATATAAACTAGTGGTTCAACTTCTGACTTCGATAATGTAGTTTTCTTCTCAACAGAACATGGCACATTGCCTTTCTCTCGATGACACTTCAGTCTTTTCTCCTGTCACCACTGTCTAGGTATCTTGAAATCTGCACTGATATTATACATCAGATACATCATGGTTTCATTGTAATGATTTCTGAGGAAAGTAATGATGTTACCCTATTTTCTCCTGTACACACATTTACATCTATACTTGATACACCTGTCTATATGTTTGTCCTTCTTGAGTACTGTAAACTCATTCACATGTATTGATAGATTTATTGACATATGTGTACATGTATCAACATGTATGTCACATGCTACTAAATAACATCAATTTCATTATCTCCCTTTCTAATCCACTAATCTGCTGCCTGAACATGCTCAGACATGTTAACGATACAATCTAACTTGTGAGTATGCAGTGTATCATCAGTAGTATGCATGGGGATTTTGTGTTTTATAGATGTGCATCATGTATTTATTTGGAAAAATATATGAATATCTGGAAAGATATAGCAATCAATTGCATTTATTTCAATCACCTCAGCTCCAGATATTAGTCCTTCCAGCTAATAACTTTTTGTCCTGATGAATTTCCCAATATATTCACCAAAAGACACCTTGGGACAGTACCCTGCGCTGTTACGAGCTCAGCAACCCTAGGGACTGATAAGCTTTTGTCATGGTTTTTCGTCCGTTGTTCTTCTGCATAGATTTTTGTGCATGAATAGAATTTTAAGAGACAAAGCTCTTCAAGATAGGTGTAACCCTCAAAAACGAAATTTCAGTTTCTATATCTTCATCAGAGCATACAAGTCAGGTACCGGTACATGTAGTCAGCAACATTGCAATTGACCTCAGACCCCCTTGAATGTTTGAACTCAATGATATGTTCTTGGCAAAATGTGTAAATTGGCTAAAAAAAAAAATAAATGTCAGGATAATATTTACCATTTATGATCTGAAGAATTTGAACAAGTATACTGGTAAGCTACAACACCCTTGGTGTTGAATATCAAACCTTGGTTTCTGAATATCAAATCTTTAATGGATTTGTGTTATTAAATAATTACATACACAATGGAATTCCTGTTGTTGTTCATGTTGTTTGAATCTCTACTCAATTTTGTATTTGCCCTAATTGATGTCAGTAATATTTTTGATGGGTCATTTTATTAACAATTTCCCTGCAGATGACAGACTGCCTGTGCCACCCTCCGAGCCTAGCAGGGCCCAGGAAACTCAGGTAGTGCTCTCAAAAAATGTAGTAGAAATGACAACATGTAAATCAGATTTTTATAAATAACCCCTTCAATAGGAAAATTTCTTGACAAGGTTTGATGCAATACTTCAGTATTTCAAATGCTTGTCACCTATGGTATATGAAAAAAAAAATGATACATGTTTATAGGGACCAAAAATTCTGTATGTTGACTGTCAATCTCTTCATTATTAATTTGGAGCCTGACGTGGATGGCTACAGATGGTATCATGGTCCCATCGATCGCAAAGAGACTGAAAGCCTCCTCAACAGGGTCAGTTTTGTCGTAGCTTGGGAAAAATTTAACGTGGTCAAAACAGATTGTATTGCCCAGTGTCTATTTGAAAAGAAAGTAGTTGTGTACCACTATCTCATACAGATCCAGATATTCGCCTTTTGTGGGTATTTATATCCTGTAAAAAAATCTAAATCGCACTGTAAGCATGAGTCTTTCTATTCTCAACTTACCTACGTGGCTTTAGTCCCGCAGTGGTTATGCATGAGTAATACTGGTATTCAAGATGTGAAAACGTTCACACAAAAACATGAAAAAGCTCTGTATTTTCCCATCACAGAATGGGATGTTTTTGGTGAGGGACAGCGCAACCGGAGGTAAGACCGCCCCCTACACCATGTGTGTCTTCTTCAACCGGCGAGTCTGGAACCTCAAGATTCGACTGCGGGTCGACATCAACAAGTTTGCTCTCGGCACGGAGCACGAAGATGAAGAGGTGAGTGAATTGTCGTGCATCGTCAGCGCAACTAATAACTAGTATTCTAAATGTGAACCAGACGAAATTTGTTATCACAGTCAGTATTATTGGGGTGTCTTCTAAAGTTGTGGAAACATTCTCACATATTTGGTACATATGTTGTTGTTATCTTCTATTAACTGATATTCGATGCTGGTAGAATACAGATACATGAAAGCTTAATGCACACAACTGTGGTAAACTGGAAGGACTCGAACACCAAACATTTTATATCCGTGTGTTTTCAGACATTTCGCTCAGTGGCGCAGTTAGTGCAGCATCACAGACGAGTTCCCATCACGCTAGCGGGTACCGACGGCGGTCAGATCAAACTGGGTGACTCACCGGAGTGCGAACAGGACATCTACGATGAAACCACCATGGGGCGATAGTGTTACCATGGCTACTGTTGATGTTCATTATGTGTCGTTTTGTTTGTATGATGTCAGTGCTGTGCATTGAATATTTGATAGAGAGATGTTGCAAGATAGTACATTTGTTCATGGTTATTAGCTTTTGTAAAAAATTATACAAATATTAATGGGTGTCCCTCTAATCGTAGAAGAGTATTTGATTTTTAATAAGTTATTGATCATTGCCGTTGCAAAATTGTTCCTGCCAGTGCCATGCTATTGCCTGATTAGAATCTTCCAAATCGAGACATTGTTATATGTATGTATGTGTTGAGTTCTGTGGCAGTTGAATGACTGTATGTGGCAGTCCGTGAATCTGTATGTAGGGTTGCGAGTGAGTGATGGCAGAAAATCTCTCTTATGGGTATCTAGTTACGGAGCGTCTGATTAATTTCGTGTGCCATAGAAATTATACCACACAAGTTGGAAGTTCAATTTTTGCACAGAACTGCTGGTTCTGGTTCCATTCTATTGGAGTAGAAAAAAAAAGTTTTTTTTAATCCTGATGAAAAATTTATATTTATTCCATTGAGGTATGGAATGTCCATTACGAACCGCGACCTGCGTACTGCGACCTGCGAGCTACTATAGAAACGAGAAATGATATGATACATATGGCTTATTCCGTAGTAAACCATGGTTTAATACGGAAAATGTATATAGAACTACCAAATAATTAAGTTGTATTTTGTTGCACACAGGTCGCAGTTTGTAACGTGAGCTCGCAGGTCGCAGTTTGAACCACGCAGGTCGCAGTTTGCACCTCGCAGTTCGCAGTTTTATCTCGCAGGTCACAGTTTTTACCTCGCAGGTCGCAGTTATAGCTCGCAGGTCACATGTCTGTACCAGTTTGTAGCTCGCAGTACGCAGGTCGCAGCTCGCGGTTCGTAATGGCAATTGCATATTGAGGGGTTTGAATTTTAAACCTTATTTATCGATATCACTGTTGTGTTTTGATTCTGATGGTGGATGTTCCCCCTTGTGGCATGGTTATATGTTGCTTTGTCATCGAGAGGATTTTCAACTATTGATATCTACCGAATAACCGCATGCCTTCTAGTGCAAAAATGCAATATTGTGTATATTGATTACCTGGGACCCAGCTGGCGACATAATGTACTTGGTAGCATGTTTTATAGCTTTCAATGTACTTATACATGAATATTTTCTGACATCAGACATGTTTGCTGGTCAAAGACACAGTTTTAATATAGATGTATTTTTGATTCGTGTGTACTGCAGGTGAATTCTGTCTGTTCGGTGGCTTTCTGTAGCATGTATACCAGTACATATACAGTATATTATACTGGTATAAACATTTACATATATTATAACCTTATGCTTCATGAATGTACTTCGTGAATTTGTACTTGCATTATAATTTTTGACACCTCCAATTTTTGCAGATAAATGTATGAATTTTGTGATTTTAAGAGTCCTATGAATGTGATATTAATGGTATTTGCCTGGAGGATTCGGCAGTCGTTGAACACCAAAACAAGTTTGTATATTTGAATGAATATGTGTATATACTTAGACATATATTGACATATTATCTGTATAACAGAAAATATATGCAAAGCAATAAACTATGATACAACATAAGTTTCCAATTGTGTAGGTGTCCATCAAACTAATATTCACCTGTTGATTATACACAACCAAATCTGATGATAACAACAAAATATAACATGAAGGCATTTTAATGTTTCTAATCCATCCCCTAACATAGACGGGGTACATTTGCACAATATTTCTCGATACTTTCTGACATAGCTACGCAAATAATATTTTCCAGTACATTTAACACAATAACAAATGTCCTTCTGTACTTGTAGCTTACACATACTTTATCTATTTAAAATGGTAATGCCTTTGAATAGTTCAGTTACTGGTATCGTTGAAATTCACACAAGCCATTACATATTATTACCGGTACATATTAATGTCAAGAATTCCTGTTCGTTCGCTCTGGGCAGAATTATGATTGTGTTAAAACCCTAGACTTGTATAATTTCAGTGACAGATTTGTAATGTGAAGAGATGCTGAAGTTATACGAGATGTACAATATTTACTTTGAGCACCTAAATTGAAATGTGAAAATTTGAAATTAGAAACTTGCCAAAGCAACAAGGTCAAAACACCAGATCAAATGTACATTCAGTACATGAATGTTACTGGAAAATTCAACACACATCACTTTTCAGACATGAGGGTCGTAAATACACAGTAGTTAATGACGAATAACTACAATAACTTAGCACACCACGATACAATTCCCAAAATGCAATATAATTATGATGAATGAAGATATATATATATGCGACAACATAAAAATATACACATATGAAAATTTGTACCTCTCTTCTCAAACTACTTTGAAAGTCATTGATGTACATTCAAGAGGCTGTGGAATTATGTGGTTTCACAAAATTTGCGAAAGTAAAACTTGTAAACAGATGTAGCTTGAGATTTTTCAACTGTAATCCACTAATGGTATAATCACACACGAAAGATATACTGGTAGTTATGAATTCCTACCCCTGCTTTCCTTTGTTCTTCACCTACCATAACTTTCTGGACAATGAATAGCACATTTCACTCAACTTCAGAAATCATAGTTTTCCGCCCTGTATTTTCAATTACAACATAAAACAACATAAGTCCACAATTAATCTTTCCACACCTTCATTTTCACAATCCGCCAAGCAATACCTATACATACAATTAACCTATCGCCAAACCAGTTTGTCCGAGTCTTTTTACGTCATTTTCAACACATTCTGCAAAACGTTATTATTGGCCAGAGAGAAGATTGCCGACGTAATATGTGAAACTCGGACAACTTTTCGACGTTTTGCCGATAGGTCAATTAGAATATATTGTGATATCAGTATAGGAACAATGATTATCATCAATTTCAGAGACACATGCTTTGCTTTATTCACAGGTGAATATAATGCTATTCAAGTGAATCTTCTACCATATGTGAAATATTTACATCGAGACTTCAGATTTCTGTTCGAGGTGCGAGGAAAAAAGGTACAAAATCAATATTGATCATACGGACAGCACCTATTGCAGTCGAATTTCATACAGAGATTACTGAACGCTGGTCATAGGTAATGGAGATATTGCATGAAGTCTGTACCAGTTATTTGCATTCTCAGTTTGCCATAAACACTATATGTACTGTGCAATAAAGTTGAAACTAATGTTATATATTATTGCTACATATTTTTTCGTTGACAAAACTTCTTGGGAAAAAGAAATAGTGACGAGTAAATAGAGATATCTGTTTATTTATCACATTCTAATAAACAACAGCTATATGAACCGGAAGCACTACATGTACATTATACTAACAGACAGGCCATACAAATACACGCCATACAATAATACTACTGCTACAGATCCATAATGTTCATTGGTAGTTCACGTTCTATTTTAAAATTTCTCAAAGTTGATGTTTTTTTCCGTATAAATGGTGATATCATAAAGAAATGAACATGACAGAGCTGATATTAGCTGATAGACTAGCTGATATTAATATATGGCACAGACAAGATAAACTGTTTTAGAACCCTGTTTAGTTTTCATAATATTTCTTAATACATGCTCACATGATTTTTAATGTATACTGTACACAAATCATCATGCAAACACAAACAGATGCAAAATCACACAATTTTGCGACAAAACTCTTCTAGGTAACACAATAATAATGCCAATGACGAAATTACTTGCAAAAGGTATAGGAATACTTCCAGATACCATGATTGCACATTAAACACCAGAAATACTCGCAAAACAAATCAACGTACAAACTGTAATATTCTTCATTTGAAATCATCATGAACAAAATATGGACAAGACACAAATCCGATACACCTGTTTGTAATCTTAGGAACAGGCAACATTACGCAATAGGTGGGTAATGGCAAATGTTATATTCATAACAGAAAACAATATAGAGTCGAGTCATGTAATCTCACAAAATTACTACATACACATTATAATGGTAACATTCACGTGACTAAAGTATACCACACAACACAAGATATACCAATCACTTGGAAATGTATGGAGGACAGATTTTGGACCACAGAATCATGCAAATGAAACACAGAATGATTTATGTAAGTTAAACAACAGTGACGTACACCGAACACACACACACACATCAATAAATAATAATAAATCTGCGCATCCACATGTACACTCCTGGCTAAATGCTCCGTGATTGCAGTTTTCGTGAAGGGGGGTCGCGTACATTCCATCTCGTCCGGAAATCTCCAGGCATCTCGCACACTGATCTCGCACCCACAGTGGAATTCTTACAGCTAGGGGAGTCGTCTTATAATATGACACAGCATCGGTTCGCTTTCCTAGCCTGGGATAGTAGCACAAAATATTCCAGTAAATACCAGCTTTGTTGATTTGGTTGAATCATCGTTTATCAAGCGCCCCTTGATATAATGATTGTCACATTTATACTTTCACATATTTTTATTCATGTTATTTATTGTATTTTAATATTCATTCAATATGATATTATTGCACCAGGAAGTCACTCTGCAGCTGACCGTTTTGTAGAAAGCCTTGGACTGTCCGCTGAGTGTCTCGGATTTCTCCACCAGATCGTCAAGTTTCTCGCCGCGTTCCAACACTGCCTCTATCGTGTTGTGCTGTCACAGAAATATCAGAAATGTTCATGATTTTGTGTCATACAGAGTAAAATTGATACTTGAAGAAATCCTAACAAACTTGAAATCCAGCTTCGTACAAGTCTATTCAGAAACGAAACACAAGGGAACATTTCATCTTCACATGTGATCACATGTTTTCCTTGACAATATGTCTCTCTCGGTGAGACAATTTTTTTCGAAAAATGTGTGCTTTTAATGTTATACTATGACTAGACGTCAAGGCCTAAAGATGCCTTGGAGGCATTTCGGTGTGATGATTAATTTATAATATATATTAGATATCGACGAAAACAAAAAATGCCGACTCGCCAAAAAAATTTCGGGTCAAGGTCAAAGTTCATCAATAATACCCATTAGACATGTTTGTCTAGGGCGACGAGTCCGAAAATAATGTCCGTTTCGCTCTACGACGCACCGTTTCCGAGATATCGACGAAAACGAAAAATGCCGACTCGGCAAAAAAATTTCGGGTCAAGGTCAAAGTTCATCCATAATACCCCTTAGACATGTTTGTCTAGGGCGGCGAGTCCGAAAATAACGTCCGTTTCGCTCTACGACGCACCGTTTCTGAGATATCGACGAAAACGAAAAATGTCGACTCGGCAAGAAAATTTTGGGTCAAGGTCAAAGTTCATCCATAATACCCCCTCTATACATGTTTGTCTAGGGCGATGAGTCCGAAAATAACGTCCGTTTCGCTCTACGACGCACCGTTTCCGAGATATCGACGAAAACGAAAAATGCCGACTCGGCAAAAAAATTTAAGGTCAAGGTCAAAGTTCATCAATAATACCCCTTAGACATTAGTCTAGGGCGACGAGTCCGAAAATAACGTCCGTTTCGCTCTACGACGCACCGTTTCTGAGATATCGACGAAAACGAAAAATGCCGACTCGACAAAAAAATTCGGGTCAAGGTCAAAGTTCATCCATAATACCCCTTAGACATGTTTGTCTAGGGCGGCGAGTCCGAAAATAACGTCTGTTTCGCTCTACGACGCACCGTTTCCGAGATATCGACGAAAACCAAAAATGCCGACTCGGCAAAAAAATTTCGGGTCAAGGTCAAAGTTCATCCATAATACCCCTTAGACATGTTTGTCTAGGGCGACGAGTCCGAAAATAACGTCCGTTTCGCTCTACGACGCACCGTTTCCAGGATATGCAGGATGCCTCAAGGATGACTCGGCAAAAAATTATTTCAACCTCTAGGTCAAAGGTCGTTTGACGTATCGATCCCAAAATCAATAGGGTTCTTCCCTGTTGATATATAAACCTCCGTGCAAAATTCTGCAACTATTGCCTGAATATTTTTCCAGTTATCGTCCGGAAACCAAGTTTCAAGATCAGCCTCGATTTCATCCTCAAGGACCTCACGGACCTCGGAGCCGGATCAAAAAAAAATAATACACCCTGGAGATGTTTGTCTAGGGCGACGAGTCCGAAAATAACGTCCGTTTCGCTCTACGACGCACGGTTTCCGAGATATGCAGGAAGCCTCAAGGATGAACCAGCAAAAAACTAGACGTCAAGGCCTAAAGATGCCTTGGAGGCATTTCGGTGTTAACACTAATTTATAATATTTTTAACATGTTTTCCACAGGCTCTACGACGCACCGTTTCCAGGATATCGACGAAAAGCAAAAAATGACGACTCGGCGAAAAAATTTCAGGTCAAGGTCAAAGTTCATCCATAATACCCCTCAGACAACTTTGCCTAGGGCGACGAGTCCAAAAATAACGTCCGTTTCGCTCTACGATGCACCGTTTCTGAGATATCGACGAAAACGACAAAAAAATTTGAGGTCAAGGTCAAAGTTCATCTATAATACCCTTTAGTATCTATAATACCCATTATTAGACATGTTTGTCTAGGGTGACGAGTCCGAAAATAATGCCCGTTTCGCTCTACAACACACCGTTTCCGAGATATCGCCGAAAACGAAAAACATCGACTCGGCAAAAATAATTGAGGTCAAGGTGGAAGTTCATCCATAATACCCCTCAGACATGTTTGTCTAGGGCGACGAGTCCGAAAATAATGTCCGTTTAACTCTACCACGCACCGTTTCTGAGATATCGCCAAAAACGAAAAATGCCGACTCGGCAACAAAATTTCAGGTCAAGGTCAAAGTTCATCCATAACTAGACGTCAAGGCCTAAAGATGCCTTGGAGGCATTTCGGTGTGATGATTAATTTATAATATATACTAGATATCGACGAAAATGAAAAATGTCGACTCCGCAAAAAAATTTACCGTTAAAATAATACCCCTTAGACATGTTTGTCTAGGGCGACGAGTCCGAAAAAAAAGTCTGTTTCGCTCTACGACTCACCGTTTCCGAGATATCGACGAAAACGAAAAATGCCAACTCGGCAAAAATTTTTTTAGTCAAGGTCAAAGTTCATCCATAATACATATAAGATAAATGTTGTCTAGAGCGACGAGTCCGAAAATAACGTCCGTTTCGCTCTACGACACCCCGTTCCCGAGATATCGACGAAAACGAGAAATGCCGACTCGGCAAAAAAATTTCAGGTCGACGTCAAAGTTCATCCATAATACCCCTTAGACATGTTTGTCTAGGGCGACGAGTCCGAAAATAACGTCCGTTTCGCTCTACGACACACCGTTCCCGAGATATCGACGAAAACGAGAAATGCCGACTCGGAAAAAAAATTTCGGGTCAAGGTCAAAGTTTATCCATAATACCCCTTAGACATGTTTGTCTAGGGCGACGAGTCCGAAAATAACGTCCGTTTCGCTCTACGACACACCGTTTCCGAGATATCGACGAAAACGAAAAATGCCAACTCGGCAAAAAAATTTCGTGTCAAGGTCAAAGTTCATCCATAATACCCTTAAGACATGTTTGTCTAGGGCGACGAGTCCAAAAATAACGTCCGTTTCGCTCTACGACTCACCGTTTCCGAGATATCGACGAAAACGAAAAATGCCGACTCGGCAAAAAAATTTCGGGTCAAGGTCAAAGTTCATCAATAATACCCCTTAGACATGTTAGTCTAGGGCGACGAGTCCGAAAATAACGTCCGTTTCGCTCTACGACGGACCGTTTCCGAGATATCGACGAAAACGAAAAATGCCGACTCGGCAAAAAAATTTGGGGTCAAGGTCAAAGTTCATCCATAATACCCCTTAGACATGTTTGTCTAGGGCGACGAGTCCGAAAATAACGTTCGTTTCGCTCTACGACGCACCGTTTCCGAGATATGCAGGATGCCTCAAGGATGACTCAGCAAAAAATTATTTCGACCTCTAGGTCAAAGGTCGTCTGACGTATCGATCCCAAAATCAATAGGGTTCTTCCCTGTTGATATATAAACCTCCGTGCAAAATTCTGCAACTATTGCCTGAATATTTTTTTAGTTATCGTCCGGAAACCAAGTTTCAAGATCAGCCTCGATTTCATCCTCAAGGGCGTCACGGACCTCGGAGCCGGATCAAAAAAAATAATACACTCTAGAGATGTTTGTCTAGGGCGACGAGTCCGAAAATAACGTCCGTTTCGCTCTACGATGCACGGTTCCTGAGATATGCAGGAAGCCTCAAGGATGAATCAGCAAAAAATTATTTCAACCTCTAGGTCAAAGGTCGTTTGACGGATCGATCCCAAAATCAAAAGGGTTCTTCCCTGGTGGCATATGAACCTCCATGCAGAGTTCTGCAACTATTGCGTAAATATTTTTCCAGTTATCGTCCGGAAACCAAGTCTCAAAATTAGCCTTGATTTCATCCTCACGGACCTCACGGACCTCGGATCCGGCTCAAAAAGAATAGGGTTCTTCCACATATCATTTCTGACTTGTGGTGAAAATTTGACGAGGATCCGTCAAGGCAATCTAAAGTTATCGTCCGGAAACCAAAAGTGGCGGAAGAAGAAAAAAAAAAAAAAAAAAAAAAAAAAAATTCTGCTAAAACCATAAAGGCATTTCTGCCGAAATGCCTTAATTATTTTGACCTCTAGATCAAAGGTCGTTTGACGGATCGATCCCAAAATCAATAGGGTTCTTCCCTGGTGGCATATGAACCTCCATGCAGAGTTCTGCAACTATTGCGTAAATATTTTTCCAGTTATCGTCCGGAAACCAAGTCTCAAAATTAGCCTTGATTTCATCCTCACGGACCTCACGGACCTCGGATCCGGCTCAAAAAGAAAAGGGTTCTTCCACACATCATTTCTGACTTGTGGTGAAAATTTGACGAGGATCCGTCAAGGCAATCTAAAGTTATCGTCCGGAAACCAAAAGTGGCGCAAGAAGAAAAAAAAGAAAAAAAAAAAAAAAAAAAAATTCTGCTAAAACCATAAAGGCATTTCTGCCGAAATGCCTTAATAATGATCCTTAATAGCTTGAAGTGTACATACCAGGATGATTTTCGTCTCGTCCAGGTCTGCGTGAATCTTAGTCATCGCATCGGCTTCCCGGGGATTCTGAAAATGAGTCGAGAATTAATATATCTAATGACACCAAACTGGTGTACAAGCACATACATATATACCATACTGACACAGTTACACAATTTCGCTTGAACATATCACAAGTTCCATAATTTGCTACTATATTCCGCTGTGTCTTGTTGCAACTCACCTGGTACTTTGCCAAGTACTGGTCACTTGGTGGGAATGTCAATGACCTGCAATAAAAGTAAAAAACTGTCCAGTCTGATGTTCTGTTCATAGTTTGAATGTCTGCATACTATGTAGCAATTTTGTATTTGAGTCGTTTTGAATCAATGATAAATCCCATGTTACCATGGTTACTGACCCATCAGGAGCTCCGGGCCACTGCTGAGGGGGGAACTGGGCTGTGAACTCGTCCAACACCTACATACAGCAAACATTATGGAACATTTATATATACATGTAGTACAAGACATATATGAAGTACTAAGTATGAATACAAACAAGTTTTGCAATTACATGTAGTGAACATAATTTTTATCTTGGAATATATTTATAACTTGGTATCACAAGTTCAGTCTCAATAGTATTTCAAATATTGAACATATTACATGGACAATTCCCTTGGTGTGTCGTACAGACCTTGTTCAGGAGCGTGAAGCTGACTCGAGAAGGATACTCGTGGTCTGATATCAACACACCCGACAGTCCGTCGTTGCGCAGGTAAACATGGCAAAGGTACTCTGTATTTAAATATAAAGGTTACAATGTTATGCTACAACTTTTATCATTGTTAGCCATTTTCGTCTGTCACCATTTTTTAGCATTGTAAGTAGGTTTTTTTTAACAATTAGACCTTGCATGAATTTTTTAATGAAGAAAATTTAATTTCTGCATGAAGAAGACTGAATTCCTGTGAATTAACACATAAAATTGTTACTATTCGACAGAATATCATTGACATTTCACCCACCTTGCTCTTTGACGGAGGCACGCTGTCCGATGTGTGTTCTTTCCACTAGGATTTTACTGGTGAAGTCCATAAACTCACGAACACTGGCAACAGGACGACAAATCAAATATATTTGGAATAATTTTTTTCGGGAAAAAGGCAGTGAACACCAGAGCAATCATACAATTCATGAAACATAGCACCAAGGGTGCTGTAGCTTACCGGCAATCATGTGAATTGCGTGGAATACTGAATACATATAAATTGTTACACTGATGTTAAAATCTATATGTTAAAACATGTCGTAAATGTTGATAGAAACACATTTTCTGTATGGACTTCAATACGAAATCAAGTTACATCTTGAAAGATTTTTTTCGTTAATGACAAATTTTCACAAACAGTCGATTCAAAGGCAACAAAACTTATACACATCACAAAGGTACATAAGGAGAATCTTATACATGATTTTGAGGAAAACTGTCTGAATAGATTTCGAGAAAATGACCACCAAAGGCAAAATTCATTGTTTTTTCGACAAAAAAGGTCGTTTTGACCTTTCAAGGTCATTGAAGGTCAAATTTAAGGTCACCACTCAAACCGCAATATATTACTTCCCATTTGAATGTGCCAATACTTAGGCTCTATCTTGAAGTGTTCTATGAGATTACTCTGCATAGCTCCCATTATGAAGGAAAAATTTGGTAAAATCCCAAAAATTTTCAATGGTCAAAAAAAAATTTTTTTTTTTTTTGCTGGAAATGGCTCAAAACGAATAGTGACTTGATTTGGGACAAGAAAATTTTTTTCCGCCGAACCGTCAAAAAATCAAAATGGCCGCCATACGCAGATCGGCGATTCAAGGGCAACGAAACTTATACATGTAATAGAGGTACATGAGAGGAATGTTTTGAAACAAAAATCTCAAAACTGATCAGACAGTTTTTGAGAAAATGGCCACCGAAGTCCAAAATTGGCAATTTTTCGTCAAAAATGGCCGCCAAATCGGCAAAAATGATTCAATCAAAAAAATTAAAAAAACGTTTTTAGATATTGGCCTAAGGTATGTTCTGACAAATTTATGGGGAAATTCATCATGCCAAAAAAAAGTTACAGACCCGGACGGACGACGGACGACAGACGACGGACGAAAAACCACGATAATAGCTTATCGGCCCAAAGGGCCGGTAAGCTAAAAATTAACTACCAGTATTAAGAGAAACCATCTGATTCAAAAGCTCACTTCATAAACCCATTTTTCAGAATGCACATGATCGAGACGCACATGTATCTGTCTATGAAACTGACCTGGTTTTTTGGAAGTATCCAAATGATGTCAAGTCATATGCCGCGTAAAGTTTATTGACTTTGTCCGCATCCCCCTTGTGTAGGATGGTCAGTGCAAACAACTTCATTGCTGTTTGTTATTACTGTAGTTATTGATGTAAACTTGATACAAGTCCTTCAATTTCTCGCTTTATAGCCAAGGTTTGGTCGTCACAAAGCTGATACACAACTTGTCTCAAATGTATCCCACCGGGCTGAAACGCCTTCCAACTATTTTCCACCTGTATGGCAAAACAATGAAACAGAATTAATGCCGAAGACACCAACTATAACATGATCGAAGGTGTAATATTTGCTAACAACATCAGTAATCAATTCCCCAAGAAAACAAGAACCGAAACTTGTTTTCATTTATCTCAAGTCCGACCAGAAACATGCACAGTTTCTTTGTACAAATATTTGGTCGACCCTCACGATCTGTCACCGAACTAACAAATATGTTGAACTAGCTCTGTTCCATGGCTGTAGTACCTTGATGTTAATAACAAGATAGAAGAACTACAATAACAATATCGCTGGTGGATTGGAACTCTCTTGCCCAGAGGGAGCATGTGGGAAGTCATGTCAAGCACCAGCTGCTTGTGTCTGTGATAGCCACAATATGCTGGTCCTTTTTTAACCCATTGTTATAGCAGGGTTAAAGATGCCATACCCTCACCCTCACCATGGCATGGACAATATAATCATTGTACTGGGTGGTGTACCAGTATAATGGTCGGAGTGAGCTTTAACTTGGGTTGCATGCTTTCCATGATAACGTGGGTGATCTGAGCCACACGGCATGATTGGAAGAGTCAACATTTGCCCGGACTAAAGTGACAAATGACAATGGCCACAAACAAACAATGATTTCATGTGTTGCTCGGAAGTCGGAACGTGTCTGCTCGTCCCAAAATTGGGAATATTCAGTGATATAGTTATTGATTATTTGTTAACATGGTTAAGTAGGTGTCCCCCATGTCCCCTTGGTATATAGATGTCCTCGTCAGTTGCTGTTCTCATATTGCAAAAATATCCAGCTTGATTGTGTTGATCAGTCAGAAGTAGCCATCAAGGTTTCTAGAAGATTCGTACCCAAGAAGATTCGTACCCTGGAAGATTCGTACCCTGACGAGAAAATTTGTACCCGAGGCCGGGAAGATTCGTACCCAATAAATATATTGTTTTATATGTTTTGTTTTGTCTGTGTGATGGTTCATGATCACTCAAAGTGATATTTTTGCACTCTCCCAAATATCAGAACCGGGAATTACCGATTCGGAAGCAAATTGCAAGATAGGCCTAGCTGAATTTGAAATACATATCAGTCATCCGTTTGAGGCATTTCCGATACAATCGATTTACAACCAGACAAGCTAAACGAATTTTACAAACAATGAATAAATGTTGAGTTCGGCAAATGATTGATCATTTTTTGAAGAATATATTTAGTGATTCATAATTAACATATAGGCCTTATTTAACGACGATTATTTCAGTGAAATTTGAAATAATCACGTGGATGTCCAATAATGGTATAGCTACAATGTTATTCTAGCAGTCTAGGCTGGTGTGTTTTTCTGCGAAGTGACAATGTTATTTTGAGAACCTTAAGAATGTGTGTGAACTAATTGGTTATAACCATTTTTGGCCGGTGTTCTGTGCAACGAGGCGTGGAGTAGTAACAGCCTACTTATAATCCGCTCAGGACAAAAGGAGTAGATTTCCCGTGTCACCTAAGTAATTATACTGGGATGAAGCCACATTTAATTTCTTACCTGTGAGAACTCTTGAATTCTATAAATACGTCCAAGGTATGTGCATTGATCATAATCTAAGATATATTTTAATTTCATATTCATTTACTTAAAGTCACGTTACCTAAAATGAGAAATTTAATCAACGTTCTAAAAGAGATTACTAACGTAGAATCCATTACAGTATGCTCTCTCCTACCCAGAATGATTGACTTCAAAACAACAGAATCCACGGTAAAATTATTGAATTGGGCGTTAAGGGAATAAAGTAAGGGATGGGGGGTTACCTTCAAAACATTCAGTTAACTCACAAAAGCCTTTATGAGTGGGAAACACCCGAATCCAAGTCTTTTCCGTAAACGATACCCAGGAGGTCGAAAGGATCTACTACATTTAAATGCAGAAGGGGTAGGTAACTTAGAAACTTTTTTAAACAAGCGAATCTGTGCGGGAAAGGATGGAACGCGGGATTGACAGCGCACGAACCAGTTTTCGTCAATAAAAACTGGTAAGTGTAAGCTACAAATGTAAATATGAGTTTCGTGTACGCTCCAATTGTAAATATGAGTTAAATGTTATAACAGGACAACAAAGTAGACGCTCTCTGGAAGTATGGTACCCCGAAGGTCTGTAGGCCTCTTAGTTTGGAACACTCACACACAACGCAAGAACCCACTGATTAGTCAGAAACAGGGTTTGTCACATGCCATATCAGTGTTAGTATATCCATCGTTTATTAGAGCTCGTATGGGTAGGAATACTCCAGCCCTAGTCAGTTGGTCAAATAGGCCTACTGTTTCCATTGGGTACGAATCTTCCAATTGAACAGGGTACGAATCTTCTCGAGAATGGGTACGAATCTTCCTTCTTGAGCGGGTACGAATCCTCTCGGGTACGAATCTTCCTGTTACCGCCATCAATACTAGTCTAGAGACAGTACGAGCCATCTGTACATTTTTGGGCTCTGTTCAGTCCGTTAATCGTTAATTCGTTAATCGAGAGTAGTATCATGACTAGCAGAGAGACAGCTTCTATACTTTGCAAATATGCAGTTGGTGAACTTAGGGATGCGGCGAATTTAGGACGGATGGCTCGTAGAGTCTAGAGAGTTAAAACTGACAGTAAAACTGAGTCTGAGTGTTAATGAATTCATGACATCATTTCACTGTCCCCAGTGTAGGCCTATTGGGGGGCAGGGTCAAACAACAGCATATCATTGAGTGACAGTTGACTGCTTGGCGGAGTGGCACTGACTGAGTGACCAGTGTCAGTGACTGACTCAGTTTTTTTTAGGTCCACACGGAAAATATGTGGCTGGCCAAGATAAGTTAGATCTAAGCTATAGAAAACGAATCTGATCAACAACACAAACCTGGCCACGTCAATCTAAGGTACGCAGAGGGTGAACAATTTCCTTATTTTTGTCTTGAAAAACCAAAACATTGAGTCATCTGACACAACATCAGCCTCGGTCTGATTCCCGTATTATCGCCATACAGAGCTAGACGTCTGTCCGAGGACAAAATAGTTTCGAATTATGCATATCATTCGCCAGATGGCGCCACATAAATGGGAGGACGTTATGATTCGAGTCGTGAAGTCATAATGTAAACCTATGATTGCCGTGAGAAACATAATCAAAGAGGAACAGCGGCATATTCAATGGCAGATCTACTCAAATCAAGTGATTTTGAAGTTTCTCACGTAGGCTACTGTAGGCCTAATGGTGTCACAGTAGTAAATAATTTCTGTTTAGACGAAATTTCAAGATCATCGTCCAAATATCATCGTTTTAGTGCATGTTAAAATTTCCTGATCCATTAGTGTAATATATCATAGGAAAGCCGTACTCTCTGGGGTATTTTCTAATATGTTATTATGCAGAGCATAGAGACGCAGCGAGTGGAAATGCAGATTTCTTGTATATCTCTATGCACGTATTATAGTCGTATTAATTATTATCATGTTAATGGGCATATATGTGTGCCGGAGTATTACTGTATCTACCTGTATATGATATAAATACACTGCAATGATGCTGATAGATCTAGGCCTAGAAGATTGCCAAAAAATATTGACTAATACTTGCAAGCGGTTGAAAAAAAAAAACTGTCTGAATCAGGCTCATGGACAGTCAGTGGGCCTAGATCTATGTGTGTAACAATAAAACTAAAAAAAAAACTTTCATCATAACCAATTGTTGTTATTGTATCTACATATTCAGAAGGCTCCTTTTCCACTCGCTGCGTCCCTATGGTCTGCATAATAATGCGAAGAATATCGTTCACGGCCGATATCAAGCCGATGTACTGGGACGTTGTGTATATAAAGCCGGCAGAACAGTTCAATGATTTATTGGGATGAAACTGTTCAATGATGCATATATTCCACAATATAGAGGCCGATCACACCTACGTCGGTGATTTTCCCAGTCGAATTATATCCTTGTATTATAGTCCTTGGTATATCTTGTACATATAATCAACAGCTTATATAGCACTTGTATCTAGTTCGTATATATATCGTCAATCTTCACACTCAATAGATTTCACGTCCTTTCACTGTGATTACTTCTTCTACTCTGCGCAGATAGCTGGGGCCGGGGGACCATGTGCTTGTGTAATTTCCCGCCAAGTGTATGCGGTGTTGTGATTGGTCGAATGTATGCTGCAATGCGTTGTTGTCACCGGGAAAGTGGGTTTCCCCGGCGCGTGTCAAGACTTGTAATGCCTGTATCTGTGCACGTGATGCGTGGGGTATGTGTGTCAAGTTCTATGTTTAGAAGTCAGTGCATGTGAAGGTCAAGGCCGAGTATCTTGGGTCGAGTGTACCGAACAAGTGGGGCCGCAGGTGCGTGGTTTGACCTGTGTATGTAACCATGACTACATGGAGTTTATGCTTGTGATCGTATAGTATGTACTTGTCCTGTATGTAAGTCATGTAGAATGAATGTTTGTTGTGGAAATGTGTAGTGCGCGGGAGGGACGGGAGTTACAGTCGCTAAAATTACTATAATAACATATTAATATGAAGGTGTGTTAAATGCTTTGAACATCCCAAAATGTAGACGAATTTAGGACTTATGGCTCGCATGCAGAATTGCAGATAATCAACTCACTGATTCAGCAGCACTGTAACCTCAATTAAGACGCGGTGAGAACGAACGGGTTGATAGATGTAACCTCAAGATGCAACAGTTACTATAGGAGATTAAATGGGAGTCAAATTACTCAAGACTTCTGACATGAGGTTTGATAGGTAAGAAAGGTAACCCATTATGGGAGATATTTGTCCCTCTAGATAATCAATATAATGATTGAGTTTATGAGTAACACAAAATCATAAATGCAGAAATTTCATCATGACCACTGTTATTTCTGAACCTGACAACTCACTATAAGGAACTACCTGGGAATAGATAATGCCCAAGACTAACTGTATGAGATTCAATGGATATTATGTAACTAGAATTTCATGAGCGAAATACACTTAAAACGGTAATTACAGCTGTATCACATAATGAAGTTCTTTAGTTGATTTTAAAAAAAATAAAATTTTCATAACCGTTTTTATAGGAAACTAACTTCTGTGAACTGTGATAATCAACGATAGGAATATATCAGTAACACAAAGTGATGAAGGCAGATACAGACAACCCCATACTTGTTGTGTTGTGAATAAACTTTCCAACAAAAAACTTTCTTTCATAACCAATTGTCATATTTATATCCAACCACTAACTATAGAGGAATAACTGAGATCAAAATTGCCCTGGAGATTCTTCTGATGACCTGCCTATTCAAGACAACAGATCAAGAGAATAGATCTATTCGAGCCAACAATATGCCTATGTAGTATCAAGCACCACATACCCACACAGGAAAATTAAGAACGAATGAAATTATGAGCAATGGCAGTGCTGCGGATCACACCAAACAGTGATTTTACTGCACAATATTGTGGAAACAACGCCTACTGGATGACTATTCAATTTGAAGGTGTGAAAGTGTGGGTCACACTGAACATACCTCTGCATAACATTGAATCTGTAAAATCGTGGTTATAGCATATTATTATTTCATTAATATCATGTATACAATGGACAAATTTTATCGTCATTATTATTTGTTACTATTACATATTGCATGTATCAAACAGAATAATTTCACTCTGTTATATTCATCACTCGTCAATATATCAGAGTGGTTGAATCATGTGTAGAGATACAAAATTATGTCAGTAAAATTTTGACAGCGCATATCTTTTTGTTGTTATCCATGTTATCGGTATGGCTTCCTATTGTGACAATAAAATTGAGTGAAATACTGACCGGAGTCTTTTTTATTTGATCAACAAAGAACACGGTTTCGTGTACAATAACCTATACTGAACAAAATAATATAAACGAAACAAGGGCCACTGGCCTCAAAGGAAGAGCTTCGAAAATGTTTGCACAGAACTATTTAAAAACCCTTGAATATTGTATTTGATTTGGTACATATATGTTGTGGCCATATTGTAACTCTACTGGGCAGAATCTATACCTTGTTGAGCCAATAAATTTGTCATGTAACTATTTTCTTGTCATGTAACTATTTTTATTGTGATCAATAATAGACTTAACTAGTAAAACTAATGATAACCTATTCGGTTAGTCATGACTGGATAGAACTTTTTAGGGCCTGAGTGAGTCGGAAATTTCCGAACCGGGTACCTGTGTCGTCTGACCCGACCCGTCCAAATATATAGCAAAATTTGAATGATACTCACTGAAGCAATTTGTAACACGTAAACGCCAGACATTGATCTTTGACACATATTATTTGTTTCGTCAGTAATTACCAGTATTTTCAAGTTTGAGAAAGATCACAATGTCATGACCTCATAAAACTATCGTTTTTTTCCTGATGATTTCCTTGTCATTCTTGTGATTTTACTAGTGTTTATCACAAATATTCAAAACTATATCTTTATTTGTTCTCAAATACGAGTAACAAAATTCCGATCCAGGTAATTGTATGACCCGCCCCGAATTTGGGTACCTGTCGACTCGTCTGGGCCCCAGAACCTTTACATTGTTGAACCCAATAATAAATGTTTCTTGTAATAATTATTTTTATTGTGGCCAATAAGACTTAATCAATAAAACTAATGTTACTTATTCCGTTACAGCCATGAAATCTCTACAAGTCAGAAGCTTTACCTTGTTGAACACGTTTAAAAATCACCCGACTATTTTTGGGACCAATGTGTAAGATTTTCAAGGTTCTGATTATGTTTTTCTGATTTAGGAGGCACAATGTTTTTTGAGCTTTAGTCTTAGATTTAAATTTCTTTATGGATTTTTTTTCAGTGTTTTGATTTGTACTGCAGAGACATTTCAGTAACTTGTCTGCATTTCCAATAATTCATGACATGTATGAAAGCTTTTTTCATCAATGCGATCATGTTTCTCCTTGCCCAAATGTTGGTTTGAAGATCAGCGTACATGTTGTGTCAGTGTGCAGTGTGTAGTGTCAGCTGCCAAATACTGAAGTAGCCCAGGCACACCCCCCACCCCGAATCGCCGCTCGTGTGACTGCTATCAAAATCAGCACTGACAATTCTCGTCGGCAATATGAAACTATCATAAACATGATAAAAGTGCTAGATCTAGTATCCATTTGTTTCTGCTTATTTTAGGAGGAAACTAAGTTTTTTCCCGTGTAAAAGCTCCGCAAATCTGCCAAGTTTTGTTTGTTTGTTTCCGACTGTTCCTTTTAGTCAAATCTCGTTGAAATCTCGCTTCACTTCAATGGCATTTTTAATTAAATTCCCCCATAAACAAGCTTTCGGTGGTGATATTTTTATGAAGTATTACCAGTGAAGTAGGAAAGAGTCATAGAAAAGACCATTTATTTGGGTCGTAACAAGTATTTCCACAAATACCGCACTCAGTTGGGAGTTCTATGGTTGGACGATCTCTTGGCGGCTGGCATTTTGACCTTGACCCTGCAGCAATTTTTTGGGGCAGTACGCTAATTGGCGGGACTCGCTCACGTGATCATTTGCATATCATTATATCCACGTGTATTTCATAAACATGTGGGTGTGTCCGCCAAGACAGCTTCCCGATTGGACAATTCAGTGACTCTCTGGCTGGCGGGCCGACTGCCGTGACTGCTTATCGGGGCCACACGAGAATTGAATTTGCCCACTGGAATATGGAATACCACCACTAACACATAATTATTATGTTGCCGTATCAACTTGTCTTTCATTGTTGCAATACCATACTGTATCTATATATTGTGCGGAATGTATATCCAAAACTTTGAGTGCATATGATTGCAAGAAAGCACTGTTCCAGTGGAGATCAAAACGGGAGTGGTGATGGGTATGAAACGGTGACATACAAAAAAAAAAATCGGTCGGAACACACGTCTCCTGGGATTATTATCGCTAATAACTTATTACATTAACCATGATTAGGTACACGGGCGTCATTTTCCTCCCAACGGGCCCCGGGCCCTCCCAATTAGCCACAGTTGAATAGCCTGTTGTGGTTCCAAGTGGCACTTTCAAGAATGTAAACAAAAGAAAAAATTCAAAAATTCAAAAAAAACCAACATCATAGAGGAAGAGCCCTGCTCTTCCTAAAAATAAGCCTATTTGACATGGGGAGGTTATATTTTGTCCAGCATGTTCACTGTACAACTCGGCATGAATGAATACTTATAATGTAATGGGTGTTTAATTTTCTTCCCTATACTAGAATAACTGTGTGTATGTCAGGCTCCAGTCTTTTGTGGATATCAAAAAGTTTCTGATGCATTCAAATAAATCTGTTAACATATGGAAAATACCTATAGCCGTGGAAAGGAAAAAATATGTATATGTTCTTGTATAAATGTTCAACAAGTGAATTCATTAATAAGCAAAGATATGTCATTGTACCAGTTCAATATTTGGAAGAAAATAATGTTGGGCAATATTTAATTTTTTTTTGTGCTTGCAAGCATTAATTTGAACGAAAATTGCATAATTTGAACTATTCACCATCCAGCATCAGGCATTCAAAAGTCCTTTGCGTTTTGGAACATAAGGCGCCAAAGTTCTAGAATATACGCACGAATACGGCATAACTCACTATCATATACTCGTATACAGTAGTGAGCATACTGATTCATGTATGCATGTTCGCGTGACGCTATACAGAAATCTACTTTTTTCTAGAGTATCCTGCTTGCGTGAAATTACGGTACCGGGCGGCCGTTGTCATGGAGTCGCGTTGTGATGTCTCGCAGTTCCAGTCTCGTTGTTTGTCCACGACACAAAAAAGACTCATCTAGCTGCCGTATTCATGTTATATACTCGAATAAAAAATGCAATAACCGATTGAGGAACGCTCGTGAAACCATATTGCGAAACGGTGCTTCGCAAAAAAAAAAATCACTGAGCGGTGAAATTCACTCCCAGATCGCTAGGGGTTTCCTGTCTAAAAAAACTTCCGGTCAAAATTCGCAGAGATGAAAATTGTGATCATAGTAGCTGGGACTATCTTTAGTTTCTGCTGCTTTCAGTGCTTTGGTGTTATTTTCTCGGACATGCAATACCATTAGACGCAGTTCGGCGCGCTTCGCGCGCCTCGCTGCGTTATCAAGTTTAAGATATATGTTGTGTGATTCGTTTTCGAACTATGGACTGAAAGATGAAGCGCACTAGAATTTGCCGGTGATAAAAAAATGTGTAGAAACAGACACCATATGCGATCTTTGGTCAAACTCAGGCCCGGATCTAGACCGGTGCACACCGATGCACGTGCATCGGTCAGATCTTCTAGTGCAACAGTAGGCATCGGTGAGAAATATCGGACCCTGCTGTCAGTTTTCTCTGATCCTCCTAGTTTACACATGCCTTCAGATACAGGGCAAAATAATGACTCCCTAGTGATTTGTCCTCCATCCCCCTCTCCCTCCAACCTTGTTTTTCTACCAACATTTACGCTTTTCGACCCACCACAGTGGACCCTACCCACTTCACCCACCCTCCCCCATATAGGGATGTATTAGTAGAGCATTGATCAGTGTGACTGAACATCCCATCCCATCAAATAATGCAACTTTCTTCGTAGAGTCCATACAGTGGGCAGTTGCTAGTGTCATTGTTATTCCTTTCATAAGAGACCATATATTGCCTGTATAAATTGTTTTTGCACAAAACAATTACTTTATGTTTTTGTGTGATACATATATAGCATCGATCTGGATGGATATGCAATGTTTACGAATAGGTGGCCTAGTGGCTGTATTTACGGAGTAGTAGGCCTACTTGATTGCCAGTGTCCAAAGCTGTAGTTTTACTGATCTACGTACATTGTTTCATGCGATGTAGATGCGCATGCAAGTTCAATGTTGATCACATTTTGGTATGTTCTAGAACGTTAATGTACTAATGTCATTGATATCTTTATTAAGACATAAATATATAATTTGTTGTACAGAAATATATTATTACCCATAAATGTCATTCAATGAAATATTATTTCACAAATGCATATTACCAGAATGTGACGAATGCAATTCTTTTTAGATTGCAATAATATATTCAATGACAACAATTCTTCATTATTATGCGGCAATAAAAGTGTTCTCCTCCAATAGTTTCCAAATGTTTCTACATGCCCTTGTCTCAAGTTAGATTTCAGTTTAACCCAGAAATTCAATTTGTGTCGCGAATTCAAATGGGAATGTATGAAACCTTATTTCAATTTAAAAATATAGTATTTTTGGAGTATAATATTATATGGATAAAATTGCTTTCGAATGCCTTCATCAACATGATCAAATCATGCCTCAGAATGCTTGTATGAACACACAAGTGCTAAAATTTTCTCGGGGGCTTACGGCGCCCCCGAACCCCAGACCGATTGGGGTTTTGTCTAGTTATTGTGCATCTGTCACGCTTATGCTCTAGATCCGGGCCTGAAACTCACATTTTTTCTAGCTTTATTCACATCAAAACGCCCATGAATCGCGTAGTTGTCTTGTGTGCTTTCCAAACAAATACAAAAACGTGGAACTTTTTCTGTTTTCTTGACAAAAATAACCACAGTTCGAAAATACGCATGTTTCGAAATTTTGTTTATTTACCATTCAACCCGGATGTGACGCAATTACTACTGTGATACCTTAATAGAGAAAATTTTGTCATTTTGGGGTCATATTGGGGTATAGAGACAGACAGTGGTAGCTCTACAAAATTACAAACATGAATCGTGAAAAGGGGAATGCTAGAAGCTTAGTAGTTGCCTGACTATAACAATAATTATAGCATGTACTGAAGGGGAAAAAAGAATATTGACAATAGTGTGTGATATTGTCGTCTGATTGTCGTCTTATATTTAATATATAATAATCAAACTTATGGGGCGATTATAGGATCAGTAAAAATTAGCCCAAGGGCTAAGAAAGGTTACCGGACAATATACATTTTAGATATTAGCCTTTTGTCCAGTGACCTTGAAAATAATTTTTCAACAAATATATCACTTCTAGTATGTCCACAATAAATTCCTAAGCTGTAAAGTCGATAATAAGTGAGATATTAGCCATTCTGTGATCGGTGATGTGACCCAGAAAATGAGGTCAAAGTTCAAGTTCATGAAAAGATTCAGTATATATCATTCCTCTATATTCGCAACTGATTCCTAGGCTGTAAAGATGATAATAAGCGACATATTAGCCATTTTGTTCTCTGACCTTGAAAATTGGATCAAAGGTCAAATTCTAGATCACCAAAATATTCAGCATACATCATTTCCTATATGTTCACTATGGGCCCCTAAGCTGTGAATTTGATAATAAGAGAGATATAAACCATTTTGTATTCTGACCTTGAAAATAAAATGACTGGCCTTAAAATTTAGGTCAAAGGTCAAATTCAAGGTCATGAGAATATTCAGAATATATCATTTCCTATATGTTCACAATTGATTCCTAAGCTGTAAAGTTGATAATAAGCAAGATATTAGCCATTTTGTCCTGTTGACCTTGAAAATGAGGTCAAAAGTCAAATTCAAGGTCACTAGAATATTCAGCATATATCATTTCCTATATGTTCACAATTGATTCATAAGGCGTAAAGTCACTAATAAGCAAGATATTGGCCATTTTGTCGTGTGACCTTGAAAATGAGGTCAAAGGTCAAATTCAAGGTCACAAAAATATTCAGCATATATCATTTCCTATATGTTCACAGTTGATTCCTAAGCTGTAAAGTCGATAATAAGCGAGATATTAGCAATTTTGTCCTGTGTCCTTGGAAATGAGGTCAAGGTCAAATTCGAGGTCACGAGAAAATTCAGCATATATCATTTCCTATATGTTCACAATGCATTCCTAAGCTGTAAAGTCGATAATAAGCGAGATATTAGCCATCTTGTCATGTGACCTTGAAAATGAGGTCAAAGGTCAAATTCAAGGTCATGAGAATATTCAGCATATATCATTTCCTATATGTTCACAATTGATTCCTAAGCTGTAAAGTCGATTATAAGCGAGATATTAGCCATTTGTCCTGTGACCTTGAAAATGAAGTCAAAGGTCAGATTCAAGGTCACGACAATATTCAGCATATATGATTTCCTATATGTCCACAATTGATTCCTAGTCTCTAATCTGAATATTAAGTGAGATATTAGGCTTAATGTGTCCCATTATAAAGCATAGGAGAATTTAACATGGGAAAGTCCCATTTGGGCCGAGTTTGGGCCCAAAATGGCCCACTTCGAGCGATTCAAGGGCAACGAAATTTATACATGTCACAGAGGTACATATGAGGAGTGTTATGCATGAATAAGAAAAAAAGTTACTAAACAGATTTTGAGAAAACGACAGCCAAAGTCCAAAATTGGCCATTTTTCGACGAAAACGGCCGCCATTTTGAAATAATTGCGAAAATCAAAAAACTAAAAAATACCTCCCTCTCGAAATATTTTTAGGCATTTTTGTGCAAAATTTCAGAAAGATTCGATCTTAAACTTTAAAGATAAAAATATAGACGGACGACGACGGACAACGACGGACGACGACGGACGACGACGACGGACGACGGACGCAACGCCACGGCAATAGGTTATCGGACCAAAGGTCCGGTAACCTAAAATTAGGCCAATGGTTAAGGAAGGTTACCAGGTTACCGGACAATATATGTTTTAAATTTCAAATATTAGCCATTTTGTCCCATGACCTTGAAAATAAGTTCACTGGTCAAATTCGAGGTCACTGGAATATTCAGCATGAATGTTATTTCCTATGCGTCCACAATTGATTGCTAATTTATAAATTCAACAATAAGAAGGATACGAGTTAGTAGAAGCAATTTTGTCATGTGACCTAGAAAATGAGATGAAAGGTCAAATTAAAGGTCATCAGAACATTTGGCTTATTTCATTCCCTGTATGTCCACAATTAATTCCCAAGCTATAAAGTCGATAATAAGCAAGATAATAAAGTCAAGTTCAAGGTCATGAGAAAATTCAGCATATATCATTTCCTATATGTGCACAATTGATTCATAAGTTGTTAAGTCGATAATAAGTGAGATATTAGCCATTTTGTGTTCTGACATTGAAAATGATGTCAAAGGTCAAATTCAAGGTCATCAAAATATTCGGCATAGCATTTCCTATAGGTCCACAATTGATTCCTAATCTCTAATCTCAATATAAAGTGAGATATTAGCAATAATGTGTCTCACTATCTATAAAGCATAGATTGGTTCGAACTTAAGTGTGGCATACGTCAGGGGTGTCCCATCTCGCCGCTATGTTTTGTACTGGCGTGTGAAATATTATCGTGCAAAATCAGACAAAGTTCTTACCGTAATGGCCCGAAATACCGCCCCGGCGCTTAATAGTGCTTTACATGTTTCAGCCCCGGCGCTAATACGAGACCGGCGGGTAAACGAGACCGGCGCTTAATAATACAATGAGCAATAACGATATATTTTGAAAGCTTGTGTGCGTGAACGCACCGATTTTCTTCACTGTATTTAATGATATCTAGCGCGCAGTGCATGGCTGGAAGGGGGGAATGGGAGTTGAGGGCATATAATGACGGGCAGTTGCATCGAGGATGGTGTTGATCCAATGGCTATGAACAGCAGATACACGGTAGATAAACCTATAAATTATAGTAAAATACATCGTAATGAAGCTTGCAAATTCAATAGAAAAAGATATATGTAATGGTTATTTATATTATGCTGATATAAATGTAATGTAATGTTGGGTCTTGGGGAATGGATATCATTAAGTTAGTCAGTACAATTATATATACATGCAGCTGCTCAATTGCATCACCTAATTGGTTAGCAGGTGTTCTATTGCCATAATCAAAATCTCATATCGGTAAGTAAGTGTCAGTTGTGTTGTTTCACACATGTGTAATCAATTGCAATCACCGTGGGACTCTTGTGTGCTACGTGCACCGGTACATAGACTTAAACCCGGCGGTTATTTGAACCGGCGCTAATTCGAGACCGGCGCTTATTAATGCTTTTAAAGACTTATCCCCGGCGCTTAAACGAGGCCGGCGGGTAAACGAGAACCGGCGGTATTTCGGGCCATTACGGTATATCAAAGGAATAAATTTACCAAGTAATCACAGTAATCAGTTGAAGTTATTACAGTACGCAGATGACACAACCCTCTTCTTAGAGGACGAAAAATCAATCCTGAAATGTCTATTTCTAATTGAGCGTTTCTCTCGATTCTCAGGACTAACATTGAACAAGGACAAAACAGAAGCCATATGGCTTGGCTGCTGGAAGTTTAGAAAAAAACAAATAGGGGAGCTGAGATGGTTATTGGGTGACGATAATAACATACGTATTTTAGGTGTCTATTTTAGCAATAAACTAAGGGCGGATGAAATATCTCAGAATTGGGAACCTAAGTTCACCAAATGTGAAGGTATTATTAAGTCCTGGTCATCGCGGTCTCTCACTATTATAGGCCGAATAACCCTATCAAAAACCTTCCTAATATCACAGTTCTTGTATATTATGCAGGGAATTATTTTACCTCCAGATATTTTGAAACGGCTTAACACATTATTGTTCAAATTTGTATGGTGTAACAAGCAGATACACAAAGAAAATGATTTAAAATACATACCTGAACGGATTAAGAGGGAAATTATGGTGAAACCATATGAAGATGGTGGTCTAAAAATGATCAATGCCGAAATAATACAAACCGCTTTAGCTTTTCGCTGGGTCAAGCTGTTACTGAGTCCTGGAACAGGATTATGGCGGGTTATTCCTAACCATTATATAGGAACGCTGGGTCCACGTTTCATGATATTCAAGTGCACTGCATCTTCTTGTAAGATTCGCGGTTTTCAGGGTTTCTTCCCTTCTTTTTACAGAAAACTTATCTACTTGTGGTGTGATGTCGAAAATAAAAATCCCAGTCATAACTTTAGGCGTCATACTGAAATTATTTGGAATAATGCAGACATAACGTATAAGGGAAATGTTCTTTTCTTCAAAAGATGGATCGATAAGGGCATTTTGTGTACAGCCGACTTAATAGAAAACCATCATGTTCGCGACATTCGTTCAATTGTGAACGAGATCGGGAACAGGGCATGTACAATAATGGAATACAATGTTGTTCGGAATGCCCTTCCCTTCGAGTATATTAATGATGGTGTGTGTAAAGAGCGGGATCTGCAAATATATCTCGGTGATCGTAACATTTTATTTCTTGCCACCAAGGATATTTCACAGATATTGATATCAAAATTACAGGTCGTTCACACACAGTTCTGGTCAGAGCGTCACAACATAAATTTAACTGATTCACATTGGATGTTAGCCAGGTTTTCAACCAAAGAAACTAAATTACAACTAATGCAGTGGAAAATATTACATGGTATATACCCAACAAATAAATTGTTGTTCAGATATAAGATTAAGCAGTCTAGTGAATGTGAAGTATGTGAAGAACTCGACAATATTGGACATCATTTTTATTCTTGTAAAACGGTTCAACCCTTGTGGACTGAGGTGGAAAATTACATTACAGTTAAGTTGGGTAAACCATATGGGCTGAACGAATTGACTGTCCTTTTTGGTTTCTATTCAGAAGATGATAGTACTATAATCATCAAAGAAATAAACTATTTATTGTTGATTGCAAAGTATTGTATATGTAGATTCAGATGTATCTATCAGCAGACATCCTGTTATAGAGAACTATTGTATATATATCAGTACGAAAAGTCATGGAGGAAGTCATTATTGGAATAACTGTTTGAATGTATTGTGTGTGTACCTATATCGTTTGTGTGAAAAAAAAAAAAAAAAAAAAAAAAAAAAATCTATAAAGCATAGGAGAATTTTACATGGGAAAGTCAAAAAGATCAAAATGGCCGCCACACGCAGACTGTCGACTCAAGGGCAACGAAACGTATACATATCACAAAGTCGGAAAGGTACATAATTAGAATCTTTGAAACTAAAATCTCAAAACTGTCAGAACAGTTTTTGAGAAAATGGCCGCCAAATTAAGAAATTGGCCTTTTTTCGTCGAAAATGGCCACCATTTTGAAAAAGCTAAAAAAAGCTAAAAAATACTTTCCTCTTTTTAGGCATTAATTTTCTGTTCTGAGCAAAATTTCAGATTTTTTTTTAAATGATAGAAATGTCGACGCACGACGGATGCATCGCCATGGCAATAGGTTATCGGACCAAAGGATTGGTAACCTAAAAATGATGTAACGATTAATTTATATTGCTTTTTACTGAACTATTTCACAACTATGGTCCCAATAACATTTGGACTTTTAAGTATCAAACAAATAAATCCGTGTGATTTTGATTTTCAAGAGAATTCTCTGCGTTGTTCCCAACTGGTTAAATATTTGAGTTTCGTGCAAACGGGTTTAATTACACTGCATGGGCATCAAATCACATATGATGAGTTGATGCTAATTTGGATCGAAATGACATTCATTACAATCAAATGATAAATTAGCCAAACATATATTACAACAACTAAAGAAAAGATCGATTGAATTTGTTTTTATTACAGTTTCCACTGATACAGTCTTAACTTTGTCTTTCTAAACAAAACCAGAACAACAAGAACAATTAAAATCATCATTACAAGCACAACAAAGTACGTCCGACTGCCTCCCAGGTGAAGTATGCCAAGTTATAGATGCTTTGCAAGTGACATCATAACGTATTTCTTCACTATTTATGACGCCATACTGGACGGCAAAATTCCTAGTGAAATCACAATTAAACCAACAAACACTGGACATTGTACATGATTTTGCCGTCCAGTGTGACGTCATAACAAAGCATCTATTGACGCCATGATAACAGAAACTGGAGAGACATCGTCTTCAGCAGGTCCAAATCACTGCTCACACCCTCTCTGCTCCAACTTCTTGAGGTCCACGTCCTGAAACAGAACGTGTTTGAAATTATAGAAAAAATTGTTGCAGGTCTCCACATTTCGATTTTAGAGTTTGTCATTTCATATGACTTCCTGTCGAGTATATTTGAAGTAGTGTAAGCATAGGCTTAGTTGGACGACATTTATTCACCAACCGGTATAACAGATGTGTGTATGACGGTCTCTCCCATCTCAGCGTGATCCAAGAAATCCACCAAGCCCGACGTCTTGTGCAACTCAAGTATCAAGATCTGGAAACGAACAGTGTAATCGTTTACATACAATAAATGTCGTATAAACCCCTTTTTGTTTGTTTTTGAAACCATAGATACTCCAATTACTTATTCAGTGTAGCAAGTTTCGAATATGCAGATTGCTTAAAATTTTCCGTGTCCATTTTGTGAAAGTAGTATCTAAGAGTTTATCCAGGACCTGGTTTGTTCCTTGTTTTAGCAGTGGTGCCGGGATGTACAAGGTCTCCTGAGGTCCTATGTCCCAATAACGACCGATGTTGTACGAGTTCACGAACACCACTCCCTTGGACCAGCCCTTCGTGAACACAAAAGCAGTTTACAAGGCACCAGATTTATAATTCGCTTCCCCAATACATGACCCTATGTCTTTCGCTGAGATGCGCCATCATACATACACTAGAGGATTTCATTTTGGGTGGTGGAGATATATCGAACTCTTAGATGATGAGAAGTGACGGAAGCCTCTGTACCTTCATGTGCAGGAAGGTGTCCCGAGGTGGAGCCGGGATGTTGAGGGACAGACGACAGACGGTCGGGGAGCCTTTGGGTGGGACTCCGGGTGTCCATGGGCTACTGGCTGTCAGACTGAGTAACACGTCATACAAATACAATGGGGAGATGAGGGGATGGGGAGGGAGTGGGGCATATTATAGAATATAGATGTACTATCGTAACATGTGCCGATCATAGGTACGAATGATGTAATGTTTGCAAAATTTGAACCTGTCTATGAAATTCCGTTTGAACTCCAGAGGGAAGATTTCCCAGTTTTCGATCGGTTTATCGTCCAGGATTACATCATCTTTTAACCCTATAATATTAAGAAAGTAGTGCATATTTGTTAATAGGTATCATTATTCATTAATTACTGTTTGTGTTGATGAAATGTTCATAAATAATCGTTCATGTATAATTACTTCATACACCCGAGTGGGGCAAAGCATCATTTATGGCTCATATATTAATAATCTCCGTTAATTGACCTTTTCGCTGGTTGTTCAGGACTGGAGAACGGAAATCCGCATAGTTGACACGGCCCAAGTTCTCCACCAGGACATCCAGAGTGCTGTTTGATGGACGTTCAGCTGGCAACTTTGTTTTGTGGTTCTTTGAAGTCCACAGAACGGTGTCAATTTCTTTTCCATTTAAGAATACCTACAAAGTATACAACCACAATTTTTAAAGATCACTATGGTATGGACGTATGTACCAAATTTATCATATTGTGTCAGACCTAATCTCACCACTGCTCTGTCCTTGATATTGCCCTTGAAACACAATTCGTGACCTTGACCTAGATTGCACTTCCTGTACAACGTGAAGCCAAAATTTTGACCACCGCTATTATTAATATCCAACATCTCCATTGGAATCGGTTTCGTCGAACGCAAAGACTGAAACAAATGAATTTATGCATGTGGTGAGTCTCCTATTTATTCTAAAAAAGTGTAATATTTATTCCCAAAGTGTACACGCGCATACAGTCTTGGCCAAATTAATAGAATATTGTTCATTTTGAGCACTATGCATTATGTTCATGGTCTTATTTTCATTTTTATTGCTTTAATGGACTTTATTTGTGACATTTTCAAATCATATTGTTATTTTATCATCATACAACATTATTAATGAAGTGAATCAAAGTATATTTTGGTCACTGACTATCTCTTGAGATAATTTCCCACAGATATATACAGAAATATCGAAAATGAACGTCATATACAGTGTAACAAATCAAATGGTATGTATTTATTGATTGCGAAAATGTATTCTAATTTTGAATTGCATAATTGTTTTCTTGGCTTAAATTATTATTTTTAATGTTTATTTCAGTAGGATTGATATCCAGTGGATACAGTTGCCATGGTAACAGCCTCGTTGCCATGGTGACAGTTTGTTCTCAGTAATGTATTTAAATCATGTGCAATATCATGCAATACAAGTAAGCTTCTGCTTTTAACAGAAGCGTTCAGTTCAAGATGATTGGGACAGCTGAATCTTCAGTATGTCTGCCGTTTGCTTTGATTGCAGGTTTCGCGAGTCCAGGTATGCTTCTGATCAAATTTGGGACAAATTCCTCGATGGAATCCTTCCCACACTAAATCTGAAAAAAGTTTTTCAAAAAAGCTTAACCATATGAGTCAGGACTGATTCAGTATTCATCTCATACGAAGGCCCAGAAACGGTTCACGTTGTTGAAGGCACAATAAGACAGCAACAATATTAAGTGCTGGAGACCAGATTGCTAATAGCAGTCAGTGACCATGGTGACTGGCTCCCTGAAAACGAGTTCATCTTTATGCAGGATGGGTCTCCCTGCCATACAGCAAAAGACGAGTGAAGGAATTCTAAGAATCCAAATGCTAGAATGGCCAGGTAAACGGCCCCGATGTAAATACAATCGAAAACTTGTGTGGAAAATCGTGTGCTGACTCTTGCCTGACTATATCACTATGGTTCAGCTTATTGACAAACTTGTGCCCACATTTGATCAGAAACATTCCTATACATGTAAGAAACATTATCAAGCCAATGATAGACACACTAAATATTCACATGTTGCAGCCATTGTTTATTGAACCCTGCTGGTAACAGTAAAGGGAGACATACTGTACCTTTACTGAAGCGAGGACATCTTTGAAGGTCATGTAATCTTTTACCCCGACCCTGCCGTACGCAGCACGTGGTATGGGCGCGGGTGGATCTGGGATAGCCGCTGGGACTAAAGAATTGCATCCTATAAATGTCTTGTGTTTTAATAACTTGTATTTTAACGATGATATGATGTTTTTTAAATGTTGTATGCAACATTGGACGCAAAAGGTCCTTCATACGAATAAAATCCAATTACCGTATTTTGGGACGAAAGTTCGTAATAGTTCTCTTATTTTGAAATATTTTGGCATCAAATCGCCGTTTTCCGCAATGGGGGCGTCGTAGTCTATGAGAAGAAAGATCATCAGAAACTATTGAGTGTGTAATGTGATGATTGGATGGCGGCAATGTTAGTATCATATCTTAAAAAAATACTGTCAATGACAATACATCACGTTAACACGCAATGCATCACGTTAAGTGAGAATTCATCACGTTAAGTCTTGAAACTCTTCAATATTTACCGTAACTAGTGACATCCGGGGCGTAGGGTTCCGCCCCCTCCACGTTGGTGGCTCCTAGTCCTTCGTTCGCACCGTTCAGGAAACCAAAATTCGTACCACCGTGTAACATGTAGAAGTTCACAGAACTCTTCTGCTCCAGAATCCACCGTAAAACTTCCTCGAACTCTGGGGGAATGTCAAATATCTATGCAATAAAAATCAATATAATACGGTACTCAAAACCGTTGTGTGCTCTAAATGATCCTGATAGATGTACATTGTGCACTGTGGTAAAGGTTTGAATATATTATATTGTACTTTTACACCGCAGTGGGATGGGGTCTTTACTCACTATCCACGGGCCAGATCTCATGTTTGGTGCCCCAGTGATCGAACCAGCCCGTCCAGAACTCCATGACCATGAGTGGCTTGTCCGGCTGAGTCCGCCTCAGATATTCAAACATCGAGTCCTTGGGTTCCTGGAAGTTTGACGTCATGAGCACTGGAAAAACGCACCAGGTTAATACTTTATGGTTGTATGTCTTTTAAGAGCTGCATCGTCGTCATGGATATCAACTTATGGTCAAGGATGTACCATTTTCCGTCTTAAATTATAATCTTATGTAGTATCACCGAAAGGAGGCTTCGACAAGCCGATCATCAGCCACAATCGAAGCGCCACCCAAGAGTGCTGGGAACTGCCAGTACGTTTCGGCAAGGAGACCTTCAAGAGAGTTCTCGACTCCGGAGCGCAGATATCACTACTTCAGCAAGGCCTCATGCGCTTCGTGCCTCCAGACCAGCGTCGCCTCCATCCCACGAGCGCCACCATTCGTGTCATCAATGGAGACTCCAGTCCCATCGATCGACTCCTTGACCTCACGATTCAAGTCGGGACCAGAGAAATGACCGTGACCTTCTGCATGGCAGCAACCCACGACAAAGTGATTCTCAGGATGAACTTCTTTAAGCGAGTGGGCGTCATCGCCAATTACGATGACGGAACCATACAGATCAACCACAGACCAAAGAAAGTGGACAGGCCAAAGACAGGCTTTGCAACACGAAAGGGGCTGTTCCAATTCAAGGTCATACCACTGGGACTAAGGACCATACCAGCAACATTCGAGCGACACATGGAGACCATCCTCTGTGGATACTTGTGGACGCGCTGCATGGGCTATCTGGACGACGTCATAGCAAATGGACGAACGTTCGACCAAGCACTCAACAACTTGGAAGTGGTACTGGACAGGATACGATCAGCCGGGTTGCGCCTCCAACCCAAGAAGTATGAGCTATTCCAGCGTGAAATCCTCTATCTAGGATTCATCATCAGCGGGCAAGGGATCCGGGTCGATCCAAACCAAGTCAAAGCCATCAAAGAGTGGCCGACTCCGTGTGAAGTGACTGACGTTTGTGCCTTCCTTGGTTTTGCAAATTACCATCGGAGATTCATCTACAGCTACGCCGAGATCGCCAAGCCATTGGTCGCGCTGACCCGAGGTGACTGCCGTTTCACCTGGGGAACCCCCCAACGTTGAACCTTCCAGAAACTTCGGGGCACCCTCATCAGAGCACCCAAACTCGTGCACCCATCATGTAACGAGAACATATACTTTATTCTCGACACAGATACCAGCGGGTTCAACATTGGAAGCGCACTACCCCAGCGTGTGAATGGGAAATCCCAATCGGATTCGCGACCAAAACACTTCTGGCACCCTGTGGAACTAATGTATGACGTACAGGGAGCTACTCAAAATGGTCGAGATGGTGCAGCACTACAGACACTATCTATGGGGACGCAAGTTCCTACTCTGCACAGACCACAGTTCTCTGCATTTGCCTAAGAACTACAGTGACGTTTTGACAGCTTGCTCGCGCGCTGGCTTGCCAAGCTGCAACAGTACAACTTCCAGATTGAACATCGTCCTGGCAAGCTCCATGGGAATGACGATGGATTGTTGTACTGTCACAGCTGCAAGCATTGAGCATTGAGTCATCCGCCATGCCTGTCCCGATCACCAGTCGTTCGTCACTCGGTCTGACACAAGTTAGCGAGCGAGATTCAGCTACCACCAGCAGCCGACCCTCTGACATCGTGCCTCGAAAGCAAACTGTGGAGTGCCCAACGGCCTCCAACATGACCGATTACCGGGTACGGGAGGGCCTTGTGCCTCCGCCCTAGGATTACCCACCCTTGTCGAGCCGCACTGAGCCAGTCCAGGAGCCATCAATGACGTCTGCCGCGCCTATGACTTCAGCGTGCTCAGAGCCACCCACGACGGAGGAGCTGGAGTTGACACCTCCCCTCCGGGACATCGGTGATAACACCGAGAGCTGGTTAGCATTCCGAGTTTTATCGAGATCACCTGCTGTGCCAACCCTGTCGCGTGCCACACCTCGGAGGACCCGATCTACTTTGAGGAAGAAAGGGGAGCACTCCTTGTGCCATGCATCATGCCATTGCAAGGTTATGCCACCGAGTGCGCGTTCCTGAGGATTGCGGTGCACCGACATCAGGAGCCCCTACCCAAGGAGTTGGACGAAGGATTGCTGCTTCATGGGTCGGGTGAGTTCGGCGCTGATTACCAGTTCTTGCGCCAATATGGGACAGGTGCGATCGAGCGAGTATTCCTGGGTCGACAGGCATTGCCGGGCAATCTCGACATGCAAGGATTCTTGAGCATGACCGAAGCCGAGCGTCTCCCTGACGGAACTGCCGTGCACGAGAACTTTTGGAAACTTTGCCACGATATCGCATGACGTCGACCCGGTACTGCGTGCCCCAGAACCTGAGCGCAACCAGCCGACGTTGGCAATCGCCCAAGCCGGCGACATGCTCGCCAAGTAGTGCGACTGTAGTATTTGTTTTCTAATATGTTTGTTGGGCGAACCCATATTTGTGTTCATGCTGTGCAACTTAATTATGTGGTGTGATATATATACATCTGTGGAGTTCTATGTCGGATTGGGACTGCATGACAGGGCTATGTCACACGCTTCCTATCATACCGTTCATGGACCTGGCATGGGGGTGTCCTTACCAGACTATGAATCTATCCTGGTGTCATCCAGGCCCGATGAATATAGCACCTGTGGACCCTATGGTGTAATCATCTCCATTCCTGATCCATACCACCAGGAAGTCCCCCAATATCGTACTCGCAGGTAATTAACTCAAGGCTGAGTGGTCAGCCTTCCCATTGAGACTGCAGTATTTGCGCGTAATTGACATCCACGTCCGTCAGGCTCAGTACAGCACGGTGAAGGAAATCAGCGTGCCAAGACATAATAATCGTGCGTGAACCTAGGTGTTCTCACCCTCGAGTAGGAACGATCTAAGAAGTGGAAGGACCCAGGGAGTTTCATCCCTGGGTATGTGCTGAAGAGGACCACTGTAGGCCATGTGTAAATGATAGTATGTCGTGCCAATTATATATGTCGTGTTAACCTGCTCTCTTCCAGGGTTAAATGAACAGTTGTGCCATGAACTGTCCTGCTGAATGTTATCCTGGTCATAGGCCAGTGTGTATATATAGACATTTCCATTCTCCTGAGAACGTCGAGGAACTGTTTGATTTTATTGCATTCCAAAACAATATGTGTGGTATAATTTTTGTGTGTGCTTTAGGTGGTGCTTTATATATGTCATGTGTTATATGTATCATCCTTAGCTTGATTGACGTCGGACTCACTGTCGACGTTTTATTTGATGGATAGGTATTTTGTTGTAGTTTCATTTCTCGTCGTGCGGTGTTTGTGTGAGTAAATGAAGGTTTCCCCTTTAGGACCTAATATTTTTATCTTGTCAGTATTTTTGGACAGGTTAGGTTCCGACAGGGTAAACTCCGATGGCGTAGTTTGACGAAGGGGTGTAATGTAGTATTTTAGAGCGTGTGACGGCCCGAACCCTTACCCTGCACTCCAGTACATTCGCACTATACACATGCACAACCACACCCCCACGCATGCCATATATACAAGTGCCATAAAACCACACCACAGACATGACTCAATCGATCATGCGACTTACATGACACCCAGGCAATCACAATACAACCCGCACACGTCACACCACCACACGACCTTCACCCTGCACTCAGACAAAGACTTGTTCAGACAAGCACCCCGTTTTGGCGGGAAATTACATACACTTAGACAAGAGACATATGTGTTCCCAGATTAGAAATTGAGTAGACGTCCACGAAGCTGGAAGTATGGATTAATCTCAGGAATAAGATTGTAACTTCAGAAGACAACCCCGGACTGGTTTCAACGGTAACGACTTAGGAAAGTGTGAAGGACTTGGCCTTTGGGATAACGGACAATCGTGCCATTTCGTCATACATGCCTTGCTGAAATCTGACGTGCGAATGAAAAACTTGTGTCAAACATACAACGCTCTTGGTTGAATTACGATCATGCGAAAGGCCAAAATAGGAGTCTGGGGAATCACACTTAATATTCGATTCCCACAATTCAAACAGGATGATCATGGAACTCATAACTTGAAGAGAACAGTCTAAAACCCTTCTATTCCAAGCAGTTGGTCGATCAGGTCTATAGGTGTATGTGTTATTACCCACAAGTCTGTGAAGCAATATATGATATGATTATCTAATCGTGTGACAACAGTTACCTCCGGGCAGTGAGCCATTCATTAATCCCATCTTGTTGTCAGATGTGAACAACAACTCCTTGACACCATATCTAATCATACTCTGCAACGATAAAAATACATTAATCTATATCGTGATTGTTTCAGTTGCAACCTACATGTACATAAAAGTCATTTTATAATCTAAGGTATCGAGGCATGAATCAAGTACCTCCTTCAGGAATGTTTTATATTCCATGTTGTTGTCATAGGAACCGTATTCGTTCTCGATCTGGAAAGCGATGATTGGTCCGCCCTGGCTGTGCTGTGATTGGTGGAGAATCCACAGAATGATTAAAGAATATTCATTGTATGAATATTTTTCACTGTATTATGATATGTACGGTGGCTCCAATATGACATAATAAATATTTTTTTCTAGAATAAAAAAAATTTTGTTGGGGGCCTTGGGAACAAAATATTAAATAATCTAATTCACGGGGAAAACATTTCTCCCGCGAGGTAAACTATTTTCCCTGCAGGGGAAATCTTTCCCTCGCGAGGAAAACATTTCTCCCGTGAGTTAAAATATTTTCCCTGCAGGTCCCCCGCGAGTTAAACTATTTTCCCTGCAGGGGAAATGTTTCCCTCGCGAGGGAAACATTCCCCCACGAGGTAAACTATTTCCCCCGCGGGTTAAACTATTTTCCCTGCAGGAGACACAGTGCTTTATCACGGACCAAAAACATTTGCTTCATAGCGAGTCAAACTTTTTCCTTGCGAGGGGAACATTCTCCTCACAGGGAAAACATTTCCCTCACGGGGGAAATAGTTTTTCTCGCGGGGTAAACGTTTTTCTCGCAAGGGAAACATTTCCCTCACGGGGGAAATAGTTTTTCTCGTGGGTTAAACGTTTTCCTAGCGAGGGAAACATTTCCCCTGCAGGGAAAGTAGTTTACCTCGCGGGAAATACATTTTCCTCGCAAGGAAAACATTCCCCTCACGGGGGAAATAGTTTTTCTCGTGGGGTAAACGTTTCCCCCGCCAATTAGATTATTTTGAACCTTCTCGGTAAAGTCCCTCAGAAAATTTTTATTATCGTAAATAAAAAAAATTATTATGTCATATTGGAGCCACCGTAGATATGAACATTTTAAGTAGTGCAAAACGTTCAAATTTACCGGCACATCCACTGATTACTAATGTAAAAACCTCATTATTTTACGATTAAAATATTCAAAATTTCCCCCGTTCGCTCGACGCTCGGTCTAGTACCTGTAGATCGGCGACTAACGGCAGTAATTTGGCGAAGTATTTGTCCACAGCCTCGAGATAAGGCTTGTACGGCGAGCGAACCTCCATCGCCGGGTCATGGAGCAACCAACTGTACAGCAAGGATTGACAAATGTATATAGAATGTGCTAATATGGGCTAGAACTCCCATGGACTAGTACAAGAACCCCCGTGACCAGTACACGAACCCCCGAGAACCAGTACACGAACCCCAGAGGACCGTACCTGGGCAGTCCGCCGAAGTCCCATTCCGAGCAAATGTAGGGGCCAGGCCTCAGTAACACGTAGAGTCCCAACTCATGGGCTGTCTTCAGAAACGACCTGTCAACGGCATGTTATAAAATGTCAGGTAAATGGATTCATTGATATCTGATCAAGTTATTTGTGAGTTGTTCAAAGCTTTACCCCATAAACTAGAATCATATCATTATGACCTAATTGCTCATGTATTACTGTGAATTTGAACCTGAGGTCCAGGATGCCTTCAAAGTTGAATTCCCCTCTGACTTCTTCATGTAAATTCCACGGGACATAACTGTCATGAACAACAAAGAACGACATAAAAATGTCAAAAATACGTTTTATCATGAGTGGTTGATAGGCCGATTACCAAGTTCACAGCATACTGACGTCTCCAGGGTGTTGAGCCCGCAGGCCTTCAGTCTAAGAAGACGGTCCCTCCAGTATTGAGGCACCACCCTGAAGTAGTGTAACGCCCCGCTCAGCAGGCGTATAGGGCGGCCCTCCAAATAAAACTCCCCCTCCCGGGTCTCCAGGCCCGTCGTCATGGCAACGGCGTCGTCGTCTATGGAGTGTCAAATTTGAGGCTGTTTAATTAAGTCAATCGAAACATATATACTAACTCGTTTACACAGTTTTTCGCTGATATTCTTGCGATGCTGAACGTTATCGCTCTATAACTTGGCTTACTTCACCTGGGAGTCAAACGGCAATCATTTACCGAATTTCATACTTCTATCACGAAAATTGAAAAAGTTGGCAATCTACACCAATGTTAAATTTAGCCCCGTCATTTAATTTCTGGGTCCGCACACAATTTTGTGCATTTGCTCGGTTTTGTAGTGGTTCAATCTTTTGAAATCAACATGTTTGTGTAGAATACACCCAATGTGTCTTCTGGTCTAGAATTACAATAATACATCGATTCCTGATCGATGTAAACAGGATCAAATCCACGAAGATGCTCAGATTCTCGAGATCCCGTTTTTGGCTGAAATTTAACATTGGGGTAGATTGCCAACTTCTTCAATTATTCCAACAGAAGTCTGAAATTTGGTAGAAAATTGCTGTTTGACTCTCAGGTGAGGTATGCCAAGTTATAGAACGATACTATTCAGCACCGCAAAGATATCGTCAAAAACCGGTGTAAACAAGTTAGAAAAATCAGAGTATAGCGAGTCCTCGATTAAACGCCGGACCTGCTCTGGAGCATTCTGGGCTCAATGGATAACCATAGAAACAGCAGGGGCGGGTCAGCTGGAATATATACGTGCGCATGGAACCAGTTATGGGCGTGTCTTGTGACGTTTTTCAACGTACCCTTCGAACGCTCAAGAGTTTTCACAAGTGTTTCAATTTATTCCCAGAATACCCAAATATCACTCCGAATTAATAGGCGATAGCTGGGAATAAAATATGCATGCCGGGAGTCGGAAATTAGTAGACGCTGGACGTTCAATAGTAATCGGATGGGGGGGGGGGGGGGTGGATGGATTTTCCGAGAAATTAGTTTTCAAAATTTGACCGCCCCACCACCGATATCGAAAAACAATTTATCACCCCGACCATGATCAAAAATGAAAGTGTGACCGCCCCCCCCCCATCCCCATGTACATACACAAGGCCATAATACGCAATTGATAACAATTATAAGGAGTCAGTATCATAAAATATATGATCCTTCAATTCTGTTTTTACACTTCATTCACATTTCTATTAAAACAATTGTGACTTTTGTCGCAAATACTATAACGTCAGTGGATATTATGAATTTGTGGTCTTCGCGTGTCCACCATGTCCATTGCTTCAAGTGTGAATGCCATTACAACTGATTCAATTATTATTTGTGGGCATATTATATGGGTATGGTATTGACAGCCTCTGACTGGATGCTGAGGGCAAGAAACAAAACACTCCCCAAGACATCTATGTCTAGGAACACGTTCGCCAGAATTCGTGAATCTTTTTTTTCACTCCAAACCCCACGTTTCAAAGCCCTCTTGAAACACTCGAGACCCGGGTTGAAGATCATTCAGTTCATTCATTGACTCTGAAATTTGTTGGAGGAATGAAAAAATCCATATGCATGAATCATATTTTTTCTTTATGTACTAACTGGACCCCAGAGCGAACTCGGAAAAATTATGACTCTTCCACATATCATTGATGAATCAGGCCATCCTGGACTGGTACTTTTCCGGCCTTGAATCAAATTTGTGTAGGCTCCATAATGGGTTCATAATGTTCCGTGATGATCCGCGATTGTCTATCTATGTCCTGGCCACCAACAAAGTCGTTTGAGCGTCAACCGGGACGATCCAGGACTATTTTGCAATCCTGGGTGGAAAGGTCCATGTTTTGTTCATGGCGGTCCTGGACAGTCCTGAGCTCATTGAGGATTATCCTCAGTGGCCGGGGTTCCTGTGTTGGCAACGTGTTGAGTGGAAAATCGGTCTGTGGTTTTGACATGCTGGTTCGGGCATTGGATGTTATGACATATTGGTCAGCATGGTATGGGTTGGGTTTCCATTGTTAGTCTGTGACAGTGCCCTGCATGTTGATCATCCTGGCTGGCCAAGTATTCAGCTGCAGTGCTGCTGTGTTTTACTAAAGGTCCATAGTTGATCCTTGGTGACAATGTTTCAGTCTGGGGTTGATGAGCGGTTGTTGATTCACATGTATCACGACATCTCCTGATTTTGAGTGTTCATGGATAGTCCTTCCTAGGATCAAATTTCGGCGGAACTATATGTAGGGTTCGGCGACCCCACGATAAAGAGGTATACCCCTTTACTGAAGTGTCGCCGAATGTCTTATAAACCTGTCCGCACGTTCACGCTATAACCGTGGTAGCCACCACGGCATAACGCTACATATAGTTTCACTGATAATGTGACAAAGGGATGGATTCCACATTTTGGTATACTCCGAAGAACCATCAGTCCATGTTGAGTGGATTGTTTTCACCTAATTCACTATTTCAACATACATATTTTCTGAAATTAACTGAAATTCAAACTCCGACCGCAGTATAAGCCCCCCCCCCCCCCCACAAAAAAAATGTTGAAAATGAGAGTGTCCAACAACCTCCCCCTAAATGTTGAAAATAAAGTATGACACCCCCCCCCCCCCTCCAATAATCTTGAAAATGAAAGTGTGCCCTCCCATTTTTTTCCCAACCCCTCCACCTGATGAATAATGTCCGACCCCGAGGAATGGTGTTATATATAAATTCATGAAATACATTTCTATCAAAGCTTGCAGTATGGCGGTTCTGATGTTCCACACCAATATTGCCAGCACGATCCAATTATTGACACCTGACATTATTTTTTAATGGTAACCATACGCCCTCTCAAATAACTGTATGAATATTATGAATAGGCCGTCATAACGTCAGACACATAGTCTGTGTGAATGGCTTTGTGTACACTGAGACAAGACACCGTAAGTGCTTACATAAACTAAAACTAGACAATCATGAATAAAATACACTAGTACAGGCCTGCCTGTCTATATGTATATTTCGCTCTGGTGAATCCGATTTCAGAAATCGACTTTTCAAACATCTAGATTCAGCTTGTCGCCGACAATACCTACTCGAAGTTTCCGTGTAGTGAACTTTATTCGATAAACAGGTCAACTAGAATATAATATATGCAAAAGCATTTCAAAAGCAATGAATATAATGCTACCCAACACATATCCGCACCTACCTACCGATCGACGGTATTGATAACACACCAGAAGCGAGAATAGGCTGATGTCTATGTGTCTGGGATGTTATATAGCGTACAACGAACTATAGTACACTGATAAATGATAAAGTGAAAGTTGCAACAAGGGCCGAAGTTTGGATCTAGCGATATCTATGTTGTGTACATGTATCATTGACATCTGTCCACATATATGTATGTCAAGATACATGTGTCACGTGATTCACAGTATGGTTTCAAAAGATGTATGTGCAATACATGATATTGCAAGTATTTTTAAGCAGATGTCCGATGTAATAAACATAATATTTTCTGGAAATTGAATTTTGTTGTTAAGCTTTTCGGTGTTTAATATGTTGATATAGACCACAATTTTATGACGTGGAATATGAAATGAACTGGAGTTATTCAAGTTTCATTTGACACTTTCACGTTCGAAATATATTTATTTTTCGAAAATATGCCAATTTTTTCGTCTAGCAGAAATAATTGAAAGGATGGTTGCGTTTTGTCTTGATATATTCTATTGCCGAACCATTTATGAATCTTTTACCGTATCACGTAATATGCAATAATCAGTCATTTCGTTTACTGAACTACAATAATGCACTATTAGATAAGAAATGAGTATGTGTTCCATTATAGTCACGACGTTTCATCCTCCATGACTATACATGATACTTTGCTGATGATTATTTCAACCCTTTAACTATAATTATTGGATGATCCTCCTCAGGGCCTCACATTCAGCAAACGATTTATAAAATAACACGTGGTTTGATATTTCACATGGAATTTTCACTCACCTAGCATGGGGTTGTATTCAGCCAAATGTTGATAGATGTTGAATAAAGAATCATCAAGATTGGGCACCGTGTGGCGCTCATGGTACTTAATGGGTTTTTTGTATAAAAACTCGATTAACATTGTTTGCTTTAAAATCTTCCAGGTGTCTCTTGAAATTTTCGAAGCCATCCAAATCTTAATTTTGTATAAAAACTCGATTAACATTATTTGCTTAATATTCCAGGTGTCTCTTGAAACTTTCGAAGCCATCCAAATCTTAATTTTGTTCAAAAATTCGATTAACAATATTTGCTTAACCTTCCAGGTGTCTCTTGGAATTTTCGAAGCCATCCAAATCTTAATTTTGTATAAAAACTCGATTAACATTATTTGCTTAATATTCCAGGTGTCTCTTGAAAATTTCGAAGCCATCCAAATATTAATTTTGTTCAAAAATTCGATTAACAATATTTGCTTAATCTTCCAGGTGTCTCTTGGAATTTTCGAAGCCATCCAAATCTTAATTTCGTATAAAAACTCGATTAACATTATTCGCTTAATCTTCCAGGTGTCTCTTGAAATTTTCGAAGCCATCCAAATCTTAATTCTGTATAAAAACTCGATTAACATTATTCGCTTAATCTTCCAGGTGTCTCTTGGAATTTTCGAAGCCATCCAAATCTTAATTTCGTATAAAAACTCGATTAACATTATTCGCTTAATCTTCCAGGTGTCTCTTGAAATTTTCGAAGCCATCCAAATCTTAATTCTGTATAAAAACTCGATTAACATTATTCGCTTAATCTTCCAGGTGTCTCTTGAAATTTTCGAAGCCATCCAAATCTTAATTCTGTATAAAAACTCGATTGACATTACTTGCTTAATCTTCCAGGTGTCTCTTGAAATTTTCGAAGCCATCCAAATCTTAAAACAAATCGCTAAAGACGAACAACGTGTTTTTATTTTCGAATTTATTTCATCCACCACAGAACGAATTACCCAACAATATGAGAAGAAACATGCATGTTCTGTAATTTCGGTTGATACGTGTTGGCTAAAGACGTAATACATAATTTTTGCGAGCAAAATTTACTTTCCCACCGTCTGACACATACAAGTGTTACAGGTACACATAGATTTCACGAGATATTTGTTGTCCTTGTTGACCAAACACCCAATTAAACTCGAACTCTGCGAGGATCTTCTATTTGCTCAAGCTGACCTGCTATTTGTCACATGTAGTTGCTGCCTTTGTGCCCTCGTCAAAAGAACTTCATAAAAAAAACTATGTCTTGGTACAAGCTCGCATTATCGAGTGGTTAGGACGGACTGCAACAAGTAGGCAATCGTATTCTTTCTTTCTTTTCACCTCATAGAACCAGTGCGATATCATTTATTGAGAGCCCTAGTATATATTCTACGACTATGTGATCTCAGTCCTTAACATGGGGGCAATCCTCGCCCACAAACTGGCGACAAATCTAAAGACAAGAATGCCATCATGAGTGTAGCCGTGTCGTCCTTTCATCCTGTCGTCAAAACACACCTTCCAAAAAAGGCAAATAAAATCGGTTCGCACAAATGCGTGAGAGCGTCTTTATTTGATTTGTACCCTTTTGACATCAGAAAGAAAGAGCAGTGATCTGATTGGTCCAATAACGAAAAAATCCACAGTTCAATATACGTAGGTGCTGATTTTTTTAAACCCACAAGAACGTTCAATAATCAATTTAGAAGTGCTATTTCAGCTTTTTGTTATGAAATATGAAATATCCGATTTTTCACACCATCGAAAATCTACGTTTATTTGAACAACATTTTGGACGAAAATCATAAGCTAAATAAACGACAAAAAATTGAAGTCACCATATTTACTTGTAACATTGAGGAATATCGCGCGTTTCCAAGGTTGAAAAGCAGGATAAGCGTTTTCCTGGATGATACATCCCAAAGTTATTATCGGATTATTCTTCGGATAATACACACAGAAGAATAAAATTGAATAAATCAAAGATAGCCGTCAAATATATTGGATTATGATACGTTTTAAGACGTGGTTATTGTGTGCGCTACTTTCTATTCTGGCAAAATATGCAGGTACGTATGAAAAAAAAGTTTAAAATTCAGATCCTGAAATTCGATCTCATTATTTGTGATTTTAAAATAGATTTCGAAAACAGAAGAAAAAAAAAATGAAATTAACAGAATTTTGATAAATACAGATGGCACTTTGCCTATTTCCAAATCAGAAACAGAAGAATTCCAATCGAAAACTTAGAACTGCACAATTCATATTTTGTGTCATATACATTATACCACGGCGACTGTTTCTGGTTATACACATTTCAATAAACAAAATCGAATTGATAAATGGGAAAAGAAAATACGCCTCTATATAATAAAATTTAGGGTATTAGAAATACAGACTAAACATGTATGTATGCCTCTCTGAATAAACTTGTTACATGTACATCGTGAATAATTTAGGGAAACATGAGAGTACGTACATACCTTACTATACCCACTACTATTTGTGACCATAGATTCACAGTGGTGGTTGGTATCGAGCAATACGGGTGACATTCTGTGGCCCGGGGAGAACAATTCCTTGGGGTACGTCCTCAAGTATGGCTTCATCGACGAAAACTCGGCAGACGGACACATCTTCTTCGATGCAGACGCCACGGACACCGACGGTGACCCTGTTTTCTTCAGCGCCTTCAACGCGGCGGGCTATAGCGCGGACTGGAGTTACTTTCTCTCCATGGACTACTGGAGTATGTTCGTCAATTATTCATTTTATTGAATAGCGATCGGCTAGCCTTCCCGACCACTGAGACCAGTTGCACAATCAATAACTGAACCAATCGATGAATCAATAATCATTCAATCAAGCAATCAGACAAAATATCGAATAATAACTCAATTCATGACTCAAATCACTCAATCAATAACTGAATCCATATCTCAAATCAATCAATCAATCAATCAATCAATCAATCAATCAATCAATCAATCTCTAGCTGGCGAATTCAGCGTCTCCAACTCTTCGCTGCTTGACTATGAGGGTCTCACTGGCGGGGCGGCTGGGCCGCACTACGCGATGTGGATCCAAGGCGACAATTGGCAATACGGCTATACCACCCCGGACGACAAGATGTCCACTTTCAATGTCAACGACGGCTACCTGTTAATATACATCCAAGACGTGGCAGAACCTGTGACGCTGTCCAGCCTGCCGGCCACGGTGACTGTCCCCGAGAACGAGACTGGCTATTACTTCCTGCACAGCGTCACGTGGGATGACGAGGACTTCTGGGACACGTGGAACCTCACCATGACTGTTGATCCGGACCAGGGAGCCTTCAGCCCCATCCTGACATCCGGGACCTACGGTAAGGCTCAGTAGCGGATTTGAAGAGGGTCACTGGGGTCAGGGCCTTCTTTCCGAAAAAAAAATCATCCAATCCGATTACCAACATTGGTGAAGCTAATGATGGGGGCGGAGGCGGGCTGTAATATTGAGTATTTGAATGGACCTAAACGCCGTGCATAAATTACATATACCAACTGCATGGGCCCCCAGTGCTACTGCATTGAGGGATGGCAAGAGGGTATAGACAGAAGAATACTCCAGTTGTGATCGACGCGGAATTGGTGATGGGCTCATATTTACATGTAACTCGTTTGAGGATTGTTAAGTAATTTACAGTAATTTTTGACGAAGAACTGCAATGAGTGCGAGGCATTCTCATGATTCCAGACGAAGCCATTTTCGCCTGGGGTCCGTACGTCGACTATCTGACGGTGTCTCAATACACCATTACCTTCACAATTACCGACGGCACGTTCACCGATTCCCAAATACTGACTGTCGACGTCATCGACATCAACTACGCGCCGACGATCGACAACCTCGACGCCACTGTGTCACAGGCAGAGACGTCGGTGCTCGGCACGTCCATATACAGCGTCACCTACACGGACGTCGACCTTAACGCCATGACGTGGAGCATGCAGGGCGGGACACCGTTCTCGATCGACAACTCCAGTCAGTAATTTTCGCGTTTTTTGTAAATAAAACATTATTGTATAGGTCCGGATGAATAAACTTTAAAAACGATCTCAACAAAAACAAATGGAGATAGATAAGTACTGTGCTTAGAATTATATGTTTATGAATGTTGTATTGGAACTCTACATACGAATTAATAATATTCACCAAACTGTAATCAGAAAGTAACCTGTGTTACTTGTTCTGTGTTTTTGATGTTATTGATGTATATGCATATACGCTTCGATTCTGTGATCGTATATATCACGAACGACGTAATTCAAATTTATGAACGGCAGCCGGTGAGATCACGGTGACGTCAGTGCTTGACTTCGAGTCGGGAACGTCATACACGACGTGGGTGGAGGCCAGTGACGGTCAATACACGGCTACGGCGACCCTCACCGTCAACGTACTGAACGTGGACGAGCCGCCCGAGTTCTCCGCCGCCCTGGCCGACACGTACCAGGTGTGGGAAAACGAGACGACGACCCGGCGCCTTGTCACCATAGTAGCGCCGGATCCCGAGGGCGCCGCCGTCACCTTCTCCATGGCCGGGTACCCCAGCGGCGCACCTTTCACCCTCGGGACCTCTAACGGTAAGCAGGTCGATCGAGGTTTGGGTGTTCGCTTTTGGAGATGTTACTGCAGTGTGAGAATTTGAATGCTGCTTACAACTTCAGAGGCGTGGATACCGCCAATACTCATCAAATATGGGATTCACATATATGTGTCTCCTATATGTTCGAAAAACTATTTATACCTGTCATTATTTTACCATTCCTATCTATCTTCGACCCCCCCCCCCCCCTACACCCTACACTTAGGCGAGCTCTATCTTGACGCTAACCCGGCCCTGGACGGCGTGGCCACCCCTGAGTACCAACTTGTCATCACCGCCAGCGACGCCGGCGGCCTCACGGAGACTATCAACATCACCGTGCAAGTTATCAACGTCAACGACCCGCCCGTCTTTGACGCCTCCACGCCGCTCTCGGTCAATGTCTCCGAGCACACGGCCGCTCCCTACGCCTTGACGTCCGTAACCGCCACCGATCGGGACCTGGACACCGTAACGTACGGTATCAGCACGGATCCAGCCGGCGGACCCTTCTCAATCTCGGCATCAAGTAAGCGAAGGTTATAGGCCTACTATAGGCCTATAGTTCCGTAGTATATATTCTTCTGGTACTATGGATTTCTTTTCGTATCACTTATTTCAAGTTCTCAAGCCAATATACATCATATACAGCTGGGGCTATCCAGATGACAGGAGCTGTGAACTACGAGTTGGTGCCGACATACAATCTGACAGTGAGCGCCGACGACGGGCAAGACACGACCTTCACCTACATCACTGTTGAAGTCACCGACGTCAACGGCGCGCCCGTGGTGACGGGTCCGACGTCGGCAAGCGTCAACGACGATCTGGCGCCACTAGGCGCTCTCTACAGGTCAGAGTAAAGAAATACAAAAACTAATTCTTTTCTTGAGAAATTTATCTATACTAAATTATGAAAGTTTTTTTTACGAAATTGTCATGGATGGAGGAGCAATCAGACAAAACGAACCTACTTGGATATTTAATATTAGGTGGATTGAAATAATGACCGATGCTTGTGATTGCATGTGTAGCCTGGCGACATCGGATGAGGACGGGGACACTTTAACCTACAGCATCTCCCAGACTTGGCCCACGGGTCCTATAGACGTCGACGCCTCTGGTAAGATCTTTCTTGGAGACTCTTCCTTGGACTAGACTACTAGTAGCCTAAACTGAAATTTACTGTAATACTTTATCATTCACACATACGCATCGAATTGTACTCATATCACCATCTGATGAAACATTCCCAACGTTGTAATAGTAGGTGCTAAAACACTTATGAGTCTTCGAGTTGAAAGAAATGCAGTTTCACTTCTGATAAAAAATAAGAGTCACATATGTATCCCCCAGGTAATGTGTTTCTGACGGCGGGTAACGCGCTGGATGCCGTCGCTGATCCATCCTACGTCATCGAAGTGCAAGTGCAAGACGCCAGCGAGTCTGTTCTCTTCAACACCTCGGTCACCGTGGTCAAGATAAACGACGCCCCGGCCTTCTCCAACCTGGACAATTCGACCACGTGGGCGGAGAACCAGGGCGCACCTGCCGACCTCTACACTGCCGCGGCGGTGGACAGACACGGGGACACCATCACCTTCAGCCTGGCCACCGACCCGACAGGCGGACCATTCTCCATCGACTCCTCCAGTTAGTCTGCCAACTGTAATAAAATTCCTTACAATATTAACATAATTGTACCCAATGCATTCAATGTGTATAATAATCTCAACGTCACGCAATTTCTTTTGTTTTTCAGGTGGTTTGATCCAGGTCACTTCCTCGCTTGACTATGAGGTGACAGCCGCGTACAACCTGACGGTTGTCGCCTCGGACGGGGCTTTGTCCTCCACCGCCTACCTCGAGGTCACCGTAGGCGACGTGAACGAGGCGCCCGTGATCACGAGCCTCGCGTCTAGCGCGACCGTGCTGGAGAATGACGTGGACGGCGAGGTGGTGTGGTCCGTGGTGGCCAGCGATCCGGATGGGACAACCCCGACCTTCGCTATAGCGGACACGTGGCCCTTGGCGGCTCCATTCAGCATCGACGCCACAGGTGTGTGAAGAACAGGGTGATGTATCGGGTGGCGAATACTCGAGGGTGGAGTGTATTGTGGTGTGCGATGTATTTGCTGTGTTTGTTACATATTGACGATATACAATACCCATTGTTATCGTAATGCAGACCATCAGTCGCCAATGCTGAACTATATATAAATGCTTCAAACATCATGTGGGAAATATTGCCTAATGAATTCAACTCAACCAAATCAAAAGACTGCCCACTTTCATAGATATATACATCGATCAATCCTTGGTGCAGCTACGTGTACGCTGTATAATTCATCACGATCTAATAATCCCCATGGGCCACTTCCATGCAGGTGTACTATCCCTGGATGTAGCCGCCCCGCTGAATGCAATCACCAATCCGGAGTACGTCCTACTGATAGAAGTGTCTGACGGTTTTCTGACGGATAGTCAGAACATCACCATCAACGTGACCAATGTGAATGATGCCCCGGAACTGACCAACCTACCCAACAGCACGAGTCTCCTGGAGTCAACCGTGGGGCCGTTAGCGATCTACTCAGCCACTTACTACGACAAGGATGCCGAGAGTGCGACCTTCTCCATCCAGTGCGATCTCGGCACCTGTCCATTCGCCATCGACTCAACCAGTAAGACTGTGCCGTTTCTCAATAGAAATGTATTTCCTTGAGAGAATCCCATATGGGAACATGCGCATATGGACATGCTCCTAGGCTGCCCAATTATTGCATTATCATATTAAATCTACCCATTTATGCATTGACTACACCCAGATATACATCGAGTATATCCAAATTTGTCAGTTTCAAAGTTTATTACGTCTACAGCTGGCGTCGTGTCCCTGACGGGCTCCCTGGACTTCGAGACGGCGAGCGCCTACAACCTGACAGTGAGTGCCACGGACCCGCAGTCAGTGACCACGGACTCCTTCCTTGAGGTGACCATCCTGGACGTCAACGAGCCGCCCGTCTTCACCTACATCCCGGCCAGCCTCACCGTGCTCGAGGATGACAAGGACGGTCAGGTCCTCGACACAGTCACAGCCTCTGACCAGGAGGGCAACTCGCTCACCATCAGCATCGTCAGCATGTCGCCCACAGGACCTTTCAGCATGACTACAGCAGGTACTTCCCATCTAGCAGTGTTCAACTACATGTACAATGATCCCAATCCCAATAGAAACAAGTGAAGAAATGATGGATTGATTTGACCTGCATTTATTTGGTGGATCACGTCATTACCATTCTAATCACAAGAACTCACTTGGCCTCGTAATCATTTCTTGATTAGCATTCTATTAAATCCTGGTAACCTACCTGATCTTGTAATGTTTTCCAGAAAAGTATTTTTTTGCTTCAGGTGTACTCTCGCTGGACGTGGCCGCCGTTCTGGATGCCATCAACACTCCGCAGTACCTCCTGGAGGTGGAGGTCACGGACGGATTCTCAACTGATGCGGCCAACATCACGGTGTTCGTGCAGAACGTCCTAGATGCGCCGGAGTTCCTCAACCTAGTCAACTCGACCTACATAGACGAGAATATCGCCGTGCCGTACTCGGTGTACACCGTGTCCGCCACAGACTATGACGGCGATACGGTGACCTTCGCTCTCCAGACAGATCCAGTCGGTGCTCCATTCAGCATCAGCTCATCTTGTAAGTTCAATCCAGAGTGATTAAACTGGAGAAGAATATTAATCTCCTACTTTCAGGCAATCAATCGTCTGGATACACGTATAACTCTCCATGTGCAGTGAATACCATTATGATAGAACTATAACATTGACATAGATACAATGTACTTACATCCGAAACTTATCATTGAAAATTCAAAATTGGGACCGTATTCCACCATATCAGAAAAAGAAACAAATTTTTGTCAAATGGAAACATCTGCCAGCAACCATGTCACAAATTTCAGCTGGAGAAATTCAGCTGCTGACGACAGCTGACTACGAGACCCAGTCGTGGTACAACTTGACGGTCACAGCAACTGATGGAATCAACTCCACAGACTCCTTCCTCGGCGTGTTCATCAATGACATCAACGAGGCACCCTTCATAACGAATCCGTCTCCGATCGTCAGCGTCTTGGAGGACGACACTAACGGTGAGAGCCTGGTGACAATAGCCGTGACAGACGAGGATACAGGGGATATTATCACCCACACCATCACTGCCACGTGGCCTACCACGGGGTTCTTCACACTGAACAGTGTTTCAGGTATGTACATGCATTTGCAAAGACGACTCAGGAAAACGCTCAGATTCATTTCAAAGTGGACAAGTTGATCAGTTATACAATTTTCAATATACAATAATGAAAAATCCATGATTATGTACGTTTTAATTTGTACGTTTCTTCCGGAACAGGTCTGCTGAGTCTGAACTCTGCAGTCACCCTGAATGCCATCACAAACCCAATATACATAATTGAGGTTGAAGTCTCAGATGGTGTCCTCACCGATCAAACTAACATCACCGTCAATGTCATCAACGTGCTAGACGCCCCGGAGTTTGTCAACTTGGCAAATTCCATCACCATAGGCGAGGACTCTGCTTACCCAGTGACTGTCTTCATGGTGGTAGCCACGGACTATGATGGTGATACTGTGTCCTTCTCCATGGATAGTGACCCAGCTGGAGCTCCATTCAACATATCAGATACCAGTAGGTTATCAGATACCAGAAGGGGAAACTAAGAAATCATCCATATATACGCTCAGAGATCATCCCTAATCTCAGTGGGTAAATTGTGAGATTTGCTTGGTTCCTGACACAAATCTTTTCTTCTGCCTATCAAGCTGGTGATATTACCTTGTACGGACCTCTGGATTTTGAGACTCAGGCCGTCTACAACCTGACGGTCACAGCCTCAGACGGCATCAACACAACCTCCTCGTACCTCGAGGTGTCCATCAATGATATTAACGAGGCTCCAACATTTGACAATCCGGCCACAACGGTTTATCCGCTGGAGAATGACATGGACGGTGAACTTCTGGAGGCTCTCGCAGTCACGGACCCAGAGAACGACCCGCTGACTTACAGCATTGTCTCCATGTGGCCCACTGGACCATTCACCGTCGACGCCTCAGGTTCACTATTGGAACAATCAAACTGTAGTCAGAAGATTCTAAAACACACATTCCAGTTTAACCTATTTATAAGCTGAATTTTCTTGATCCACGGTCCGATTTCCAGAGAGGATAACGAATTTATCAATCCCAACTAATGAGGTCCTTCAAATCTGTTGCATACATGTACTTGCAGGAAACGTTTTGCTGGACACAAATCCAAATCTGGATGCAATTGCTACTCCCATGTACATTCTCGAGTTGGAAGTGTCTGACGGTAGTTTGACGGACACCAAAAACCTCACAGTGGTCATCATCAACGTCAACGATGATCCAGTTTTCGTGAACCTCGCCAACTCCACATTCGTGGACGAGAATGGACCAAGTCCTGTTGTCTTGTACACGGCATCAGCCACAGATCGAGACCTGGACACACCAACGTACTCTCTCAGTACTTATCCAACTGGAGGACCTTTTACCATTTCATCATCTGGTAAGACAGGTTATGAGCCAGTCAGTTTGGAAGTTTCAGTCGTGGGTTTGCTACTTGGTGTTGGAGTATGTGTGGTGATATGCTGTTTTCAGAATAGGCAAGTGTTGACCACCCTGTCTGAGAATCGTGTTAACAAGAGATGTTGATATGTTCTTCACTTGTTGTAGGTGTTATTCTTTTCTCTAAAAGTTTTGAGTGATTGGCAACCATATCATTGCGGCGCTTCTTGAACTGCATAATTTTGGCAAGAGAAAGTCATCATCATTGCAGCCAAACTATGTCCTTTTATCCAACAGCTGGAACTATCACGTTGACCGCTTCCTTAGACTACGAGTCAGTTTCCTCATACAACCTGACAGTGACAGTCACAGATGGTAATGGAGGTTCTGCCGAATCATTCTTTGAAGTCTCTGTGAATGATATCAACGAAGCACCAACGTTCGACAATCCAGCAGCGACGGTTTATCCACTCGAGAATGACGTGGATGGAGAACTTCTTGAGGCTCTCGCAGTCACAGACCCAGAGAACGACCCGCTGACTTACAGCATCGTCTCCATGTGGCCCACAGGACCATTTGCTGTCGACGCCTCAGGTCTAGTTTTGAAACAGTCGAATTTTTGTCTGAGATGTTCCTAGAAACGCATATTCCTCTGTCTGATTTATATGTTGAACATCACTGATCCCCGATCTGTGTTTCAGACAGGGTAACATATTCCTAGTTCTCAGCAATGAGCTATAATCCTTGAATTCTGTTGCATACTTGCAGGAAACGTTATGCTGAACACCAATCCAAATCTGGATGCAATTGCTACTCCCATGTACATTCTCGAGTTGGAAGTGTCTGACGGTAGTTTGACGGACACCAAAAATCTCACAGTAGTCATCATCAACGTCAATGATGATCCAGTTTTCGTGAACCTCGCCAACTCCACATTCGTGGACGAGAATGGACCAAATCCTATTGTCTTGTACACAGCATCAGCCACAGATCGAGATCTGGACACGCTGACATACTCTATCATTACTGATCCAAGTGGAGGACCTTTCACCATTTCATCATCTGGTAAGTTTGTGACGTTTTATGCATGGGATTGCTACTCGGTCTCGAAGTATGTATGGTGGTTCGCTGTCGCCAGATTGGGCAAGTGTTGACCACCCTGTCCAAGAATCGTGTTAACAAGCGATGTTGATATGTTCATCAGTTGTTGTAGTTGTTATTCTTTTCTCCAAAAGTTTTGAGTAATTGGCAACCATATCATTGCGGTGCCTTTTGAACTACATAATTTTGGCAGAGAAAGTCATTATTCTTGCAGCCAAACTATGTCCTTTTATCCAACAGCTGGAACTATCACGTTGACCGCTTCCTTGGACTATGAGTCAGTTTCCTCATACAACCTGACAGTGACAGTCACAGATGGTAATGGAGGTTCTGCCCAATCATTCTTTGAAGTCTCTGTGAATGATATCAACGAAGCGCCAACGTTCGACAATCCAGCAGCGACGGTTTATCCACTCGAGAATGACGTGGATGGAGAACTTCTTGAGGCTCTCGCAGTCACAGACCCAGAGAACGACCCGCTGACTTACAGCATCGTCTCCATGTGGCCCACAGGACCATTTGCTGTCGACGCCTCAGGTCTAGTTTTGAAACAGTCGAATTATAGTCTGAGATGTTTATAGAAACGCATATTCCTCTGTCTGATTTATATGTTGAACATCACTGATCCCCGATCTGTGTTTCAGACAGGGTAACATATTCCTAGTTCTCAGCAATGATGTATAATCCCTGAATTCTGTTGCATACTTGCAGGAAACGTTATGCTGAACACCAATCCAAATCTGGATGCCATTGCTACTCCCATGTACATTCTCGAGTTGGAAGTGTCTGACGGTAGTTTGACAGACACCAAAAACCTCACAGTAGTTATCATCAACGTCAACGATGATCCAGTTTTCGTGAACCTCGCCAACTCCACATTCGTGGACGAGAATGGACCAAGTCCTGTTGTCTTGTACACAGCATCAGCCACAGATCGAGACCTGGACACACCGACATACTCTCTCATTACTGATCCAAGTGGAGGACCTTTCACCATTTCATCATCTGGTAAGTTTGTGACGTTTTATGCATGGGATTGCTACTCGGTCTCGAAGTATGTATGGTGGTTCGCTGTCGCCAGATTGGGCAAGTGTTGACCACGCTGTCCAAGAATCGTGTTAACAAGCGATGTTGATATGTTCATCAGTTGTTGTAGTTGTTTTTTTAGGTTACCGACCCTTTGGTCTGATAACCTATTGCCGTGGCGTTGCGTCCGTCGTCTGGCGTCCGTCATCCGTCCGTCCATCGTCCGGCAGTTCACATTTTTATCTTCAAAGTTTACAGTCGAATCTTTCTGAAATTTTGCAAAAAAATACCTTAAAATATTTCCAGGAAAGATTTCATTTTGGTTTTCCGATTTTCGCATATTTTTCAAAATGGCGGCCGTTTTCGACGAAAATGCCTGATTTTGGACTTTGGCGGCCATTTTCTCAGAATCTGTTCAGTAACTTTTTTTTCTTTTTGATACATGTACACTTCTCATATGTACTTCTGTGGTGTGTATAAGTTTCGTTGCGCTTGAATCGCTCGAAGTGGGCTATTTTGGCCTAAACTTGGCCCAAATAGGACTTTCCCATGTTAAATTCTCCTAGATGCTTTATAATGGGACACATTATTGCTAATATCTGAAGTATTGGGATTAGAGACTAGGAATCAATTGTGGACATATAGGAAATAACATATGCTGCATATTGTCGTGACTTTAAATTTGACCTCTGACCTCATTATCAAGGTCAGAGCACAAAATGGCTAAAATTTCGCTTATGATCGACTTTACTGCTTACATTTTCAAGACCAAATCACAAAATGGCTGATATATCGCTTATTATAGACTTTGCAGCTTGGGAATCAATAGTGAACATATGGGAAACGATATATGCTGAATGTTGTCATGACCTTGAATTTGACCTTTGACCTCACTTTCAAAGCCAGAGCACAAAATGGCTAATATCTTGCTCATTATCAACTTTTAACCTTAGCAATCAATTGTTGACATATAGGAAGTGGTATATGCTGAATATTTTCATGACCTTGAATTTGACCTTCCATCTCATTTCCAAGGTCAGAGCACAAAATGGTTTTGTGCTTAGGAATCAATTGTGGACATGAATATGCTGAATATTCAAATAACCTTTGACCTTGTTTTCAAGGTCACGGGACAAAATGGCTAATATGTAAGATGTAAAACCTTGTCAGGTAACCTTCCTTAGCCCTTGGTCCAATTTTTCCTAAAAGATTTAAGTGATTGGCAACCATTCCGTTGTGATGCCTCTGAAAATGCATAACTTTGGCAAGAGAAAGTCATCATCCTTGCAACCAAAATTTGTGCTTCTATCCAACAGCTGGAACTATCACGCTGACTGCTTCCTTGGACTACGAGTCAGTTTCCTCATACAACCTGACGGTGACAGTCACAGATGGTAATGGAGGCTCTGCCCAATCATTCTTTGAAGTCTCTGTGAATGATATCAACGAGGCACCGACATTCGACAATCCGGCCGCGACGGTTTATCCACTCGAGAACGACGTGGATGGAGAACTTCTTGAGGCTCTTGCAGTCACAGACCCAGAGAACGACCCGCTGACTTACAGCATTGTTTCCATGTGGCCTACTGGACCATTCACCGTCGACGCCTCAGGTGATGATCTTCTCCTGGTTAATTAACGTGTTAAGTTATAAGAGCTGACACATGCAGTTACCTCACCAATTCCAAACTCATTCTGCCGAAGTGTATGCATTTGTGCAGAGTTGAAGAAGGGACTTTCAGGATACAAAATGTTTGATGCTGTTCATTTCAGGTAATGTGATGTTGAACACCAATCCAAACCTGGACGCCATTGCGACCCCTGTGTACATTTTGGAGCTTGAGGTGTCAGACGGTAGTTTGACGGACACCAAGAACCTCACAGTAGTCATTATCAACGTCAACGATGATCCAGTCTTCATGAACCTCGCCAACTCCACAATTGTAGATGAGAACGGACCAAGCCCTGTCGTCTTGTACACGGCATCAGCCACAGATCGAGACCTGGACACACCAACGTACTCTCTCAGTACTTATCCAACTGGAGGACCTTTCACCATTTCATCATCCGGTGAGTTTTATGCTCCTGAATGACCAACGGTTGATCATTCCTGTACACTGGTCCTTCAACAGTGTCGCCTTACGCTTAAACATGCATGGTTTGATGTGTAACGGTATTGGTTATCAAAAAGAGCATTTCTATTCAATAGCTGGAATCATCACACTGACGTCACCCTTAGACTACGAGTCAGTCTCCTCATACAACCTGACGGTAACAGTCACAGATGGTATTGGAGGGTCTGCCGAGTCTTATTTCGAGGTTTCTGTGAACGACATCAATGAGACTCCGGTGTTTACGAGTCTGCCAGATACGGTTTACGTGTCTGAGGATGATTCTGTCGGCGGGGTGATTCACTCGCTGGCCGCCGCGGACGAGGACGGCGACTCTCTGATGTACAGCATATCGACAACCTGGCCGGTTGGCGTTCCTTTCTCCATCAGCGGGGCAGGTATGCATGGTTAGCATGTTCTTCAGTATCAAACGGGTCGGTCCACTAGGCTCGAATAATAATATAGGCAGCCAATCCAGCAAATATTATTTAGGCATTTCATGAACACACACGCCGGTAGTTTCCATTCTATTTTATTCATTGTGTATTCCATTCCAGATATCTCGTTGAATGCTGCAGCGGGACTCGATGCAATCACAGATCCGGTCTACATATTACTTGTCGAAGTAACTGATGGTTCCCTCATGGATGCACAGAACCTGACGGTCAACGTCACCAACGTCAACGACGCACCTGTCTGCACCAACGTTCCCAACTCCGTCAGCATCCTCGAGAGTGAAGTGTTGCCATACACACTGTACGCTGTAGACTGCACTGATCGAGACCTTGATGTTTTGTCCTACTCCATAGCCACTGATCCAACAGGAGGTCCATTCTCAATCTCATCCACAGGTGATTTCAGTTCAGGTTTCAGGGCGTACTAAGAATACCGGTACTCTTCAGTAGAAGACTGAACCAGTCTCAAAATTAAGTCGTTGTATCATAGATGGTAATCATTATTGTGCCGATTAGTATTCAAGCTCACAGCCACACAGTTTCTCCATCGTGTAGCCTACATGTATATTGTTGCGGCTCTGTGTCTTAGGAGGCATTATTCTAACACTCATTATGTCTCTCCGCCATGCAGACGGAAACATCACGTTGACGGGTTCGCTGGACACGGAGACCGTGCCACTCTACAACCTCACAGTGTACGCGGACGATGGCCAGACCGTCACGTCGTCCTACCTCGAGGTGACCGTGACCGATGTCAACGAGTCCCCGGCCCTGACGTCTCCGCCATCCACGCTCACGATAGCCGAGGACAGCACCACTCCCGCGACCCTCGCGACCCTCAGCGCCACGGATCCCGAGGGTGACGCTCTCACGTATACCTCGACGTGCTGGCTCGCTCCCTGCCCCTTCGACGTGGATGCCTCTTGTAAGTGTGATCATCTAGTGAGGTTGCCAGTCTCGTGTGAATACATGTACTGATCTCCATATTCCATGTCATGCATGTTCAATTTCGTTGCACCAATGCACATTATGACAATAGTGCGTTATTGAGGTCACCTTTGGATGCATGGTTGATACACATATAGGCTTATGTACTTCTTAAACTACATACAATTTACGCTTCCATTCTTGTACACTACATGCACGTACTTGACAAAGAAGTAGGCAACATCTTGATATCTATGTTACATTTGCATCCCAATTATATAAACATTTGATGAAATTCGTTTCGAGAATTGGTCAATCAGTGCCGAAAACCGGATAATATACTGAGAATCGTGTACGAGGGTCGTAGCAAAACTGATCTCATCTCGTATTTCTACACAGCCGGAGTCATTTGGTACAACACATCAGTCCTGGACTACGAGTCAATCGCTGAGTTCACCTTGGAGGTGACTGTCTCTGACGGCCCGCTCTCTGACTCGGTAAATATCACCGTGTACGTTAGTGACGTCAACGAGGCACCGTGGTTCACCAACCTGCCGTACAATGGCTCTGTCTCCGAGGCCCAGACGGCCCAAACTACGCTGTACACGGCCACGTGTGACGACCAGGATGCTGGAGACACATTCACTTTCTCCAAGGACGGCGTGGATCCGTCCAGTGGATCGTCCAAGTTCAGCGTCAACAGTAATGGTTGGTATTGGCTACGTGTGTAGGCTACTCCACAAATGTCCTTAAGAATAGCATATTTTGTACAAGAATTCAGGAATATGCGCTGATTTCAACCGATAGGCGGCGTAATTGTCAGTACGTCAGACGTATCCATCAATGCAATTCCAATCCGTGATTCACATTTTATAATGATTCAAGTACTACCTATATCTATCATCTTGGCCGACTGACTCAGGTGATATCGTGCTCTCGGCCAACCCCTCCTTGGACTTCGAGACTCAGAACGTTTACGTCGTCATGGTGACTGGCACGGACGCGGGTGGACTGACGGTCAGTGACAACTACACGGTGTACATCATTGACGCTAACGACCCGCCCGTCATCACCACGGCAACCACGACCCTGACCCTGGCGGAGGACGAGTCCCCGGGGTTCTCTCTGCTCAATGTCACGGCTACGGACCAGGATGGAGACGCTCTGACGTACAGCTTCACATTGACACCAGCGGGCGGTCCCTTCTCCGTGTCTGCCACAGGTAGGCCTACACTAAGCGTTTGGTGGGGTCATGCTACATGCGAATATATGTAGGAATGTTACTCCAACCTCATGACCACAGAGTTTCCAATTTTGAATTTTATATATGCATGTACACTGATACTGAATCATTTCATGAACTCAGTCCTTACGATCAAGTTGTGTTGAATATATCATTCTTGCTATCCTGATTATACAATGTAGGTGAAATCGAGCTATTGGCTTCCCCGACGCTTGACTACGAGACGACCAATTCATACAGCATCGCCGTCGATGTCACTGACGGCACAGCGACCGACAGCGAGACGTACACGATCTCCGTCACGGACGTGAACGAGCCGCCGGTGCTGACTAACCTGCCTGACAACGTGACCGTCGGGGAGTTGACCACGGGGACGGTATTCACCGTCAGTTCCTCGGATCCCGAGGGCGACACCGTGACCTACTCGCTCGTCTCCCTGACACCCAGCGTCACCCCCGTGCCATTCAACGTCATTGGCGGCACTGGTGAGAACACAGTAGATCACATAAATATGGACTTACATATGGCTTGGCTTTTTGCGTTTTGGGTTTTTGTGGACTTCATCCTGAGCTTAATTAAATGATATAATTCAACCCAGAAACAGGCGAAGTCAATGCGCTCTCATGCTTCCCCTACATGCGTCTGTCGTTCACAATGCGTTCATTGTGTATACATGTATATCCAACAAGATTTTATATCCAACAAGAGTTCAGCCCTTTGAATTTGTTCAGTAATCACAATATCTTATATCAGATCCAAAAACGAACTACTCTGTTTAATGTCCAAACAACAACTTTCGGACATAGCATGCGTTGAGTATACAAGTTGATTGGCTGTAAATACATGTATGGTGCAATGCGGTGAGTGTCTCGCTTCCTGTAGCTGAACGCTGGTTGTAGGTGTCATGCAAGTCTGTATGTACTTGTATGCTAGCGGATACTTGTCATGTATAGGCCGTGTTTTGTAAATATGTATCTCTGTGTTTCGGGGGTTTAGCCTACGTAAAAATTCACTACGTACATGTGCGTGTTGTTCTCTTTGTGTAGAGATCATGCTTTAACATTTTGCGGGCTCCACTAGTCCTATTCGAGCGGAAACACGAAATCTGAAGTTTTCTTTGCACACATTTCGCCATATGCACTTGAAATTTCCCACGTATTCCAGGTAAAGTCCGAGTGAAAGCCAGCGTGGGTCTCGACTTCGAGACGACGAGTTACTACAAGCTGGTGATCCAGGCGTCCGATCCCTCGGGTCTGCTGGACAGCGCCACGCTGGGCGTGATCGTGACGGACGAGAACGACCCGCCCGTGTTGAACCTGCTCCCGGCATCGGTCTCCGTGCTGGAAAACGTGGTGGCTGCCGCCTCCGTGTACACGTGTAACGCCACCGACCAGGACGCCGGGGACGCCATCACGTACAGCGCTACTTTCTCGCCCAACGACGGGAAGTTCACATTTGATACATCCAGTGAGTAACGAATTGAGATACATGTGTGGAGTCATTATTTGCAGTAAACCGACCATTAGTTGGAGTCCTATATACACATGTATGTGCCGTTCAACAATGTGTTATGTGATGTGTAAACTGGCACCGGGGTAGTGGTCGACCATTATATTAAATAATTTTCAATATTATATAATGTTTTTTTTTCCACTTTGTGGAAATAAACGTTCATACATGTATATTTCGCACACGCAAACGCTTTCACATCGTATATACACGTCAAAACTATATTTTTTCGTAGCTTGCGCGGTGTCGTACATCAGTAACCCGGGGTTTAGCGCCTACAACACGCCGTCCTACACGGTGTCGATCACGGCCTCTGATGGGACGGTCACCTCCACTGCGGGGATCCTCACCGTCAACCTCGTGGACTTGGCCCTGCCCCCGACAATCACCAACCTCCCGGCAGCCACCAGCGCGGACGAGGACGTGCCGGACTCCACCGTTCTATTCACAGTGAGTGGTATACCATTATTAAGATAATGGTTACACTTCATTTTAGGATAATGCATATATGTATAATGCATATCAGATATTACCACAAACACCACTAGGTATCGATGTTGACAATAAAACACAAAGTGATATGTTACCATGTTCCGAATTTCAAATATTTTCAATAGGAGATGTATACCTAAATTAGAAGATGTGTCAAAATAATGATGATTGTATTATGATAGCGATTATGAATATTGATTTTGTTTTTCTCCCCCATCATCAAATGTTTTGACCCATGTTTGACAGGTAAGCGCGACCGATGACGACACGGCCAGCCTCGTGTACAGCATCCAGAGTGAGAGCCCGGCCGAGGGAATGTTCGCCATAGACTCGCCCTCAGGTAATTTAATGAAAAACATGGGATATATAATAAATTCCGTGATTCGTAAATTCCCCTGTTGCGTTGTCTCTATGCTAGCGTTCTGTAGTGATAACACTTACCCTTATTCAGCAATTTTGGCTCTATACTGGGGTTGTGCACGGCTACGAAATACACCATTAATAATGCTACATATAACTATCTTTTCCTGCAGGTGACGTCACGCTCCAGACAGGCGCCATTCTGGATTACGAGACCACTACGTTCTACACACTGGTTATTGAAGTCACCAACAGAGAGAGCGTGTCCGTCAGTGGTGAGCTCAACGTCACCGTCAACGACGTCAACGAGCCGCCCGAGTTCAGCGTCACCGATCTCCGGGTCTCCGACGACGAAGAAAAGGTCTGGTTTTCTTTGAGAGACACTTCAAATGTTTCTCAAACTTTAGTTTTCTATACGATGAATCTCTCCAGAATATGTAGCCTACAATATCAGAACCATTATGCATGAGCAGAAATACATAACGATCTCTCTTCATGTACTTTTGGCATGATCTATATATGGTGCGGATGCATGCGGATGTGTTTCCTTCAAGTCTTTCTCAACGATATTCTCTAGCTTCTGGTTCTAACTTTGGTTTCTCAATAAAAAATTCATACAGGAATCTCAACTGATTCGGACTACTGACAGTAAAATCATTTAAAATCATACAGCCGATAGGTGACACGATAGAGCTGACGTTCACGGCCACTGATCCGGAAGGGACGGCGGTGACGTACAGTCTGGATCCCTCCACTACCGGGGGGTACTTCAGCCTCCTGGAGTCACCCTTCCGGCTCAGATACGAGCAACAGATCGACAGCGACGACAGCGCGCAACCCACCTCGTTCTCTCTGTGTTAGTATCACCGCCAAAGCCTATAATAGTATAGGGAAAAAAACTAAAATCAATTTCATGTGTGAGAACTTTCCAGCATCATTCGACTTGTGAGTATATGTATAAAAGATTGCATACCTTGACATTGAAGGCAATGGTACAATAAACAAACATATCATTTCCAGTGATCGAGGCCACGGACGCTGACGGAATGATGGATCAACTCCCCGTTAGCGTCCGGATCGATGACATCAACGACAACAGCCCGGTCTTCTCGAGCGGGACCTACTCGGCCGCTCTGCTCCGTGACGTCGACGTCGGCACCTACGTCCTCACGGCCGCCGCCTCGGATGCCGACACTGGCGTGAACGGCGACGTCACCTCGTACGCCATTCTCGCGACGTCCGACGCCGCCAACCTGTTCTCCATTAGTTCGTCTGGAGTGATCACCACCGTCGACTCCCTCAAGTCGTACCCGACTTCCGTCTTCTCTCTGGATCTCGTGGCGTACGACGGGGGCAGCCCGAGACGATCCGGAACAGCCTCGATGTCCGTGTCACTGATCACGGTGGAATTCTCCGCGCCGACCATGGTCGATTCGTTCTACAACATGGAAATCCGGGCGGACGCTTCCACTGATGAGGCCGTCGGACAGGTGGAGGCAGTCGGTACGGTGAACCTAGAATGTTTACATCTATTGCGAGAAGAAGGACGATAACTGATTGTTACATACATGTATATACATATGCAAAGATATTCCAAAGAGTATAGTGGGGGTAGACCTACTAAATAGTTTGGGCTATTTATTAACACTACTTTCGCATGATACATAATTTGCTTTTTTATTTCCCCAATTTTGCAGCCACAGACGGCAGTGTTTTGTACGATTTCGCTGTGGAGACGGAGAAGTTTTCCATCGACTCCCTGACCGGAGTAATCTACCCGAAGACGGAGCTGAAGGACGGGCGGGGTTACGTCGTCTACGTCCTCGCCAAAAACTCAAGGGACATCACTCTCATCTCAGAGTACGTGTTCTGAGTATTTTGAGTCAGTTCTGTCTCTGAAATGTTTGATCATCTGCTGCAGTGTGTGGGAAAATCCAATTTCCTTTTGAATAGGATACACGTATATATCTGTAGATATTTTTATTAACAATATTTATTGGATTTATCCATTATGTCTTATGTAGAAATATTTCCAATAATTGTAACCCACACATATTAATCCAACACACGTCTAGGTAAGATACAGCGTCCAAATACTGGAGAACTACGTTTACATGTACAGGCATACCTTATACGGAATATGATGTTTGCTATGAATGTGTATGATATGATGTTTTGCTATGAATGTGTAGCCTATGTGTAGGCCTTTAATAAATGATGTGATATGTACTTGTAGGACAGCCGTGGTGCGGATAGACACGTACGACGCAGAGGCATACTTGGTTGACTTCACGCTGGACGCGCTGCCCGGGAGCATGAACTCCGCCACGCTGTCTGGCTTTCTGGAGTCCCTGGCCGGCAGCATGGACGACCCCGGCACTGTGCCCCGGCTAGTCTACCTGAACGGCGCCCGCGTCAGGCAGGACGGGTCCGTGCTCAGCGGCAAGGTCAACTCCGCCGCGTACGTACATGTATATTATGGAATATAGATACATTATGTGATGGTTATTTCATAGAGCAAATTATTGTAGTGATTGATAATGTGCATATGTCAGTATTCCTTCAATCAATCTGAATCCGGAACATATTTAAAATTCAAGGCAAAAAGAAAAAAAAAGGTGGAACATTGAGTGACTATCAAGACAAAATTATTTATTTTTGGCTAGTCTAGTACCATAGATGTAAATAAGGACTCATTTACGTGTATTCATGAATTCCAAACTACTCGTATGACAGGTCGGTGACGAACCTAACGGTGTTAATCCTGCGGGACAACAGCACAGAGTACGAGGATAACGTACAAGAGGACAAGCTATATTACGGCATGGCGGAAATCGTAATCAAACTCAGCAACGGTAAGGCCCTAGTCTTTGTTAGCTGGAATTGATCAATGTTATTGGTCCTGGAACGTATCAAGCCACAAGGATGTTTTTTTCGTTAATGACAAGGATTGTAGCGATAATCAATGTGTGCAATATGGAAATTCTCATTCCCGTGGTATGATTTCAGGGTTATAATTAACGTTATATCCCCTGTGGATCTCCAATCCGATCATTTATTCGAAAAAAGAAAAATGTGTGGATTTCATGCCCTTTATGTGGCACCCTCTGTACATCTCATGTTATCACCGCTACACGTTCCATCGATCTCCAGGCGGCACTCCGAAGTCTGGTGTGTTGCGGGGTGAGCGCGTGTCGCGGATCGAGCCGCACGTGGAGCAGGTGCCCGAGGACCCGGCCTTCCTAGAGACGACGGAGGGCAAGGCGACAGTCGGCACGGCCGCGGCCCTCGGCGCCCTGGGCATCATTGGCCTCATCGCCGGTCTCTCCTACCGCTACTGCAAGAAAACCGGCGCGTAAGTAGCCTAATATAACATTTTTCATTGTTTTTTTTGTAACAAGATGAGGAGCCGGGTGTTAAATTGTGTTAAATTTTGAAACTGCTGTATGGATAAGTAACGTAGACGACAATAAAGAAAACAAATAGGCCTAGGGTTTAGGTTTTTTTTAACGAATAAACATAATATATATATGTTCTTCCTCAGTGGAAACATAACCAAGCCAATCAAGGTGGCGGAGGCCAGTAACGCCGCAGGATCAAGCAAACAGGAGCCGCTCTATGACTTCCGCTATGGCAAACAGCCGCCGCGGGCGAGCCCCGGCATGCCGCCCCCAGAGGAACCGCTGTACGACTTCAAGTACGGCAACGAGTCGGACCGCGTCAAGGCTAGCAGCACGACGCCCACGCCGCGTCCGTGGCGAGCCACCGAGAGCCCGCTGTCGGCGCCCATCTACTCAGGCACGGCGGGGCTGACCAACCAGCCCTTCTCCAGCGGCAGCGAGAGCGGATCCATGCCGGACGTCGAGCAGTCGTCGCTAGGATACCACTCGCGCACGGGCACGCCCACCGTGGACCCTAGCGACCTGGAGGTGCGGGGCTTCACCCCGCGGGCAGCCACCCCGACAGTACGCTGGTGAGGGATGGGCGTGGGCGTGAGCTGTGTCGTATTGTATGCTAGATTGTTATCTATGCACAATTCTTTGCTGTTTGACCAACTTTATCAGATTGATATAACATTTATACGACGTTATGAGAATTCATACAGCAATGGGACAATCAATAATAGTGTTTAAATAAAAGCATAATGAAACGGCAGCGAATTCCTCCATAATACCATTGCTATCTATGATTGTTGGATCCTGCATAATGATAAGAATGATGTTATGCATTTTATTTATTTGTTATGATGTATAAATGATGCACCTGCACCTCACCAACATCAGTATTACACAAAATACGGTTGACATTCATAGCTAGCTCACTCACGGATGATGTAATATTTTTCGTTTGCATTTTTGTGATATTTTGAAGCATTTACACTGTACATAAAGGTATTTCACTTTTGTGTATCCTACATTTATGGTATGTTTCTAGCATCCGTGCAATGTTACACTTGTAATGTGTTGTATATACACAGTATTTCCTCAGGTTCATGCTATAATAAATGTGGTTGTTGACACAAAATTCATATTTCGAGTTCAATGGTATATCGTTTTTCCCCCTGGGATTTTTGCCTCGGTATGGATCGTAGTTGCCGTGTCGGGACGTTATGATAACGTCGTGATATCGAGAGACTTCAATCGCTCTTACTTGAAGAAATATGAATTTCACTGATAAAAAACGAATTGATATAATGAAAATGTGCAGTTAACACCTAGTCGTAAATTAATGTTTAAATATGAGTTTGAGAGCAAAATTTTAGGATTTTTTGGTTGGACGTCCAAGTGATGGTCTGTCAGAACGGGGGTCAATTGTACCAAGCACAAATTTTCACACATTTGAATCGAAAGACTTATGAAGGTAAACAATTTGTTCTCCTTGCTCGTCAGTTGGCCTTTTTATTTTCGGAGTCGCTAGGAGTTAGCTCCAGTGCAAACACCAGCAAACTCACGGTAGAACGTCGATAATGTAAGGTTGCACGCGTCATATATAGGCTTTTAGTGCAAATTATGAGATCAGCCAAGCATGACCCCAAAGTATACAAACCCACGGAGGCCTAAAACCTGCTCACGAAGTACGTAGAACTATTTATTACGTGGAATCTATCAGCGGCTTGCACGCACGGCATGTAGTGTATAGTGTCCAACCACACAAAATACAGTAGCGAAATTGGCCTTTCAGAAATTATTATGACCCCGAACCGTGAACCAATGTCACCACCATGACCACTACATTCTACGGCAAACAGAGACGGGCCTCCACCGAGAGCATTATTGCGTGCTCTCTCTCTCTAGTCTTTCAAGACGACTGACTATAAAGCGATGTATACACTATAAAGACGGAAGCCAAGCATGCAATGCCTCGTGTGTGTCGGACATTCTATATGATATAGCGACAGACCAACCCATTGGCCCGCATCGCGGTGATGTCTACATCAAGTTACTGGTCGTAACTTTACGAGGATATTGGATTATCATTATAATTTGAGTGGTCACACCCAGCGATATCCTGGACATGGATGAGGCGAGTGACGGGTGAAGTCCCCACAGATAATCACTCTCCAAGTCTAGGATCCGTCGTACATTGGAATCATCTGTACAGGTGAGTTGTGTGTGTTTACAAATGGAATCAACAGAGCGTTATATTCAGTCAATACATGGCATGACAGTTCATTGCTGGATAATTGACATATGTAATGTAAAGAACGGGTATTATACCATAAATTGTGCAATATATATGTAATATTATACCGTTAGGTGTGTTATTATTTTCATCTTCTTGGAGGTGGTTCATTGCTATCTTGTAGGCGTTTACAACACTGATGTAGAGTCTGATCGCGAATTCTTATGAGTCATTCTTGACCTTTTTACCTAACCAAGAAGCACCAACTTGAACTATAGAAACGTATGATTTCTTATAACATAACATACGAAATGCTAGGCGATTTTGCAAACAAATCTTTAATCACATGTACGTAAGCTGAAATTTATATCCTACTTCCGCCTACACCTCTACATACACAGACATATTCAGATGTAGAATCTCTGTACGCTATATATACTATAACTAAATAATACACATATATAGGCCTGTAAATCAAATGGGCCCTATTTCTCGTTTTTGCGTCTTATTCCTGAATCATTTTCTGATACTTACTGCGCATAACATTGGGAATCATAATAAGAATCCGTCATTTATAGGAAGATTTGTCTAGTTTTTACTGTTAGACGCACATGATTATATCTCCAAGGGTTTCTATAGGACCTACATCCTGGTTGAATTTAGGTCATTACTTTATATTTCTGACTTGTCGTAAGACAACTACCTGTATAGGTATGTAGCTGCTGTTGCCGTTTAGGAAATGATATTATATATTGCACAACACACTGATTTATGATCAACATTTTGGGTTCCTTGGAACAGATCATCACACCTCCGCAGTGACCATGGATGTTGTTGCAATAGCGACCACCTTGTTGCTAAGTGTCGTCAGTTGCAGTGGACAGGATGTCATCAGAACTAGTCAGCCGGGCTGTGAGCAGTACCTGCCCGCCAGCATTACCCCCGTGAACGCCTCAGTTCCCGTGGTAACACAATCGATAGAGCAATGGAAGGGAATAGTCCTGCTGATAGTGGCCGGAGGTGTGGCCGTGCTCATGTCTGTCATACATAGGCTAGTCAGGTATGGTCTGACTGAAATATATGCAAGTGATAATACACATACGTTTACGTCAATGGTAAAACCTCAAAATTGTCTGAACTTATTTAATTGTAAAATTGTATATTCATGCAATAGATTAGTCTCTAATATGTAAATTATTATGCGATTTTCAATACTAGAAAATCCAATAATTTGAACTAATTGCAGAAGTCGCATATATTACGATGCCCATTTGTTGGACACATTTTACGACGCCGGTGGTGACGTCAGTGTTGGCATGGTAACAAGCCTGGTGGTTGCTAGATGGGCCTGGACATCCTCCTATACATGGTCCACATACCACATGGCGACTGTAAGGGCCACTTATACAAAACTGAAATGTGTCTTTGAATTTTTTTTGGCAACGATTTACATAAAGTTGAAGAAGATTAGAGAGAAAACAATTAAGAGCCCAATTTGCAATACACTGAATATGGATTGTGAATAATGTGACATGTTGATTTCCTTGATGTTTATAATAACAGGATCTTCGTTTTATAATTACCTCACTCTATGTCTTGTACGGGTGTTATTCTAACGAGAAACACATCTTCCTCTCAGTACGGTGTGGTGGGACAGTTCTGGTTTGCCGCCAGTCTGGTCGTACAAGTTCTTCTGTTTGCTGTCGTGGCTTGTGAAATCAGAATCAAAGCCCCGGGAGCCAAAACATTCCTCCAGGTAAAGTCTCCTCCATATATGCTCGAAAGTTAATTCAAACTTTTCAATAGTTGAGAATGACTTTGTGTAGAGAAAGCCTAAGATAAGAATACTGTTATTTCTTATTTATTCTTTCAGGTGATATATGCTCGACTGGGTAGCCCCGCTCACGTGATTATGATAATATTCGCACTGTTCGTCAACATCGTTGTAGCTAGCATGGTCATGTATGAGGGTTCCAACGTTCTCCATTCACTCATAGAAGGTACTATGATTCAAATATTTTAATTGAACAATCCTATTATGCAAGTTTCCTTGCCATACTCTACGCATGTTCCTTCCTCTGCTAAAGGCCTCTGTCCACTCAGCAATATGATTATCACCTGACCAGAACTGAAATCCGAATTATCACCTGATACAAATTGAAATGTTGTACTATTGAATTCTCAGATCTGTAGCTTGAAGTACTTTCACGATGCATTGCTTGCAGACCTGAGGAGAGAGGTGATAGCTGTGATATTGGCGGTTATAGTGGCCCTGTTCACTGTGATTGGCGGTGTGGGAGGTTCCTTGTACTTCGCCTACATCAGCTGTGTCTTCATCATGGCCGCCCTCATTCTCTTCTACGTGGAGGTGTTCCATGACCCCTTCGACCGCCAGGAGGAGCCACTGGGAACGTGGGAGAATATTTATAAAATGGTGGCATGTCTCAAAACCCCGGAATCCTCGGAAAATGACGCAGACAGCGCTCTGACGTTTCTGTCACGTGACGGCATGATAGAAGGCGTGCTACTCATACTTAGTGAGTTAATTGCACCAAACTTCGATATGGAATTCGGAATTAGGAATAAAAGAGAATCAACTCAAAAGTATAGTTTCTAGCAAACACCTAGGGCATGAAAATAGCGGAGTCCACAAAGCTGAATCAATGTTCCAGAAACACGTCATAATAGGCCTGATTATACTATGAATTAATGAATCAATCCACAACACGATAGCAATGTCTCAACTGTTTGTTGACCTGTAACATCTGTTTCTTTCACGCCAGGCGGGTTCAGCAGTTTGTTCGTCAACCAGAGTTTCTGGCAGGTAACCGTCACCTCGAAACCCACACAGACAGTCTGGGGATTCATACTGGGAGCTGTCGTCTGGTTCATCATTCCTTTCGGTTTCGCTTTCGCCTTGGGATCAGCCTACCAGATATGGACAGTCGAGGCAGGCACATATCTGGTACCAGAGCAACAAGCCAAGGACGGTATGTTGTGCATATATCGTGGGTGACCTAAATGCCAGGTCACCCACGAAAAATGCTGCTGTAGCATTATGATGTGTTGGGGCTACACGAGTAGTAACACCACGATTATGGCGCACAAATGCAGGCAGATTTATAAGACATTCGGTGACACTCCAGTAATGGGGATATATACCTCTTTATCATGGGGTCGCCGAACTTCACATTGGTGCCGTACCTTCCGAACCACAGTGGTTTGTCTCGGCGTCGGTTCTGGGTCGGCCCCACTGTTGACTCACATCACATGTAGATAACGGGTTCCTGTCCCTTGACCGCAGACAGGTATAGCACTTGTCTGGGGCACCCATATGGGTGATTAACTTGACAAGGATGATGTGGCTCAACAGTGGGATATAGCTGACCAGGGGGACGAGGTCTTTCCGAAAGAGGGGGAGCACTGTACCATTATAACGTGGCGGGGCTACACGAGTAGTGACACCACGGTTATGGTGCACAGATGCAAGGAGATTTATAAGACATTCGGCGACACTCCAGTAATGGGGTATACATCTTTACCGTGGGGTTGTCGAACTTTAAACTACATTGTCATGAAGAATTGTGACCGATGTTGTCCATATCTGTTCATCATTACACTGCTAATAATGATGACGATGATTTCTCATGTTTCAGGATTGCTTCCCGTGTACGTCTCGCAAAGACTGCTGGGAATGACTGGAGACTACGTCATGTTGGTGCTGACCGCTCTCGTAGTCATGACAACCGTGGCGGGTGAGGTGTTGTCAGCCTCGTCTATCGTAGTCTATGATATCTACATGACGTACATCGCGCCGTTCAAACCGTCACCAGCCAACACAGCCGACTACCAGGTGAGCTACAGTGTACTTTCACTATTTGTTTATTCTGCTGTTCAAAATGTAATTCGAATTCACACCAGTCATGACCCCAGATTCGTTGAACTCTCACTTCCAACGTACGGTCGTCATAACGGGTACACTTATAGTGAATGTTCTCATCATTCCAACCGACTTTATCATGTTATAATGGCCTCTATATCAATGAGTCCTTGATTATTATACATAATTTTACCCCGTCACTACTGTCGCCCCCTACCCCAGGACACGACGAGCCGGTCCCGCCGGGCCGTACATAACGAGGAATACCTACAGTACGACAAGCGCTGTCTCATGCTCAAACACGTCACAGTCATCGTCCAGGCCCTGCTCCTCATCCCGCTCACAATCCTACTGATCGTGCTCGGCCTCGATCTGCTCTACCTACTCAAGGTATCCTGACATAACAGAACTAAGGGTTGTCCAATATTACCGAGTCAGTTATGGAGTGTATTCATGGCTATGCGATCTGGATAGTGTTATATCTTTGGTCGCTTTCACAGACCAAATGGGCTGAAGATTTTGATATATATTTGTGGTTGAATTATATGTGTCGAAAGTACCTGAATTACCTGTTACAGTTTCTGGGAGTAGTGGCAGGTTGCTGTGTGATCCCTGTGGCACTGGCTGTGACGTGGCACCGTACGACAGGCCTGGGTATGGTCCTCGGTTCGCTAGCGGGACTTATCGCCGGCGTGGTCGCCTGGCTCGTGTACGCCTCGACCATGGACGGCGGCCTCGAGTCCTTCTACGTCAGTTCGGGCCAATGGCAGCCCATGCTGGCCGGCTTGGCGGCTTCATTGGGGATCGGTGGCATCCTCTGTATTCTCAGCTCACTCTGCTGCGGAGGCTGCGACACGGACCGAGTCGAGGAGGAGGAATGGGAGAAAACCCGCGCCATCGATAACCAGATCCTACCGTGGGCCGTCAAGTACGCCCCCGAGTTCAAGAACATGAAGATGAAAGGCATACCGCATTTTTACGCGGTCCGGCGGACGTTCAAGTGCGCAGAGATCTCGGCGTACATCGTAGGTGTGCTGCTAGCTGTTGTGGCCGTGTTGATCTGGCCGGCTTGCATGCTTTTGGAGGAGATCTGGAGCCAGGAGGTCTACGGACGCTGGAACACTCTCGTCCTTGTCTGGATCAGCATCGCAACCATTTTCATCGTCTTCTGCCCGCTCATCAGCGAGATCCTTCAAGTCAGTACTCGGACGGTTTTGTGTTTATTGATTTAGAATACTCAAATTTGTCAGCAGTCTGCAACCTCCTTGGTTGATTTTAGTTCGCATCTTGGTTCAGTGGGCTGGTTTCTCGACAAAACCTCTAAGCCACTTAAACCCTTAATTTTGTATTTCTAAACGAACAATATCAGTATTCAGAAGTGTCTCCTCCTCTTTTTCGCGGTAGGTGTGTCGGCAGTCGTACTACAACAAGAAGTGGAGTCAGAGAAGTCAGACGGACATGCGGCCCCTGGAGGACGAGGCGGCGAGACCCGAGAGACCTCAGCCTGAGGCTCCTAGCGTCAAGACAGCTGAGTCCGACTTCCATTCCACCATAGGTAAGAACTGACTCAGTTATAGGAAAGATCCTTTATTCTGTATCCTACCACGTGTACGATCCCAACTATATGTCAAAGACAAGACTTGCATATACATATACATGTATGGACATGGGTTATTTTAATAATTCACTCAACCGACCAAACTATCACGTGAACTATCATGGAATAATGATTTTTTGATGAAATTTCCAACATGCATGTAGTGCCATACTATTGTCTGTTGTTGGACAGGGTACAACACGGGTGTAGACACGGCGGCCCGGAGGGAGAGGTGGAAGACGTTCATCCATCTGGACTAGATCTAGTGCCCAGTCACCCACCACGCTCAGAGCAGGATAACTGTAACAGTACTCCCTTGGTTACCAGCCCGGCTGCAAACCGGCTTCTACCATACAAACACTCTTTGGTCTCGTCCTTTGTTATATCTCATGTTTTTGCCAGAAATTAGGCCTAAAAATTTGTAAGACATGATGAATGCGCATACACGTTACATAACTACATTCATATTTCTATGTCTCATGCATGTACATATGCTTGGCATTTTGGGCTTTATATTATTACTGATATTGAAATAGATTTACGTCTTACATGTCTTGGAGGACAATAATTATTCAGTTTCCAGCACCACTGTGATAAAACCTAATATCAAACGCATAAATATCTTTGAATGGGATTACAGTTAACCATTTAGCGATTCATACTATATTAAAACGTGGGCTTTAGTAAGCTATGTATTTCAATTTGTGTACATAGTTTAATTTGAAATGGTGATTTTGGTATTAGCTTTAAGATAATAATTGTCGATGACGATTATTACTTTGATATATTATAGCATTTGACTTCATAAAATGCGCTTGTACGCTTCAAAGTGTGCTTCATCAGAGCCGTTCATCAGCACTTATGAGCGTGCATTTTGTATTGGTTATTTGCAGAAACGGGATATCAATTGTTACTTGAATTCAATTTTGCACTGACGGTGTAAAGTTGGTTATGTATCGAGAACATATATGTTTAACATCTTTGTTTGTTAATGTATCGTAATTATTGAAGATTAAACTAATATGTTATAAAACGGTACACTTTATTTTGAAAATTGGCATTGCACCACAACATTTTTGCAGACAATGTCTGGATAGGTATATGTAATATATATATTATATATATATTATGTATATCTACATATTATGCATATTATCTGACATTCGGTACAGCAGTGTGAAAGGTGTGAACATACGGTATTGAACACCACTCTGATCAAATGGAGAATTAATAAGAAAATGGAAACAACTATAATCTCTCCACACTTAGTTATTCATATTCCGGAACCGACTTTTGAATTCATTCATGAGCAAATAAGATGTGTCGACCTTTAATCGATAATTTTATGAAACATGAAAATACTATAAGCTTGCCTCAGTAGCCCCACTTAAAGCCCTCGTTGCCTAGCAACTCAGCTAGCCTCGTATTGAAAGGCCGGAAGAAGTCCCGCAGTAAATCTCGTGTGACGTCATACATCTCTGACGTGTGGGGTGCCTGGTTGACGATTTGTTTAGCCTCCACCTCGGCCTCCTGTTCCGGCGTCAGATCGTCTGTCGGCGATAAATGATTGAGAGGTTCAGTGGGAAAATTGATAATATGCTCAATTCTATCTTCAATGAATAATATATTCATCGGTTCCGATAAACTTTATGGAAACTACTAGTAGATCAATGTCAGAGAGGGTGCAACTGGTGTACTGCAAATAAAACTACCATCATTAAAACACAATAGTACTAGACGTTTTTATATTTTACTTAGATCGAGGAACTTGAGTATGGCTTTCACGTGTGGCACTCTATTCTCCATATAGTCCTCCATACGTAAGAACAGGAACTGGTCACGTGGGAAGACACTCAGCCAATCACGGATAAATACGTCATACATGCTGTTAGACACATGCGTCATGAAGTCAAACCTCTGTGTAAAAAGTCGGAAACACTTCATATATCATTGAAATATGTAAACACTGACCTTTTATAACCGTACATTATTGTTATTGCTTCCGACAAATTTGGAGTAGCAAGACGACGATACATGTATGAAATGAATGTTTGGTCGGGCTTTGTAGTTCTATATAATTCAAAATGTTAGGTGTTAGCAGTAATAGGTGGATACATGGGCTACCTCACTGAACAAGTATTATATCAGCTTATGGAGTTATGGAATATATACTTATTCACTGACCATGACACTGTAGGCACAAGCTCGGGGTGATTTCGTTTTCATACAGTCCAGTAAATATGTGGTGGCGTTTATCATTTCGTCATGAAAGGATTGTGCGTTTTCGCCTTGCATTCCACTTGACAGTCGAAACTTCATTTTGTAGTTCGAAAAGATCCTGTTGTTAACATTAGTATACATGTGAAAATGAAAATACTAAACTGGATGCAGATGCAATTGTGTGGCCAGTGAAAGAAGCTGAGTGCGAAAAAATATGCGATTAAAATGCGAAAAATATGCGATTAGTCTTCGTTCAATGCCAAATCCGTTGTAGTTACCACGAAACGACAATACAACAGAATAAGTACACATTAGCCACAAAAAAGCGTCTTAAATTCGCACATGTTTTTTTAAATTTCACGAATGGTGCGGACCTGTCGACGGGGTCCCTGAGGATGACTATGAACCTGGTCTGGGGCCGCATGCTGTGGATGTAGTGCGGGGTCGTGTACCTCGGCTCGTCCTGTCCCAAGTTACCCGGCTGTCTCTGCCAGCAGGGGTTAAAGGTCAACGTGGAAGGCGTGAAATCCCCTGGGCAAATAACAGGGGGAACCTTTATTGGCATTTTTTTTATAGATTTTTTGAGATCAGCGCGTGTCACTTATGGGCTTCCGTAAAAACTAATGGTAAAAGGGGTGATAATAAATTAATAATTTTAAATCAGAAACTTGAGGAAAAACACATACACACATGAAGAACTCTTCCATGTCATATCAACACCACACAGGTTATTCAGTACCTATGATAAGTGGATGGTACTCTGTACCGTTGGCGGTGTATACTTTCTCCTGCCTAACCCTCTCTGCAGGCTGGTCCAGGGCGTCCAGATAATCCGCCAGGGTCGGGTTCCTCTGCTTTCCTGGACAGTAATTGAAATCCAATCATGACGGTCCATTACCAGGTCACGTCACATAATAATGCAGTATTCGTGTTATTATGCACGACCTAATTGCTGCAAATATGTACCACTTCTCAAACAGAGGCCATAAAGGATGGGTTTCTGAGTGTATACCTCCACCGACCTCTACAGTGTAGGGTGTGTTGACAGCGCTTCCACTCCCAGAAATGCGACTCCTTGAGGAAGGTGGGCGCCAGGCCCTTGGCGTAGGCCTTCATGGTGATGAAAAGATCTGTGGTGCCACACTTGCCCATCCCAAGCAGGAAGAAGTACGGGAAACAGCGGATCCGCCAGTGCGCTCCGAACTTGGCGCGCTTGCGCAAAACGTTCCGCTCAAACAGGTCAAACTGTCGTGTGTCCGTGTTGAAAGAAAAGTATGAGCATAAACTGTCAGTATGCGACATGCCATTCTTTATTAATCGTTTTGAACACATTTATTTCAAATGTGAACTTAGGCCTATGCAGCGCACCAAGTTTTCAAATAAGGTTTCCAGTTTGAATACCAAAGAAACCATGGGATATCATGTACCGTTCCATTGTGAATTGGAGCTCATGACACTGGCATGGAGCGATTATTCCTTACCTTGGCCTTGAAGCGCTGCTCGCCTGTACCCGGGAACATGTTACACTGGTTGTAGTACGAGTCCTCGTAGCTGTGGTCCTCGGACAGGTCCTCCAGCCAGCAGGGGTTCTTGTAACCGGGCAACAAGGGCGGCAGCGTCTGGAGTATTTTAATTTTATTCAAAATCAAAACGGAAACATATAATGTATCCTGCAATTTTGAATATCAGTTCGCGGCTGAGCAACGGTATTGTCGCTTGCTGACACTCATATTGCAGCTTCATCACGACACCTTACATCTTTGCAATTTGCCATAATGTGTATTTCGAATCGGCACTAAATTGGCGACAGGTTGCGTTATTGTATTTCGCTGCGCGCACACCTGACAATGACAGAGTACGCCTACAACATATTCACACGACACTTACCACTTGGAAGTGTTCTATCATGTTCTTGGTGACGGAGAGCGAGAATGTTTTGGGGTTGATGGTCATAGGTTTAAATAACTCCTGTTCGTCATACATCCTCTGTTCTTCAGAGAGCACCCCGGCCGCTACGCCCTCCCTCGCTCTTTGATTCTCCCCAGGTGATTCCCCTTCCTTGGGGCTATTTTCTATAGATTTCCCGACCCTGGGGCTGTCCTCGATCTTCTGGACCCCAGGGAATTTTCGGACTCCGAGTGAAACTCGGGGTGGGCCGTTGTCAATACCTCCAGGTGCAAGAGGATGTTCGACACCTTGATTTCTATAATAACCTGTGAAATTTGACAGAGGAAATTGGGCAGGTTGCTTCAGCGGAGCTGGTCGTATTGGAGAATGTCCAGTCTGTACACGATCGTATACGATCGGTTTAATTAATGAATTTTGTTGAGACAATGGCGGAGGTCTCTGTGGCGATGGCTGCTGATAATTAGGATTTCTAGGGAGGTTATCTCCAACCATCAATTGCACTAGCTTTGGTTTCAAGTTAGACAGCGTGATTTGATCCGCGTGTTCTATGTTGCTTTGTCTTGTCGTTCCCGCATCACTGTCCGGCAATTTGTTCCCTAGTGTCTTCTGATTGGCTGCTGCCAATATGACGTCATAACCCATGTCCTCCTCGTCCTCATGTGTCAACGCTCCGAGTATTTCACTGCGTGGCGAATCCCCGTCTTTGTAATGCAAATCCTGCTGAAGATAGCCTCTATATCGGACACATACCGTGATATATGTGAACAGAGAGAACCAGAAGAATACGAGTATTACAGAGTAGACATTCCTATATCGAACTATGGCCATTCTATTGAACTATGTGTCACGAAGATGTGCGTTTGTTGTCACTGCATGGAAAGAGTTCAGCCATATACACATCTCGGGCACTGAAATTGACTGTACATCACGCTATCGATTGTGGGGGATGAGTGAGACACTGAATCAGTGGGTTTCGTGTTGAATGTAATTAAAATCCATAAACAACAATGATTATTATTGTTGCGGTCAATAGATGTAATTTCAGGACAGATATCTGATAACTGACAGTGAAATCACCGATATTTCAAGAGTAGATACATGATGTAGTGATTTTTGACATTTCCTAATAATGAATACAGAAACAAAATAGGAGCAAAAAGATTCCATAGGCGTCATCGGTACCAATTATACTGCAAGTAATTGAACACAAACACGTGTGTTGCTCGTAAACCGACGATTAAACCCATAACGAAAAATACATTGTAATGGTGTATTATATAATCACTTCGGTGCAAATACATTACACTCAGGACAATGAGGTTATTGACAGGCAAACCATATCTTGTACTTGGTAAACAGGACACTAAATATATGTATTGATGAATGTGACTGCATGACGAGACATTATCATTGATCAAAATACAACTGAAGGCATTGATGACCAGTATTACGGAAGCCCAAATTGCTCATCTATTTTTTTGTATACTTGGTTTTTGTACATTCATTGTTTTTTTCAACATCCTGAGAAATATTTTCTGAATCCTGAAAAACTATTTACTTTTCGCGTTTTTAATGTACTTGTTTTTACTTTTCGTTTTTTTTTTACTTTTCTTTTTTTGAACTTTTAAATTTTCATTTTTCGATATAGCTTTTTTTACTTTCGAATATTCGTTTTTTTTTTGTGCCCATAGACTTAATTATTTATTCTACATTTACGCCCAGTGGCACGATTGCAGTAGTCGATTCCATAATATCAGTGACGTATCTCTATTCACTTTGTCACAAATTGTAAAAAAAGGCCAAAATGTAAAGAATGCACGACAAGGCTTAATTCTAACGCTGGGAAACATTAGAGCACACCAAAGGCTCATGCGTCATGCTCATGTATTCAGTCATGCTCATATATTCAATAAAACAGCATCATGTTTACCACATATCTACCTTTTTACGCTCAAATCTGTCACCTATTTTTTTGTGTGAATCCAGTTTACCGAATAAACAAGAACAGCGTTTGCTGGGACTGGTTCCGCATTTATGGTGGCCCATATCGTCATGGAGAGATTGGCAGAAAAATATACGACATCCAGGTGAGAAACAATGAGTTGTTCCTTGAAAATGTAATATATTCATGATATTATTATGTAATGCAATATTTCGAGAAAAAGTATCTATTTTATCTGGTTGATGTCATGGCATGTGTCGCAGACAGTATCTGCCCTTCACCAAGGAGGTAACCATGGTCAAGTATTGCACCTCAGATGTATGATATAACATCTCACTGATCGCATAGTCTACTACTATTAAATGTATGTTGTATGTGAAGTTGATGTGTTAATTTCGTATGGTTGTACTCGTAGGTTGCTTGTTAAACGACAAGAAAGTGTACAGAATGCATGGATGAGTCAGAATATCCAGAGCTCTGCGGAATATCCTAGGAATACCCCATAGAAAGTATTACAGGAATTGTAAAGTTTGTGATGCTGTGTGATGGCGTTATGTACCGCCACCACAAAAGACAAAACGATCATTATACATTGTAACTTTTTTCGTACTTAAAGGTACTATTCATGAGGGAACCACTTTCTGATTTTCATCGCTAAGATTCTGGAAATGTTCTTTTCTTGCTGAAATATCGGACCTGCATGGCCAGATCGCCAGTGACCATTCTTTGGAAAGATCTGAAGATCTGCACCAGAATATCTGCACCAGTAGACCCTCACCAGATCTTCTGCAGAACGTCGTCACTACCTGGAGATGTTACTGATACTGAACTATATGGATTGATCTGGAGAGTGATTCGGATATATGTGTATAGATAATGATTCACAATGTGCAATGATTAAATAAATGATTACATAGTTTGTTTTGCAAAATGATCTTACAAATGTTTGTTTTCCTTAATAATTAGCCCATTGAAGTCTATTTACAACCCCCCCCACCACCCCCTCCCCCCCCCCCCAGAAAAAATCCGCAAATTCCTGTTTGATAAACCATTCTTGAGTCTTAAGTCATACATGTTTGAAGTTGACACATTTCGTTTGCACACACACGAGGTCGCCCAAGGGGCCCTCATCTACGTATTATCGAACAATTAGTGGGCCTATAGTGTTCGAAGCTATAATATGTTCGTATTTAATTTATTCTGCAAAGTTAGTTGCATTTGGCATTTGCTGACTGGTAGGGAATATTAACACAGCGTGATACTTTCACATGATAGAAACTGAAAACAACACTTTATGAGTTGACCATCAATTGTGTCCTGTCCACTGACTGCCCGAGTTTCATATTTTGATTCAATGCAATTTGAATGGAAACAGTTATATGACAATGCATTGCTTTTTCTCACTATGACCCTCAAATTTTCAGCCACGAAGCTCAACACTTCGAACCGAGAGCCGTGAACTGCACGGCCATACCTCTGATGGCGACCAAATTGTCCGAACCATGGACACAATTTCTAAGTCTTTATGACAATACATCATCCGTCACTGCCAGATCAGAGCGGGACATGTCCAGGACCTGTCACAGCGCTGTTATCTCCGCCAATAAGCTCCCCAGTCAATATACCCCTCGACTTACGGGTGGGATTTCTGACAAATATCAACCACTTGGCGCCTCATCGCGATGAGCGTAATAACGGCTTTGAGTTGATATCAAACAAGCGATAACGACGATGTTTTATGTATACATGGTGCTTGTCGAAACGTCATCTGTGAATGAATGGCTTTGAGTGTAAAATAAAGATTTGAATTATCCACAAAACTTTCCAAGTTCTCACACTTGCGTGTTTCATTTTATTGTGTTTTCCATTGCTATTTTCAGTCTTACTTTTGGCGAATATATTTTTTTTTTGTATTGAAGAAGACACCATAATGACAGCTCACGTATTCCAGTTTATTATCAGAAATATCGTTATGTATTTATGGTATTAATAAGTTCCCCCTTCGCGTTATTTTTTTTGGCATTTTTTATGATTATGAAGCCTTTATCAATTATGTATGTTGGCATTAGGAAATAATGTTACGCTAATTGGCAGTTTTCATACATGGTTCATGTCGCAGAGAATAATTACTCATTGTTTCAGTGACTTCCCAAGAATTGATAATTAAAAACTTCACATATTTTCCCCGGGAAAACTACTCACATTGAAAGTCCTGCATCCCGGCAACCGCACGGGGGTCAAATGACTCGGTGTTTGGTGGTTTTGTTTCACGGGGCTCTCACCACGAGAAAGTTGTGTTTGCTGAGCAAGCAGAGGACCGTATGCCGCGGATAAACCAATGAGAGAGGGGCCCGTCGTACCATCCGCTCCCCGCCCCACCCCCAGTGTCCCCCATCCACGGGCCGCACGACGTAGGAGCTTAATGTACCGACTGACAGAACGACTGGTCCTTCAAAGTTTCTATGTCATACCCACGGGACATGCCAGGAGATAGATGGCAAGAAAAAGAAGGTGGATTGCCGGAGTTTGAGGAGTCGTATTTCACGCGACAAGCACACCGGATCGTTTTAATCGCCTGGTTGATCTGTTGAATGATTGCTCATAACTTTTGTGTCCCCGCCTGGTTAAGCCAGGGACGAGTTTTCAATCAACTAATGTTGGGGAGGCGGGTGGCCAGGAAGTTGACAGAAGAGGTTCTGTGGTCAGTTTTTGGAGTCGTGCGGTCAGATTGCCACCTGTAAATAAAGACAAGGCACTTCATAGAGCGACATAACACTGTCAAAACTCGGTCCTATGTGATCCAATTAAAGCGTGATAGAATTGTCGGACACGCACGGCGAGGGCCCCGGACCGCCGCCCGGTGTTTTTCTGGTGGTCAGTGGACTCTAGCGACGGTATCTAGTGACAGAATGGAAGGGTGACGACGACATCGATATTGCCAACCATCAAAGAGTCGAGTTTCCCGTGGACACGTGGTCCTGGAGTCACGTGGTTCCGGTGCCGCCAGTCCATCAGCCAATCAGGAGACATGATTCTTCACCAGGCATGGGGTATCCACCAGATGTTACTAACCAACTAACCGAGGGGTTTTCTATCCAGAAAGGAGGATAAAGAATCAATTGGAAAGTTATTAAACGCATTTCAATGATTCTGCATGTAGTGGCAGACAATGCAAAGTTGGAAATTGGACATTCAACCATTGAGAAAAGTTGTTTTCTTCAAATTTGGTCGACCAGTTTTTTATGGTATCCTTTGACGTACTTAGGAGTTCAAAGATATTATCGAAAAGTTCCCTAGTGCAAAACAATACCGGTTTATTGAAACATAAACACGGGTGATAATGAACACGGGTTTGCCGATGGCGGTGGTGGGACAGCCGGCGAACGCCCCGAGGTCCCAGGCGAGACGGGCCGGAGTGGGAGTTACGGCGGACAGGACCAGGCACAAGGGCGGGACAACGACCGGAGCTGGACAGACCACAGGCGGGGAGACAGGCTCCAAGATAGATCCCAGGTGAGAGGGCGATGCGAGGACAGTGGATGTAATTTATTTTAGCTTTTCACTGATTACGCGTGTATACATTTAACGTAGTCCGCTCCAAACAGTGAGGTAACGAAGGGTCAAAATTTAAAAGTATTTTTTTCAATATGATTTCTTCAAAATGACCTTTTTTATAGATTAACTGATCAGCACCCTGATACAGAAAAGAAAAACAGGGGGTCACCGTACTGGTTTCTTCGACATACTCGATCAAAATCACACACACATATACCTAAAATGACACATTTTTTGGCATTTTTGCACATTTTTTGTATTCACATTTTGCATCATGTTTTCCATGCGAACGGATGCCTTGACCCCCTATTTTCTTTTCAGTTTCAGGTTGCTGATCAGTTACTATAAAAAATATATAATTTTGAAGCTCTAGATTATGTTGATACAATTATTTACAGATGTATTTAAAAATAACTCTTTGACCCCTCCTTACCTCACTGTTTTGAGCGGACTACCTTAAGATGGAAAAACTCAACAATTTTTTTATTAACTGTACAAATTTATTTCTTACATTGCCAACACACATTCCCCCCAAAATTGAATAAATCTAGGCACAAATTAAAGGGTACAGTTTATTAATTATGTTGGTTTGGAATATTATTGCATTATTCACATTCTCTATCTCAGCACAGCACAACACAGCCAATACATTCACAAGTTAGTATTGGCTGTGCTGTTAACTGTTTCAAAACGCTGAGAGCGGTGCAAATTATTTTTCTTAGAACTGTTTCATTGTCACTATTTTCAAATTCCTCCAAATCTCCTACTGAATGGCTTAATACGGAATTATTAGGAGAAATGGGTGAAAGTACTTTGTTTTGTGATAATTATTACTCCAAAATAATTATTATCTATGTTGTAAAATTGCGTTAAAAATACGTCAGTCAAAGTGATTCAGCCATAAGAGGAAATAATAGTGAGCTAATTGATTGGCTAATTAAGTACCTGCAAATACGACAGAGGTGATAAGAGTTATCACCTGTCATGGTTATATCAAAAGATCCGTGTCCACTTTATCTTCAATATGTCCGTTATTTGTCCATCCATCTCCGAGGTCAGGCGAGTGCAATTGGTGTATTTTTGCAGGCGGATTATTAATGTATGTCTTGAATTGGAGTATATACCGTTAGTTCTGCATTCGTCCTGTCAAATAATTTCCACATCAAATGTGAAACCAATACTTCCAGAAGTATAAAACTGAAAGATTGTTTTTACTTATCATATATTGAATTACTATATTGTTTTTACTTATCATATATTGAATTACTAATAGCAACATGTATGTTATTAGAGTGATATGAATGACACGAAAATACCCGTCAAAGTCATTACAATAGAGTGGTGAGAAAAAATTTCGAAAACTTCATGATAAAACTGAGCAAGACGGAAAAGATCGCCAAAATCATTCTTATGATCAGACATGAATACAAATTTGTCATGGATTGCAGCTAATCTTCTAATGGTTGGATAATTTTTGTGACAACGATAACAACCAATATACACCTACATAGTATTCTGGAAATCGTAATCTTTTAGGGTTTCAACAAATTTGATGTGTGATAATTGCAGCGGGAAATCTTAGCCTTATAAATGTATGTTTGTATATAGCCCACGTTTCATAGCATTCTGGCAGGAGTTAGATAAATTATCTGAAGGAAAAATGAATATTAAAATCAATAATTATAGACTGGCGATTCAGAGGATGAGAAACAATTGAGAACGGATTGCATTTCATTCTACCTTAACTCGCACATCATTTTTTATGAACACATTTCTAAGGATAATAAGGCCTACATACAAGTATTGGGCTGAGTTTCGCACATAATTTGATCACACTAAAATGCTTTAATTCTGAGAATATGGGTTTCACACAGAATCTGAAGGATTATAAATATAATTTTACAACAAATTTTTGCACCAACTTTGATAATGTTCCTCAAGCCCTCACTCATCGAACGGACATGTCGATATTTTTTCCTATCGTGTACAATGTGGCTTTCTGTTGTTATCGTTTCATGTCTGTACAACGTAGTTGAATGTCATACAAAAAATGGACGATATCTTGAATGTTTAAAATCGAAACTTTGCAGCTTTAAGTCGAAGCGGTACCGCGACAAGTTGCGGACGGAAATAAAAGGTCTGGAAGTTTTACTTCCGGTTGATAGGACATCAGTACACCGGAAACTGGACAGTCAGACCGTCTTCCGGTTGTCCATCGGGTACTTCCGAACCAAACTATTCATGCAAGGTAATATTAAAAGACGGAATCTTATTTGTTTTGTAAATTCGCATTTTTGTAATTTACGTATTACCGAATTTCATTGCTCCGATTCATATTGTAGTATATTGGCCGTGCTATATGACTCATATGGGTCTGTTTGACGATTACATAGGCTTTACAATGCCATGTATTGTCGGGGCCCCGGAGTTCTGACTCACATCTCATAGGCGGATCCAGGGGGCGGGACGGTGGTGGGGGGTGGGGCTAGTGTTTAAAACAGACGGATGTGTCAGTGAGTGAGTTTGTGTGGAATTTTATGTATATTCAGGAGAGTTCAAGAAGCTACAAGATAACATATATGAGACTCTGGACCCCGGGCGCAATGAGTTCTTTCTTCGTTTCGTCCAAACCAAATGTCCTAGGCCTGCCCCTGCATCTAAGCAAGTTGTCCATGCAATACGAATTGTCACAATGCAATTGCACAACCATGTTGTGTTTTAATGTCGGTTTCAGTCAAAGAAAAGAACATGCGAATGTGTAGTTTGTTCATGGCTAGGGAATTGAAAACACAAGCGAGGTTCATCACAGGATTTGGTCAAAATATAGGACAGAAGTGTCAACAAAATAACGCCTACCATTTCTACCACAAAATGTAGTCTGATACACTCGATATAATCTAAAATCACACATGTTCCTTCGAGACATTCGCACACATACACAGTGTCGATAGTACCAATGATCGCCTTTGGAAGACATGTCCATAACTCGTAGAAGCGTCAAGATGCTCAAAAGTGTACACAAATTGAGCGATTAACATGGAGGACATTCAAGTTTCGTGTGTTTATGAAATATCTATCAGAGACGAGCCCAAGCTCTTGACTTGGTATTCACCATGACGAGTGACTCTGCCTATGTTATGTACAGACGGGCAGTTTTCTTCAGAACCTCTCCACTCACAGCGGTTAAGATACCACGCCACAACAAGCGATCCCCATCAAACAGAGTCCAACCCGGGCGACTCGGGATATAAGAAGATCTAGAGTCAACATCCCTCAATGGCCAAACATCTCAACTTTTCACGGCATTAGCGCCCTTGACAATTACACACGAATCGGTCTCAACAAGTGCATAAAAAAGTTCCTCCGCAACCCCTCCGCCTCGACCTCCATCCATGCAAGCAGTAGAAAAAAGAATCCGAAACGGGTCATTTGCTGGGCCTTGTTTTTAATAAATCCTCTTTATTATATTTGCATTGGATTGAGTAGGCGATCGATCAAGCTCTATTGGCGGTCGGGGAACTCACACGATCCGGCACTGACGCCGGAAGACGACCGGACTCGGTCCGGTCGCGACAGGACTTCCGCTGCGGATACGCATGACAGGAAACGCGAAATTCGAACGGAGGATGTCGGTCTTTATTAAACCGCCGAGAGAGCAGCTTCGATTTGATGCGATATTTGCTGATGGCCGAGAAATTAAGTGTCGCCGTCTGGTGAAGACAATCGAAGCCTCGATTTGTCGGAAAAATCTCTCGAAATCTACTTGACTCCGCGGGACAACGGATCAACGAATTGAAAACAACGACACAGGCCCTTGACGGCGGTCGGACGGCAGGCAAACACGGGACTTCCTCGGCCTCTCGCGGGCTGAAATGTCAACTGTCAGGGATAGGACGGGGCTATACGAGAGGGCTTGAGCTGGACAAATCTGGTCAGCCTTCCAGCCACTCGCCACAGCCACTGTGATCTAATCACCGACGACTCCTACCTCAACGATCTGTAATATTGCATATCATTACAACAACGAGCACTGATAAGCGGAGAGAGCAAATACCGTGTCCTCCGTTATGTAATGGACAGGATGTTACACGCGTGTCAGGGTCCGAGGAAAATATTTAACAGATTTGATAACATCACTTCCTCATCTACATAAATAAGCGATTTATTAAATACCCTATATGATTCCCAGATTGCGAATGTTCTTGAAATATTGAAGGGTCTTCGTGTTCTCTAGATAGGCATAACACCTCTACCACCAACTCCCCTTTGGATGGGCGTTGCTTGCTTCATGCCCATAATCCACATCATGATGATAGATTTAACACACAAGGTGTTCACTCAAGGTGTTCACACAAGCGAGATCATATTCTGATCACCCGAGAAATGCAATTCTTTGAAATTTATTTTTCACCCAGCCGCTGGACTACGGCCACCGATCACTCCAAATACAAAGTCCGAGGACACGAATGTCACAAAACCTTCAGGAGATAAACCACGTGACACGGAATGTGATGACGTCATCAGTGACGTGAACACTTGGGAGAATTCTGAAAGTTTAATGAAGGTATAGTGATGTTTTTTTTACTCTGTCCATATTCCATACACTTTCGCGAGTTTCGAATAGAAGATGGGATCACTTTGATTAATGTTCTATTTGTTGCAGGCTATTGAGGGATATCTGCTGGTGGTCACATTCGATGGAACGATTCTATACGTATCGGAAAACATTCTCCAGCATTTGGGGTTTAATCAGGTGAATAGATTTCTGAGGTTTGAAGTCAACATCTGAAACTTACTCATTTCATATTTCTGACAGCATACGATTTGAAGAATTCTGTAGCTGTAGGCCTATGTGTATATACATGTGACACAGAGGATCTGATATCAGTGGGTCTGACTTATTGCAGAAAAGTCCCTAATCGATAGAAGATAAATTGCAATGAATATTCTTCATCGATTCATACTAGGTTGACCTGGTGATGCGGTGTATGTACGGCATAGTTCACCCTGACGATCACCAGGAGCTCAAGGTCATTCTGGAGCAGACACTCAACATGCGCTTTCCTGGAAGATGTGGCCAGGTCCGTATCCGGTAGTTGAATGTTTCCTCACAGTTCAGTTATATTCAATCAATACATTCAGTTAAGGACACTTCAGGGAACCTTAGAAATAGTTACAGCTTTATATGAATATTTCAGGCAAGAGATTGTTGCGCACGTGACCCGGAAACGGAACAAGAACGCAGCGCCCCCTGTCGTACGGTGTCGTTCCTCTGTCGTATGAAATGTTTCAACGGAACAACGACCGGCTACCTGGTAGGCAATGTTCTCTCTAGGAACCAAGCCGTAATTGACAATAATGATTCTCCAAAATTTACAGAGAACAGGACACCTTCTGTAGCATTTCTTGAATAAAAACACGATTGGAACAGAGTCTCTATTCCTTGACCAATGTAGATGTATATGCCTACCACACAACACACCCCGAATTCAACACCACCACCACCTTGTCCTTACAGAAGATGCAGTGTACGGGCCACATGCGGACGTTCCCGTATGTGACCAAGTCCCAGCGCACGTCTAACCAGGTGCTGTTTGCGCTGTGTCGTCCCTTCCTCTCCCTGTCCACCGACCCAACCGGCAACTCTAGAACACACGGCTTCTGGACCAAACACGACCTCGACATGGCATTCAAACAGATGGAAACCAAGTCAGTACAATCAAAGAGCGCCTCTTGTGGAACCCAGGCTGAAAATCATCAGCTATAAGACATCTACAGTGAAACATCATTCGAGCGTAAACGACATGAGTACAGTGCCAACTAGATCATCTGCATCCCGATTACATGTATCATCTCTTGTTGCCAGGGTGACGGATGTGCTGGGGTACGAAGTGTCTGAACTGGAGGGGACATCGTTCTACGGACTGCTATACCCCGAGGACCTGCTCGTCTTCCGGAACTGTCACCGGGCACGTGCGTACACTTCTCGTACAAACATACTGCCTTGAGTCACCAAGAGTTCCGGGCTTGTAGGCCATATAGAATTTGCCCAATTCAACATACATCACGAAACTTGTGTCAGAATCATATAGAGGAAGTTGCTATATCTCAGGCTTTGCAGCTGTAATCATGAAAACCTTACTGATTTTATAACCTAACTTAGACTTTCATCTATGACAATATGGTTCGGTGTTGCAGTGATCCGAAGCGAGGAGATCCAGACGATGTACTTCCGAGTTCAACACAAGGACGGGTCCTGGATTTGGCTCCACACCCGCGGCAAAGTCGTCTTCAAGAACTCAAAGAAATACTCCATCATCTTCACACACTGCCCTGTCAAGTACGTGCAGCATTCTCTCACAAAACTGATCACCTTCATACAATAGACGTAGCATGGATACGTAGCATTATCTAATATAGACAATTTAATGGGCATCTCTGCGTTCATTTTGCTAGCTTACAATACATGTAATACATGTAACAAAATTTGAAGGTACAATGAGTTTTGATTGGTCGTATGATACAGAGAGGAGGACAGCACGTACATCCAGCAAGAGGCGATACTCCGCCAGCGGCACGCCATCCCCGAGCTGATGTACGGCAAGGCGGCGGGCGGCACGGCGGACACTGGCCCGCTCGGTTACGACAGCTACAGCGGCGCGGTCAAGACGGACGAGTCGGCCGTCTGTCTCCACGAGCCGCACGGCCAGTGTCCGTCCAGCTGGCACACGGCGGCCGATAGACACTCACCCGTCTTCCCCCAGCACCACCTCCCCCACCAGCCCAACACGGCCACCACAGCTGCCACCAAGCGACCGTACACGGACCATACCGGGAGTCATCTAGACCAGACCCGCGGCGGTCATCCGCTGTACACAGGACAGAGTGCGACATACGCCCAGGTCCCTACCGGCTACGGACCTGCGTACAGCGGCCTGGGCTGGTGGAATATGCGACAGCCCGGGGCATATGATAGGCCCTGTGACGAGTACTGGGCCAATGGTTTTCACGCCCAAGCATACAACGCAGCGTACCAGGGAGCGAACGCAATGAGGAAGGAGTATTACATGCAGTTTAACGGTGTCGGGTTCGCGGCACAAGATGTTCAATTCAAGCCGCAGTACCCGGCCTCGACGTTGTTTATACAAGGTCACGTGACGGCGTACGAGAGCGAAGCGAGGTGTGACGGTGGTAACGTTCTGACGGACCAACTCACACAACTCCCACACTTTGGACAGGTGCCCGTGTGTTGTGGTCGGGACTGCTCGTACAGTTGTGTTCAATGCAAGGGGGCGTACCCCGCATATTTATCTCAGGACTCGGCAACCAATAGCGGCGAAGAGTGGCATTCACTCCGACGCTTGCAGGCAGCAAATGACATTGCAACCACATGCGAAATCCCGCCTACTGTGAAGCAGGAACAAGTTATTTCTCCGCTTTATCACGGTAACTCGAGTTCTAGCTACGCAACTGAGTACAGAGATCAACACACGTACTCGGAACTTGTGTCAGCCTCAGATATCCCAGTGTACACCGCGTGTGATGTCACGGCTCCAAATCCACATCATGGCATACCAAATCCTAATATGTGACTCATTAATATTAACATCCATGACATTTGACGTGAAACTTGTTGCTTGAGAGCGAAATTATGCAATATTTGTCATTCTGTAATTAAAACTTATCTATGTTGTTGAGTTATCTGTGTTATTTTTCGTATAAACTCGCAACAACCCAAAGAACACACGAGTGTCGAACAAATAAGATTTTCAAAACATTTTATTTATTGGAAAAATATTTGGGTAACAAAAATCACACTCAACATACAATAATGTCAAACAAATATACGTGAACATATATGTATAAGTGCCTGAAAATTCCAAGAAGATACTGTACACATCAGATTCACAAAACGACATCCAAAATTGTAATACAATTAGTACATCAAAGAAATACATTTGGCATACAAATAATTCATACATCTACATAAGGTACAACAATACAACATTCTGATGTCATGAGCATGGTGTGGAAGATTAAGAAACACCGCATGATTGATTTATTTGTACAAAGACGTCACTCAGGTTCATCAGTCGCCGAACAGATCGATACAGAATCCGTCGTCATCATCATCAGTGTCGTCTCCGTCCACGGGTGGCGCCACCGGCGGGCTGGCTCCAGGCTTGTCCGCTTGAGTGGGGCAAACACAGGTTTGAGAACAAAATAAAAGTGATTCAATCAGAAACGAATGGAACGAGAAAGAACGAATTTATAACCAATCCGCAATCAAGGAAGGAACGTCCCGCTGATAATACATGACCAACCACATAGTCTTATGCTGCGTAGGCCTTTACTTCAATTTTCGAATACCATATTTAAAACAAGCTACAGAATAGTAGGAATGGAAAGTGTTAAAGTTGGAATCAATTTTAAAATCAGCCAAATTTAGCGTTCTTGTTTGTCACGCAAACTTGAAACTACATCTCGAGAGAGTCAGGAATATATAGAAAATATGCACAGTTCGACAACAGATACTCAGAAAATTGCCGTTAATCGTGCATGAAAACAGTGGATAGAGAATGATCGGCCTGCCTATACATTGCCGGTTGCCACAGTATCTAGACAAATACCAATGACGTCATGAGACTGTGTGTAGAAATCGCTCGCAAGGCGGGCCGCTTTGAGGAAAAAAATGATTTGAATCTTGATTTGGCAACTCAATTTAGGCACGTAATACACATTTTCAGACCCAAATTTGTACGATATCTCATTCTATAGACAATATAAAGCTACCACAGAATGAATAAATTTTGTCAATTCTAAAAGTGATTATAGCTTTAAGAATATGTCCGGAGGAAATGTTTTGCTGTTTTTTTTATTTATGAATTAAATTAATATCTCGCTTATTATTCCCCAGTGCTCGAGTCTTCACTCCAGATTTATGCGCATATGCCTATATCCTATTCTAAGTGCGATTCTAATATGATTCTATTACATCAGCGTTATATTAGCGCGTGCAAAAATTCACTGCCTGGGCAAACAGAATGACAATAATTGCGACCCCGCTGTTACAGTACCACACATACATCCCTGACATCTGACATTGTGAACTACAGTTCACAGCATAGTAAACGGGTGAAGCCCGCACAATAGCGCGCAACGTATGTCCACCGTGGAATCACTCTCTGCCCGTCACTGCGGGAGACCTCGCAAAACGGAACCAGCTGAAATTAGTGCGTTTTTAGTATATCCGGGCCCGGGGCCCGGACAATCACATTGTTATAACATATTTAGAAAAACATTATGATACATGTTATATAAATCCTCTTGTATGTCAAATAAGACGTGTCTCACCTTGAGTGTCGCCAGTGGAGACGGTCGGTGTCTTGCTGAACACGGCAAGATGCTCGCTTCCTGATTGGAGAAATATGCGAATTAAATATAATTCATTAAACGTAAAATTGCTCTATCTTATTATTATAATAATAATAATTATTATTATTATTATTATTATTATTATTATTATTATTATTATTATTATTATTATTACATCATCATGCAGTAGGCCTATAACAGGTATTATGTAAGTTTTCAAATCAAACAGCAGTGTCTAACCTCGCTGGATAAGCTCCTCGATATCCTGTCCCCTGAGGCGGGAGATGACCATCTCAGCCAGGGTGAGGTCAAGCTCTACCCCCACACTGGAGAGAATCACCCTTAAGTCCTCCACCCCCGGGTCCTCAGCCCCACCCAGCCTCGCCAACATGTACGCCGCCAGGTGCCGCATCGTTATGTTTATAATACACCTGTGTAATAATAATAATAATAATAATAATAATAATAATAATAATAATAATAATAATAATAATAATAATAATAATAATATGCGGAATTAATTAATGTTCTAACCTCATAAACGATATCAAACTATCGGTATTTTGAACAAATACAGTCATTGATGGATACGTTATGATCCCTCATATTGACAATGAAACCAGATAAACCAAAACATGTCAAGGACACTCACCTTTTTAGATTATACCTTAGTAAATGCCTTTCAAAGCATCCTCTTGATCACTTTTGAATCTTCAAAACTATAGTTCATCACTTAAATACATTAGCAAAGATACGAACGTACGGTCCGCGTCATGATCGACATTACCATACGTGGTGCAATCCGGCTGTTTCAGCCGTGTTGTGCAACAAAGTGCTTGGCACATGGCACGGACGAAGATTGTTCGTAGCCGACGTAAATTTAGACCTTACGTTTCGATTATATTGAAATATAAATTAGTAAAACATTGTTTGAAGGGGTGAAATTTCATGATATGGATCGGATTTGTTTTATAGTCACATTATACAAAATTAGCCAAGGTGCTAAAAATGGTATTGGAAAATGTATAGCGTTAAGCAACAAAACTGTTTTTCTTTTCTCCAAAAATAAAAACTGAAAAAGTGGATATTTTTTTCACAATTGCAAGCGAAACAGTCATCGTTGACTGGAAATTGCTGAGAAACTAGTGGCTTGGCTTTTTTTTTTACCCAAAATCTACTCAGGAAATCAAAATGACTGCCATGGGCAAACCGGCGAATCAAGGGCAACGAAACTTGTTCACATCACAAGTTGTATATGAGGAGTCCTATTAATAAATCATGACTGTTACTGAGCAGATATGAGAAAAAAGTCCGCGGAGGTCCAAAGACGAAAATGGTCAAGCACTCTGGAAGTAATGGTATGAACAGCTCCATTATAATGGAATGAAATTGATTTGTCATTTGCAACTGTCAATGATATTTTCACATAATATATATATTACTGATATATATATATCGAACGTTGCGAGGACTGAAGCATATTTAATCTTAACTATAAACAACACACAAGACGTTGTACATATAATGGGCTGACATCCTTTGAATGAGCAGGTTCTTTCCTCTGGTGTACAAATCAATACATTACATCACACTCAATGACATTGTATCTATGAGCAGGTATTCAAAAGACGTAGAGAAATTCCCCAACAGCTTCTGATTGGTCAGATTGCTGATTGGTCAGTTTGATATTGGCGCTTTGATTGGCGGATGGCTCCAGACGACGCCCACCTATATCCAAGACCAGGATGTGACTGGGACCAAGGCAAGATTACGCAACCAGAAAAAAACTACAGGCGTTATGATAATAAACCGCTCACCGTGGGTTTACCATTTTTCAGTGCCACATTTTGAGGGCGGCATTGCGAAAAAAAATATCTTAAAACCCGTGCATGAGTTCATGAAGTGTTTATGAAGTCTTAAGATCGTGGAAAAGATTGAGAGGTAAATTGACCAGAAAGGAATGTGACAAGTGTTCGTGTAATGTTCATGCAAATAAACGAGCTGTTATTTGCTTTATAACTCAGGTGAAGTCAATATCATATAACTTATTTAAAGTAAATATCTTAACAAAAAATACAAAACTTCATAAATGGATGTGATAACATTGAAACTATAATTGTTCATAAGAGATTCATAATTTACATTTTAACACTTTTTTCACAGCATATTAGATGAAATCGAAGTTAATTAAGAACATTCATAAAGAATATAAATCCGACTTCCGGGTAGAACCTTATATAATAACTATATGTCTAAGTATGTTAGATCTGCTTTTGTACATATGAAATTAATCCTCTCATCGAATATAGACACTGGTGGCTTCTAGATTGTATTTGATACTACATGTAACTGAAGACATATATAGAGAAGAACAGTAGAGGAGGAATTTGGTGAGGTTGAGTATGAAATACATTTCATGTTTGTTTGCACAGGTCATGAAATGAAAAGGAAACTATCTTTTATTTATGTAAATCATGTGAACTTGCATGACTTTATTGATCTTCCGAATAGGAGTATGAGTCAGAATTGAAAAAAACGTGCAAACTTTATATAATACATCTATGGGAGAAAAACGGAAGGGTAATGTATACAAACAATGATGTTGTAGCCAACGTGTACAAATCCCTGTTGCACCTACTGGATAGAGTCACTTACAAGTCCTGAAAGGTCTGGTTGCTATTTGTGCATGTTCATTGTTGCTATTTTATATATGAATATAATAAACACGTTTATTCATCTTTATATCACCCAGAAAACATGTTGATAATGCGTGACAACTGAAGTGATGTCATCATTCTTATTACAATGTCTGCCTGGACTTCTCAGATATTGTAGAATGCAATTCTGTGCAATTGACTGTTTTCACTACTTCTGATGTGAAAACAGTCAAGAAGAAAAAATTTTGATGCTCTCCATAAGAAAGCTAATTTTATGTAATCAACCAGACTCCGGAGACACAAACCAGTTTTCCTACTTGGTGAAAAATGTTAGATTTCTTATTGCGTGGAATCTGAAGATATTGCTGTCGGAAATGCCCGTGCGAAAATGTGTAGTACATGTAACAAATTCCAGAAGCGTACTAGTCATGAGAGGAGATAAAAAACAGCAGCAACATCGGACAAGTTTGCTACACGATTCTTGTGCACGGACAAGAGCGATGTGCTGTAGATATCTCGCTATACATGATCGAGATACCTTAGAACGCATTGTTTCTGCTTCCCAGAAGATCTCACACGGAACAACAACAAACACATTACTGTATGGTACAGCGGCCGAACAATTGCTCTCTTACTGTCTCGTAGACGTCAAAACAAGAGATATGTACACCGCCTGTCATAGTGATACGAGGTAAGTTTGTATTTTTGGCTGGAACTTTGCCTCGGCGTGATACGTGACACATTAGGAAGGATACATCTCTGAAATTGAGCATGTTAGCTAGCCTGCTGTTTCGTTTGATGTTGTGAAAACACGAGATTTAGATGCATGCCAAAATGGAACGTGATGGGAACGTGGGCGGTGTTTGGGTTTATAATGTCCTATAATATGTCACTGCCAAATATATTCACACGTACATTATATCATATTTTTTTTTTGCAATATGGCATCATGGCTAAATTTCTAGGTGTTATTATTCACAACAGAAAGCAAATAAATTCCAGTACTAGCAAATTTAAACGTTATTACCATTGTACCGTGAAAGAAAAACATTACTGTAGATATTGAAATTCTGGTTGCCAGGTTGCCAGACCCGGATACATAATTCTACGTTCCGAGTGATATCAAGATACCATCTACTTTTTCTACTTGTAAAAAGGCAACATATTTGTCAAAACACAAAACCATTGATGGTTTTACCCATACATAACCTGGGTACTACAGAATTGAAAACTCGTACACTTGATGTTGGAGTTAGATAAATATTTCATATATGTAGATTGAGAGCAGAAGACATTTGCGCTTGTGGAAAACTAACAATAAAATATGTAAAATAATATGAAGAAAGATAAAATTCATCAGCCTTATCTGTTTTTACATCACTTGACTGTTTACCATTTGCTACCTGTGTCTAGCTGAGAGAGCGGGGGCCTGCCCCGTGTCACGTTCGGATGTTGGACTGGAGCCCACTGGCTGGTCGCCGCGCCTGACGGGACAGTGTTGTCAACTCGGTCAAAGCCCTTGTCAAGTCGCTAAAAGCCACGGAGCGCGCCAGATGCGGCACACGGGGAGATAGGACGACGGAAACTAGCTCTTCGCTTAGATTTATACTCTCAAACGTCACTCCATCACATCAGTGGTTACGTGTTTCATTCAGTGGGAATTTGCTGGTGCATATTGTATCTTCGTGAAGTTCTTTTTCTCGCTATCAAGCGGCAATTTTTTTTTCGTTTCTATATAGAGTAGAAAGGAAGATACGTTGAGTGATGAATGCAGTGTCGATCTAAAGTTGACAGGGGCATATTAATCGAGACAACAATATAGTAGTTTTTGCCCGTGACATTTTACGGTTGTACGGAAGTTTTTCTTTAGGATACACCCTTGTACTTGTGGATAAGCAAGCATTGACACCGACGCGTGTGAATGAAGAACCCGTATTATCTAGTCGCATATACATGCAACTACATGTAATAAAGTTCTACAACAACACGTACTGGGTACAACGGCTATAGACATCATCTCAATAATGAAACATTGAAGACGAAACGCCAGCAAAATTCCAACCATGCATTTTTCGCAAGTGCTCCTGTGCGTGTTCGCCACCCTACTTACCCCGCGCCTTACGGTTGCCCAGACGACGGCCCCACCCCAGGACGCGGTGGAGGGACAAGTGGCCCTGCAGGGCGGTACGGTGGAGGGCACGGGGAACGTGCTCGTGTACCACGACGGCCGCTGGGGAAAGGTGTGCGACGACGGCTGGAACCTTGAGGCCGCCCACGTGGTGTGCAAGGGCCTGGGATACCCCCGAGCGCTGACCGAGACCAGGGAGTCGTACTTCGGCGAACCCCAGTATGGTAAGGCCTCTACACGAAACCAAATCAGTATTCAAACATGAATGTTTATGATAATATAACATTCGCGTTTGGACAAATTTAAATTTGTATGAAACATTCTAATATTAATATTGAAATAGGATAATGACTGGTAGAATATCTCCTATACCATTCGATGCAATTTGTTCAGAGGAAGGTTATGTAGAACGACCTTGAGTCCTCGTAAATTTAACACCATTTAATTCACTGACAATGAACACAATCACAGAAACCCCATTTCCTCTGACACAACCTGTCATTTATCAGTAACCTTTTCGTCCCCCTTTCTGTTATAACCCCCAACATTTTGGGTAATAATTGGCAATGCTTCACCACAGGTGTGAAAAAATAGATGGTAAATCAAGAATGAAGCTGGCATGTCGAGTACAAAACTCCACGTCTAGGTCTAGGTCTAGGTGTAGGGCTGACTCTCCAGTTTTAACTTATCTGCGCGATCTTCCAAACTATGTGCTCACACACATGTTCTAGTCCGTAACATTTCTAGTAGAACCTGCTTACCACCACAATGCTGTAAAACAATATTGGCAAGCATTTTTTTTTTTACAGATTTTCTTCTGTTGTTGATTTTTCTGTACATGTACAAAATTGTTCAAAATGTATGGACGAGTTATTTGGGAGCGGACACCCAATTGTCGTACTATATTTACTAAGGCGTATCACTCAAACATGAAAAACATCAGTGGTATCCTGCACGTGAAAATATATCCACGTATTACATAACTACATGTCAGCATGTACCGGTATGCAAAGAGATCATTACTGGGAACTGAGCCGGTTAAAAAGCAATCAGTCGTTGATACAGGTCAGGTATTTTACACATATTCTCCGTCTGAAGATGACATTAGGTATATCAATCATATGGTCAAGAATCTCAAAGATTTCCTCTCAAATGTTTTTGCTTTTGTCAGCATGGTAGAGGGAGCGATATGCCAAATTTTATGAACCACTAAAAATTATACATTTATGCAAGCGTATAGGCATATCATAAGAGTAGCTAACATAACATCATAACTTCCAGTAGGCCTATAGGAAAAATAACTAGATTTGATAGGGAGTAACGTATAGTATCTGGAATGAGCTAATTGGTCATCCTGGATACATTCTATGTTCAGACTTCTGGTTGGACGACTTGCGTTGCTATGGTGACGAGGCCACCCTGGGGGACTGTGGCCGGCCCGACTGGGGAGAACACAATTGCCGAACAGAGGAGGCAGCGGGGGCTTTCTGTCACCCTCGGGCACCGGGGGTCACCAACCCACCACCCACCCCACGACCCACAACAACCACGACCGTTACCACGCCAACGACCGCACCTACTCCGTCGTCAAGGCCGGCCACGCGCAGGCGCGACCGGAACCGGAATAGAAACAGGCAGCGCGACAGAGCGCGAGTCAATGACGTCACGCGTGACGGACGTCGTAACAACCGCAATAGACATTACCCGGAGGTAGGGTTATTTGTTGGGACCTACTGGAGTGAGAGATAAGCACTGGCCGCTACTCTTAAAAGTTCGGTGATATTTATTAATTGTTACTATACGCTCAATCCAATGTATACAGGGAGGTATGTGAACCTATCCATATTGTGTTTCAGTATGAGGTACGCGTGGTGGGCGGTCGCACGAGCGAGGAGGGGCGGGTCGAGGTCCGGCTGGGGGCCGCCGGTGGGTGGGGCACGATCTGTGGGGACGACTGGGGGCTGATGGAAACCATGGTAGCCTGCAGACAGGCCGGGCTCGGATATGGCAAAACTCCAGTGCTCGTGAGTACATGAGTCAAAGATTGTGGTCAACAATATAAAATTTGAATCATAATCAAATATCAAATAAGATTCTATCACAAGTGCCAACTGAACCATAGGTAGAAATCATATATATGAGGAATACATTATTACAGTACTTTCAGCCTGGTTATATAGTTCCGTGTTTTACTTTATACTCTACGTGCATGATATCGTGTATAATGAATGCAGGCCTACTTGGATGGCAGTATACTCATAATACCGATCTTTCACCCATTAAAAAATCGTACCACTGTGAAATACAAATTAGTTTCCATAGGCCTATATGTACATGTAGTTGGTTCAACCAGTACAAAATTAATGTTTCTGAAACCAACACTTTTGAACACCAACATTTTTGTGCACAATTTGTTCAGTACTTTAATCAAAAGGCCAGGAAGATCGCACACCGGCCTCAAACCTTGTCAGGTGGTCGCTACATGGTAACATCTGGGCTCCCTGTCCCCGAGTGTTCCCATGGCGATGAGCCAGAGACTCGCTCAGCACGTCACCTGACCCACGGGATAGACCGGACACCTGACTCAAGGACCTGGTCACACAGGGAGACCTTGTAATGGGCTTGTCTGGACATGTGTTGAGGTGCAATGACATTGGCCAATATTGAAGGTCACAGAGGGTAGTATTGATGTGATGTACCTTTTACAGCGAACACATACTCAAAACCCAGTACCGGGCTCGTGCGTTTATCATCTGACAGGCTAAAAAAGTCCTGTGGAGCTTCCAAAGTTGTGAACATAGTTTCATCGATCGGACTTACATTTCGATTATAGACATCTACTTATCTGGTCTACTGATCTGAAGAGTAAACAACCAACAGTGTCTGACATGCGTGTAATACTGTTCAGATTCGTAAATGAAGTGATTTTAAAGAAGATGTATCATTTGCTCTGGTCTGTTGCAAACATGCACGAACGGTAATACCAAACGTTCCGTAAAAAGTATATGGCAACAGTCTTCATTGCTTACTCCTAAGCCTACAACTACAAACATGCAGACACATTACCGCTACTGCCGCATATCAAATAGTTCTCGAACTGTCTAAAAAGACGCGTTCTACATAATCAAAAATGCTAACTCCCTCAGCTGAACCACTTTGGCGGAGAAGACAAGAACAAGTTGCTGGGCGGAGTGCGGTGTGACGGGTCTGAGGGACGCCTCTCAGAGTGTTACCATGAGCACGTCACTGACGTCATCTGCTCTAAGCGGGAGATGGTCGCCGGCGTCATCTGCGCCAGGGGTATGATGTGGTCATGGTAACGGGTTAGGGGTGACGTTTAATGATGGTAATATGTGAGCCTATGTCCGTAATGAATTGTATAGTGGGGATGAAAAGCTAATTGGATAATTCTTAAGATCGGAGGCAATTTCCTTCATACATTTCCACGAACTTTAATGACTAACGAAAATGTGAACAGACCACGAATGTATTTGAAATGTTAATCTAAATATTCCCGCACGTTCAAATGTTGGCAGGACTGCCGGACTTGGTGCCAAACGCCACGCTCCTCCAGGAGTCGACCTATCTCCAGGACCGGCCCATGTACTACTTACAGTGTGCCCTGGAGGAGAACTGTGCCTCGCAGTCAGCCTTCACCATCAGGGAAAACTACAGGGGTACGGACTAGATTCTAGTAGACCCAAGGCTTGCTAGTGCCTCGAGACTTTTCCGTATCCTCATTCTATTTTGTAACATACAATTCCAGATCTTTTTGTTGATTGTTATTCATTATCATTCTCCAGACTGGCACTTACACAGAAGACGGCTCTTACGATTTTCGAGTAGTACCTGGAATTTTGGAACAGCTGATTTTTTGCCTCACTCCATGAAAAATGATTGGGAGTGGCATCTCTGTCACATGTAAGCATGGCAACCAAACACTCACATCAAATTTTCTCGCTATTTATTGTACAAATTATATATTTTAGCATTTGTTTTAATTGAGGTACGAATTTACAAATATGAGTACATCATATGTTGTAACCGGCAGGCATTACCACAGCATGTCCGTGTTCGCTCACTATGACCTGCTGGACTTGAACCACAACCGTATAGCCGAGGGTCACAAGGCCAGCTTCTGCCTCGAGGACGTCCAGTGTATCCCCGGCAAGGAGAAACGCTTCCAGTGCAAGGGATACGGCGACCAGGGTCAGTGTCACATCAGGGGACCGCTAGGGCTGAGGGTGGGATGTGGTGTGCCGGAAGATCAGGCATCATATAATGATGTTCGAGGAGGTATATTTGTGGGGTGTCTAGCCTGTTGTTGCTATGGTTACAGGTATATCTGTGGGGTGTGCGGATGACTATCTCCATGACATCGACTGCCAGTGGATTGATATCACGGATACGCCCCCGGGAAGCTACATCTTCAAGGTCAGATACATATATATTAATATTTTTGAAAACGTCATCTCCATATATAATGGCCGAGTGTAGGAACCCGGTCATAGTATCAAATTTTTACCGCAACTCAAGTTTTAATCTGAATTTTTCAGGTACACATTAACCCCTCCCAGCTGGTGGCAGAACTGGATTTTAGCAACAACGCCGTGACTTGTGACCTGTCCTACAATGGCTATGACGTCACCGTTAGTAACTGTGTACTAGGGAGCGGCTAGGGTTCCCCACTCTACATTATCGCCATGTCGGGAACCAAACGTATTTACAGTTTCATATTTTTTTTGTATTTTTTGTGGTGCTATAGGGACATTTTCTGAAAAGATAAATTTTCCTAAGTATCTGACGTCAGTGTTTTATTGTTCTACTTCGATCGTTCGTTTAGTCCCTGCTATTTGATTCATCTATAATGTATGTTTATGGCATATTATACATTATAGAGGTTTAGGAATGGCAATCAATATTTTATACTATATTTGAATAGGTCAATATATCTAATTTGTAATTGCATTATTGGTATATTGAAATATATAGGCAACTCAAGAGCAAATCGCTTTTTTACGCAAGACTAGCTTCTTCAAGTAAGCTATTTGAAAACACGACAGTGGCTGCTCATTGGGCACGTTATGATATATGTTGAAGTCCACAAACTATAGCATGTGATATGATGGTGTTGTCTGACTGGAAGTGTATTCTATCCTTTATGAATAAAGCAATATATCACAAAACTATGTATTACATGTAGCATATGTTAATTCACATTGTGTAACATGACTATTAGCGTACAATAATCAATAACTAACACTCAATCGAGATTCAATTTTATTTACATCGAGTACATAACATTAATGTACATTCCAACAACTATGGAAAATAATAACTCTTATCAGGATGCATGACGTTATATACAGGTGACTTATGTATACAGACAAATACTTCACTTACTCACATTGCACAAGCATACGAACATTCATAGATCTGGCGAACGTGCAAACATGCAGACGCTACCAGAATAGCGCTACAGAACAACAAACAAATCCTGTTGCTTGATAAATTGTCTAATCGTCACAAGGCACTTCATGATTTGAGACCGGATTCGAGACTGGCAATAGTCAGACATGCAAAATGAATAACAAAATCCACTTGCAAATTTCATAAGGATTCCTATTCAAAGAAATTACAAGTTTCTGATAAATTCGGGATATATGTGGCAGTGTATGCACAACAAATTATGAACGTTTGTACAAAAAAATGAAAACACTATGACCCCCTGTACTAATAGCTGCAATTTCACAAAAAAATTTTAACAGGTGGACCATACGAAACAGAAAGCTCTGAATACATGTATTAAAATATTTATTTCAATTTAATAATATACTATTGACCTTTTATAGCAGACATGTAATTAGTAATAATTAAACTGGCCAAGTCTTGCAACACAGATTGATACAGTGTTCATACAAATGATACAAATTACAGCGAAAATCCAGTAAAAGTTTGACTGGATGCTTATGAGCTTAGATAGAAATATCAAAGACAGCACAAAATACTAATCAAAGTAGAGCCGATTGTAGTATGCCGATATTTGTACAGAAAAAATGTTGTTTAGATCACATGTTTAGATCAAGCTTGTGAGAAATCAGAAAATAAATGTCAATTGGAAGTTTCATGGTTCACGGACATACTGATATATGATGATACAAAACACCTAGCATCCAATCTGCTGAGTGTATATACATTTATTTTTTGTAAAACATTTATATACTAATATACATTTATATACTGAGTGTATATACATGTTTTATTCGTAGAAACGTTTAGCATTTTGTGTGTCGAGTTGACTAAAATTGGACATTCATTGAACACCAGAAGTGTACCAGCACTTTTGTTCTGAATTATTTCAACATTTGCAGCAGAAGTGTAATCTTCATAGACATATATGTAATCGTATAGATTTATACACAGAGCACCTACATCCAAAGATAATTGTCACCAAAGAAACAGTGAAGCATACTTGAGAAATGTAAAGAAGCCTGACATACGAGTAAATGCAAACTAGTTAATCTATTTGACAATGAGGGCTTGAACTTTTGATTCACTTGACTAAGTTGCTGAGTTTGCAGATCAGCATTCATTGTCGATTTCTCTGTATTTTTTAATTCTCTTCCACTGTCCATTAGCGTAGTTCATCTGTATGAAGCTCTCCACCATCATGGGTTTGAACGTGCCTTCGGGCTGCTGAATACTGTCTTGTTCCTCGCCCAGTCGAATGTTCACTATATCTCCCTGCGCTTTGCACGGGTTCTCTGTTGATCAAACATGACATTATTGAAGAAAATGGTCATTATTTGTAGCCAGTATGTATCGATTGAATGTAATCATTTGTCATAATGTATGACAATATTTGTGTATGTTACCAATGTTTCTCAAATTATGGGTATTTGGTAACAAACATCGATGACTGACATCATTATGCATTATCAAGTTATACAGACTAGATTGTTGTTGTCTTTCATTACCTCTCGAGCCGGCCATGAAGCCCAGGATGAGAGCCTTCTCCGGTCGTGTGACCTTGTTGGATGTTCTGAACATTTCCTGCGCCGCAAACATTTGTTCTCGCTGTCAAGAAAGAGATGAAAACATGCCCCACTAATCATAAAATGTAACATTCTGCTGGGACATGTAATTCGTACTTGTGTCATGTAATATATAGAATATAAATTGAGAAATCCATGTTTTAGTGCATTATTGTCAATTCTTCATCAGACTCCAGCTCCTAATACAGCCACACTCGAGGCTACCGTACCGTGAGTGACAGTCCTTTCCGCGGCTGCCCGGGCTGTTGGGCCGTACCCTCCGCTGTCGGCTGCTGTCCAGTCTCAACCGTCGACACCGTGGGCTGACCCGTCCCTGCCAGCTGAGGCGTTACCACGGTAACCGTTGTCGGCCTGGTGACTGGGCTGGCTATGGTTACCATGGAGACCGAAGTGGAGGTCCCTAGTTGCTGGTTGAGTTGCTGCTGGAGATTGTCTCTAGCCTGTTGTGTCGGTGTGGCACCTGAGAAGGGAATTGAACTTTTTTCTGTATGTTTTTTACTTGAGTGATGTTTGTTCATGTATTTTGAACCAACGGCAACTGAACTGTTATGACAGCATTGGTGAGGGCATTTATTTTGAGATGTAGACGGAATGTGTGATAACTTACTGGCCATGGTCGCTGGGTCTGATATTCTAGCCACGCCGACAGCAGGCACATAGCTGGGACCTCCCGCCACCTCTGCCACTCCACTCAGCGCCTGTAGAGATACCAATATGGTAAAATGTCTACTGCAGATGTTAATGATGGAAAAACTATAGTAATTACTTACTATAGTTTTTGTAATATCAATGACTCATTTGATTTGTTTTATAAAAGAACAAGTCGAAAACAGGTTTGATACCAGCTAAATTGAATGATTTAATATTTAGTAGTTGAAAACATGAGGGTGTGTAATATTATCTGGCACATACAGCAGGGTTGACGAGGCCTGCGGCGTAATCAGGAGTGTTCGCTTGAGCCTCCTTCTCTCTCTTCTGCTGCTCATGGGCCTCTTGTTCTGTTTGTGGGAGAAATAATAACTTCAAAGTCTAGGGCATTGAACTAGATAAGCAAGGTTACTCCAGGTTCATTGCCAGTTCAGGCTCATAACATCATAATGGCCATGCTTCATCTTTCTTACATACCAGCAATTTTCCTGCGTCGTTTGGCTTCTTTGGCACCGACAGGCATCTCTGCTATGTCCAAGAGCTAGTAATTATTGAATAAAACTTTCATGACTGATACACATTGACCAATGGAAAATGAAAAACTTATAACCTTATGATATCAGCTGTACAGTTTAACATTGTTTGCAAAATGTACTGCATACCAGTACAAATTCCCAAATATTATGGGGATTTTCAAGCTGAATTTGTTCAGATACCGGTACTTGGCACTATGTGTGGGTGAGTACCTTGATGCCTCCTTCGCGCCGATTGGCTAAGGACCTGTGACTTATGGACGTGCTGCCGCCAAACCGACTGCTGAGGGGACTGGCCCGGATAAACCCGCTCGCGGACGGCTGTGCGTTAGGAATGCCTTTCATTGGGGCTGTAGTGAGAGAACGGAACATTGTGTCAGTCACATCACAGGCCTAACTGGTTGGTTCAGTCTTGCTGAATGTATATTCTATGTATTTAATGTAGGTTGTGGATATGCCCTTACAACTAGATGTAAAAATGTTATGTTTTTTCATTAAAATGTTATACTTACTGCTATCATCAAGCTTCTTGGCAAAACTTCTAATTTTCATGGGGACTGAAAATCCAGGATTTTTGTTCTTGTTTTTCTTCATGTTATTGGCTGCTTCAACAGCTGAAATCAATTGAAAAGCATCATTTTAATCAGACTTCACGTATGAATATGCAAATAAACAAATAGTAACAATACTAAAAGATGATCAGCATACCTCAGTGAAGAAATTTTCAATCAGTCAGTTCAACATGAATTACATTTTGACATTCACATATTTGATGGTGCTCACATTTCTGTAGGAGTTCAGCGCGGAGAGCTGCAGACTTGGGCTTGCGCTTGAGAGCGAAGTGTTTGACGGGAGGCTGTGCAGGGCCAGTCACTGATACCTGTGCGCTGCGACTCAAGTAACTGCACTCCAGCGGTGACATCCTCGCGTCCTGTGTCTTCCGCACTGCAACATACACGAAATGGATATGTAGACACGTGGTTATACAGAGTTGTACGGAGCATCTCATATGACCTTCGTAAAAATTTAGCGATATCTAGGTATTTGAACTTAATAAATTATAATATAAATCCACAATTACTAATCAAAATCAAAGGTTAAATCTGTTTAATTAGTCTGTCAACTAGTCACCTAGCTTGCGTAGGTCTGTGAGGATATCGTGGAAACTGTTCTGATGCTCAGCGATGTCGGTGTTGAGAGCCCCACCACTTGGGTAGTTGCGTACCATTTCTGATACCATGGTAACCCATTGGTCGGTGTCTTCCTGCGCCATTTGTATCAACTCATCCAACTCCAACTTCCACTGGACATAAAACGCTCGCATAAATATTGTACTTTAGATGAAAAATGCTGAAGAATTCTCTCATAAATCATATATATATTTTCCCCCAAAATTAACATGTCACAGCACCGTTAGAATTCCGGTCACTCAAAACTGCTATGCCATTTATAATCATTCTGCTGAGATTTGTGTTGAATCACACTTTATTAATTTTGATTGTCGGTATTTTTTAGTACATGTACATAAATTTCTGGAGGCAGAAGACAATGCTTTCTTCATTTCAGGCCAAACTCATCTGGACTGTCTATTAGGTCTACCCGAATTTCACATGACATGCTTTACGCAAAATCTTTACGAAATTAAACAAATGCCACACGCAATACATGCATGACCCATACCCGATAAAATATACATATCTTTCCAAAATGCTTATTCACTATTCAGAAAAGGATGACAGTTCTGGGGGACGAGTGATATAAATCAAACTGTGGGAGCGGCCATATCATTATATAGGTCCCACTTATTTTGGACGTTATAATTTGTGCCTCCATCCACCCCCACCATCTCCCTCCAGGATTCTCCAAGATATCAAAGTTGACTGAAATCATTATAATGGTGTTACTCTTTTAACTGAAACTAGACGTCAAGGCCTAAAGATGCCTTGGAGGCATTTCGGTGTGATGAATAATTTATAATACTAGATATCGACGAAAATGAAAAATGTCGACAAATTTCGGGTCAAGGTCAAAGTTAATCCATAATACCCCTTAGACATGTTTGTCTAGGGCGTCGAGTCCGAAAGTAACGTCCGTTTCGCTCTACGACGCACCGTTTCCGAGATATCGACGAAAACGGAAAATGCCGACTCGGCAAAAAAATTTCGGGTCAAGGTCAAAGTTCATCCATAATACCCCTTAGACATGTTTGTCTAGTGCGACGAGTCCGAAAATAACGTCCGTTTCGCTCTACGACGCACCGTTTCCGAGATATCGACGAAAACGAAAAATGCCGACTCGGCAAAAAAATTTCGAGTCAAGGTCAAAGTTCATCCATAATACCCCTTAGACATGTTTGTCTAGTGCGACGAGTCCGAAAATAACGTCCGTTTCGCTCTACGACGTACCGTTTCCGAGATATCGACGAAAACGAAAAATGCCGACTCGGCAAAAAAATTTCGGGTCAAGGTCAAAGTTCATTAATAATACCCCTTAGACATGTTTGTCTAGTGCGACGAGTCCGAAAATAACGTCCGTTTCGCTCTATGACGCACCGTTTCCGAGATAACGACGAAAACGAAAAATGCCGACTCGGCAAAAAAATTTCGGGTCAAGGTCAAAGTTCATCAATAATACCCCTTAGACATGTTTGTCTAGTGCGACGAGTCCGAAAATAACGTCCGTTTCGCTCTACGACGCACCGTTTCCGAGATATCGACGAAAACGAAAAATGCCGACTCGGCAAAAAAATTTCGGGTCAAGGTCAAAGTTCATCCATAATACCCCTTAAACTGCGCTCTACGACGCACCGTTTCCGAGATATCGACGAAAACGAAAAATGCCGACTCGGCAAAAAAATTTCGGGTCAAGGTCAAAGTTCATCCATAATTCCCCGTAGACATGTTTGTCTAGTGCGACGAGTCCGAAAATAACGTCCGTTTCGCTCTACGACGCACCGTTTCCGAGATATCGACGAAAACGAAAAATGCCGACTCGGCAAAAAAATTTCGGGTCAAGGTCAAAGTTCATCCATAATACCCCTTAGACATGTTTGTCTAGTGCGACGAGTCCGAAAATAACGTCCGTTTCGCTCTACGACGCACCGTTTCCGAGATATCGACAAAAACGAAAAATGCCGACTCGGCAAAAAAATTTCGGGTCAAGGTCAAAGTTCATCCATAATACCCCTTAGACATGTTTGTCTAGTGCGACGAGTCCAAAAATAACGTCCGTTTCGCTCTACGACGCACCGTTTCCGAGATATGCAGGATGAATCAAGGATGACTCAGCAAAAAATTATTTCGACCTCTAGGTCAAAGGTCGTTTGATGTATCGATCCCAAAATCAATAGGGTTCTTCCCTGGTGATATATAAACCTCCGTGCAAAATTCTGCAACTATTGCCTGAATATTTTTTGAGTTATCGTCCGGAAACCAAGTTCCTCGATTTCATCCTCACGGACCTCGGAGCCGGATCAAAAAAAAAAGTACACCCTAGAGATGTTTGTCTAGGGCGACGAGTCCGAAAATAACGTCCGTTTCGCTCTACGACGCACGGTTTCCGAGATATGCAGGAAGCCTCAAGGATGAATCAGCAAAAAATTATTTTGACCTCTAGGTCAAAGGTCGTTTGACGGATCGATCCCAAAATCAATAGGGTTCTTCCCTGGTGGCATATGAACCTCCATGCAGAGTTCTGCAACTATTGCATAAATATTTTTCCAGTTATCGTCCGGAAACCAAGTCTTAAAATTAGCCTTGATTTCATCCTCACGGACCTCACGGACCTCCGATCCGGCTCAAAAAGAATAGGGTTCTTCCTCATATCATTTCTGACTTGCGGTGAAAATTTGACAAGGATCCGTCAAGGCAATCTAAAGTTATCGTCCGGAAACCAAAAGTGGCGGAAGAAGAAAAAAAAAAAAAAAAAAAAAAATTCTGCTAAAACCATAAAGGCATTTCTGCCGAAATGCCTTAATAAGCCTTGTCATAATGTAGCGGGACCTATCACACGAGAATGACGTGGGACCACATGTAGGATTTAGTGGGCAATTGTGATAACCAATTTATCAATTTATAGCCAAATCATAATGTACCCAATTAGGATCAACAATCACAATGCCAATGGTGACATGCTTCAACAAAGAAGATTGACCACTTGATCCATTATTCCACATGAATTAAACTTAATTAAAACCCAATTGTGCACTTTGTATTTCCGCGTAATTCCACAACAGTAGATCTACATTCATGAGGAGGTAACAGTGACCGTCAAGGGACAGGGGCTTGTTAAGTTTGTAAAACGTATTCAAAGCCCATTGGACGAGTTTGTTTACGAAATACCAACCTCTTCCACATTGCGTTTGGGGATGTGCAAAAACGACAGCAAAAGTTTGACTTTCACATGTGGTTGTAGGTTGTGAAAACAGTCCTGTATCATCATTAGTTTCTCGCGCGACAGTTGGGAACATATTGAGCTTCCTGACCATAAATCGTCTGTAGAACCGAGCTTGTTGTGGAGCCACAAAGCGATATCTCCCTCCCTGGCCGCCATAATGAAAATTCATCGCTGTCGAGCGCGCCACCTAGCGAATGTTGGTAACTCCGTCACGAAGAAACGATCATTCATTGGGTGACTCTCCGGTGGGGTTCTTATCGTTTGGAGGGCAATTTATCTAGATTTTTAACAATTTGTTTCTCCGTCTCAATATTGAACTCATGGCTTCATTTCAGAGTCTATAGCTAGGTGCAGTAGGCATACTACCAGTATGTCACCTACCAAACGAGAAACCATAGTCGGCAGATATTGGTTATGCTTGATCCCAACCGTAGAACAGCTGGCTGGCAGGCTAGGCCTATCTAATAATTATCTCTCAGCCATTCGCTAAAATATCAGTATTAATGTTTTTTTTGCTGCTTCAATTCATGACTCTCTTCACTCTCTCATAATTTTCTCAAAAATCAATTCATGGTATTAGACCTATATGCTTCACTGCTTCTCACATTTCGTTTCGGTATTGTTTATTATGTAAATCCTCGTTTCATAGGCGATATACACAGATGAGAATGATGAATAATTGTTCTTGAATTGAATTGATTTTATCGAGATAGATTTGCTGCTTAGTCTCTGAGTAATCATTTGAGGTCAAGTTCAAGGTCACGTAGGCCTAACAATGCCCCATAGGGCCTACTGACCATAGACCTATATGAGTAAGCCTATGTATGGCTTTGTGAATGATGTCACCCACAAGTATACACAAGTCAGTTCAATTATTAGACCTTAGGCTTTACCTTTAACCTTTTTGGTTAAGTACGAGGTGGACGGTATATTGACTTAATTATTGTCACTTGAGGTCGAATTCAGTACCACATTATGAATTCCTATAATGGTCATAGTACAAACTTGACTTCTATCCTGCAACTCTAAACTCGACATCTGAAGCCCTCAATTAGTAGCTTGAACCATAGACATAGAAGAGAGATGGACTGCCAACTTCGGTATCACTCTCTCTGCGGATTATTCGTATGGCAAATACCGTCAATGCTCAGCTGTCGAGACCGTTGTACTCAGGAGTGAGATGTTGTTTTGATTTTGGTTCTATACTGCATTCAGAAAATATCAGATACACTGAATTCTTGATGTAGATTCTAGTTTGCGGTTGAGTTTACAATGCCAACGGATTTAGATGTTATTAATGCAATTGACAATGAATTTCTTTTGCCCAGTGTATCTTCATTGCGGATGATATAACATGCTATATTGACCATCAAACTCCCATCAAGTGTTGAGGTAAATCTCGAATCAGGCAGTAGGGTATTGTTCTATGGTATGTAGTCTAACCATAGTCAAGAAACTGTACCCTAAAACACTGTCTGTTTTCTATGTAAGTTGCATTTGATTGGCGGTGTATAACGTTCAGGATCTGTATGGATATCGACTGGGTCTTCAATCTGACAATTGGACAAGCCTTGTAGTCATGTATAGAACCTACGCAACAATTTTCAGAAATCCAGTATCAAACTGCAGAGTTATAGGCCAAACAAAACATACCATAATTCTGCTGACAAGGCATGGATCCTGACTGATAAGCATCCTTAATGAAACAAATTCATGCATCAGCGTTCGATTGGTTGTCCAGTAAAAGTTCTTTTTTGAGTATATTTGATAGCGCCATGATCCGTTCCAAATCATAACGTCTCCAATGATTTCTGTTTCTCAAGATCTATCTATGAATGCCTGCCATTATCATTTAAGTACATGTATATCACTACATGTATATCGTCCTGGTAGAAAAAGTGGTTGATTTGACTGTGAACTCCATGATATTATCGAGAACGACAAAAGGTAATCATCATTTATAATATTTCTATTATATTGTCATCCATATACATGTATCGAGATCTGCATAAGGCATATAAATCACAGTCAGGTTGAAAACGCAATGTAGCGTTATGACGTGGTGTGCTCGAGTAGTGACACCACGGTTATGATGCTACAGTGTGGGCGGATTTATAAGACATTCGGTGACACTCCAGTAATGGGGTATACCTCTTTATCGTGGGGTCGCCGAACTTTACATTGGTGCCGTACCTTTCGAACCACTGGGTTCCCTCGGCGTCGTTCCTCGGTCGGCCCCCGCTGTTGACTCACATCACAGCCATGTATGTAAATAGCAGGTTCCTGATCCCTGATGACCAGGGTGATGTGGCTCAACAGTGGGATATAGCTGACCTCGGGGACGAGGTCTCTCCGAAAGGGGAAAGCACTGTAGCGTTATGACGTGGTGTGCTCGAGTAGTGACACCACGGTTATGATGCTACAGTGTGGGCGGATTTATAAGACATTCGGTGACACTCCAGTAATGGGGTATACCTCTTTATCGTGGGGTCGCCGAACTTTACAGCAACAAGTGTTTTGTTCTAGAAGTTTAATGATTTGCATACATTGATCTGCCCATTAAACATGCACACTTTATTGACAAATAGATATATATGTACACATTGCACAAAATAAATACATTATATCCTGATCAGTAGCTCACGACAACTATGCCATATCATTCGAAATACTAGTATATGTGTGTGTCCATTATGTAGACCTATTATTATCTGGTGTGAAATAATTCAAAGCAATTAAACTGACTTACTTGTTATTACTCGTTAAGAAAATTTAAATAATTTACTCTTTATTGTGGGCAACTGAATCCCGTTGGATGGGAGGAATTCATATGTCTGACCGCTCACGAAATGACAAATAAATATCGTATATCAGTAGAGTCTGGGTCTAACTAGTACAATAACATGTAGACCTACTGGCAATTCATCCAAACATTACACATCCAAATATTCAATGAACACAAATACATATACATATCTATCTAATATAATATAGCACCTCTATAGTTTGCATCAATGCACACAATCTGAAAATACAATACTACACGCAGTATACATGTACAAAATACAAACATTCTAAACTTGGCTACACAGGACATCGTTAGAGTCATTGGAAGATGTCTCGTTAGACGAGGGCAGTGCCGAGTCTCTGTGTGCCAAGTCTGGCTTCTTCAACCTGAGCTCCCTGCCGACTCTGTCGTGAGGTTTCGGGGGTCTAGGAGGTGTGACTGGTCTCCCAGGCTCTGTTGTGGCTTCGGGAGCGGACTTCCTGGACACTGGAGCAGGCTTTGATTGTCCTTTCCCAGGCTGAGTCCGCCTAGGGAGTTCGTTGTTGTCGAGGTAACTGCCCTCATGCACGCTGGGTAACGGCCTGTCCATCTGGATCGAGTGTCGCGCTGACCTCGGCTCTCTGGGTGGGTAGTGTACATAGGTATGCTGGTATCCATGAGCAGGCGAGTGAGGCATTGGCTCGTAGTGGTCAACGGGGCGAGGCGGGGGATTTGCTAGGGGATACGAGTATCTTGAGTCTGGGTGCCTCTGCATGTCACGTCCTTGTACGGGGTATCTGAGAGGTACACCCTCTGGGGAGTAGTTCTGAGGTGGGTTAGCCGTGGGTAAGTACTGGTCGCTGTAGGCATGGCTGCTCATATATGCGTGGTCCAGAGGGTACTGCTGGTCGGCCGAGAGAGGCTTCAGTATAACTCCATCCTCGCCTCGTGGAGGTTCCGGCGGTGCCTTGCGGTCGACCCTGGGAGAGGACTGGGCGGCCGGCGGGGGTGTCAGGTCCTTGTTCACGCGGTAGAACTGGCCACATTGGTCTCTGATGCTGTGTCTGTAGCCTCGGGTCAAGGTGCTCTCAGGGGTACTTTCTGTCGTGTAACCATCAGTCGAGTGCTTGTTTTTCTTCCTACGTGATATAGAGTCACTTTGAGCACGACGAACTGAGCCATTGCCTTTAGAAGCCTTGGACAAGTCCTTTTTACTCTCGGATGATTTGTCGAATTTCACCTTCGCTGGCAGACTCCTTCTTGTGTTGTCTTTCTTGAGAACACCTGTTGCTCCTTGGTTGTCTTGGGTATTCGTCCCATTGGCAACCTCGATTTCTGCAGTGCTACGTCCATTTTGCCTCTCTGGTCTATTTTCGGTGTTGGTCGCTTCTGCAGTGGGCGATGATTTCTTCGCTGAGAGTTCAGTTTGCGGTTGCACGTAGCGTGCAAACATTATCTGGAAATCCCAGTCTTGTTTGAGCGTCAAAGCAAACCACAATCCAATCCACGAGATCATGTACAGAGCATCCATCACTATACAGCCAAGGATGACTGGGAAGCCAGTCTTCCTGTAGACGATAACATAGTCATACACAATAGCACCTCGACAACAAATGATCAAAAGCAGTACTATGGTAGCCATGGTGTGCGGAGCATAACCATGACAGCTGAGGGATATCTTCTTGTTCTTTACGTAAGTAGGAGCATATGTACTGAGGAACTTGCGCCAACGAGCTGTGTAGTGCTGGAAACCGTACTTGAAAATCGACAGCGCGGAGAGCAAGAGACAAGCGTCTGCAGCTAAGAAGAGTAGAAGAGTTGCGGAGGCTGGCAAAATGAAATCAAAGTCCTTGAACGCGTGAGCATTCACTTGAAACTTGTAAAGAATACCCGCTCCACAGAAAGAAAAGGCGAAATGCAAGGTGATGACGGTCATCTGCAAAAGGAAGACGACACTGAACGACATCTTGGTGTACCAGAACACAGCCGTGTAGCGAACAGCGTACACGATCAACGCGAGGACATAGTTGATGAACTCCGGGGATATGGAAGTTGAGCTCCTGAATTCCACGGCAGCAGGGGCCTGGGGCTGGGAGTCACTCGCGGTGGTTGTCGTGTGGTCCAAGGGGTTGTACTCGACCAGAGGCTTGGAGGTCGGACGGCTGGCGAAGTCTCCTCTTCCGAACAGAATGTCCAGCTCCGAACGCCAAGACTCTTCTGAAAAAATAAAACAACGTGCAATGGTGTGAGTATAATAATCAGCAATCGAGTAAACATTCCGGCGTTTTTGGTATGACAAAGTTTGGTGTAGAGATCATGTAGCTGACAGAAATCGCAAAACCGCTCCTGGTTCATATAAACAACGTAAATAAACTATTATGATGATCTGATCGTATCATCGTAATATCACACAACGATAGATGTTCACACCGTAAACACTTTACAACTACCCGACTACATGACACTGGTAAATACTGCCTTGAACCTTCGAAGCACCCCTTCAACTGGGGACGAGATGCACACAGATCTGAGATAGCTGAAGGGTCATCTTGATACTGTCTCTTTATGCTATAATTGACAAGTCAAATAATTTGTTGACAAAAACATGACATCAAGCTCTTAGTATCTTTCAAAGAATCAGTGTTATCGTTTGTTAAATAGCATTAGTGATATCTACTACAAGAATGCACAAGCGCACTAAAGACTGCAATCGCTTTCACAGCGTGACAACAATACACATAGAAGAGTATTTATAAACTACTTCAAGTATGTTTAATTTGAACTAGAAATTACATTTCAAAGTTCATTTGGAACTTTTGTCAAGATATACGCCATTACTTCCACGTGTGGTCTCCTTTTTATCGCAGGTTTCTTTTCCTTACATACAGTGCATGTAGAACCATCAGACCCCTACCGGGTTTGACCATAATTGATGTTTGGATAACATACGGGAACTTTTGTGCATGCCAGAAGGGGAACGGACTGATAGAGGAACGATATATCACGGACGTGTGATGAAAGTTAGAACCAAATTGATCGAATTCCAGATAGCATTCGGCAAACCAAACATAAATACGTCGTCTATTGGTTGTCGGTGATTGAAAGCTGCGCGATGCCTACACCTTCCATGACCTTGTCTCTAAGGGTTGGAGATACGGCAACCTTGCACGGAGTTGCTCCGTCCCAATGAGCTTATCGTAGAAACATAAACACAAAACGCCTGAACAGATCGAAAGTCGAAACCGATAAAACAAAGCTCGTACATAAATCAATTTTTATTCCATGAACACGGAAGCAAGGAAGAATTCTACCTTGGCCTCGCCACATGGGTTTTAGTCTTGATGCAACCAACGGAACCATCCTGTAGATACCAGAATACTTGTACTAATCTCAGTTCCAGTATGGCAATGAGATTCTCCACATGTAAGCATTTCATCTCGCATGGATCCATGCATGTGCTTGTATCCCTTGAACTGATGTTGCAAACGCTGTAATCTATCACAGTGTGTGACAATCTAGGGGTCAGGAGGGGTCCAGTTCTGGCAAGTATAACGTACGTGGTCAGGTATACGCGTGTGTGACACTGCCAGCGGCCACGTGCCCATTCAGTCCGTCACTGCACAGGATATTACATTCTTCTGACACAGAATTTAAGGGTTCATTACGGTCTTCTCAGGTAATCACTGGACTATATGATCGGCATTTTCCTCCAAAAATTAAAATTGCTCATTGACAACGTACAGCCTATGGGTTTTATACATGGTCATGCCTCGGTTTTTGAAGCATAAATGTTCCGGATCGAACCATTAATTATGATGAGTTAATGAGCCCAAACAGAGCCAAATCATAAATCCATCACCACACCATACAATTAAGGTACCATAAGTATCGCAGTCATCAGGCAAAAGGCACCTGGAACTTTAGGCAGAGATCCTGACTTTTGATCCGCTCTATTACCCTTCCAGATTGTTACCGTCTCTTCACATAAACTGAGCATCAAGACTGTTTGTTGTTCAAACAAATCAGGCGGTAGTCATGTGAGGAAAGGCAATGGATACAGCTCTGTAATCTTGATCAATCGACCACCAAACCGATACTAATTGCTGCAGGAGCATGGGAGGATGGCAGAGAGGGAATCTGCGGAATTCTGGATCCGCTGGATACATTGAACGTGCATCAATTGGTTCTACGACGTGATTGGAATCCCTCATCATCGATCGAGCAATTTCCAGCAGATCAATTAGCGATAAACGATCATGCAATTAATCTTCGTTAACTTTCACAGCAGCTTCATTACAGATTGTCAATCTACCCCGCTCCACCCCCACCCCCAACCCCACCGCCTTTCACTGCATAAGTACGTGTACATGTACTACCCAGTACACAATTTCAAGATGAAAACGTCCAATTATATATCACCTAATGTATCCAATTTTGTGCGCACCTTCTAAATTTCACATTATGTGACGAGAGATGATGAATTATGCTCACACAAAAAAATCATGGTGTTGACACATTCAGGCAAACAACACGATGACACCCAGATACCTCGAATCATATACAATGTATCTATGTCTGCTCCAGAGTTTATGGACCGTGAAAACAACCTACATGTATCATCCTATACATCACCTTTCTACTGAAATAATCATTTACACGGGAGTTTTTGGCTGTTTTTGTGCTGGGCCATTTTGCAGTAGTTTTTTTAATGCAGCAACTTTCCCATCACTGACAGTCACATGAAAACATCTCCATTGAAGGGAACTCGTGTGAAAGAGAAAGATATATGTATATACCTAGGCAATAAACGTTAGGTGACTCGTGCGGTGTGCTGTGTAATTGCTCTAGTAACGAGTTAAAACAAAAACACTTCTGATAATGTTTCATGTTTTCACAGATGCCTTTTCTACAAAAACTGAATTCGCTTCCAATAAAATACATGTACAGTATACTGGTAAAATATGAGCTCAGTTTTGATATTACACGTAGAAATAACCATATAAACGTATTATTCTACATGTAAGACTTCAACTGTTACTTAGTAAATGCTAAATACATGCACTTCTTCGGGAAAATTGCCAAATGCACAAGAGATTGGAATATGTACATGTATAGGATATACAATCATGTAACCCTACAGATCACCACAGGTACATGTATATACAAGTACAGACATGGTGGCGTATTGTTAATATGCAAAATTGAAGCCCTACCCATATTATACATGTAGAGTGCTATATACTATTCTGACAGATTGCAATCGCTATTAATTCTGACAACTACTGGTTTTATCTTCCGTCATGGCAGCGCATATATTGTACCCTAAATTCAAGTGTTTTATCTTACCAAGGATCTCAAATCATTCTCTATAGTTACGTATACAAGGTTGACTGGTCAAATGAGAATAATTATTGCGAGAAATGAGGCGTGAAGCCGTTATCTATCCAGGCATTCACTGCCCCCTCCCCTCCCACCCCCCGGACTGTATGTCCTAGGTATTGCCCACCTGGTGATCACCTGACATAGAATATAACCGTGTGAAATATGTCCGTCATGTGGTCAGTGCAGTCCAGTGTTTAGATTTTTATGGTTGGTCAAAATGGTCCCATAACGATTTCATCAGACATAGCCAATGGCGGTCCATATATTATAGGGCTTCTGTGGATTTTTGAGATAACGTTTATGTCAAGGATCATTTATTTCCTGATGTTTAGGAGCATGGCATCGATGAAGTGTTGGGAGCCTGGATCGAGCTGATCCCGAACTAATGAGGCCTGTGAATCTTACCAAAGATCTGCCATCAGTCGGTAACGATCATATAATAGAGACGTGTTTACGTGCATGTAACAAATCCTTATTTTCTCCAGGAACGTTATTACTCTGATATGCATACAAATCAGCAATATTGTTTAATGTTAAGGACTATGCAAAAGATATTGAATAGACAGTACAAAGTGGTACATGTAACCACATATAAAGTCACTATAATAAACCTAAGTACCTGGATTTCGGAAGCCATATTTGATTTCCTGTGCCTCCAGCAATATACTCGGCAGAAGAAGAGAGAATGCAGAGATGATATGGAACCCGTGAGAGAAGGGTCCGATGTGGTTCCAAAGTGCGTGTAGTCTGCTTCCGGTCTTCCTTTCTGACGTCACTTCCGGTAGAGTTTCTACTTCCGGCTGGTCGCTAGGCGAGCTGTTACGGGTGCTGCCCTCTCGTGGCTCGGGTAGAGACAACATGGCCGCGGCCTCTGCCAGTTCCCTCTCGTGAATATTGTCACGACCGAGTCTAATCCCATCTCCTGCATAGTTGTTCACTTTGAACACTGACGTTATAATGAAGAAAGGCACGCACATGACACTAAGTACAATCAACGTGATGTACACATACAGCTCCACGATTGGTTTGTCGTCTGTCCGCCAGGGGAGCTCGTTGTACTGTTTGCACCGAGTGACCCCGCGGTACAACAGGTAGGCCTGGAGCACCAGCGCCAGGAGGCAGTAGGCCCAGAGCCACAGGGAGTTGACTCGCGCCTGCCAGCGACAGAGCCGTACGGTACGCGATATGCTGCTCGTCATCACCATGTTGTTATCACAGACTTGACACCGCGGGTAATTGACACTTCCTCTGCATGACGCTGTTTTTACTCGTTATAAACCGTTATGTAAAGCTGACAAAAAGCATGTATCCCGGAGGTACCATTACCCCGTACAGATGTAGATCATTAGTGACCGACGTACCGAGGTTATTAGCCATTTTCGTCGAAATAATCCCCTAGACAATCACCAGGGGTCGATCCGCTCATCAACTCCAGTTCCAAAAACAACCCAGAAAGGTTATGAAAAGTGTACTTCATTTCAAATCATAACAGCGACGTTATCCCTCCCCAGGGTCGCGTCTTTGGGTGTAAACTGATACTGCAATCGTCCAGAAGACGCGGGGATCACCCCCTCTGAACTCCCCGTAGACCTTCTTCGTCCCGAGGGTCCGGAGCTGCCGGGGCTGTCCTCACTTCAACTTCCTCCAGAAACTGCGGGCCCGCAACCTGCAGGAAACGTCTGCAGGTTCCCCGAACGTTATCTGAAACAGAGAGGAGGGAAAGGGTAAAATATCTGGACTTTTTGCATTTGCATCCATGTACATGTATATTGTCTGAGAAAATATATCCAGCGATGTATTAGCAATGGAAAGAAAAGCAGTTGAGCTTTGAAGGATGATTTGTCAAAAACACGTGGTCCATTCGTCACATTTCCATTCTAAACATGCAAAAACAAACTGGCATTTTAAGTAGGAGTGAATTCCGCGAGTGGCAACTGTCATCGAGACAAGTGGTCTGCATGTCAAATTGAACGTGCAGAGATCAGTTTCAACTCAAACAAAATTAGTTGCGATGGTGTTTTCATATTTCTGGGGTGAAAAATTAACGTCGAAGCTCGGGGATCTGGGAGGAGCAGCTATGTATACCACATATTAGTTATTGGATACTAATTTTTAATGGCGGAATCGTAAAAATGATGTATCATGCTCGAATGATATTTCAGCAGGGGCAGCTGCATTTTGAACATGTACGTGTAGTGTCGGGGCCAAAACATCCAAGCATGCCTTCAAAGTCAATAACATTCTATTGCATCATAAACATCACAGGATTAACCGTCTCGGACGCCCCTTGATGTGGAGTAACAGACCATCACATGGGCGCTACTTGTGGCAATGCCTGCGCTTCCTACATTCATGCGATTACAGAATAAACTGAAGAGAAAAGAAGATAATTTCCATGTCCCTTGAGACTTCAATACAATGTACACCTGTTCACTTATTTCATACACCCCGTCATAGCCAGGTGCAATTATAGTCTCTAACCGGGGTGGGTTGGGGAGGGGGGGGGGGGGGGTCCATGCCACCATCATAACCGTTCATCTCGATGTTGTATACAAATGATGACCATTTGGACACCTGCAGGGTTTCTATATGGAGATAACTGATAGACATTGGACCCCAACCATCCTCATTGTCTTGTAGGATGAATTTCATTTCACCAAAACTTGACGTATGTACGCTGGTAATTTGCAAACGTCAACTGGAGGCATTCAAACTTTAGACAAGTTGCCGAGGCAGAAATAAATCTATGTCCACAGTCATGAACTTTTGACGTTGAAACCAACATCGAGGTGTTATTTGGACAAGGAGATAAACATATATTCTACAGCCTTGAATATATTCTACATATCCACACCTTGAATGATAACGTGACTATGACGGTATTATACCGGTATACCGTTATAAAATGCCCTCTGCCCAGAACGTTACGTAACGTACAACTACATGAATTTCAACCAGTAAATTACTAATATTAATTCCCACGCGTTCGAGCCGTGGAACTACACAAGCCACTCAATTCATCACCATAGCTATAATGCTAGGTTGAATCTGTACAATTCCGCATTTTGTCCGATTCATGAAAAACAACATTATGCGGAGTATGAAATCCGATTAAAAGTTACATTGCATAATAGTCCCGGCATGTGGCTCTCTTTGTGTGCCGGTAAAATCACGATACTTGAGCTTACTCCTATAAAAGTCTCACAAATTGTCAATAAATCGCACGATAACAGAACATTATCCGAATTATTCACCCGTTTTGCCTGCGGACTTCGATTCAGAACTTCTTTGATGCAGTTCAGCCACTGGTGAAATAATATTATAGAATACATGTACATGCAGGCTACCCTATCATTTAATAGAATTACATTGTTAATGTCAGCCTTACCAATGTTATACATGTAGAACCAACTGACACGGAATGAACATGGCATTGCTATAAATAAATGACAACTAATTTGAATGACAACGAGGAAGGGAGGGGAAAAAGGGCTCCATTCATTATGTTGCAATCAAACAAGGGAGCCCCTGTACCTGAAAACTGACAGTCTGTTGGTATAAACTCGGAAGCTATACCTGTCAGAAACCACAAACTGTCATCAAAATGATGCATCTTGACGCGTTGTTTGTTTTCTACCGTCGTCAGAAATCATAACTTTGGAGAGTCACTTGTTTGCTGGAGATGTTTATATTCAGAATTACGTTCTCTTTGAAGTTAGACGGGGTTATTTTTCTCACCTGTCACTTCGTGTGTGGCTCATCTACAGGCCTCTGTCAGGACTGCATCTCTGCTTGTATCTCAAGTTTTAGTCCAGGTTCACGCGAAAATACAGGTTATTATTCACTGTCACAAGTTTTGATGTCGAAATGGGTATTTAGCATTAGTGCAACCGAATACACATTCCCTTTATGTCATTATGATGTAGGCCTATGTACACCAACGATATTCCGCCGAAACATTGAACTAGAATAATTCATTGAGACACCGTAGAATTCCGATTCAAACTCCAAAGTTTTCTCCTATTCTATAGTCCTCTACACGATGTTTTGTTGTCCGGAGACAAGAACTTTCTGAGAGTAACTCAACATTCTTGCGAGACATGTCAAAAACTTGTCATAGCACAAAACACGTGATGCCAGGGCTTCATCCCTCCAATACTACCGCTGTAAAGTGATGCACATGCCATGTGTGTAAATATTCCGAGTGGCCGGGAGGCTGGCTGCATACCGTCAGCCAGGTTACAGCGGTCTGTGTGCGTTATCTGCAGGGGCCGGGCCGGGCAGTAACATGGTAACCAACTCTTCATCGAGGGCGGAGGCGAGCCCCCCACCTGCAACCCGAGCGGAACAAGGGAAGGGGGGGGGGGGGGGTGAGTTGACCTAGAGTAAAACCACAACAATGACCACGGCCGAAAAGTTTCTGTCGAGTGGTCCTCCTTTCATTGTCAAATGATGCAATTTGTGCAAAAAGAAACATTATTTTTATTATTTCGACCATGCCATGCTAAAAAGCTTGCTGTTGTGTGTTTTGAAGAAGGAAGTAGGTATCCTTCGCGGCCGCTCGTTGAGACTTCGACTTGGTCTGGCTTGTATTCTTGAGATGCATGTCTAAGTGTGGTCAGAGTAAACTCAGAGGAATTGTTCTATTGCCCAAGGTCATTCATGTGGAATATGTCCGTAAACAATGCATTAAATAAGTGCACATTCCTTCATTGTTCACATAAACAACCAGCACAATTATACATGCAAGTCTGGCATTGGTCAATTAGTGACGACTTGAATACAAAATTGCTGATTTTGGCATCCAGGTGGAATAACTTGATGAGAGATATCAGCCAATTAAACAGGGCAAATCCTATTAGAAATAAATATAGGCTTAGTTTTTAATGCCAAAATTTACCGACATCCAAAGAAAACCCAAATGCAAATATATCAGTATCTACAAAGTGTCTGTCAAATATTCAGTGGATTCAATATCTTAGAACTTCACCTGGTCACCTACAGTAGGCTATGTGTACTGCAGGCTGGGAGATATTTGTTCAGAATTTAGCTGCTTGACCGGGCTCAAGAAAAGACAGTCGCATTGCTATTGTTGTGACAGGTGACTGGGGTCAAACTGGACAATGGGCTAGACCAATTTCCCGTTGGACACATGGCGAGAACTCTGGACGCTCTTCGTTATTCGTTAGTCGCTAAAACACCAAAGTTTGATAAAGAGTACTTCGTATTTGACGAGCAAACTTTGGATTGCGCAATCTGTATAATGTGAGTCGAGGTCCGCCTTTCGATTGGTCAGTTTTGTCGGATGTTCCTGTTTTGACATCCTGCAACGAAGTTAATTAACAGCTAATATATATTTCCAGGCATCGCAAAAATACGTGTACATGTAGGTGGTTTGTAGTGAGATATATGATAAATGCCAAATTTCCTCCTCCCCAAAAAACCTTGAAATATGATTGATGTGACAGGAGTGTACGTTCTGGGTGAAGCACATGCATACATGTACTGTCAATGTATCAGTACTGTACGTGTCGCTGGATCCAGAAAGGTATGTGTAGTGAATCCAAGTCACGTCATCCGAAATGACGCCACATTCTTGTGGCTAGGACCCGAGACATTCACCAGTGGAGGTGTTGATGTTGAAATAAAGCTTGATTAGTTCCAGAAACGTCGTGGGATGGTTCTTGCTCTGACAGGGGTTTGATAGATTACCTCATCTTTGAAATTATATCAACGTGATACAACGGCTCACTGCAGTTTGCGCGTTGTCCGTAATTTTCAAAACGCCATTCCTATTATCAATTTATTTTGAATCACTGTTTTGAAATGCAATCAAATTTCATACCTGTCAGTTCAATTTCGTACACCAGAACCTTGCTTTGGTCACAACAAATGTTATGTTGTTTGAATGCGAAAGACCTTTACCAAAGCAAGTTCACTTTGAAGTCGATGTAATTCTAATGTTGATAATGTAAGGCCGTTGAAATTGGAGCAATCTCGTACAATCGCCGTTCTCTGTTGATATGTAACACCTTGCAGTGCGGCCCCGGGACATGGAATAATTAAAAGCCTCGAACACTCGGGGGAATTGTTGCACGGTAACTCGATACAGTTCATGCGAAAGTTGAACAAAGCGTGTGAAGCTGGACACGGTGTTGTTTGTAGCAGTGTGGAAGTCTGGAGACAACAAACAACCACGTGGGTCACAGCAGACGGCCCATTCACATCCCAGGAACAGCCGTTCCCCGGAACAACACGGTGTGAAACTTGATTGTCTGAGCTATGAGGGTCAGCTGCTTTCGGGCTAGATTTTTGAGGTAAAAAAATATCAAAAACAAAATTCATTTTTTGTGCATATAACGTAGGAAATCAGGTGAAATTATGTTAATATTTGATTACAGCTTCTGCAAACTACAACAAGAGGTCCATCTAGCATCGAATTCTGAGCATCATTTGTTTTCTAAAATGAGTCAGTGATATGTTCCCTGAATAATTTGCCATTGAGAATTATTTTCTGTTACAGTAGCAATCCTATACTATAACTTACTGTCACACCAGAAGACAAAATACAAACAAGACCAGATAACTTACAGACAGACGGTCGTAACCATGACAACACCTGACGGCGGGGGTAAACAAACGGGGCAAGTTATTGCTCTATGTTTTTAAGTCTATCCAATTTGCTGATTGGAGAGTTGAAAATAAAACTTTCACCGTGAGTAAACATTTATTGGAACCCAAACGATAATATGTCGTATATCTCTCAACCTATTTGTCCAACATGTTTCGTTAACCTTTTCGCTGGAAGGATGCCGACAAAAGTAAGTTAAATATGGGCTTTTATTTGGCATTTACTGTCACCTCAGGAATTCAGAATCGTGTATCTTAAGGAGTTTTTTTTTACTTTGTTCTGGTATACAGATCTATCAATCATATATCCAGTCGAATAAGAATATTCCAGGTTGGATCTGATATCTCAATCCGGAAGAGGGGAAAAAAACGCATGGGTAGGGAAAAGCATGGGATGGGGGATCATTCTGAACCACACTCAATCTTCTCAAAGGGAAAGTGGATAGCTCTGATGCTTGACCTTTCTGGGGTCAAGGGGGCATATCGCGCATTTCCATGGCAACTGTTTAGATGTTTATGGGCTACAGCGTCGGGTGTTGAAAGCTGGCAATTTCGTTCGAATGAGAAGTAACAAATGTTCATATTTCAGTGTCACAAAACCTGTTCTAGCTTTCTTTGTACTTACATATTCTTGATTTTAATGGCTACGTATATGCACAATCAAGATAACACGGGGTCGAATGTTATCTAATTTGATGATATTTTAACAAGTTAAGATTCAAAAATCGGTGACTTACCTGCAAAGTAGTAAATCTCTGAACGTCGTGAAAATATCTCCATCAACTTATTTGAGCTACAGCGCAACAGGTGTCCCGCCTGATACAGCGTAACTGACTCCGCCAAAACCACTCAGACAGGATCGTCTATTTACCGAACATTCGCGGTGCTAACCGCCCAAAGAATGCAAACTCCCAGGCCGGTGAGCAATTGATTCCGGTGTAACTTGGCTTTGCCCCATGAAGATAACGGTATACACCTTCTCAGAAACATGACCGTCTGGATCACGCCACCAGGACCAAAAACGTGCTCCGGATCAGCAGCCATTCAGCTGAGCAGTGGGGAACTAGAGTGTCAATTGTGACGTGAAAAAGAAAGAAGGAAAACAAATAGTTGCGTGTCTCGTAGCGTCTATAGCCTAACTGTGATAAACACTCCACCTAGTAGCCATTCTAAGTAAGCAACATCACTGTCCGGAATCCGTTTCGGCAGAGTATATTGGGAAACGATATTTTTCGGTTGGGAAACGATATGTTCGATTGGGAAACGCCAAGCTGCAAGGGGGTATGTGTTGTTTTCCTCAATAAAGTATAAAAAATAGGTGTAATCGTTAATCAGAAGAGAGACAAACATGCGCTGATGTTGTATAAAGCCTCCAGTGTCGACCAAACCTGCTATACTTGATATAATATCATTTTTGTGACATGAAATGCGATGAAAATCACTCCGTTTTGATCAAATGACTACTGATAATTAAATATGTGTCTGATGCACACAAAAAGTAAAACGAGTCAAGAGAAAGGTATATTACATGATCCCCAACAAAAATAAACATTTTACATCGTCTCATTAATAAATGTTTGCTGATTTTCTGAACCATTGATGTTTCGGTGGGTAAACGATACGTATAGAGAAGGCGCCGGTTGGTAAACCATGCTGTTTCGATTGGGAAACGGAAAGTTTTGTACATATGAAATACGAGATCAACTGTTATACACAAGCAATACTGTGTGGTCTTTAGTGAAAGGTTACCTCGAGTGAATTATTAATTATATGACTGTATGCACAACATTTTGGGTGTGAAATAAGGTGAATCATGTGCCCGGCTCGACATAATAGAAAAAGTTTCGAGATTTTTGTTTCAAAACATGCTAATTTGGGTCCTTGACAATGTGTATTAAGATGGAGTGCCTCGATAGGCCCAATATTTAGGCTCAAAAGGCCCAAAATTCAGTTTTTAGCTGTGTTCTCAAAAACTGTCCGATCAGTTTTGAGATTTTTGTTTAAAAAGATTCCTCTTATGTACCTATCTGAAGTGAATAAGTTTTGTTGCCCTTGAATCGCCGGTCTGCATGTGGCGGCCATTTTGAATTTTCGACAGGTTGGTGAAAATAAAAACTTTTTCGTCCCAAATCAAGTCACTATGGTATCCAACCAAAAAAATTTCCCCCTTTGAAAACTTTTTTGGATTTCATGCAATTTTTCCTTCACAATGGGAGCTATATGGAGTAAACTCCTAGAACACTTAAAGATGGATCTTACATATTGGCACATTCAAATAGGAAATCATATATTGTGGTTTCGGTGGTGATCTTAAATTTGACCTTCAATGACCTCGAAAGGTCAAAGCGCCCTTTTTTGTCAGAAAATTGGTCAATTTTGGTCTTTGGCGGCCATTTTTTCAAAAACTGTTCAGACGGTTTCAGATTATCGTTTGAAAAGATCACCCTTATGTACCTTTGCGACATGTGTGAGTTTCTTTGCCCTTGAATCGCTCAAAGTGGGCCATTTTGGCCCAAACTTGGCCCAAATGGGACTTTCCCATGTTAAATTCTCTTGTGCTTTATAATGGAACATATTATTGCTAATATCTCACTCAATATTGAGATTAGAGATTAGGAATCAATTGTGGACATAAAGGAAATGATATAAATGAATATTCTCATAACCTTGAATTTCACATTCGACCTAATTTTCAAGGTCGCAGGACAAAATGGCTAATATCTCGCTCCTTATCGACTTTATAGCTTGGGAATCAATTGTGGACATACAGGAAATGATATACGTCAAATTTCTTGATGACCTTGAATTTGGCCTTGATCTCATTTTTCAAGGTCAGAGCACAAAATGGCCAATATATCGCTTATTATCGACTTTACAGCTGAGGAATCAATTGTGGAGTTTTCGTGACCTTTGATCTTATCTCAAGGTCAGACAACAAAGTGGCTAATATCTCGCTTATTATCAACTTTACAGCTTAGGAATCAATTGTGGACATATAGGAAATGACATATGCCGAATATTCTCATAAGCTTGAAATTGACCTTTGACATTTTTTTTGTCCGAGCACGAAATGGCTAATATCTCGCTCATTATCGACTTTCCAACTTAAGAATCAATTGTAAGCATATAGAAAATAATGTCCCCTTTGGGCAGACATTGTTGAAAAATTGTCATTGCAGACTTTGAGACCTTAACATTGTACAGTTCTCCGGTAATATTTCTAAGCTAATTTTTCCCTGTTTCCTTGTCCACAGCGGGTCTCAGTGTTGAAAAGGTTTTTTTCTTGGTGTTTGTCAAATGAGTGCTTCACAATGTGGTTAGAGTCCTCAAACTTGGAATAACAGGTATAACACCTGGCGTTTAGGCCACAAGACGCCATCTGTTGGAAGAAATAATAAGTATGAATGAATAATAGCCAAAAACGAGCCTTAACGGGCCATACATTTCCAATAAAATATCGTTTACTAATCGAAACATCTATATCAGAACTGTTGTCCAATCGGAACAGTATCGTTTACCCACCGAAACATCAATGGTTCAGAAAATCAGCAAACATTTATTAATGAGACGATGTAAAATGTTTCTTTTCGGTGGGGATCATGTAATACACCTTTCTCTTGACTCGTTTTACTTTTTGTGTCCATCAGACACATATTTAATCATCAGTGTTCATTTGTTGATTTTCGGTGTGATTTTCATTGCATTTCACGTCACAAAAACGATATTACTTCAAGTATAGCAGGTTTGGTCGACACTGAAGACTTTATACAACATCAGCGCATGTTTGTCTTTCTTCTGGTCAACGATTATACCTATTTTTTCATACTTTATTGAGGAAAACAACACATACCCCCTTGCAGCTTGGCGTTTCCCAATCGAACATATCGTTTCCCAACCGAAAAATATCGTTTCCCAATATCCTCTGCCGAAACGGATTCCGGACAGTGAACATGCTTCAAGGCTCTAACACAGATTTATTTAGCTAATATTCGTGGTCCAGACAGATGCATAATTTATTTATTTTCAGATTTTTTGTGTAGTTCCAAATCTTTACCAATTCCCCTGTAATCTGCCAATCTTATTTACGGACCGTAAATATTATATTCTTGAGGCCCTATCTTACGAAGGATAAAAAATGGAATAGGTTCAACTCTTTATCTTCGGATAATTTGTATGAATGGAATAAATGCGTGCATCAAAACGCATCCCGCGTTTTGTTTACGTGAATCCGATCTTAACACGTGTTTATCCCAGAAAAAGCAATAAACAAAACACGATACCAGGTGGAAACAACTAGCTCATGTTTACAACAATCCCCGTGTTTGCATGAACGAAGTCCGCACCGCTCCCCCCACCCCATGGCCCCGCCCCTGAAAAAAATCTTAGATCCGTCCATTAATGAACGAAAACTTACTGATCGTGGGAGGGTGCAAATTAAACGTTTAGGCTACATTGTCAGTTTGCAGAGGTACATAAAGACGGATACTTCATTCTGATAAAATCTTATCGAAAGTGATGTGAAACAATTATTCGTCTCAGATGCCTTGGTCGTATAAACTGGTGGTAGAGTGGGTTGACATTGGGGTAGATTGCCAACTCCTGAAATTGTATCCGATAGTCTATTGGCATGGTTTTTGGACTGTGACAGCCATTCTATCAAAATCTGCTCAGTAAATCTGGTAACTTTCCTTGCATTGGACTCGCCTTATGCATTAGACTTGGACCTTTGTGATGTCAGAAACCAATAAGGGACTCTTATGGGTTTCGGTGATGTGTTTCATTGCTGTTAAATCGTCGGGTTCTGTGTCGCAGATGTTTTGATTTTTTGAACCGGTCGCAAAAAATGTGTTTGCCAGAAATCACGTTACCTTGTTTTGAGCCATGATTTCCAACCAAAAAAATATCCCTGATCAGTTTAGAAATTTTCATTTCAGTATATGCCCTTTGGGACACTTGATGTTGCATTAAAAGATGGATATTCTTGAATTACTCGTAACATGGTAAGGTCTGATATATATGGCAGAAAGGCCCAAAATGGCACGATATGCACAAATTGGCCTCTGGAGCCAAAACGCTTGTACATAGACCCCGGGTTTGTGATAGGAAGTCATATATGGAGTATCGTTTGGTGACCTTGAACTTGGCCTAATATGACCTTGAGTGGTAATTGTGAAGGTACTTTCGACGTGAATAATGTAAAATGACCGATGCAGACAGAATACTTGTAGATGAAGCTTAGGATTGTATTATGAGCATATACACTGGAGGCAGTCACATTGAGCAGATTCTTTTGGTGACCTTGAATTTTACCTTTAGTGCATTTGATAAAGTCAAAGAAGCAAGTTTACTCAAAGACACTGTACATTTCTCCGTTAACGTTATTTTTTTAGCCCTTGAGCTAATTTTTCACGATAGAATTCTGAAATTCGATAAAAAAAATTGCCGTTTGACTCCCAGAAGAAGTATGCTAGGTATATAGAGAACGATACCATTCAGGCCTAGGATCGCCAATGGTCTTTTCGGTATGGCAATATAACAATCCATTAACAATTACAGCCATTTGACACTTACAGCTATTTGAAACTGACATTCCGTTACATTACAGAAGCCCATTGAAATGTTTTAGCACTCATTAATATGCAAAATATTGAAAAACATGTATGTGATCATCGCTTTTTCATTTTCAGGTTTAAAAATGCATTTTTTCTGGAAAAGTCCATTTTATATCATGACGTTTCAAAGTGCTGATGTAGTGTTTAGAAAAATATCATGACGTTTTTTCACAAAATAAATGTCTGCGCAGTGAACGTCTGTTCGGTGCTGCCATCTGGCGAATACAAAATCATATTTATGACGTCACACAATTTCGAGGAATACCCCGGGAATCCGCCCTGACGTCATTCGCAATCACCGGAAGTAAGGTCTCCCGCATATTTTCTTACTTGACAGCAACGAAAACAACACACAAAAACACATGTTTCATCAAACATATCTGTACGTTTGCTCGTAATTTCTCACGGCGATGTCCGATTCTGAAGATGAGTCACCAGATAAGCAACTCAAAATCGTTCTTATGGGCGATGGAGCTTCTGGAAAAGTAAGATTCAAGCTCTTCTCGTACTACACTACATGCATGATGCACTTCACAGAATGCCCCCATATCCCCCCCCCCCCCCCCCCCCCCCCGGTGACAGACACCACTACAAAACAATAATAATAAAACAGTGCACTAAGAATGAACACGATGCATACCAACATCTTTTTTTATTCATGTTGGGGAGTTTATTACAGATTAGACTCATGATATGGCGGATCATGTCAACTAAACTGTTGACCCCGGGCCCGGATATACTAAAAACGCACTAATTTCAGCTGTTTCCGTTTTGCGAGGTCTCCCGCAGTGACGGGCAGGGAGTGATTCCACGGTGGACATACGTTGCGCGCTATTGTGCGGGCTTAGCCCGTTTACTGTAGTTCACAATGTCTCATGTCAGACGTCAGGGATGTTTGTGTGGTACAGCGGGGGTTGCAAATATTGTCACTCTGTTTGCCCAGGCAGTGGTTTTTTGCACTCGCTGATGTAACGCTGATGTAATAGAATCATATTAGAATCGCACTTAGAATAGGATATAGGCGTATGCGCATAAATACCCCGGGAGTTGCTTATCTGGTGACTCTCCCGCAGTGACGGGCAGGGAGTGATTCCACGGTGGACATACGTTGCGCGCTATTGTGCGGGCTTAGCCCGTTTACTGTAGTTCACAATGTCTCATGTCAGACGTCAGGGATGTTTGTGTGGTACAGCGGGGGTTGCAAATATTGTCACTCTGTTTGCCCAGGCAGTGGTTTTTTGCACTCGCTGATGTAACGCTGATGTAATAGAATCATATTAGAATCGCACTTAGAATAGGATATAGGCGTATGCGCATAAAAAAAAACCTGGAGTGAAGACTCGAGCACTGGGGAATAATAGGCGAGATATTAATCTAATTCATAAATAAAAAAAACAGCAAAACATTTCCTCCGGACATATTCTGAACATTTTTCATTCCTACTATTCTGTAGCTTGTTTAATGAAAGAAGTTGATAAAGAGCACATGTACAATGTAGTGGGCAATCATGTTTCTCTATGACAATCAATGGCAATAATGAATTTATCTGTGGCACCAAATGATAAATACAGATAAAAAGAACATCTGGTGCGAAATGAAGAACACTTTTCTATCATAACCAATTGTCATTCCGGATGCTAAGTATGGGAAATTAGTTGGTAATAAAATTGCCCACGTTATTGTACATCCTAGCCGTTGATATTTATCCTTTTTTCGAGCATGTAAACTAGCGGTGCGCCTTCAAGTTGACATGATCCGATATGGCTATGACTATTGATGAGTTTGCTATAAGATGACAATGTTTTGTTCCCTTTATTTGCCAGACATCACTAGCGACTCGCTATGCTCAGGAACAGTTTGGCAAACAGTACAAGCAAACTGTCGGCCTGGACTTCTTCCTGAGACGTATCGTTCTGCCAGGTCAGTCATCGGACGGAGGAGTGTAACCAGACGTATCTTAGAACTGTCCATTCCATGGTGTATTGTATGCTTTCAGAAATATATAAGCCTAGGAGACAGTTTCTCGTTATGGATTTTTGATGCCAAATGTGCAAACTATAGCCAGGAAATTCCAACTCTTATCAATTATCAAACTGTTGGAACAAATGAAACATTTGATTTCTTTGACTCTATATAGATGTATAGAGTTTTTACCAATGTGGCGTATTAGCGGTCATTTAATTCAGCGGGTGGATGAAAGAAGCAGAAAAACAAACCCAGATTTCATGACATAGCACCAAAAAATATTAGCAAATTTTTTCCAAACGCAAAAAACGCTAAATAAACGAACGATAATACTTTCTGGGTTTACAGTATATATGTTCATTGAAATTATAGCTGTATGGATTAGTATAAATATTTCTAAATATAATTGTAGATATGTAGACATGTATGTTTTACGAAGCTCAATTTATGTTTCTATTTCCACTGTCATGGCAGGTGACATCCATGTCGCGCTGCAGGTTTGGGACATTGGCGGACAAACGCTCGGTGGAAAAATGCTTGACAAGTACATGTACGGCGCAAATGTAGGTGCATTTCATCAAATTGCAGTCACATCAAAATAGGTGCACGTGAAATTTCTAATCTCATGATTTTATAGCTCCGTAAATTCATGAGTAAACTACACAGATAAAGCTAGAATATCTTCTGTAATAATATTTGCCCATAATTTTCTGACAAACATTTGCAGAAAATTTATGTAAAACTATTTTAGTGACTATTGTAACATTTCAGGGTATACTTCTTGTGTATGACATCACAAACTACTCGAGTTTTGAGAACATAGACGATTGGTTCACGACGGTTCGGAAAGTGTTTGACGGAGAGAAACTGCCTCACGTCTCCTTGGTTGGCAATAAATGTGAGTGTTCTGAAAATTCCCAAATGTATGTGGGATGTAATATTCATCTAGACCCTGAATCTTGATGGCATATATTATGTTGAATATGTTACATAACTGACCATTTATTCACTATCTGATGGAAATCTTTCCTTCCCATTATTTAGAGTTAATAACTATTATACTATATGTGATTTTGGAGTTGGGCCAAACAAAATAATAGCTGTGTTTCCTATTCCATGTTTTTAGGTTGCCGGACCTATGGTCCGATAACCTATTGGCATGGCGTTGCGTCCGTCGTCCGTCGTCCGTCGTCGTCGTCGTCGTCGTCGTCGTCCACATTTTTATCTTTTTTGTTTACGGGCGAATTTTTCTGAAATATTGCACAAAAATACTTAAAAATAATTCAGGAAGGGGCTATTTTTTAGTTTTTTGATTTTCGCATTTTTTTCAAAATGGCGGCCGTTTTCGACGAAAAATGCCTGATTTTGGACTTTGGCGGCCATTTTCTCAAAATCTGTTCAGTAACTTTTTTTCTTTTTGATACACAAGACTCCTCGTATGTACTCCTATGATGTCTATAAATTTCGTTGCGCTTGAATCGCTCGAAGTGGGCCATTTTGGCCCAAACTCGGCCCAAATGGGACTTTCCCATGTTAAATTCTCCTATGCTTTATAATGGGACACATTATGCCTAATATCTCACTTGATATTGAGATTAGAGACTAGGAATCAATTGTGGACATATAGGAAATGATATATGCTGAATATTCTCGTGACCTTGAATTTGACCCCTGACCTCAGTTTCAAGGTCAGAGCACAAAATGGCTTATATCTCGCTTATTATCGACTCTACAGCTTAGGAATCAATTGTGGACATATAGGAAATAATATCTGCTGAATATTCTCGTGACCTTGAATTTGACCTTTGACCTCAGTTTCAAGGTCAGATCACAAAATGGCTTATATCTCGCTTATTATCGACTCTACAGCTTAGGAATCAATTGTGAACATATAGGAAATGATATATGCAGATTATTGTCATGACCTTGAATTTGACCTTTGACCTCATTTTCAAGGTCACAGGACAAAATGGCTAATATCTCACTTATTATCAATTTTACAGCTTAGGAATCAATTGTGGATATATAGGAAATGATATATGCTGAATATTCTCGTGACCTTGAATTTGACCTCTGACCTCATTTTCAAGGTCACAGGAGAAAATGGCTCGTATCTTGCTCCTCTATTGACTGTATGGCTTGGGAATCAATTGTGGACACACAAAATGATATGCACTGAATATTTTGATGACCTTGAGTTTGACCTTTGCTTTCATTTTCAAGGCCACAGCAAAAAATTGCTAATATCTCTCTGATTGTTGACTTTACAGCTTAGCAATCAACTGTGGACATGATATATGCTTAATATTATATATGCTGAATATTCTTTTGACCTTGAATTTAACCATTAACCTGGCTAACATCTAAAATATTAAACATTGTCCGGTAACCTATCTTTGGCCCTCGGCCTAATTTTAAAAATTAGGGTAGTTAGGTAGCAGAATATTTTATTTTGGTGGAATATTTTACCAGAGAAAAAATAGGTAGGGAATGGCATGAAATATTTTTTTAAACATTTTGCCTTCATGGACTCTTTTGAAGTTACTGTGTTGTTGTCTTTGGCTTGGTGATGTAGATGTATGCATGCAACTGTATTTTATATATATTGGGAGTCTTTCTGAATGTACAAAACACCAAACAAATCCACCATGCGCTCACAAGATAAAATTGATGGAAAAATATTTTGGCTCAAAAATTACCAGGGTCGGGGGTCGCTGCAAAAACATTTAATTTTATTTTACAAACCTATATAAAATGTCTAGGGTAGACATGATTTGCTAGGTAGGTTCGGGTGACCAAAAACTCAACTATTATTCTATTTGGCCTTATCTAAAATGTTGGTACGTAAGTGATATCAATTACATGATAATGTACAAAACTTGAAACTTCATCATTTGTTGAATTGTTTTACTTTTTCCAAGCTGACCTAGAACACATGAGAACCGTGAAAACAGAAAAACACCAGAAATATGCCACAGACCACAGCATGGGCAGCCATTTTGTGTCGGCAAAGTCTGGGGACTCTGTAAGTATTTATTTATTTACTAGAGCAAGTATTCTGTTGGTAATTGTACATTTGATGTGAAAGTAAAAGCATACTTGTGGCGTCCAATCATGATGAATTGTGAATGGTATTTTGGTGCAGGTGCTTGAACATATACTCTTTATTCTTGCAAACAAAAGCAGACTGGAAATGTGTTGTTTGTTTTTACTGGCCAATGAAATATTTTACATACAGGTATACAATATACATGTCGTTATTCACAACATACATTTGTGAACAAAAACTTCAAATGTTCAGAGGAGTATTGCTTCGCTATATACATGTACCTATATGCAAATGACTAAATTCCACACTCATTCAATGTCTATATTTAGAACATAACGATGAAAACATAGATCTGATGGGATAGGATAATCACTGACATTCTCAAACATTATTCAAACGTTATGATGGATCATTAAAGAACATCATGTACACATATGCTGGAAAATCTGCTTCTGATCTTTAACTTTTGTCTGAATTGTCACCACAAGTTATCGACATATACAATTCAATACACATCATACAAGAAGTAAAAAACAACTGGTACTCGAAAAATTCATCTGATCCACATTATGGTTTTGAACTTTTATATATTAGCAATTATATTTATTGCGTATGTATCAAGTTGTTGTTTTGTTCAGATCTTCATTAGTGTTTCACATTCAGGGGTTGAGTTACATGTACAACTCTGTACCATTCTATCTGGACTTGGTCCATAACAAAAAGTGCTTTTATGTGAGGAGAGTTATATATTTTTTTGAAACAGTATCTGCAATCCATTTTTACGAACAATACGAAAAAAAGGATTTACTAAATTTTGTACACGACGAAACACGCCAATTAGCCAATTTTGTCCTTGGCCTGACAAAAGCCGAATATTCCAGTCCAGAATCCATACATGAACCACTTTGAAGATAATTGACATAAACTCGATGTTGACACAAAATAATATCGGGTCCCTGGCACGGCATTGTATCATGACTGGTGATGATTAATTTAACATTTCAAAATTCTATTTGTGGAGCCTGGGGGATTAAACATTCTATCTTGTGTTTGTATTTAATAATACACAAACACTGGAACACACCATTATAAATTTGGTTGAGATAGGATCAAACAGAAACTACAGTTCAGTACACACAAACACAACATTTCATAATGACACATGCATCTTTCATACTCTGTTTCATACATATGTGTACATCAAGTTAACAACATTGTGGTAATTATGTTAATTGTGATAATATGCTTGCAAACATGTCCATACACATGCCTATATGTATTGAGTATATTGCACTTGAAAACTAAATTAGATTCATTTCACTGACGTAGCAATGAAAATAGCACTGAATTGACCAGTAAAATGCCGACTAAGAGATTGTATGAAGATTGTCCTAATATTAAGTTAGATCCGCTCGTGACTTCGTCATAAACAGGATCCTGAGATTCTTTCAGTATAGCACCAACGATGTCGAGTGATCCGTTGTTTGGTGCGGGTTTGATGTCCAGCAGGGCTGCAGTTAATGGGTAAATGTCCAAAGACATGAACGGGTCAATCTCAAAGTTCTCCTTGATGTCCGGTCCCTTCGCGATAAATATTGGCTTCATCGAGAGGAGGCGATTGTCGTAACCATGGTTACCTCGGTCACGGTTCCATGAATGTGACTTGTTCTGGAAAAATGAGAGTTTTTGTGGATAGGGTACATCTTCATGCTCATGAAATGTCAGGTTTGACCGTCTGATAGCAATGTATTTACCACTTATTCAAAAATTCATTTACTTAGTACTTGGTATTGCTAAATACCAATACTAACTAATGACTGAAAAAAAAACCTCCACATTATAAATGTGCTCTATTTATAATGTTATTGTCTGACGTACCTCTGTACACGACCAGTGCTCGTCGATGACCAGCAGCACCTCCCCGATGCGTCGGTTGTGGGAGTAGTGCCATCTCTCCGGGACTTCTTCTCGTCTGTACGCAGTCATGTGCGGGTGTGCGCCGTCCAGCTGTCGGTACACCTCGTCCAGCTGTCCCTCTTTGGGAAACACGTGACAGATTGCGCCTACCTCCACGAAGTGCTCCACTAGTGACATGTTGACGTAGAGGGGCACCTCGATTATTTTATCGAAGGTCATGTTCGCGACGCCGTGGTCGCTGACTATGATGACGTTGAGTTCATCTGCCAGACCTCGCTTGGTGATCTCTTCCATCATGTACCCGAGGACATCGTCGGCGATTTGGACCTGTTCGGCGACCTCTGGTGATCTCGGCCCGTACTTGTGTCCGGCTTTATCTGGCTGGTGAAAGTAGACGGTCCCGAGGTCAATGTCCTCATCACTGAACCAATCTAGAACCGTGTCCACTCTCGTCTTGAATGGCATTGAAGTCGTGTACTCTTCGACGAACGCTGGAAGAACACCGTCGAATTCTACCTCGGTGCCAGGCCAGTAGAGACAGCCTGCCTTCTTGCCCTGTTTGGTGGCGGTGATCCAGATCGGCTCACCAAGCCACCACTTCTGGTCCAGACAACCAGCGCACCCCGGGTAAAAGTCTTCCCTGAACACGGGGTCGTACATATAGTTACTGACAATTCCGTGTGATTCCTGGTACAGACCTGCGATGTAGAGAGGTTAGAGGTCAAAGTCAAAGGTTTGATAGAGGTCAATTACTTCTAAAGTTTGCATAGTGTCTGGTAGTGCAATAATTGTTCATCTTTCTTTATGATCATGATTGTATGTTCATGTATTTACGTATCAGTATTTGAATTGTACATTATATCCATGACACAATTACATGGTAATTGTAAATAGACACCATATTCTTGGGTCATAATGGACTGGTACGGATATTAAGTACATGTATTGCTATTATCATCGTTATTGTTAATTCTGTTATCATCATTTAAATCGGGATTAGAGAACACATGTACAAAATCTTTATTCTTGAATTACACGCACATTGTGCATGTGATAACAGTAGCCTATACCTTGTATATGAGGGGGCAGGGGGAGCTTGTTGTTTCTCTAAGATTTATCAGTTATCAGTACATACGGAATTAGCCCTATCTGTAATAAGACTGTAAATGTGATTGTCCTAATTAGGGATATGTCATTGAGTTTATGTAAGTCCTATACGCCAAAGTCATGATGTCATCAAATCGTAAAACTGTGTAGTAAATCATGTATAGCCATTGTGGTAACAATAATAACAACATATTAATAATCTCACATTATTCCAAATTAGGAAACTTGACTGCAATGTTTTATATTGACAATGGTGCTAAATAGTATGATAAACAGTGATAAGCGTATGATGGTGGTGAAGAATTAAGTTTTCAGTAAATCATGACATTATGTAAACAGGCATTTCAAACCTTACAGAACATACATGTATACACACATGTTACAATGTACTTTTGAACATACATGTGTGGTCAGGCCATGGCATGGCATTGCATGGTACTTTAACATGTATCATTTATGAGTTAATTTCATGGTCATGTGGGAAATTCAGCTATTTTAACTGATCTGTGCACAGGTTTCAAGATCCCTGAAACCACTGATTTCAGTGGTTACCATGGTTACTTAGACCACTGACCTGTTGTGATGCTGTAGTGTGTTACCGTGGTTACCTAAACCACTGACCTGTTGCCATGCTGTAGTGTGTTACCGTGGTTACCTAAACCACTGACCTGTTGCCATGCTGTAGTGTGTTACCGTGGTTACCTAAACCACTGACCTGTTGCCATGCTGTAGTGTGTTACCGTGGTTACCTAGATCACTGACCTGTTGCCATGCTGTAGTGTGTAGCGAAGGTCATCGTGGTGAAGGTGTTGTTCATGTATTCGGCGTACGAGCCCTGTTCGGCGACTGTTGGGAAGTGTTTCAGGCCCGGTACGATGTTGACGTAATCCCAGCGGAAACCGTCAAATGACACAAGCAGCACTTTGCCGGTGAGGGCTGCCCCGGGTGTGGGGAGACAGGCGAGGATGAGGGTTGTCGTCAGGAGGGTTGTCATGGCAACGCGGGATGGGGTGAATGGGCGATCAGCCAGGGAAGGGTTGGACGACATGTTTATCAGAGTTCGGCAATTGAGTATTTACAGTCTAATACTGTACTGGTAGTCTGGTACTAGCAGTGTGGTCTACTGGGTGCCCGTACTGGATCGTATCTGGAATAATAACATGTAATAACATGTACTGAAATCAGTAGATTATTATTAATATTACCTGGAAGGAGCGTGATCCTGCTGTATGTTATGTGGTAGGATAAATGAGCATGATGAGACAGGGACGTATGATATGGACCACAGATCAAGATAATGGCTGCTTGTACTACTATATCTACATTGCATTTGACAACAATTTGAAACTGAAACTGTTCGTGACTGTAACATGAAATCTGTGTCGTACAAATATATGATGATGATGATGAACAATCTGATTATGAAATAGAATCCTGGTGTACATGATTGAAGATTCTCCCTTTTAAAAGTCCTTGTTATAACGGTTGCTACATGTAGTATCAGGTTGAATATCAGTCACATATTCAGCAGTTTTACCCATAATTCATACATATACATCACAAATGAATTAACAGGCTGGTACCTGAATTCAAAAGATGTACATGTATTGGTGCCAACAGTGTAACAATATCCCAACACTATTCTTTACTCCCGAGCTTTGCTTGACTGTGCAGGAAACAAATTTATCCAAACTCTCCAGGGATCAATCCAGTTTGCTTTGGGTGGGAAATAAACTGAGAATCCATTATATCTGGTGGCTTAGAGGCAACTCCAGTTGACCTGCAGTTTGCAAATGTGCAAAACACAGAAAATTGCCAGATAATTCCAAAAAGAAGAAAAAGAAACACCAAGTTCCGGATATAAGAAGTTGGAGAAATTGATATTCTTGTCTGCTCGGCATTCCTGAAAAGTATCCGCTTGATTCCCTTTCAGATACTTTTGCCTTCATACATGTACTTGTAAACTCCAGGAGTTGGTTTTGCTACTGGTTGGAAGAGCAATAGCTTGTTTTTAGACAGAAAAAAATGCGGATGACTGATACATAAGTATTGTTTTGTCCCGCTGCTGGCACTAAACGCTATGATATGGTGCTAAGTGTGGGAGATAACTGCAATCTGTGTATATGCTGATAGGGAGCTGATAGCTAGGTGCGGTAGCCGCAGGAAGGTGGGAGGAGAAACTGCGTGGAGCATCAGACTTGTAGCTATGGGAATGTTGACTTGTAGCTATGGAACAACCCGCCCATGTGTAGTGGTTTGCACCTAAATAACTGAAAATTGAATCCTACCAAACGAAAATTACCATCATGAAACATATACTTGTTTGTGATGGAATTTATGTTTCTTTTAATGCAAATCTGTATACATACATTGCAACATGCATACGGCGAACTGATGCTGCTTTTGCACCACTAAGCTTAGATGTAAATTTGTTTTGCAGTGATAAACCTCCAGTAGTTAATGAGGGCAATTTGCACAGCTACTGTGCTAGGATGATGATGATAGGGGATGATGAATGAAGGGGAAGAGTCCATAGTCATAATGACGTTCATGCAAATTAGTGAATGTTCATCTGTGTCCGATTGATTCTGGGGTGGGAGGGGGAGGGGGGGGGGGGGGTACATTCCAGCAGGGAGTCTGTGCCATTCCCTTCTTTCCAAATATTTGCTACAGGGGCTTGTTGTGTTACCCGAATTGTGGCTAATTTGCTGGAATGAACACAAATATTTATCAAGCACTGGGTGTAGTTTACTTCTTGAACCAAAACTGTTGAGATTTTTGTAAGCATAGAGGAATTGTCTGCCGCTGGACAACAGTGACTGTGTGGCACTTTTCTACATCCTCTCCTAGAACATTGGGAAACTTCCTGTGAAAACCTTGAAAAGTTGTAAGAATGGATTAACGTCTGTTTCTTTGATAGAATTATTATAAGCCTAAATTCAAATAGGGCTATATTTTGTACTTCAGCCTACAGCTTGGTGTTACTGAATATGCTGAACCTTGTTGAATTTTTTTTGAAACATTGCAATTAATATATTGTTGTCATAACTCTCCCAATAAAAGCATTTTTTTTGTACAAGTACTCCAAGTAGGTCATAATCATGACTTTCTATCTAGCAATTAGAAATGTGGTTTCTTACCAGTGCGGCGCCAGCGATGGAACTTGTATCATATGTATGAACTCCACTAGATAAATTTTATCCTGATAATCATATCCCAGTCAGACGTCCAACGCTCTCTGTGCAGTTGTTAAAAACTCATTTCCTTTAATATTCTTCCTTTGCGTAATAAAGCACAATATACAAATTTTTTGGGCGATGACAAATGCCAGGGTTTTTATCGTGTGGTTTCATAGTAGCCACTGGTTTGACAATTGTCCATAATTATATCTAGTGTGTTGTCCGTACGTACGAGGGAACATCAGCGATTGTTTTACGTTGAATTTAGGGTCATCATCCTAAAGTACCGAGCCAAATTATAACTGAACTCCACAGAACCAGTGCAGTGTGGAATCTGATGCAGTTTGCAGAGTTCATGGGTATATATACTTGTGAGGGGGGGGGGGGGGGGGGGTCAGGTCGGTGATGGGTGGTGGGGGGGATGGGAAACAAGTTGTGTAGAAGAATTAGAAGGTAGAGGGGGGGGGGGGTGGGGGGTAGGATTGTTGAATTGTGTAAGTAAAGTAAATTTCATCATAAATTATGTCCTGTGTATTATGAAGACAATTCAATTTCACGATCATGAGTAATGTACAGATGAAAGGAATTTCCTGTTATTTGCAAAATTGCAAATTGAAACATGTGCAAGATATTAGTGTCATTAGAAAAAAATTACATCTAAGTATATACACATTCATTGTTGGTAAAAATACATGCAAAGACCAATCTGTTGCTGTCACATGTACATGATGATAATGTGCATGATGAGCTTTTTATAGAGCTTTTAATATATGATGAGTTTTATGAAATGATTTTCTAGAATATAATCCATGAAGTTGTATATATATTTTTTATGCCACTCATACACACATTATATTTTGTTGATCCAGCTGAGTTCTATCGTCTTTCTAAGATACACTGTACATTGATATGGGACCTACAACAAGGACACAGCATCCAGGGAGGATATCGGGGGTGGGGGGGGGGGGCAGGATGGGGGGGGGGGGGTGGTTACAAATTTGTCCAAGCTTGCTGTGACATTTAATCCCATTAGGATGATGAACGCCCCATTAGAATATCCAGATTGGTACATTCCAACTGGCTTCTGACCTTTGGATGACCTTGACATGAGGTATTAGAAACAATCCATTTGTCAACACTAAATCTATCACTGCTGCCTGGAATCCAGGAGTCCTGTGGCTTCGTGGGAGCTGATCAGACCTCAGAGCAATGTCCAGAGTTGAGCTAGATAGCCAGTCAGTAGGATATACATGGAGCAGCCCTGGGATAATCCATGAGAGTCGGAGATTTATCCCAAGTGTTCCAAGGTTAATCCTCTCAGGAATATGTGGAAAATAGTGATCTTAAGTTCCTCGATGGTTGCCCCAGTAACTGTTCAGTATTCATAACAGCAGGGTGTAATAAATAATATATGCCATCAGGGGCAAGATGTATGAGACATACAGTGAATCCATATCCAGTGACCATTGCACAGGTCAAAATACACATAGACTGCAGCTGTCCAACGTATATATTCTGACATGGTACTAACTGTCAGAAGACAAATAGTCAGAAGCTTCACAAATATTTAGTACGGTATATAAACTTTTGATGTCATTGCCCTGTGGGGAAGCAATGTCGCCAAACTTAACATTCCAAATTCCTTAGCAGAAAAGCACAAACGACTAAATCCAGGGTTAAAATCCACATAATATTTCTTTGTACATGGAAGTTTTTGTGAAAAATGCTCTAGTGCTGGTTCTTGAGACGCTGATGTTTAGGATTTGCTGGCAAGAATAAAATGCACATGGCATATACTAGTACATGAAAAATTTAATGTACTGTACTTCGTCACTTCATGTTTTAACATAACCACACTATTTATAGGAGCACTACATAATTTCATCGTTTTAAGATAATGCAAAGGCTGTATGTACAATTGTACATACAAAACTAAAATGTTCATAAACATGACAATGTTATAGTAGGACTGCTACCGGTATTTGTTCATATCTTTTCCATTACAGATTTTTGTTTAACGATGTTCGCTACCTTTGGACTCATTCAGAGAGGCCTCAATTTGAAATTCGTTTGATGATTTTCAGACTTTTAAACAGTCATCAATATGACAATGTGCATTTGAGACGGAGTTTTTAAAACAGAAAATTGGGAAAAATATTCTCTTCAGTATGGAATTATGGGTATTTTTACTCCTAAAATACGAGCAAAATGGGTCATTTTTTGGTCATTTTCTTTAAAATAAATATTCAATGAAAACTAATGAAGAGATTTCTCTGAAATTTCGTTTGTTTGTATGTATCAATGAACTGGTTTGCATGCTAGAGAACATCCTCAAATCAGATGAAATCTTGACATTTATCCAGTGCAAAACAACATGCTACATCTACTTCTTAAATCCTATGTATGTTTAAATTATAATTTAGACATACATAGGATTTGAGAAGTACATGTAGGATGTTGTTATATGTACATACAGTTTGGTCATAAGGTTGAGTTAATACTTCATATCGTCACCTGATTCATATTATGAGGTATTAACTCAACCTGATGACCAAACTGTATGTTTCCAGATTCTGACCATGTATATTATGTGTATTATTATACATGTATATACCTGCAGTCTGATGGAGTCTCTGTTGTCTCTCAAAACCAAGATCTTTGTCGTCACTTCTAACGCTCGCTTAAATCCGTGCATGTCGACACCATCAAGTTAAGTCAAAGAACACTGTCCATGTTTATAGCATCAGCTCACAGGATCTGTGCCATGCCACATGCATTCTAAAGTTACAAAACTACATGTACCAGCAGAGTTGTCGTATTACATGTACGGCGTACACTCTTGAGGTCTCTTTAATGCAACGATAAATATCATGAAAATCCTTTGCAAAGTGTTACGATCATTTGATATCAAGCGACAACAATGTGTGATTGTGTTGAGGCAATAGTTCTGTGCGTATATTGACACCCGTGTAGGTTCAAACCCCCGACAAATACCAAGTGTTTGTTTGCCGCGTCAAGGAACGGTGCTCATAAGATCTCTAAAACTCACCAAAAACTTCGTTGGATTGGTCCACTGTTGCGACCACAAACTGCACTGAAGTCGCGGAAAAAACTTTTACCAACACATTTGATCTGGAGTTACCGTACTGTTAGGAGACTCTATGTAACAGCAGTAACCATGGAAACTATAAAGTTTTTACTTCTCCCTTCATGCTAAAACACCACAACTAAAGGGCGGCATTCCGACAAGTATATGCATGAGTACATATGATATGGTACACACCCAGTTTTGCACTATACAGGAGTTTCTGATTTCATTAAAAGAAAAAAATCAGAAATCAATTGTGAAAGAGAGAAGTACAACAAACTAGGAGTCACTAATTATATGTTCTGCTAATTGTTCCCTGGCAGACACACCCTTCAACCTGCTGGTTATGCAAATCAAGCCAGCATTTTCATCCCCTCTTTCTCACCTTGTACTTATATGTATAAACTAAATGTGTGAAAAATAAAAATAAAACCAAGAGCACTTGTCTTTGTCAGAATGGTTGCCACTGTGCCAACTTTATTGGCTTCTAATTGACTACAGGGAGAACTTTTTGACCAATCGATGCACACCTCAATCCAACACAGCCCAATAACTTACAATAGGGTGATAAAAGTCTCTGTATGACACTTCAGAAGCCCAGTGTGTGTACGGCACTGTTTGCTTATACCTCAAGACATGGTTGTAGATTATCACACATATTTTTGTGTGGAGTCACAGGGGAATGGCCGGCAGCACTTGTCATTAAGTGACTTCTTGAAAGCATGTGGCCAGTGTTGTTGAGGTTTAAAGAGGGGCAAGAGTATGTAACCATGCATGATAACATTTTCACAGCTAAAGGCTCGGAACTTGTAGGGTGTAGAATGATTGCAATGTTATTTTGTCATAATGCACTACATATATATTGTCACCAAAAATATGCATTCTCCAAAGAATAAAAGAATATATGTTTTTACCATGCAGTAAAATGCTTGAGTTTATCACAAGGTACAAAAATACCATTCATTTAATAAAGAACAGATGACAGACAGTACACTATTATCCACATTATTCGTGATTTTTTTTCAGAAATACATAACAAGAGATCTCTTTTATGTATTTATGATAATATGGACCAGTATACAATAAACTAATCATGTTGCATGTAACAACGTTATAAGTATAACAACGTTGAAGACAATATTTTTGTTATTTTTGTCTTTCGCAGGTGAATCTCTGTTTCCAGAAAGTTGCCGCAGACATCCTGGGCATAAAACTGACACGGCCAGAACTGGAGCAGCAGCACCGGGTCGTCAAGGCCGAGATTGTTAACTACAATAACCGTGGTAATGAGGCCGTCGCCAAACCCATCCAAACACAGACCAAAAGCTCGTTCTGTAGCTTGCAATGACAGTTGACTGTGATAACCTGGGATATTCATGTGTATATTACACAATACATGCAAGTTACGATGTATGTGTGCTGTCTATTTTGGTAAGGATACTCTGGCAAGTTTTTTCGTTAGGGGAGGGCGAGGGGGGTTGTGTGTGTGTGTGTGGGGGGTGGGTAATGGTTATTGGTTCATTAAGATGTACACTGTGTCTGTGATGGTGATTAGCTAAGTTCGTCAATGTTTATAAGCAACATATCATGAAGAAACACATTCGGTAGCTTTTGCTTTTAATTTACAAGGATGGTTTGTTGTCTACATGTATATGCACCTTGTTGTGAACAATGCTCGATTGCATTATGATTATTCATATGCGAGTTCACAAAATTGTTGATAATCTATCTAGTGTTACCTGAATTGAATTGGATTGAAGCACAGTAATTCAGTAGGATTTAAGGATTGATTGCATGTGATCGTCATGAACCTGGCAGTGACCAGCTGTCCATTCACTTATAATGTAAATATAAAGGTAACAAGTTCATGAATTTACACACTTCCAACCAACGTGAAACTTTGCCTTTCTGATTGTTAGCCATCAAGGATTACTAACCGAGACTCTGTTTCTTACTAAGCAATGTTAAATTTGTTAAATTCATCGTTTTCATATGTCATTTTCCGACCTATTTCTCAGTCTACAAAATACACTCACAACAATGCGAGCGAAAGGATTATGCTGTGCAGCAAATAGCTAGTGAGGCCAGTAAAACTCACAGGTGATATGCACTCGGGTGCACCAAGGTGTTTGGGATTATGAATGTTCAGCTCATTGTATTCATCTCACAGAAAGTATAGCCCTAGATATTCTCATTATTTTGACGACAACAAGGAATAAATATATGCAACAGCCAGTGCTTGTCAAGCAAAACACTCGAATCTTCGTTTTGGTGAAACGTATAAAATGATTTATCTAATCATCAAATTGCACAGCTTTCGTGTTATCATTTATGAAACCATGTCTCGGTTCATCATCCATACGTATTTGTGTGTGTGCTAGCCAAGTTTTAGGTCAGGGGATTGTATTGTTTTGGTGATTTTGTTACCTTTACTTTCACATTATAAGTCAATGGAAAAGTGCCTCAGTGCAGTCACCGGTAAGTTACGTGCAATCACACCTTAATCAATAATTTCTCTAAGGTTAAGGTTCACATCATGAGGTTACAACTGTATTTTGGAGAAAGTGTTCTCAAAAAAGAAATATCTTGCGGGTTCAAAGTGAGTGTTCATCATGTTTCAAAGGATGGAGTGCTTTGAATCTTACCTAAAGAATCTGGTTTGATTGTTTTGCTGTTTTGTATCACAGGTACATGATATGGAATCTAAATTTTTGGGTCTGTTGCCAACAATTTTGTGCTCGTCTAGTGAGACAAAATCATAATGTACGCTTCACCCAAGAAAATCATAACGGCACCGAATATTGAACACCGCCTCCGTATCGCACAGCATTATTCAATTCATATGTGAATATATCATGAATACATTAGTCTTTCACAATTAGCATAATATTTGTCAAGACATTCATGTGGAGATTCAAGAGTCAATTATTAATACCTGGGTATATTGATAATATCAAATGAATGTGATGTTCCATGCTCAAAAATTGGCTCGTGTTAAACTGAATTCCAATCCGTTGAATAGACCCTGTGTGTTATGATTGAGAAATACTTGTACTGTAAGAGGAATTATTTCTTGAGGGTTTAAATTTTCCTAATTGGTGTGTCCGACCTTTTCGCAGGGTTTTAATTTCGCGAATTTAGCCGAACAGGAATATTGTATCAATACTAGCAAAATGTGCGTGTTTTTCTTTGCACACTAAAGAAACTCAAAATTTTTACCCTTGCGAAATATAGTACAGTGGACCCTGTAAGATAAGACCTCGAAATGAGGTCTTATCTTACAGGAAGTCTTATTTCACAGGTTCGTTTACATGTTGAATTGATCTTTCGGGAATACGAAAAAGTCTTTACAGGCAGGGAAGTCTTATTTCGGAGGTGTCTTATCTGACATGGACCACTGTATACCAGTACATTCATTCCTGATTGATGACGGTGATGAATATGGAGCAACAGCACTGTTGAGTGTTGTTGATCACAGTTTATTGTCAACATTACAGGTCATACATACAGTCCAAACGGACTATATGTATTGGGTTTTATATATATTTTCATGTATATATGTTTATACAGAATATTATTGTATCCCCCGAACAAAGTTCGGCGGATACTATGGATTTGGCTTCGTCGTCCGCGTCCGCGTCCGCGTCCGCGTCCGCAGAGATTTTCTTGTGAACGCGCTACAGGCCGCAATTCTCACCCGATCACCATTATTTTTTGCAGGCACATATATAATGATAAGATCCCGACACCAATCGATTTTGGTTGCCATGGCAACTGAATTGATCGTTTGGGGACACAATTTGCGTTGAAAACAGCCTGTTTGAGACACCTGGCTTGTGAACGCTCTACAGATGGCAATTTTCGATGAATCTCAATAATATTTGGAAGTGTTGGTGGGAAGGGCTGTCACACGAAACCAATCGTTTTTCAGAGTGATCATATAAATATTAATATGTCAACAGCCTAACTTATTACAGAAATGTGAAATATCCATTTTGATATGTATGATCATTCCAATAGCCTGTACTATGGAAGTTAGTGGCAATGGTTTCTTGTTCAGAATGGAGAACTGATGTTTTCGGTGAAAACAGGACAATATTACTGAATAAGTTAATGTTAGTTTTACTAGTTATGTCTATTATTGACCAAAATAAAAATAGTTAAGATGAGAAACATTTATTAATAAGCTCAAAAAGGTAAAGGTTTTGTCCAATACAAATTTCATGGGTATAACCGAATAAGTTAACATTATTTTTACTAGTTAAGTTTATTATTGACCACAATAAAAATAGTTAAGTCTATTATTGACCACAATAAAAATAGTTAAGACGAGAAACGTTTATTATTGGGCTCAACAAGGTAAAGGTTTTGTCCAGTAGAGATTTCATGCCTGTAACCAAATAAGTTAACATTATTTTTGCTAGTTAAGTCTATTATTGACCACAATAAAAATAGTTAAGACGAGAAACATTTATTATTGGGCTCAACAAGGTAAAGGTTTTGTCCAGTAGAGATTTCATGGCTGTAACCAAATAAGTTAACGTTATTTTTGCTAGCTAAGTCTATTATTGACCACAATAAAAATAGTTAAGATGAAAAACATTTATTAATAAGCTCAAAAAGGTAAAAGTTTTGTCCGGTACAAATTTCATGGGTATAACCGAATAAGTTAACATCATTTTTACTAGTTAAGTCTATTATTGACCTCATTAAAAATAGTTAAGACGAGAAACATTTATTATTGGGCTCAACAAGGTAAAGGTTTTGTCCAGTAGAGATTTCATGGCTGTAACCAAATAAGTTAACATTATTTCTGCTAGTTTAGTCTATTATTGACCACAATAAAAATAGTTAAGACGAGAAACATTTATTATTGAGCTCAATAAGGTAAAGGTTTTGTCCAGTAGAGATTTTATGGCTGTACCAAATAAGTTAACATTATTTCCGCTAGTTAAGTCTATTATTGACCACAATAAAAATAGTTAAGATGAAAAACATTTATTATTGAGCTCAACAAGGTAAAGATTTTGTTCAGTACAGATTTCATGTTTGTAACCGAATAAGTTAGCATTATTTTTACTAGTTAAGTTCATTATTGACCACAATAAAAATATTTAAAACAAGAAATATTTATTATTGGGCTCAACAAGGTAAAGGTTTTGTCCAGTAGAGATTTCATGGCAGTAACCAAATAAGTTAACATTATTTTTGCTAGTTAAGTCTATTATTGACCACAATAAAAATAGTTAAGACGAGAAACATTTATTATTAGGCTCAACAAGGTAAAGGTTTTGTCCAGTAGAGATTTTATGGCTGTACCAAATAAGTTAACATTATTTTTGCTAGTTAAGTCTATTATTGACCACAATAAAAATGATCAAGACGACAAACATAATACTGAGCTCAACCAAGTAATTGGAATTTCACATTCGAACATAATTTGGAACATATTTGGGGTGAAAATAGAGCTTTTTATGAAAATGTTGATCTGGCTGCAATTTTGTCATCTTGAAATGCAGTTTTGGTCAACTTTTACTTTGAATTTCAACTTGAAACCATGTATGGGACATATTATTAGTTAAAATATAACTTATGGTGAAAAGTTCGATCTGGCTCCAATTTTGTCATTTTGAAATGCAGTTTTGGTTGACTTTTACTTTGAATTTCAACTTGAAACCATGTTTCGTACATGTCATGAGTCAAAATATAACTTTTGGTGAAAAGTTCGATCTGGCTCCAATTTCGTCATCTTAAAATGCAGTTTTGGTCCACTTTTACTTTGAATTTCAACTTGAAACCAAGTTTGGCACATAGCATGAGTTAAAATATAAGTTATGGTAAAAGGTTCGTTCTGGCTTCAAATTTGTCATCTTGAAATGCAGTTTTGGTCAACTTTTAGTTTGAATTTCATCTTGAAACCAAGTTTGGCACATATTATGAGTTGAAATATAACTTGTGGTGAAAAGTTTGATCTATAAATATAAATTAAAAATATAAATTGAATTCGACCTTCAATAACCTTGAAAGATCAATGCAGCAATTTTGGTGGGGGAAAAACAGTTGTGGCTTACGATTTAACATTTCTCTGTAGTGATGGGAGTTGGTGTGAATTTCGTAATCGATCATTGGTTCATAATCGGTTTGACAAACCAACTGACTTTCGATTATTAATCGGTTTAACTGTGATATCATAATCAAGTGTTGCACAATCTTTACTGGCAGAATATATGTTATAAAGGGGAATTGATGTAGTATCAAAGTAAATACTATAGTTTAGAACTTCACATTTCACAAATTTGCAATTAAAAATTGGTATCTATTTATGAAATACATATTCTTTGTGGACTTTTCATGGATTACAAAGAACTTTTGCCACTTTTAGATAATCGATTATAGGATTCCATAATCGATCATCGAAATCGGTTTGGCAAAGCAACTGACTTTCGAAAATAATCGATCAATGGCCCATCAGTATTTCTCTGGTAATCTTTTTAGCCTTTGCTCTATTTTTTCACACCTAACAGTAATATATTTGAAGCAACAGGGATAATAGGGCTACGGGGGATACATCCAAGCGGTCGTAGGCGACCGGAAGCGTCTAGTTTATTGTGTGTTAACTTATTGATTTATTTATTGCCTTTGACACGAATTTAACATGTCACAAATCGTAAACACATCAAAATTGTCTATTTTGATAGATTCAAAATTATATTCCACTATGGATCTCTTACACTATGAAAATCATTACACATCACTCCATGTATAGAGGCATTATAAATCCATTCATTTTCCAGTTACAAATGTTTATCACTGCACAAGTGTTATGAAATCTACACATCGTGTGGCAATTGTAAACAACCTGTACAGTGAACATGATAGATGTTGTTACTTCTCAATAAAATGTATATTTCACAAATTTTATGATTTTGTGTACATGCTTGTTTGTCAAAGTTGTTTTGGTTCAACAATCAATGTAGCAACCTAAATAGTCGAGTATAACACTTCAGTTTCCAACACACCCAGGAAATCCATAATTGTGTGTCTTCAAATTGGAATATGAAACTTATCAATGTATTAATACTCATTAGGTAGTGGTATCTTGAGAACACATATGCTAAGTTTGGTTAGCATACAATCACGTACATGTACATGGCAAAGATTTATACACAATACACATACATTCCAACGAAGTAAGACTCGCACTAGAAACTCATAGAAGATGGGTTCCCACTCGCACACATTCAACTGCAAGCCCCACAGTTCCCATCATGAGGTATTAAACTGCCAAAGTTTGATTTGTCCATCATCACTGCACGAAGCCAGGAGTCCCGGGATCTTGGGGTTCCAGTGGACGGAGTTGATATCTTGGCTGTGTGCTCGGTGAACCGTGTCCGCCACGTGGAAGGACGGCGTATCGGGGTCGGAGGTCACATCCTCCACAAACACTCGCAGGTTGTCATCACCGCAACCCGTTGCTATGGCACCAGTCTGCTTACACCTGAAGGGAGAGGCATATGTGGTCTTGATTACATTACATCATGGATCAAATGGTATTGTATTAGTGATGGGACGATCATCGACTCTAGTCGAAAGTCAGTCGGTTGCTATGAAAATTCAAGCGCTCGATAATATATATTTAGAGCTCGATTTTCATCAATGCGCTAAAGTACGGTAGTTGCTTTCCGATCTATTTCGTACCCATCTGCCCGGTGCTGTGCATTTCGTACCATCAATTATTTGGATCCACGCATGTACTTAACGAAGGGCGAACGTTATGATTTGGATCGAATTTAACGGAGTGCGAAGTGTTTGGTTGTGAGCACTGGGTGGGTACGATTAGTTAACTGGAAAAAAGATGACAGAGAGCATGAACTAAACTACATAATATATTCATATTAGTAAATACTGATTGACATTATCTAAACCGATAATTAATCGATCATCGGTTACTTTCATCAAACCGATGATCGATTCTGAAATCTAAACCGACTCCCATCACTAGATTGTATCACCTTCTGCTGATGTATACAAACATATGTAACGTGCAAGTGAAGAAAAAATGTTCTCAGAAATTTTCAGAACTGGAAAACACTGCATCAGAATCAAAATGGCAAAAAAAATTGTAATTCCAACATAATCCTGAAACTCTGTAATTATGTTTTCATCCCAAACATGGGATTCTCTCATGGATTTCTGGCAATATGCATTGGTAATGAACTAGATCGGAGTTACACAGTAGGGACTGGCTCAGTGCGTCTTGATATCATGTAGCAATGAAATTATATGTTATTTGAAAGATGAATATATATAAAAGTGACATCTGCTGTCATCATCTTCACATCATGACCTATTGATGGGTACACACCACGAGACGTCGTACACTGTACGGTTGTGGTAGCCAGAGAGCGTACAGACGCATTTCCATGCTGGGTCGCTGCCGACCGTCACAATGCCTGCAAGTATTCATCAAACACAGATTGCTGAAGTGTCACACATAAAACTTCCTGTACGTCTTTTTGCTGCCCTTGATCTGGTAACAAATCCACAATACATATTCTCAATCAGAGTTTAATATATATGACAATTTATTCTTTGGTATAAGAGACAAGAAAACCATTCTAATCTAAGTACATTTGACCGACTCCACTGACCCTGCTGGTTTCCAGGCGGGTACTCCTGCCAAATCTTCACCGTTTTATCATCACTGACTGATGCAAGTCGCCTGCCGGACTCGTCAAAGTCAATGCTCCACACTGTTGACTCATGGGAAGCTGGAGAATTGTATTGAAACAAAAACAAAGCATTTGACAAGTGAAACATTTTGAAGATTTACTAAATCACGTCCATCCATCAAGCTTTGACCCATGTTTGTGATAAATTGTTTTATATTATAAAATGTCATATAATATGCTTCATGTGAAACGTGAACATTCTAAACAGAACTTTTCTTTTTACATGTAGTTTTATAATACTAGTACCCATATTTAATTTCAAAGCTCACTGACCGAGGGTGTTGGTGCAAACCCAGTCATCTCCGTCATCTTTGTACAGCTTTATTGTGTCATCGTAACTGGCCGAGGCTAAAACCTGATTAATTGTAAAATATGATAAATTTTTATCAAAATGTATAATTTACATCTCAATGGGTAACATGGTAAATTCAAAATACACAAAATAGATTTAGGTATGCAAATGACAAATATAAATGTTAGATACATGTAATTTAATTCGGCCAATTAGTGAGTGAAACATAGTGTCAGTGTTTGAGTTCATTGTAACCTCTTTATTTGGGTGCCAGATGACTTTTTTTACATCCTGCGTGTGCGAGTTGATGACAGACGCACATTCGATATCTTCGCTTTCTTCATCCACTACAATAATAACAAGCAACATGATGAATGCATGCAAGATCAGGGAAACCACACATTAGCTGACTACCGGGTATTTAGTTCTGAATTTAGCTGCACATTCAGCAAAATATCAAGGCGACATCATGCAGCTGAACTAGAGGGCACTCACCCTCCCAGATCCAGACACTTTTATCGCGGCTACACGTTGCTAGTAGACTCCCGGAGCACGACCACGCCACACTCTTGACCTCGTTTTCGTGGCCTTCCAGCGAAGTCATGCACTCGAAGTCACCTGACTTGCTGTCCCAGACGTTGACCGTTCCATCGAAGCTTGCCGTCGCTAGGTACTTGCCACATGGAGACCAGCCACAGGAGCGAATTGTGCGCTGGTGTGCTCCTTCAAGGATGGACATACACTTCCAACTCTCTCCTGTATAAAGTGCATCATGATAAGTTACTTTCACTTCTACTTTCCGCGAAAAAAAAAATCTACATCCACTCTGAAACAAAATTGAAAACAATTAGTTGACATTCTGACATTCAACACAAAATATTTAAAAATAGCATGGTAGATATAGATCTATTCATATAATGTGGTCTTTATACACTATCTGCATTGATCTGCATGATCTGGGTTCAAATATCAAAGTATGAACGTTATGATTTAGGCTAGGCAAAAGGCATTTATCCCTATTATCGCCCACATGCCAAACGACATTGCGTTACCTTCCTTGCCCCATATTCTGACAGTTTTGTCGCCACCACACGAAGATAACAATGTGCCGTTTGGGTTCCACTGGACGTGCCAAACTCTGTCATTATGACCTTCTAACACGCACAACTCCTTTATACAAGACATGCTTCACGCAGCTGTGCAGTTTCAGAGTGTCGGTTTGGTTTACGGTGCATTCGCCAGGTGGCGGAACCAAGATCATAACGACACCAGAATCATAATGTCCAAATAGAGCAATACATCATCATCATCATCATCATCATCATCATCAATCAACGGTTTATTGGCCAAATATACACAAGGTGTACACCTACCATACAATACATACCAGTCATATTAACACACAAGAACAAAATACACGATCTGTGAAGAACCCATCAATATTCGATATTATTTTGTCAGGAAGAACCAAATCTGCAGAACCATGCAGTGTTATGTGCAGTTGATAATAATAATGAAAAAAAAACCAACATTACGGATATTGATCTGTAGGTCGAATAATTTGAACATTTTATAGGGTTATTGCACAATAGGTCAAATTTTTGAGAAGCCCGACGCGAAGCAGAGGGCTTCTTGAAGGCTTGGCCCGAGAGCATGAAACCCCATATTGTGCAATAACACGTACAGTATATCATATTACAGTGGATGTTAGGGATATTTTAGTGTGTTTAAATTGCCAAATCATCCCCGAATCGAAAGGAATAAAATAATATATTAACCGTCGTATAAAGAAACAGACACAAATCTTTCACACACCGAGTCCGCTCCAGTTGAAGGCACGTTATGACGTTTACATCATGATACAAATATCATAACGATCAATCATGCTGATTTCTTTAACAAACTGGATGTGATTTTCTGGGTGATTTCTTTAATTAATTATAGTAGTTAAATTCAATCACATTATTTTCACGATTTGTAAGGACTGATATTATTCAACAGAAATCCAAATGTCTGACTCACTAATTCAGGCATTAAATTGATAAAATATTACATCAGACGATATGTTTTTTAAGGTATCATTCTACTATGCATACGAAAAAATATAAATATTGCATTCCGATAAAATAAGAGTTCGCAATAACACAGCACGTAATGCATACTTCTGATGCACACTCATGGCGGATCCTACGGGGCGCCGAGTGTAAAGTAGGTGTTTTTGTCACAAAAATGGATTTTGTCCCTCAAAATTGCAACTGAAAAATAGCTGTCTTGACATCTAGGAAAAATCATATGATACTGATAAGCACGCGATCAAAACGTTGTTTCGACAACTAGGGACAATCGTATAATACTGTTGCAATAGGAACGATCCCATATAAACTGGTGCATGATCCAATATAAACTGGTGCATGATACTGATGAGCACGCGATTAAAACGTTGTCTCGACAACTTGGGACAATCGTATAATACTGTTGCAATAGGAACGATCCCATATAAACTGGTGCATGATCCCATATAAACTGGTGCATGATACTGATGAGCACGCGATTAAAACGTTGTCTCGACAACTTGGGACAATCGTATAATACTCTTACAATAGGAACGATCCCATATAAACTGGTGCACGCGGTAGGCCACAAATTTAAATTGAATTTTGATCTACAAAATTGAATTTTGTGATACAAAATCAATTGTGTGATAACAAAATTCAATTCTGTCCAACAAAATCGAATTGATGTACCAATTCTCAGTTTTGTGATACTAGATCAATTGTGTGATGACAAAATTAAATTTTGTCCAACAAAATCGAAGTTGATGTATCAATTCTCGATTTTGTGATACAAAATCAATTGTGTGATTACAAAATTGATTTTGTAATTATTAGTTTCAATTTTGAGAAACAAAATCCATTTTTTGTGACAAAAAACACCTACTTTACACTTGGCGCCCCGTAGATGCAGGAGTTTTTCTTTATAATCTTCATTCAATGATTCCCAACAAGCAATAGCTTACATGAATGGGTCTCAACACAACTAAGTCAATGTGTACACACAGCATAAATGGCGGTATCAATGAAATACATATTCTATTCAGTACAGTACAAGTGTCTTGACACATACCGTGATCGATCATCACTAGATCATCAATAGAATTATATATCGATTCGAGGGCAGGTCCCTCCAAAAATTAGTTAATGGAAAGAGCTGCGTCCACCCGGCAACTAAAAACGACCGGAACTTTCAATAAACTTGAGAGCTGAGTCTATTATCAATAAATTAGTATCTAGGGAATTCCGTACATCCCCGCATATCAATATACGCGTATCAACTCGTAAGCCTTCAAGTGTTTCAAACAAATTTGTTATGGGAGCTTAGTATAAAGGGCAATGCGAGAAGAATTGCTCTGAATCTTCCTGAACATAGCCACAACGACATATCGAGCTGTCAATGACATATGTAGGTTATGATGGAGATGGTGATTCAATCCATCACAGCCCAGTCTAAGTCGAGTCAAAATATTATAACAAAATTTTGCGCGTGGTATCATTACGGGAAAGGTGCTCGTTTAAATGATGAGACGCTGGTCATGTTTCTATCCATCATAGGTAGTAAATTCCATTCGTTCATAGTTGAATGGAAAAATGACGATTGTAAACGATTTATTCGTGATAGACTACTGCTGAAATTGTGAGACGAACTCAACGAATACGACACCCGAAGGCGGATCACCTACCAAACCAGGAAATTTATCTGTCAAATACGGCGTGCTGAGCTCGTTCACACTCTTACAGGACAGTGTTAATTTGTGCCGTCTCCGGCGTTCAGAGAGTGAATTCCAGTTAACTTCGCCTATCATTGCCACGGTACTGCAGCGTGCAGTTGCTACGATTCGTTACTATGAGCAGCTGTTATGATTCGTGCAGCTTCGATTTGAACTCTATCAAGCTCGGAAAGATCCCTCTGAGTGGCCCCTGACCATACAACACCAGCATATTCAAAATTAGGACGAACTTTCGAAATATATAATTTTTCCAAAGACTTCCGATGGAGTTTGAATTTGAATAGCTGAAGACGATTCAATAGCTTCTGAGCATTGTTCGCAGGATTGGAAATATGATTCGACCATGACCGATCCCTGGAGAGGGTTACATCCACCTGTTTGTGTTGCGACACTTCCGTGAAATGGACGGAAAACGAATCAAACTCAGGCCAGTAATTACACGTATCTGGCAGCGTAACCGAACTGTCGTCAATAAAAGACATATTTAAAAAGTGATAATTGAAGCAATCAGTCTTGTCAATGTCACTGTCAAGAACAATATCATTGAAATACAAGTTACGTATAGATTGTTTATGTTTGCCAAGCAGTCTGTTAGTCAAACTCCACCATTTTTTGGTGATTGATCCAGAGCAATGAGTAATGCTTTTTGAAGCATCCTTTGCTCATAATCGAGTTTGCACTGTTTCACTTTACAAAAATATTGGTTCGTCACAGTACGAAAATTGTGCCATGCGGCCTCTGTATCATCAAGTTTGGCTAATCTATGTGTTCGATCTTTAGCCCTTTTGAGTCTTCTGAGATGGCCATTGAAAAGAGGGTCATCACACTTTATTGGGTATGAATTCGCAAGCCACCGACAGCAGACAATTCGACCACATCTGTTCAATTATATCTATGTCGTCGCTAGTAAAACACTAATTCCAGTCAATACTCGTAAGTCTATCTCTGAAACCATCGAAATCAGCACGATCATAATCCCAAACTAAACGCGAATACGCTCGCTGAGATTTAACAGAAAACTTCACGAAAGTTGAAATAGGATGATGGTCAGTATATGATACAGGAGGTAAAACTTGGCTTTCTCGACATATTGTGGACAGTTGGATATTAACAGGTCAAGTTCCGATGGATTTTGCGAGAAACGAGTAGGTTCATTTATATGTTTTGTCAGGTTGTTCGAATGAACGCAACCTTTCAATTTATGGCCTGCCGGTGTGCGCGAATCAGCATTCAAGTCACCAATAATGATACAATTTTTGGCATACATGGACAAGGTTTTTGAATAGCTGTCTCCCAAACATTCCCAGAACGTTGTTTGTGCTTCTGTTCTATACGCTACACACAGCAACAATTTGTTGTCATGGGATACTTTATACTAAACCAGTCAAGCTGTACAACAGTCTGTATACTTTTCTCCATTAAAATGTCAATCTGACAATATGTCAAGTACGAAGAAATGGAATTAATGAAAATAATCGAAAGTCTGCTGAATATGTACATACTTTTCTATTAGAGGTGGAGGTAAGTTAAAGTTTCAAAATATTATACTGAGTGGTCTCAGAGAAGATGACTAAAGAATTTCCAAACGCCATACATTACAGTAGTGGTGCTTGAATAATAATCATATTTTTTCAATAATTGCAATTCTTCGATATTTTTTGATAAAATTATTGGCAAATCCATTTGGGAGCAGCCCCCTCCCCCCCCCCCCCCCCGGATCCGCCAGAGTGCATATCATACTAGTAGTATGTAAATACAGTTTAATTTTGTTCCCACATAAACACGAAGAAGTACCCAGTTTTGGACATATTCACATGTACAGTTTTGGAATACCCGAATATCAAAAGGGTGCGTGTATTGTATTTGGAGCTGAAGGGAATCGTTGATATAGGTCTACATTTCATTGTGTAATCGCTATTTAGTTATTAGGCCTTACCGATCTGATTCAGTTGAGTGAAGTAGTGGACAGTGAGGTGATTCAACAGTGAGGTGATACTACGACAAGCATAATTAGAGAGATCATGGAATAGCGTGAAGAGAGGCAGAGGTGTAAAAAATCTTTGTACAGGTTGTTCTCTTGGAGAACAAACGCAAACAAAAAACGCCTGGATATTTATTCAAACCACCTGGTTCAATATGTAAATTCCGTTACTTTGACTAAGTGATAGTTACATGTTCTATCCAGTGTTCTTCCTAATTACATATATTTACATAAACATGAACATACCACGTACTAATTCCATGTATAGTAGCCTACGTAGATAGTTTATTAGGATACTTCAGCTAACTGTATAGCGTGGGAGGTGATGGGTGTTGTCATTGTCATATTTGTAAACATACACGGTTTATGTGCCACGAAGTGCCATGTATTCAGTCAATTATATCGAGGGTTCAGGACGGATGTCCAGTGCATAAATGTCAGTGAATATGAGGGAATGAATACACCACGGTATTGGTAACTAAACGTTTGTCGTGTTTCGCAGTAGTCTACTTCCTACACTTCACACAATACTGTACATTTTTGATTGTCGTCCTGAAGAAGAGTATTCGAACGGGAAACCACACTATCCAAGTAGAGAAAAGCCCCACTCTTCTTTAGCTATCATTACCCTGGGCCTGTTCACAATGGGATTATTGACTAGTTCATCAGGTTTTATTACATCGTCAACATAACCAGGAAATAATTCTATATACATGCTACATGCAGGTAAAATGAAAAAAAAAGCCTAACTCCCAAAATAAATAAATAAATAAATGAATAAATAAAAAATTTACAACATTAAAAAAGAACACAACCATAATGCAATGGTTGCAATAAACAGACCGCTACACCAGATTGTTGTCCCCTTATAATTACTTACACTAAATATTATAAGAATCTGTACACGTATTACCAAGAATCGACAGACTTCTCTGACGATTTCCCTGACGCACAAAAAACATTCACTCGCTTCAGATGAAATTCAATAAGCCATGCAGTCCATAATTAAATGCATAGAATATAGTTAAACTAATCGATGGATTTAATTAATAACAATCACCATTCCCCCAAACGACTGAAAATGACCGAAATAACACGAAAATAGTGCACTACCAAGAGGCAGAGTACATAATACAACCGGGAGCACGGGGCAATGCCATCATAAAGCAAAGTCCGTGAAATTACTGCCATTACCCAAACCCGTGTCAAGGGCATTTCCACGAAATATTCGACGATAGATCTGTATATGGAAGCGAGAGTAGCCCAGCGGGGAATTCCCCTAGTGAACTCTCCCACTTTCCCCATGCTTGGGTATGAATAACTTGAGAATAACCAGTACCTTTCTAGGTATATATTGTTGAAATAAATTGTCATTAATTAGATGAACCGATACACCATATGTACATAATAGATAAATTTATAGTCGCCGACCAAATGTACAATGTATGTCCAGCCCCAATGACCATGAATTATTAAGCATGTCACGCAGATCGCGAAACGCGGTGTGATGTGGCTTCTTGGAAAGACACTCGCAAGCCATTTGTGGTAAGTTTATGTCATCGAAAGCGGCTACTCACTAATGTCCACTGGGAAAAGCTTTCATTGAAATCGTTTATTGTGTAATAATAGTAAACACAGAGAGTAATCGTATTCGCCTACACGAGAAGTATCGCCCGATCAGTTCGAGTTATGCACGGTGGAAAGTATCTTTGCGAGGGAGGGAAGCGAAGGATTGTGGAATCACTTGTGTCGTGACGGGAAATCATAAAACGATTGCCTTATTTGGTCAGTATTCATCATCAGGATCATGGATCATTTGTTTTAATTCCATTCTGGATTGATAACTACGAATACCTTGATATAATGTTCCAGTGAAGGTCCCCACTCAGACTGGGTTGAGATTTGAGTAATCTTGATTTGAATAAGTTGTGAGAGTCAGTAAATTCTTTGAATTCTTCAGTAAACTTGAGCGAAATTTCCTAATTTTGAACGATTTGGATTCGTGTATTGAGAGGAAAGGTACGTTGATCCCCCCCCCCCCCATATCATAACTGGAACTGACACCGCCCCCCCCCCCCCCCACCCAACCCAACCCCCCACCCCCACCCAAAAAAAAGTTAAAAAAACCCAAAAAAAACAAAAACGTTTTGTATGTTATTCCAGTTCAAACCAGAGCTACCCATATTTCCACATTAAAGAGAATATGTGGTTCAAAGTTATGTTTCCATGATACGTTCAAATTTGATCATTGTTTGAAAGTTATTTGTTCGAAATAATTTCATTGATTTCACATTTTCTCCTCTCTGATGTGAGAGGATTGGAAACTTTATATGGACATTCAGGTGGTCAATAACTTCTCCTTCCACCAGTCCTTGTTTCTTCCACAAACATAATATATGAAAAATGTACAGCAAAATTCCACATTTGTGCAAATTGGGACAATGATTATTAAGCAACAGAAAATTCGTTGTTAACAAATTTTTGTTTAGTTTAATGCCTGTGAGATACGACTTATCTATGTGAATCCTACATCATGACGTCGGCACATCCGACAACCGTATGTATGAATCACTCCCACCCATCATTAATAGTACTTTTGTCTCTTTTATGGCTTCCGGAGCCAAACAAACTCGAAATATCAGTACCAATTATTGCAAAATATTGTTGAATTACAATGCCATCACTTTATAATATTGTCGGATCCTGCATGGTGTCGCGTAGGCCTATTCAACCTTAGACCCACAATAACGAAAAATGGTCACGAACTATTGTTCAATAATGTCAGGATGATAACTTCAACACATATATTTCCTCTTTGTATATCATTGCAATATATGATTGTAGTGGATAAGTATAGAATTCCTCAACGCAATTTCTGCTTGTTATTATTCCAGCTTCCATGCCTTGAAATATGCTGTCATTGCGCAGTAAAACGTGGCAGTAATTTGCCAGTCCTGTGGGATAAAATAAACCAGTGCAACAAGAGTGAATTGCAAGTAGTATCGCCAGCATTGAGCGGATCCAGAGTCTAGGGGGAGAAGGGCAGACGGGAGCGGCCGCGAACCCTTCGCGGCCAGAGCTTTTTTATGTTATGTAAAACTCACTTATATTATATGTTATGTAAAACTCACTTAATTTCCCGTCCTTTCGAATATATTATAAACACTGTTTTCAGGGAGGAGTCTGGATCCGCTTATACCATCTGCCTAGATGCGGACATGTGGGTAAATATTAAGGTGCAAATAATATACAAAATGAGTTACGATAAGTTACCGTTACAGCTATGGTCAAGGTTGAGGAAGTAAAGCATATATGTGGTCTCCTATATGCTCAGGCGTCGAACATATAATGATTGCCAGCTAGAAGATTAGACTCAGTATCCAGCATCACTTGGCCATACAGAATGCAATCGAGGATGTCAGCAAACAGCTCCAAGTGATCGATGATATTTGGCGTGGGAGAAATGTTCCGTCCTGTCACCAATGCTGGTCAAATTCATCACTGTTATGTAGCATTTGTTTTCGGCTGAACCACTGGTCTCCTCGTATGCCATCCTGAAACAAGTACGTGTGCCGTGTATATAGTGATTATGTTGTAGTAAGCTTTGGTGACCGCAGTGTCCTGTCGCCAGTATGCCACGATAAACAAGTGCTTATCCAGGAATACTAAAAAGCCTAGAAACACACACATAAATGCCTACAGCTGAATATGTTCTATACTGTAATCGAACACTTGTTGCACTCAAAGTCAAGTCTTAATTTGACAATATAAATGAGTTTCCTCTTTTTTCTAGTGAATAGTGCAGTGATAACCGTTTGTACATCTGCCATTATTATTTCACATGTTCACAGGCGGGTACACACAATATCAAGGGACATATCACGCAGTATGTGAACATTATGCATTGACCTCAAATTTTGATAATCGTCATAGCTTTCCCTTGATCATGCCCGCCGTTGCCATGGAATGTATGCATATATTCACCTTAAACAATACTTTATCACCAATAATACAGTGATACATATATTCAATAACACGAACGTCTACCGTCTGTGACAGTTCTCCGAGTTACTTTGTGACGTCACTTCCGGACGGAAGTCTATAATCCAGGGGGTACCGGATGAAAAGACAGACAGTGACCTTATTCAATGTCAGTTAGACAGAAGCAATTATACTGGAATATAACCAAATGGGCGAATTATGTTCAAAGGCAATTAACATATCATAACTGATCAACGAAGATTTAGTATGTAAAACAACGATATGGGAATATGATTTTGCATCACGAACTCGCTCCACATGATATGCCCGAGGAAATACCAATAGTTCGCAGATATTGGATTAAATGACTTGTTTCAAATAAATTTTGCGTGGCTTTTTAGAATGACGGAGTTTTTGGCATTTTCACCAGCAATTGTTTCTTCAAAATCGATTCAGCTTACAAATTGCCAAAGGTCTATTTATTTGTATTTTCTTTTGATACCTTCAGGACCACCAATATATGCAAATGGTAACATACTTTTAAGTTGTGAAATTGACATTTTGGCCCACCTCGGGTGGAATAACGGGGATAACGCGTCATCACAAATACTGCACAAAATGTCACTGATCTCATCTCAACAATTTCTTCTAGTGTGTTTGACCTTACTGGTGATGGATAACCTCCTCTCGATCATAACACCATCCCAGTGATAACAACCTTGAGTGGGGGTGTCCGGTAAATCACAATTTATAGCTGTGTTATTGATCATTGATTCTAATGCTCCACACAGAGGGCATTGCGTCCAACACTCGCAAATACCATTGACCTTCACAACTACTCTACTGAAGGTCACTGGGTCAAATTCTACTTTCTGAAGACGCAAGTATCTATTTTAACGCTTCGGGTACTTGACACTATCATAATTACCTTTTCCAGAAGGTAAATGAACACCATTTATTAAGCAACAGAAGGTTTCTCGGGTGTTGGAAATATTCCTCTACGAAGCATCTTATCCTAAAAGTGAACGTATAGTATTTTTGTCTTCCATGATACGGAAAAGCAATCAAACGTTGGACGGTGCTGGCATTTTATTAAATTCTGTTTTCAATTTCTCGTATCCATTTGAAAATTGTCCACTTCTTACACATTAATCCGGGATCTATATTTATATATTTTCTGACTGATACGTATGAAATGCTAAGTGATATATGTGAGATACTCAGTCTCACTTATAAGAGATACCATACCAAGTCTAAGGTATGATATAGTCTACTTTTACGGGGTTTTTTTTCGCACGTATAAAAAAATAACTTGACTTGATTGTGACATGAACGGGCGCCATGGGGATCCACTTGGGTAAATTTAGGGGAAGTTTTTTTCACTTTGTGGATTCCCTCAAGTAAGCAGGTAAAACAAGAGCTATGAACGTTTCCACAATGCTCATCCCACAGATATATCCATCCCAAGCACATTTCACATACTATTGCCCTTAACAGAATGGTTTCAGTCAGAAAATCAATTTAAGCATGATGGCAGGTATGTCGTATTATGAATAAGGCTAGGGACATATGGTGCTGGTGATAAGTTAGAAGTAATCATGGGGTTATCCCATTTATCTTCTGGTGTGCATGTAGGAGGAGTGTATTACATGACTCACGAAATACAGACATGCTTAATCAAGGTTTATTTGTTTTGTATAAAAACATTATAGGAAAACAGGGAGGATATTCGAGACATAGTAGTGTGATTCAGAATTAACTTACTGACTCACCGTGACAAACATTCCCCCAGCGCCTCGATTGTTGCAACATTCAACGGCGACTAAACACGAGAGAGAGAGAGAGAGAGAGAGAGAGACAAAAAGCAGCCACATTACACATCTCCCATCACGCCCGGGCCAGTCAGGGCATACCCCGTAACTGGTCAACACGGAAATGATGTCTAAATACTTGAGTTTGCTGCTCGCTTTGGGGGTAGTCGGGACTTAGTCGCTATATCATTCTCCCAGCCTGTCACCAATGGACAATCTCTCCAGAGTTCTGACAGGCAATATAGAACCATGAGGTCTGTGGCCACTTAATCAAGCCAGTATTCTCCAAGTGCCCAACTTTCCATAAGGTGGGGGACATCAGGTTTGTGCTGAAAAACCCCCAAGCAAAATGAGGACTAATGAAAACCAATCGGTTTCAATTTAGATGTGTATCATTGATCTATAAGCAGCTTAGATCACTTACCAAGAGAAATTACATAATTATATCATGATATTCGATGCGATTTTACCCGTTCATAAAATATATATGTGTCAAACATTGTTGTTCATTGTTATCGTATATTATCATGCAAGGTTAAACATTTCAGAATGCCATTTTGAAGAAGTATATTTTTTTTCCAGAAGAACCACCAGCCCTGATCGGTAGATTGAATTACTCGTTGTCCTCGAGGTCTGCAAAATAGTATTACAAGCCAGTTGCGGTTGATGTTCAGGAATGAACTGAATCTTTACGTGCTAGTATTGAATGGCTTCCGATGAAGATCTACATGAATTGAAATTGAAAAATATCTAGTCAAGCATGGTAGTGGTGGATTGTAATTACCAATACGTACATGATGAGTGAAACAGCTGAGGCGATCGTCACCGATAGGCCTATCTGGAAGGGGCGTGTTATAAATGCATACTCCAGAGGTACTAGTAGTTGGAAAGAAATATCAACGACAGGTAAAGCATCAGACTGAGAGTAGCTTTAACATGAAGTGGAAATCTCTAATCACAAACTTATCGAAGAATATTTTTTTTTGTATCTTTAGGAAGCACAAGGACTTCTTCAAGGAAGCACAGAATGCACACATTGCATTTTCAGAGACGTGATGATTGGCCAGCCTGGTCAAAGAATTTTGCGCTCGGAAGTTAAAAGTGAATACAGATAAGGAAACTCTAAACGAAGAAATAAACATCATAATTTTTCTGTTTTTTTTTTTCATTTTGAAATTTGTCGCTGAATGGGAAAAAAAAGTTTTGTTTCACGTTGTTGCGGATGCCGTACAGAAGATCATGACATCCTGACAAATCGGTATTGTAGTTTCGAGCCCACTTGCATTTGAGGACGACGATGTATTTGAATGGTCCACTTTGTATCGATTTTCCATCGAAGTACTCCGTACAATCTTTCACAGACAAACACGCTGCAGTTAACTGCTCATTGGGAACTCTCGGCACGATCTGGAGACAAATCAATGTTTCCACGTAAGACCCTTGGCGTGGGTCGCGGTGACAAGTGCTTGGTCATCCTTAATATTTCGCTCATAGGCGTGGTAGGGCGCGTCGGGGGATATCATTTTACGATCGTCCAGCTTATATTTGGATGATGCAAAACTATATTAAGACTGACCGGGAGTATGTAGGTGGACAAACACTCCAAGCGTGTCAGAAGTCACGCCTTCCATGACGTCCGTGTCCATGGCACAACGTTGCCCTTGAATGTCATGGACCTGCAGCAATCAACTCAACACGATAAATGATTGGGCTCAATCACACCCTCAATCAAAATAATATAAAGCAGTAATACGTTTGTGCATCCGGAACTTGATAGAAGAACATACATTAATCTTGAAATGTTCACCGTGCAACAAAACATGACGAACAAAGTAGTACTCCGATCAGTGATTTACGAATGCCCTAACAATTACATAACAACCACAACAAAATGTCACTTTAGCCGTTAAAGAGCGCGTCTCTGTGTGTTTAGTCAGCGCATTATTGAGTTTTCCGATTGTTTCCCCTTCGCTAAACACGTGACAACAAACAACAAAACTGTCGCACATCGAAGTGTCCAGCTTAGCGACCGGAAGCTGCTGCACACTACCGGTTCTCAAAGGGTGCCCTTGAGCGTCCAACACGTACTTGTCTCACCATGTCCCCCAGGACGTCCCATCCATGGACGAGTCACTACAAATAACGATAGAATTTACGGCCACATAATGGACACGAGTGTTGACCATCCATATATCACCAGCGACAGTCTTCTGGACATGATTTTTTTGGCCAGGAACTAATGTAATCTGAGTAGAGTGTGGGCCTGATACTGGGGGTTATGTAAGCAATTAGTTCATGTACTGTTCGTTATTTTTAATATCCCATCTACTGAGATTTTGCTCGGTCAGATATGTCACGCGCATGAGTAACAAGCTTGAAATAAGGATATGATGGCACCAGAAACCCATAAGAGAGATGGGTTTCTGATGGCACCAATACAAGGAACATGCAAGTAGGCTACTGTCATAACGTTAGTCTGCTGTGTTGCATCTATTTCTGGTTTCTTTAACGTTACATATAAAAACTTTGCAGATGAGGAGGCATGTATCAAAATATATATGTAGGCCTAATAGTTCCTCAAATGAGATTTTATCACCCAAACAAAATTTACTCATTGTAATATACAGATTTATACATGTACACATGTACACGGGGGTATGTCTTTAAAAGCATTAATAAGCGCCGGTCTCGAATTAGCGGCGGTTCAAATAACCGCCGGGTGTAAGTCTGTGTAACGGTGCACGTAGCACACAGAGTCCCACGGTGATTGCAATTGATTATACATGTGTGAAGCAACACAACTGACACTTATTTACCGATATGAGATTTTGATTATGACAATAGAACACCTGCTAACCAATTAGGTGATGCAATTGAGCAGCTGCATGTATATATAATTGTACCGACTAACTTAATGATATCCATTCCCCAACACCCAACATTACATTACATTTATATCAGCATAATATAAATAACCATTACCATATATCTTTATTGGTTGCATGTATTGCGGCGCCATGCGACATCTACTACGCACATAACGTATGCAGTAGGTCTGTGTATGAACCGGTCATGTAACACACCGATATCATAATAAATCCAAACTCTGAAAAGCTGATTTACAGAATATCGGCAGGTACCAGCACCGGTAGTTTTTCTATTGAATTTGCAAGCTTCATCACGATGTATTTTACTATAATTTATAAGTTTATCTACCGTGTATCTGCTGTCCATAGCCATTGGACTAACACCATCCTCGATGCAACCGCCCGTCATTATGCCCTCAACTTCCCTCCACCCCTCCCCCCTTCCAGCCGTGCCGTGCACTGAATACAGTGAAGAAAATCGGTGCGTGCACGCGCACAAGCTTTCAAAATATATCGTTTTTGCTCATTGTATTATTAAGCGCCGGTCTCGTATTAGCGCCGGGGCTGAAACATGTAAAGCACTATTAAGCGCCGTGGCGGTATTTCGGGCCATTACGGTATTATAATTCCGCACTATTGAAAGATTGAGATAAAATGAACGGTTTCAATTAACAATGTAGTAAGTTCGGAAGATATGAAAGGTCGAGATGTAATACTCACTGGTGTGTCTTGCAATCACATGATAGAACAAGCACGGCATTTCGTGTCAAAGGAATTGAAAGTCAAACTGCATTGTCATTCTGTGGGAGGTGGTGGGGGGGGGGGGGGGGTCGGTGGGTGGAGAGGTTGTCCAGGATCTACATTTCGAATATATCTTTGATGTGCGACTGTACAATGTAATTGTATCTAAACATGTGATACTGACCCATTCGTTTCTAACGTCTATGTACATAATATTATATTACAATGCGATAAAGTTACATTTTGACCCATTGAAATTCAACTTTAACGAAGTCATTAGACGCTCGAGGCGGATCTCTTTTTCCCTTTTTACCGGGCAATTGTTGTCACATGACAAGATGTTCTTTGTTTATAAAGCCCTGGAGAAAGATCTGAAACTCTCCGCACATGACTTCGTACCAGGACGTTCGTTACCATTGTGTTCTGATTTTGTTTTTAACACCGGACAAATAGCACAGTCGAAACAATAGAATCAAACCGTTAATGTTTTATTCATAAATAATGTAGTAATATTCAACCTGCTATACTAATGTACGTTTACATATGTCAACACAATCACGCGCACGGAGATCTGATGTCATGAGCTCAAATCCGCACAGAACCGGACACAACCCAGCGTTTACTCTGTTGTTTTGTTTGATTAGGGCTCTCTTTCCTTATTTCCTTATACTAGTAGTTCCCATGTGGACAAAACCTGTGACTGTGACAGTATCCCTGATCATAAATGGGGAATTGTTTTATGACATGTGGGGAGGGTTATGGTTTAAGCTTGTGGCCTGTCGACTGCATGAGTTACATGGTTGTAACTGGATTCATTGAGATGATTGAGTCGCCTGTTGGTTTACACTGCAATGCTAGAAACAATGTACAAAGTGTGGATGAATTAGTATTAGCTGTGGTCTGCTGCAGTATAACACTTTAGATAATGATATTTACCATCTACATGGTATGATGTATTGTGATCTGACTAGGCGCCGCGTACTAATCAGGAAATGTTCAATTCTCCCATATACAGGTGCCCGATAATATGGAATTGGGTGATAAAACTGGGGGAGAATCCATAGAATCCACTGAGTAGTGTTATATTACATGTACTCGAGGTCTCTCTAGGTCACTTGTTGCGGTTTGTAACTGTTTCAGTTAACCATCGTGCTTTACTTAATGTTTACATAAACGTTGTAACAAGCGAATATAAACACTTATTATCATCGTCGTCATTTGTAGCAATTAAATTAATGTGCATTATTTTATTACCATCAGGTCATCATCGCCATCAGAATTGTCTGTATATAAATTATCATTATTTCACGAACTGCATGGCTAAATCCGACTTTTTCCCCCACTGAGTATGTCACATTATTAGAGTAGGCTGGATTGTTGTATCACGCTTCCGAGCTTACGAGCTGGCCGGAGACTGACCTTGAACGGTTGCTCTGCTATTGAGAGCGGGCAAACTGAAGTAAATGTCATTCTCGGGCAGTTACTGTCCGGTGTCGAATTGTCACAGATATCATAGAAGGGAGGGAGAGGAAGGGGAGGGGGGGGGGGGTATCTTCACAATATTTACTTACCCTCCCACACTCGCGATGCAGCCACCGAATTCTAAGAAACCATCATACTGTTAGATTTAGATGTCGTGGATGATAACCTGTCGACGTTTGGTAAACGATACACGCTGCGATTTGTCATTTGCATAGCAGAGAATAGTTGACGCTTGCAATAGCCTTGCTTCGTTCCTTATGCATGAAAATGGAAATGTATGACTCGCCGCCAACATATATGACCCTCATTAATTAAATGTTATTTCAATTTTGGTTATTACCGGTATGCTTCGTCCTTGGGCGCCGTGCATGGAAATGAGTGGATTGCTTCAGAATTGAGCGTTGGGAAATGTCCAAGGACACTTTGTTCTAAGCAATCAATTCGTCGTTAATCTGGAATGTATGTAGGAGTTTGCATGTATGTATTGGAAAGGTCGGTTGTCCGACACTGTCCATGAACTCAGCGCGATTATACCCTTATACCCAGCCCGGTTCCGTGTTTATTAATGTCATCGGGGATGCTATGGATGGGGGAATCTTGCATTGTTGTTCTCTAATACATGTATACATGTAGGGAACGTGTGCCAACATGGACTAAATACACTTGAGTTCTTATTATGTTGTTTTTCATTCATACGTGTAAATAAGCTTTGTTGTTATCAGTTATTCTTTGCATTATATTTCATGATTTTTTTTCACCAAGCAATTACAGTGCACAACACTTTGTCCAGAATCGAGGGCAGTCCGACTCCGGCTGAGGCATTGGTTAACATGGAACCTGCTTAGACTATTGATTTTCCCATCAGGATTCTTCTTCAAAATCGAAGAAATTTGGCTTGATGCCGATAGATTCGTGTTGTTCATGATTACTGCGCTTGATAATTACTGAGTCTGAACTTTCTGTCTAGGCCCTAAGTCTTTTCGAGTTACAGACATAGATTGTATAACACTGATAATGCATAAAGAATATTATCGCTATTTCCTTCGGTAAGCTGATTGCACTGCAATCATGACCGGTTTACACAAAACACGACGGTTGCAACAAGGTGTTCAGAATTGCTATCAAACATTGACATACAACGCAACGTGAAGAATTACACAGAATTAAAAGTATTGCTTACGATTTTATCAATTATAATAATTCCTCGAGAAAGACAATGCTTAATCATGCTTATCATTTTCATGCTTGTGTTTATAAACCAGGGCCTTGATCAACGAATTTGGAAGAGAGGAGTTCGATAATGTGTCCCTGCTAAAAAGTACCAAGTAAGAAATATCCCGAAGCAAATAGATGAAACTGCATTTTGGTTATGTGCCTTCAATTGCTCTCTCCAGTTACCATGGTTACTGCCAGAGTGAATCTGGGTTGTTCAGGACGACCAAAAGACCCGGATATAAATGTGAGTTTTCTAAATACCAGTCGCTAATTTTTTAGTGCCAAAGGTTTCGTGTCAACAGGTCTGACCGATTTACATGTTTTCTATCACAATGAGTTGTCACTTTCTGATATTTTGCAAATGTTAATTATTCAAGTATCCTGTCTATAAACAAATGACGGACAAATGTCACTAGCTGAAAGTCGTCATAGAGACCAGTTTTTTTGGCTGTAATTCCCCCCGATTGTCACCTCAAAGCTGCTGCTAACAATTTAGGATGCATTAATATTTGAGAGACATTTACCAAAATGCAGAAATGATCAAAGGCGATTTTATAGTTGTGTGGTTTTACTGTCATGAAATGGGCATGCCTCAAACTCAAGATTCCAGGCTTGTTTGTTTATGTTTGTTTGATTGAATCACTCCGTCGTCAATGACTAACCGCTAATTAGAGATTAGATACATGCATGATATTGCGCGTTGGTAAAATTCCACACATACTCTTGCTAAAAACGCGCCTATTGCACGTGCGAAATGCGCGTGAAGTTTTGCGTGGGTGGATTTGGTTGATGCAATCAATGGGTCACTATGTCACAAGGTATTCGTGACCTCTACGTGTGAACTCTAAATATCTGACCACAAAAATGGGATGGTCAGTAGGGTATGTTTGCTTCTGGCCATGTGTTTTGGCATCGTGCACGGGTATAAGGCGTTTCCGGCAGTTTCACATGCTTTAAAAAGCCACAAATCACTTTGCATTTATAAGGAAAACATATTTCGGCCAGAGGTAAATTCCGGTTAGTTTCGATATGAGCTGATATAGTTCCGTCCGAACCGGCTATGCCATTGACATATTACGATATGAAAACATACTCTATGTACCAACCCAATGTCATAATCAATAAACATTTCGCGCTCTTTTTCCTGGAATCACAATATTCAGTATAATACGAATCAGTATTTTCATAAATGCATACGTGTACATATATTCTTATAGAGTTAAACGTTCCTCTGTTGAAATGATTTCCTAACAAAATAAATGTTTAAATGCTGACGACAACATTGGGAATTTCTGTTTTTTCGAGCGTCTATGTACACGCAACACTCCCATATTTATTATATAAAAGGTATTGAAATTCCACATTCTGTGCAAGACAATTATTTTTGAGTTTAAAGTACATTTGAACGTGCACGTTCAATAACAGTTAAGAGTAAACAATGCGCATCAGTGTATTGGCGTGCCCCTAAGTATAAGTAAATTGTATACAATTCGAACAATAAATAGTGCGTGGGAGTATGTAAGTATGCGATTGTGCAACAACAAGGCGTTGATATATTTATTTGTGTTGTGAGGTTCACATTTATCTAACTTTATGAGAGGGCAGTCGAGGGCTAAATTGCATAACCATTTCCGCCTATCACTGGACATGGAAGTGAAGAGAAGTGCACGCCTACATTTGGCTTTTTTGCATGAGAAGAGCTTGTATAGATACGTGCGTTATGATAATGATAAATCTCTTCCCTTATGGCACAACACTTACATGAAGAAATCACCAGCTAGAAATGATATGTTATGCCCAGTCGTCGATCTCTCGTTGTCGGATCTTGCAGGGTTCAGGAACGTCACAAGATTATCACTGTATGTCATGTCCACATCTGGCACCATCTCCATATTTTTATTATTACTATTATTATTATGCAGCTGTACATCGGAAATTTGGTTAGAGAAATACCGTTTGAAGTACATAGATACATCATACTTCTAGACCCTTTTATTGTTTTCCTGACAGTGGACAATTCGGTAATTTTTGTGGGTCACACAGAAGTATTTTGAAAGTACTAAACTTTACATTCTGCACTAACTATTTTACTATTCAAAGGACCTCAAAAAGGAATGTACTTCTGATGGATTATTGTTTAGTCATCTATAAAAGCATTGTCCTTTTTTCGATGTGAATCAATCCATACATGCACACACATTTGCGCAGGTTGCCTAATATGGTAATACTGCAATAATTGGCACCGACTCGGTTTTGTTCGCTCGGAATACTTTATACTTGAGTATTGGTTTCGTGTTTAGTGACATAAGAAAATACCTGTAAACCATGGTATGTTAACATCGTTGTGAAGAAAAATCCCCCCAAAACACCACATTTACCAAAATTCCCGCATTATATATGTCAAAAAGAAAGAACCCGAGGACAAAACGCCTACATATTGGGATAGTGGATGTTGTCGGATTTATTACATTGTCTTCACTGGGCATTTTGTTGTATTCTTATCCATTTACATAATAACAAGTGTCCAAAACATATTTAAAAACGCCAGTATGCGGTTTGTAAACACTCAATTATTCAGCTCTGTTTTCTTCAGTTGCACCTTTAATATTGTCAGTTGGTGTGGAGTTACTAAGGTATCATCGCTGTTTTGTGCGTAACCTAATGCTGCGTAGGCCTATATGACGTGACGAGTCAGTAATAATGATCAGATAATGATCCTAATCGCCCGCCCCTAGATATAAAGTGATGAGCTGAAATATCTTTGTTGAATAAATTCAAATAATAACTAGACGTCAAGGCCTAAAGATGCCTTGGGAGGCATTTCGGTGTGATGACTAATTTATAATATATAGTAGATATCGACGAAAATGAAAAATGTCGACTCAGCAAAAAAAAATTAAGCTCAAAGTCAAAGTTCATCTGTATACCCCTTAGACATGTTTGTCTATAGAGCCACGAGTGCAAAAATAACGTCCGTTTCGCTCTACAACGCACCGTTTCCGAGATATCGACGAAAACGAAATATGCCGACTCGGCAAAAAAAATTTGGGTCAAGGTGAAAGTTCATTCATAATCCCCCTTAGACATGTTTGTCTAGGGCGACGAGTCCAAAAATAACGTCCGTTTCGCTCTATGACGCACCGTTACCGAGATATCACCGAGAACAAAAAATGCCGACTCGGCAAAAGAATTTCTGGTCAATGACAAATTTCATCCATGATACCCCTTAGACATGTTTGTCTAGGGCGAGAAGTCCAAAAATAACGTCCGTTTCGCTCTATGACGCACCGTTTCCGAGATATGGATGAAAACGAAAAATGCCGACTCGGCAAAAAAATTCGGGTCAAGGTCAAAGTTCATCCATAATAGCCCTCAGACATGTTTGTCTAGGGCGACGAGTCAAAATAACGTCCGTTTCGCTCTATGACGCACCGTTTCCGAAAACTCTTCCAACCTCTATGTCAAAGGTCGTTTCATGGATTGATCCCAAAATCAATAGGGCTCTCTCCTGTTGGTATATGAACCTCCATACAAAGTTCTGCAGTCATTGCCTGAACAGTTTTTGAGTTATCGCGCGGAAACAAAGTCCAAAAAATGACCTCAATTTCATCCTCATGGACCTCACGGACCTCAAATCCGGCTCAAAAACTATACAGCACATCTACATAATATATCTGAACAGTGGTGAAAATTGCAAGTCAATTCGAAGAGGCGTTCTCGAGTTATCGCGCGGAAACGAAAACGGCGGAAGAAAAAAAAAGAAAAAAGAAAAAAATTAGCCCAAGGGCTAAGAAAGGTTACCGGACAATATACATTTTAGATATTAGCCTTTTGTCCAGTGACCTTGAAAATGAAGTCACTGATAAATTCAAGGCCATGAAATTTTCAACAAATATATCACTTCTAGTATGTCCACAATAAATTCCTCAGCTGTAAAGTCGATAATAAGTGAGACATTAGCCATTCTGTGATGTGACCTTGAAAATGAGGTCAAAGTTCAAGTTCAAGGTCATGAAAATATTCAGTATATATCATTCCTCTATATTCGCAATTGACTCCTATGCTGTAAATGTAAGTATCAATCTATTACCACCAATACAATCAGATTTTGATGATGCCAATAAGGAACGTAAAATACTACATTTTGCAATAGAAACAAACAATGCCCGACCAAATAGTTTATCCAAAGACACACTGGCGTCTTCAGGGGCAGACAATGTGTTAAACGTAGTTGTTTCTACTGTACACCAGATGGAATTAGTATACAGCTGCCCAACAACCTATGAAAATAATTTAGAAATCCGAATCTAACCCCATGGAATAGATACATGACAAGTACAAAAGTACCCAATCACAAGCCCGAAGGCTACTGAGTTGATGGTATCCTCGGGGACAGATTTAACGTCCGCCAGCAGTGACACCGACTCAGTGGTATAAATGTATCAAATTTTGATGACGCCAATAAGAAACGTAAAATACAACATTTTGCAATAGAAACAAAGCCCGACCATATAGTTTATCCAAAGACACACTAGCGTCATCAGGGGCAGATGTAAAGATGATAATAAGCGACATATTAGCCATTTTGTTCTCTGACCTTGAAAATGAGATCAAAGGTCAAATTCTAGATCACCAAAATATTCAGCATACATCATTTCCTATATGTTCACTATGGACCCCTAAGCTATAAATTTGATAATAAGCGAGAAATAAGCCATTTTGTATTCTGACCTTGAAAATAAAATGACTAACCTTGAAATTTAGGTGAAGGGTCAAATTCAAGGTCACGAGAATATTCAGCATATATCATTTCCTATATGTTCACAATGGATTCCTAAGCTGCAAAGTTGCTAATAAGCAAGATATTGGCCATTGTGTCCTGTGACCTTGAAAATGAGGTCAAAGGTCAAATTCAAGGTCACAAGAATATTCAGCATATATCATTTCCTATATGTTCACAATTGATTTCTAAGCTGTAAAGTCGATAATAAGCGAGATATTAGCCATTTTGTCCTGAGACCTTGAAAATGAGGTCAAAGGTCAAATTCAAGGTCACGAGAATATTCAGCATATATCATTTCCTATATGTCCACAATTGATTCCTAGTCTCTAATCTCAATATTAAGTGAGATATTAGGCTTAATGTGTCCCATTATAAAGCATAGGAAAATTTAACATGGGAAAGTCACATCTGTGCCGAGTTTGGGCCCAAAATGGCCCACTTCGAGTGATTCAAGCGCAACGAAATTTATACATGTCATAGAAGTACACATGAGGAGTGTTATGCATCAATAAAAAAAAAAGTTACTGAACAGATTTTGAGAAAACGACCATCAAAGTCCAAAATTAGCCATTTTCGACGAGAACGGCCGCTATGACCTTGAAACCAAGGTCAGAGATCAAATTCAAGGTCACGAGAATATTCAGCATATATCATTTCCTATATGTCCACAATTGATTCCTAGTCTCTAATCTCAATATTAAGTGAGATATTAGGCTTAATGTGTCCCATTATAAAGCATAGGAGAATTTAACATGGGAAAGTCCCATTTGGGCCGAGTTTGGGCCAAAATGGCCCACTTCGAGCGATTCAAGCGCGACGAAATTGATAGACATCATAGGGGTACATATGAGAAGTGTTATGTATCAAAAAGAAAAAAAAGTTACTGAACAGATTTTGAGAAAATGACCACCAAAGTCCAAAATTGGCCGATTTTCGACAAAAACGGCCGCCATTTTGAAAAATTTCGAAAATAAAAAAACTAAAAAATACCTCCTTCTTGAATTATTTTTGTGCATTTTTGTGCAAAATTTCAGAAAGATTGGTCCGTAAACAAAAAAGATAAAAATGTGGCCGACGCCGACGCCGACGCCGACGCCGACGCCGGACGCCGGACGCCGGACGCAACGCCATGCCAATAGGTTATCGGACCAAAGGTCCGGTAACCTAAAAAGAAGAAGAATTCTGACAAAACCATAAAGGCATTTCTGCCGAAATGCCTTAATAACACTGTGCTTTTGTTGGGCGTCATACATTTAGTGTTCCTCGATGCATCCATGATCAGTGGCCCTCCATGGCCTAGCGTCCCTCGACTCCGCCTCGGACCGCTAATGGCCATGTAGGGGAAGCTAATCATGGTGTCGGGCCACTAAATATGTACAACGCCATATAATACATGAATATACCATGTGAAGCGATTACCGGTATGTACTATATTTATTAATTGTTTTTGTTTCGATTGAGCTGTGTTTTTCTCTAATCATAGCCTATTTATGAACCAACATTTGGTATGGTTGTCGAAAGTAGCGAAATGTCGCGTTATTATACGTGGTTTCGTCATTTTGGGGACAAACAACTGTCCGCCAAATTTGTGAAATTCTCTTTGTTCGGTTCACATCACATAACATGAATGTAAATTATCAAAAGTTCATTGCAATTATCAATATCTTTCTGACCCCACTGAGTTGATAAATTTAAACCGTACATTGAAATTTCCAATTCATTACATAGTCTGTATATTGTATTTTTATTTGGGGGGGGGGGGGGGTCTAGAGGACCATATTGCTTCGAGTATATACTTACAGTTTGGTCTTTTCTCGTGACTTGGGGTATATCAATAGCGTGACACATATTTATAACCATTTGGGGTTGAACAGCACTTACTAAATGACTTAGCTATAATCGCATCTGTTGATAAAAATTAGCCCAAGGGCTGATGAAGATTACCGAAGTAATGTAAAGTGTTAGACCGACAACTCAGGAACAATTTGATGTCTGTCTATGTGCTCATAATACAAACCGCTGGCATGTCACATCTTTCGCAACAAACGTACACGACATTCACCACTAAAGGTCATCTTATGAGTCATGTTCAACGTCACCAAAAGATCTGCCATATGACTCTCTATATGTTCATAATACAAACCTAACCTCTATCCACAGCCGCTCTGTGTGTACACGTAGAGTCTAATCTACACCTTTCAGGTCAGATGTGACCTGCTTATCTACCATTCAATTTATCTTTATCAATTAACCTCAGTCATCTGAGGTCAACTTCGAGTTCGCCAAAAGAACCATCATGTTTGAGTTCCTATATACGCTCATCATAGGTACCTAAGCTCTATTGACAGCCATTTTGGATGCAGAGTTCAATTTACACATTTCACATGTGACCGTCGAATAGTACCTTCGGATTTACCACTCGAGGTCATCTGAGGTCAACTTCAAGACTACCCAAAGATCCGTGATTAATGACTCTCTATATGTTCATAATACTAATCAAAGCTCTCTTTGGAGCTGTCTTATAATTTAAGGTCAATTTACACATTTCACTTTGGACGTGACCTTGAGATCCATCATTGAAGGTCATGATACCAAAAGATCTGCCTGTGACTTCCTAAGTTCCTATATAAAATATCCATAATAAATGTATCGTCTGCATCTACAAGCGTATGTCAACAGGAGTAGTTTGGGCATTTTAGGCCATTTGGGGCCTATATTTCGAACCTTTCGAGCGAATTAAGACATAATGTTTTTTATACATGAGATATACAGTATACCATGAAAATGTGAAATTAAATAAGGAGTTACTGAATAGATTGTGAGCAAAGTGCAAAAGTGGAATTTCGTTTTTTTGTTTTGTTTATTCAGGCCTACATTTTGGGCCTTTTGTGCGTTTCAAGGCATTGTAATATTTAGCATCCTACAGATGACCTGAACGGTCATGTTTACACGAAATTATAGAATTACCGAACAGATTTTGAGAAAATGACAGTCAAAGCCCAAAATTGGCTGTTTTTAGTCGAAAAAATATTTAGGTATTATAGGTATTTGTGTACAAAATTTCAGGAAAAATCGATCAGAAACGTTAAAGATAAAAATTACAGACGACAAACGCAACTTCATGCCAATAAGTTATCGGACCACTAAGAACGATCCCTAAACACAAAATGGAATTATGACATTTTGAAACTGGAGTTTATTTCAATCTCATCAATCAAAAATTCGGTACAATTTCAATTAATGAAAGAAAGATTTAGAAAATATACTGAATAATATGTTTGTACGGAGGAGAAATCGACTTTAGCCAACTAAGTTGGGAATTATCCTAATAATTCCAATGCTAAACTTAGTCGGCTAAACCTTATTTATATTCTGAAACTGATATTTTGGAGATATCAACTGAGAACGAAACTGTCCAGCCCTATATAAAAATGTGCTCATCAATGCAAATTTCGTCAATGTTTAATCAACTGTAAGAACATCAATGTGAATGTGTGTCATGGACTCTTTCAAGGGTTGTCTTCGAACACCACATATAGACTGTTTGACATTCCAGTATATGCTGACCCACGGTACGAAGCCCTTAAAATGATTTTGCAACGTCTCTAACTGTTTTAGGGTGTGCCGAATCCAATGCCGACCGGTGTCAAGCTTAAAGTGGAATGATCGGTTTTTGATTTTTCGGCTGAAAGTGATTAATAGCTGTCCCCAGTGCAGCTATACAGTGCAAAAGTTCCAATGTGCACACGAATTTGTCTAAATTTGACATTGAAAATGATTTTAGAAATAGTTTCGCACGGAGCGGTTCCCACGCACCGATGCTAAATTAACAAAAATAGCTGAAAATATAGAAAAATACACAACCGTATCACTTGAAACTCATGCATATTATTGTGACGAAAATCCAAATATTCTGTTTAATTTTTTCGTGTTGCAAATAACGACTATAGGGAAATTCACGTCTTTGTTTTTGTTAGCGCAGATGTAAACAATTCGGTCACATCGTGCGTTTTGGAGGTTGTAACAGTGCTATATCCTCTAATATATGCTAGCCAATTGAGTGATAACGAATTTCAGAAACCGATCATTCCACTTTAAATATTAATATTGCTGCCTGACTTTCGCGATTCAAAAGGAATGTTCAAAACCGCGAAATGTCGCGAAGAGTCCAAATGTTAGAAGGTCTCCTAAAAAGACACTATTTACCAAAAATCAATTCATATATCAATTCAATTCATTGTATATCGCTGCTTAACTATATGCTTTGTCAATTATTATTTATAACCATAACAATAGTTCTCGGAAATTCTCGCTGCACGCGTTACATAGAATGCCCGGTGACCATCACGGGCGAACACACATTTATGAAGTTGGTATAAGATTTGAGAAACAAACCTACTGACTTACTGGCGCATGACTTAATTTTCTTCTTAAACTGCTGCTTACGAAACCTAGTATCATATTTTAATACTACTTTGTCCCAACTATAACAAATTGTGATTACTTAAAGTACTAGGAACATGAAAATATGATGTGAGCTCAGATTAAAGCACCATGTGAACTGATCAGAACGGTTTTTACAGCATGTGACTATCTCGATTCCTTCAAAAGTTACAGTGTTTCAAAGTTCAAATTGCCCAAAGACAATTTGAAAAATCATATAGCTCATTAATAGGCAAATTTGTATGCATGACGTCACAGGGGGAACATTTTTAAATTAGATGGTTTTATTGGCTTATTGAAGTCTTAAGAAATTGCAATTATTCAACAAAGCTCATTCCACATGCTCTACATAATTGATAGTCAATGAATTTCATATCCGAATAGTTGCCAAGGTCACCAGTATTGATGTAAGGCCCCTAGCAACCAGGGTTGCTATGGCCCAAATCAGTCATATCAGTCACAGTCATATCAGTCACAGTCATATCGATAAGCAAACAAAGCCAAAGGTGAAAATGGATTGACTCCACATGCATAATTATTATAGAATAATCAAATTCTGTCAAAACCCCTATTTCTGGCAGTTAGGGCCCATAGCAACCAATGGTTGCTAGGCACTCCAGCAGGTGAATAGTAACCATGGCAACAGTAACACTTTGAACAACACTGATTATTGACCATGCGTATCAATGTTTCAAGATTAAGTTTGCAATAATTCTGACCAGATCAATTATCTTGAGACTCAAACTTGCGTAATTAAAAATGTTCCCCCTTCTACGTCACGAATACCTCATTTGCATACTAATTAGCTGCTCATAAAATCCTCAAGTGTTTAATCCAGCATATGTCATAACCTGCCAAAATGTGACGTTCAAATGGCCATAACTTTTTAACCAATAGAGACATTGGCATGCAGTAAACTGCATTTTACTCAGCAAAACCAGGTCTATCATTTGAGTTCACATCATATTTTCATGTTTCTAGTACTTTAAGGGTAATGATGAAGTAATGGCAGCTACCGATTATAACAGTTAACGTTCCTGATAAGAGCTTAAAATTATATAAATCAGTGATCGATTTCAAACGAAAGTATTCTGGGTAAAATATATTCGAAGGATTGCTATTCATAAACACCTATTTACTACATTATCCATTATAACGCATGATACAATGAAACATAAAACCACTAATGCACGTGTAATAGGTTGTTCTAGTAAACAACCAAAGATAAACTTGTTTGTCTTCGTTGAGGGAATCTTGTTTATCTACGATTCAAAGAAAGTAAACCACCAACACGTCCATGCTAGGGTGTTTTGTGGCTCGTGTGTTGGTGTTTGTGAATTTTTTTAACGAGTTCAGAGCAATAAATTAGCCACATAATTTTGCAATTCTAAGTATAGGGCCTACGCCAAAGCAAACAATATTGCAACAGAGAGCAAATTCCTTGAGTTATGTGTAAGACCAATTATAGTGCAGTATAATATATTTATACTTTATAGCATATGATATGGTTCAATTAAGGACGAATGACGAAGATATAGGCCTATGCTATATTCTTTTTTTCTGTAAAGTCGTTATAATGTCACATTTTTGCTCAAAATCCTATCGTTTTTGGTGTTTTATCTGTTGTTACTACTGCATTATTATACATCTTTCATGATCGAATCATTTCCAGTTATTGTTGAAAAAAAAAGAGAACAAGACGGCACACAGACTTTCGGGAAAGGTTAGATGCGTCCGTGTGACATGTGCATAGTTCCCTACCTAGCTGTTGTTTCGTCTAACTGGGTCAGGTGGTCTACAAAAACTGCTCCCTCCCAGCACCAAACAGTTGAGGACTGGTCGACACATTTCAATCATGCACATCAACAATATAGAAAGTGTTGTCATTGTTTGGTCATGTGCAGTAAGACATTCTAAGAACATTGCCGTTGAACAGGTATGAAACAAGATGTTTATTTATTACGTAATGGACAATACGTTCAGGTGAGAGGAAAATCTGATTGCTTGCCAGTTGTTCATCAGGTTTTTTTCTACTTCTGGAAGTTCAAAGTTACATCCAGGCACGGCGTGAGAGCTCCCCAACCAAGTGTAGAATCGAATCTGTCGACTTCTCGACTTCCTGAAAACCATAAGGTGGTGTCTCATTCCGACAACTTTATCTGGTGGTTCCAGATGTAGACTTATAGATTACGAACTGCGAGTAGACCAGCCAATTAAGTTTAGACAGGGGTGTAAAAGACAATAGCAAGGACTGGCACTGTCGAAATTTGACAAGTTAATGTTTTCGTTTACTTATATATTTTTTTTAAAAAATCAAACACGATAGAAGTCAAAATCAAGTCACAAACCAGTTCCTGTTTGTATAGGATAACAACAATATGCAAAGACAAAGTTGGAAATATAATCCACAACCTTGATTTCGCCGAAATCCAGTGAAACTGGGCTAGTCTGCAGCTTGCGAACATCTGTTTGATTTACAGCCAGAAAGTTGTCTTTTCTTTTTCTGGGGTTGAAGTGCAGGAAAACCGTCGCTTCCCTGAAGTAATGAGTGAGCAGTGATGACAGAGCGTAATGCAACACACAAGGAAAACACGGATCCATCATCTGCGCTTACCGATGAATAGTCCGTGGTTTCCGGGTTGTTTTTAGGTCACCGGCCAAGGTCATCACACTATATTAATATCATATCGGCGTGCATTCTGCGGAAGCCCATCAACGTATATAATATCCAAACTCTGCCAAGAACTGCTGCGGACTGTGTTGGAATGGAAATGGTTATTAGTCGGTAGATTTTTTTATCATAATGATAGTGTGGCGTTTACACTAACATTGATAACAATACTGCCGATGTGATTTACAATTTGACAATCCGTATATATTTTAGCGGAAATTTCTGGTGCGAATAAGATTACTTCTGGTTTGATGATGTTTGCTGAAAGTAATACGAGTACGAATGTGACTGGACTGCGTGTATATACGTTGACATAAGTTAGTGGGTTAAAACGAATTAGTCTGCAGTGCCCGAAGTAGGCCTACTTTATAAAAACTCACATGACACATTAATCAACGAACTCCCATTATTCCCAAAATTATGGAAGGTTGAATTAATGTAACAGATCTAGTTTTGTAAAAGTAGCGGGGACACTTGTCTGTAGTAGGCCTATTCTCTGAACCAAATGATCTCTATCCATCCAACCACACACACACCCCGACGTTTCCGTTCTGGACCAAAGGAGCAAATGTTGTATTTGACTTCCATTGACGTATCAGAGGTTTCTTCGACTGACCACATCCGATTGAGGTTTGACATGTGAAATATCATACGGCTAGCTGTTATGTTTATTTGTTTGGATACGTTCCGATGAACAACCGAAGAGCAACCCACGATATTGTTTTATCTGCTGTATCTCACTGCTTGGACCTTTGAAATTCCACACAACAATAAACAGTACCGGGCAGAGAGGTGGCCGTTTAATTGTGGGTGATAAAACCAACCATATAGCGTTATGCTACCAGAGAGTAGACACAGACCTATATATATACACAGAAATAGCGCGACACGATCATCATCATTCATGGAATCACTACTTCAAATTAGTGTTTATATACGTGATAAATCAGGTAATTTTTCCAGCCTTTTCAGAGTCGAATCAATTAGGCCTAAAAAATCAATCTTCTGTTTCTCGTCTTCCTATTTTTTGAAAACTGGGTAGGGAGGGACTTTTTATTTTTTATTTTTCATTTTTTATTTTGCAAAAAAAAATACTGTCCTCAGCTCAAGAGAAAATTGGGTAGGGGGGCACTTTTTATTTTTTATTTTTGGTGGGACGACATTTCACACGCATGAAAATGAAAATAAATTTGATTCATCGATTAATTAAAAAAAAACACTTGCGCACAGCGCATTCAAGCCCAAATAAATCAAGCCTTTAGAATTGAAATCATGTGTAACACATGATTTTAATGATTTCATTTCTAGAGGCTTGATTTATTTGGGCTTGAAACCTCTTGGCCGGGAACCTTGGCACTACTGGTGTGCCATCATCCTAGCATTCAGCACAGACAGGATGATTCTGTGTACTAGTAGTATTATTATCAAACACCGTCAGTTGATAATATATTTCAATGATGATTAAATGTGGAGAACCGTTCTATCAGTTAATATGTCCATTGAAGTATACATGAGGAATATAGTAAATCAATTCGTGATCACAATTTTTTATGTATTATTACATACACGTAGCCACATAGAATAACTGTTTTTGAAAACTGGTAGCGTCTTTCTCTCATTTGGAGGAGAGTGAAAACAAGGAGGTAAGTTAAATATATCCCCAAGTTGCATGCTGTGATTCGATGTCTCGATCCTTCACTATTCTCAAAATAGGGGCGGGAACAGTTTTTATTTTTTATTTGAGAATCGCTAATTAAAAAATCCAGGAGAACACAGGCGGGCGGGGACGAGAAACAGAAAATTAATTTTGTTAGGCCTTATCCCAAGATAGTGTTGATGGACATGAAAGTAACTTGCATCATATTTGACTATTTTATATGGAAAAATTATGAAGGTTCTTTATTGTACCTTTCTTGGTTCCATAAAGAACTAATGAAGGTTCTATAGTGGGCTTTTTAAGGGTGCACAAAGAACTAATGATTAGTAATGAATGTTCTATATCGCACAATTCAAGGTTGCATAAATAATAGTGAAAGTTCTACACTGTAACTTTCTTAGAGAACGTGTTTAAAGAACGTACTATATTGTAATTTTTAAGGTTGCATAAAACTAGTGAAGGTTCTGTAATGTGCCTTTCAAGGTTCCATAAAGAATTAATGAAGGTTCTATATTGTATCGTTTGAGGTTCCACAATCAACTAGTGAAGGTTCTATAATAATATTGCATAAACAACTAGTGAAGGTTTTATATGATATCTTAATGGTTCCATTTAAAACCTCAAATGGTCCATAGAACCAATAAATATTGAATGAAAGCTCTGTATTGAACCCTGTGAGGTTCCACAAGGAATCTTTCACCCTCCAGTTAGAGGGTTTTGTACAAAAAATCCATGTCTTGTAAAAAAAAGCGAAAAATAGCCATATAGAGATCCCTAAAAGGTTATGTATAGAAGCGCGGGGGGTTTTGTATTCGAAGCGAGGCCATGAACCCTAAAAGGTATATTGAATTATTCTTTACACGGAGTGTATCCGTGGACAATGGCATGCACCCTGCCAATTCAGCGTTTCACCATCTCTGAAAATTGATGTTTTGCTGTCTTCATAACAAACTATGAACATAAACACGTTTTAATATGTGTATCTGGCAATACCTGCCATGAAATCCTGCATAATGCTGCATTCACATTGCAAGTTTATTACTGGCCAACATCGGAACTCAGCCTCTAAAGAGTCATGGCATTGTCTTCTATACACACTTCAGGGCTGTTAAAAGTTTGAGACATTCTTTTGCAATTGGAGTCAAAACTAGAACTAAACTAATCAAAGGAGGCGTTACTATGATTGACACTTCACAATTATTACATATTGGAAAGTGGTCGAATTTTTATCCAAACGGGCCACTAGAAAACGTGCCACACTATCGATACTGAATTATTGATCCGTTTAAGATCAGGAAACCAGGAATGAGAAGATCACCTTCAGACAAACCACCTGATGTTACACGGGTGAGCAGCTACCTTACTATATACTCGGATTTTTCTAACTCGTTTACACTGCTTTTCGCTAATATTTTTGTGATGATAAAGCTATCGTTCTATAACTTGGCATACTTCATTGGGGTAGATTGCCAACTCTTTCAATTTTCGCGATAGCTGTCTGAAATTTGGTAGAAAATTGCCGTTTGACTCCCAGGTGAAGTATGCCAAGTTATAGAACGATAGCGTTTAGCATCACAAAAATATTAGCGAAAAACGGTGTAAACGAGTTAGAAAAATCAAAGTATAGATGCCCTTTTTACATTAAATTAGGACGTGGCACTGTAAGAAAATCTCAAGCTTGGCACAGCACACCCACTTATAACATGCTGATTGCAAAATATCTGGGTGATACTCTAACCCTTCCACAGCGGCACCCAAGTTTATTTTTGGTGCTGGTCGTACCGATCTGTGGAATTCGATGATGATCGACTATATGTGATGTATTGTCTAGGATTTTTTTGTTTTATTATACTATCAATCAAACTGATGTCAGACTTGTCGTATTGAAAGTATCTCCTACTTTCAACACTAAATACCGGTCATAGTTTTGATATTGTGCAATATTTTGGAATGTCCAGAAATGCTGGATATTCAAATCGAACAAGCGAAGATCACACCATGCAATCCGCGTTGCAAATTAAAGCTGCAATAAAAAGAGAAATAAAACGCGGCAATCAGAGGAAATGACATACAGTGTATGTACCGTTATATTCCATGATAATATTCCAGCTGTTTGGTATTCTTCATATCATTTCCCCATTCCTGAGTGTCAGAAATGTACCAATTAAAAAAGAGATAGTACGGGTTTGTGTCTGGACGGATAATGGACATTTTGGGAGGGGTCAGAAAGCTTGAACCTGTCACGTTGACACTTGCGATCTGACCACAGGAATGCCAAAAACTCGCCTTGCCCTTGGCACTTGGACCATGAATATGTGCGAGATGAACGATAAATGCAGCTGAAACATTGGCGCTTGTGAAAAAAAAATGGATCCGGAAATATGATACTGGTATCAATGGCTAACTTCCGACATCGATCTTTCCGCATAGTTCTGGGCATGGTGGTCTACAAAACTATGGTTCTGTCTGTCCGTCTGTCTAGTCGTCTGTCTGTCTGTCTGTGTGATGTCTGGTCCATATGCCACCTACCAGCTCATAGTGATAATTATAACATGTCATACTAACAACAGACAATAATGCGTGATATGCCTTCTATAAATATATAATAAACCCATAATGAATAGCGGTCAGAACTTTTTTTCTGTTGAAAACCGAGAATTTCAATTACATTGATCTCTAAATCAGTAGGATACATTCTGATAAAGCCGGGCAAATGTAATTAACCATAATGATATTACAGTAGAACTATTTTTATTGCATATCTAATTTTTATCACAAGCTTTTCTCGTCCCTAGACTGGCCAATATCTGTAATATATATATAGAGAGATATATCTAACCGAACCCTTCAAATGGTGAATAAAAGAGGCTAATTGGCCCTAAGTGACCATTTTGTACCCGATTGATCCGGAACATTGAACTTGTTTCCAATCAGTGAATGTCAGGTCTCGCAGTGATTGACAGCAAAACTGTACGATAGGACCACTGACATACCCCCCCCCCCCCTAGAAATAAACACTTGTTTTATCCAAACTCTCCTAGAACAACCGCTGATTATACATAGCATGACGCATTCTGTCGTTATCGGGAATAAAGTTATCACAGAGGATCTGAGAAAGGAAAGAAGCTGCTGTTGTTCTGCACGTTGCATAAAAGATGACCCATCCTTCCTGGTATAGCGCCCGCCGCCTCCCCTCCTCCTGCTGTGTTCTGTTCCATCTCCGAGAGGCCATTGGGTACACCAAGTGGCCTCAAACCTCGTAATCACTCTGTTAGCAAAGCTCCAGCGAAACCAAACTGTTTTTGCCAAATAAACACCAATCTCAGCGGGCATTGTCATTTAATCTGCTTATCAGAGACTTGTCACTGGGAATAAGCGAGGTACATGTTCTTTTATAGGCTGTATTCTGACGCTAAGAAAGCAAGAAAATGACAACTCAATTAAAAGTATGTTTGCACTGAGTGAGTTCGGTTAAAAACGGGTTTAAAACACCTGCAAATTAGACGTTAGCCCCGAACAATTGTTACAGATGCCCGTAATGTTTTTATTTCATGTGATTCAATTTACTCTCTGGTGCACATACCATCAAAACCCTACACCACTTTTTGATCTCCGCTTAAACGACTCACACTTGAGGTGATAAATAAGCCATATCAGTTGACCTCCCGTTTATTGGGGAATAATGGTCACGCATAGGTACATGTAGAGTTAAAGGTGCAGCGCTCATTTCCTGTCCACTCTAAAACCCCTGATATCGAACCATTAATTGGCGTTTTAGACGTTTTTAAGTGAGCGAGCTTGGAGCGTCCGGCAGCTAGCTTGAGATAGGACACGCTTTGAAGCCGGGGTCACTAGGCTCTGTCAGGTGCTAACGGTGCGGTTTCTGTGGTCATCGCTAATGATCTGCGACAGTCGTAGGAGAGAAAAATCACCGGAAATGGAGGTGTTTACTACAAACACACGTCCTCCCCGTACAAGAGAAGTCTCAGCGATCGCCTTCAAGTTCTATACACTCCGGGATATAACGTTTTTACGCCCGTAAATAAATACAAACGTTCTTGAGTTCGGTAGACTGGGTGTCGGTGGCGACTGCTTGTTAAAGCGAAGTCCGCGTATTGTTGGAGTCGAGCGGTGTTAAATTCGCGTCTGGATCGGCGTTTTTTTTTTTCCCGAAGCAATTGCTTCGATCCTGACTCACTTGTCAATATATGTCAAATGTTGTTTTTGTTAGCCTTTTCTTGGAGTTCGTTGCAATCCAATGCTGACTGTATTGGATAGAGAAAAACTTCAATCTCTGCAGGGCGTAGCTATTTAAATACATTACCATGTCGAACGAATCCGGCTGAATTTTGGAGGGGATCCAACCGCGACCACATTTGCGTTTTCAATTCAATAACTGAATCCATTCTACCCTTGTAACGAATTCTTGCCCCGTATCTTTACTGCAGAGTCTATTATTCAGAGACGCAATTTTTTAATTGCGCCGTTTAATGAATCTTATTTCAGCTTTTCGGCAAGCAGGTATATGTGGTTTTACATTCTCCACTGTAACATTACCTTAAACAGTTACATCTTTCACATGAACCGTTATTCGGACATAAGACACAATAATAATTTTTATGAAGAGGAAGTAAGATGATTGTTTTTCATTGTATAACAAAATTAGGTCGACACACTGAGAATCTTGGCAATATAACTTGTAGCGTGAAATATCATAAACGGCCTGGAAACAGTTACAGTACTGTTGTTGATAGACTGCCAACGTATGTTTTCATCATTGTTGTTGATGCTTTATTTATACTAGGCTGACCAAATTAGATGTACAGTATATTGTTATGCAATATTTCAACTCGGGCCACTGTGATAATAAATTATCATTCCGCATTGTAAATCATAAATCAATTAACGAGATTAAATACAACTGGTGTACTATGATACACAGGAAACATAATCAATTAAATACAAAATTCAGTGTCTCACCAGGTACTCTATTGCTGCTGCAATGAATGCGACATTCATCATACAAAAATGTACGACATGAGAAGATTCAATGAAGAACCTACATTAAGGCAAAACAAAAATATATTATGGTTCTGTTTAGGCGCGCCCTTCACTTAAAACCCTGCGCATCATTCGTTTTTCTTTAAAAAAAAACCCCGCTCGCATCACTTTTTGAGAGCCGATTTTCTTTCTTTTTTTTCGTAAACTGAGACCCGTACGTCGATTTTGGTGAGATGATGATCGAGTCAAATGGTCCCGATTGTATTTGACTTTGCAAAATTTGGTGTATGGCTGACCAAGTTGGCCAAATTCAACCAGGTTAGACATCAGCAGGCAATTTTAGGGGAAAATGTTTGGCCGAATGGGCCATATTTGATTGGACCATTCACCAGCAACCAATTTTAGGCGTCGCCGCATCACTTTTTCGGGGACCCTAATAACCAGGACCATGAGCATACTTTTGAGCATGCCTAACGACAAAAATCATGCCGATAGACATTCAACAAACACAGATATGGCACCGGTATAGAAATGTTTTAGGGGATATTGTGTAGTGTTCGAATACCGAGGCTGATATATGCCACACTACTAATGAACACAATGAAATATGCTTATATTGTATTAAAACAAATAGTTCTGATCATTGTATTTGATAAATTGATCACTTAATTGTGATAGTTATCATGGTTATAGGTTCAACGAAGCAGGTTGGAGAAAATAATAAACACACGGGGATCAAGTCTAATAAGTTTATGGGAGAACGTTTTGAAAAGCACAAATGGATCCGACAAACAGACAAATGACAAATGCATATTCCAAGTCCGAATCCATGGAGTTTGCGATTGTAGTCCAAGTGGTCAAATCCCAATGATAATATTAGTACCGAAATCAAAGCCATCACAAGCACCCAGCCAGTTGATTGTAAGATCATGTGTGAGTGAGCATTCAATTCCTGCTCCGCATGCGGCACCGCTATGATTTAGCCACACTCGCAGATCGTGACGGAAATTATAGGCCTACAGCGAATTACAAACAGGGGACGATTTCTTACATCATATGTGACAAGGCTCGGTATGACATACTAAACAAATATTGACTTTTGGTGAGGTGAATACGTGAAAATATGTACCTCTCGCAAAAGACATATTAACCGAGCTTGCGAGCTATTCTAGCTCAGCGGGTTAACTGAGACACGTAATCGCCGCTGGCCTGGTGATGTAACTGGTGATAGTGATATTTTACATGCTCAAGACTGGATAATTTATCGTAGAAAAATCAGAATCGTACGTTTGTCATATAACCTGGTGCATATTTGACTTCATTATGAATTTCAGAGGTGAACGTCGAGATAAGAAGGTGATATTGGATAATCAGTTCTTTCTTGATATTTGAGTTCGTCTGGATAAATTTGATGTGCTAGGTATTCACCGAAATTTGTACTTCATCAAATTTACACAAAAAGTATCCACCAAAAGTTAGATATTCACCAAAGGTTATAAAAAGTTATATGGAAGTTATACTAATGTTGGATACTGTTGCAATGTTAGGATTAGAGGTAGAATGAGGCTGAATGTGTATCATCCAAAGTACGTTAGCTCTGCAGTGGAATTTGAGCTTGCATGTGATCGTGTGAATGAAGGCCTGAATTGACGTGATCACGTTTTGAATGTTCTATGCGTTCTTCACTTGTGTTTGTCATTGATCGAACTTATACTTTGATGTATCTCTTGTATGCATATATGTTAAACGTGATTATCAAATCTTGATACTTGTAGGGTTTTCATTCGAAACATTTGGAACAGTTTTATAGAACATTTGTATGTTTGTGGAGAAAAAGCCCATTTCCCATACTGATTGGCAGGGTGTTGCTGTCTCATAGCTACATATAGACGCTCAATATTTTTTACACATTGAGCTAGCGTCCGATTATGTCAGTTGAATGGGGAATATTTCAATGCAATATCCGTGATGAGCGATATTGAAAACTGTAAATATATGCACGTAGTCTGAGGCAATTCGTCAGTTTTAGATTCAGCCAAAAAAAAAACAGACGATGACCAGAGATGAATTTCCGACAGTTGTTGAAACAAACAAACATCACACAATCATGAACCTCGGCCTGTTTTTTGGAACTGTGGTGAACATCCCGACATCTCTCGCTAGTACCTTGTCGAGTTGTTCTGGAAAACCCTGAACTTTAGTCCGATTTCCACCGTCACTTGGTCCGAGGTGATCGTTGTCACGAAAATCCCAAAACCAAACCACATCGTTCGATGTGAATCATGAATTTATATTCGTGCTGATCAAATCGATATCCGATACGACATTGATACACCAGATACAGAATGATACTTCCTTGTTTTATGAAACACTGGACTGACCACGACCAAACATATTTGCATATACAACACACAGTGTATGTTTGTTTGTTTGTGCATGACTCGTTGTTTTGACACTGACTAATATACAAGAACGTGACAAAATATATATGAACTAATAAATTATCAAAAGTTAGAGGTTTATATTATACGCACATGGCACATACAAGTCCTTGCTTTGTAAAAGCACGAACTTTTATATTGTAACAGTATATGATGAATAGCTAGTCCACTGAGCAATACATTACTTGACACAGGTCAGACATTGCATCTTTATTAGTTTACATAAATACACATTTCATACAGAGGTATCAATGCGAGATGATATGAATGGCAACGCAAATAACCAAGCCGGTATGCAATTATAAGCACAAATCCCTGACCTAATATGTTCAGAAGCATACATGTATAATATATACGTAGGCCCACCTATAATATATCTTACATTAAATTAGTGAGATCTTTACCACACGATACGCCAACATACTTGGTGATTGTACCGATTTCCTTGTTTGTTATACAGTGTTCAAAATTGAAGGATTTGCACATATTACCACTCAACCTATTTTTGTTGATTATTACATAATACCAATGCCTTGACATACACTAATGTAGTTCGCAATATGTTGATTACTATCTCGAAGAAGTATGCCTAAAGTAAAGGAAAGTGAGTATAAGCTCTCCAATTATGAGAAATCCTCTTTTGAATGCCTCCTTCATTGCCATATAATGTAGCAAATACACACCTGGCGTTACCAATTTATCTTTGACCATCATTCTCTCTGAAATTTCGTACACTAGATTTGCAATCGTCTAATATGCAGGTGTTAGAAATAATAATTTATACAGCCCAATAGTATTTTAATTTGAATGAACAACATCGCATTGGATAAAATACATACTGACGATAAGATTCTTGTAGACCCGTCCTTTACAATATACATGTAGATATATGTGCCCTGCTTAACATTCGAATTTTAAGTGCGTATGGTTCTTTCAATACAATGGAAACAGACGAGTGAAAATTCACAGCAAACTTATCAAGAGGCATTAAATCTACAAGTTAACGGTTTAATACCCATAAGTATCGGACAAATAGGGACACTCGAGTGTTAAAGGGATAATTTGTGCTTATAATGGACGAAAAGAGAGGCTTTGTTCTTCGACATAGTTTTATTGAAGATTGAGTTTTTAATACTTACATTTTGAAGGGGATACAAAAACGTGGTAAGGCGAGACAAGAAAACATCGGTGCTGACAAAAACTACAGACGAACCCGGCAAGAAAAATACTCGGAGAGGTCAAGTTGTTGATGAAATGTTCTTAAGTAATACAGCTATTTTGACACAATATTTTGTTTTTGGCACCGGCGAACAATGCCAGCTTTGTGGGGATGCTGCAGTCAAAATCTTTGTCATCTCCGGGTTTTACTGCTGGAGTTAGGGCGTGTGAAAATCAGCAGTGAAGAGACACGCACGTACCAAGGGCAAGCAGAAGCTATAACCCGTATTTCTGATCACACTTGCTAACGGTGTCAAACGCTTCATGTGTTTAATTAATTGGACTTAGTATGGCAGTATAACTCTAAATAATTGTGTGTTACACAATTTTAGGCTATCAAAATTCTGGTTCATCAACAATGTTTTCAAACGTGTGTGGAAAAAAACATGGTATGGTTAGTTTGAAAATATTACACATATTATTACCTGTCTCGTTCGTTGTGACCTGAAAAAATTTTTTGACTGAGGTCGTGGTTTAACCGAATATATTAAAGATATTTCATACATCAGGAAATGTATCTTATTATGAAAATTTAAGTATGCAGTGATTCTTTGACAGTTTGTTCCATTTTGAAGAAGAAAAAACATTCAATATTCTGAGATTCATTGATCTTATGCAATAATAAACTTCATGCATGTAATGAACCATACGTTACATGTATATATATATTTCGTGCCTTAGGTGTGTCCGTTTTGGTGGGTGCAGGAAAATGATTTAGCGCAATGTTGAATTTGTTTTTCAAGATCATTCTGAAATAACTTTTAAAACCAGTACCAAAATATTTGATTTGAAAACTTTTATGTCCACGCATTGCTGACACAGCCTTTTCTGGCATCATTTTACTGTGAAATGATTTGGTTTGTGCATAAGGTATTTCGACAATGGCGGTTCATTTTACCGTGTGTTTCCCTAATAGCGCATCCTTTCAAAAGTTGCACACGAGGCTGCCTGGTTTGATGTGGGCAAGTAACGATCAGCAATCGACATTCCATATTCAGTATTTAAAAAAAAAACTGGTGAAAAGACTTTCATTGTTGACAGAGAACGTCTGCCAATGTCATTTTGTGCATGACTTACATCTACAAACTTAACATCTTATTACTGATTCATCTCGACATCTCAAACAGGATATAACTGGAGTAAATAGTGGTCAAAAACACAACCCAACCTATCGTCAACAGTCTCCGGCTCCAGAAACAACGTCAGTCATTGTAGCCTCGAATAAAGCTTCACAAAAGATATTTAATAATATACACATGGGATGACCCTGCCTATGTCAACTTGGTGCAGCCAGCACAGCACCCTGCACAATGCCAAGCCGTGTAAATCTAAACACTTATCTGTACAATTAGACGGGCGGGTAGCGGACCGAATGGAGTCACTGGGGCCCACTCGGTCCAGGACCCTGCCCTGGCCACCCAAAGAGAGCGCCTGTGGTCGACGACAGACGTCCGGCATCCGGCGTCCACTTCCGACATCCGTCGCCCGAGCTACGCCGCGTATCTGACACATAAATGTCGCATAAGGAACAATCGTCAAGTGTCTAAGTCTCAAAGTCTTTTACAAACCTTACCCTAACACCCATTTCAATCTCAAGTGTCCCAAGGAAAACAACCCGGCGACTCATATTGAAGCATGTCTTTGTGACTGTCATTGTGGGTTAAATGAAGCACAATTGGTTATAGCTGAGGATGCCTTGGCCGGTGCCGTCTGTCGAGTGTCTGACTCCTCTCATGGAGGCAATACTGCCCTTGTCGGACGGCGACAAAATCAAAATAGTCATTAAAAATGCGGTGGAAATAGTTTTGTGACCAATTACAGAAGAATCAAAGACTTTCAAAGGTGAACTAGTGTAGGTTACCCGAACGTTTCTCTGGATAAATTAGATGTAATAGAATGGTTTATTGGGGGTAGTTAGCCACATATTACGTGTGGCCTGACGGCTATATAGTGTCACGCCGGTTGTATGCTAACCACACTATTTCCCGCAGGTCGTGGGCTGTAATTAATTCCTGTTGGTTGTCGCAGATAGAAGTGCCGGGACCTATAATCACGCTCATGTCACTGGGACAGACATTTAACACATTTTAACGTTAACTGGATGTACTAATATCGAGTGGGGAGCTTGATATCGTTGACATATCTCGTTACGGTCTGGGTCTAGGGGCGGGGGTGGGGTGGTGACTTGTGTGGTCTGTGTGAGGCCCGCCCCGGCGGCCTCCTGACCTCGACAGGGATCTCGCGATAGAGATGGAACCCTCGGTGTCACCAAAGGTCAACCGTGCAGTCGGCAAGCACCGCTACACAAGTGCCACTTACTACGGAATGTTGGCTAACCGCAGCTTCATGCGTGGCCTTAGAGCACACTACGAGCCCGGTGGCCTGGCTGTCCGGTGGGACCTATCGCTGGTCATTGTTTGACGAGAGATGTTTATATTCGTTACAATAAATCAACGGATTGGCGGAAGTGTCGGCTGACCCTTTGTAGCGCGAGACCATGCATGGGGGTTGGGACTTGGAGTCGGGTCCACCACCCAGAGAGCTGTACACGCCTCCTCGACACTCGCAGGTGGTCCGCAATCAACGCCACTCTGACTCGATCCTCAACAAGCGGGTCTCCTCGTAATAATTTCTCGACCTGATGATTACAGGGTTCCCTGCCGCCACACTCCGGCGGTTTTGTCGGGCTACCAGTTATCGGCAATAATTTGTATATTTCAAGCTTCGGTGTGTGTAATTTTCTACATTTCCATTATGTTAGTTAATTAGACGTTGATTGATTGGACCAATGCAAATGTCTGACGATATATTAGATACGACAATATTACATGGGTTCTTTCTGCTCCTTATTTTTTTCGGCAAGCTTATGATGCATGGGGCTGCGGGTCCATTAGCTTAATGGTCTCCACTAAATATTTTGGTTTTCGTCGCTTTGCCTCTTAACTATATTGGACTTGTTCGGGTTTTGCCGATGTTTCTGGCGTCAACGAGCACGTGTTTGCCCTATCACGTGGTATGACGCTCGCTAAAACCGAGTCTTTTTTCCTGGATCCGATAATTCGATCAGAACATCGTCAAGTTATTGGGCGGGGTAGAGGGGAGGGGGGGGGGGGAGGGATGGGGGAGTTAGACGTAAAACTTGTATGTAATGACCACCGACTCACATATTTATCTGTGAACACAGTTGTCATGCAATATGAAATAGTCAGATACCGATGATATACATTTTATTGTGATGGTACAACGATACATATTTTACTGGTGTCAGGTGGTGTTTTCCCCTGTATCATCACAACCCCTTTTGAACTAATTATTCGATGTTTCTTCTCCCCCCCCCCCCTCCATGGTTGCAGAGAACAATTCTAGGTTCCACGCGTCCCATCACGAGCTCCGTACTTATTGATACATGTCTTAGCATTATCTCCGTATATAAATAGTTTGCACGAAAAATTTCGCTAATTTTGTGCAAAAAAGGTACCATTATGAATAATCAGATTCAGGAGTTGAATACACGGTATTTGAAGCAAGTTCAATTCACATAATAGGTGATTATTATCACACACAAAAATAACTATATATTAAATCATTTTCCAACCCAGGCATTATAATGTCACAAGACAGTAATATTATATCATGACTTTTGGTTGCTTATGAAAATTTAACTATGTTTTTAAACTAACCCAACCCAAAAACACAATAACGCTTTGTAAAAAGACACACAATTCACACAATTTCAGGACATGCACGAGTTATACTGTGTACGGGGTCCGTGGCTTGTTGCCAAATATTTCTACCAAATATGAAAACATTACACGATATGATCCACTCGCTTCCTCGATATTGCTGTCACTTATTAAGTTATACCTGGGCATGAAAACATAAGCCTATTTTCTAAATATATGAAGTTAGAAAGGATATTTAGCTTCTGTCATCAGCACAAAATAGTCTGGCGATGACTGTTCCACTTTCACGGTTAATTGGCTCACTTGTACTAGGCTATTATTATCGTCAAGTTATGCCGAGGTGGGTATGTAATAACGCCGTGGTGTCGTGACTTGTGCAGGCGGTATAGTGATCGGCGGTGGGCAACAAGGTATTACAACGTGAAATATGCTTGGTATTTAACATGAGGTTATTGTTTCAAATTTACACATGCTGTAACAAAGGTATGACACACATTATCATAGCAACTTCACAAACAATAAACAGAGAAAAGTAGAATACTGGTGTCATTTCTGACCCCCGGGCATATTCGCATTTTAACTCTGGTATCAAAAACTGGTTGAACATGCACGAAAATTTCAAGAAATATGTTTGTTGGCGACTGCAGAAAGTGACCGTACTTTATCAGAAATAAGCCATCTCTATATATACGAGTGGACGCATCAGACCAGTATATCTCAACATACACGCCCCCGCACGTAGCACACGCGGTCAAGTACGGTTATATCTAGTCTATTATTTCGCCCGTTCCCCATTTGACACATGGTAAAACTGTGTCGAAGGGATGGAATAAATGGCCGTATTCCCTTCATATCTGTGTATCCTGTATAAACACAGACCAGTAATAATACGGACCTTTTTAGAAAATTGCTGAGCCGCGGTGATGCAATGAAGTCAATATGTGTGTCATAGTCAATGCTTTGGTAGACAATTTCATTTGCCGGCATGACAGCGAGAAAAGTTGTCGTGTTTGCGGAAAATCAATAACATTTCATACTCATTGAATGAGTTTTACAATATGTGGTTTTACTAACGCAATAATGCTTACCAAATATGGCGTGTGATGATGCATTATTTATGAGCCCCATGGCCATTTTTCGATTATGGGTTGGGTTCGTATGACAATATTCTCCGACGGGATTTCGTGTGTATTTTTCATTATTCCGTATCGTGTAATGTATATTGATGCATTGTCGTGTGATAAGCAAACCACAAAACACTCACTGAGTCTGACTACATGTATTTTCAACAAGAAATCGAATCTGAAAGCGTACAGGATTGAGGGGAATCCCCAATTCCGACGTTCACGAGCAGCTATCACAGAAAACAACAGTTTTAGGATGGCGTGATCAACTGAACTTCCCCCATTGAGAATCACGTTACGATTGACGCAGATGCAAATTTATTTCCTGAGTTTATTTTACTTTCCAGAAAACCCGGATCAGCTAACTGAAAATTATACTTTTTGTTTTATGTTAAAAATTTTACCAAAAACATGAACATCGAAGTCTTTGTCTTATAAACCAGTTTGTTCTCAGAAATCTGATCACCTCATTAGACTGGTTGACGTGTGCAAGTAATTCTTATAGGATCAAGGATAATCCTGTTTTAAATGTTTGGTATTTTTGAGTTGATTCGGCGTAAGCGGTGTTTTGAGAATGCCTGCTCAATTTTGGACTTTGTATCATCTGTTGTCACATATATCCAAAAGTCCAAAGCATCCATATTTACGTGAATATTCTTGTCTTGGTGATTGAAACCGTCGTGTATCGTAATCAACGGAAGAGTGTTTTTAATATGACAATGCATTTTATTCAGTAAATGCGATATGAAAAATAAATAATGTACGCATTTACACGATAAAATAACATTCAGCTCAAATGGAATCAACAGAATGTCATTTCGTAACACAAATATAAACAGATCTTTTCAAGCTCAGATAAGCACAGCATTTCATGAACCACCATCATAAATGCAGGTTTACAAAGTTCCACACATCAGCTCATTATATCAGCACGCACAAAAAGGCAACTATTCATCAAATAACTAAACCTACATATAGCGGGGTTGGTGATTCATAACACTTAACAATCTCAGCGTGATTTGTCAGGAATGTCCATCACTCCGCATTTCATAATTACCCTCAAAAATACTCTCTAAATACTTCAACAAACTTCACAAATCAGCGTTCAACAGTAAAATCCAGGCTGAAAAGTTCGATCCTTCACAAGAATAACATACACAGTCTTCATTGACACTAGAGGCCAAATGCAACATACGATTAAAACATATATACATATGTATCATAAAACAATTCATATATTAAATAGTTCCGTAACAATAATTGCACACACTGTACAACATCACATATTCGGAACTATTTCTGGTTGAACAACATCAGATCTACATCAAAATATACTCGAATGTAATTTCATTTGTTTCAGACTAACTATGAACACATTGAACATGAAAGGCAAACATTGGGCTCAGCTAGTCACTGGACTATATAGCAACTTATGCGTTCATTGACAAATTTCGTTGATTAAGCGTAAAGCACCATGTACCGTTGAGCAAACGGTTGCTATATTTTGTGTGCTCACACCAGGCTCGTGGCATGCGACATCAACTTCAGTTCGCATAAGGACAGGATATAAATCTATACAAATTTACAACAAATGAAAACATTGACTGCTGTTGACTTGACATCTATACACCCACCCACACACACCGATCGTCGGTACAGCTCTAGTTAATGGTGTCCCTCCCCCGCCCCCCCCCCCCCCAATATATCGCTAAACATCTGACCCACACCTTGCATTTTAGATGTACCCCTGGGGACAAGGCTTGTACTGCAAAATTAGTATTCAATTTCTGTGTTGATAGTGGTGATTGTTAGCAAAGTAAACGGCCACACTAGTTGTGATGTGTCGGCGTGACGGACTATTTGTCAACACGGCGGGGTCTGACTGCTGGAAGCCATGGCGACACGCGGCGGCCGCACTGAGTCACACTGATTGTGAGGATCCATGACAAAGCCACGAGAGGCGGCCGTATTGTCACTTCCTCGACATAAACAGTGGTTCTTCCTCGTCGACCGTTGATTCATAACGAGTAAACACGAGACAAAGGCCGACACGTGAGCCTGACCCCGCGGGTACGGTGACTATAGGCGACCACGGCCCGGGGGGCCCCCAGCCTTGTCCTGTGTACACTTGACCACCGTTCCCAGGGAACGTGGGTTTTTACGTCCCACCCACCTTACGTCAACTTTCGGTACTGGAAATAACGCGGAGGTTGTGCATGGTCACCAAATCAAGGCTAACTACCTGTTAAAGATCACGACATATGACCAAATTCACCGATAAAGGCCCAAGAACTAACTGGGCGTCAGATCCTCTCGTGACATCAGCTCTAGATATTGGCAGCCGGGTCAAGCCCCCGGGGCTCCTATCTTGCTTATACCGCTATTTTTTTGTATGCATGTGATGCAATCAGCACTTGCTCGCTCTTTGGCGGTAAAGTCATATGCCTAGAAAAATTACGAAATACATCATCTGAGAAGTAAGGTTGTTGATTGCCCGGAGTGACAAGCTCTGCTAGCGATGTAGCATGCTGACGCCAAACTGTGATGTATGCACCAGTAAAAAGTGCCTAATGATAAGTTATATCTTTGCAATGATCAGATAGAAACCCACTGTGTAGGCGATATCTGAAAAAAAGGTGTCTATGACCCTCCCAGAAACATGATAACCCCGCGGTATATCCCCGTGTACCCAAGTGCCCTAATGCCCCGGCCGAGTGAGTGAGAGAGAGATGGAGATCGCCAGCAAGGTGAGAGAGATGAAAGGAGCCGACCACTGGCCACTACCCGGGCCCCTCGTGGATCAGCTCGGGTATCCGATGTCTATCGGGCCTATGACTGGACTATGACTAAGCCACCACAAGCATGGCACTAACCTTTGTCGGCCAGGTGCATGCCGCCTGTACGGTGTCAGACACCAAGCCTGAAACCTGCCCGATCGAGCAAATTTATCTTTTAGTTTATACCGTACTTATGGCTTATCTCCATACTTGCTCCGTGTACAGCAGTCAGGAAGTAGGAAGTGAAAGGTCAATATGAGTATTATCGGAGGGAGATTGGTACGTGCGAGCCCACTCAAATAGACTAGTCTACAACACTGTCATAGCTATAAATGGCAGATACATATGCAAAATAAATAAGTTATTTAATTTAACAATATAACATTTGCGTTGATAACACACATGGCAAGATATGATGATGTGACTGACTAGAATTAAATGATGAATATTTTGATCTACACACACACATATAGCAATGAAATACACACGCACATTCGTCGTTTTGGTCAAAATGTTTTGTATGCATGCACCATTCCTGTTTAAATAAATAAATAAATTATAAAATATATATTTCCAAGCGAGATACTTTTTTGAAATGAACAACGAGTTGAAGACGTGACCTGGTTTAAAGTTGTGTGCGGTCGTTCGGGACTTGGTTTGTTGAACACGTGCGTGTCACCACGAGGAATGTACAAGGCATACGAGATCACTTCCGGCAGTGGGCGGTCCCTATCACAGAGTTCACTTCCGGCACCGAGACCGGTATTCGGAGGCCAGCCAATCAGCGCTGCTCTGGCGAGGTGAGATTCTTTGCGGGAGATTCGAATGTAGTAGTTGGCAGTGCTGGATGTAACCCGTGCTCTGATTGGCTAGTCTCTATTCCGGTGTTTGCCCTGGGAACCAATCAACGTCGCCTCCTACGACCGCCGCATCGTATGATCCGCGATTTGGTTCTCTAACCAGTGCAAGTCTGCGACTATGGATTCAAGGATTTCCCGGTGCCGTACTACTACCCCCATTGTCCCATAGATCCGCATGATGGGTGTGTCATTCTGACCGATTGTATCAGTCTCATTTGGGTGCAGATCTGAGTCTGGGTATGGTCCTGGTAAGTAATCATCGGGTGCCACTTTCTGGAAGACGTTCTGCATGTTGCACAGCATCATGCGCATTTCGCCGACGTAACCTTTCAGCTGGGAGCGGGCGCCTTCTTCCTCCTCCGTCTGCTCCACCAGTTCCAGGCGCACCATTATTCGGGACAACGTGTCCGCGTGCGTCCGCAATATGTCCTCGATCATACGAGCCATCTGGTGGCCGGTCTGCCAACAACAAAACAAAACACTGATTGGTTCAGATTCAAGATAAAACTCGTGTGCTACTTATCAAGTAGCAAACGTTGTCTTTTGTCGAGTTTGGCCCGGTTGTACGGTGATAACATGGGCTGGGTACTTACAATGACCATCTGGATGTCGTAATCCAATGTAAGTCTGTCTGCCTGGGGAATGTCATCGGCTACCCAATTCAGGTACGCCTTGGGCATAGCCTGCACCAGCCCGGGGTCATGGACGGGTCCCAGCTGATCTTCCTGAAAACGTACAAACATGGAGGATATCAACGAATTGTTATCATTTATGCAACATGAAGAAATCCCCATATTCTCCATTCTTTTTTTACAATCATAAACAATGAGCTAGTACTGACCATGGTGAGCATGACTTTAGCGGCGTATTTGTCCATCTCCTGCGTGTATTCCCGAATGCCCTGGAGCCCGAGCTCAATGCTGGCCCAGGGGTACTCCTCCATGCGCTCCAAGGTCTTCAAGAGGAAGTCCATGGTCTTGGTCTGTCCTCCCGCCTCGCACCAGTCGTACCGCGTCGGTTGTTGGTGGAAGTCGTTCCCTGGCGACCGTTGCGTCAGGGTCTGGGGTCGGTGACGTCGATCTTTCGACGCGAGGTGTTTGACGGGGGCGGCCGTGATGACGGTAGAGAGTAAGGTCTGGAGACAGAGGTACCACGTCAGCCAGAACCACAGGCGACCTGGGTACAGATAGAATGAACAGTCAGTTACTATAGCGGGATGATGTATTATCGCGACTCTCGCATCAATGATCATAAGATATTCATTTGAACAATTATCATTACCAATTTGTGTAATTGCAAATGAATCAACCAGTGATGAATATTGATACGGTGTTCTAGTAGAAATTCATCAATTTTTCATTTAGATAACGGCATTTCCATGGAAAAGGATATAATACTACTTCTTGGAACAATATACACATATACTAAATATTAATGCAGGGTATATCCATCCTCAAGCGACATACAATGGAAGTTCATACTGGTGACACACTGTCAAGAGAATTCGCACAGTGTGCTTTGGATAATGGAACTTGTGATACCGTTTCATCAAATCATTATATATCCTTCATATTATCTAATACATTTGTCAATGTTAATCATGCGAAAATTACACAAGACCCATCAGTGTACATATACATTAAATAGCGCTTCGCGTATTTCCCAGATCAGCGATGTGTAAATTAGTAATTGTCAAACTAGCCATCACACGGAATAATGTAACGGAGCCATATGGATGGAGTCGCCTATAATTAATCGCTGACCCATGCCCGTAGCGTATGTGTCGCATCATCTGACAAATATATCCCATGCTCACACCCGGACTGATAACTCGCCAACTGGCTGGAGCTGGCGCTAAAACAAAGCAGATCCACGCTCCCACGAAAGAAAACATATCCCGATTAATCGATATGATTGCAGGCTTTTCCACCCGAGCCATACCCAACCAAAACACTACAGGCAGCGATGATTCACAAGCCGGTATGGTGCAACATTCGCTGAACTCACTGTAATGATTGTTCAGACTGATAACTTTTCCCGGCAATATAGCTCTGTCAAAAGAAAAGTGCCAACTTCTAACACTGCATCAGGGTTGTCGGGTGTAAAAGACTTAGTTTATCAACGACAAAATATACAACTTCTCTTTTGTGCCCAGTGTGACGCTTTTCAGTGAATGAAAACGAATTTAACCTTTACCAGTGAGTTCGCTCGTGTAATAAGCCATCATTATTGCACGGTTGATGTTGAGCGCCACTCAGTCATTAAGCAATTGTTGATGGTGCCATCTCTAGGGTCGCCAAGTTTTCAGTGTGCTCTGTGTGTTGATAGACACTTGTTGTTTGCAAAACAAACCAGAGCAAGTGTGGTTATTGCCTACTGCAAACGGCTAAATGTCATAAAACAAACGGCTGCCTTCCATCAAATGAAGCAAAATCTCTACGAACTTGTGTCAGAATAAAGTGACACAAGGTCACAGACAGGTACAAAGACCAATCCAATAATCCTCGTGAAATCCTGTTTCAGATGTTATCAGTTGTAAAAAATAATTGTATATCGATCGTTATCTGATGGACATTCTGTCCTGCTAGCAACCCGGGTGTCTTCGTCCGTAATTCACTTAGCCAAATGCGGAATTGATTATGTTACATCATTTTCTTGTCTTTATTTTTCTGCTGCGGCGATGCCACGTCACTTCAATACACATAATGATAAAGATGGGCATTTCTCAAAGAATAGAGCCCGCAGAAAGTGTGCCGACCGTTTTGAGGTATTTTCTTTACTTTACAAAAGTCGAATTTCCATTATATCAGGCGACATGACTCCCTCTTACACCGAATACGATGCTACTTTTGGCATTGATGAAAGCTCCTTGACGGCATAAGAAAGCTCTTGTATAATAAACGGCCCTGTTTAGTGCTAGATTGCCAATTGTCACCTACCTGTCGTTATTAGGCGGGAGAACGTCGCCAGTGGTGCGCGCCTATCCAAAAGTTGCATAGTTGTCTGGCAGGAGTAGAAAAACTGATCCAATATTCTAGTCGATCGTCAGCTGGATAAATTCCAAATTAAATAATGCCTTATTATTTGCCAAGTGACAAAAAATGCTGTGGCGTTCTCTAAGTTGTCTTCTTTTGTCTGACTTGCGAGTTCGAGTATAGTCCTGTACGTGTGATGCCACTCTGTTACAAGTTTGGCTTTTGAAAACAAAGTTGGGACTGCAGCAAATTGTGTGTCGCGAAGTCGATTAACAGGTCCCAGGATGGTTATAACGGTTTTATATATACCGGAGCTGGCACAGGAGTTCTGTATCTCTCTCTCATTGGCCCCAAATCTACGGGGTTTTTGCATTGTGGCGAATAGTTAGGGGGTGGAACATGTATCGGTGATGATTGAGAAAGGAGAGGGCTGGACTGGATGCTAGTGGCAATGACAAGGCACAGTGACCACAGAGACTGGGGGCTGACGTCATCCTTGAACACGCTGCTCCGCTTACTTCCGGGGGCCGACTGTAACGTCCATTCATATCTACCACCACCCACGTGCTCAAGTTTCTGTAGTACTACAGAACTCTGTGATTGGCCCCCGTAGGAGACTGCTCAGCCAATAGCCTGCGTTCTGGGGTCTACAGTGGACCTAATTGTCGTCACACCCGTGGGCCCCCGGTCCCGATATTCTCAGTGGTTATACATTTGTTACTATGACTACAAGATGCTGACAAATGAAAGTATGTTTACAGACCCCCACACAGCAATTTCCCGAGTGGGATTGATAAATCGTTTTATTCATTCATCTAGAGGTATTGACGATCTTCCGATGGTGAGAAGACGTTCTATTTCTGACTGGATTACACACTATGTCAGCTATGGAAACAGTGCGTGACTATACTGACTACTGTTTGTTATTGGCATGTATAGATACATGCTACTGATTCAGTAACCATATGTCAATACACAAGAGCCGTGCTCGTATCACAGCCTGGAACGTTAATTATGCATGTAAACAATGGGCGATAACTATATATTTTATATATGACAAGTACATCGCGTGATTCTTGGGAATTTCAAGGAGTCAAAATCACGTCCATTATTATTCACCTATGTAATAGATGTATTGTACATTCACTTAATCAGTTAATGCAGCATTGTGTTGTCGACAACAAACACACTGATTAAGTCCATGTTGATCATATAAGTTAACATGATATCTTTCGGGGGGTGTTGCGGATACTTTTCCGATTTTTACGTTATAATAAAGATATTTCTAGTTACAATGCTATGAATACAGGTGACTATGGCTGTTTGTATCGACATTTATTGGATAATGACAGTATTAGACTCCTGTTATGACGGGCTGTCATCTTTGTAAAATTAGGTCCTGACTTCCTGGCCAAATACGTGAATGGCTGGCTTAAAATAGCAATGTATGTGGTTGTAATTATCAGGAACTATCGGAGCTCTACCGGAAAATACGCGCCTGGTCGAACTAAACATAGCGGGGTGACCACCAAAGGAATTTGTATATTTCGATTATAACTCTGAACGACCTTTGCCAATCTGACGACTCGAGTGTTTATTTTAAAGTATCCAAACTTGGCGACCTCTCTTCCAGTAGATCCCACGTAACTAGATAGTCTTCAGATAATAGGCTATATTGTTTCTTTGTGGCTTGTTTCAAGGCATTCCTAGGGAAATTTGTACAGTGGAATGGTTTGATCTCTGGCCCGATATTTCTGCCATAACTTTGATATCAGCCCGTATCACCCACTATCAGAAGCATTCTAGGTGAATGTTCATCGTAAAGTTATAAGAAATGGGTGACTTTTTGAGGCCTGAGTTATCACCATGCGTGGCGATATCATTTCATACTTTTTGGTGTAAGACAAAAAAATGATGTCATGTTATTGATCTAATATCACTGTTAAGGGGCACTATAGCATTTTCCAGTTACCAAGAAGAAATGTAACATCATAAGGAACACATGCATCCAGTACGTTCGCATGTATTTATAGTCCAATCGTCATCACGTTACTGCTTTTGTTTCCATAAAATCTTTCAGTTCACGCGCAAATTTCCCGGCAAGCACGACAAGCACAGGTCAAAAGTAAATCTGAAATCAGGTGTGAAATTCCGAGTGTGATCAGTGTTGTCTATAAATAGAGCAAACTGCAGTCACCACTTGGTACGCACAGCTACTGTGCTCCTATTCCGGGTCCTCATGTTGAATCACTTCGGTCTCTGTACCTGTGTTCGTGTATCTAATTAACTCCGTTACGTATGTACCACGTACGTACGCGGTCGATATTTCCAATTTTCAATCACGACGCTGATTTTTGGTTGGTATACTTAGTAATCGATTAATTAAAGAAAAGCAAAAAAAAGGGTTCCTATTTTAAATCGCTACATAAATAGATCTAATGCTATGTTTATCTCGTCTTTGTGTTGGAGGGGATTCCGTGACTCACGAATTTGACTCGCATTGACGCTAGTGTGGGTACCTGCATGTCGGCACGGCTGAAAGCATGATAAAGATGTTGTTGGTTTTTTTTAGTTAAACATTCTCGAAGTCGATATTTTATTCAAAGCATGAATACCTACGCGTGGATAGATACAGCTTGAGGTGTCAGGGATTGGTATGCTTTCTATTCGTTTGACCCATTCAAACACCAAATCGATATTGATCGCTTTGATCTGCATTCGATACGTGATCGGATCATGTCCTTGTAGTTTGTATATCGTTACAGTCAGATTTGTTAAGTATTTTGTTTCGTTGCGAATATGCTCTCACTTGAAATTACACAAGCATTAGTCTATTCCAAAATCAAATTCCTGACAAAATTCCAAAAAACCTTTGTCTGTACACCACACCTCAAACCTAGGAATTCAAGAACTTTGTACAGTGCATTTTTGACTGACTATAGCATCTGATGATTTCTAAATGGAATCCTAGGAATTTTATGGAAACATGCATATGTACAAGGAAAAAAGTGCAAATATTTTGGGTTTCTATCTCACGGAAGTAAACAAATATATCATTACCTGCCAAATTGGGCTATTAATGTTGCACCTATTTTCGATATTCATACAAATGATTTCATCGGCACACGCGAGTGTCCTTGATGAAATCATTATTCCGTGGAATCAATCTTGAAAGTTCCCACAGAGATATTTATGAAAACATTACATGACATACACATCTTATCCACCTGTAGCCTTCCGTGTAAAGTCCCTAGATCACAAGGGGGCCGTGATTCGCTCGAACAGTGCACATTTTACGGGCGTCAAATTAATTGTTATGCGTGTACTGCATTGCCCTCGATCGACATCAACAACTCGACATTCCTTGTGTTAGATGTCAACAGTGTTGTCAAACATCACCGAGTCCTTTCCTGGGGATTACGAGGTATTGTAGGTATCCGCACATCAAAGGGACCAGGTCCGGATCCAGGGGGTCTGGTAGGGGGTCTGGCGGGTGGGGTCATACGTGTAGCTGGCCAGGTGTCGGGCACTCGCCTGACCCCCGCGGATAGTTATAGCAGGTGACTTCAGTGCGCAGGCAGGGACAGTTGGCCACTCGACACCAAATATTAGTGATTTTTAACGGTAGAATAATTGACAGCGACTCGTAACGGTGCATTACTTTCTTTGAAATGTGTAGTTTATTCTCAAGAAAAGACTTACATTCGACTTACATTCGATTGTTGTCGGATAAAATAATAATGACAAAGAAATTGTTTATGCCATGTCGTCCTTTCTGGCCTCGTCCAGGGGTATCTGGTGCGTTTTTTTTTGCAGGTTTTCTCCCTAATAAATGTGACAAAACAATGCAACGAATATGATAACCTGATTATGCACTCGTGTGTTTTTTTTGGAGAAAACGTCGCATGTCGTTACAATTGTACTTTCACTGTCCCCAGTGGGGCGGGATAAAACAACAATTGTACTCAACTTGCTATTTTTGCTTTGGAATTGAATGGGAGTATATTTTTTCCTATGGATAACTACATGTATACGCGAGAGCAGATAATCTGCTAAAAAAAGTAGCATTGGTTTCACCATTTACAACAAAAATCTTTGAAATAACAGTATCTGCCGTTATCTTGTTTGTAGACATAATACACGCATGCTCTAGCTTGTATCAACAACCGTTGACTTGGGTAGCATACAATCATGTACGTTATGAGTACCATGCTATTTTGTCATGATGCAACCTTTATTCACAAAATTCCTTAGTGTCATGAGTATCGTTAATATCATAGCGTTCGATTTAACACGGTCGACTAATATTATTTGTGTACTACGGTGGCTCCTTACCGCCAATTATATTCCTGCATTTCTCACCCCATCTATAATTATCACCTCACAATATTCACCGAGTTCAAAATATCCACCCCATCTATAATTATCACCTCACAATATTCACCGAGTTTATAATATCCACCCCATCTATAATTATCACCTCACAATATTCACCGAGTTTATAATATCCACCCCATCTATAATTACCACCTCAGAATTATCACCGCATTCATAATTTCCACCCCGTCTATAATTACCACCTCACAATATTCACCGAGTTTAAAATATCCACCCCATCTATAATTATCACCTCAGAATTATCACCGCGTTCATATTTTCCACCCCATCTATATTTATCACCTCACAATATTCACCGAGTTCATAATATCCACCCCATCTATAATTATCACCTCATAATTTTCACCGCGTTCATAATTTCCACCCCATCTATAATTATCACCTCACAATATTCACCGAGTTCAAAATATCCACCCCATCTATAATTATCACCTCACAATATTCACCGAGTTTATAATATCCGCCCCATCTATAATTATCACCTCACAATTTTCACCCCGTTTATAATTTCCACCCCGTCTACAATTATCACCTCATAATTATCACCGCGTTTATAATTTCCACCCCGTTTATAATTATCACCTCACTTCATGAACATCTGCAGCCCTAGGCCAACAAGATGCTTGTGGAAATGCCTCTACAGCTACCGAATTGAAGCGCATATAAGGACAGGTCCTTATATGTGGATTTGTCCATTATCACAATATATCGAAAATTCAAAACATGTTCACTTATAAGGAGACGGCCTTTTATCCAGACATAAAACACCCCGTTTATTCATATATAAGGACACTATATGCACTACTATAAACTGAAGAATTGGGGCCTAATTAAATTATTGGCGCAATTAATTTTGTCCCTTTGAGTGACACACAATTCGCTGTAGGTCTATAACACATACATTCAACATGAATACAATTTAATTTCAAGACCACAAGAATATTCGAGATTAATATGCTGAACATGGTATACGTAGTGGTACGTGCTACATGTGTTCTAGTTGCGTCATTTTTCACAACTTATAATCATTGACATGCAAAATGTCCATATATGTGGGTCAGATGTTTTACAGGCAGTTTCTAAAGAAAGTTCTCATATAAGGACATACTTTTATGTCCGGATAAAAGGAAGTGCTCATATATGAGGACATGCCCTTATATGCGCGTCAATACGGTACACAGAATACCAAGAGTGTTCATAGTAAGACTCAATGCACCAATTGAAATTCTGTACCTAGTAATAATTGTGATCAATTCATAATTATAAACTCGGTGATAATTCTGAGGTGTTAATTATAGACGGGGTGGAAATTATGAATGGGGTGAAAATTGTGAGGTGATAATTATAAACGGGGTGGAAATTATAAACGCGGTGATAATTCTGAGGTGATAATTATGAACGGGGTGTAAATTATAAACGGGGTGAAAATTGTGAGGTGATAATTATAAACGGGGTGGAAATTATGAACGCGGTGGTAATTCTGAGGTGATAATTATGAACGGGGTGTAAATTATAAACGGGGTGAAAATTGTGAGGTGATAATTATAAACGGGGTGGAAATTATAAACGCGGTGAATATTATGAGGTGGTAATTATAAATGGGGTGAGAAATACACGAACGTAATTGGCGGTAATGAGCCACCGTAGTTATCATTGGATTGCTGAAAATGCATGATCCTGATTGGTCAATTCCCCGACAATACCACGCCGTATTGGAGAGCTGTGACGCGACCCCACAATATTTTCTGTATTGTGGGCTTCAGGCGGGTAATACGGAATGACTTTTAGGAGAGTTTCATATAATCCAATGATAAAATTGTTAGCATGGACTTCAGACCCCAATACGGCATGATATAAGCCTTCAGTCAGCATATTCCACTCGGCCTGCGGCCTCGTGGTATATGGTGACTTCAGGCAGATATCACGCCGTATTGGGGTCTGACGCCCATGATAACTTATAATATTATTAACTCGACACGCATCCTTCTCGATGATTGGTCTATTTATACCACGTGTCACACCCAAATACTGTATGTTGGATCCCGAAATGGTATATTTTATCCGTGTATCAAACAGCGCAACAGCCTCAGCTAATCAGCATGTCTGTTCCTTTTTAAAAAGGTATATTGGATTCGTGTCATGTATATGGGATTCCTATATTGGACGGTGCTGCGACAGCAGCCAATCAGCTTGCTTGATACAAATAAGGTCATCTTGCCAGTTTCGGTTCAATGCGTTGATCAGTTCATCGTCCGCGAGGCCTAAATCATTTAAAAGCACTCATAAAATGCAACTAAATTAACTGACTATTTGGTTATATAATTAGTATCTAGCATAGACGCGATGTTGTTAATAATATAGCAAAGATTGGATGCTGGTCGTCCAATACAGAGTTTACGGGATTCAGAAAAGCTATATTGGACTCGGCTGCGCCTCGTCCAATATAGCTTTTTTGAATCCCGTAAACTCTGTATTGGACTCCCCATCATCCAATATTTGTATAATAGTTAATCGCGTGTAAATTAATTACAGTATATCCAGCAGTATAACATAATTGTCATAATTACGGTATAGGATATGAACATACATTGTGACATCGAATATTTCTTGCACAAATTTTATTACCACATACACACAATTCAACAATATTACACAATTAATCTGTTGATGTGGCGAAAAAAAAAACGTAAAATAAATGCAGGACATTTCTAAAGACAACTCAAAACATTATTGATGCGGTTTTTTTTTTCAAATAAGGGGAAACAATAAACATACATGGTTAGATGCAATGTTTCGTGACAATGATAAAGTAATAAACACACTTGAGTATATGTACTCAGAAAACATGGTTCCACAACGAAAGTCAGGTATACTTATTATCATATGCCAGAATGACAGTCGATGTGAATAGCGTAGTTAATGCTATTATACAGTAATTTGAATTACTGTCAACAAACTCAGACCTGAAAAGACATAATTTCTGTGTATTTTGTTTTTCAATAGCTGTGCCTATTCTTCCAATAACAAACTTCTGCCCGGCGGGCTGTAAAATTCCACACTTGCCCGGGCAGCTCCCAGTTCAAGAAAACGTCATTAGTTTGAAGGGTAAACAAAAGCACATGGTCGCTCTCCTGGCCCGATTCCGTTATGTTTGACGTTTTTGCCACCAATTTACGTTTTACGCTGATGCTCTTGGAACTCTGAAATGGCCTGTGAATCGGAAAAATGTGTGAATAAAAGCTGTATTCCTTGCTTCTTTCTTTCTAATCGGATATGATTCGGTCATTTGAAACATACTAAAATGTCCCCGACATCCACTGGCATATGATAAACGGGTTATTGCACAATATGGGGTTTCATGCCCTCGGGCCAAGTCTTCAAGAAGCCCTCCGCTTCGCGTCGGGCTTCTCAAAGACTTGGACCTCGGGCATAAAACCCCATATTGTGCAATAACCCTATAATGTTGAATATTAAAGTGATATTGGCAGTAAGTTATGGATTTTTTCCATATCTTTCTGATCGAACGAAGAAAACATAACAGTCATATATATCTGCACTTGTATGCCCAAACAGACGCCCCTTTCTAATAGATTCGTTGCGAGTTTCTGGTGGAGATATTTTGAGTTTGTTTACATTAACGCCATTCTCGGTGCTTTGTATCCCGTGACGCAGTGCGATAGGGCTGGAAAGTCACGTGCCGTCATGGTGTGATTTTGGTGACAAACAACCATACACCTTTTGTTTATTTTGAGTAAAACTCCATTCAGAACTCACGTTAATCAGGTAACACAAAAGGTGTATGTTTGTTTGTCACCAGAATCACACCATGACGGCACGTGACTTTCCAGCCCTATTCCAGCTTACCTGTACTCGTGTATGTTCGAGCCAATCGAGCGTGAACTAGGTTAAGTCAGAGGTAACTCTGAGTGGCGCACAAAACAAAAGAAAAGCGGCTGCTAGTACTGTCATATACTTGATTTATCCATCTGATAAAGCAAAGTTTGTTTTGTAGGCTATTTTTCTGAGAACACAGGCATATATGTAATCGATTTGGAAAAGATAGTTTTCCTGCCAATATCACTTTAATGCATGTACATGCTGTTTGAAAAATATACTTGAACATATTTGAACAGAGTGTAATAATTGAACGTACTTGAACACAGTCTACAGCATTCACTAGTGAATAAATATCACCAGTGCATTTTTTCCTCATTTGGGAAAAAACATAAGCGTCAATAGAACCAGAAATACCTAACGAGATATGTATTTCTGCAGTATTAAAACCTATACATGAAAGACTGGTTTTATTATAGAGAGAGCCGGAAATTGTAGGATATTTCCAAATGGTTCTTTTTTGCACTTTGCACAATGACCATTGGAACTTTAATTGAAAATTCAAATTCATAAACCACTAGCTGTATCAGTAAGTTACGAACAAGACGGTTAAACCCTCCACCTGTCGTACGTAACCATGGTAACACTGCCATTGGTCAGTAGCTCCAGGTGAAGCGATCGTCGCCTATCAACTGCACTAGCTCCTGGTTGTACGGCCGGTAGAACTCCTGTAGAGCCTCCCTGGTCTCCGGCAACACTCCGCCCATCTCCGGGCTGGCGTTCATTACATTCATACTCTCTATGATGTCACGGTAAGCTCCCTCTAGTTTGTCTGAAGAAGTGCGCAGAAACTGACGTTTATACAACGTTACTATATGAAATATCATCAGGGTCGAACTCTCAGTGTATCTGAGACACTGACATTTTCGAGACCTTTATTCACAATTCTAGACCAAACGTATATATAAACAATCAGAAACCCATACTTTTATGGGTTTATCACAAAATGCATTGGTGCTTTTAAAAAGCCACTGTAGATAGGTAATTTTGAAAAGTATCACCATAGTCAAATGCTTAGTGTAACTCCAAGAAATTTTCGTGACACGTATCTCTACACACAATCTATTTTGGTATATTCTTACTTGTAGAATACACATTCAAATATAAAAAGATCTTTCTATGGAACATAATGGAAGTATGTTATAGTAGAATTACCCATCTGCATGAAGTTCGTGATAGCATCTATCGTTGTGATACGGTCGTTGATATAATCCTCAAACTTGAGAATGAGTATCTGGTCCCGAGGGAAAATACTCAACCAGTCGTTCATATAGATGGCATAGATCCCAGAATTCAACAAGGCGTTTGTACCCTGCGAAAAATTACAATTATATATTTAAGCGAATGGAGAGGGAAAAAAAACAAGAAAACTAAAATGACAACTTTATGAATAATCGCAGAGCTTGGCCAAACATTCACACCCGAAACCACACTGGCGTCATCAGGAGCAGACAGTGTGGAAAATGTAGTTATCTCTACTGTATTACCTGATATACATGTACATTATCCATGGTCAAATTTTAGTACTTCTATGCACTTTAAAGTGTTGTCATTTGTGCAAAGTATGATATTAAAAATGACAATATTGCAACATGTTTAGAAAAAGAGGATATATTATTACTACATATACACGAATGTTGGGAACCACGCACTACAAGACACTGGCTTCCCTAAAAATATCGTGGATAACAGAAGAAATGGCTAGTCTAAGTGTAGTGACGTTAGAATGATTATGGACACCTACCATGGCTCCGACCCCGTACTTGGCCTTATACACGCAGTAACGGCGGGAGTGCTGTTCAATACATTCATTCGTGGTCTGGACCTGCTTCAGGACCCGCTTGTGGAAGTCCTCGGGTGTTCCCTTGACTCCGCCGTTGTGCCGAGCCATCCGCATCTTGTACCGGGAGTAGGACCTGCCGATACCCGCGTCAACATCGTCTTTACTTGAGGTTTTCATATATTCATTATCTAGACACCGCATGTTCGCTTTTAGTTGTTTATAATGCATTAAATTGGGCAGGGGCTTTTCTAGTGGAGTTTTTTGTGTGAAGAAAATCATGATTTTCATGTCCGTTTTTCATTATAATAATGATATTGCATTTAACCCGGGGAGTTGGGGGTGAGGGGATTATTCAGTAGCCCAGGTAGGCGTTTGAAGAGTAGATGCCAACCTGTCGATGGGGTCCCGGAGGATGAGAATGAACTTGGACTTGGGCCACACGTTGTGGATATGGTGAGCGTTGATCTTGTCAGGTGCGTCCAGGGTTTGGTCCCAGTCAAAAATGTCAATAAACGTGTGCGTGCTGTAATCACCTGAAACAGAAACATCATTGTACATTATTAATTACCGGAGCTTTTGTGACAAAATATATGTGAACTAGTTTGTTTCTTCTTCAAAATATATGAGACGACATTTCGAGTGCCCGTAGGCACACAGAGATCATTTCAAACCGACGTCATAATATAATATTTACTCGATGCTGGAAATGTCGATTGTGCAATGGGCTACTATTACATCATGATGTGAATACGTGTATGTTTTGTATCATTGGCAGAGGTCTAGCTTGTGTCATCATGGCGTCATTGTATCTTGTGCAATCGAATTCGTCATCATATCAAGTTGATCATACTACAAGTGATTCTCACCAAAGTGTACATTGGCCGTAAGGTTTCCGTATTCGTCCTTGTAGATTGATTCTTTGACCAGCTCAGAGGTCAAGTCATAGGTGTCCATGTAATCCGCAAACGTGGCCCGACCTGAAAATCAATCAATCAATCAATCAATCAATCAATCAATCAATCAATCAAGCAAGAAGCAATCAGGATCGATCGATCGACACACAACCAGAGAATCAATCGATTAACCGAGCAATTCAAAATTCAATCAATCGAATGATTGTAAACAATTGATCATTTTACTGTATTTTACTATGCATTATGTAAAACATCATAGCTGATGTTTTTCAAAATCAATTTATTGATAGTACATTTACATCAAAGCTAGAGCCGTATATCCATGTTGGTATGTCGTATATATGACAAATATTGATCAATATTCATAATATATGTGTTATCTCATATTTGGTTCATAATCGTGAACAGATTGCGATATATATGAGCGTGAATTTGTCCAACTAATATTTACACCACATCAAATTTGATATTTTTGTAAACACCACTTCCTAAATATCCCCGTGGGCAATTGGTGCTATCACAACTGATTATGCAATGCATGCAATACATATATTACTATAATAATGGAAATAGATAATGTATCTTCAACAAAATTGAATACACATGTGCAACTGTATGTCATTTATTACGCCTCATGCGGTCTAAACGTGTCTATTAACCAACCATTTGATATGATGATATGATAAAACAAGAATGTAGGTCAGCTGAGTTGCAGTTAATGTCAACTCACCCTTGTCTTTGGCGCACGTCATGTTTAAGATCAGGTCGTTGATACCGAACCTCAGGTACGGCCAAAACTCCGGCTCCTTCAGATCCGGCTTCAAAACCTTCAGCAGGAAACAAATCTCATAGCAATAAATCGCACGGACCGGGGGGTGGGGGGGGGGGGGGGGGGGAGATGGCGACATGTGAAATTTTAACAATATTCCATCCTTTCTCCTCGCATGACACCTTGATATCATGCACTATAAATTTTCAGAACTGCAAGTGGTAAAATTGAAATTTGAACCGAAATCGCATTCGACATGAAATTTGTGAATTGGTCTCTTCAGACAAAAATCTTGTAGGTAAAGTTTGGATGTGTATTTTGAACAGATAGAAAGTCATAAATGTCGGATCTTTTGGTGACCTTGAACTTGACCTCAAACTATATTGGGTGGTATACCGTAATAGCACCTTGATCTGTGTCGTTGAGTCGTTGAAGACCTAACGCTTGTAAAGTGTGATAGGCTATATCTGACTTAGGTTTCTGTTCTGCATCTTATTTCTACATTGAATTCGACCTCAAATTCAGACCACCTTTAAGAGATGCTTGAGCTTTTTGATGCACTATTGTAGATAGTGTTCACTGTCAACACGATTTATGCTTCAAGAAAAAATAAGTCCACGCACCTGGGGATGGCGGGTGAGCGCCTCGAACAGGTCTGTCGTGCCGCACTTGGCCACGCCTATTAGATAGAAGGACGGCAGACACCGGACACGCCACTTGAAGCCCGAGTAGCGCTGGCGTAGCTGGTAGAAGAGGAACATCAGGTCAAAGCTGGCCTTGATGCGGCGACTGTTGATGTGACAGTGGTAGATGTTGTCCTTGTAGGTGAAGCCTGGAGGAACCTCCTCCACCCAGCAAGGTACGTTCAGGTCGGGCAGCAGCTCCGGTAGTTGCTAATGGTAAATCATAATTTTACAAAAAGAACTTTGGTGTTGGTAATATGATAACATGTACATTGTTCCGATGCATGTGTTTTTTCCTGGTACATACAATGTAATCGCTATAATTATGAGTAAGTATTTCGCTTACCAGAGGACCTTCTTCGATCATCTGTTCTGTCACTTTCAAGGAGAAATCACTGAAGCCTTTAGCTTTGTTGATGTGGTAGTTCTCGAGTAACTTGGCTTCCAATTCTTCTGCGCTGGCTTTGTTGGGAGGTCTGAAGCCTGTCGGCAGCTTACTTATCAATCCTTGTCTTTCCTTGTCGTACAAACTCTGTGTGTCAAGCGGGGTCGGGACGTCAAACGCCCTGGCGTCAGGTTCCCCTGTACTGGTTTCAGCGTCCACGTCTTTTGATATGTTTACAGATGGTAATGTAGTGTCTTTTGATTGCATCTCAAAAATATCAATATCCAAGGTATTGCCGGAAATACCCGAAAAGTTCCGAGATATCCCGACCGGATGTACTCGGTATTGTCCGGCTATGTGGTCGTGTGGTATGTTTAAGACGATCGACGAGCGATCTTGAACCTCTATAGTCCGAGGGCCGACAGTTAGGACTTGTGTGTACAGATATACAAACATGAAGAATGAGGGGAGGGAAATCAGCACGGCCAGACGTATCAACGTCCTGCGCCCGAACAGGCCCACTCGCATGCTGCGGTAGCACGTGTAGCTCAGCCCGCGTGCTCCTGGAACGAAAACAAGTCATGACTCATTGGATAACGGATCATGTCTCGGATGACGTCAATTATATACACACTGAATTATATAGAAAAAAACACATAACTCATATACTTAATCGTGATAGCACCGATAATAGCACCACAGAGCGCAACTTGCAAGGGCATGCAAAATGTTCCTGAATCTTCCCAGATTTGATTATTGTTATATGAATGTGAAATGCATCATGTTCAAACGTGGATAATGTACATTCAAACATGGATACGTTTGAACGTGTGATCTTCACATCCGAACGTAGAACCTACAAACATGAACATACCACCTCCGAACTTGCTGTGCTCTACATATACATACTTCCCAATAATTAGCTCCAGGAAAAAAAAAATGTAGTACAGGTCCATAATATGTTCGATTACATATTATCGAAATATGGTGGAATTTAGATTGGAACATAATTATGAAGCCGCATTATAATTATATTTCTAGTCTGTTGCATTGATGGCAGTCACCATTATTGGAATCACATAAATCAGTAGATTGACTATCAAACCCCAGTAGACACTGATACATTAGTATTACATCTATTACAGCGAGCTGATGCAACAAAAATCTCAGTGCTTTATGCTCACAGCCTTAGCCACATGTATATCATTTACTAACTTTGTTGGCATAGTCTAGAATAAATAATTACCAACAGAAATGTATTGAAAATCGATGGTTGTGTGTATTTGAATGTCTGTATAAAATCATTTTAATAATATAGTTTCTACTTGACGTAATGTATGTTTCATATTTGACTATATATATATGTATTTATTACCACCACTCGGGAGAGCATTTCAAACATACATCAATACGATACAGTACAACATCTTAAATTACGAATATCAATACAAACATGTTATACAATACATACTGTTACATGCAGTTGAGTGAATGACGGTCGTGGTACAATACATATACAAATTTACATACGATTTTCTAATATACTTTGTGCATATATTAATGTATATGCTTATGAAATTTCTAAATTAATATATTTTCAGGGTTTTTATGTGGAGGACTTGATTTGTTTCTTGTGCGATATGGTTAATTGGTATCAGTTGATGACTATAGAGCACATGTACAATATTGTATATGTATATGCTTAAACTTGTTAGATTAGTGATATCTGCCATTATAACACTTCTTTTGGTGTCATATTGTAGATATTGAATAAACTTCATTCTGAAAAGCTGGATCCGCGCTTGAATTGAAACATTCGCAGTTACCTCGTATTCCAAAAATGCAAATGAAATTGAAATAATATCAGCATTTATTATTATTATTATTATTATTATTCGACGAAGTATCGATAGCAATGGTTATGTAGAGTTGTCAGTGCCATTTTAGGAGTAATGCCACTTTGGTCGACTTTCAACCTACTTATATAGGCCTACACGTATAATTATTATTTCCACTCACCCATGCAATACTTACAATATATAGCGTTTTTTTTCTTGTTGTTATCGTCGTCAAACATAACATTATTTCGGAATACAAAACAACAAGCGAACATTCACTTGATATATGTGACCATGGTGAGCCATGAGAGGAAATCGCTTCTAAAACCAATATTGATTTTCATCTTATACCACTTCGCTGACGACAAGCTAGGTTGCACATTTTTTCAATAACCACAATAAATTTGCATATATTTATTGCCGATAAGAACATACCTTGCACGTGACAAGTAAATTTCGAATAGAACAAATTGCAACTAATTTTGAGTGACCAATATCTAAACGTTCGCCTTGTACCATGTACATTTCCTAAGGGCCATGGAAAGCGATATTGCAAGAGTCATATTTGTATCGTATTAGACTCTACCCATTCCAATATTTATAGAATATCGCATTCTACTATGCCCCGTATTTGTATGGAATGTACAATCAAAATAACCGTCATAATGGTGAACATATATATGCTTCAGTATTTCAAATAAATATGATAATATGATAATGTGACACCACATAGAAGTAACAGATATACACAAGAATTTAATATTCTACAATTATATCTGTCTGATGGGGATAATAATAGAGCGCATTGACCTTTCGTCACTATGATACTTAGTTTACAATGATAACCTCAACCCCTGCCTATTGAATCAAGGGAACATCGATATTGGAAGGTCGATTTCAATGACACGTGTTTTATCTAAACAAAACTGGCAAAATATGTGCCGAAAATAAATGTTAGAAAAAATTGGTATTTGTTTATTGGGTGACACGAAAGGGCCAGCGACATGTATTATTTAATTTATTGGGTAGGGGAGGGAAATAAGTTTGACCCTTCATACTGATATCGGGCATTAACCCATGACTCTCAGTCTCTCACTTCCACCAACATCTGATTTAATAATTCTGCCACCACTAACTCTGTTATACACTGCCAAATAAAACTATGTGATTAAAAATAATATTTCGTGTTTTGAGCTTTCAATTTTAATCCTATTGTTACACATTATTCACAACTTCCTTCAAGCTATATATCACAGTAAAATGCACATTTTATTCTAACCTGGACGGAATTTCGTGAATATTATCTTATGAATACAGGCTGCAAATTTCAACCGATTCCCATAAACATTTGCAAGGTGGAGCGCGGTGAACTTTTGTTGATGTTGAATATATGTTTCGCCCTCCGAGTTACCGGTTACCATGGTTACGAGAAACTCAACAATACACCTCAGTGTAACAGAATGAAAAGAACTGTCGATCTTTGGGTCAATAAGGTTCAATAGGAACTGACATACATTAATAAAAGACAGTAATAGAAGTACTTTAGAGTTATCATCTGGAAAGCTAGTTCCTACCCGAGGCCGGCAGAAAGACCCGGAAATCTTTTATATATTTCTTATTCGCGATGGAAAAAAAATTCAATTCAAGAAATACACATTAACAGAAATACCGACGTCACTTGTCTGATCACAACCGTAGGCCTATCCTGCTACAATAACATCACCAGGCTGTCAGTGCTGTGGACCATTGATTGATATTTGATTGACGCCAATGAAGTTACAACGTGGATGAAATAAAAATGAACATGTAGGTACACATAGACACCACCATTCATACTCACAAAATATCCTAATCACCGACAAAATATTATGTACAGTGTATAGTGTATCCAGAATAATCCGCTAAATTACGTGTATCCAGAACTAGTGCCGAAACATTCAATTACTAGTGTGCCACATGTAACCATGGTTTTGTCACTGAGTGAGAGGAGTGAGTGAAAGGATCCCACGTAAAATTATCGTTTATTGATTATTATATACGCTACTCATGCAAGATCGATAAGGGGAGGGGTCGGTAGCCTACAGCCGAACATAGGTATCGGCCATGTATAGATGAATGCTGCAGATGAATATATGTTCCCATTATACACTCACTGTAGTGTTGATACAAATGCCGCATTCTCAAACAAGATAGTTTAGGTCCAATATTTCAAACGTGATCGTTCGTATAAATTCGACAATATTCCATCGATCAGTATTAATTAGTGGACATACGATTAAGTTTATTGATGGTGCATATCCGTATGTTATCGCTCGGGCGATTGACATTGTATGATCATTGTTTGAGGCTGCCACGATTGTGTTATAAATACTGGAGGCGTTCGAAGTGTGCGGCGTTTGGGGGGAAAATGCCAATATGTCAGGGCCCGACTCTGCATAAAAAAATGATAAATTTACTTGTTCTAAAAATGTTTATTTCAATTTCGCATCAATATCGACTGCCACACCATACCATTTTTCATGTCTGTGTTTCTTGGAATGACCTAAAACCTAAACTAAACTTCGTGCTGAAAAAATCATTGAATTGAATTAGGGATTAGTCGCGAATAATGTAATTCAATAAAAATAAGCCAACATGTTCATATCAACATCAACATTTCATTTGTGATTTGAAAGCAATATCAGGCATATGTAATGTTGCAATGTTATTGAGTGGGGTGAGTGGCACAGAGGATATATAGACGTCGGACATGCAATCCAAAGGTCTTGGGTTCGAGTCTCGGTCTGTGTTATTCCACTAGTGCCCTTAGGCAAAACGTTACCTCTAGAGTGTCCAACCAGAAAAAATCCCTACCAGTTGTATACTGAGTGATGGGAATATCACTCAATACATTACTAAATTCTAAATATACAAATGTACTGAATATAAAATACACATGGCTTAACATCACTAAATTAATACATGTATGAGGACTGTAACATAATTTTGTGAAAACTACAATGAAACGTTAGTATCTGTGACTGTAATCATGCTTACAATCCCTTATACATAATATTGCACACAGTGTATGATAACATGAATTCATGTGCAGAGAAAACATTAACAGACTGGGGGTGGCTTTGGAGTAACCGTCCTGAAATAGACGTCAATTGAGATTTCCCTCCTAAATCTCCCTCCTAAATGACTATAACACAGTTTATATCGCCTCATTCATATAAACACACATAGCCACACTCCTATCAACATTTGCACATCGACGATCACACGTACACTGAACTCGTGCATACACACCCCAGGAGCGGAATTTATTCCGCTGAGCGCCGTGCGTGTGTCTGGGCAGGTGGGTCTTCAGCTGTCGCCGAGGCGTAATTGCTCCAGGGTAGCGAGGCATTGCTCCGGCTATTGGTCACTTGGGCATATATCCTAATGCTTGTAGCTACCTTTTAGTGTGTTGTAACGATAGTAACTAACAAAGGTCCGACAATTATATCGATTATACATTCGCATAAATGGTGAAGTTTATTTTGAAATGCAGACAACAAATGATAAATTGGACGCTCGTGTTTGTGTAAGGAACAATGAAAAAAGTGGGATAAATCAGGCCTTAACGACTTATATGTGTCTAAAACAAATGCATTTCCAGGCAGATATTATTTTCTTAAAACTATGCTTCGATTGATGTTACTGTTTCATTGAAACAATAATGGTTCTTAGTACGTGTAATGTAAATGCACATCGATTTGAGTATCGAAACAATAAGGCACTTGTAACCTGATCAATACAAATCATATCTGATCCATCGGTCAAAATCGATCTCTTTCCATATTCTGTGTTCGATTTGATACAGTTATGCAAGTTCTGGCGTTAATACAAGCAGGCAAATAATTCATTAACTATTGATACCGAAAGCTCACATGCTTTTGGTAACAACATGACACGTTGCACGAGTTTACTAGTAATTTGGTGAGCTTCGTATACAGATGTCAGTTTCTTACTCGAAATACGATACCGAATTCCATGAATAAATGCTGAAATGATAGCTACACAAATTCAAATTGATCTTACTCAGCCTGCGACAGTTCCATGCTGTTTTCCATTTTTGTATCACAAACGCCTGACGTAGTTTGGCCAAAATGAACGGTGTTGCCTTCCTCATACCGACTTTACAGGTTAACGATTCCTCGCAATATCCCTAGGTGTGTTATGTCTCGATGTCATGGTCAATATACGAGTACTTCAGTAGTTGTTGCATCAAAACATTCTGTTATTTCCACAACAAGTTCAGTTTACCACAACATTCTAATCTGGTGCTACATCTAGTCTGAATTCTTTCAATATACACATTAGATCTGTGTCATTTTGCCTGAAATTCAATAATGTATTGGTAATTAGCTCGTAAAGTGTTTATGAGACCAATAATTGCCTCAATGGCTTTGCTGCAGAAGACCAACTATAGTATGTTAAAACTACCGTGTGTACTTCAACAGCAGTACATAACAACACAAGCTTTTATCGTTATTTTCAGAACTGAACACTTTATACAGACCTAGGTGTTTTTCTCAGGTCGTTCCAGTCAACAATATTGCGAATTTGGTGAATTTGATATGGTCCATGGGCCATAAATCGGAATCATTTTTTCTTAAATTTTTGGTGATAGGATTTTTTTCATTCATCGTATTTGGATGAAAATGTGAACGATTATCGAAAATTCAGATATTCCATCAAACATGGGCCGAGGTTTCACATCGAAGAATGATATCTAGGGCATGGAAACCACAATGGGGTGACCATGGTCACAGAGAGTCTCTAAATATTGCTAATTAAAGCAATACACTCATATGACGTCACGAATAGTCGTCAAAATTAGCTTATAAGCTTCAAATTCTAAGTACAAATTTTCTCAAAACTTAACACAAATTTATATCTCGACAACGTACGGTAGAAGACATTAAGTTTCTGTAAATACCAACACTGTAGCCTTTGTTTTTTCTCTCACATAAAACATGATAATTTGAAACTTATTTTGATTTGAGTATAGTATACCGAGGTATGTTCCTTAGTCTACATTTAGAGGCACCGATACATAAGTTTTATCTGTCGGTTGGATTTCTTTCTCTGTTGTGAGATTTGTTATCTAAACAAAAAGCCATCATATATTCAGTATTTCGCCGATGTACTGGTGGAAAAACCGTTCTTCCGAAAGATCGCCCTATTACGCCCTATTACGTAAAACCCCGGTAATACATGGACAAGATAACTGCTGGTAAATGAGAAATGTTGATTTCAGAGAATATATTTGAGAACAGGAGAATGATGTAGATCTATGATCTTTGACCAGGATAGGACACATACCATTGTGCATATGTATATAAAACAGAATATGAGGTAACCATGACAGCAAATGTAAAGAAGATCCCTCAGCATGGTCAGTACAAGTCTTAGCTTATACAAAAGGTGTGAAGAGAGGCATTTACGGAGTTTTCAGCTAAATCACACATTGAATGCTACATTATGATGTGTAGATGCTGTCGTCATGAAGTCACCATATCACATTTATCATAACGTTCACATTTATCATAACGTTCATTTGGGGCTTTCAGAGCTCTGATATTTGTCCACGCGGGTTCAGTCTGTTGAAAGTTTTGAATCCAAATATGGATTGATGTTAACCCCATGAAAACCTGACAATACCATAACGTTTATAAATTAACTGCCAGGACTGGAGTAATGAGGAAGGATCTCGGCATCTTCTAACACCATCCAAGCTTGTGTGACCATGGTCTATTTGAGATGTACATGGCCTTGGTACATGTACATGTGTGGGACTGTGTCAGCTCATCCTATATAACCCTGACTGATTAATATATGAAGTTTATTTCACGAAAGGCCAATCAGGTAAATGCACATGGTTATAACGAGTTTTGGTGCTGTAATCATGTACAATGCATAGGGTATTACGTAATTCCTGTGCTGCATGCATGTTCAAACCATTATATACAAAGACTGCTGATTTTTAATACAATCATTTTTTTTACATTACATTATATAGATAAAGTTAGCATTTGAGTCATAATTTCATGTCCTGCCATTCTTGTTCGTCTGGCACGATATTTGTCTGCACATACACCAGAATAGAAAAATATATTTTAGAATTCAAAGCCATGTACAGATAGTTAATGAGAGATATGATGCAACATAATCTTACTGATGTATTGGTTATTATATGCAAAAAAGGACAATACATTGGGACAAAATGAAGGACACGTTTTATTGGTGTCTATCTTGCAACACCACACCTTATACTGTTATAACAAATACTCCACCAACCCCTGCCATTTACTCTCTAGCATTTTCTAGGCTTCTTCATCAAAATCTGATATAAAAAAAACGATTTTGACAAGTATAACATTCCAAAAATGTTCAATTGGAGTAAACATTTGGAAACTGAATCTACAAATATATATATGCAACATTTCGGGTCCTTTTAGCTACGTCGGGTACACATGCACCATTGATTGGACAGTTATAAGAATGTACTTCCGCAAAGCAGCTACTATTGTCCAGATTTTCAATCTCCACCTATAAGCATTGTTAGCAGAGGTACGAGCTGAAATCCCACTTAAATTTCATGATGTTTCTTCATTCATTGCATTGGGGTTCCATTGTTACGTATGCAACACAAGCAAGAAATTCTGGTTTCGTAAAGGCCATTTATTTGTAAGACTTCGTTTAAATGATGATTCACGAATTGAACCCTCGTGCTTCTTTCCGACCGATTTTTGGCACACAAGAATGCCATGATGGATGGGGAGGTAGTCGACAAGACAGTTGATGAAAATGGATCGTTACGTCGTAAACAATTGTTGACAAGTGATCAAAATGTGTCTGAAATATATAGCCAGAACTGTAGAATCAAGCGGTAGTAAGTGTGAGCTATGACTGAAGTTTTCTTTGTCAAAAGGGTGGTCAACTTATGTCAGATGCCACCACACGGCTTTGTAGCATGTCGATCAAGGTGACAGGGGTCCTTTGGCGATTTCCCTGACTTGGTGTCCAGCGTTACGCAGGCGCTGTGTTTTTGTTACGTGAACAACTATATTGGAAGTTCTTTGTTGATTCGCAATGATAATTAGTTTAAATAAATGCCATTCTGAATCTTATCCTCATTAAAAACAAGTAAATAATTTTGAACTAGGAAGTAACTGAAGTCCAAATTCATATTTCATATTAGGATGAGGATTGGGATCAGAGAGTCATAACTTGTTTGATGATAAATCATTTTTTATACATTTTATAATTCGTTCAGCACAAACCCAGAAATCATAATTGACCAAACAAATTCTACGAAACGGTTATGTGCTGAACGAACACATGAGAACCGTGAATATTTACATGGATAGACAACACTATTATCATGGAACAGAAGTTAAAAAAATTTTGTTCTGATTTGTTTTGATGCGCGGTCAGCAGATAAGTTCTATGCGCATGCGTGAATTGTAATGTTCACGGGGGGTAAACATTCGCCATACAATTAAGGATTGAACAACTCTGAACCCATTCCCCATCCCAATCATAAATACAATTACTGCTTAATTGTTATATATTTATGTAGACATCTGTAACATGAACACCAGCTGCAATGAATAAATGTTGTGTCCTTGTTGCGTATAGTGACATAATGGTTCTGAAATGGTACAACTATTTTATAAGGCGATTAATGGTTAGTGATTGAAATTGTGCTTGTTCCAGAATGATTTATTCCTATTCACTATGTAAAAGATCGTCGGACACGCCAGGCTCGGATGTTTGTGCGAATGCAACTAAAGACACCATGGGACACTGATCATCATTTACATTATTAACTATTTCGCTCTGTCATGATAATATATGTGGCACTCATTGTACTTACATGAGTGGTGTGGAGATACAACTTAATGTTTCGAAAAGCAAAGACATTGGAACACATTGTCCTCATGAATTTACTGATATGCCTGTATTGAAACATGGACGCGATACTGATCAAACATTGGATTGGTGTCCATGTTGCATGACTCAACAATGAAGTCATTTTCACATCGATACAATCCACTTTCGAATTCCAACCACCAGGCTAATTAAAATATTGTTTCGGCAAAATAGCTTGTACATTGAAAAGCCTGTGGGCACAGTGTCCATGAGCTTTTGTCTTGAAATGCAATATGGACACCAATAAACAGACTGATGGCTTCCTAGAATGGTGTCATTGTTGCATTCGGTAAGAGATTCCATTTCTGATAAATATATAATGCTATAATTGCAGTTGGTGGGTTTAATATTCATTCAAAAGCTCCGTATTCATTTCGGTGTAAAATTCATAGCATATCCCAGCCATATAGAGTAAATGTGTACTTTTGTAACATGAACTCCACATTAGCAACCAGTGAAATGGTGTCTAAGTTGCATTAATGTTATTCTTTTGAATTTTACTTGAAAAAAAATAATTCACTAACCAATAAAACTTAAATGTTTGCATGTCAGGCCATTGTGTAGCTAATAACATTTTATGCCAATCATGTACATGTTTTTGTGGCTTTTCTCCTCGAATGTAACATGGATACCATGGAGCATAGCCGGTGGCTTTCTGGAAAGGTGTCTTTGTTACGTTCATTATTATATTTCATTTTTTGCAAGGTACAAAAACACCATGGGACACTGATCATCATTCACATTATTAACTATTTCGCTCTGTCATGATAATATATGTGGCACTCATTGTACTTACATGAGTGGTGTGGAGATTCAACTTAATGTTTCGAAAAGCAAAGACATTGGAACACATTGTCCACATGAATTTACTGATATGCAAGTATTGAAAAGGCATGTAACATGGACGCGATACTGATCAAACATTGGATTGGTGTCCATGTTGCATGACTCAACAATGAAGTCATTTTTACATCGATGCAATCCACTTTCAAATTTCAACCACCAGGCTAATTAAAATATTGTTTCGGCAAAATAGCTTGTACATTGAAAAGCCTGTGGGCACAATGTCTATAAGCTGATAGCTTTTGTCTTCAAATGCAACATGGACACCAATAAACAGGCTGATGGCTGCCTAGAATGGTGTCATTGTTGCATTCGGTAAGAGATTCCATTTCTGATAAATATATAATGTTATAATTGCAGTTGGTGGGTTTCAGATATATTCAAAAGCTCCGTATTCATTTCGGTGTAAAATTCATAGCATATCCCAGCCATATAGAGTAAATGTGTACTTTTGTAACATGAACTCCACATTAGCAACCAGTGAAATGGTGTCCAAGTTGCATTAATGTTATTCTTTTGAAATTTACTTGAAAAAAATAGTTCACTAACCAATAAAGCTGAAATGTTTGCATGTCAGGCCATTGTGTAGCTCATAACATTTTATGCCAATCATGTACATGTTTTGTGGCTTTTCTCCTCGAATGTAACATGGACACCATGGAGCATAGCCGGTGGCTTTCTGGAAAGGTGTCTTTGTTACGTTCATTATTATATTTCATTTTTTGCAAGGTACAAAGCTATATTTTTAGTTGATGGGTTTCTCGTCCATTTTAACATCTATTTTAGAGCCACTATCCTTGTCAGTGCATGTACTTCGTATAACCAAAGATTGTAAGAAGTATAATCTTTGGTATAACCTAGTCATATGAAGTAAATGTGTGTTTTTGTAATATGGACACAACATCAAGTTGCATCAATCACATTATTTGGAATTACAGCTTCAAAAAGTGTGTCTTCAAATTTCCTACAGACCAGCAAACTAGAGCATTTGTGTGTCAGTTCACCGCGTGGCTGGACGCATCTCATGCCCACCATATACCACAACCCGAGACCAGCCACAGCCCGGGACTAGAGACCAGCTAGAGACCAGTACCAGAGACCAGCCACAGCCCGGGACTAGAGACCAGCTAGAGACCAGAACCCGAGACCAGCCACGGCCCGGGACTAGAGACCAGCTAGAGACCAGTACCAGAGACCAGCCAGTGACCAGTACCAGAGACCAGACAATGACCTGTACCAGAGACCAGCCAGTGACCTGTACCAGAGACCAGTCAGTAACCTGTACCAGAGACCAGCCAGTGACCTGTACCAGAGACCAGACAATGACCTGTACCAGAGACCAGCCAGGGACCAGCCAATGACCTGTATCAGTGACCAGCCAGTGACCAGTACCAGTAACCAGCCAGTGACCAGTACCAGAGACCAGCCCCGTGACCAGCCAGTGACCTGTACCAGAGACCAGCCAGTGACCAGTACCAGAGACCAGCCAGTGACCTGTACCAGAGACCAGCCAGTGACCAGCCAGTGACCTGTACCAGAGACCAGCCAGTGACCAGTACCAGAGACCAGCCAGTGATCAGTACCAGAGACCAGCCCAGTGACCAGCCAGTGACCAGTACCAGAGACCAGCCAGTGACCTGTACCAGAGACCAGCTAGTGACCTGTACCAGAGACCAGCCAGTGACCTGTACCAAAGACCAGCCAGTGACCTGTACCAAAGACCAGCCAGTGACCTGTACCAGAGACCAGCCAGTGACCTGTACCAGAGACCAGCTAGTGACCTGTACCAGAGACCAGCTAGTGACCTGTACCAGAGACCAGCCAGTGACCTGTACCAAAGACCAGCCAGTGACCTGTACCAGAGACCAGCCAGTGACCTGTACCAGAGACCAGCTAGTGACCTGTACCAGAGACCAGCCAGTGACCTGTACCAAAGACCAGCCAGTGACCTGTACCAGAGACCAGCTAGTGACCTGTACCAGAGACCAGCCAGTGACCTGTACCAGAGACCAGACAGTGACCTGTACCAGAGACCAGCCAGTGACCAGCCCCGTGACCAGCCAGTGACCTGTACCAGAGACCAGCCAGTGACCAGTACCAGAGACCATCCAGTGACCAGTACCAGAGACCAGCCAGTGACCTGTACCAGAGACCAGACAGTGACCTGTACCAGAGACCAGCCAGTGACCAGCCCCGTGACCAGCCAGTGACCTGTACCAGAGACCAGCCAGTGACCAGTACCAGAGACCATCCAGTGACCTGTACCAGAGACCAGCCAGTGACCTGTACCAGAGACCAGACAGTGACCTGTACCAGAGACCAGCCAGTGACCAGCCCCGTGACCAGCCAGTGACCTGTACCAGAGACCAGCCAGTGACCAGTACCAGAGACCAGCCCAGTGACCAGTACCAGAGACCAGCCAGTGACCAGTACCAGAGACCAGCCAGTGACCTGTACCAGAGACCAGACAGTGACCTGTACCAGTATCCAGCCAGTGACCAGTACCAGAGACCAGCCAGTGACCAGTACCAGAGACCAGCCAGTTACCTGTACCAGAGACCAGCCAGTTACCTGTACCAGAGACCAGCCAGTGACCTGTACCAGAGACCAGACAGTGACCTGTACCAGAGACCAGCCAGGGACCAGCCAGTGACCTGTATCAGTGACCAGCCAGTGACCAGTACCAGTAACCAGCCAGTGACCAGTACCAGAGACCAGCCCAGTGACCAGCCAGTGACCTGTACCAGAGACCAGCCAGTGACCAGTACCAGAGACCAGCCAGTGACCTGTACCAGAGACCAGCCAGTGACCAGTACCAGAGACCAGCCAGTGACCAGTACCAGTAACCAGCCAGTGACCAGTACCAGAGACCAGCCAGTGACCAGTACCAGAGACCAGCCAGTGACCAGTACCAGAGACCAGCCCAGTGACCAGCCAGTGACCAGTACCAGAGACCAGCCAGTGACCTGTACCAGAGACCATCCAGTGACCTGTACCATAGACCAGCCCAGTGACCAGCCAGTGACCAGTACCAGAGACCAGCCAGTGACCTGTACCAGAGACCAGCCAGTGACCAGTACCAGTATCCAGCCAGTGACCAGTACCAGAGACCAGCCCAGTGACCAGCCAGTGACCAGTACCAGAGACCAGCCAGTGACCAGTACCAGAGACCAGCCAGTGACCTGTACCAGAGACCAGCCAGTGACCAGTACCAGTATCCAGCCAGTGACCAGTACCAGAGACCAGCCCAGTGACCAGCCAGTGACTAGTACCAGAGACCAGCCAGTGGCCTGTACCAGAGACCAGCCAGTGACCAGTACCAGAGACCAGCCAGTGACCAGTACCAGTGACCAGCCAGTGGCCTGTACCAGAGACCAGCCAGTGACCAGTACCAGAGACCAGCCAGTGACCAGTACCAGAGACCAGCCCAGTGACCAGCCAGTGACTAGTACCAGAGACCAGCCAGTGGCCTGTACCAGAGACCAGCCAGTGACCAGTACCAGAGACCAGCCAGTGACCAGTACCAGTGACCAGCCAGTGACCTGTACCAGAGACCAGCCAGTGACCAGTACCAGTGACCTGTACCAGAGACCAGCCAGTGACCAGCCAGTGACCTGTACCAGAGACCAGCCACTGACCAGCCAGTGACCTGTACCAGAGACCAGCCAGTGACCAGTACCAGAGACCAGCCAGTTACCTGTACCAGAGACCAGCCAGTGACCAGTACCAGTGACCTGTACCAGAGACCAGCCAGTGACCAGCCAGTGACCTGTACCAGAGACCAGCCAGTGACCTGTACCAGAGACCAGCCAGTGACCAGTACCAGTGACCAGCCAGTGACCAGTACCAGAGACCAGCCAGTGACCAGTACCAGAGACCAGCCAGTGACCTGTACCAGAGACCAGCCAGTGACCAGACAGTGACCTGTACCAGAGACCAGACAGTGACCAGCCAGTGACCTGTACCAGAGACCAGACAGTGACCAGACAGTGACCTGTACCAGAGACCAGCCAGTGACCTGTACCAGAGACCAGACAGTGACCAGCCAGTGACCTGTACCAGAGACCAGCCAGTGACCTGTACCAGAGACCTGACAGTGACCAGACAGTGACCTGTACCAGAGACCAGCCAGTGACCTGTACCAGAGACCAGCCAGTGACCAGTACCAGAGACCAGCCAGTGACCAGTACCAGAGACCAGCCAGTGACCAGTACCAGTGACCAGCCTGTGACCAGTACCAGAGACCAGCCAGTGACCTGTACCAGAGACCTGACAGTGACCAGACAGTGACCTGTACCAGAGACCAGCCAGTGACCTGTACCAGAGACCAGCCAGTGACCAGTACCAGAGACCAGCCAGTGACCAGTACCAGAGACCAGCCAGTGACCAGTACCAGTGACCAGCCTGTGACCAGTACCAGAGACCAGCCAGTGACCAGTACCAGTGACCAGCCAGTGACCTGTACCAGAGACCAGCCAGTGACCTGTACCAGAGACCAGCCAGTGACCTGTACCAGAGACCAGCCAGTGACCAGTACCAGTGACCAGCCAGTGACCAGTACCAGAGACCAGCCAGTGACCAGTACCAGTGACCAGCCTGTGACCAGTACCAGAGACCAGCCAGTGACCTGTACCAGAGACCAGCCAGTGACCTGTACCAGAGACCAGCCAGTGACCAGTACCAGAGACCAGCCAGTGACCAGTACCAGTGACCAGCCAGTGACCTGTACCAGAGACCAGCCAGTGACCTGCACCAGAGACCAGCCAGTGACCAGCCAGTGACCTGTACCAGAGACCAGCTAGTGACAAGTACCAGAGACCAGACAGTGACCTGTACCAGAGACCAGCCAGTGACCAGTACCAGAGACCAGCCAGTGACCAGTACCAGAGACCAGCCCAGTGACCAGCCAGTGACCAGTACCAGAGACCAGCCAGTGACCAGTACCAAAGACCAGCCAGTGACCGGTACCAGGGATCAACCAGTGACCTGTACCAGAGACCAGCTAGTGACCTGTACCAGAGACCAGCCAGTGACCTGTACCAGAGACCAGACAGTGACCAGACAGTGACCTGTACCAGAGACCAGCCAGTGACCAGTACCAGAGACCAGCCAGTGACCAGTACCAGAGACCAGCCAGTGACCTGTACCAGAGACCAGCCAGTGACCAGTACAAGAGACCAGCTAGTGACCTGTACCAGAGACCAGCCAGTGACCTGTACCAGAGACCAGACAGTGACCTGTACCAGAGACCAGCCAGTGACCTGTACCAGTATCCAGCCAGTGACCTGTACCAGGGATCAGCAAGTGACCAGTACCAGAGACCAGCCAGTGACCAGTACCAGAGACCAGCCAGTGACCAGTACCAGAGACCAGCCAGTTACCTGTACCAGAGACCAGCCAGTGACCTGTACCAGAGACCAGCCAGTGACCAGTACCAGAGACCAGCCAGTGACCAGTACCAGAGACCAGCCAGTGACCTGTACCAGGGATCAGCCAGTGACCTGTACCAGAGACCAGCCAGTGACCTGTACCAGAGACCAGCCAGTGACCTGTACCAGAGACCAGCCAGTGACCTGTACCAGAGACCAGCCAGTGACCAGTACCAGAGACCAGCGCAGTGACCAGCCAGTGACCAGCCAGTGACCAGTACCAGAGACCAGCCAGTGACCAGTACCAGAGACCAGCCAGTGACCAGTACCAGAGACCAGCCAGTGACCAGTACCAGAGACCAGCCAGTGACCAGTACCAGAGACAAGCCCAGTGACCAGCCAGTGACCTGTACCAGAGACCAGCCAGTGACCAGTACCAGAGACCAGCCAGTGACCTGTACCAGAGACCAGCCAGTAACATGTACCAGAGACCAGCCCAGTGACCAGTACCAGAGACCAGCCAGTGACCAGTACCAGAGACCAGCCAGTAACATGTACCAGAGACCAGCCAGTGACCAGTACCAGAGACCAGCCAGTGACCAGTACCAGAGACCAGCCCAGTGACCAGCCAGTGACCTGTACCAGAGACCAGCCAGTGGCCTGTACCAGTGACCAGCCAGTGACCAGTACCAGAGACCAGCCAGTGACCAGTACCAGAGACCAGCCAGTGACCAGCACCAGAGACCAGCCCAGTGACCAGCCAGTGACCTGTACCAGAGACCAGCCAGTGGCCTGTACCAGTGACCAGCCAGTGACCAGTACCAGAGACCAGCCAGTGACCAGTACCAGTGACCAGCCAGTGACCAGTACCAGAGACCAGCCCAGTGACCTGTACCAGAGACCAGCCAGTGACCTGTACCAGAGACCAGCCAGTGACCTGTACCAGAGACCAGCCAGTGACCAGTACCAGAGACCAGCCAGTGACCAGTACCAGAGACCAGCCAGTGACCTGTACCAGAGACCAGCCAGTGACCTGTACCAGAGACCAGCCAGTGACCAGTACCAGAGACCAGCCAGTGACCAGTACCAGTGACCAGCCAGTGACCAGTACCAGAGACCAGCCCAGTGACCTGTACCAGAGACCAGCCAGTGACCTGTACCAGAGACCAGCCAGTGACCTGTACCAGAGACCAGCCAGTGACCTGTACCAGAGACCAGCCAGTGACCAGTACCAGAGACCAGCGCAGTGACCAGCCAGTGACCAGTACCAGAGACCAGCCAGTGACCAGTACCAGAGACCAGCCAGTGACCAGTACCAGAGACCAGCCAGTGACCAGTACCAGAGACCAGCCCAGTGACCAGTACCAGAGACAAGCCCAGTGACCAACCAGTGACCTGTACCAGAGACCAGCCAGTGACCAGTACCAGAGACCAGCCAGTAACATGTACCAGAGACCAGCCAGTGACCAGTACCAGAGACCAGCCAGTGACCAGTACCAGAGACCAGCCCAGTGACCAGCCAGTGACCTGTACCAGAGACCAGCCAGTGGCCTGTACCAGTGACCAGCCAGTGACCAGTACCAGAGACCAGCCAGTGACCAGTACCAGTGACCAGCCAGTGACCAGTACCAGAGACCAGCCCAGTGACCTGTACCAGAGACCAGCCAGTGACCTGTACCAGAGACCAGCCAGTGACCAGTACCAGAGATCAGCCCAGTGACCAGTACCAGAGACCAGCCCAGTGACCAGCCAGTGACCTGTACCAGAGACCAGCCAGTGACTTGTAGCAGAGACCAGCCAGTGACCAGTACCAGAGACCAGCCAGTGACCAGTACCAGAGAACAGCCCAGTTACCAGCCAGTGACCTGTACCAGAGACCAGCCAGTGACCGGTACCAGAGACCAGCCAGTGACCAGTACCAGAGACCAGCCCGTGACCGGTACCAGAGACCAGCCGGTGACAAGTACCAGAGACCAGCCAGTGACCAGTACCAGAGACCAGCCAGTGACCAGTACCAGAGATATGCCCAGTGACCAGCCAGTGACCTGTACCAGAGACCAGCCAGTGACCTGTACCAGAGACCAGCCAGTGACCTGTACCAGAGACCAGCCAGTAACATGTACCAGAGACCAGCCAGTGACCAGTACCAGAGACCAGCCAGTGACCAGTACCAGAGACCAGCCCAGTGACCAGCCAGTGACCTGTACCAGAGACCAGCCAGTGACCTGTACCAGAGACCAGCCAGTGACTAGTACCAGAGACCAGCCAGTAACATGTACCAGAAACCAGCCAGTGTCCTGTACCAGAGACCAGCCAGTGACCTGTACCAGAGACCAGCCAGTGACCTGTACCAGAGACCAGCCAGTGACCAGTACCAGTGACCAGCCAGTGACCAGTACCAGATACCAGCCCAGTGACCTGTACCAGAGACCAGCCAGTGATCAGTACCAGAGACCAGCCAGTGACCAGTACCAGGGATCAGCCAGTGACCTGTACCAGAGACCAGCCAGTGACCTGTACCAGAGACCAGCCAGTGACCAGTACCAGAGACCAGCCAGTGACCAGTACCAGAGACCAGCCAGTGACCAGTACCAGAGACCAGCCAGTGACCTGTACCAGAGACCAGCCAGTGACCAGTACCAGAGACCAGCCCAGTGACCAGCCAGTGACCTGTACCAGAGACCAGCCAGTGACCTGTACCAGAGACCAGACAGTGACCTGTACCAGAGACCAGCCAGTGACCTGTACCAGAGACCAGCCAGTGACCTGTACCAGAGACCAGCCAGTGACCTGTACCAGAGACCAGCCAGTGACCGGTACCAGAGATATGCCCAGTGACCAGCCAGTGACCAGCCAGTGACCTGTACCAGAGACCAGACAGTGACCTGTACCAGAGACCAGCCAGTGACCTGTACCAGAGACCAGACAGTGACCTGTACCAGAGACCAGACAGTGACCTGTACCAGAGACCAGCCAGTGACCTGTACCAGGGATCAGCAAGTGACCAGCCCCGTGACCAGCCAGTGACCTGTACCAGAGACCAGCCAGTGACCTGTACCAGAGACCAGACAGTGACCTGTACCAGAGACCAGCCAGTGACCTGTACCAGGGATCAGCAAGTGACCAGCCCCGTGACCAGCCAGTGACCTGTACCAGAGACCAGCCAGTGACCAGTACCAGAGACCAGCCAGTGACCAGTACCAGAGACCAGCCAGTGACCGGTACCAGAGACCAGCCAGTGACCAGTACCAGAGACCAGCCAGTGACCAGTACCAGAGACCAGACAGTGACCTGTACCAGAGACCAGCCAGTGACCTGTACCAGAGACCAGACAGTGACCTGTACCAGAGACCAGCCAGTGACCTGTACCAGAGACCAGCCAGTGACCTGTACCAGAGACCAGCCAGTGACCTGTACCAGAGACCAGCCAGTGACCGGTACCAGAGATATGCCCAGTGACCAGCCAGTGACCAGCCAGTGACCTGTACCAGAGACCAGACAGTGACCTGTACCAGAGACCAGCCAGTGACCTGTACCAGAGACCAGACAGTGACCTGTACCAGAGACCAGACAGTGACCTGTACCAGAGACCAGCCAGTGACCTGTACCAGGGATCAGCAAGTGACCAGCCCCGTGACCAGCCAGTGACCTGTACCAGAGACCAGCCAGTGACCTGTACCAGAGACCAGACAGTGACCTGTACCAGAGACCAGCCAGTGACCTGTACCAGGGATCAGCAAGTGACCAGCCCCGTGACCAGCCAGTGACCGGTACCAGAGACCAGCCAGTGACCTGTACCAGAGACCAGACAGTGACCTGTACCAGAGACCAGCCAGTGACCTGTACCAGAGATCAGACAGTGACCTGTACCAGAGACCAGCCAGTGACCTGTACCAGGGATCAGCAAGTGACCAGTACCAGAGACCAGCCAGTGACCGGTACCAGAGACCAGCCAGTGACCAGTACCAGTGACCAGCCCAGTGACCAGCCAGTGACCGGTACCAGAGACCAGTACCAGAAACTAGCTAGTGACCAGCCAGAAACAGGGACTGGACATCAGCCGGAGACTAGTACCATGCATGCAGAGGGCAGCAAAGGTGGAAGGTGGCGACGACACTGACTGCTGGGTCCCTCACAAAGCAGGGAAAAACATGTTCGTGCTAAGGGAATGCCAATATGCGGTGGGGTAGGGGGAAGATGCGAATCACGGAAGCAGAAGCGGAAGCTTCACAGATTGTGAAGTGTGACCGAAACAGATGCTACTACAAGTTCTAGCTACAAACACGTGTACGCGTCTAATTACAAGCAAGTCTGTGGCAACATTTTGAGGATTTTGTGATGGAATAGTTGAATTAAAATAACATATTACTCATTTTGTTGGTGTGGTGTGTGATTATCACCAAAATCATGGGAATATGAATGACCGTTGTTGGTAGATAGAAACTCAAAAAATAAACATGAATATCAAAGATGTAGCAATGGTGTCATGTATTTATGAGTGAAGCTAACAACAAACGTCCTATCAAGCCTCATGTTTATGAGGATCTGTCTGATTACCGTGACAGTTCTTAGAATATTTTGAGCAGTTGTAAAGCACAGTCCTAGAATTTCAGTATCCTCTGAAAATTCGTGACCCACTGTTGGATTCAAATTATATTCAGTACCAGAATGACCAGTGACCAGTACCAGAGACCACTCACTACCAGAGAATACTACCACTACAAGTAACAAGGACGCCAAAATATATTTGGGCCTATTTTGGTATACATTATTTTTTCATCGCTTGAATTGACCATGGGGAAAATAAGTTTTGAGTACATTATTCTTGAAAAACAATCTCGCCTCAGTGTTTTATATAGTGATTATTTTAAGAGTCGTTTTTATCACAAGGACATTTGCTTTTTTAAAAATCCATAATATTCTGATTTTGCGCTAAATCAACGCATAAAGTGTGTTTCCATCAATGGAAATAAGAACGTGCAATAATATAGCAAAACTCCAACTAGCCAGTCATATATAGACTTGTATACAACAAAAGATTATAGACGAGTATTAAAAACATCAATGAAAAATGTTAAGTAAACGATGTAAGAACTATTGGATGAATATGATTATTGCAGGTTCATCGGATAGGAGGCGTATTCCGGAATTTAATTATGTACCCATTTTTTTTTCGTCGGATATGTGCTAACCAATTATAATAAATTCAACACTCATACAATGCCATCCCCTGGTGTCAGATGCGAACAAATCCATTATACTTCTCATTTTTGCGTTCGTCGTCCGCCATCGTCCCCATTCTTATCGTTAAAGCTTTATGATCAAAATTTTCAGCAATTTTGCACGAAAATACCTAAAAATGTTTCAAAAGAAAATTTCGTGTCTTTTATTCCGTAGAACGGCCAATTTTGGACTTTGGTAGCCATTTTCTCAAAACCTGTTCGATAAGTTTTGACATGTTCGATTCAAAAGATTCCCCACGTGTACTTTTGTGACTTGTCTAAGTTAATTGCCCTTAAATCGCCGGCCTGGGCCTGGCGGCCATTCTGACTTTTTGAAGGGTTGGTATATTTTTTTTTGTCCCAAATCACAATTACTATACATTTTGGGTCATTTCTAGCCAAACATATCAGCTTTTAATGTCAATAGACCGGTGCCGGAACACAGTTCATGTAGGTTTGTATTATGATTATAAAGGTAGTCATATTAGGTGGTTAATTCTTTTGGTGATTTTGAATTTGACTTTCAGTGAATTTGATATGTTGAAGCAATAATTTTACTGGGGAAACTTTTCTTAGCCGTTGGGTTATATTTTCTACTTGCAAAAATATTTCATCACGTATGTTCGTGCGTCTAATTTAGATAAGGACACTTTTCCTATTTGACTACTACTTCAACTTTTGCATTACATGTTATTTGATAAACTTCTGATGTAACCATCCTTTCTGGTTTTATATTGGCAACATTTTTAGCCTACTTCATACTAACTCCAGTTCGGTTCAAGTATCCACGTAAATGGTATGACACGTTCGAACTGTGAGAGGGGCCACGGTCTGTAAACAGCTGATAAATACTCGTTAGATTGACCGATCTCAGGGTCATTCTGATGAAATTACAATATTTTCACACTTGGAAAACGGTTGAAATCGATCACACATGGACACCCCCGCGTGATTGTTGTTGCACGCGAAACCTTTCACACCCCTAATCGATCAGTATCGATCTATTCGACAAATCACAATATGTCGCAGGCTGCAAAACCACAAAATTTTCAAATGAACAACATCGCGAAGTCAGAACGGTTAAAAGTGTTATGTATATTGAAGTGTTAGTCAATATGTGGAACGCCATATGACGTGTCTTTTCTGGCGTGGAAACAAATTATATTTTCAATGCAAACAGTATTATCTTGGATAATATACCTCATGGTTACTTGGAGTGTGGATTTTGTAACTCGGAATCTGTTGCTATGTATTGATCATATTGATCTGCCGGACCGATCAGGTACAGTTTCCATATCTCAGTATATCAAGGATTCATCTTTTTATCGTTGAATTTATATATATTTCGATGATTTTGAACTCTCAATATTGGGTCATCTCAACTTGACGAAAAAACAATGATGTTTGAGAAATGGAATGATTGAGATTGAATTGGTGCATATTGGCAAACAAAAGTTGTGATCACACGCGTTGACGGACGGAAGGACGAAAGGCCAGACGGACATCTAACCTAAGGGGAGGATGACCACCCGAGCAGGATGAAGCGGAGTATGGCCAGCCACCGCCAGAGGCTCGCTCGGACAGCCAGGTCAGTGCCCAGAAAATCTACGACTGTGGGAATATTCAGAATGTCAACTTGTTCAATTTAAATGATCAACGTGGATAAAGAGTTTGGTACCAATCTCTTGTTGTTGCACAGTTTATTTAACAGATTCATAGAGCCATCCATAAACATGATGAACATACATGTGAACTGACAATATTGGCACTTGTTGTAGTGTTGTAAATGTGTATCGGGAAATCATCAGCTGCTGCTGCATATCAGCATATGTGTCCTATCCATATTGCTGATCAAGTCTTCACATTCTCACAGATTGTCCTCAGAAACAAATTTGTATCCTGTGTTGAACAGCCTCTGAAATCCATTCAATAATTTGGAACCTCATTTTGGATACCAATTCTAAATTAAACTCCCTAGCAACCACGTTGATACGATGCATACGAATGTATCCGATTTACTATATACACGTGGGCCTATCATCAGTGGCTCTATGTACACTTTTATTATACCTCCCCGCAGTGTTTTAAGAAAAAATATTCGAAAATAATTTCTAATAATTTCAGATCATTCAGTTGACCTCCACCCATGTATGTTATGTTATACTTTGTGTTTTATTTCCAAGTTTAATTAATTCATACTCGTAATTACGATGAAAAAAAGCATTTATTTTTGTTGGATTGGCCAAACATACGTGCATGGGGTCTAGGGCCCGCATAGGGCATCAGAAGCCACCGACCTCTGGTTGATCTGAGGTGAATTTTAAGGCTCTCACACCTTGGAATGGGATGAAAACATTTCACAACGGTGCAATATACAGGAATCGGTGGATGTGTGTTTGTGCAATGCCAAAATACACATAGGTCTTGAAACTTAAATTATTGTGTCATATATATGCACATGTACACGGGAAATAAATTATTAATATATGTAGAATCTATGTATCGTTTTGCAGATGTGTATGTGACAAAAAAGAATTTATTTTAGGGGAGCACGCGAAGACAAATTTACAAAATGCAATTATCGAAACGTTTTCCTGTGAATAAAGGTGAGGCGCGCGCCCCTCGCATCTCCTCTAAATCCACCATATACTCAGCCATGTTGAATAAATGGCAAATTTTCAATTTTGAAACATAAATCGAAAAATAAAGCAAAATATCAAAATTCTACACGGACAACTAGAAGTATTTCATTAGTATCAGAGCTTCAAGACGATTGAAGAAGTTGCTGAACTGTTTTTCACTCTTCCATTTATTGTATACGTAAATGTTTTTTTTTTCTCGTAATTACCAAAAAATTCACACACAAAATCAAAATTGGGGACGAGGTCTCTTTTACATTTACGTAAGTTGGATCGGCCACACACCGGTAAAGGAGTATACCTCTTATTTGTATAAAAAATATTTCGATCAAAACAGTATCATTAATCGTAGCTCCAGATAGAATAATCTCCCCCATTTATGAATGTAATTGAAACAGACTCAAAACGAATGGTTAATAACATATTATTAAATGCATGTTCAATAATCCTGTACGGCAAGTACCCTTTGTACTTTAAATATACACATGCCGTTGCCTAGATACTCTTACTGGTTTGCTATAATGGAATATGTTGAATGTGTATGGAATATATTGAACGCGTACGATTTGAAATATAAAATTCATTCAAATCGATACCATGACAGTCTGTGTTTACTTACCAAATACAAATACGGAAATAACACTCCGTGTGATACAACACCACCTCATAAATTCAGTTCAATAAACACCAACTTTTTTGTCAGATTGTGATGAAATTATTTGAATGAAAGTGTGCCGCTGTGAATCGTTTTCAGTACGCCCATCCAAACTTTTTAGAGTTTATGTACAGGCCAGAAATTCGAAGTTTGAGAGTAAGAGACTGTTGTAATTTCCGGATATAGGCCTATGACAAACAGGCATACATGTATGTACATCGCTATCTCGTAAGTACACTCGGACTACTGTGCAACATCGGCAAATTGTCAGCTCGGTTAAAATTGATTTTTTTTTCAACCCTCGAGAAATTGACCTCGTGCTGTTTAGTTTTAATTTTCAAAAAAGAAAAAAAAAATGGAAAGGGCGACCCCACCGGCATCCGTTGACAGTGGATGTACGATTTTAAAATGTAATTCAGGCATTCACTATAATATCGACATAATACATAAAAGGTCATAATTCAAAAAAAGTTTACTTGTCGTTCGAGAGAAAAAAAACAGCTACAAAGACCATGCGGTCATAATGGTAAAAAAATTATAAAAGGAAAATTTAAAAGAACCTGATGAAGAACCTGCATGCAGACTAAACTGAACTCGCTTTTACATGTAAATAAGCATCAGGTATAATTGCACGAGTCTGTACCATTTGAGCGAGACATGCAATGATCAAAGACATTGCTTTGAACATGTTAAAAGAAAACTATGTTGAGCATGTTGGCACAAATTAACTAACCATTTCTGTACGTGCTCAAGTGGTGAATACTCGTCGAATTTGACACACAACGGTGGCTAATTACATGCCATTTCTCCCGGTTCGATTTCCCCGACCAACTCATCAACCATTTCCCCAATATACTGATGAGCGCTGATATATATGTATGGATCAATACACATGACAGCCGTGAAACAAACGATATTTGGATAAGTTCGCCTACTGCACACCGCAGACACACGCGCCATATTCAATTCCACTGCCAGTCGATTTACATTTACCCCGTCAATATATCAGATATGCACAAATAGGTCAAATGGCAAGCAATATTAATGATCGAGCGAAGCACATTTATCTGCTAATGATTATTATTTAGCAATGGCAGACAAAAATAAAGACTGCGATAAGTTGAGACATGACAGAACACAAGATGTGTGAGTAGGCATATTCTATACAGTAGCCTAGTATTCAAATTTGGTCACATTCACATGTTATATTGGTGAACTAATGTTATTATTTCCATTAGTGCCCTAACTGTTGCCTGCACATGTCTATTACAGAGCGGCTATCCGGCGGTCTCGTCCCTACTCCTCAGTCACTATCACATCCGGAGGCGGCGGCCTGCTGCCCATGCTCAAACTGTTTGCTCTCGTGTGCGTGCTCAGTCTCATGCTGACAATGGTACTCTTCTACCTCGTGACTCACAGGCCAGACACTATCGCTCAAATAGCCAACATCACCGGAGTAGAACCGCCACTTCCGGTCGACGACAGTGCCCCCGTGCGGAGTGAACACAAACGATCAGAGGAGACCAAAGCCGAGGTTCAATTGAAACCGCTCGCCACACCTGTACCAGGCCCAGTACAAGGTGTCGACAACATGGAGAGTATTATATTATCTAAGATGCTGGAGGGACGGCCTGGGGCATTACCCAAGGTCCAAAAATCTGTGACGATGAAACCGACGTTAGCACCTCTTCCTAAAGCATTACATGATACACCATTCAATAAACCAAAACCGCCAGCTGTGAAATCAGAATCAAAAGCCCCGGCTCCAGTGGCTATGCCACCGAGTCTCAAGCACGATGCCAAGGAACCCTCAAAGTCGCCCAGTGCGCCCAAAACGGTCACCCCAGCGCCATCCAAATCCAAATCTAAGGATCCCCCAGCCCTCGAACCATCCAGTGCCAAGAAGGACTCTAGCAAGGAGTCTAAGATCAATTCTGCTGCCAAGTCGATCACACCACCCCCAGCGGATAAACAAGTCAAGAAAGACACCCCACACGCCTCACACCCGGCCACTAAGCCTCCTCCAGCGCCCACGCCCAAGCCTCCTCCTGCTCCGACTCCGGCACCTCCGCCGCCCACACCTGCCCCGTCCGCGTCCCACCACAACAATCTGCGTAAGGCTGGACCGCCTGGACTCCCAGTGGTGGCCCATGACCCGCACGCCAAACCAGTCAAGGTGCAGACTGGCATCCCGGAGAGGGCTTCGCTCCAGGACATCGAGAATTTCATCTTCAGCACCACTCCGATCGTCAAGTTTTCGCTGGACATCTCCGAAGACATGATCGAGAACTTCGAAGTTGTAAGTGGAGATGATCAATTATCTGAACGATTTTTTAAATGAGTGCAAACAACTCGAACACTACAGTACAGAAAATATTAATAATCATTCATGAAATGGCATGCACTCCAATCACTATATAACTCGTATATTCATCGTTTGAACTGCACTCTGTTAAATGGCTCCAAAATCAATACTATCCTTCGAGTTGTTAACACTATCTGGTGCGTACAAATTTAACTTCGCTAAAGGTCAATGACTTGAATTACCAGTGGAGTGGAATTCGGGGGGTAGAAACATGTTTACAGCAATATATATCTACACGAACATGCATATCCCATCTCTGCTATAATTGATGTACCTGTTCTTTGACTTTTTAACATGATAACGTAGTCAGTGGTCACCATTGCTATTACTTCAGAAGTTATTTCAAATAACAAAAAGATTCCAGCCTAGATCAACTGAACTAATATGAACAGTAACTTTGATGAGGAACACTATGACATATGATAATAGAAACAGAACACAACATCTATGACTTAACCAAGTTAAACCCCCAAATAAACCCACAAGTGTTAACCTGATGCCCAAGTCCCCGTGTTTCCCAGTCTCACCTCCTCTCCCGCACTTATCCACAGACCCTGCCAAAGCTGATTCCAAACCTGCGAGCTCCCTGTTGGCTGGAGGAGGTCCCGGTGGGTTTCACGTATGAGGACTCGTCGTATCGTTGTCACGTTAACACTCGTAAGATCAGCAAGGGTTTCGACTTCATGGAAAGCGTCTTGCTGCATAGGCAGATGCAGGGCAAGCGCTGGCGAATCCGCTGTATGCCGGCTTTCTTCCTGATTGGCGTGCTCAAGAGCGGCACCACAGACATGTTCGAGGCACTAAGTCGTCATCCCAACGTGATGCAGCCGGAGATTAAAGAGCCCGAGTACTGGTCCAGGAACAGGTTCGATATCAGTCCATGGCTCTTCAAGAGAGACTGCCTCAAACCCTCAAAAGGTTTGTTATTTTTCACTGATTATCCTCCTACGAGGTCTCTTCATCATAATATATGCCAATAGATACACAAATTGCCAGTTTTGTCTCAATTACCCTTTACTTTCAACATTTGTATGCCACATTGTTATGTTTTCCACAATTATGTGTCATGTGGTACTCATTCTTTATATGAATATCTCTGTAGACCACAAATTGTTGTTCAGTGTGACAGTAAATATTGATAAAAGGTTGCTTAAACGTTGCCTCATAATAACGGTGATAACTGCACAGGTGTTTACACCTCAGTATAGCATATTGCTATATATTGAAAATTCATTATCAGTGCTATGATCAATGAGACATACAACTAAACGTGTTGCTATTGGATGTGCCTCTTTGATCAACACACATTAGATGTTTGGCAATTACAACTATTATCACTATTGATTGGTGATTTATAGATGTCTCACAAGCAAACACAGTTGGAACGTGTATGAATGATGCAAATTTTATTTCACTCAATTTGGTCAAAGTTCAAATGATCAGTTGAAGCATGCAAAATATACTTCGAATCATACACAATGCTAATCATCGGGTATATTTTTGTATGAATATATCACAATGAATTTGACTGATGCTATGATTGTCATGAAACCATTTACAGCTGCTCTTGAGTACAGAGAATATTTGGACATTTACGACAAACCGTCCGAAGCAATACGGTTATCCATGCTCAAGCGAAGCGACGGATCTCTCTTCTCTGATATGATATTCGGTGAGAGATGCACTTGTGTGATAACATGCCAGTAATGGTAGCATAGATTTACACTTCTACTGTAAACTACAACACCATCTAAATAAACCATTTACATTATGGTCCAGGGGATTACAGCACTCATACGTTCGTGGAGCTGATTGGCTGGGATAAGACGCTGGATGCCCCTCGGTACGTCAGTGCTCACCATATTCACCAGATGGCCCCAAACACCAAGTTCATCCTGATGCTAAGAGATCCTGTGGAACGGTAAGTTGTGTATCCAGTTGTGAGTTGGGGCTCTCGTATGTGAAAAGAATACCAATGCACTATGGGATACAAGTAGTCGTAGTACTTCAATTACTTTCTCTTCATAGGCTCTCAAATACAGAAACACCTCATCTCGTAGAGCTCGTTGATACATGCATAATTGATTTTCAGAGCCTACTCTCGGTACAAGATGAGGTTTGTCAGACGTCAGAACGTCCAGGGCACGGCAGCGGAATTTCATCTCAGAATGCTCAGAGAAGTCAAGGATACACTAGAATGCATGAAGACGAATTCTAGACGATTCTGTGTTTACAAGGAGAATTTCGGAAGAGAGGTGATATTTGTGGTTCGATATATGTACTATATCATATGTTTAACGATTGATTTGAAAAGACAATCCATCTATATACGTCTTGAATTTTTTCATTGACAGGGCTACCATACCATGTTAGTTCATGGCCTCTACATTGTTTATCTTTCTGACTGGTTGAGTATCGTGCCAAGGGAGCAATTATATGTCGTCAGATTTGAAGATTATATTCAGGACAGAGTGGAATATGTAGAAGATATTGCATACTTTTTAGGTTTGGGTGAGTGTACTTGTTTATGAATAACTGATGTATTTTATTATTAGGACTGAAGTACAAGATCAGTTTCTTTCACCCAACATTTCATGTGCTTGTCAACAATGCAATTGCAGGACCCATACCCGAGAGTGCCAAAAAGGATATAGAACGCATGGCTGTGCCCAATCCGAGCACCAATATAGGCGACATGATGAACGAGACTAGATCACTGATGAGAGAGTTCTACAAACCATTCAATCACGAACTATCTGACGTCTTACATGACACGCGGTTTCGATGGGGCTATTGAAGTGTGAAAGTGTTTCCAGTTTCTTGAGTTTTTATGCTTACATGTATCTGATCATGTATGTTTGTGTTTGGTCAGTGTATCCATTACAACTGAACATGAAAATCATGAATGTGAATGTATCCAAATATTCTGTGCAAGTGAAGTACAATGATCTCGTGTACGCCTACATTGTTTTCATTACCTGGTGTACATGTACATGTATGTGTGTTAGGAAATTATACAGTCAATGTTGTATGTAAATAAAACTTTCTGCAATAAAACTGTTAACAACAATACTTTGTTTTTATATAAATATCAGTTAATTCAGACAAGCGAACGAAAATCATGAAAATTGTATAGAAAATATTGGTTATAATACCAATATGACTCGATCAAGTACCGAGATACAGTAATTATTCAATGTTGCAGTGCGGGTCGAATTAACACACCCGTGACACAACAAGCGTGGTGAGCTGAGCCACATGAGTTCCATTCTGGTGGAGCTTGACAGGGTTGTCGGTACCCAGGGATAGAGATAGCCATCTGCTAGTAACTTGGCAAGCCTCGCTGTCCGCTGCTCTGTCGGCTGGGTAAGTAAGTAAGTAATTTATTTCACATAACATAACATAAAATAACAAGTACAATTATATATTATATACAATAGCCTATGTTATGTGGGGGTAGCATAGCCAATACCGGCTGTCTTCCTGCAACCCCCGTAAAAATATAAAAAAAATGATAATACATCAAAATTTATAATGTAAAAAAAAAACACAAAACATGAACTAACTTATCTACATATAAATGTTAACACAACAAGAAGAAAACCCCACAGATACACACAAGCACAAATTAACTAGAAATAATTAACGATATATAACATGAAAAGAATTATACACAATCTCAACACAAAACTTAACCACATACCAGCAACAGCAAGCAACCAAACACACCATACACACCATACACAATATATATTCACTGAAACCCAGCTGGAGAAAATAAAGACAATAGAGAGAAGAAAAAAACACACACACACACACACACACCCCACCTACACCGCATACACCTACACAGGCATCACCATAACAAAACATTAAAAACCGAAAAGAACACACACATACAATTATATATACATATATACATATACATACGCACATACATACAAACATACATATATACACAGATATATACATACACACATACATACATATATACATATAAGCACAAACAGAAACAGACTGACAACAGTAGCAAACATACATTGATTCATACAGAGTACATGATGGGGGTTGGGGGGCAATGGCGCGGAGGGCAGGGAACGGGTGAGGATATCAACAAAATAGACACCAATGATCAGAACTGTTTACCATGCAAAAAAATGGCATTTATATTCATGGGAGAGCATTATACGAGTAGTTTGATACTTTGGGTGATACATTATAAATGGGAATTAAAGAGGGTTCTTCGTGGGTACACAGATTACTGGTTGCAGTCGGGGCAATTACGATATGTACAAACAATAGTAGAGTTATACGAATTGAATATATCTGACTTGAGATTTTGCTTGAAGTATGCACGCTGCAGAGCAGATAATTTATTTGCGGACAGCCAAGTGCGAAATAAAGTAGCTAAATTCGAAGCGCTTGTATATACTGTGGTGTCATCAGCAAATGAAAGCAGACTTAACGAGGTACTTGTATATATGTCGTTGATATAAATGAGGAATAATATCGGGCCTAGTATAGATCCCTGAGGCACACCATGAGTTATACGTTTGGGACTCGAAGACACATTATCAAAGTTTAAATATTGGACACGGTTCGACAAGTAGCTCTGAAACCAGGTTAATCCTAATCCCCTAATACCATAATATTCTAATTTGAACAATAATTGCGCATGACTAATGGTATCAAATGCCTTAGATAAATCTAAAAAAAATGCGAGTGTTAAATCCTTTGAAGGTCTATCATTTGTTTTTGCTACATCATTTAAAAAGTGAATAATAGGGTGGACGGTTGAATGTTTTTTTTCTGAATCCAAATTGATAATCATAAAGAATATTAAATGAGTTTAGGAAGTTTACTAATCTATTGCACATTAATTTTTCTAGAATCTTCGAGAATGCAGGTAGAACACTAATAGGTCGATTGTTAAATAAATGTTTATTTCCTGACTTATATATTGGTGTTATTTTGGCGATTTTTAGTTTATACGGCACGAGGCCTTTAATGAATGATTGATTGAAAATATGACAAAGTGGAACGGATATTTCAATTAGTATGTCTTTCATTAGCTTAGATGATATGCTATCTATTCCTGAACTATTTTTAGATTTAAGATGATTCGCAACATTGATTATCTCCACTGGATTTGTAGGCGTCATATAGAAGTTATTCGGATAGTTTCTTGTAAGATAGTTATCAAATTTTATATTTGTAGAGGGAATGGATTCACTCACATTTTTTTCCAATATTGACAAAATAATTATTAAATTTTTCTGCTATGACTTTTGGTGGGTATTTGGGGCCTCTGCATGTGCCAGTCATAGGCGTTCCAAGTCTGATGACTCCAGCAGCCCAAATTACGACCTGCAGGCAATGGGCCTACACCATCGCCCAGCTGGCCTGTAACTGTACATCTGTCGTTGCATAAGAAGCACTAACTGGGAGAGGCCGTTTCATTGGCTATTTCTCTCGAAGGGGATGGTGCAAATTCGGAAAATGCCCACATCCCCTCTTATGGCAGGTAATTCCTGGCGCCACGGCACCCTAGTGCATCTGGGAGGTGATGCATGCTACAATGTATGCCGTAGAGGTGACACTCATGTACGAGAAATACAAGGAGAAGGAATACAATGCCACCATGGCTAGGGTGATCACCTAGCAGGTCGACGTTGATACACCTGAAATGGGAGGTTGAAGACATCATGCAGCGACTCTATTGCTTATGTGGCCCGGCATATTACCCCCAGGACGTCTACTATGATGAGGAGTAGAATGGGTTAAGCATATTTATTTCATACTCATTGCAATGCCACCTAAACTGGTGTGATCGACCTACACATCCAACATGAGGGAAAATCAAACTCGTTTCTTATGTATGAACATGGGTCACTTTTGGTTGGTTTAGTTTGTCCTGCTGGACCACTTGGATGCCAGAGTAACCCAATGACTTGTTCTATAACGGGCAACCAATATCACTCAGGGAGCAATTAGCATAACGGTTAGTATGCAATGTGTTCATAAGTCCATGAGTGCAGTTTGTGATGCCATAAATCGTAATGCCCTGACGCCAAATTGGGTTTACCAGCCCTTTGACGTGCAGGATATGCCATTGCACTATAATGAATAATTTAATTCATTATAGCAGAAATGGGAACAATTACAAACGATTCCGAATTATTCCCCTTTGTTTGTTGAATAGACAGTCCGCCAGTATATCAGGTAGATAAACCGATGCTAGACTTTCTGCATTCCAAACTGTCACTATTTGGTACATCATGTGAGGGAGTGATTTCGATAAGTGGATGCTGTCTGGGAAGAAGCTGTGCTTGTTGGAACAGGTACTAGTAAATCTCCTTGGCAGAGTCTGGTACCTTGCTGCTTATTTATCGACAAAGCTTAGTTCAATCCAAAAAAAAAAACCACCAGAGAAAACATGTAGATCATGGTTTTCGCTTTTCTTTGTTCAGGAATGTCGTTACATCCGATGGCCGTCAACATCAAAAAGATTGGTCCTGTCACAGTCTCACTTCAGGTCAGGAAAACCGGCGTTGAACGGCTTCTAGCTTGTGACAGTCCTGTGCATATTGATCGTCCCAGATGTTTCCATACTCTATAATGGGACGGCTCAGTGTTTCCAAGCCTGGGGTCGACAATATAGGTTCCGAGGCAGAAAGACTTTGATCTCGTTGCCTTTCAAAGTAGTCTCACTGGTGGCCAGGACATAGATGGACAATCGCGGATCATCACGGAACATCATGAACCCAACATAACTCATTTAGCCAACACAGATTTGATTCAAGGCCGGAAAAGTACCTCAGTCAAGGATGGACTGATTCCTCAATGATATGTGGAAGAGTTCGCTCTGGGGTCCAGTTAGTCCATAAGGAAGAAATCAGATTCATGGATTATTTTCATTCCACCAAAAATATCAGAGTCAACTAATGAACCGAATGACCTTCAACCCAGGTCTCGAATGTTTCAAACGTGGGGGTTTGGAGTTCAAGTATTCTGGGGAACGTAATCCTAGACATATGTCTTGGGGGTGTTTTGTTTCTTGCCCTCAGCATCCAATCGGAAGGCTGTCAATACCATACCTATATAATATCCAACAAATATTAATTGGAATCAGTTGTAATGCCATTTAATGGCAATTTACGAGGTGGACACGCGAAGACCACAAATTCAAAATATCCACTGACGTTATAGTATAAAAAATTGCAACGAAAGTCACAGTTGTTTCAATAGAAACTGGCTAGTTATACATGTAATTGTCATAAATTGTGTATCATGGCCTTGTACATGGGGATTAAGGGGGAGGGGTGACATTGTTATTTTTATCTTGGTGAGGGGTCATACATTGGTTTTCGATATCGGTGAGCCGGGGGGGGGGGGGGGGGGGGAGGAGGAGGAGGGGGGGAGGGGGTGAAACGTTGAAAACTCGTTTCTCCATGAATATCCATCCACCACCCCAAATTAATAATGACCGGTCCCTTACGGAACCTTATTATCTTAAATCGTTCTCGAGATATTAACAATTTTGTGTCAAGTTTTTACAATAGTTGTATGATTATGAAGCTCATTACCTACTAGTATTAATATTATGTATTCATGGCGTCACACGAGTAAGTTGCTTTAGGCCTAATTTACGGTGGCTCATTACCACCAATTACGTTCGTGTATTTCTCACCCCATCTATAATTACCACCTCATAATAATTACCACGATTATAATTTCCACAGCGTTCATAATTATCACCTCAGAATTATAACTGCGTTTATAATTTCCACCCTGTCTATAATTCTCACCTCACGATTTTCACCCATCCAGCCCATCTATAATTATCACCTCATAATTCTCACCGAGTTTATAATTTCCATCCCGTTTATAACTACCACCTCAGAGTTATCACCGAGTTTATAATATCCACCTCATCTATAATTATCACCTCACAATATTCACCCAGTTTATAATATCCACCCCATTCATTTTTACCACCTCAGAATTATCACCGCGTTTATAATATCCACCCCATCTATAATTATCAGCAACGGTAATCACTTCGATTTCATCTGCATCGAGTACCCACCACACCTTTCAAGTTATCAGCCGTTATGACTGTGTAAACCACGAATAGACAGTCTACATGTCATTCAGTTATTATATCTCAAGTTCAGATGAGTTTATTATAATTATCACCTCACAATATTCACCGAGTTTATAATATCCACCCCATCTATAGTTACCACCTCAGAGTTATCACCGTGCTTATAATTTCCAATCCGTCTACAACTATCACCCCGGAATTATTATCGCGTTTATAATTTTCACCCCGTTTATAATTATCACCTCAGAATGTTCACCGAGTTCATAATATCCAAAATTGGATAACTTCGTGAACTGCAGCCCTAGAGCACCAAGACGCTTGTGGAAACGCCTCTATAGTTACCGCATTGAAGCGCATATAAGGACAGGTCCTTATCACCTCAAGTCCATTATTATATCTCATGTGAGACAAAGTACATGCCAAATAAAGCCCATTCTGTAATCATATATGTCTGAAAATAGAGGCTTCATCAGCTTAATTCACTTATATATGTCATAAATACTCATTATGATAGTTAACTAGACATAAAAGCCTATAGGCTTTGTGGCATCCCCCAATTTTTCTTTTCTTTTCTAATGGTGAAACTTGACTGTTATTATAATACATATACCAGGATTATTGAACACAGGTGGGAGTGAGAGTTCAAATTATAGCAGTTGCTCACTAGACAAATGTCCATCAGATATTTGTTTTAATCTCAATAGGTATTAAATGTACAGACATGACAGACATTCACAATACAAGCAAAAAGGAAATTATTCTGGGTTCTGACTAAGTAAAACAATGATAATTTGGTCACTGCATGTGAAATACAGCTAGAAAACAAAACAATGCATGTAGTTTCATCCAGATAAACACAGTGCTGTTTTAACTGAATACAATGAACAATTGACCAGCAAGCAAGGCCCAGGCAGACCTTCAAAGCTGTTATCTTCAGTTTGGGTCATCATTATATAACCACCTATTGTTTTCTTTAGAAAGGGAAGGAGGGCATTGTTCCAACTTGTTGGTGTTAGTATAGTAAACTGGGGTGAGGGGACAGGAGAGGGGGGGGGGGGGGAAGAGGGGCAGTGCATACAAGTCACTGATACATTGCTACATTCATATGCAGATTAGACTGGCTGACAGTGGAGGTGGGGGAGGGAGAGGGGGGGGGGGGGAGGGTATTGCCTTATCACAGGCATTACTGAGCAGGGCTCTCATATACTGCACTGGCTGAGAGGGCAGAGCCTAGCCTCATGCTGGACATGCAGGCTGCAGTCAGTGAATACAGTAGCATGGCTCAGTCACAGTATTACATCTGCATGGGGCCAGGTGAGGGAAAAATTCTAAGTCCAAAAAAAAATACACCCAAAAAATTTTTTCCCCCTGGAAATTGCCTGAATCAAATTATGACATTGACAGGAATCGCCCGATTTTTTTTTCCAAAATGGCCGCTGGCGGCCATCTTGGATTTCGGGTCTCGACGAAAAACAATAGGGGTTAGGAGCAAAGTATTTCGGATGAGCTGTGAAAATTTCGGAAAGATAGATTAAGGCGTTCAAGAGTTATGATCCGGAAACCGAACGGCGGAAGAAAAAAAAAAAAAAAAAAAAAAAGAAAAAAAAAAAAAAAAAAACAGACAAAAACATAAGGCCTCCCGATTTTCAATCGGGATGCCTAATTACACCGTAGTTTAAAAAAAAAGTTACCCCAAAAAATTCACTACCCTGTCATATCTTCATAAATAATCTACATATTGAAATGCTGCATAAACTATCAATAATCCGTGAGATTTACTCTATCATCTGTCAAAAAATAGTATCCTGACTTTAGTTGGGCTTTAAAGGCGCGAAACTACGGTACGTGCCCCTATGACGCAAAGTATACAAAACAACTCGCCCGCCATCTGGCGATTTGTTTACTAGGTTCAATTTCTATTTTTTCGAAGTTATGTCCTAGATTTGATTGAGTTGGAATGATTTCATCTGTATCAAGACATAACTGCTGATATTTGTATTGTAAATACGTCATATTCAACGTAAGATGTAATTTTGTGTTATTGGAAAATTTATGATTCTTTCCTAAGTGATTATAACAAAACATCCCTCATTATCGCTCATGATCCTGTTGAGACAGATCTTAAAGTACTAGGAACATGAAAATATGATGTGAGCTCAGATTAAAGCACCATGTGGGCTGATCAGAACGGTTTTTACAACATGTGAATATCTCGATTCCTTCAAAAGTTACAGTGTTTCAAAGTTCAAATTGCCCAAAGTACAATTTGAAAAATCATATAGCTCATTAATATGTAAATTTGTATGCATGACGTCACAGGGGGAACATTTTTTAATTAGATGGTTTTATTGGCTTATTGAAGTCTTAAGAAATTGCAATTATTCAACAAAGCTCATTCCACATGCTCTACATAATTGATAGTCAATGAATTTCACATCCGGATAGTTGCCAAGGTCACCAGTATTGATGTAAGGCCCCTAGCAACCAGGGTTGCTATGGCCCAAATCCACAGTCATATCAATAAGCAAACGAAACCAATGGTGAAAATGGATTGACTCCACATGCATGATTAATATGCTGTAATCAAATTCTGTCAAAACTCCTATTTCTGGCAGTTGGACCCATAGCAACCAATGGTTGCTAGGGACTCCAGCAGGTGAATAGTAACCATGGCAACAGTAACACTTTGAACAACACTGATTATTGACCATGCGTATCAATGTTTGAAGATTAGGTTTGCAATAATTCTGACCAGATCAAATATATTAAGACTCAAACTTGCCTAATTAAAAATATTCCCCCTTCTACGTCACGAATACCTCATTTGCATACTAATTAGCTGCTCATAAAATCCTGAAGTGTTCAATCCAGCCTATGTCATAACCTGCCAAAATGTGACATTCAAATGGCCATAACTTTTTAACCAATAGAGATATTGGCATGCAGTAAACTGCATTTTACTCAGCAAAACCAGGTCTATCATTTGAGTTCACATCATATTTTCATGTTACTAGTACTTTAAGCTTGAGTCAGGATTGGCACATGTCAAGAGTCTGGACTATTGGTCAATGGTGTCCTGCTCATTATGTGGGGTTTGGGCATTCTTATCATGTCCAGTTTGCCCAGGACAATCTTGGAAAAAAAAAGATCTATACGTGGCTAGAGTCTAATAAACAACGAAAAATATTTACACAAATTTCCGCAATTAAAATCGAGGGATATTGCAATTTATGGACCATATCGTGATGAAGGTGCCGCTTATTTCGAACATTTTAGTGTGTGCCTCTATGTACCACTCCCCACCACCTCCCTCCAGATCCTCCAATATATAAAAGTTTAATAAAAACATTAAAATGGTGTTACTGTTTTAACTGAATAAGCCTTGTTCTTGTCATTTGTAGCGGGACCTATTTCATGAGAATGTCACTTACCGTATTCATCTTAATAAGTAATAGTGGCGTGTGCCCTAATAGTAAGGCGCCCCTTTCTTTTACCCCCAAATGTTCGAATTTTTTAACCTTGTAATTCACTTCATATCTTTTGAAATAGATCTTGGAGTGTTCCAGTCCACAGGTTTATGTTACCTGTTTCATAATAAATCGGATTGGAGTCCATAGGTATATTATTCAGTGCTTTTGTTAAATTTGATCTCAATTTTTTTTTTGATTTTTGATCTCAATTTAATGCGTGCGCTGCTGTAGGAGGTCTTGCTTTGGTTCGCCGTGCCACTATTAGGACCAATACGGTATATGGAAGTTTCTTCAAATTATCAGTCAAATCCACCATGTTTCCATGCTTGTCAGTTTTCTGGCATATTTCCTTTGTATAGTCCATCTTGATGATTAAACCTGAGTTACATCAGTATTTACTGCCATATTGTAAGAAAAATAGGCCCATGTAGCACAGCTTAATATTTCTTCTAAATTCAACGAAGATTAAACATGTGCCAGATGGATTAAATATGGTATACATTCAGTGGGTGAGTAGTATTAACAGAGTAAGGTGCGCTACTTGGGCCAAAAAATCAATCAAAATCATCATGGTAAATCGGCCTTGCAAAAAAAGCCCAGTGCTATTTTGGAATGCCCAAGTTTGCCTTGTACCGTCTCGAGATTGTCCAAATTTCCAAGAATGACCACAACATTGACAGTCAGCTGATAGTTTCCAATACTGTAGACTTACTGAGATTTACATGAAAACAGTCTGGGGGTTACATGTAGGATATTGTGAGGAATCTGAGACATCATGGATGTGACAGGGGGTACATGTAGATACTTTGACGTTTCAGGATTCATTGATTTGTGGCTGCCAATTGGCCCAATGCCATTAGCATGGTAAGATTCAGATTCAGATCCTTATAAACCGCTATCTGCCATAGATCTCCAGTTTTGCTTCACTCTCAAAACATACCGGGTAATATTGTTTAAGGTGCGGTATTAGCACATTAGTCAGCTATGGTATATTTGAGTTGGTGCTAGGGGCCTATATAGCCAATGAGGGGGGTTAGATCACCATGGTGAATGTCGAATACCGCACCTTGGTCGTAATATTGTACAGCCAGGTCTGCATCGCTGAGGCTGAGTATTGTGGGCACCTTTCAGTGCAATGGTGGAACAGGGAGTAATTGCTTGTGAAATCCTACATACTACAGTCATGGACTCCTCAGTTCTCTCCTATGAAGTTATATATTCTTTCATGATTGTTGGTAGAGGGAAAACGGATCGAACATCGGAAATGACGTTAGATTATGACCAGTCTGCATCATTACCGTGTTCTCAGACACTGGTTCGTATGAACTGCATTGTTGGAATTTTGGATCTTCGATCATTCCAGATTATCTGCTATTTTGACAACAACTAAATTCCCAAGATGAGTGTCGGTGATCTGAAAAATAATCTGAGGAAACTCCAGTCCAGTCTGAGGGCCATAAAGTATGAAAAAGACACAGATTTTGACAGGTGAGAACATTGATTTTACCAATTGAATTATCAAATCGATGAAATCACAGCAGAAATGTTAACCAAATTGCTAAATAATCAAGTCAACCTGGCCATTACCATGGAACTGCAACTAATCTTGTATTAACAACATGAACAAGATGAACAGTATTTTTCCAACTTCATCTCATTTCAATATGTACAATACTAGTAACCAATATTCGTTTACCTTTTTGCAGTCTGTCAAAGGGACTTGTTGGATCATTCCTGCCGATCTACCACTATCTTTTTCTGGATTACAGTCGCACAGTGGCTGAACAAATCTCAAACCTCAATATCGAGCTCTCCGGAAAAACAGATCTACGCTTTTGTGAATCAATGTACAAGGTAGCATTATGTACGAATATAATCAATGATGATATGAACAATGCATGTGAGAAGGGTCTCCATACTGGTAATCCATTTATTTATTCATCACGACAAGCCCTGTTATATGATTATGTTACAATTGTCAATGTTATCAAGCCATTACCTCATGGCTCTTGGATGTGTTTCTACAATATTTCATGTACACTAGAGTTTTCTGATTGACGCAGGTCCTGCGAGAACTCTTCTCCTATAAGCCACCAATCACAAAGGAGCAGCTTTTCGCGAACGGCTTTGTTGAGAGGAAAGTGATCATGTGCACTGAGATTATCAACCTTGTGCGCAAGAAACATGAGGCATCTGCGCCGAAATCAGTCAAATCTCGTCCAGTGAACAGTGTATCATCAACAGCCAGCAAGCTTGGACCGAGAGTCAGTGAATTTGCATTGGTGACTCAGTACAATGATTTATGTAATGTGTATTTATACATTTTAAAATTCTGAAAAAAAATATCTTGATTTCCGAGTAAATTGGTGCATGTTGATGTAGTAGCACCCATAAAGTTGAAAAATGTAGAAGTTTAATGGTTCTGTTCTATCCTGATTGCAGCAGCCGAATACTGTGGGATCAACGAAACAAAGAAAATCTTCACCCACTCCAGATGGTCACAAAAATGATGGTAAATTGTTAATTCACTTGAAATAAGTATATCATAACTGGTGTATCATAACTTCGTAGTGCAGGACTAATCTTTCTATCCAGTATACCTGTACCTGCCGCTACCCGGTAATCGTGTCAGCGAGCATAATTTGTGACCAAACATATATAATAATGATAATAACCGGTTCTTATATAGCGCTTTATCAACGTTATACACATTATCAAAGCGCTTCACAATTTGGAATTTAGTCCTCTGAGAGTGGTCACTGCCAGGGTACATGTCGTTCTCAGAGGGGTCTTTTACATCCCTTTACCACAGTCGTCAACGTGCGCACAGGATTCCTGTAGCGGAGTTACACGAAGCCTGCAAAAAGCAACAACATAATCTGAGAAAATTGATGGTAGGTGGGTATCTTTGGTTGGGAACACATCCCAAACGAGGTTTCCAGCAAAGGGACTGAGCAGATAGACTAACATAATGATATTCTTTTGCGTGGTAGTTTCATTTGTTGTTGAGACCTTCGTTATTATTAACTATAAACACATGAAATGAGATTATCCCTAAATTATCGTCCAATTGCCTCTTTGTCTACATGTAATCACCATACAATGGAACTTTTGCCCACTGCTACGGTGCATGGGGGTTGATTGGTTCACAGTTGAACAAATTCATCAGTTGTTGGGAGGTGACACTCGTCTGTTTGTGTTTGTCAAGCAATTGTTTATCGTAGCACACACAAAATATGTGCTGCAGGATTCACGTAACAGGCGCTTCAGTATTCAAGTAACACTGGATGTAAAATTGCCCTAAAATATCTCTTTCCATTAAATTAACTTTGTACACATCAATATAAACACATACAAAGGTCAGATTCATGGATTGTGCATTGTACTGGAAAAGTACAAGCATATAGGTTGCGAATATTCCTGGCTGGATCTCATCAACTGGCATTGCCTTTTCTTCGTTGTAAAGTAATTTAGTATGCAAGTAGCACTAGATGAAAAATTGCCCCCAAATACCTCTTTCACTAAATTTACAGCAAAATAACTTATTATGTGTAACAACTGGAACAATATAATAATCTGAATATACAGTGCTCATCATGTCCTCAACGATATCAGTATTGGTGTGTTGCATGGACCTAACCTATCTTACGTGTGTGTTTTGTTAGCAACTTTCCTACAGAGAATTATTGTATCCCCCGAACAAAGTTCGGCGGATACTATGGATTTACGATCGTCGCGCCGCCGCCGCCGCCGCCGCCGCGTCCGCGTCCGCGTCCGCAGACACTTTCTTGTGAACGCGCTAGAGCTTACAAATCTGAACTGATTTTGATAATATTTTATATGGACATGACTTATGGTGAGATCTCAACACCTATCGATTTTGGTTGCCATAGCAACCAAAATAGCCGATTGGCGTAACATTTTGTGCTCAAATTAGCCTGTTTAACACACATGGGTTGTGAACGCTCTACGGGTGGGAGTTTTCGATGAATGATGATGAAATCGCACAGGCTCAATGAGAAAGACCATCACACGAAACCTATTGTTTTTCAGAATGATCGAATAAATATTAATAAGTTTGAGAGGTTAACTTATTACAACAATTAAAATGCCTACTTTGACATGTGTGATCACTCCAATAACCTGTACTATGAAAGCAAATTGCACTGGATTCTTGTTCAGAATACAGAACTGATGTTTTTGGTGAAAACAGAACAATATTACTGAATAAGTTAACATTGGTTTTACTAGTTAAGTCTATTATTGACCACAATAAAAAAAGTTAAGATGAGAAACATTTATTATTGAGCTCATGCAACAAGGTAAAGGTTTTGTCCAGTAGAGATTTCACAGGTGTAACCAAATAAGTTAACATTATTTTCACTAGTTAAGTCTATTATTGACCACAATAAAAATAGTTAAGACAAGAAACATTTATTATTGGGCTCAACAAGGTAAAGCTTCTGTGCAGTAGAGATTTCATGGCTGTAGCCGAATAAGTTAACATCATTTTTACTAGTTAAGTCTATTAATGACCTCAAGAAAAATAGTTAAGACAAGAAACATTTATTATTGGGCTCAACAATTTAAAAGTTTTGTCCAGTAGAGATTTCATGGGTGTAACCGGATAAGTTAACATTATTTTTACCATTAAAGTCAATTTTTACTTTGAATTTCAACTTGAAACCAAGTTTGGCACATATTATGAATTAAAATATAATTTATGGTGTAAAAATCGATCTGGCTCCAATTTCGTCATCGTGAAATGCAGTTTTGGTAAACTTTTACTTGAATTTCAGCTCGAAACCAAGTTTGGCACATAATTATTATGAATTAAAATTTAAATTATGGTGAAAAGTTTGATCTGGCTCCTATTTCGTCATCTTGAAATGTAGTTTTGGTCAACTTTTACTTTGAATTTCAACTTGGAACCAAGTTTGGCATATAGTATGAGTTGAAATATCACTTATGGTGAAAAGTTCGATCTGGCTCCAATTTAGTCATCTTGAAATGCAGTTTTTGTCAACTTTTGCTTGAATTTCAACTTGGAACCAAGTTTGTCAAATATTCTGAGTTGAAGTATAACTTTGGGTGAAAACTTTTATCTGGCTGTAATTTCGTTATTTTATCGAACATGTCGAAATGGAAATTCGTATGCAGTGATTTTAGTGGTGATCTTGAATTCGACCTTCAATAAGCTTGAAAGGTTTCACACTCACAATGTACATCAGTGATATATTTGGGGCAACAGGGATGATAGGGCTACGGGGGATACACCCAAGCGGTCGTAGGCGACCGGAAGCGTCTAGTTATGGCTGGTGACTGTGGGTACTGCAGTTTCTCATCAGAGCAAACGGATGACATTGTACAACACTGCATCCAGTCCCACGCTGGTCCCAATACTGATCAGTGAGGTCATGGTGAGCATTGTATATATTCAGTTTATGTATAATGTACATACATATTATACCGTTCCAGTTGTTAAATATAATAAATAATTTTGCTGTAAAGTTAGTGGAAAGAGAGATTCGGGGACAATTTTACATCTAGTGGCACTTGCATTATCAATTGATGAGATCCAGCCAGGAATAATGCAGCCTATATGCTTGTACTTTTCCAGTACAATGCACAATCCATGAATCTGACCTTTGTATGTGTTTTTATCACATGCTATGAATTTATCTTAAACTACAAACAGTAGGAACACACAGTGATTTCCGACAGTGTGATAACCTTCGCCGGAAACATCATGTTTGCACTATTTTTTTCTTCACATTTTGCTTCACATTTCACATATTCACATGATTTGAAAGAACAATGAAATCACGCGTGTTCTATGACGTGACAATGAAACATCACGCGATTCAACCTTAGCAACATATAACCATGCAGAAAACGTACAACCACCGTGACGTCATAATACAAAGTATTTGACGACCAGATGATCTGCATTGTTTATACTGTTTCCTAGCAACACACATGTTTACGGGTCTTCGATCTGCTCAGTACAAGGGTCCTTGGGTACAATCAAGGATTGTAAGAAGTTCTTGCAATCTTTGGTACAATTTCACTCTAATGTACATGGTTTGGGTTCTCAAATATTTCAGAATCATAAATTCATAGCATGTGATAAAAACAAAACCTGTTTCGTGTGTTTTCCATCACACGGGAAAGATCTCGTTTGAACTGGCGGAAGAACATCAGAAAGCACTCGACCTTCGGTCTCGTGCTCTCTTGTATTCTTCCGCCAGTTCAAACTCGATCTTTCCCGTGTGCTGGAAAACACACTCACCTAGTTTTGTCATTATATTGATGTGTACAAAGTTAATTTAATGGAAAGAGATATTTTAGGGCAATTTTACATCCAGTGTTACTTGAATACTGAAGCGCCTGTTACGTGAATACTTCAGCGCCTGTTACGTGAATCCTGCAGCACATATCTCGTGTGTGCTACCATAAACAATTGCTTGACAAACACAAACAGACGAGTGTCACCTCCCATTAACTGTTGAATTTGATCAACTGATAACCAATAACCCCCCATGCACATTAGCAGTGGGCAAAAGTTCCATTATATGGTGATTTCATGTAGACAAAGGGGCAATCGGACGATAATAGAGGAATAATCTCACTTCATGTGTTTATAGTTAATAATAATGAAGGTGTCAACAGCAAATGAAACTACCACCCAAAAGAATATCTTTATGTTAGTCTATCTGCTAAGTCGCTTTGCTGGAAACCTCGTTTGGGATGTGTTTCCAACCAAAAATACCCACCTACCATCAATTTTCTCAGATTATGTTGTTGTTTTTTGCAGGCTTCCTGTAACTCCGCTACAGGAATCCTGTGCGCACGCTGACGACTGTGTTTACAACATTTTTTATAAAAAATATAAAACGAAGACTCCAATGTACGCACTAAACTGAAGTATTGGAAAGTGAAACTTATTGGAAACATGCTCATGTACAGTGTATGTAGAGTGTATGTACATTCAATTCTGCTGACAGTATTATTTTATGACCTAAATATCCAAGTCGTGTCATACCTGGCCATTGTTGTAACTGACTGTCTTCAATTCTTTCACAGCTCAACAATTGCAACAGAAACCGTCAAAGCCACCAAAACTTCCACAGGTTGAGAAACCTATCTCAGTGCAAGTTATCAATGAGATCCACAACGCTGTAGCCTCTTCGCTTCCTCTGGTCACTCCCACTGACCAATGCGCCATATCTGACGATTCCTTTTCCACTCCGAAGCTTTTCAGCAATCAACCACATTCTCATCTCTCGAAACCTGCACCGCAACCTCTCACGTCGGCTGATAAACATTTGTCGCAAGCTGTTGCCACGGCAATGAACAATGCTAATGTCCATGTAATTGATTCACATGGCGGTGGTTGTGATGGTTTCGAGGGGGATGTGGTGGAAGGTGGCAGTCAGAGTAAGGCGACCGGGCGGTCCGTACACTGGGACGGAATGCAGGCGGTGGTCGTCAACTGTGGAGACACGAGCAGTCAGCAGGATGCTGATTACAACCCTGCCAGATATGAGACCGAGGAAGGTGAGGTATTGTTGGTACTCAACATAAATAAAAGAATAAATATCAGACAGATGAACTTCAAGAATGCATATTGTGTTTTATAAGCTAGTTGATAGGTAGATGAATCTCGTCTTTGGCAAGTTATTGATTTTGCAAGGTTTCAAGAAAAGTTTGTCATATGAATTGTGTTGTACTGTAGCCTGTTTCCGTTACCATTTCCGACGGCATGCTACATGCACATCATAATACACAGAAATATTGATGTTTCTCGCACACCAGAGGACAGTGATGATGATCCTGGCTTCTGCAATGCCACAGAGACTGGGTCCACCCACGACCGACCAGCAATGATAGTAACTCACCACCCCCGTCCCATCGATATGATCCCGGTGACTCCCGCGAGGCTTCCACTCCCCCCTCAGAGGCCTCCCACTCTGTCAGCCCACCCACGACCCATAGATATCATCCCGGTAACTCCAGGCCCATTGCCAAGAGCGCAAGCTCCTGTTGGCATGGCAACTAATGCTGGCAGTGGAAGCAGAAGTGATGGGGATATTGGTGAACTGTTGAAGAAATTAGAAAAGGTTTGTATCATGCTGGACTTGATAGGAGTACTTGTAGCAAGTTTAATCTACAAACTTACAATCTGCTGGTAGAATCAGGGGTAAAGAAAAACAAATCAACTATTCACCTTTTCCACATACTAGTATCTTCCACAAATTTTGACAAACAAATTGTTTTGGAAATTTTAACTACGAAATATTTATATTTTTAAAAAAATCGTTGAGTAACAGTTGTCGTTTGCCAAAGCAAGTACATCACCCCATTGTTCCTCTGGAAGTGACCTTGCCACCCTCAAAAAAACTGACAAGCACCGTTTCTTGTACCAAAGTCCAACAGGGAGCTGGTTACGCGCGTGCTGGGTTTGGAGAATCGTCTTGGGGTGGTTGAGGGATTGCTCTCTGTGCAGACCGAGAGGGAGAAAGTCCTCCGGCAGAATCAGGCGGGAATGATCTCAGGAGCGCAGCTGGAGACCTTGCTGGCGAGAATGACACTAGTCGAGAATAAAGTCGCTCTCGTCGCCTCGCAGGTCAGCTCACCGGAGTTTTAAACTTATTTTGAAGACATGATTATCATTTTCAAATATATGTCGCATGTATTAATGTGATATACGTGTTGTGTGATTAGGTACAAGATAAAACTTTAAATGTAGTAATTGTTGTGTTTATTTTCCATACATTTTATAAGTGATGTTGACTTTTATTTTGTGGATCAAATGCTTATATTTCATTTACCGTACTACCTTCATCTTTATGTCACTGACAGAAACATTCAGAGAAACCACATCAGTTCATCCCACGCACTCCAACGCCCCCAGCAGCCGTGAACGGGAATGTCACCCACAACTCAGCGCATCACCATGACAACCAGGGCAACCCAACAGGTAGATTGTTGTTCAAACTCTCAGTGTCCAAACTCTCAGATGTGGAAACCGGTTTCCAGGCACTGGTAATATTTATGATACAAACAAGTGTTCAAACTAGTTTCTGAACAGAACATCTGTTTATTGAAACCGTTTAATACGATGTTAATATTCCACATTAAAACACAAGGATCATTCCACATCAATACAAATCTGTGAGCTTTTCTTGAGTGACATCTCATCGTCATGTTCAAGAGCACACCTCTAAAAGGTATTCCAAGTCTGTTTGTGGTTCAGCTTCGTTCAACCACAGCCAGATATCATTTGCCTTATCCTCATCTAAAAACGAAGTCTTCAGCCGTTCCGGGAGTTCCTTCTGTCTGGCGAGTACCACTTCATTGAAAATTTCTGCTGTTTTCGTCTGCTGGTTCTTTTTTATGGTTTTAGACTTGTCATCATGCAGTTTGGAAGAAACCTCCTGCCCAGATTTTAGTTCAGTACTGGTTTGTGGTTGACATTTCAAATTATCCATGTCATTACAGTCCATGGATTCATGTTCAATTGCAGAATGACGGCCATTCTTGACATCTGTATTACCATTCGTGCCTGTGTCAGTAATCTGAAGGTTGTTAGTTTCGTTGATCAAATCATTTACATTCATGGGTTTTGCTTGTTTTAACTGCACCGTGCCTGCAATCGCTGCCGTTCTGCATTCTTTGGGCATGTACGCATGTGATCTCACTTGTTTTGTCTTTAAACCTTTATCATGTTTCTTCAGTGTGCGTTTCACACTTCCAGTGTAGTCTTTTACGGAGATCTTCTTCCAGTTCGTTGAATCCGCGGACTTTCTCCTTGTTTCCACTGGCCCGATGTTTGTTTGGAAATGACGTCTGGCACTTGTCTGGAGCCTATTTCCATGGTACTGGCCATTGTCAAAGAGATATGGCTCTTTGAAGATCATCCTGAGATCTGTACTGTAGACGTTTTCAATCGAATTCTTGGCTGCGTCCATTGGGAGCAAATAGCTGATACCCTGACTGACTTTCTGTCTTGCTATAGCGCCCTTGATTTCCTTCAGTGGCGGTAATCTGGGAAAGTCCTGTTCAGGAATGTCGGACAGTTGTCGAGACAGGCGAGAGGATGATCGCCTGCGGGAAATTGGTGCTTGGTTTTGCCGTATATCAGTTTCACTTTCAGGGGGTGACACCGAGGGAACTGCCCATCGCACGTGTAGACCGGTCTGTGGTTTAGGTCTCTGCTGAATGGATGTCATCATCTTGCTTCATTAGTGCTTTTCCTAGACCTGTAGACATGGGATATCATGGTTATTACAGTTTCAGGATGTTTCGGTTTCAAAATTCACTGTGAAAGGGAGGCTGTGCTTCATGAATCATGAATCAGTGGCATTTAAATCAGTGGCATGAATCAGTGGCATTTAAAAGCCCTTGAATACATTTTGAGAAAAAATGCCATACTGTTTTGTCTAGCAGCTTAGGATAATAGGATTCAACATGAAATTCATCACATTGACTCAAAAAGTGGCACAAAATACATTGATAGGATTGTACTTTAATCAGTAAACATGTAAACAATCATATTGTCTCGCATTTCACCTTTGAAATGAATCTGATATATTGTCACTTACTTCACTTGTCCTGTGGCATGTGTACTCTGTGGTATGTGTCACTGAGTGTGCTTTCCTTTCTTAGAATGCCGTCATTTGTTACTTGGCGTTAGCCAGCCATGAATTCTTCATGCACATAATTAATACATTCCTTACGTTCTTATTCAACAAGTCAACAACGTTGAATGCACTGCTCTGCCAACTGCAAAGCCTGGCTGCTTGATTGCAAGTTCAGCATGTACTGCAGATATTTAGACATATTATTTCAATGCTCCTCATATCGATAATCACATTAACAAAATGAAGTTTGTCGAAGTAGAGACCGTGGCAAAGCCCTCATAACATCATGCTGATTGTAATCTGTTTACTGTAAATACCATGGACTTGTTGTGCAAGCTAAGCTCAACAGTGTGATAATGTTGTCATCGATGTATTTGCCAAATATGTGGCTTTTTGTAGAGGAAAATGCAAAGGTTCATAATAGATTAATCTCAGGTCACAGATTGAACATGGCCTTTTATTCACCATAGCGCTCAACTTCACCCTAGCTTTGATCCAAATTGGCAAATTAATAATCATGATAAAACCAGATATGATTATTGAATTTATCTGCAGTCATTATGGACATGGATTATTGCACTGGAGCTTATTTCTACAAGGTTGTAACAAAAAAGGATATGGTACTAATACATGTGTAATACTATTATGGTATTACCCAGGTGGAATTGACCACACCTTCAATACTGTGGTGGGCGGGATTTTTGATGTACATGCATGTTTATTTTTCTTAGTTTCAGGTCCCTCACTAGTGTCTAAAACCCAGACGACCTCAGCACCAGCCATAGGTCTGTCGCCCATAGCAACAGAGAGGACCCTGCCCCGAGAGGCTTCCAATGACAACAGCCCCAGAGCCTTGGACACTGCCCCTGTGGGTCCAGGGGTGGGTGGCTACGAGAGGTCATGGTCTAGCACCCCTGCAGCCGTAGAGGATCAGTCAGGCATGAGTGAGGGTGGAGCGAGCCACGTGGACAAATCATCAACACAAGCGGACAGAATCAAGCAGCTGTATGTATTGTGAAATTTTTTCAAATGCAATGTGCCTATGCAATTATTCCTGATCTTGACATACGTGTATGAAAAGAGATTTGATAGCCCACAGTCTCATTCGGTGACAACACTGGCAATAATTTCTGTGTACCTAGTTATTTTAAAGTATTGTAAATATATCTCCTTTATAAGTTCTTTGTCTATAGATTTTGTACATTGATGGTTTTTGGTTATTCATTCTGTATCATTTTCAGGCTGAAGTCCACAGAAGACATGTTGAACATTCAGGTGTTGTCTCCAGCAAAAGTGGCTGCTGTGTGATAGATATGTCATCTTCACAATCTCCAAATACGTCAAAATGTGTGACTTATTGGGAAAATCCAATTTCCGGATTGTTGTTCGTTCACACAAATTCATGTGATATACCAGAAGGTTGTGCGTTGAAACTTTCCAAGCATATTAGTACGGAGTAATGAGATAGAATAAGCGACACATACAAGTGATTAGCATGGAATGGAATATCCATTGTCTCCAAAATGAAACAAAATTGCAAGTGAGAAGACATTGTATTATTACCTGTCAAGACGTTATGATATTTTGCCATCATAATGCTCAAAAACATATAACATTCTATTCAAGCCCTACATGTACCATGCTAAGTAAATGCAATGCTGTCTACAAATTCTCACAGTGACCGTTATGCTGGATGTATAAGAGCACATCAGTTTGACTGTCCTGTTGATGTCATGAATATTTGTATGGAAATGTTCCAGATTAGGCTATGTTAATTCTGGTACCAGTTGCTTGCATATTTTCCTCACTTCAGGGAGCGTATAATTCCGTCCAGAGATACAGGCACATGTGTGCGACTATGTGATATTTTTGATTGATGTACAGATTCTGTGTATATTTGTGACAACTCAAATAATTTATTGTGCCATTACTTTGTACATGTATAAATGAATAAATATTTTACATGTTTACTTACTAATTTAGTAATGTTTGACGAAAGATACCGGTTAGAAGGTACCGATTTTTGGAGCCATGTCAGTTGATTTACATGTGGTTTGAGTTATTCACACTTGTGATGGTCATCATATTCAAGGCGAACATGAATAGCAGAAACCAGAACATGACTGCACATTGGGAATATTTGAATGGGAAAGTATCCAGGATCTGTAAAATTTCCACCTCTGATCCATTCTTTGCCGTTTCTTGCACCAGGTTCAATATAAACTTTGTAAAACTTCATGGAATCTGACATGGAGTTTACATGAATTAGTATTTCCCCCAGCGTCCCGCATTGTTACCGATATTTCTTAAGATACCCCATATTTGACCCCCCAACCCCTGCATTTAAAAAGCAGAACTTTACTCTAAGTCCATAATCTTGCAATGTAGAAATACTTGAGGTCATCTGGGGTCAATGTCCAGGTCATTTGCTTTGGACTTTGGGCTGACCACTTCTGAGTCTGGTGTCGCTCATATGTTAAACCTAAACTTTTGGTGCTTAGTGTAGATGTATGTAACTTTGCAAAATGAAAGAAAATAGGAATTTTTTTTTCAAATATAATTTAATTTTCCAAACACTGATGATGACAGAAAATTTTAAACACACATTTATACCACAATTCTCATTTGCGAAGGATGAGTTGACTGAATAATTCACTCTAGCACTATTCATTGACAAGGTAAATAAACACTTTACCAAACAACACATCAGAAGGCGTTTATAAGCAAAATCTAACTTGTACAGATAGTGATATATCTATGTTCAAGTCTTAAACAGTGTCCCACAGACAGATGAACATGTGTGAATTTGATTCAGATACACCCATCGAATGACTTTCACATGACAAACATAACCATAGCCCATGTGATACCAGTTCTAGTGACTAAGAAGAACAAAAACAGCTCCAACATTTGTCAATTCTATAAAATGATCAACCGGACAACATTTACTCATTCTTCAAGGAAATGATCGGTCACATGAAAAAGTACCTTCTTGATAAACAATCTGTAATTAGACAATTCACAGACGTACGGAAGCAAAACAGCAGTATGCACAAAAAGCGATCGCAACCAAAATCAGGAAATTTTTAAATGAAATATTGATACACTACACGGAATTTTCACTGTCACAGTTCAAAACTTTCCAACTACATGCATATTGTACATGTATAACAATATATGGTGGCTTATATTACAACATAGATACCATTTACTCTGCCTTGTATTCATGTCATACCAACTCCTGGATATGAACACTAACAATATTTACATCAATGTCGAAAGTTTTACAAAACGTGAGCAAAACAGTTATTGCAGACCAAACTTTGTTCTTTCATATATGAAACAGAAGGAATGATGTATCTTTCTGAATACCATAAATGTGAGAAATCCTGCAAAATAATACAAGGTATCAGTATATAATATGTTTCGCTCCAGTTTTGATAAAACTACACATTTTCTGTTGTTCTATTTATATAATACACAATTGTACATGTACACTTCTGCACAAATTTGTCCATTCATTCATTACTATAAAACAGTTTTTTGTTGATTTTCGCTTGTGAAACAATGAAATTGTTTGCTATAAATGTTCTGCGATGCTGCACGATAACAGGAGATTACATCACGGTCTCACTAGAAAACATTCCCTATAAGTTTGCCTGATGAATATAATACTATCAAATATCAAATGAATATTCTATGAAATGTTATTCTGAATATCATCTACACTTTTTCCGAATTTGTCAAAATTACAATTTACAATCACAGTCCTGAGATCAAGACCATTTAGATTAAATTTTATCAACAAATTATCAGATTTACATGGATGAAACTGTCACCTTTTATTATAAGCATATAATTTAGAATAACAATTGATTTTAGCCTTGAGCTTTGGGTTTAATTCCATCAAAAAAGAAATTATTCCTAAACGAGCATCAGACAAGTTTCTTGGCCTCGAAGAAGCTTTTGAGATGTCGCATCTGCCAGAAGCCGGTGAGTAGAAGGATGACCGTCTGACCGATTGACCACCACAGTACCCGCTGGTTCGTGCTCTCTGACGTTTGACGGAAGCGCTCCTCACGGTACTGTGGGGTGAGGGTCAAAGTACACGTTAATAGCATATCACAAGATTGAAACAACAAAATGATTTCAAGGATATGGCTACCTAAGATACCGGTAAGTTCTAAAAGTTATCAATAGTCTTTCTTTCAGGAATTACATGTATGCTGCTATTGATGGCCTATGTACTAGTCTAGTATGATCATTTATTTAGTTACTCGACTGCATCATTTATCATTGAAAGTCGGATACATTTGTATGCCTAATATATATATCTTGTGTCAAACATGACTTACAAATGCACAGTAAAGCAAAGCAAATACACAATCAACATTTTTAACAACACTTTATCAAGGTTGACATAGTCTATGCAATCTGGAAATAAAAAAAACATTGATATTGTACAGTCCAGTCATAATCGATGTTAGGTTTATCTACATAAAACTACGTGGAAATTTTTCAGGATCCCCATCTGCTGATGAAAAAAAAATTGTAGACGATTATGTACATCTGGAAAGAAAACGTTTAGAAGGTATTAGACAGTTATGTTACTTTTATGACTAAAATAAATGACATAATTTGTACATCGTTTAGGATCTACATCGAACATATAAAACCACGATCAAGGACAAAATGCTCAAAGAACTAGATTATATGATACTGAATTTGAATATGAATGAAGATTTAAGAAAATTTTAGAAACTCCACTCGAGTAGGAACTGTCTGAAATCTGTACATGTGTTTACACTATCATACATGTATGTTTACACACTGATACAATTGGTGACAATTACTCATTATTGTTACATTTATTATAGAATTTATCTTCGATGATTACCATCATACATAACATATAGGAAAAGGAAGCATTTGTTTAAGTCTTGTATCCATCCAGCACGGAAATATGGCTTGAATATAAATTTCAGTCTGTCCGGAAAACAAACAATGTGTTAGCAGAATATAATATGCATCTACAAGTTACTAAACTCAGCAAAATACAGGATATGTACAGAGCTAATGTACACAAAATATGTACAGGACTTCAGCAGGCTGGCACATCTGTCCTAAGTGGGTAAGGCCACCTAGTGAGTGTGGGTCAGTGTGGACAAACCCTGGAGCTTCTCATGTTCCTGTCTATCCCCTTGACAGCCTTGATGACCATCGTCGCCTCGGCCTGCAGCTTGCTCATCTTGTGATTGTGGATATACTCCTGGACACTCTGGCGATCCTCCTCGCGATCCAGGCGGAAGTGGACGCGCTGAGGGGAGGGGGGGGGGGGGGGGGGGAGGGTAATTGGAGGAGTAGGGTAGGGTAACAACACTTCGGTTAGTTACTGGTACCACAGCGGTAATTTAAACAGAGTAGTATTGAATGCAGAAAAAGCTTGCGGTTATAGGCAGAGATTGGTGTATTTTGCACAGTTTGTAGCTGGCCATGGAAAAGTCATGACTGAGTGAGCCTGCAAAAATGTACAAAGCAACATGATTGGTGCATTATTTAGTGCATCATCACAAAATAAACATTCTTAGAATTGCACAGTTTCTGCGTCTGAAAGCCAATGAAGCTACAGGTTAGTATATCATACATCAATATTTACATTTGTTAATTGTGCATTTGCTCTGCATGTGCACCTGCCATTATACATTACTATGTTAACACTGATGCTACAGAAACTTGGCCTGCGTTTTAGATCTCAATAGATATTGTATTATTTGATGGCTAACAGCATCCATACTTGACCAAATAAGATGAATAATTTTGCACCAAAATCTCATTAACTGCAATAAAAAAATCCTTCAAGTTTGACTGCACATTTCAAAGAATGCTTCATACGACACTTGGTGCTCAAGTCTGACCATAACCCAGGCTAGTTCCTTCACACAATCTTAAGAGCAGCTAACATCGACTGAGTGTTAGGAAAGTAGCTGGGGACAGATGGGCGATTGTTTTCTAGCTGATTGACTGTCACACGGACAGACGGATGGATGAAGAAACTGACCCGCTGGTAGTTCTGCTCCTTGGTGATCTGTTCCACCTGGTCGAGCAGCTGTCTGACCCGCAGCTGGAGCTCTGTCAGCTTGTCCTTGGCCGCGATGGTTTGGTAGTCGTTGGTGTGCTCACCCACTTGTATATCTAAGTGTACCCTCTTTCAGATGGGGGGGGGGGGGAGGGGGAAGGGGGTGAGACCATAAAGTGTCAGTCACACGGTTCTAACTGTTTTAGTGTTAGTGGTAAGACTATTTTTACACAGTCATGTACATCAATAGACAGAAAGAAATGAAAAATATGAACAAACACAGCAAAGTAAAGGTATATGTATTAATAAACGAATTCTGATTCCAAGTCATTTGGTTGAAAATTTTATTGTACATAATATGATCATTTTAACCAAGATTACATATTTGTATCATGCAATGTACAACAAACATGTAACCAGGTAAACATGACTACTTTTGTTAACATACAAGTATTTTTGCTGTATTTGTTAATGTGACTAAATACGCAAACAACTGCTTTCAATATTACACAAATTTTCACACATTTTTTTTTTCTACATATGTACAATCTATATGGAATACTACTCAAGCAGAGCAGCTCTACACATATTGTGATTAGGGAAATACAGTGTATATGTCGGTAAACATGGTAAATATTCTTTGAAAATCCAAAAATGTTTTACAATGGTTAAACAAGTCATACTAGTATTTGCAAACTACATATATGTTCAAATCTACTTGACATTGAACATGTAACATTACTGCAAATTTTAAAGGATAGAGACATTTTGAGGTATATGTATGAACAATTTTGAAATTAATATAAACCAACAAATGACATTTGAAACATCCTGAGTACATCTTTGATACATTTTTTTCAATAATTTGATCATCTTTTCCATGTACGGTAATATCAGAACAATTAACCTTCATATCCCTGGTCATGCTCAGATACGTACCAGCTGACCGCCGCCGAACCACGCGGAGGAGTTTGAGTGCAGACAGATGATGTGTTCACCGGCAGAGTGTGACGTGAACGTAAAGCGACCCTCCGCCGCGTAGGTCTGTGGGAAAGCAGGAAAAACGTCAGTAACGGGACAGATTTTGGATACTTCAGTCAGATACTAATAGTCTAGATAATGAACGTGGTCATGATACAAAAAGCAGAATATGAATTTAATCAATTTATATTATATAGGTTATCTCTGGGTCTTCAAAACACAGGTTTGAAAAATTACACTATGAATAGTATCAAATATTTGGTCCAATAGATTTACTTACATAAAATTAAATATATAACATTAGATAATAGATACACACTACCAACATTAATCGTTAATACCACACCAACAGCGTATTTACATTGTGCGGAAGAAGAGTTATTGTACGAGGCATTCTGCAAACTACCCACAATTGAAAATGACATATTTAATATATATCACTTACATTATTACGACGACTAGTGCATGAGGATGATGAGTGAATTTATTGCTTTATGTGTAATGCAGTAATCACCAACATGTGAAAAAAGATAAAAATCTGAACATTGAATCGTTTTCAATTGTGTGCAGTGCAGAGATTCAAGTAACACAAGAAATCAGTGATAATATCTATTGATTAAAGGCATGTGTCAGTTTGTTAGTTTGGTTGGTGGATAAACTATCTAGCACTCTACAATCTGTTACACTAGTCAATGCTCAAGCAGGGACACTACACTAGTCGAATAATAAAGCAATGTACTACTACTATAAATGAGAATATATTGATTGTCAACTTAGATGAGCTGTATGCATTCAGAAAAGTAATGAAATCCTGCGAAGAAAAATAACAGGCATTTTTTCCCCATGGGTAGTTGGGTACCAAAGTGAGCAAACTGAACATACAGGTGATAAACAGAACAAACCAAATTGCAAACAGTCCATTCTTGACTGGCCAGAAAACTCTCTTACCAATTGAATATGAGCATGCCCTGGCGTGCCCACTATTACATAAATGAACTCAGCATCCCCCAGGTCCTGAATAAAGGTCGAGTGTATGTTCCAGGGACAGCTAGCCATGCTAAAGGGACACCACCGAGAAAGGGAGGGCAGGGTGTTGTAGGGAACCCATCCTGCCATTTCTTACCCGTGACAGGACTGTCGACCCGAAAGGGTCTCGCACTTGGACGTGCATTCCCAGGGATCCAGGCGCAGTGTGAACAAAGTCTCCAATGTTCATGTCAAACACCTGAACTTTGTAGCGGCCTGTGGTTTATTGGAAATGATGTGTATATAGATGTAAATGTTGACACATGTGTGATGCTGTTTTTGCCTTTGTTATGTACAAAATGTTCGAACAAGAATGAAACACACAACATGCAAAAGCCATGCATTATAACACAGACACAATGCATTATAATGTTATTGGTCATGTTGGTAGATCTGTGAAATTCTTGGTCATTTTTCCTTTCTACAAGTTCAACATGTGTATAATCAAGAAGATGCACTAGTAGAAAGTTAGTTACAAAATCAGGTCACAGTGAAAATGTATGAACAGTTGGAATGTTATTATTTCTTTGTGGTGACTAGAATGATCAGCAATGTGATTAGATATACAAACTAAACAGAAAGTAAACAATCATTTAACAATGTCTTAACTAAATGAAAATACCCAAAATGCTTGATATATCACTGCTTGTATTAGGCATCTAGTTGTTATTCACCTCTTAATGTATTTGATGTAGATGTACCCTGTTTCACACCAAGTGAATACATCATTCTTAGAATATTAAAATTTCAACACTTTCAACAGCCTATTAGGTTCAAATTCATCTGCACATCATGGGTATTTTCAGGACTTAACTAAACAAAGCGTTATGACAAAAGCAGGCAATGGAATAATTTTGATCACTTTCTTACCCTTGACATAACAACATTATCATCTGGGTCACGCACTTCAACATGCATGCCCAGACCTGCTATCGTTGGTACATATAAATTCTGTTGCTTGTCAAACATTTCTACTTTGTAATTTCCTGAATGAGGGAAGAAAATCAAATAACAGTTAGCAAAATGTGAGAAATATGTTGACCTGAAAATGAATGGTCTATTACGCTACCTGTTTATATCTTGTGGGCAATTTTACTCCCATTTCTCTATTTTCTATACATATGGATCAATTTCAAGGCTTCTACTACAAAAAATATATTTTTGTTTTGGATCAGATTTTATGATTCTGTGCTAGAAATCTAGATCTTTACATAATGAATTCAGGTATTAATAGCACACTGGAACCAAAACTGCCCACTAGAGTCATCAGGTTTTCCATCTATTATTGCCATTACAACCTAAGTTCTGGAGCAATATATTTATTCTTATTATATGTCTCATCAGTGCGTTCCTATCTTATTCAATGTAATTTGCCGAGTGCAATAAATATCCATAGTGCATTGTTGTTTTTACTGCACTGATCAGAACTCGTTGCTATGACGTCACTCAATGTGTGACGTCACTCAATGTGACGTCACCCATTGTCTCTTATGTTCTTGAAAACATTATTGTAGACATATAATCATGATAATAAACCGAATACGACATTGTGCTGGAATTTATTTCTCACTTGGTCCTTCCGCTCAGCACGCTCCCTGAAAGGACCCGTGCGAAATAAATTCCAGTACAATGCAGTATTTGGTTAAGATTTGGTATTACACACCATAACACGGCAAACAATATCCAATACATCCACACTGAATAAGTGAATAGACGCTAGGCCTACGAGCCATCTGTCCTGAATTCGCAGCTTTCCCAAATTCGCCAACAGGGTTTCCAGACTTTGTAATGCAAATGAAACTTACCAGTTGTATCATCGATCAAAACTCTGATATTCAATCTTTGTGCCAGCAGTTTGTTTTCCATAAAACAAGTTTCTGAGCTCTGATAATATTGAGTTGGCGATGGGATGCGGCAAATTTAGGACGAATGGCTCGTACAGGCCTACAGTAGACCTGTCAAATTCTCATCTGACGCCAAATTACTTGATTCAAGACTTAACTAGAGAGTAGACGACGCAATTTGCCAATGTCATAACATATTTATCCAGTAATCTACAGATACATATTGGATGGACTCGATTACAGTCAACTTGTAGGCGCACTCCTCGTATATACGAGAAATGTCCATTACTCGTATACCAGAAATGTCCAATTCTCACCTACGAGAAATGTCCAATTCTCACCTACGAGAAATGTTTGCGGTGTCATTTCTCGTATACGGGTAATGTGGGACGGAACAATGGCTTCAAAGAAAGATTGAAATATAACTGTCAAGATATTGGTAGAGACTATTGCAATCCTCGGGGTGTTTAGTTTGTACACCTTACCTGGATTAGAGCACTCCTGCCGGGTATATGCTTTTGAACTGTTCTAGACATATGTTTTCCACTCCAGTCATAGACATAGATCGAGTGCAAATTGCAATTCACATTACAGATCTGACGAATCACAGTTTTCAATTCTCGTATACTAGAACTATACATTTCTTGGTGACAAAGAAATGACAGTTATTGATTGGACATTTCTGGTATACGAGAAATGGACATTTCTCGTATATACGAGGAGTGCGCCTTCAAGTTGACTAGATCCCAAACCGGTACGTCATGAGAACTGTCAACATTCTCCTATTATCGCCCACATAATCATCAAATTCTCACCTACGACCATTGTTTCGTCTGGTATTTCTTCGATGAAACATTTCCTTTCTGTTTCACCGATGTGGAAATATAATGCATTTGCGAATGTGCACAGCAGCAACAAGATAAACGATGATAATATTTTAGACATTTTCCCAAGTTTGCGTGTCCTGTCAGAATGTCGTCAACGCATGCGCATTGAATGCCACGTCATTTTTCGAAACCGCGACCCTTTTTTGTTTTCCATGTCCGTTATCGATGAAAAGTAACGAAAAATCCCACTAGTAAATCAGTGGTTGTTATATCACATAATTTAAATTTTTTACCAGAGCACAATAAACATTCTGTACTTCGTTTTGCAACCTACCACAATGTCATGTAAAAATTTCGTCAGTGGCCATGTTTAGCTTCAGCCCAATAGATGAGGTCCTACATGTACTGTAGAAAGAATACTAAATGGGACGGACGTCATCAATCGGCGTGGATAGATTTTCCGCCATACTTTGGTGGCAATTGCTATTATGAGATATACATAATGAAAAAAAAGTACGATTTACGTTAAAAAAACCGTCAACATCAAACTGTTGGGTGTCACCGAACAAATTCCATACATCATGGTCATGTCCTATCTAGTGTTATTATGGGTAATCTATGTTTAGCCAAGTCTGAGGTTGATTGACAGCGGGTGCCCTTGTCATATACGGGGTGTGAAGTCAGGTGGTTACTAAATCATATTTACTCCTGTAGCCTTAACATCACCTGAGACAATACATTACTTGTGGGGGCGCATATAACATTTTTTTTTTTTTTTTTTTTTTTTTTTTTAAATCCCTTTATTACACATAAACATCAGATACAGGTAACATGAACGAAACATACACAAAATGATGAGCAACGAAAGAAAAGATACACAAGCATGAGTTCGACACTATGAATATTCATTGATACATAGAGGCACGTGCGGCGTTTGCGAAGGACCATCTTCATTTATATTTGGAGAGTGGGAAGAGGACCAATTTTTCGGAAAAAAAATAGTACATGTACGTATGCCTAGATAATGTACACGTATAAGGAAACACCATTTTCACAGGTTTGAATACAGGAGACCCCAACGCTTTTTAAACAGAGAATGATCCTTTCTTTGGATACTAATTTGTCTTTCAATTTCCATTTTGCTTTTCAGTAATGACAAAAATGCCAAGAAAAAGATGTCCTTGCTATTCATTTTGCAATTATGTATAAAGAATTTAGCTAGTATCAGACAGAAGTTCAAAATGCAATCTTCGTCTGAAATGCATGGAAATCCTAATATAATGTTTTCACCCAACAAAGGATTTAATTTGGATATATTGATATTATTCCACCAGCTGACGAATGCATTCCAAAAGTGTTGTACTGGTTTGCAATCAACAAAATAATGTATAATTGTATCAACTGCTTGCATATTGCAAGATTTATATGTACAATCATTTGATTCTATGATCTTTAGATTGTACAAAAATTCATTACAGGGTATTATTCTATTGATGACTTTGTACTGGAAGGACTGCAGTACGGTTTCTCTACATGATATACATCCTGCTTCATATAAGCATGGCCAGATTTGTGGACTGATGTCGTATATCTTGTTCCATCTGGTTACACATATCGGTGTGTGGTTGCCTACTTTTGATTTTAACAATAGAGAGTATAAATCTTTACTTTTTAGAGACATGAAATCTGTGTATGTCTCTTCATTTTCATAGATATAAACTTTTGACATATTTTCTAATAGGGTAGAGGAGTTTATGTCATCTTTTGAAATGGTCTCCAGCCAGAGTTTTGGTATAGACGATTTCAGGCTCAGATATTCCAAGAAATTCACATTTAACTCATACTTCAGCTTTAAAGCTGGGGCGCATATAACATATAGCACACCCCCCTTCTTTAGAAACAGAAAATCGAAGTACTAACATTATATACATTCTGCATATCATATATGTATTAAATGGTCAATCCTACTGCGACCATGGTAACACCGTAATATGTCCAATATTGTTCACTCATATCGAACAGGTGGCTTTGATACCCGTCTGTATCTCGACCGGTACAGTCCATCATTGTTTTGTGGTCCTTAAGATTGTTGTGCTGCCTCTACAGCTAACTCGAGAGGTCCAGCTGGCAAGTTGGGCAGCAGCTGAGGTTCCTGACGCTCTGGCTGATCCACCTCTTCATTAATGTCCGTGAAGTCCCGACACCTGCGCAACTGTTGACAGCTTCTGCGGATTTGTTGTTGGCCAGTGGACACTGTGTATGAACGAGGTGCAGGTTTCATGGTGAAATGACCATACTGCCAAGGATGGGCCCGCTGTGTTGGTTGTGGCCTGACAAAGACGGCGTCGCCGATTTGGAGTTCAGGCAGTTCTTTGCCAGTAGTACGATCATAGTATTTCTGGGACGACTCGCGGATATGGCTCATCTCAGTTTGTACGAGTTCAGATGCACCAAAAGCTGGAGTAAGCAGGGCTTTGGATACTGGCAAAGATGAACTTGTCCGGCGAGCCATGAGTCGTCGACGCGTCGTACTGGGAATGAGACATGTCCTTCGGTCGGAGTATTTCTCAAGTGGAGCAGACCTGATAGGGGATCCTTGCACTTTTTAAAAAAAGTTTTCTGCTGATTTCACTGTGGCTTCTGTCCTACCGTTGGATCTACTGTGGTATGGCGAGCTCGTCTTGTGAGTGAAGTTCCAACATTTCGAGAATTCAGCATATCCCTTGCTAACGAACTGTGGTAAATTGCCTGTCAAGCAGAACATAGGTGATCTAGTCTACTGTATTTAGCCTCTATTTGCCACAGCAGCTGAAATATAGATGGAAACGTGATATTACAAATTTTCCCGGTTTTTGTGGCAGCCATTTTGGATTTTGAAACGACCAACAGCCACACAGACCCAGCATTATCACCATTGGATTCCTTGGGTCAGAAAACATGGGAGTAGACACCAAATTTCGCATCTATATGCAACAGCAGCTGAAATATAGATGGATACGTGATATTACGATTTTTCCGGGTTTTTGTGGCAGCCATTTTGGATCTTGAAACAACCAACAGCCACACATACCCAGCATTATCACCATTGGATTTCTTAGGTCAGAAAACGTGGGAGTAGACACCCAAATTTTGCATCTATTTGCCACAGCAGCTGAAATATAGATGGAAACGTGATATTACGATTTTTCCGGGTTTTTGTGGCAGCCATTTTGGATTTTGAAACAACCAACAGTCACAAAGACTCGGCAATATCACCATCAGATTCCTATGGACAGAAAACATGGGGGTAGACACTAAAATCACCAACGTAGGTGCAGTACATAACTCGCTAGGTCAATTCTAAGCTATTTTGCGTATAAATGGTGGCCATCTTGGATTTTTGGGAAAACCCCCCATGGGATTGATGGGGACTTTTTTGTGGGTTATCTATATGGTCTCCAGAGTCACTGTGCAAAAATTCAGCTTTGACACCCAAATGTCTACCTTATGGGCTTTTTTGACCTAATTTTGGTAGACTAATCCATGTAGAGCAAACATTTCTTTTGTGTGATGCACCACCACTTGTGCCAGAGTGTTCGGTAATTTGGCAAACTCAAAGAAGTCACTGTAATGATCGTAATATGATTGGTCATACTGGAATATGTCCTGTGATACAAACTGCCACGGTAGTTCTGGAATGGGCTGATGAATCAATGGCTCCTTTTGATGTTGGGTTGTGTATTGTGCACACGTCAGGCAATTCTCACAGGAGATTTTCACGTCTGCTCTGATGGAAGGCCAGAATAAAGTGTCGGTGGCATTCTGAGTGGACTTTTCAATGCCTTGGTGTGCTGAAGGAATTTTCTCCAGCTCACGTTTCCTCATTACCTTTGGAATGACCACCTTGATGCCTTTATACACAACTCCATCCATGTATGCTAGTTCAGAGCGATAGTACCAGAATGGAGTTAGGATGCTGGGGAGTTGGCCTTTGGTGTCTGGTCACCCATGTTGGATACATAGAATGAGATGGGTCAGCACTGGGTCTTCTGGAGATTCTGGTGTTCTGGAGATGGGGTGCTTTAATATGGTCTCCAAAGGCTTATGATCAGATTCAACGAGAATGTCTGGATGACCATATAACCACTGATCCCACCTTTTCATGGTGTGGACGTTTGCCAAGCATTCATTCTCGATTTGTGCATAATTATGCCGTTCAGTTTCAGTCAGTGTGGATGAAGAGAATGCCATAGGTTTGTCATTTTGGAGCAGAGCCGCACCTAACCCAAAGTCTGATGCATATACTTGGAGTGTAACTGGCTTTTTTGGATCGAAGTACTGCATTGCTGATATCTCAGATATCTTGTTTTTTCATTTCATCAAAGACGGACTATTGGACTGTCGACCAGGAAAATTCCGACTGGGCTGAGCTGATTTCCCTCAAAGGGGCACACAAGTCACTGAGGTTAGGGACAAAGTGTGCCAACAATTTGCACATTCCAATGATTGGGCACAATCAGCATGCACTCAATTTTACTATCAATGACCTTGAGCTTGTTCACGACCATCCAAATGCGCAATTCTCTGAGACAACAGTACACGATCCAGAAGGAGTCAGCCAGTTCGTCCTTGTCATTCAGAGGCAAACCAAAGATTGCAATAGACAGTAAAGCACTAAAGTTGTGTGTCTTCAGTTTATCCATGATGACATACGTTGTACTGTTCGATGGTGCGCTGCAGCAGATGTATGAACATCAAAAATAGAAGAGGTCCAAGTACTAATCCCTGAGGAAGTCCTGTTTGAAGCAGAATTTCTTTGGACATTTCCAACCAATGCACACTTCAATAGGTAGGAGTGCATCCAGCTCATGGCAGTGCCCTGAATTCCGACCTCATGTTCTAACCGATGCAGCAGTTTCGAATGGTCGCCCTATCAAAAATGGCGCTCAGATCAAGAAGGACAAGCAGAGCGCCATCACCATTGTCGAGCATGAGGCCCATGTCAGACTTGATCTTCAGTAATGCTGTCTCTGTGCTTTGTCCACTCTTATATGTGGATTGGAAGGCGTCATGTATTGCCTGTAATTGCGAGGCGAGCAGTTCCTTCTTGGAGTAAGCCATAGTTTCTTCAAAACCACGACACTCTACCACAGGGCTTTCCTGAGCTATGTGCACATAAAATTGTCCAGTCACAGTGAAAGTCAATACCATTGACAAAACAGTAGTCAGTTTCATGGTTTATTGACTGCAATGGTTCTTTAATACATAAATGGTCAAGTTCAGCAACATGCCATTTTTTCCAAGAACATCCAGTTAACCTCTTAACCGCCAGACCTGATAAATTGTCCCGCGCTGGGCATTTTTTGAAAAAGGAAATTGAAAAATATATATATTATCACAATAATACATTTAAAGAAATACCCACAGTTCATTGAAATTAATTAAACAAGTATGAAAAGTATCTAGCCTTATGCAAGCAACATATTAGGGCCTTGGTGTGTTCTGGTTACCATAGCAACAACCTCACAACAACCACTAATTCTGACTAACCACTAATACCATTGACAAAACAGTGGTCAGTTTCATGGTTTATTGACTGCAATGGTTCTTTAATACATAAATGGTCAAGTTCAGCAACATGCCATTTTTTCCAAGAACATCCAGTTAACCTCTTAACCGCCAGACCTGATAAATTGTCCCGCGCTGGGCATTTTTTGAAAAAGGAAATTGAAAAATATATATATTATCACAATAATACATTTAAAGAAAGACCCACAGTTCATTGAAATTAATTAAACAAGTATGAAAAGTATCTAGCCTTATGCAAGCAACATATTAGGGCCTTGGTGTGTTCTGGTTACCATAGCAACAACCTCACAACAACCACTAATTCTGGAACTTTTCACAAATAGTATACACGAAAGCATGCAATGTTTTCACAGAATATTGATATCCCCATGTCTTTGATTATGAATATATGGTACATGCAACTCAGTTTCTTTTATTGATGTTAAATACCATACCTAACTGGTACAAATGACAGAGAATGCACTGGAGAATAATTTTGCTCAGCATGCTCTCACACTTACATACATCTGTCAGACGACAACACCACGGAAAACCCGAAAGTTTCGCTTTCGATTACATGCATTCCCATTGTATGGATGTATTATCTTCGACCCACATAGCGATTGCAACCAACACTACAACAGTTTTATCAATATACGGAAGCTGCGTGGAGAATTTTGACTGAAAAATATATGCAGTACAAAAAGAAAGATGGGTAGGAATTTGCGACGGATATTTCCGGCACATAGGCGTCACACAATTACGTTTTGCGCCGGAAATATCCGGCGCTGTAGGCACTGAAGAGGTTAAATGTCCACTGATTTGCTCCAGAATAGTGTCCATTGTAATACATACACATACTTTATAGTCTATATACATACAATATTACATTAGATGTTACCAAGTAATAAGAATATTTTCACGAGTAAGTTTGTGGAGGCGAATAGAAAACAAAAGCTAGATCTGCAAAGGCTTCCCTCTGTTGGTGTGAAGTCTATGTTCACATGCCCAAATGGAACGACTTCAGCTTCACCTACACTTTCATATAGAAAGAGATGACAGCCTTGCCATCTGCTGTGATGTAAATTGACTGCAGTTCATTGAATTGGACGATGAATCAATGAACATTCTAATCCTTTGATACTTGGAGACTTAGCCAAGGCTCTAAAGTGGAGGTCAATCTATTTGGAGACAGTCAATTCTAAGTCCAACCTTCACCTGCTCTTGATTTAGGAATATCGTATCAGAACATGTTTTTTCCTGACCGATCTATCAGAGAGCTGTGACCGTCTGCTTTTAAAGTCCACAGTTGACTGAACGTGAGTCTCCGCACGGTATGCTGCATTTTCCACCAACATATGCTTTCGGCTCCGCAAGCACGTCGACAGTCTCCACGATAACATGGACAGTTCTCTGCAGATTGTTCTCTGCTATTTGGTGTCAGGCAGTTTGTTAAGGCTGGTTTACATGATCAAATTATGTCAAACTACTTCAAACACGGGGGTCAAGCGTACCTGAATTATTCGGAAGAACATTGGCGCCCCTGAATTATTGGGAGTGGGGGCGTGAGATATTCGGAGGAAAACATGAAAGTAGGTTGCTAAAAAAACGCAAATAACTCGCCTACGATGTGTGAACAGACAAAGCAATGTCACCATAGAGTATAGGATATAGTTGTGTATTTGTTGACACATATATTAGTTAATTAGCTTCACTAGTTTATTCACATTTATGTTCACCGATTCTGAACACCGATAGAAATGAACCCGTCAGGACTAATGTGGCGATTTTGCCCTAAGCACGCGGCAGGTGATTGTAAACATACATGCCATTTATGTGGCCTTTTCGTTCTTGGCCTTGTTTTGACACGCTCCGTTCGAGCGTGCGTTGCCACGGCAACGCATTGTAATTTACGCTCCAGTAAACTATAACAATGGTTTGATTATACCTCGCGTGCGTCCTACAGCTTGTGGTGTATTATATATACACTGGAAGCTACTCGATCGAGGAGATTGTCCGAGAGAGAGTAACTGGGACGCACGCGAGGCTCGCCATGAGCATTGTGTTCCCTAGTTGTGAGTAGTGGGCTCCTAGAGCCCTGGGGACGATTTCCATGGGGAGGCCCGGGCTGGGAGAGACAAGTTGCTGACTCGGGGGCGTAAGCCCTGTGGATCGCCAGTTCTCTCCCTTCCCGGGACGTGTGACATAGGCTCTGGCCAGCATGTCGGACTGTACGGGGTTCCGTCCCCAAGGCAGACCGCGGCTTGCCAGGCCCCGCCAGTTAACACCGTGGTGATGAACCAGTTTCTGAACGGTGTCCGTAGGCCTGGGAGTGTCGGGTGGGCTGTTACCTGGTTACCGTTAATGATAGAGTGGTTACCATGTCCGCAGTGACCTCCGGTGAGCGGCGCCGCCGCAAGGATCCGGAATAGCGTATGCGCGTGCGCAAGGACTCGTGGTGAGAGGACTATCCTCGAGGATCCCGAAGAGCGGACGATAGTCAATAACTTTACATTGGTGCCGTGACCAGGATCAGTCCGACAGTGTTCCATCGCAGCCTACCATCACAGTGTTTTGCTCCCTCGTCCCTGGGGACTGTCCGCTGCTCCGGGACACTTTCCGCACGTGAGAAATGAGTGAAAAACAGAAAGACAGCGGGAAGGGAAAGGGTGGTAACGTTGCGGACCACACCCGGTCCGCGACGGCCGTGAGCTGCCTCCGGGCGGCTCCGGCGGAATTGCGGAGCCCTCCACAGACAGTACCCAGTCTGCGGAGTCGACTCCGGCGTCCGCGGCTCCGTCTCCGGACGTGGAGTCGAACCCTGCGGGGTTGCAACATGTGTTGCCACTGGAGCTCGACTCCAGTGTTCTAGGCGCGATTGGCGGATCCGCAGACAGGTGTTACTGACGGTCCGCACGTACGGATGTAAGTGTGGTATCCATCTATCACCCCAAGGATGGATTTTAGGTCGCTCCGCAGGAGTCCGGACTGCCCAACGCTGCGATCACCACTTTGTGGTGGTCCGCATCTGTGGGCAGATCGACTTTGCATCATAACGCCACCACCGCGCATCCGCCTCCCGTAGTTTCTAGTGCTAAGGACGTGCGGCAGACCTATCCACATCATGTGGACTCTTGTCCGGCGTAGTTAACCCAATGCCTACGCTGGGCGAAGCACTTTTGTGGATTTGCCGGACGCCCGATGGTCCCGGAACAGCCTCTTATATGGCCAGATTGAGGTTGGGATTTACGTCCGCTATGGGAGAAGCGCCTTCCCACGGATATAGGGAACTGGCAATGGACGCGGGGATAGCATCCGGATGTGTGGATTGATGTCCGCGGTTCGTCCGTGGGACTCGTCCGGCACTCCGGATGCTTTTGGGTGACACACTCCTGTGTGTCATCACCCGTGCGCCACTACTGTAATTAAGTTTATAGTAGTTTAAGATTTCTAACGGCAGGAAATCGTTTAACCATTATTTTTAATGGACCGGCTGTTAAGTCCGCACGTGTGGACCAGCCGCGGCAGTGGGGGACGCTCATTTTCGTTCGGATCGCACATTACAATATGCGGTCCGGCCGTAATGACCGGATCCCCGGCCTCCTTCTAAGAAGGGGGTCGTATATTACATGCGCAACACTTGTGGTGGCTTTTAATTCCAATTTCATATACAATGGATAAGGGCAATACGCCGTTCTATGGTAGGCGTCCGGCCTGGACTCCGTCCGCGGGCAGCTCCGGACGTCCGCCGGCTATTGCTTTCACCATCTTTGGGCGCCTCTAGATTGGGCGCCGGTATGAAGGGTTTGCCCCCTAACCATTGAGGTTATGGCCCATGCCGGCTCCGCGTCTAATCTATTGGCTCCTCGCTCCGGTAGTCGTTTGAGAAGGCTCTGGGTTGGACCGGGCACCGCTCCGCGGCCGGGCTGTACGTCGGGGTTGCTAGTGGGCGTTTGGCTAACGCCCATAGGGCGCCCGATTGTCGGTCCGGACGTCTTGGGTATGTCCGATCGCCCTGTAAGCGTACCAGCGGCTATGGGGAGTGATTTTGTTTATTTTCCATCTCAGTTATTATTTATTGGGAGGATTATAAGCCACAAGTGTGCGGCATGTCTCTGGAGAATTCTGTTCTTGCTCATTTACTGATACAAAGTGAGACAAGTATGTGAAATTTCCTTTCCGGTGCAGTAGAGGGGTGTAAGGAGTTGCGCTAATTTTGACAGTGACGGATTGCTGTGATATTTGAAAAGACTGGAGAACGGCAATTGATTGTCGTTTTCGTCTGACATATTCGTACAAGCCACAAGTTAGTGGTTACTGTCAATTTTATGCCCAATTTCTACCTTGCTTTGGTGATTAATTTTACATCATTTACCGCCGGTGCGGACGCAAAAGCGAATGACTAATCTTAATTACTGTAGGATATTTGCAAGGTCCCCCTGGATAGAAATTCATTTTCTACCCGTATACATGGTTTGATTTGGAGTCACCGGAGGGAAATGACAGCCTCCGCATGAGTTTTATGGTGTTTGTATGTTGGTCCGGCAGTGTGTCAGTATGACCGGGGACAGAGTTTTGCAGCGACACCGCGTGCATTGCTGCACGTGTAGTATAGCTGTCATCATTTGTTACATACATATATGTAAAAATGTCGTACCCGGATTATTTATTAATCTCCAGATGTGTAGCACATGTGTTTTGTGCCACTCGCATTTCGTCCGCTGCTGCGGCGCTGGATCCCGCGGGATCCGCGTGTCCGGTGTTCGAGATGCGGGTGATTTTGCCAGTTGTAAATTCCCCATGCACACCGTGCTGGAGATGTGCGGGCGGGCGGGCGGCTGCATGTAAGTGCAGACGTCCGTCCATCTGCGTGTCTTTACACAGGCCTGTGCGGGTTGTAGTATACAGATACTGGCAGTCGATGCGGCTTGCCGCGTTGGCTTTGATAGCTGTCTGCCACAGCTGTTCGCAGGTGTATGTGTGTCTGCTAGATGTACATATGTCATGCGGGCGTGCCGGAGTCGCTCTCGCGGCTCCGCCCTGCCTCAGATCCGTTCTGCGGATCTGAGGAGCCGGCCGGCAGGGCGGTCGGCAACACTTTTTAGAGGTACTACCACTTTTGATCACTCGGTGTGTCGTTTTACAAAATTTCTAAATTTAAAGTTTAACCTTAAAGATATTCCAAAGACTCGACACACCGTCCTTTTATAACGGATGACCTTCCAAGGTCATCACACGGTTTTGGACCACCTCGGTCAAAATTTTAGCTTGTTTATGAGGGTTTAGTCAAAATTACAAAGCGTGTTATAGTTTACTCCGTAAGTCCGGGGGTAGTTCCCCATTCTTCCAAAAGGGACTCTTAAAGTCCTAGTGTCTTGCGCCGTGACTTCCGGGCGTTGCCATCTTGCCTTCTTCCGGCCCCCGCCATGCGAAGCCTTCGTCGGGTTTTGGCTGTTTTGGGCGCGGGCGGAACATGTTGGGGACCAACATTGTAAGAAGGGGGTAATGTGGCGATTTTGCCCTAAGCACGCGGCAGGTGATTGTAAACATACAAGCCATTTATGTGGCCTTTTCGTTCTTGGCCTTGTTTAGACACGCTCCGTTCGAGCGTGCGTTGCCACGGCAACGCATTGTAATTTACGCTCCAGTAAACTATAACAATGGTTTGATTATACCTCGCGTGCGTCCTACAGCTTGTGGTGTATTATATATACACTGGAAGCTACTCGATCGAGGAGATTGTCCGAGAGAGAGTAACTGGGACGCACGCGAGGCTCGCCATGAGCTTTGTGTTCCCTAGTTGTGAGTAGTGGGCTCCTAGAGCCCTGGGGACGATTTCCATGGGGAGGCCCGGGCTGGGAGAGACAAGTTGCTGACTCGGGGGCGTAAGCCCTGTGGATCGCCAGTTCTCTCCCTTCCCGGGACGTGTGACATAGGCTCTGGCCAGCATGTCGGACTGTACGGGGTTCCGTCCCCGAGGCAGACCGCGGCTCGCCAGGCCCCGCCAGTTAACACCGTGGTGATGAACCAGTTTCTGAACGGTGTCCGTAGGCCTGGGAGTGTCGGATGGGCTGTTACCTGGTTACCGTTAATGATAGAGTAGTTACCGTGTCCGCAGTGACCTCCGGTGAGCGGCGCCGCCGCAAGGATCCGGAATAGCGTATGCGCGTGCGCAAGGACTCGTGGTGAGAGGACTATCCTCGAGGATCCCGAAGAGCGGACGATAGTCAATAACTTTACACTAATAACACATGGAATTACTCTGGTTATGCGTCAGTTAACACTCAAAAGTACCCTATCTCTGAAGTAAGGTGATACTAGAACATCGGCTTACAGTTGTAAGGCGTTTTATTGTGTATTTGTTTCATCAAAGTCATATCTATTTGTTTTTTGGCTAGGCCATGATTTATCGGGAGGAAGTACATGAATCTTTCAGAGATTCATGAAAAATAAACCTTCCTTCCTGAATACTCCTGTTTCTCCATCAGTGCGTGCCCTGAGGATTATGTATTTATTAGTGAGACACCGAATAGCCTTTTAAACTGCAACATAAGTACATTCGCAATGATTTATATATATATTTTTTTAACTATCAATATTGCCCCTCCCAATAAATCATGCCCCGGCGAAAAAACATTTTAGGTGAAACAGAAACATAATAAAACACCTCACAATCAAAAGCCGATATTCTAGTACTACTTCACTATTGATATCCTTTGAAGTTGGTGTACTTTTGAGTGTTTATATGTGCAGAACCATAGTACTTCTACATATGATTGGACTCAGTGGGTTCATTTATATCGATGTTCAGAATCGGTGAACACAATTGTGAATAAACTAGGAAAGCTAGGTAACCTGTATATTGTCAATAAATACAGAACTATATCCCATACTCTATGGTGGCATTGGTTTGTCTGTTCAAACATCATAGTCGAGTTATTTGCGATTTTTTAGCAGCCTACTGTCACGTTTTCCTCCAAAGACCTCACGACCCAACTCCCAATAATTCAGGGGCGCCAATGTTCCTCCGAATAATTCAGGTTCGCTTGACCCCCGTGTCAAACACCTCCTGAAAGTGAGTTTGAAATAGTTTGATGGTGGGTGTTTATAGGATCAAACTCGTCACGCCAAACTACTTCAAACTACATCATACTCTTTCAAACTTCAGTTTACACGATCAAATTTCTCACTTCAAACTCCATCAAACTACATACAAATTTGCATTTGATGTTGATTTCTGATGCTACTTGTTGAAAGTATGCATTAAAGCTGAACAACTATGTTCAACTTTCAATGTCACGAGTTTCAAAGTGAAAATCATATTGTCCAAATACAACATATTAAATCCAAAAAAAATGTTTTAGATGAAGATGGGTTTGTCCAAATACAACATATTCAATCCAAGAAATGTGTTTTAGATGAAGTACATACTGTATGGATATTTGAATCAATGAGGGAAAGTATAGGCTATATTGGTCTTACAGGCCTTATGAGTCAATTCTAAAAGTGATTATAGCTTTAAGAAAAGTCCTAATGCATGATAAAAAACAACAACAACATAACATTATGGTGCTCGATGCAACCCAGAATCTATACTCAATCCCTGAAATTCTAAGTCAGCAAAAAAAAGAGAATAAGTTTGACATACCGATTGTGTGTTGTGGAGTGGTACGGTATGTACACTTACCCATATAAGTTCACAATTTAAAATGTACCCCCCCCCCCCCCTAATATCAGGTAGGATTGTTTTGCTGAAGTACACCAAGGGAGATCAATAGATCTAGTTACCACACTCTAATTTCTTATCGTTGGGGCTCGAGCTGAGACATTTAGTGGAACCACTATGTGAAATTACGGTACCTGCGAAACTAAATAAAAACACTCAGAGCTAGCCATGCTGTGGGTTTGACAGCTGGATTGTGAATTACAGAATTGACTGCTATATGCTTTTGCTGGGATGATCATGATGAGTTGATGATCTTTCGTACTGAATTTAGACACACATGAGCTAAACATGAGCTTCACAAAGTTACACCAAGAATACGAAACGCTTAGAAATGAGGTGGGTTAGTGGACGCATTCAATCACAATCACACAGACAGTCAGTGACCTGGTGACAGTCGACACAAGTTACTTACTTACTTAAGCCGACTATACACTACACGACGCGACCACGACGCGACGGCGACGCGACGACCCATCTCATAGTGTATATCCACCCATATCCTTCCCGAACACTCTCCGACTGAAATGTTCATTTGTGGAGACTGATTGGTGCCGACGAATCGTCGCGTTGCGATCGTGTCGTGTAGTGTATGACGGTTTTGGGACGTTTTGTCGTGGACTTGTGGTGCATGCGAGCTTCAGCCTGTTGAACTGGCATTTAGGCTACTATAAGTTTGAAGTGCAAGAAGTTATAACTTGAATGTCTGGAAATATCGATAAACATTTTTTGACCATTGATACTGTTTTATGTCTAATGAAAGATCATCCCTAAGAATATTTAGTCGATTACATTAAGTTTTCCATAAATATTGTAGAATATGTTCAAGTGTATAATTTTTACATGTACAGATCACATGTCTGGCGAAAGGGGATAATGAACCGATCCCCTATAGGTTAGCAATCAATATTTAAAACACATTGAGCGAAAATGAAACTTCAAAGACGCGACGGTCCGTTGTGTAATGTATAGCGGTACATCATTGCCGACGGGTTCACGACGATTTCGTCGGGAAGCCGTCGGGACGCCGTCGCGTCGTGGTCGCGTCGTATAGTGTATAGCCAGCTTGAGACCTACTCACCCCCCACTCTCTCGAGCGCTAAACTCGAGAGAGTGGGACACCCGGGTCTATGTAATGAATTGTAATGAAACCAATCAGTTCTCAATCAGTTCAATAACCAATCATCAATGGAGACTCAATCAATCAATGAATCAATCAATTATTCCGAATTGTAACTCACATATAGAAGTAATAGAAGCGTACATTACACAAAGTGGAAACAATAAGTGAACTGCAATAAAGAAAATAGTTTGTGTACAAGAGTGGATCCCACAAATTGAAATAAATTTGCTTAAATATAAGCACATACCAAGATCCACACAGTAACACACATACACACTAGTATATGTGGGTCACTGTGCAGTTCCACGCACATGCAGACAAATAGATAATCAAGAATAACCATAGATGGTACTCAAACTATTACATAAATACCATATAAACATAATGGAAAAAATAGAGTGATATGCCAGTTGGTGACAACGAGTGATTCCTAAGTGCTACTAATGTTTTTCTCGAAATATTTTTTTATCCACACACACTTGTCGCTACACACTGATATCCAATCCAGTACATGTAGTTTGTTTTCCACAAAAGGAGCTTCTGGGCTCTGATAATCAAGTTAGTGATTTTTGGGATGCGGCAAATTTAGGACAGTTGGCTCGTACAGTACACAAACTTCACTCATTCTATCAACACACTGTTGAGTATGAGTGTTGTCACTACACCAGTCACACTCACCACAGCATGCACCACATGTATTTGTCCCAGGACGTGGTTGTTGGGTAAGGGGTATCACGACCCACTGGACAGGGGATGTGGACTCGTGTCCTTAGACAGATGCCTGTGACACTAACTGATTAAGTGACATAGTCACAGTCGCGTAGACCAGTAGGTGATCCGAGCATCTTGGAAATGTCTAAGTGGCTATTTCACAAGCTGATACCTGGGTAACCACATACCCGGTACCTCTGTACCTAAGTATTTGTTGCTAGAAGGGACAAATGATGTTTGACTTATCTCTTTGTATATAACCCCATCAATTTCTGTTGTGATTTACTCTTTAGTTTCACATCTGTCGCCGGAAGCTGGACAGCAAGTGTGAGGCGCTGCTGATCATAACCCGTGACTTGGATCGATGTCGGCAGGAGCGCGATCAGTTCAAGCTGATGGCCGAGCAGGTCCAGGCTCGGTACCAGGGCATGAAGCGGCAACTCGCTGGAGTGGTATGTACTCGTTATCATTTGTAATAAATGTACATGTGTAGTACTTGGCTACATGTGCTTATATAAACCAATATACATCTTGGGACATAAATCTTGATGAAAAATGCACATACATAACTGTAGAAATACATAACTGTATCATAATTACTGATTTCATGTCTTCTCCCTGCATATTCGGCAATCAGCATGCTATATTGCTATATGAATCATAGTGTGCTGAAATGATACAAATGTTCATAGCAACGATTTGATTTTTGTGTTCATTCAGGGACCCAGAACAACTACTCTTGATGGCATGGAGTTCGCTGACATGAAACAGCAGGTAACCGTGAAAGAACTTTCACTACCAGCAGGTGCATTTTCTTTAGTTTGTCTTCATTGTTGTGAATATCAACAGTTCAGTAAAACCAGTTCACTGTGATATCATTTGAACAGAATCTTGCTCAACTTCTGTGTGAGATGAGAGAAGTCAACAAATCGCAGCAGTTTGAGATTGATGATCTGAAACAGAAGCTCAGTGATGCACAAGGTGATATCAAGGTCAGTTCTCTGTTATACCACCAACACAGCAAGCGACCATCTATCCAACATGCTAATATCTCTGTCCCGATATTTTCAAGAGCCTGTGCTTGTGACTTTGTGTGTCCAGATCCTGCGGGAGCAGATTGCCCGGCAACGTGTGGGGACCACAGACGAGGGAATCAACACCCGACACTTTCCCGCACATGAAAGGGAGGACCTTGTGCGTCAGCTAGAGGAGTCCAGGGAACAGGTAACTCATCAACAGTCACCATGGTAACTGTCTTACCCCTCAGTAAAGTCATCAGATATTGTTGGTATTTGACAGTAAATTTTTACTGTAGATAAGTTTTTAAGCCACAGTGTCACATATTTCCTCATGTATTTCCCCTCTGTCACAGTTTGTGCAGATCGAGCGTGACCTGCAGCAGGTCCTAGACGAGAAGGAGGAGCTTGTGACAGAGCGCGACGTCTACAAGAACAAATACGATCGACTAAACACCGAGCTCAACTACATTCTTAAAGGCAATGAGCACCGTATCGTGGACATCGACGCTCTCAGCATGGAGAACAAGTCAGTGTTTGGATACAAGTAGTCTGGCTGAGTTACATGATATAAGCTTTGTTGCTTAAATGAGCTTACACATGTGATATAAGATGGAATGATTGTATGAAAGCTCAGGGGAAGATGTAGATATTTCCACATTTTGCTGGTTATTTATGTAAATTGATTTCATGGATGATAACATCACTATCAACTACCGGTATGTACATATTTCCTACGGACCAAGTATACATGTAGTGTGTTGTCTGTGTTCTCCCAGGTATCTGCAGGACCGGCTGAAGCAGATGGAAGAGGAGAAAGTCATGGCGATGGCTACTGTCTCAAAGTATAAGGTAAAGGGCTCAACTTATATAAACTCATTCAATACTGAAAACAGAGAATGATACAAGACATATCTGTTGTTATTCAGGGTAATACAGCTATATGTATGGAGACATTACGTATTATATTGTACTAGTGTACATAGCAATATCTTCCAAGATAAACTCACAACAACATATACCTTTCCCATCAGTTGCCTAACAATAAAAGCATACAATACAGATGTTCTGACATATACTAACTGTTTCAGAGTATCTTGGAGAGGAAGAAGAATAAAGGTATTATTCGACTTGGCCAGAGCAGAAGTGGTGGAGTTGTCATCTCTCAGAAACAGGGTATGGTTGTTTTGTCCCGATCGATGTCTTATAGACCCAATATGTCAGCTTCACTATAATAGCTTCCAAAAAAATGACTAGATTCTCGTTCCAAAAGTGGCCCAGTGGAGCAAAAATTAGGCCACGAACCATCGATTCCCTAGCTAGTTGTCTCTGTTGTACATGTGTCATTACCTGAGTGTTATGGTGTATTCCAGTCCAGCAGTTGTTGGAGACAAGGTCGATTCTGACACCGACACCAAAGATGATGTCAGATCTCCAGTCTCTGGCTAGTGCTCTTCTTGAAACTCTCAACGACAAAAACCTGGCCCTCTCACATCAGCGTAAAACTAACAAGTGAGTCCTGTGTCATGTGTATAATGATAGTCCATATACATGTAAGTAAAATGTTGTGTTCAGCAACGATTATGTTTTAAAAAATCAGGCTTACACTAAATGTGTGTAGTCATATACTTTTGATCTTTAAATAAAGGTAATACATGGCCTTTCGCCTGAATGAGGCCCTATGATGAGTCAAGAATTCTTGTGAAAGAACTGCTGTTTCAAGATGTACATGAAGTTGTTGTGATGGCTGATGTTATGTCCTGTAGGATCCTGGGGATGCGGGTGGCCGAGCTGGAGAACAAACTCAAGACGCTTGAGGTCGCTGGACTGTGGAGCGTCCCAGGTAACCATGGTAACGGGGTCTCTGGGCAAAACTGTTCAAATTTGTAAATATCAGCATGTGAAGCATACCTGCCAGTATGCTGTATGCTCTAATGAAATTGCAAATTTTCTTGTGCATGTTTGTCAGTGTTTGACATTCTTGGAGCGGTATTTCATAGGTGTATATTTGGTTGTCTTGTTACTCTTTTGTGGTTTTGGGTTGAAATTCCATTTGGGAGGTACATTTTTTCTGACTTGTTTTTCAACTGAAGATGTATGAAGTAGAGAACTATATCAAATTTTTATTCTGCCAATTTGCATGCTTTTTGGAAAACCCCCCAAATATTTTCCCTGAAGAACTATTTGGTGAAAGACTTTGGGCTTAACTATACTGCCATTTCGGTGTCAGATGGGAAAGCAAACAGCCTGAAAAAGCTTCGAATGGAAGTAGAGGAGATCCAAACACTGATCCCTGCTTCTCCGCTGGACACACCCCCTGAAGATCAGCCAATCAAAAACGTTTCTGAGCTGCTGCAAGGCTTGGACAGTCAGGAGGCTCGGACAGTGAACTCGATAGGCCATGATGGTGTCTCTACCGAGGGACGGACAACAGAGAACCATGGAGGCTTCAGATTGTCTCTCGAGGATTTGGACCTTCTTCCAACTAAGGAAGGAACAAATCACTTTGCTGACAGTGTTATTCCTGGGGAAGGTATTTCTATACTGCTTTCTGACCAGAATTTTTGACGTGGCTTGGTGGGAGCTTTGTCTTTACGGTGGTTGATTACAAATAACAATGTGGTTTTCTATCTTCTTAATCCAGAAATGTGAACATCTATGTAAACCAACACCCGCTCTGACTAAATATACATGTTAGATTGTATATTTGTTATGAGAAATATGTCCACACCTGTAGCTTAATGTTAACAGCAAGTTGTGTGCTTGCAGGGTCATCTGATGGTTCCTCTATGGCCACCACTCCCATCCTGGATCCGTCTGACCTTTCTCGACTTTCGCAGTCTGATCTCTGCGATGAAGATACTCTTTCGCTGGCTGCCGCGAACTTGTCCCGACTCAGCCTCGAGGACCACTCCGATGAAGAAGAGTCACATCTCCGTGACCGATCATCACCATCAGACAAAAATGAGGAATACTGTGCTGAGCTTACAGACCTCCTTGACAACGCAACATCGAAGGTTACCAGCCACGACCCGGACCCCGTCACCAATGGAAGCTCTGAGCGAATCAATGGTCATGGCGTGACATCAGAACTAGAGTTCCACAAGGAGCTGCTGGAAGACGAGAGGCCCCAGACGAGTTCACAGCCTTCCCCAAGTTGTACCTCTCCACTCCTCACAGACTCAACTGGGCCTCAGTATGGCATCAATGATGAGCTATGACCTGTCAGACAGGAACCTTCATGTCTACAAGGTGCAATCTATAGACATGTGCAATGAGCCTGTGTTCAGTATTTTTGTATCATGAAAGTCTGTACATAAAAACTTACCGGGATGTTAAGACACACGCACTGCGAGTGGGGAATCGTGGAGCTAATCATTCCAGGAAAAAGTAACTGCTGAACTGCCAGAAATTTCACACTGGAGGTCGTTCAATTTGTTTGTATCAATAACTATAAATGCACCGCTATGTAGCTTGTTATAATCCATTTCAAGAAATGTTGCCAAAGTTTTGCCAGAAGTTACATGTGGTTGGAATGTATCTCTGTGTGCATGAAATGAATGTTGTTTGCCAAGAATATTAGGACATTTGTCTGAAAGGAATAGATTGTGGTTGGTTCTCAGTGCAGGAGGAAACAATTGATTACTTTTGCAAAGTCCTCCACTAGTTCGAGCATTGTGTGTTTTCTAGTCAGGTATTCCATTTTCCAATATTTGTTGTTTTGTTAGGCGTGTGACATTTATTCTACCCAAAGCTATTAATAAATGTATCTTGTTATGGGTTAATTGTGAAGATCCTAGTTAGAAGATGCAAGTATACATGATGTGTATGTAAATATTTGATGCTTCCTATCCATATGTTATTTGCAGGTTTCGGTAATAGATATACATTCTCAAAGCTCTGTAGATTACAAACAGTAATCCGAATGACCAATTCGGAGGTAAAAATGGTGACAGGTATGCTATTCAAGAACATTTACCTATCATCATGTTATCAGTATCATAGCCTAGACATTACATGTAGAAATATAGTTGTTATGTTGATGATATATACCATGTGTGTTTGTCGTGAGAGCTCAGTAGATCAGCATTTGAGTGCTTATCTGTGCTGTAGCTTTTTGGTTGTTGTTAGCTCTACTGGAGTAGGTTTTTTTCGACTGCCGTCCGTCCATCCGTCAGACTCATAGTTCATTGAGAAATGGAACCCTTGGAAGGTAAAGGTTAGGTTTATAAAGTGAGCGCAGGACCTCATGAATTCATCATCTCCAAACCTCAACCCCCAGTGACTTTGTATGTTGAAACTGAATAATCATGTCTTTGCACTGATCTGTAAACCGGAACAATTCTTGATGTCCAGGCCGTGGGACATTCTGACAATTTATACTTTAACATGTTTAAGAAAATGACAAACTTAACTTTAACTTTAATTTTAAGTTACTGTACCATTGTATAGTATAGTACCACAAGTGGTCTTGAACGCGCCACTGGTTCACTGTTCTTCAATTCTGTATCATATTGACATTCTTTTTAAAGAGAGAAATCTGAGAGGACTGAGAATGTGACTGTTTGATTCGTAGGAGAAGTATTCTAAGTTATATCATGTTATGATCTAGTGTCTCCAGATTACAGCTTAATACATGAGCTCATTCGTATCATGATAAAATCAGACACGTACGTGTATACCCTGATTTTTCTAACTCGTTTACACCATTTATTACTGATGTTTTTGCAATGGTAAATGCTATTGTAGTAATACTCGGCATACTTCACATGGAATTGTAACGGCAATATTCTATCGAATGTCAGACTTTTATCGTGAACATTTAAAAAGTTGGCAATCTACCCCAATGTTAAATTTCTGCCTAGAACAGGATCTCAGGATTCTGAGCACAATTAATGATTGGGCACAAATTTAACATTGGAGTAGATTGCCAACTTTCTCAATTTTTGCGATAGAAGTCTAAAATTCGATAGAAAATTGCCGTTTGACTCTCAGATGAAGTATACCAAGTTAAGTTTCGTGTGTGTATACGTGTAATCAGAAACCCATAAGAGAGATCTCTTATGGGTTTCTGGTGTAATATAACTGATGTTTTAATTAGGTTGTATTTGTTTATGTTATTGTGTAAAACGCTTCCAGCGAATTGTTTGAAGAGGCGCTATATAAATATTATACATACATACCGGGGTACGTACCTACGTACGTTGTGAATGAGTTAGAAAAATCACAGCATAGTACTGCATTTGATTGGGAAGCAGGATTTTTCGGTTGGTTCATGCAAGAATGTGATGTGTTTACAATTATGTATGTACACAGTATTAAGTGAGTGTTTGCTGGACTATATTTGTTCATCTCATGTGCAAAATTCTGCTACGGCTGGAATTTGTCTAGTCTGTTAGTGGTATGCTATAAGTTCACAGCCAGTCCTGTAAGAATTTAACTTGTTCAGGAGTCGTTATGATTCTTGTGTTAATCAAGCCAGCTCTCTTCCTGTTGTCTGTGTTATATGTGCACGTTATGATGATATGGGTATCAAAGTCTTTCCACAGTCCACCATGATTTTGGTTTGGTAATTTTGCTCTGCTCAATGTCTGGATCTGGTTGATCAATTGTTGGTTATCATAGTATAGATTGTTGTGAATGATCATGATATGCAGTTGTGTTTATGTATATAGAAATTTGTATATTTGTAGAATATTGTCTGTTTTTTTCTGCTTTTTTCTGCTTTGTTCTGTTATCAAGTGAAAAAAGTGCAAGCTGCAGTGCAAAAAAGGGCATATGTTTGTACCGCACTAAGAACTGACTGCATCTTCATGTATACCCTATGTGCTCCATGAATATACATTCCAAGCCAAAGATAAAGCCATTATCTATGAAGTCACTTACACGTGTATTTACAGTATTGCCTAATCTGCATAGGTATGAAAAATAAGATATACATTTTTAGTTTTAGTGCTGTATCTTTCAATCATGAAACAAGAAAATGCAGCAAACTGCGGAAGACGACATTAGAGCACATCATCAGCACCACGACAGCTGAATATATCTTACACAACGTAAGGCCTACCCCCCCCCCCCCCAAAAAAAAAAAAAAGAAAGAAGAAGAAGCCATAATTTCATCCCCTATGTGATTCAAATTCATTTCCGTATACTAGGATGAAAAACATGGCCTACTTCATTCATATTACTAATAAGTAAACATTTTTTTTAAAAATCGATCAATGGAACAGATATGCCTGCTAAAATGATATGGAACCTCATTAAAATATCCTCAAAACATTGGAAACTATGAGGAGTATTTGCATCTGATAACATCAGATATAGCCTAACACATGCCTTTACTGGGCAAATTAAAATACCAGTTAAGAATAAAAAGACTTCGCAATCCAGCACAGAAAACCAGCTTAATTGTCATGTTATAAAATACGTCAAATTACGGTAAATGTAGCCGTGGCATCGCAGACGAATCGCTGTGTTTACTTCATAACGCCAAAAAGTCCACACGCAGATGCCCACATGCATGTATGCATACACGAATTGCTGAACAGAAATTGTGTTTCAAAATACGCGTCATTGTGGTAAAATTTGCTTTGCATTCTGGGAACGTCAATTTCCATCGGCTCCGCCATTTTGGGACGTTTTTCGATAATTTGAACATTTACGTTATTTTCTCAAACCTAGCACATCGATTCATGCCTCATATATCTGTGGAATAGTCAAAGTTTCCCATCAATTCGAGAGATTTTATGTCAAGGACAAAGAAAATTCTCATTTGAAGTAGGTATCTAAACGTTTACATGCCAAAACGTGCGTCGATAGGTTGGCATGAAACCTCCATGAAAAAGTCAGCACATAGACATGTAGAGGGTTGGGGGCTTCGCCCCCAACGCTCTAATGTCAAAAAAAACAGCATGTAAAAAATGTTGCATCCAAAATAAAGAAGGTGATACTGAAATATTGTCCTTACATACAATTCATGGGTGGCAGATCTTTTTTGTTGACCTGGCACTTTACTCCATATGACCTTATTAACAACTCAAATCTCCAGGTTTCGGTGAGGGGGGGGGGGGGGGTAGGGAAGGGGGAATAGGGACACAGGGTCACCGTCTTATTTTGAGTAGAGGGCAGACTTTCTCCAAACTTCTATATTTAGGGTCAGGGGATATTGAAGCTGTGTACATATATGTGTGCGTAGAGTGCATGCAGTCTTTCCTGAAGAAGTGTGGGAAGACTCTGGCAGACCGTGGGGCTACATGGAGTTCTATCTTCCTGCGTGGTGAGGCTGGGCGAACGCGCCCACCTGTGCATGTGCTTGCCATGCCGCCTCAGTGGCCTTGGCTTTGGGTGCAATCAAAGACCCTCCAACAGAAAGACGGGAAACTATCTCGGGCGCATAACGTTAAATTACGTAACTCATGCGACAGTGGCGCCGCGTAGTAGGAATTAAGTAAAAGCTGTCGGAGCGAGAATTTTTACCCTAACAAACTCTTCAGTATTATCACGACACATATTCTCGTCTAGCGGATTTCTTTCCTCAATAAAATTATTTTTACCGTGTATGTGAAGAACTGTAATCTCGCCCTGTTGGATGTATTCAATTCATGACAATGATCAGGCCTATTTGGCGTGAATGCCGCTCTCAAAGTAAGCATATATGGACATTATTATGCTGATCAGCCCCGATTAGGAAGGCCTATATTAACCGTTATGATCCGGCTATCATCACTATCGATCTATTCTTATGTAGATCAGATCATTCTAGTAGTGTGGATATATACAATGTGTGGATTATATGTCGAAATTCGCTAAAGACAGGATATCGTATTCCAGTATATATTTTTCCATGTGTAGCTAGCCCACGTACCAGCCTACGTGCACCAAGATTTTCGAGCGATAAGACACACATACACATTCATATAGGCCGTTTATCAGCAGCCAGCACTTTTTCCATTTGGGAATACAATCAGTAATAGATCATCACTAGAGATTTTACTAGACTCTATATGAACGTAAGTTCACGTGGCAACAGAAAGCGGCAAAAAAGTATGGAACACAATATATTTGCAGATGTTTTATTGATTATGAAGTTCATTCCATTGTTTCATATATCATGTACATGTTTCAACATCAACAACTATCCATATCTATCCCGCTATCCATATCCATGTCTCTCTACTCCAGTGAATATCAGTACCGTTCAACATATTTCAGTTTCAGTATCTTGCGTTTTGGTGTCTTCCAAAAAATTCTTTGGGAGGTTTTATGCACAAGTTTTATATTATCTTAAATTTCGATTGTCCCCAGAGGGGACATAGCACTGTACTGTTATGCATGACCTAAATACTCAATGAAACCATCGCAAGTTATGGGCAACATACTTTCACAGATATTTACAGAACATAGCTCAACAATTCAATTGTCAGAGACAAAATCCCAAGAAAACGGAGAATACTCACAAATTATTGTTTCAAATGACAGAAAGTTTGCCATAAATCCAGTGGATTTAATAAATTTTGACTTGATATATGTGAATTGTGTTCAATGTATGCCAGCGAAACTGACGACATGTACGTTTACATTTTGAAATTGAATTGTGTGCATCTTTGCCATTTTTTCTGCATGGACAGAAATCGGGGATCAAGTGAAATTTACACGTGTTTCAATTTCAACAACTTGCGGTTTTTCCTGGGGCCATTAGGCATGACGAATTCACAGTTGTTTTCATGAAGGCTGTGGTGGAGTCGGATATTGACGAACAGAGCGATAATCATTCTCAAAGTTGGGCAGTTACTGATGCAGGAGAAGTGGTCATCGAGTCCATCCGTGATGACGGTCGTGAGACGCGCACGCACCCCTCGTAAGTGCAAAATTTGTTCGCATCTTGCACGGAAAATCACTTCTGCCTTCGAGCACACTGATGTCAGCTCTTCACTTGGGACAACCAATCCGCCTCGTTTGTTTCCCTGATACTCCTTCTGATGTAGGAACACATGACTGGGGTTGTTCTCTTTGGAGGTTCCACAGAGCTGGGTTTTGCAGTCATCACACACTTTTGGGGAGATCTTACGACTGATGTATCCAGCGATGTACACGACAATATTGTCCTCTACCAGGGACAAGGTGTGATCACTTGTGTAGCCTGCCATCAAGCTTTGGACTGACTCGGGGACGTCAGAGGCGACAGGTGAACTTTGATCTTCGAACACGGACTGACTGTTTGATGTCTTGGCATTAAGCGTGAAGAGGAAGGAGTCTACGTCCTCCTGACAATTTCCTTGACTGCTCGGAATCAAAACTTTTTCCACCATGACTTGGCGTAGAGATGCCCGGAAACATCTAGCATCTGGATTATCGCGATGGCCACCCTTTCCACGAATGACTGAAAATAAGTTTTCAGCACAATCCTGATTGAGGCGATTTGTCAGGAGGAACCTCACACCATTGTTGTTGTGCAGATCCTCCCAAAGTAGCTGCAGGCATGTGATGGCCCCTCTCCATCCGTTAAGGCAAGGCAATTTTCTGGGTCCCAGCGACTTCACTCGGCACAGCCACTCAGCACACTCCTCCATGAATCTGAAGTGCTCTGATCCTTCAGATATAGCATGACGTAAATTGTGAGTGCTTGACAAGGAAGAACTGTTGAAAACGTTGAACAGCCTGTCCATGGTTTCCAGGAACTCTGCCGTGGTCAGTGCAGCTGTATCAAGTGAGCCGAGGTGACACATAGTGGAGATTCCAGCAGCAACACTATGACTCAGCACTTGGGCCGCCAGCTTAACTCGCATCTTTGAAAATCCTGGCAATTCCAGATGTTTCCTGGAAAGTCTCGGTGCCAGACGTATCGGTAGAGCTGAATCTTTGGCATAGAAACATTCGATGTGACGCCATAGGACAAAGTGTGGCTCAGAAGATTCTTGTACTGGCTCAGAAGTTTCTTGCACTGGCTCAGAAGATTCCTGCACTGAATCTGTTTGTACATCAGGAGTTTCCTTCGGTTTCAGAGCATAACCTTTTGATTTCAGGTTGTTTCTCACATTTTTTAGTAAATGTGGTGGATCATACAAACAGAAAATCTGTGCACCGTTGTGAACGAAGAATGGATTCTCTGTGGTGACGCCAAGCTTGGTCTCTAGCGCTGAGCTGTAGAGGAGAGACAAACATTGAAACTATTTTTTATTGAGTCATTACTCAAAGGTTAAGGATGAACTGAACTAAATAGTCTGGTCACAGACGACCAAATGTGTGCATCCCCATCATTTCTGCTAACCGTATCTTCATTTGAGTCATTGAATTTGAGTACTGGAGGTCACCGGGAGGCGAGTTCAAGGTCACCAAAACACATATGACTTTCTACATGTGGTTGAAAAATTTATCTACAATGTACTACTAGATAGTTACATAGAGATTGAGAAGGTGAGGTCTAGCTGGAGTCAATCAAATTCGAGGTTATCCCGAGACGTTACAAGTTCTGAGCAGCAAGATTGTGAGAAAAAGTCTCTGAGAAGATGGAATCTGAGAAAATGGTTCGAAGTGAACCATAAAACTGGCCCAATCATTTATGTGCTAACGTACTGTTGACAGACGGATGGACACCAACTGACAACATGAGCTTTTAGTGCCATACGTGTATGGTCCAGTATGTCCAGGTAACATCATACCGGTTATTAGAACCTTGGTCACAGATGACGAGTTTGACTCGCAAGCCAACATTAGTTGCTTTGTCCAGTGCTTGTTGCAGTAATGACACCAGCATCTGGCTCGATACTGTGCCACTTGACAGAAAGTACCCAATGGGCTGCTTCCATTTTCGCACCAGACCTCTAACCATGAACACAATGGCGTGATTGGCGACAAATTTTGTACGCCCCATAGTCCCGAAGTCTTCGTAGCCTTCAACTTCGTCTCGTTCCGAGTTGAAGGAAACATGCTCTTTTATGGACATCTCGTCGAATACCATTGCACAGAGCCGGTCCACATCTGTCATTCCCTGCACTTTCAACTTGAAGGCATCGAGCAGCTGGGTGCTGAAACCTGGATACACACTTATGTTCTGCAAGCTCTTCCTCAGGGTTCTAACTGTTGGAAGATAGAAGAGCCTGCGGAGGATGCCATAAGCCTTTGGTCCTGCATGGTAAACAGATAACGCCAGGGATTTGTCCTTTGGATCCCATCGGTATCCACGGGGACTGCGGTCACACTGCTTTAGCTGTGTTGCAATGAAATCTACTGTAGGTGCAGGTAGGAATGTTGCTAATCCTGCTATAACTTCATCCTTTGTGTGGTAGGTCAAAGGTGATGGTCTAGCAACTGAACTTGCAAGCTTAGCCTTCAACCTGTGGACCTGGACCTTCAGGCGATTATTCGCTCTCTGTAGTTGGGCAATCTTGGAACTGGCCTTCAGAGCAGCAGTTTCGGAGCAACTCCTCTCAGGTAGGATGGAACAGACAGCTTCTGGAGTTTCAGTAGTTTTTGTTGTGGCATTGCTGTCTGCTGTAAAGATTAAGACATACCCTGTGAAAGAAACATATATTGAGATATGTCCAAATAAAACTAAAATTTCAGTACGTAAAATAAATAATATTTTGAAAAGATTTTTTTTTTTCAAATGAGCAATACACAACTAAATGTGAAGAAAATTGAAAGAATGAAATAAATGTAGAAGCGGGACAACTGGGCAATGCGTCCCTTTATCACCGGAAGTAATTTGCAAACTGCAAGGCCCAGTCCGGGAGTCGAACCCGGCTACTTCTACATCAAAAAGGTTCACCATACAAACCATATTCCAGTGAAAATATTTTAATCTATCATTATCAGAGAACATTCCGGTATCATCAGTCCCTTCTATATAAAAGAAAATGCAAATAAAAGTTGAACATATTTGAAACAAAACAAAATCAGAAAATGTCATCTGGATCAGCTTGAAACAAGAATAATATTTCAAAATTAAATTCAAAATGAAGTACATTTCAAATTCAAATTACCATATAGCAGCAAATTGCCTTCAAAAACTTGTATTACACTTTTTTGTACATCTCAATCACAACTCATATACAGTATAATTATACAACTTTCATACAGCTTTACAAATTTTATGATGAATTACATTCTTGAATGCATGCCAACACTACAACTTACATGGAATGCGATTTTCAGCAGACACTTGTATGCTACGCCTCACCAAGGGTCTGCGCTGCAGGGTGATGGGTTTGGGCGGATTGGGTATGTCGAACAAGGTTGGAACAGCTTTCTTCCTCACTAAGCTGTTTTTGGTCTGGATTAACGTGAATGAAAAAAATGTTTCGTCTGAATAAAAAGTGAAACACATTTTCAATGGCCAATATTATAAAAAGAAGCTTGAACTAAGTATGACACATTAATGGAAACTCAAGATAAACTTACACAATAACCATGAAAGGGTGATAGAGTTTTAGAAATTTGGTTGGTTACAAGCATATTAGTTTGAACTTCAGTATTTTGGACTTTCCATTAAGATCGAAGATAGTGGAATGTCAAAAATTTAAAATTATTGATCCATTCACCTGAGGATTCATGAACTGGCTGTCCTCGAAGTGTTTAGGACACAAAAAACAATTCTTGTGCAGATATTCGCATGATTTTCCTTGCAGATCTCTGTGCCGACTGTTCTGGACCCACACAGCACATCTGTAATATGAGTGGATTTATTTACGAATTTTGTTAATATTCTGCGTATTAGGACAGACATAAATCAAGATAAATATATTTATCGAACCATAAAAATGTACTTAAAGTATATATAATTTATATACAGCTACTCTTGTATACTTTTACTACTCAAATATATGCATGGTCACAGAAGCATATATATCATGAATATGTTGTATGTGTAATGTGTATAACTAACTCTAATACAGTATAATCTGTCAAAGGTTCAGAAAACAGTTTTGAAAAAAGGTTCATAACAACCATATAGGAATCATTCCATGTGTTTGATTCTACAGTATTATCAATCTACATCCAGATTCCAGAATCAATATGCCTAGCCTACCCTATACTGATGTGATTATGATATGGGCGAGGTCCGTGGACGCCGTGGTTACTTTCGGCATCACAAGAATGTAGACCTAGATCTAATTAGGGATCAAACTGACCAGGGAATATGACTGGTAAGCCATATTACATTTGTTTATCTGGACAGTTTCTTTAGTAGAATGTATCTGGTATGTTTGACAACGACTCTCACCAGTCTGTGAGCACTGCGCTCGTATTTGTATTTGTGTCCAAGTGAGCGATAATAGACATTCGGTGATGTATTTGTCTTGTTTTGCATTTGAGTTATTGCACTGATTTCAATCAGAGATGGAAAATACCTTTCACTGTCAGCTGGAAAGCCAAAAAATGTTAGCTCCGGGTTTTTGCCCGATGAATTCCGACAGTTTATGGCCGCACACCACCGGCCTTTCAGATAACGATGCGGCCCAGATGCCATTCTAGAATGATCTGCATTTTACTTAGGCCACGCTTGGCGACGCCACTGTCGCCCGCGTTACACGCTGGGGACGTACTTTCCCGTCTTTCTGTTGGAGGGTCTTTGCTTGTATGGCTAGATCATTCACAAACAAGCTGAATAATGTTGGGGACAAGTTATCACCTTGTCTTACACCACACAATACACTGAACCATTCTGTAAACATATTACTAACCTTAACACATGATACTGTATTAGAGTACAATTGTTTGATGATGTTATAACATTGACCATTTATATTGTAAAGTAACAGTCTATACAACAGCAAGGTTCTATCAACTTTGTCAAATGCTTTCTCGAAATCTATAAAAGCTACAAATGTAGGTTTACGTTCAAATTGTCTTAACCTGATAACGTTTGATAAAATAAACAGATGTTCTTCACATGACCGTGCTTTTCTAAACCCATTTTGTTCTTCTATTATCAGGTTAAGTTCATCACAATATTTAGTTATTCTCAAATTTAATATAGATGTAAAGACTTTTGACACACAGGACAACAAGCTAATTGCTCTATAATTTACAGGAACTAAAGGATCATTCTGTGAACTTTTTGGAATGGGATTGATAATACTTTTTAACCAAGTTTGTGGGACCATCTGGCATTGAAGACACATGTTTAATATCTTAGTTAACATGTTAATTACATCATAGTTTTTCATTGCCTCATTGGGTATCCTATCAATTCCAGTAGCTTTATTGTTTTTCAATTTAAGTACAACCTTTTGGACTTCCTCGAACAGTATTTCCTCATCAAGGGCATGAAGAGTATTCACATTATTATTTGAGCTGAACACATCACATTCTTTGTCATAAATATACTGAGCAGCACTCGAGAAAAACTCTATATCAAAAATACCTTCATCAACATCATTGCTATACAATGAAGAGAACTGATCACTCCATGATTGCAAAACTAATTTCTCGTCAGATACAATTTCATCATCAATTCGTACTTTCATTGGGATTTTAACATGTTTCCTGGGACCAAGCCTTTTTATATGTGCCCAAAACTTTTGGGGGTTTCTAGTACAATTTTCTTCAATTTCATTCAACACTTGCTTTTTGTAATTTCTTTCAGCAGTTCTCAGGGTAACATCAAACAAATGTCTTTCGTTTAAGTACTGTGATCTCAGTTCAGTTTTCAGAGATCTAGGCCCTTTACATTTATGGAACTGCTTTTCAGCCGTGATCATGTTTTTCCACAAAATTGTTAAATTCTGATTCCAATATGGTTTAAAATGTTTATGTGGTTTGACAATGTGGTCCCGGTTTACTTTATGAGGTACATACTTTTCTATTTCCTTTAATATAGTAGAACAAAACAAATTATACATTCCATCCAAACGTGTTTGAGAAGGAGTTCCATTCAGTTCACTCATGACAGACAAACATACATTGACATTTTCTTTCCATTCCATATTATTCATTAAACGGTTATCCGACTGATCAAACAAAAATTTCACATTTGGATTCAAATTTTCTTTCGGGACTAACCCCGTAATGCTTTCTACATAATTCTTACCGGTAGTAGTAAATACCACAGTCAACAGTGAGTGGTCAGGTAATTTAGAGGATGTAGATAACATAGACACACAATCATATTTCACAACAAGATCACTGACCAATTCTGTAGAGCATTCAACACATTTACTAATATTTTCTTGTGAGGTTAAAATATAATCAACAACCGAAGTACCACGGCTTGATACACAAGTGTAGTTATCAAGCGCAGGAGTTACTCTCCCATTCAATATACTCAACTTGGCTTCTTTAAGAAAATCACTAAATGTGTCACAATGCCCAGATTTAATCTTATCTTTCACTGAACGATCAGGAATATCATCTATATCATTAATATTGTCAGAAGAGTCCCCTATTCTGGCATTATAGTCCCCGCACAGTAAGATATGATCATATCCTGTACACGTATATAAGATTCCAGTTATGTGAGCAAAATACATTTCAGCATCTCTCCCCCACGGAGATGATTCTGGAGGGATAGCAAACAAATATCACAAATGAAGATACACCCCGTCTATCTACGAAAGACAAACATAATAAACCATCATACGACTTATCTATCACAGAAATATCATAGCAATTAAACAGATAATCCTTTACTAGGATACCAACACCTCCAGATGCTTTAGGGGCATTTCTATGTATATGTTTCCTGTTGGCCCCGAACCAAGTGTAGTTTTCTACATTTATAACATCACCATTCTTCAAATGTGTCTCACACAAACAAAATATATCTGCATTTTTACTGGCTATTATATGTCGTCTAAGTGCACTATTATTTAATGTCCATCCATTTACATTCCAATATGACAAACAAATATTACAGTTCCTAGTGGGCTGGTCTACTTCCTATACGGGCAGCGATGATCTCTGGCTGCTTCTTGCGGCGTTATTCTGGGTTTCTGGGTTGTGTGGCGAGCCTTCATGTTGGAACCTCAGTTTCACGAGGAGGGCGAATTCTGTCATCACGCGGTCTCACGTCACGTTGAGGGCGGGGACTGTAATGTTGTTCGGCTTGTCTGATGTCCTGCATGGAAGGAGCGCTGTATCGTGGACTACCAGGGGATCTGTGGTGGTTGCCAGCTCTGCCGTCATGTTGAGGTCGAGGGCTGTGAGGACTGGATCGTTGGTCAGTGTTTCTACCTCGTACCATAACATTGGGGTCCACCTTTGGAACAATCAGGCCATGCCCTGTGACCCTGTAACAGTTACCATTTGGGATTTCTTTCAACAACATGGCGAAGTTTTTCTGTAGCACTCTGTCCGTGTGACTCATAGACGAACGAATGTACACGTGTCGGTATCCATTGTCCATCAATTTGTGCTTGCGTCGAAGTGCACCAATTTTTTCTTCTTTGCTTTGGAACTGAATTTTGACAAGTCCTGGTTTGTCTGATCTGGATGTGAATCGTTTCGCGTCTGCAACAACTGTCTGTGGCATTTCCAGACCAAACACCAACAGATCCGTAGCTTTGCTCATTATATCCTCTCTAGCTTCTTCACGGAGCCCTATTACAACAATTGTCAGATCTTCTGGGAATTCGGGGCAACCTTGGTATGTGAGGGTTTCAAGATGTTCCTCCATCCCTTTAACGCGCGTGTCCATGTCATCTTCAAGCGCAGCAAGACGCTGTTCACAGGGTTACCCTTTCATGGTAAGAACCCGCGAAATTTTTATTTCTCCTCATCCACTGACTTGGAATTGTATGTGACGCCCATGCGACGATCCGTCAGATAGACCTTATAGCGCCACATAGCTATGACTCTCCCCATGTGACGAGCAAGCGACGGTCCGTCAGATAGACCTTGTAGCGCCACATAAGAACATTTCTCTTTCTCCAAGTGACGGCCAAGTGATGGTCCGTCACATGGACGTTATAGCGCCACATAAGAATTTTTCCCTTTCTCCAAGTGACGGGCAAGTGACGGTCCGTCAGATAGCCGTTGTAGCGCCACATAAGAATTTTTTTTATCTCCAAGTGACGGCCAAGTGACGGTCCGTCACATGGACGTTATAGCGCCACATAAGAATTTTTCCCTTTCTCCAAGTGACGGGCAAGTGGAGATAGCCCTTGTAGCGCCACATAAGAAATTTTCTCTTTCTCCAAGTGACGGGCAAGCGACGGGCAAGTGTCCGTCAGATAGGCCTTGGAGGGCCACATAGCCATATTTCCCTTTCCCCAAGCGACGAGCAAGCGACGGTCCATCAGATAGCCCTTGTAGTGCCACATAAGAATATTTCTCTGTCTCAAAGTGACGGGCAAGTGACCGTCAGATAGGCCTTGGAGCGCCACATAGCAAAATTACCCATTCCCCAAGTGACGGGCAAGCGACGGTCCGTCAGATAGACGTTATAGCACCACATAAGAATTTTTCCCTTTCTCCAAGTGACGACCAAGCGACGGTCCGTCGGATAGCCCTTGTAGCGCCACATAAGAATATTTCTCTGTCTCAAAGTGACGGGCGAGTGACCGTCAGATAGGCCTTGGAGCGCCACATAGCCATATTTCCCTTTTCCCAAGCGACGAGCAAGCGACGGTCCGTCAGATAGCCCTTGTAGCGCCACATAAGAATATTTCTCTGTCTTCAAGTGACGGGCAAGTGACCGTCAGATAGGCCTTGGAGCGCCACATAGCAAAATTACCCTTTCTCCAAGTGACCATATTTCCCTTTCCCCAAGTGACGAGCAAGCGACGGTCCGTCAGATAGCCCTTGTAGCGCCACATAAGAACATTTCTCTACCTCCATGTGACGAGCAAGTGACCGTCAGATAGTCCTTGTAGCGCCACATAAACAATTTCTCCGTCAGATGTACGTTATAGCGCCACATAGCAATATTCACCTTTCTCCAAGTGACGGGCAAGTGACGGGCAAGTGACGGTCCGTCACATGGACATTATAGCGCCACATAGCAATATTTCCCTGCCCCAAGTGACGGGCAAGCGACGGTCCGTCAGATAGACGTTATAGCGCCGCATAGCAATATTTCCCTGCCCCAAGTGACGGGCAAGCGACGGTTCGTCACATGGATGTTATAGCGCCGCATAGCAATAATTCCCTTCCCCAAGTGACGGGCAAGTGAGGGTCCGTCAGATAGATGTTAGAGCGCCGCATAGCAATAATTCCCTTCGCCAAGTGATGAGCAAGCGACAGTTCGTCAGATAAAACATTATAGCGCAACATAGCAATATATTCCTTCAGCAAGTGATGGGCAAAAAGCGCCACACAGCAAGATTTCCCTTCCCCAAGTGATGAGCAAGTGACTGTCCGTGAGATAGATGATATAGTGCCACATGAAAAACACGCTATAAGTGGTGAACACTGCACAATCCCTGATGCATTAAGACGTATTGTCTGAAATCAAATGAATATTTGATGAGAAATAAATGTTATCTCTGTGTACATATTCAAAATGCATGGGATCCGGTTAGAAGCAACTATTGTTTTCCTTGTGGACCTTTGATATCAGGAACATCAAACAATGACATGCAATTCAAACCAATATCTCACCATGTGATAATGACCCTAACATTGGCACTGATTGTGCTTTAGATATAAACATCATAGAAGATTTTAGTCTCAAGTCATATGCAATTAGTGGATACTGCTGTCACAGATGACTTGGCTGATAAGCCTAGGACGAAAGAGACTGGGGTTTATACAAACAGTGACATCAGACATGGGCCCAGAGGGTGAGCTAGGGTGAGGGGGAGGGGAGGGGGGTGGGGGGGGACATGCACAGATGATATAGAATGCAGGATATCAGTGTTGCACTGGTGGCGTGGAGGACAAGGGCACTTCAGGTGGATTTTCAAAGCCAATGATGATAATATTGAGAAGGGTACAGTATACATGTACATGTCAGATGGCCAAATTGTGATTCTGCATCATGTTTACTATAGGACAATAATTTTCATCCATGGGGTCTGTTTTTCAGAAAAATAACTTTCATCCATGGGGTCTGTTTCTCTGTCAAGGAATTAATACTGTAAAACGAATAATATTGGCGGACGATTTATTTGGCGGATTTTACAGTAGGGGAAAAACCGCGAAATTAAATCGTCCGCCAAATTAAGTAGACACATGTTAAGAAATATATATGGTTTTGAAACCGCCAAATTAAATATCCGCCAAATAACGTGGGGCACACAACCGCCAAATGTAATAGCTGCCAAAATTAGTCTTTTTACAGTATCTACATTCAGACAGTTCTGTCTTGGTGGGAACTCACAATATCATTATCATATCTTTTGCAGTACTTTCCATTCACAGAGGTCATCAGAATGCAATAGATATACATGTATCTATTAGTTATATTAGTTCAGTGCGTTAGTTTATTTACTTGTACAAATAAATTCTATATACTATGTAGGTCTGCCCTGCCTGGAAGAATATTGCTCATTAAGTTAACATTACTGTTATTACTTCAGTGCGTTAGTTCATTTACAAGTGCAAATAAATTCTACGTATTACGTAGCTTCGCTTAACTGGAAGAATATTGCTGATTAAGTTAACCTTAGTTTTATAAGTTCAGTGCGTTAGTTTATTTACTGGTACAGATAAGTTCTATATAATATGTAGGTTTGCTCTAACTGGAAGAATATTGCTGATTATGTTAACCTTAGTTTTATTAGTTCAGTGCGTTAGTTTATTTACTTGTACAAATAAATTCTATATACTATGTAGGTTCGCTCTAACTGGAAGAATTGTGCTGATTAAGTTAACATTAGCTTTATTCAGTTATTGGTTCAGTGTGTTAATTTATTTTACTTGAACACAAAATTGTACATATTATATAGGTTTACTCTAACTGGAAGAATATCGTTGATCATATTAACATTATTTTTATTAGTTCAGGGTGCTGGCTTATTCATTGTACAAATTAATTCTATATACTATGTATAGGTTTGCTCCAACTGGAAGAATATTGCTGAATAAGTTAACAGTAGTTTTATTAGTTTAGTGCATTACTTCATTTACTTGTTCAAATAAAATCTATATGCTATGTAGGTTTTCTCTAACTGGAAGAACTTCGCTGATTAAGTTAACATTAGTTTTATTAGTTCAGTGTTCTAGTTTATTTACTTGTACAAATAAATTCTATATACCATGTAGGTTTGCTATAACTGGAAGAATATTACTGATTAAGTTCATATTAGTTATTATTATATATATTATATATTACTTATATTAGTTCAGTGCGTTAGTTTATTTACTTGTACAAATAAATTCTAAATACTATGTAGGTTTGCCCTACCAGGAAGAATATTGCTCATTAAGTTAACATTACTGTTATTACTTCAGTACGTTAGTTCATTTACTTGTGCAAATAAATTCTATATATTACGTGGCTTCGCTCTAACTGAAGAATATTGCTGATTAAGTTAAACTTAGTTTTATTAGTTCAGTGTGTTAGTTTCTTTACTGGTACAAATAAGTTCTATATAATATGTAGGTTTGCTCTAACTGGAAGAATATTGCTGATCATGTTAACATTAGTTTTATTACTTCAGTGCTTTCCTTCATTTACTTGTACAAATAAATTCTACATACTATGTAGGTTTGCTCTAACTGGAAGAATAGTGTTACATGTATTTAAGTTAACATTACTTTTACCAAATCAGTGCATTGTTTTATTTACTTGTACAAAGAAATTGTGTATCATATTGGTTTGCTCTAACTAGAAGAATATTGCTGATTCAGTTTACCGCTGCCGTCGAAGACTTTAGAAAATTGTCGACTTCAACAATGACTTTGAAGGTACATTTGCAGATATGTGTATAACGTCATGATAAAATCAGTGACATTCGGTATAATAAAATAAATGGTCACTCGTTTGTCAGGAAATGTTCCCCCTCAAAGGCAATGTTAACCTCGGCTTCGCCTCCGGTAACATTGTCTCCTCGAGGGAACATTTTGCCATGTTCCCCTCCAAAACAGTCTGAATGATAATAGCTGAACATTACCTTTACTAGTAAACGTCTTTATTCCAACAAGTTAGAATATGTGCCAGTTGTTTGAAAACGAATGACACTGGATATGTCTAGAAATATAGGTCTGCTGTTACCACGGTTACCATGGTAACTGGAAAATTATTGATTATTGAACATTTTGCCATGTTCCCCTCCAAAACAGTCACCATTTATATGGTACATAATATATAGGTGTGCTCTAACTGGAAGAATATTGCTGATTAAGTTAACATCACTTTTGCAAGTTCAGTGTGTTATTTTATGTACAAAGAAATGGTATCCTAAATAGGTCGCTCGAACTGAAAGAATATTGCTGATTTAGTTAACATTGCTTTTACTACTTCAGTGTGTTATTTTATTTACATATACAGATAAACATGATAAATTGCAACAATTGTAACCCGAAAGTGTTCATTTTTTGCTACTGCTAAATTTGTCAAAAGAATAACAACAATCAGTGATGCCACTGAAAGGAAAGTATGACATGATACCAGTTACCATTGGTTACAATGGAATGATATAGCTGAACATTACCTTTACTGGTAAACGTCTTTATTCCAACAAGTTAGAATATGTGCCAGTTGTTTGAAAACGAATGACACTGGATATGTCTAGAAATATAGGTCTGCTGTTACCACGGTTACCATGGTAACTGGAAAATGATTGATGATTAAGACCACATTGGTTTTACTAGTTCATTGCATTAACACTTGTGTCAGTAAGTTGAAAACAAATGGCAATGGATATGCGTGAAAGCCTTTTTCTGCTCTAACTAAGAATATTTGTGATGGAGTCATTACTTTCACTACTCCAATGTGTCATTTGATTTACATATACAAATAAATATTGCATACATTTCAGCCCCTACAGCAACGACAGTAGTTAATTACCTAGAACTGATAGATTTTGCAGAAAAGTAACAACATTCAGTGATGTGATTGCCAGGAAAGTATAGCATGATATCATTAACCATTGCCCAAAATGAATAATATTGAGGAATAAATGAACATGTCTTTGACTAGTCAAAGTTTTATTCCAACAAGTTAAAATATGGCAGTCAAATGCCCCTTAATATGTGTAGAAATATTGGGGTGCTACTTTTTCACCACAATGAAAGAACATTGCTGATTAACACCCAGGCCCATGTCTGATGTCACTGTTTGTATAAACCCCATTGTCTTTTGTCTCAGGCTTATCAGCCAAGTCATCTGTGACAGCAGTATCCACTAATTGCATATAACTGACAATATAAGCATCTTCTATGATGTTTATATCTAAAGCACAATCAGTGCCAATGTTGGGATCATTATCATTTGGTCGGATATTGCTTTGAAATGCTTGTCATTGTTTGATGTTACTGATATCAAAGGTCCACAAGGAAAACAATACTTGCTTCTCACCCAATGTACGCAGAGATTTATTTCTCAAAATATTCTTTGATTTCCGGACATATGTCCCAATGCATCAGAAATTGTCCAGTTTTCAAAGTTAATAGTGTTTTTCATGTGGGAGTATCAGCTCTATCTGACGGGCCGTCACTTGCCCGTCACTTGGAGAAAGGGGAGAAATCTTTTGTGGCGCTATAACGTCTATCTGACGGACCGTCACTTGCCCGTCGCTTAGAGATAGGCTAATCTTGGTATGTGGTGCTCCAAGGCCTATCTGAAGGTGACTTGCACGTCACTTGGAGGAAGACAAATGTTCTTATGTGGCGCTACAAGGGCTATGTGACGGACCGTCACTTGCTCGTCGCTTGGGGAAATGGAAATTTGGCTATGTGGCGCTATAAGGTCTATCTGACGGACCGTCGATTGCTCGTCACTTGGAGAAAGGGTAATCTTGCTATGTGGTGCTCCAAGGCCTATCTGATGGTCACTTGCCCATCACTTGGAGACAGAGGAATATTCTTATGTGGCGCTACAAGGGCTATCTGACGGACCGTCGCTTGCTCGTCGCTTGGGGAAAGGGAAATATGGCTATGTGGCGCTCCAAGGCCTATCTGACGGTCACTTGCCCGTCACTTGGAGAAAGAGAAATGTTCTTATGTGGCGCTACAAGGGTCATCTGACGGACCGTCACTTGTTCGTCGCTTGGGCAGAGAAAATATTCTTATGTGGCGCTTCGAGGGCTATGTGACGGACCGTCACTTCCCCGTCACTTGGAGAGAGGGTAATCTTGCTATGTGGCGCCACAAGGCCTATCTGACGGTCACTTGCCCGTCACTTGGAGAAAGAGAAATTGTTTATGTGGTGCTACAAGGGCTATCTGACCGTCACTTGCCCGTCACTTGGGGAAGGGAATTATTGCTATGCGGCGCTATAACGTCTATGTGACGGACCGTCGCTTGCCCGTCACTTGGGGCAGGGAAATATTGCTATGTGGCGCTATAAGGTCCATGTGATGGACCGTCACTTGCCCGTCACTTGGAGACAGAGAAATGTTGTTATGTGGCGCTACAAGGGCTATCCGACGGACCGTCGCTTGGTCGTCACTTGGAGAAAGGGAAAAATTCTTATGTGGCGCTATAACGTCTATGTGACGGACCGTCGCTTGCCCGTCACTTGGAGAAAGGGTAGTTTCCCTATGTGGCGCTCCAAGGCCTATCTGACGGTCACTTGCCCGTCACTTGGAGACAGAGAAATATTCTTATGTGGCGCCACAAGGGCTATCTGACGGACCGTCGCTTGCTCGTCGCTTGGGGAAAGGGAAATATGGCTATGTGGCGCTCCAAGGCCTATCTGACGGTCACTTGCCCGTCACTTGGAGACAGAGAAATGTTGTTATGTGGCGCTACAAGGGCTATCTGACGGACCGTCGCTTGGTCGTCACTTGGAGAAAGGGAAAAATTCTTATGTGGCGCTATAACGTCTATCTGACGGACCGTCGCTTGCCCGTCACTTGGAGAAAGAGAATATTTCTTATGTGGCGCTACAAGGGCTATCTGACGGACCGTCATTTGCAGGTCACTTGGAGAAAGGGAAAAATTCTTATGTGGCGCTATAACGTCCATGTGACGGACCGTCACTTGGCCGTCACTTGGAGAAAGAAAAAAATTCTTATGTGGCGCTACAACGGCTATCTGACGGACCGTCACTTGCCCGTCACTTGGAGGAAGGGAAAAATTCTTATGTGGCGCTATAACGTCCATGTGACGGACCGTCGCTTGGTCGTCACTTGGAGAATGGGAGATATTCTTATGTGGCGCTATAAGGTCCATGTGACGGACCGTCACTTGGCCGTCACTTGGAGAAAGAAAAAAATTCTTATGTGGCGCTACAACGGCTATCCGACGGACCGTCACTTGCCCGTCACTTGGAGAAAGGGAAAAATTCTTATGTGGCGCTATAACGTCCATGTGACGGACCGTCACTTGGCCGTCACTTGGAGAAAGAGAAATGTTCTTATGTGGCGCTACAACGGCTATCCGACGGACCGTCACTTGCCCGTCACATAAACAGAAACAGTGTGAAGCGACGCTACAGGGTGGCTCTGACGGACCGCCGCATGGCCGTCGCATAAAATTGCACTGGATAAGATTTCGTGGGAGCTAATTTCGCGTCAGCTTACCATGAACTACCTACCGTTCACAGAGCTCCATCTCAGAGAGATTAGACACAGTGTCACGTAACTCACAGATATCCTGTTTGATGCTAGTAAGAGAGTCCCTTACTTCATTTCTGAAGTCAAGCATCAGTCTCAATAAATGTCCTGGGGTCACTGGATTCGGTCTACCATCTGTGTTCATGCCCGTCAACTGCAGTGTATCTATCTCTACAGCTACTTCATTTGCGCTCGGAATTGGGGATTGAACCATTCCTGTCCCTGGACTGTTTGGACTCATGCACATCGCCATCTTTCAGCCGAATTTTAGATGACCCCAGTTCACTGTAATTCTCCTATTATCGCTCACCTACACGAGAGTATAACAAAAATTAGCACGGTGACCCCCTAGTTCCTGGCAGTCACTCCGTACGGTCCGATGCGGACCGTACGGAGTGACTGCCAGGAACTAGGTGACCCCCTTACTTTAGGTGCCACCTTAGGTAATGGCTACGTAATTTCCCTTTTCTCTCTCTTGAAGGTACTTAAAAATTGGCCCAAACGCTAGGAAAGGTTACGAGACAATATATGTTTTATATTTTAGATATTTGCCATTTTGTCCCGAGACCTTGAAAATAAGGTCACTGGTCAAATTCGAAGTCACAAGCATATGCAGCATATATCATTTCCTGTATGTTCACAATTGATTTTCAAGTTGTAAAGTTGATAGTAAGCGAGATGTTAGTAATTTTATGCTCAAGGTCGAATTCACGAGAATATTCAGCATTCTTATATGTCCACAGTTGATTCCTAACCTATTAAGTTGATAATAAGCGAGATATTTGCCATTTTGTTCTCTGACCTTGAAAATGAGGTCAAAGCTCAAGGTCACGAAATATACAGCATATCGTTTCCAATATGCCCACAATTGATTCCCAATCTCAATATGGAGTGAGATATTGGGGAAAAATGTGTCTCATTAAAAGGTATAGGAGAATTTAACCTGGGAAAGTCCCATTTGGGCCAAGTTTGGGGGAAAAAATACTGAACAGATTTTGATGAAAGGAGCTTAATACCCTTAAACTGAAATACCGGTATATATTGCCCGGCCGGGTTGCCCGGTAACCGTTCTCAGCCCTTGGGCTAACTTTTTCCTTAAAATTGGCCGCCATTGTGAAAACAAACCTCCTTCAATTGGTTTTATACGGAAGCGTATTGCTATCAAGTGTGTAAAAATTTGTATCTCGTACGTACGACTTACTAACTCGTATGTACGACTTATTAAGTCATACGTACGACTTATTAACTCGTACGTACGACTTACTAACTCGTACGTACGACTTATTAACTCGTACGTACGACTTACTAACTCGTACGTACGACTTACTAACTCGTACGTACGACTTACTAACTCGTACGTACGACTTACTAACTCGTACGTACGACTTACTAACTCGTACGTACGACTTACTAACTCGTACGTACGACTTACTAACTCGTACGTACGACTTATTAACTCGTACGTACGAGTTAATAAGTCGTACATATGACATATAAGTCATATGTACGAGATACATTTTTTTACACACTTGATAACAATACGTTTCACTACGGAAGCGTATTGTTATCAAGTGTGTAAAACTTCTTATCTCGTACGTATGAGTTATATCTCATACATACGACTTATTAAGTCGTATGTACGACTTATTAACTCGTATGTACGACTTAATAACTCATACGTATGACTTAGTATCTCATAAGTACGACTTACTAACTTGTACGTATGAGTTAATAAGTCGTACGTAGGAGTTAATAAGTCGTATGTACGAGTTACTATGTCGTACGTACGAGATACTAAGTCGTAAGTACGGGTTAACAAGTCGTACGTACGAGTTATTAAGTCGTACGTACGGGTTAACAAGTCGTACATACGAGTTAATAAGTCGTACGTACAAGTTATTAAGTCGTACGTACGGGTTATTAAGTCGTACGTACGAGATATAAGTCGTACATACGAGATAATATTTTTTACACCCTTGATAGCAATACGCTTCCGTAGTTTTATAAGCATTTTGTGCAAATTTTCAGAAAGATTCGACCCTAAACTTTCAATATAAAAATGTAGACGGACGACAACGGAAGTAACGCCACGCCAACCAAAGGTTCGGTAACCTAAGAATATATATATGTAATGGACACAACTCGCAGTCATAAGGTAGCTCGTATTTGTTATACTATGTTTATATTATAGTACTTTTGTAATTGCAAATGAAACTATTTCTTCGGTGTACCAAAAGTTAACTCCACTTAGGAAACATTTGATCCATGGAGGAAACCATTCGCTTTCAGAGGATTCGATGATTCAATTTAAAAGATGAATCCCCACAATTGCATTGCAACCTTGACCAATACGAAGTGTTATTGCGTGGTTCCCACTTTATACTACAACTGCCAACGGCTAATTGCCTAACAGGTCGCCATTGAACATCATTCAGCCCGGCTAATATAATGCCAGGCTGTAATATGACCATGTTAGATAGAACGTTCGCCCAGCAAACGCCGCTACCCCGCCATCATTCCTTGGTGAACCGGGTAATTATGTTGCCCTCAGTCAGTTGTGCCGGATGTCATGAGAAAATGACTGGGAGTTATATTAATTATGTATATTTCCAACGGATCAAAAGGCCTACGTGACGTAAATGGATACAAATTATAATATTTAACGAGGGTTCGAATTCTACCCTGATTGACTAAACATTTTATTTAAAAAGAAAAATAGAATCAAGTTAGATTATAATTCGGTTCTGTAGAAGCCAAAGAGAACATTGGTAGAAGCCAAAATGGGTTCTTTAGAAGCCAAAGAGAACATTGGTAGAAGCCAAAATGGGCATCACGAAAGAAATGGTGTCGTGACCATTCTGAACTCTGTAACTGTTCGATCACATTCATTCCACTATAAATTAACATTGTTGTTGGTACCTTAAATGCATTAATTACTACATTGATTATGAATTTTTGCCAGCAGGTTCACATTCATGAAGTTTATCTCAATCTTTTGGAAGACAATTTGATATGTGGAGAAAGTAAAGTTGCCGGTTCTGTAATATTCACGGGAAGTAGTTCAAGACAATCTTACATCAAACACTCATCGGGCGTACGACGAACTAAAAAAAAGTCAATGCAAAATATAAACTTTCAACCTCATACAACATGCAACTAATTCTACATATTAGTACATAATATGACCAAATAGGGTGCAATCACCAAGATTCCTCAGAGCCACATTATAGACAGTAGAGTATATCATGGTACCGCCATGACGCATGCGTGATAAGTCTTCATTCATGTGTCATTCGTAGTCGCTCGCCAGACCATGGCCAGACTGAGCAGTAGCGGATTTAGAGGGGTCCTGACCCAAGTAACCCCCCCCCCTCTAGTAACCCCCCCTTTCGAGAAAAACCCATATATATCAGAGTTTCCATATAGTCGGGCATGTACGGGGGGTCCCTTTGCACCCCCCCTCCCCCATGATCCTCCAAAACCAACTTTTTTCTCAAGGTTTTTTAATACTAATAAACATTACATATGTCTCCGGTTGCGCATCCATTGCAAAAATTGGTTTTCGGGCCATTTTTCAAAATGGCCGCCCCGCGAAATCTCGAATTTTGAGATTGCTTCACTTTAGGCTGCATAGGTCTACAAAATAAAATCTTTGTTACCTTTTGCTGCTTATTGTAGGGGCCTGATACATTGTACATGAGAAAACAGTGGTTAAATAAATATTTATAATATGAATATGTCCATAAATACAAGATGGCCGCCAAATTTAGATAATTTTTCACTAAAATGTCCTTAACTTCGGACTGAGTCAACCTAGGATGTTCATTTTGGGGTCTATACCTAGGTTTTCATATACAGGGAATCAATTTAGACCAAAATAAATACAATCAAGCTATTTCTTTTGATGCATGCATCCAAGATGGCCGCCAAATTTAGATAATTTTTCACTAAAATGTCCATAACTTCGGACTGAGTCAACCTAGGATGTTCATTTTGGGGTCTATATCTAGGTTTTCATATACAGGGAATCCATTTAGGCCAAAATAAATACAATCAAGCTATTTCTTTTGATGCATGTACACCTGCACACATGGTACACGCTACACATTTATTTAGATATCTCCCGAACATAGCCCCCTTTGCACCTCTATGGTCTCAATTGTGGATCTTGCTTGGATATTTCTGATAGAGACTTTTACTTATTTGCAATCCCAATAAATCCTTGAACAAATAGAGCTTGATTTGATTAGTTTTGTTAATTAACATAAATCCAAGATGCCTGCTAAACACACCCCGAAAATTCAAGTTCCTAATTAATTGTGCTATAAAGATGTGTGATACTTACTTTCAAGGGTATTTTGGTATGTAGATTCCATTTTTGGTGTTATTCTAGCTATATAATATCAATTTAAAATGATGACAGCATCTCATTGAGATGGAAAGCAGATAAGAACATATTGTTATTTGAATTTATTCATACACTTATGCATTACGCATTACTCACCAACATGCTTGGGATACTTTTTATATCACAAACAGAACAATAATGTAGAATTTCTTCCTTGGCTATAACACATGAACATGATGGAACATGGTACTATGATATTGGTACTGCTATATTGGATGAATTGACATATTAGTTGATGATGTCTTCACCATTGCCCTGCATTCTCTTGCAGTACAACAACGTTGTCTTGAGCTGTCCGACATCATACTGTATTCTGATAGCTCACTCACACTCACACTCATTGAGTCTCACCTCATCCTCATTGAGTGTAAAGTCGGCCTCAGGGAGTGGAAGGTCGACCTCACCCTCCAAGCATTCAACGACGCCACTGATACTCAATTGAGTGCACGATTTTGCGTGAAGCTTGAGGAGAAGGTACACCTCCCTTGAGCCTTCCTCGCTTTGGTAGTTTGTGTACAATCATGGTCGATAGTGGATCAGAGACTTGCAAATATGCATATTTCGGAATGTATAATGATTATCACTTGAGAAGAGAGTTTAATTTTGACTTCGATCAAGTCCGGAGTTCCGGATACGGTACAAGACAACAAAGGACACCTATCAGGGACTATTGATGCTATATCTACAGCTATTGAACCATATAATTAGCGTAGATATCCAATTCATACAGACATAGAATTATTTTTAGCGCTATATACTAACGTTACAGGTACCTTTCAACTTCATATTGAAGAAGTTCAATATGAAGTTGAACAAGAAAATATACCTTTCAACAAGAAAATATACAATGACGTATTTTACAGTTTTGAACTCTACAATATTACAGTGTTCATGAGTACGATATTGATGATAGTAATTCCTAATAAATCAGCATTCTTGAAAAAATGATTACAAATTCTAAAATCAATACATATATAATCTCGGACCCGGGAAATGGGTAGACACTATATTTTGCCGGCCATCTTGTATTACATAGTACTAGTAAAGTGAAACATCTGAGCAAAATGGTCTTTACGGTATATCAATATCTCTATCCGTTCAAAAGTTACAGCCATTTGAAACTGCCATTCCAGCACTACATTACAGAAGCCACTTGAAAAGTTTCAGCAACTCATTAATATGCAAATTAGATGCTAATGAGAATTCATGATGTCACGAGGGGAACAATTTTAATTAGGATATTTCAAGCCATGATATAGCATATTTTTATGTACCATACATAGTCGACATCCACACAAACTGTACTGTTGCTATGGTTACCAGTCGTTCCCTATAGCCGTAGTTACCCATGGTTACCATGGCCATTAACTGCCAAGTCAGTCTATCCACAGACTTTCTGTAGATTATTTATGAAAGAAATTAATATAGAGCTCAAGTTGGCACCATCTTTATTTGTGCATACCCTGTTCTAAGTGGGTTTCTGGCCCTAGCAACCAGGTCACTGGTTACCTTGACAACAACAGAAAAAGTGAAAACACTGATTATTCATATTAAAATCTGTATAGAATAAGTTATGATGAATAATCATAACATTAAATGAATCTTTGATACTAATTAACTAAATTGTTTTGAAAAAGCAAATTTGCCGATTTCAGTCTTTAAAGTGCTATAACTTTTGAACGGATTGTGAAATTTACATGCCGTAAAAAAACATTTTGCTCAGATCGATGAGATCTTTCAAGTTCATATCATATTTTCACTATACTAGTACTTTAATGTAGGAATATTATACTATCATTGCATAAAAAGTTACTCTCGGGAGATATTATGGAATATAATCTGTAACAATTAACAATTTGGTGGGTCATTTAACACCCTCTTTATCACTGTAAATGAAACCAGAGTGTCCAGTTGGCTTCCTCAGGTTAGAAAACCCAGGAATGGAATCATCGTCTCGATATGTTAAACATTAGGAGAATTATAATAACCATTCCAATATTTGGTCACGTCTGTGCGACGGTGGTCATCTTAGATTTTTCGTCATGTTTCTGAAATCGGTCAGTCTTGCTTTCTATTATAGCTGAAATCAATATACATTTACTCGGTTCATGGTTAGAATTGTATCAATTTTGGCGCTTTTACCACCAAACCCCCAATATTTTAACATCTGGGCCTCACTGAAGGTTCCCCCCTGTGGCCCAAGTATCGCACCCCCCGCCTTTCACTATATTCAATGAGGATTAAAAAGGTGACGTAAAAAGGTGATGTAAAAAGGTGATGTATTAAATGGTATTCATATAGTGGGTGAGTAGTATTAAAGCGCAGAGTATGCTAATTGGGCCCTTCCTGTGAGCAACATTTGAGTGATCTCTTTGAATACCAAAAGTGCTAAATCCAACTGAGTGTGTGCAATACCTCAGAAAGCGTGGGTGACCTTACATCATGAGCTTAGGTCAGCAAATTATACTAATGTTTGTCTGATTACGTAATACCAAGGATATATTTTCATTCTCCTCTCACAAGGTCAGAATACCATATGAAATTGTGATCATATTATTAAGACCTACGCATTATTTTAATGACACACAACAGCCATATCAACTAATATTACAATCGCTGTTGATCTGTGTGACCGAGAAATGTGCGAATGTACATTTCGCGCGAGTCTTGTTCGGTAAAAATGTGATTGTTCCGTAGTGGCAGACGGTGACTGCGATTTCAAGTCCAAAACACAGCAGCAAACCTCTGTGCTTCCTGTTGCGAATGCGTCACGTTATGTCTAAATATGACATATTCTTTATATGTTCCATGGCCGTGCGATCGAAGCCTGGCCCCTCAACAGAATCCTCAACAACAGAACGAAATTATTATATTTTTAAATTGGACCAGGAGATTGTTTTCTTTTTTTATACTGTATCACATTCTGGATTTCTTATACTAAAAGAAGAGATAAAGATATAGGTCATGACCACTATTCATGCCTCAGATTATTCATAGGACTAAATCGATGCACAGTGCACAAATTACACAAAATCATCATGGCATTGAATGAAACGTCTCCACCTTAGGCAATATGGTCGAAATTTGCTCGGATATTAAAATATCATAAATATGACACAATGACCACAATCTTCACATTTGGCTTCTTATGGCATAGTGCACGCTCATTCCGCCATTAATGAAGTCCACCTGTGATTCCAGCAGCGATTTAATGGAACTTTTTGTTGTTGCAATTGTTACTTTATTGTAAAGTATGTAGGATCATCAACATTACTCACCTGGTAATAAATTTACGAATACTATTATTGGAGGTGAAATGATCAAAACATCACAGATCATTTATTACATTTCTATTCTTAGCGACAGTTTAATTATTGCTGATAAAAGTCGACATCCTCAACAACGCGAGGGATACTCGCGTGGTCATCTGATTTTAATATTCTAATGTGAATGTGCGTTGCATTTCATCAAAGGCGGATCCAGAAATTTTCATTAGGGGGGGGGGGGGGGCGTAAGCCCCCCGAGAAAATTTTGCATTTTGGTGTTTTCTGAGAGCATTTGGGGTGGTTTCTGGAGACATTACTGGGACTATAATCAGAGAAGGGTACAGGATTCTTGGTTCCAGGTTGTGGGTGGCGTTGAATCACAACATGACCAAATATACACTCGTTGTCTATCGAAGGTTTCATTGGGATGAATTATTATATTGAAACGTATATGGTTGAACAAATAATAGAGGTGCTCAAAACACAAAAATGTATTTCACATGTTTGTCGAGTGGGTTGATAATCAACATTTTTCTGGCATTTTTGCGAACATACATATCAACAACAGCTTTAAGGTTGCTTAACAGTCAGAATCGATGCCTTATCAGCCGAATTCTGGGTATGTTTTATTTGGTCTATATCTCTGCAGTTTGCCAATGGATTTTGCCGAAAATTGTTCCGTATAGGATCTGAACATGACTACAAGGCTTTTGACTACAAGGTAAATCAATTAAAACTCAGCCATTTGTTCAAAGTTCAAAACGGGTCTGCTCCTGTCTATCTAAAAGACAGCTTCATGGTAAACAGTTCTTTTCACAACACAAGAAACAGTGCTCACTCAGTAATTGTACCTCATGTTAAAAGTCACGGTAAATCATCTTTTGTATTCACTGCTGCCAAACTCTGGAACAGTTTACCATTGGAAATTGAATGTACCAACTCCAAGTCCTGTTTCAAAAAATCAGTCAAACAGCTATTGTTCTCAAATCTTCAATCTTCAGAAGATAACAGTTTTGTTTACTACTAAGTGATCTATTTGTATATGTACATATCATGTTTTATTGTTACTTTTATCATGTTGGCTGCCAAAATAAAAAAAGGAAGCAGACAGCGTTTTATGGTGCAGCTTCTTGGCTATATAGTTAGATTACTTATCATAGAACAATAACCTACTGTCTGTTTTGGGGTTTACCTCGACACTAGGTGGTAATTTGATGTTCAAAATAGCATGTTTTTCATCATCTGCATGGAAAATACACTGGCAGCAAAAGAAATTGATTGTCAGTCGCATTAATAACATCTATATCCGTTGGCATTGGGTTGTCAAAAAAAAAAAATGTTTAGTCTATAGCGGGCAATCAGGTACGAAAAGTACAAATAAATCTGGTGTTTATTTTACCTCTTCTTGAAAAAGCGTGTAGTGTCCTGTTCTGTCTTTCTCTTCATTGTGGATTTTAAAGTTTTTACACACCCTGAACTATGAGTAATGAGATAATGAGGCGGGTGCGCCCCCCCCCCCCCCCCTGGATCCGCCTATGATAATTCCAGGCTTTTGTTGTCCAATTCAACGAAATTTTCGTTGCACGACTTCATCGATTCTTCATGATGTTAGTATGAAAGCACACACACATGATTGAGCATCTGTTGTCATAAAAAAGTCATGCACATTTTCATGAACAATTTATGACTGGTATTCAACTGATCATCATGCACACATAGGCCTACACTTCGCCTGCGATTGATGACTAGATATAATGACGATTAATTAATATATAGATGGTGAATGTGATTACAAATATATGATACAATATATAACAATCATATATAAATTGATATGCGAATCAGATCTGCGTCATGACCAGACAGAATGTTACTCTTCAAATCTCTCGAGCTGCCTTCAAAAATGTCTTGTGTCAATGGTTCCAGAAATACTCAGAGAACAAAAAACACACAACTTTGTGCCGGCTCGTGGCATGCTTTTAGGACATCATTTTCTCGGTCATTTTTCTGATACCAAGAAATACATTAAATATATGTTGTTTGTTTCCTCATGAAAGTCTGAGAGTGACCTATATATCTCAAATCTCGTAGAAGTATGAGGTCCTTAAATTATCCATCCTTATGTTTGTCTGGTAGGTGAAATAATGCTCGCCATTATTATTTCAGGGTTTTATTTCTATTATCCCTTCACAAGGACTGATTACTACGTAAAAGCTCTGGTGACGATGTGATCAAATTTATATAGGCATTACGCTAATGACTGACAGCAGTCGTATCAGCTGAGTTGACAACTGTTGCCAATCCGTCGGCAACACGTTCTCTCGGTATTGGCTCCAAACAATGCCACATCATGCCAACAACTAGACGTCAAGGCCTAAAGGCCTTGGAGGCATTTCAGGGTGAAGCATGAAAAAAAAGCTGACTCAGAAAACACATGACGAAGCTCCCAATGAGACCTGAAAGACATTTATGCAATTACATGTATGTCAATGACAAACTTGATACCCCTAAGACTATCAGTCCAATGTCTGTTTTGCTCTTGGTCGCACCATTGCCGAGATAGTGACGAAAATGAAAAATGCCGACTCGGCGGAAAATTCAGGTCAAGGTCAAAGTTCATCCCTAATACCCCTTAGATACATTTGTCTAGGGCCACGAGTCCGGAAATAACGTCCGATTCGCTCTACAACACACAGTTTCCGAGATCTCGACAAATATGAAAAATGCCGACTCGCCGAAAAAAATTCAGGTCAAGTTCAGAATTCATCCCTAGTGCCCTTATATATCTTGGTCTACTGCCACGAGTCTAAAAACAACGTCTGTTACGCTCTACGATGTACCGTTTCCGAGATCAAAGTTCATCCATAATACTCCCTAGATATGTTGGTCTAGGGCCGCGAGTCTGAGAATAACGTCCGTTTCGCTCTATGGGCCGTTTCCACAATATCAATGAAAATGAAAAATGCCGACTCGGAAAAAAATTTCAGATCAAGATCAAAGTTCATCCATAATACCCCCAAGATATGTTTGTCTAGGGCCACGAGTCCGAAAATAACGTCCGTTTCGCTCTACGATGCACAGTTTCCGAGATATCAATGGAAATGAAAAAAGACGCCAACTCGACAAAAAAAATCAGGTCAAGGTCAAAGTTCATCCCTTGTACCCCTTAGATACCTTGGATATGTTCGTCTAGAGCCACGAGTCCGATAATAACGTCCGTTTAGCTCTACTACGGACCATTTCCGAGATATCTACGAAAACGAAAAATGCCGACTTGGCAAAAAAAAAAACAACTCCAGGTCAAGGTCAAAGTTCACCCCTAGTACCCCTTTGATATCTTTGTCAAGGGCCATAAATCCGAAAATAACATCAGTTTCACTATACGACGCACCGTTTCCAAAATATCGACGAAAATGAAAAGTGCCGACTCGGCATATTAATTTCAGGTCAAAGTCAAAGTTCATCCCTAATACCTCTTAGACATGTTTGTCTAGGGTGACGAGTCCGAAAATAAGGTCCGTTTCGCTCTACGACACACCGTTTCCGAGATATGCAGGAAGCCTCAAGGATGACTCAGCTAAAATTTGTTCGAGCCCTAGGTCGCAGGTCGTTCGACGAATCGGCTCAAAATCAAAGCCTTCTTACCTGGTGATAAATGAACCTCCATGTAAAGTTCCACGGTCATTGCCATAATTCTTTTTGAGTTATCGTGCGGAGACCAGAAACATTGATTTGATCCTCACGGATTTTATGGACCCGGATCCGCCTCAAAAACAATAGGCTTCTTCTACACAACATTTCTGACCAGCGGTGAAAATTTGGCAAAGATACATCGCGGCAAATTGAAGTTATCGCGCGGATACCAAAAAGTTTTTTGGACAAAACCATGAAGGCATTCTGCTGAAATGGCTAATTATTGCTGGGAAATAACCATTACATACCTCATAGGTCCCTGGTGGAAGCATTAACTGGGAGATGCTAACATCGAATCATGACATCATATCGAGAAAAGTGTTTCATGGAAGTTGCATATACATAGAGGGATATACATGTATATACCTGGAACGCAGTCGAAGTACGAAAACATTTCAAATCTTGCAGCCCATTCGGAACTATTGTCGTGTTTTTTTCGTCCGTCGTCAAGTCAGCATCCATCTGTGTCTGTATTATTTTTGGACGTGGTGAAGATTCCTATGAATTTACCAAAATCTACCTTGGGCCAAATCTAGAGACGGTTCTTCTAACCTTTTTTTATTGGATCGTCTTTGCCCATTTGACAGCCATTTTATTGCTGAAAATGGCCAATTCGACACAATTTCAAGCTTTAAAAGTAATTTTCTGAACAAGCAGGATTTTCAGGCAGTTGGCAACGTGTATGACGATGATGGACATTAAGTCGCTCTAAAGGACATTTCAGTAATAGCCCCGGCCATTCAAAGCAATGATAGGAAGCCCAATTTCAAGTCTTCATAGCTCCGTCCCAGAACAAGATAAACCTTAGCAGCTTACATAACAAGCTAGCTAATTCATTTACTCATCTCACCATAGTGATTAAAAAATTAGATTTTTTGCTACAGCTCAAGTTCTGATGGTATCCCGTATCCCCCGTTTTCAAAATAGGGAATTCTCTGACTGTAAAGGATGTGACGTAATATGATTGGTGTTGTTATGCCTGAAGGCCCGAAACGCAGATCCAAAATGGGCCGAAATGCACAAATTCGCTTCTAGGGACCGAATGTAAGGTTTGTATTACCATATGCGCATATCAGTGTGGTATGACATGTATTCCCGTGGGATTTTCGTGCTATTTTTTTTGTGTGCTGAAATTGCTTCACTACAGGTAAAAATATTGAAAAAAAAGTGGGGGCCAAATTTTCTAAAATTTTCCCGGAAGTCGACGATAACTACTTCCGGTTGCTTTATAAACATCCTAAATAGAATCCTCGTGCCCATAACAAGGACAACCGCAGGATCATATTAATCGGATGGCCGCCCTCGACCATGTCGAATGACCCCCTGTTCCTAGAGATTTCTCTATTTCATATAGGTCATTTCTATCTAAAAAATATGTAAATTGATCATAAGCTACAAATGCTGAGGATAGTTTTAATGATTTATCCTCTGAGGAAAAAATTAATCTGAATGAATTGCCGGTAAGCTACGTCACACTTGTTGCTACAATATGTTTTGCTTGTTATTATGGTATTTGTCCGAATTATTTTTCTTTTTTCTTTCTTTCACTTTTCGGTTTGCGGACGATAACTCAAGAACGCTTTGCAATCTTCGAGACATTTTTGCAGCAGTTATCACATATCTTGCGTAGATGAAGTCTGTTGTTTTCGAGCCGGCTCCGAAGTCTGGTTAGTCCTTGAGGGTGAATTTTCAAATGGTTTCGGGCGATAACTAAAACAGTACTTGTGCTACTCTTCTGTAATTTGACACCTAGGTGGATATAGTGTCGGAAAGGAACCTTTCTGATTATGATTATGGGGTCAATCCGTCAAATGACTTTTGACCCAAGGGCCGAAAACACTTTTGGTGAGTCATCCTTGAGTTTCACTGCATATCTCGGAAACGGTGCATCACAGAGCGAAAATTATTTTCGGACTTGTTGCCCTAGAATAACATGTCTTGGGATATTGTTGGGTGAATTTTGCCATTTTTTTTTTTGCTGAGTCAGCAATTTTCATTTTCAGCCATATCTCGGAAACGATGCATCGTTAAGCGAAACAGACGTTATTTTCGGACTCGTCAGCCTAGGCAAACATGTCTTAGGGGTATGTTGGCTGAAGTTTATTTTTGCTGAGTCAGCATTTTTATTTTTTGTTGATATCTCGGGAACGGTGCGTCATAGAGCCATGCGGACATTATTTTCAGACTCCTTGCTTTAGACAAACATGTCTTAGGGAATAAGTTGGGTGGGCATGGTTCTGGGCCAAATTTTACTATGCTGAGTCATCATTTATTATTTTAGTCGATATCTCAGAATCGGTGTGTTGTTGAGTAGACAGGGTGTTATTTTTGGACTCGTCACCCCAGACTGATATATGAACCTGACCCTGGGCCGAATCGTCATCTTTTGTATTTGCCAATATTAGTGGAACAGAGTCGCAATGCCCCAAGGCATCTTTAGGCTTTGACGTTTAGTACCTACATGTGCATCCTGTCAAACCACACACTAACAAACTAATCGGAAATTACGGATTGTATAACGTCTGTCTGGGAGACCTGCTGCTGTCTCAAAAGAAATGGTCTGCAACAAGGTCAGTTTGCAGGGTGGAATGGCAGGAAATGAAATACAAAATCCTTGTGATAGTCTTTTTTTTTCACTGAATACACAAACCCCAGCTAAAGAGGAGCCTTCAGGTTTAATGTCTTGGGCATAATGAGCGGTTTTCTGCTTGCATGTATACACATGTTGGCAGATCAAACCCGATCAACACCATTTTTTATTTGAATTATTTGATTAGGTCAAAATGTACAGACGTACACTGATACATAAAAATCAGGATAACACAAAAAGTGCAAGAATTTATTTCCATTGTGGTCCTTCGACAATCACAGACAAACATGGAGAGCTCACTAGATCCAATACGAATATAGGGTGTATAATATAATTGTGCACTACCATTTTTGCATATAAACTATTGTTTGTTTGGTATCTTTGTGCATGTGTGAAGATGAGCATTATGGCAGTATTTGCCCACACAATAATGTTCTTCGGGTGTGTTCCAAACAGGTAACGTACGTAGGTTCAAATGCGAATAATATACGAAGTTATAAACGTTTATAATACTAGTGGATAGAAAGATAAGTGAAATCATGAGCAATTGCTAAGTACATGTATATGTAGTTGAAATAAATGGTGAATCATGTATATTCTGAACAGATTTTGATAATCATTATGTAAATTACCTGACATAGTCTAGATGATCGGCCGGTCGTACAATTCGTAATCCATCACATATACAAATACAAATAGGTTTACACTGGGGGTTTCGACTGCAGTCTGGTTCACTGCGAGTTCCGCAATACAGGTGTTCACATACATCTGCTGCAGAAATTAACAATAATGCAAAATTTCATAATTTTTGTTACTAATTATGCTCGGAAGTGTACCATGATCAATTTCGTCAAGATTACTGTCCTCAAAATTATCTTCCCCTTTCTTACCATTGTCTCAGTGGCACTGTTTATTGCACTAATTGTTCAAGTGTTCGAGAGCTACATGTAGTTCCAGACACACGGATTTGGTTACTACGGAAGTCCATAGGTGACATGCGCGTAAAAAAAATCTATGTCTTTTTCAGCAAAAACCTAGCACGTTCGAACGTGGAAGCATTTAACACTATCAAGTTCGCACGTGGAAACAGTTAAGGCTATTGCGTTCACACGTGGAAAGTCAGAGGTTACCACGTTCACACGTGTAAGCATTTAACGCTTCCACGTTCGCACGTGGAAACAGTTAAAGCTATTGCGTTCCCACGTGAAAAGTCTGAGGTTACCACGTTCACACGTGGAAGCATTTAACGCTTCCACGTTCGCACATGGAACTTCAGGAGCTACCACGTTCGCACGTGCAAAGATTTGGGTGTGGTAGCATCAAATGCTTTCACGTGTGAACGTGATAGCTTTGAATCTTTCTACGTGTGAACGTAGAAACCTAAATCTTTCTACGTGCGAACGTGGAAAGGTATCTAAATGCTTCCACGTGTGAACGTGGTAGCTTTGAAACTTTCTACGTGTGAACGTAGAAACCTACATCTTTGTACATTCGAACGTGATAAGTTTCAAAGTTTCTACGTGCGAACGTGATAGGTTTCAAAGTTTCTACGTGCGAACGTGAAAGCATACAATGTTTCCATGTGTGAACGTGGTAGCTTTGGACTTTCTACGTGTGAACGTGGAAGCCTAAAACCTTTCTACGTGCGAAGTTACCACGTGAGGACGTGATAGCGCTAAATGCTTCCACGTGCGAACGTGGTAGTTTTAAACTTTCTACGTTCGAACGTGCAAGGTTTTTAATAGAAAAAAACACCAATTTTTTTCCCGCACCTGTCACCTATGGGCTTCCATAGGTTTCCCACTGTTCCCGAGCAAAGCCGGGTCTGCTTCGGCATGTTACGGCCAACAACACTGATCTGCAAGGAAAAAAATATCTGTACAATCACAATCACCCCCCCCCCCCCCGACCAGCCATACTCATCTTGCAATTTCAATAATGTATTTCAAAAAATATACGAAAGTATATGTAAATGTATATTCTGGTATACCTCAGAAGTGATCTGAGAGTCTTCAATTTTCAAAATTTTCTTGAGGGGCTTACGGCGCCCCTAAAACCCACAAACCGCCAATTTTCGTCTCGCTTCGCTCGACTGAAGTCACACATCAAAATTTTACGCCCCCCCCCCCCGATACAAATCCCCGGCACCCCCCCCCCCCCCCCCGATACAAATTCCTAGATCCACCCCTGTTCAGTGTAGCACACAATTGTCATATCCTTCGTAGACGATGGCTGCACATGGTGGGTATGCGTACAGTACTACACAGAAATAAATAAGTAAATTGGTCCACCAACACGAGTCCAATAACCTTCATTATACGTAACGTAACTATCTTATCTTGAATGAGAATATTATAATAACATGAACAAGGGAACATATCAAATAGGCCTAAGTTGTCTGAAATTTCATGAGTAGATGTAGCTTGATAACACACTATACTAGTATTCATGAAACCCCGGTAATCCCGTTAAATATGACAACTGGTCCATAGTTACGGATGGCAGTATTACAGGCTAGCGAGTATACAAATGACAGCAGATGACACATCCTTTCTAACCGGAATATTAGAGAAGGGGTAAATCTCACGAAATACAATTTTACATGCATGTTGTCCTTGCTCAGGTGGTCCCCAGCCCATCTATGTGCGATGTTCCCAGAATTGGGGAAATTTGGGGGGTTACAACTGGATCGGGGACTGGATCCAGTCCGCTATAAAATTATTCTACTTGACTGAAATGAATCTTTTACACTGTCTAAACACAACGAAATAATAAGTGTGCTTCCATTCAACAGACGTCTGACTGTAGATTATTTGTTCTGCATGTAAAACCCGTATCCCGAATCAGTATAATATGTACCCAGCAAAACACCTCTAAACTACAATAATCATGGTTAGTAAAACTAACTGGTCCCTCCCAGTTTTCTATCCTTGGAACCTCCATCAGCTGTTCATGAAAATGAACCCCGCATATAAACGTGAATTTGGAGTAACACGAACGTGCATGTTCGCAATCATGTATGGTGTACAAAGTCAACCATATTCGATTGTTTCTTGCTGAAATACGTCGCCAAGGCAGTTTATGTGATTCAGAGTTGCGGACAACGCACATTTTGTGGCTTCCCGCCATTTCGTTTCGCAAATGGTTATATCAGTAGTTGGCAGGAGATACCCGTATGTGAGACCAGCGATTCAGTGGTCCGTTTGAATTACGGAAAATTCCGAATATGCATGAGATGGCGGGAAAGTCTATGAATTGGTCCATTGCTGATTCTCCGAAGAGAAAAGGTTTATTACAACAAGATTGATGTTTAGTTTGCACTCCCTCATAATGAATACTGATGCCACAGGGCGCGTTGTCGTGAAATATCCCAGACATGTTTTACATGAAACTTCACGAATAATACGCATAACAAATAATGATATTATCGCGTTCCCTCGCAAGACGGACTGACATGGATAAATGATGTCAGTCCGCATCAACTGTTGCATGGGACCAGTTCATACACGGTGAAGAATCGAGGATAACAAAGCAGGGAACAGATTCCTAGCTCCTTAATGAGGTAACATTTTGTTTTAACAAGACTGTTGTGGGCGCTTTCTACACTTAAACATAGTCAAAACATTGTTGTGGGCGTTTTCTACACTTGAACATAGTCAAAACATTACAGGTGTCAAATCACATATGGGTCCATATGGGGAGCGAACTTATTACTACTATCCTAACACGACGAGTAATCAGACAGTGACAGGAATCAGAGAGGATACAGTTATGAAAATGTACGTGTAGTAGTGATCATTGTAATAGCAAGCGAGAGACAATCACAGAGTCCATGGGACTGTGTATCACAATGTTGAATCACATTTCGATTTAATATTTAAATGGAGTTAGTGGCCACTCTGACTCGGCATGTTATCAAACATGATACGAGATACCAGATACAAGATACGAGAAAGTGTCTGCCAATAAAACGACTCACATTATCAAATTTTAATAAACATATATCTGTTTGGTGACATGTCAATATCGAAATACAAGGAGAAACTTCAGAAATATTTTGCAGCAATGTTCTATTTTCAACATTGCTCTCGTATCTGGGCGCTTGATCGCGATCACAAGCTTGAATATGGTATGATCAGTGACCTAGATCTAGGTCACTAGTATGATATGAAACCCGGATGCGGAGTCGGAGGCGGACCCGGATTACCTGGCTGGTTTGTTCACAAATACTCCGGACTCATTTGTATCCACCAGTGCGGTACCAGTGACAATTCTTATTGCGAATGGCACCAGTTCAGAGTTTTTAATTTCTGAATGTCAGGTTTTAGCCAAGAGCGGAGGATAGTTGTTCATAGTTCAGAAATATTATATTTATGGGAAAAACTAAAGCATGTCGTGGATTCGTACAATACCATAATCCTTTCTATTTTTTTAGCTCGCTGGCGGGCTTGCTTGTGAAAATTGTTTATGATTGGTTCCCAACCTGATGAACAGTTTTAATTGTAGGGAATTGTTGTATTGTGACTTTGGACAAGGCATCGATCACCAACAGCGCTAAATTAATATTTGTGTTTTGTATCTCAATTTTAGTATCTGATATGTGGTATATAGTATCTGGTATCTCGTATCGTAATTTATAACATGCCACTCTGACCCTGATTACACGAAACACATAAAAACACAAAACACATTCTATGTATTTGTAGGAATCAAGTGTTTCGTTTATCTATTTTATCTTTTTAAATTTTATAGTATTGTAACGGGTTCCTCACCCTTCTGTGACGTCTTGATGAACCGGTTTTCTAGGGAGGTGGGTGAGTTGTTATTTAACTGGAGCTGAAACGGTAAAACTCCGGGAAACTGCTACTGCTGTACGGTTGAACTCCGGCTAGAAGTCTCTGAAGGTTGGTAGCGTGGTCTGGAATGGACCTCTTAACCGTTGTCCAACTGCTAATCTGCAACTGCACCTGTAAAGTAAGAGTCCGGAGGCGTTTCCGTCTCCGGGTACTGCAACTGCTCCGTCGGGTTACCGCTTTACTGCAACAGCTCCGTCGTTTTCCGCCTTACTGCTACTGCGACTGCACCTGGAATAGAGAATCCGGGAACGTTGCCGTTTCCGAATACTGCAACCGCTCTGCCAGGTTCCGCCGCACTGCAAACTGCTCCGGTTGGCTCCGCCTCACCGCAACCTGCGACTGCACCTGAAATGGGGTATCTCGGAAGTGTTCTCACTTCCGGTTACCGCAACCGCTCCGTCAGGTACTGCCTCTTCAACTCCGTCGTCCGGTACCGCCTCTGCAACTGCTTCGTCGTTCCCGTCTCTGCAACTGCTCCGTCCGATACCGCCTCCGTAGTTGCTCCGTTGAATTCCACCTCCGTCTCCTTCCTTGGTGATCTGGGTTCTTGGATCACCCTAAGACGTCGTTACAACTTGGTCTTAACCAACTGTAGACTTATCTCCCTTTTCTCCGTATTACTTTCTTTTCCGGTGAACTAACTTTATTATAAATTCCAGTTCCCTAACAAACACGGAAAAACAACTCGGTTGAAGTTTTCATGTTTATTTTCCAAGTGCCCAGTCGGAAGACATAAACTGCGATCATCTGGATGACTATATCCGGAACAAGGGAGTACTCTGCTATGGGAGAAGGGGTCTGCACAGGTCGACGTCAGGACACCAACTCCGCCGTCCGCTGTGAAGCGGGGGCTTTTATAGACCTGAGACCCACGTCACGTGACCAACCTATTGTGACGCCATAGTCCGCCAAAACACTGATATTTTCCGGATTTCTAAAAACACTCTAGAACCAATCAGTGGCTGACACGTCACCTTTTAAACCGAAAACGAGGCTGATCACATGACCTTCCGGAAATAACGTCATTACGTGTTTGTACTCCATTGTTCCGACTCCGTCTCCGGTTCCGTCTCCGTCTCCGGCTCCGTCTCCGGCTTTACCAACATCACAAATATACCAAATTCCGAGACGGAAAACCTTTTAAACATTACCAATACGGAACCGAATGAACCTTTAAACACATATACATTTTAATAAACGGTTATTTAACCATAATATCACAAAACACTAACAGAATTACCTAGGGGAAACTTTTGGGTACGCCCCAAAACCGTTACACTCCCCCTTCCTTAGACTCTGTTCGTCCCGAACAGATCAATATCACATATACATAAATACAAATTGTCAACCGTTAAACTGTCCGTATCATCAAACACAACTTGTTTCCGTGATCCGGGTACTGGTATCTCTTAACTAGTTTACCGTCACTGTACCCGGATATCTTGCTTGTTTCGTTTCCCACTTTTAACTCTTAATTATACTAGAATCCGGGAAACGGTTCTTCTTTCTTCTCCTTGCGCCGACTTGACTTGCGGCGACTTGCGGCGACTTGCGACGACTACTGCCCACCAGTATCACGGCTCGAACTGCTCCCCGACGGCGGACGAGGTGGAATGGTATTTGGTACCAACGGTCGTCCGAAGCTTGTTCCTCTGGCATCAACCGGGAGAAGATCGGGATCATGTAGACTCCACTGGGGTGGCACGTAGAACCCATTCCTGAGGCGTTCGTCCCGGATGGACCAATCTGGAATCCGGATGATCTGACGGGTCGGGACGAGACCAAACGGTGACTCTCTCTGCTCCATGGTCTCCACGTAGACGCCGGAATCTCTCATCTCGGCTGGCCCCCACTGCTCCGGTCCCCAACGTACTGCATAGTATCTGGCATGCTCCGGGACTGCAGGTGCAAAAACGGATGCACTCCGTCCTCCAATATTCACCGGGAAACAGTGGGACGGACACGGTTGAGTTGAAGGACCGCCGAACGGGTAGAATGTGTAAGGTGGACTCTGGGTTGGTGCTCGGACTTGGCTCCTTCCGGACCGCTCACTGGAAGACTGTCGAGGCCGGGTTTCCACCGGAGACAGGATTCCGGGTGTAGCTCTGGCTTGATCTACCAGGATACTCCTCCGGGCTCTCTGCACGTCCGCATGGCTTCGGTCAGACGTGGAAGACTCCATTCCGTCATCCCGAGCCGCTGAACTGGTTCTGCTTCCGGCTACTGCTTGAATGGTTGCCGGTAAAGTTCTCTCCGTGGATCCTCGGGTCTCCGTCTCACTGACAGCTCTGCTCCGGGTTGCACCTTCCGCTTTGGTCTCCGCTCTGCCTCCGGATCTGCCAATGGGTCTGGTGTCCGCTCGGCTATCTGCTCTGCTATCTGCTCTGCTATCGGCTCGGCTATCTGCTCTGCTATCGGCTCGGCCACTGGATCTGCTTTCTGCTCCGCCTCCGGGCCGGACAATCACGCTGCTCACTGCTCTGCCACTGCTAGTCGTTCTCGGAGGTGGGCTCCGGAAACTGTCTTCCTCATCGTCTCTGCTCTGCATTTCCGCAATGTCCGCCACTCCAACTTCTGCCGCTGCTCCGCTGGAACCTTCCTCCAGCAGCCGGAACTTGTAGTCATACACCGCCTTGCCTTTTCCCTTGACGCTGCCTCCTGAAGACTTGGGTGGGGTGTGTCGTTTCTCCTCTCAGCCACGTTCTCCGCCTCGGTCCTTGGCGCGCTCCGGGCTCTCCTTCCTATATTCCCGGCGTTGATGTCAGCCGGATTTCTCCGGCGAACGGCTGCGACTCCGCTTCTTTCCGCGGTCTTGATCTACTCCGGTACCTCGAGATGGGTCCGGGCTGTTTTTCCGGGAGGTGTTCCGGGAGGAACTACGGGTCACCGGCGGCTTAACCGGCTTCGGGTCTCCCGGTTCTTGCAACTCGTCTTCACTCGCCATAATTTTCAGCTCCGCTTCTTCTTCCGAACTGCTCTCCGCCTCCGTGGACGAAACGTCGGCTGCTACTGTGGCCACCGACTGGGTACCGGAACGATACCGGGTCCGGGACGAAACCGAACCTCCCGACTCCGACTCCGTATCCGACAACTGGTCAAGCCGTGTTACCGGTTTCTTGCTTTTCCGTGGGGTCATCTTGGACCGGAGGCTTTTCTCCTCAAACTGCTCTCTGCCAACCCTTAGTCGAATCGGGTTCGCGTCCATTGCGTGTCGGGACTGCAGATGCTTCTGTGTCCCCTCTTTCCGTCTGCTCCAATGGTCACACTGTGGACAGGCGAAGACGGTGACTTCACTCGTGTGCTGCTCCGTGACATGCCGGAGCAACGTGTGCTTGCTCTTGAACTCTAGGTTGCAGTCTCCACACCGGTGAGGGCAGGGCTTGCGGGGTGTTGTCTTTACTTTCGGCATTCTGATTCTCTGCTTTGAGACGATGTTGACTCAGCTACAGCAAACTGCCTTCTGCATCCGGTAACAGCTATCTGCCCCTTTTTATAGTCTCTGGAAGTCACGTGACTGTTTTATCTGCTTGATGATTGGCTGCTCAGCAAACTGCAACTCCTCCTGGTGGTCTTCTTGGATAAATAATTTTTTTTTTTTTTTTTTTTTTTCCGTGTTGTTGTTGCTGCTAACTGCCACCGCTCTTTCTTCTTCGTCTCCACCAAACTGCCAACCGCCTCCGTCTTCTGCTACACCGCCTCCGCTTCCGTCTACTGCCACACCGCCTCCGCTTCCGTCCAGGATTCCTCATCTGCCGTCACATACTCCGACTCATCCGTCTCCGGTTCCGAAGTGGGAGATGGAGGCCGGTATTCTCTGGCACGGATTTCCGCCTCCCAATCCTCCGCTTGGTCTTCTTCGGCTGCCCAGAGACAGCCCTGCGGGTCCGGGGCCCATTCCGGTAAATCTAACCGCTCCGGTTGTCCGATGGGGGCGGCTGCTCCGGCATCCCAGTCAGGTCCGAACGGAAGCTGGTCCGCATAGGTCTCCGGAACTGGTTTCTCCCTAGGAGACTGTGTGCAGTATTTCCGGAACCGCTTCCGCCGAGACTGCGTTGCTGTTCCCCGCCAGGCCGAATCGAAGGTTCCCACTCGGCTGAGGGTTGCCTCGTCCTGAGGAGGACGGTTCCCGGAAGGGTACTTCCAACCGTGCATCTCCCGGAGATGCCGCCTAAGGTCGTTCGCCCGGTTGCCATAGAAAGCACACAAACAGCAATGATACCTCTGGGTTGGGCACACATGCCGTCTCCTGTCCGTCTCACTCTCGAACATCCGGTCGCACCGCTTACATAGCCGGCTATACTCCAGTGGCTGGGGGCTTGCCCAATCTCTGCTCCGGCCGCGATCTTGTCTTCCAAGGAACGCCGAGTAGGCCATTCCGGAAAGCCGGGAAACTGAAGTTGTCTATCTACTGCACCGCTTCTACTGCTGCACCGCTTCTGCTGCACCGCTTCTCCGGACTGCTGGTCTTCCGGGAAACACTTAGTCGTTTTTCACTGCAAAATCTGCCGCAGCCGGAAAATACTGGACTTGATTCGATTCCGCCAAACTTTAACAGCGATGTGCACAGCTCGAGGTCTGCTCTTCAACTGCTCTCAGAGCCCGATTTCAAGGCCCTTTTATACCCTTTCTGCTCACGTGACTGGAAAAGCTCCACACTGATTGGCTGCCTCAGGAGTGACGTCACAATTATGCAAAAACTCAACCGTTAACCGAGAGGTGTCCGTCTCCGGCTCAACCGGCTTCTCCGGGTTTTACGGCTCCCTTTCAACTGCTTCTCCGAGCGAAGTATCTGCAATTTTGAAGTATCTCTGCCATCAGGAGGGTTGAATAGAGTCTCAGCCAGTTGAATCTGCCTGCCAGACGAATATCTAGACTGCAAGTTGGGCGTTTCCGCCATCTGTACTGCTTCGTCAACTGCATATCTGCTCACTGGTATTACTGCTTGTCGACACTGAAAACTGCATACATTCTTGTCCAGAAGGAGGGCCCTTCCTATCTGGAATGACGTTTCACCGCTTCTGTCGATCTGCAGCCGGTCTGCAGCTCACTCCGTCTTCTCATATTTCTTCGTCCTCTGCAGCTTTACTCCGAGTCCGTATCCGACTCAGAGACCGTCTGTTCCGACTCCGGAACACTACTCTGCTTCGGCGGCTCCGTCTGCCTCCAGGAATCCGCCATTCTCCGCTTCATCCATCTCGGATGCTTGACACCATTATACGGTTTCGGCAAATCGAAGTGAACCACCTTCTGCCGAGTTTCACTCTCTGCAATCTCGTAGGTCACGTCGGTAAATCTGCTCAACACTAGCTTTGGACCACTCCACTTCCTCTGCAACTTGGGTGCCTTGCCCTTCTTCCGTGTTTTGACCGCCATCCACACTCGGTCTCCTGGCTGGAACTGATTGTCGACCTTCCTCCGGTCGTACAGCTTCTTCTGCCGTTCCATCTCTCTGCCAGATTTCGCTCGAACCGCCTTGTATACTGCTTCTAGTCGCTCCCGGAGCTGACTGCCATACTCTGTTACTTCTGCTGTCGATTCGCCCGGAGGCCTGCCAATCAGTAACTCCACCGGAGTGTTGACTTCTCTGCCCAGCATCAGCAAATTGGGACTCTGCCCAGTTGTCTCCTGCGGGGTACTCCGGTAAGCTGCCATCGCCAACGGAACTAGCTGATCCCAGTTGGTCTGCCGCTCGCTTACGTACAGGCTCAGGATCTGCTGCAGCGTCCGGTTGAATCGCTCAATGAAACCGTCCGACTGAGGTCGGAAAGCGGTTGTCCGTGTCTTATGAATCCCCAGGATTCTGCACACATTTCTCAGCAAGTCGGACTCGAAATTTCTGCCTTGGTCGGTGTGAATCTCCATCGGGATGCCGTACCGCGCTGCAAACTGGTTGACGAATATGTCTGCAACCGTCACCGCTTCCTGATTCGGCATCGGGTAGGCCTCTACCCACTTGGTGAAGTAATCACCGATTACTAAGATGTACCGGTTCCCCCGGGTGGATTTAGGTAATGGACCCATCACGTCCATTGCCACCCTCTCCATGGGCGCTCCAACCCGGTATTTCTGCATCGGAGATCGTTTCAAGTTCTGCATACTTCTTGACGCACATTCGTCACAGCTCAGCACCCACTGCTTTATATCCCGCATCATAGCCGGCCAGAAATACCGCCTCCGAATGCTAGCCGCCATCCTTCTGCTTCCGAGGTGTCCTCCCGTCCGGCTCTGATGGGCCAGACGGAAAATCTCCTGTCTCAGCTCCTTCGGGGTTATTAACTGCATTCGGCTGGTTCCTTCTGCCGTTTTCCATTTCCGGTAGACTACTCCGTCGACTTTCAGCAAGGTCTTCCGCATCCCGTACAGCACTTTCTCCTCGCTGCTCATGTTTCTGCCCCAGCACAGTATCCTGGTCTGCATTTTCCGCCAGCTTAATCTGCTCTGCAACCGCATCCGCTTTTCCTGGAACTGCCTTCTCCGTCACCGCAACCGCAACCGGCTTCCGGGACGCTGCTTTCCCCGTCACCGCAACCGCAACCGGCTTCCGGGACGCTGCTTTCTCCGTCACCACAACCGCAACCGGCTTCCGGGACGCTGCTTTCTCCGTCACTGCAACTGCAACCGGCTTCCGGGACGCTGCTTTCTCCGTCACTGCAACTGCAACCGGCTTCCGGGACGCTGCTTTCTCCGTCACCGCAACCGCCTTCCTAGGGACTGCTTCCTCCGTCAGTTCTGCTTCTCCGCCCGATCTCCGTGACCGCTTCCGGCGTCCCCCCTTCCTTGGCTTGGGCTGAGGAGTTTCTTCACTTCGTGTCTGCCGGATCCTTTCTCCGTAGTTCCAGGCGTCTATCTTGGCCTGTTTCCAGTCGATTTTTCCGCATTGGCTGCACGGGGATCTGGACAAGGCATCCGCGTTATTATGGATTCGCCCCGGACGATGTTCGATGTCGAAATGAAACTCACTCAGGAGCTCAATCCACCGGGCTACCTGCCCCTGGGGCTCCTTGAAATTCATCAGCCAGGTAAGACTGCCATGATCCGTGCGAAGAAGGAAGTGTCGACCCAGCAAGTACTGCTTATTCTTCTGTACCACAAACACAACCGCCAGGAGCTCCTTCCGGGTGACACAGTATCTCCGTTCTTCTTTGGTTAGGCTGCGGCTCAAGTAGGTTATCACCCGCTCCTGGTTGCCCTGCTTCTGTGACAGTACTGCTCCCAACCCGGTGTCACTGGCGTCCGTGTCCAGGATATATCGGCCTTGCTCCCTTGGATAACCGAGTATCGGTGCCGATACTAGGCGGTTCTTCAGGCGGTTCTTCAGCTCTGCAAATGCCTGCTCTTGCTCCGTCTGCCACCGGAACTGCACCCCTTTTTCCGTCAAGTGATTCAGCGGCGCTGCAATCTCGGAGAACTTCGGCACGAACTTCCGGTAATAGGAGCATAGTCCTAGAAAACTGCGCAGCTCCGTCAGGTTGGTGGGTGTCCGCCACTTCCGTACTGCCTCCGTTTTTGCCGGGTCAGTACGGATACCGTCTCTGCCGACAATGTGACCTAGGAAAGACACCTCCGGCTGGAAGAACTTGCATTTTGACGGTTTGACTCTTAGGTCTGCCTCTCTCAGCTTGTTGAAAACCTCCTGAAGATCACGGATGTGATCCTCCAGGGTCTTGCTGTAGACTATGATGTCGTCCAGATATATGAGGCAGGTCTTCCAGGACAGTCCGCCTAACACCTTCTCCATCAACCGCTCGAACGTACCCGGAGCATTGCACAAGCCGAAACTCATGACTTTGAACTGGTAAAGGCCACCAGGGACACAGAAGGCCGACTTTTTCCGGGCGTCTTCATCCATCCCGACCCGCCAGTATCCACTGGTCAGGTCGAGAGTGGAGAACCACTTGGCGTCTGCACAGGCTGCTATGGTGTCATCTATTCTCGGCAACGGATAAGCATCTTTCTCCGTGACTGCATTTAACCGCCGGTAATCGACACAGAACCGGGTGGTCCCATCCTTCTTCTTCACCAGAACAATCGGAGAAGCCCAATGACTGCTACTTTCTTCAATGACGTTCTTGTCCTTCATCTCCTGAATTAGACTGCTCACCAGCTCCCTCTTGTCTGGCGGAATTCGTCTGGTCGGCTGCTTAATCGGCCGATGACTGCTCGTGTTTATCTGATGTTGTACCTCATTGGTCTGCCCCAGTTCTCCGGCATCATTACTGAAGGTCGGCTTATTCCGAAATAGGAGGTCGGTTACTCTCTCGCGGAAATGACTCGGCACTGTATCCTGGGTCTGCTCTGCTAACTGCCGCAGCTTCTCGTACCCGCTCCAATTCCGCCCGGCCTCCGACTCCGTGGAAATCTGCACCTTCCTGCTCCGCTCCGCCAACGGAACAACACTGCAACCGGCTGCTAAGGTGGTCATCGTCGCCAACTGCGCTCCTTTCTTGATGATAACCAGCTCCGCCATCACATTGATCACTCGAACCGGGACTGTTCCTTGCTTTATCCGGGATAAAGTTCTCCCGATCAGCCAAGGTCTTTTCTCAGTGGGCTCCTGTGGCATTTCTAGTACTCCTTCTGCTTCACGGACACTCTCTGCTTGTCCTATTATCAGCTGTTCCGTTTCCGGCGGAATTTGGTAATCTGCTACAGCGTTGATCGGAAACGGCTCCCTGGTCTGCTCGAACATGGTGAGGAACACCTCCTGGCTGCCCATCTGCATGGTCATTCGGTCGAAATTTATGCCGGATATCCGGGAACGGATGAAATCCATTCCCAGTATTCCTTCGTCTTCACAGTCTGCAATCTCGAACGTCACGGTCTCAGCTACTCCTGCGATGTTGAGTGGGAGTTCTTTCCGGCCATGCGTCCGTATGTTACTTCCGTCAACCATTGAAAGACGAATCGGCGACCGCTTCAGCTTCATTCCGGGTTTCCGGATCCGTTCCCAGGTTTGTAGGTTGAGCATTGTGACAGTGCTGCCGGTGTCGATTATCAGCGTTACTGGTTCTCCGCCTACTCTGGCTGTCACACACATGCCCACCTCGTCCCTGGGACCGGGTCCGTGAACCACCTGCCGGTTATGGGGGTGTCCTCTCTTCCGGGTCCCGGATTTCCCCTTTTCCGCGACCCGCTCTAGTTTTCCGGCTGCTGCTGCTGCTGCTGTCGTGGCTGCTGCAGTTGTTGCTGCTGCTGTGGCTGCTGCTGCTGCTGTTGACGCGGCGACTGCTGCTGTTGTGGTTGACGCCGTTGCTGCTGCTGCTTCGGCTGCCTGCAATCTCGGGCAAAATGCCCTTTCCGGCCACAGTTGAAGCATTCTAAATCCGCTCGGGAACTGCGCTGCTGCTGCCTGCTAACCGCTTCCTTGACCTGAGTCATCAGATCCGCCAACTGCTGCTGAGTCTGCTCGGCTTGCTTCCGCAATTCGTTCACCTGCTGGCTCCACTCCGGCTCCATGTTCAGCTGCCTCGTCCGGTGTCGCTCCGCTGGTCTACTGTTGTCCGTCTTCATAATACTCTCATACTCGGTAGCGAAAGCCAGGGCCTGCGACAGCGTTTCTGGGTGGCTTTTCAATACCGACAACCGCATATCTCGGTTAGTCAGACTGTTGCAGAAATGCATCTTCATGAGCACTTCTGTTGTTGCCGGGTCCGCTTTTGGGTAGGCTAGCCGCGTCTTGCTCCGTATGTCTCTGGCCAGCTCGGACAGCTCCTCCTCCGGCTGCAATTTCCGTGTCTGCAATTCCGCCTGGAAAACAAATGTTTTCTCCCCCGGACAAAACTGCTGTTTTAGTGCCGCCACAACCGTATCAAAGCTGCGTCTCTGCTCCGCGGACAGATCCAGTAGTATGCTGCGGGCGTTACCCCTCAAACTGACACATAAGTTCAGCGCCTTTTCCTCTGCTGTCCAACGGTAGTACCGAGCGTATTCAAGGAGGTGAGCCTCATACTCCGGCCACGGATCGGTTCCGTCGTATGTCATTAATCTGGCTACCCCTGCCCTTGGTGCTGGTTGTTGTACTGCTTCTGCCTGCTGCTGCTTTCCGGTTACTGCCAGGTGCTGCTGAAACACCTCCATTTGGGTCGCCAATAATCTGGTCAGGTTGTCGACTAAATTCTCTCCGCCTTCCGGCTCCGCATCCGGTTCCCGATCGCCAGCCTGGTCCGGAAAGTTAATTTCCGCCTCCGCTAACTGCTCTGCAGGCTGTACTCCTTGAGGAACCCAAAGGGGCTCTTCTGCAACTGCTTTCTGCATTTCCGGCTGCAACAGCTTTCGCTCGGCCGGACGAACTGCTTCCTTTTCCGCAACCGGCACCTGCAACGGCTCAGCTCCTACTGCTCCTACAGGCTGCTCCGTGTCTGACACGGCTGTCTTCAGCTGCTGTTCCGCCAATTTGCCCCGTCTAGTAGTCATACTGCAGATGATCCGACCGCTGCCACCAAAAAGTTGTAACGGGTTCTTCACCCTTCTGTGACGTCTTGATGAACCGGTTTTCTAGGGAGGTGGGTGAGTTGTTATTTAACCGGAGCTGAAATGGTAAAACTCCGAGAAACTGCTACTGCTGTACGGTTGAACTCCGGCTAGAAGTCTCTGAAGGTTGGTAGCGTGGTCTGGAATGGACCTCTTAACCGTTGTCCGACTGCTAATCTGCAACTGCACCTGTAAAGTAAGAGTCCGGAGGCGTTTCCGTCTCCGGGTACTGCAACTGCTCCGTCGGGTTACCGCTTTAATGCAACAGCTCCGTCGTTTTCCGCCTTACTGCTACTGCGACTCCACCTGGAATAGAGAATCCGGGACTGTTGCCGTTTCCGAATACTGCAACCGCTCTGCCAGGTTCCGCCGCACTGCAAACTGCTCCGGTTGGCTCCGCCTCACCGCAACCTGCGACTGCACCTGAAATGGGGTATCTCGGAAGTGTTCTCACTTCCGGTTACCGCAACCGCTCCGTCAGGTACTGCCTCTGCAACTCCGTCGTCCGGTACCGCCTCTGCAACTGCTTCGTCGTTCCCGTCTCTGCAACTGCTCCGTCCGATACCGCCTCCGTAGTTGCTCCGTTGAATTCCACCCCCGTCTCCGTCTCCTTCCTTGGTGATCTGGGTTCTTGGATCACCCTAAGACGTCGTTACAACTTGGTCTTAACCAACTGTAGACTTATCTCCCTTTTCTCCGTATTACTTTCTTTTCCGGTGAACTAACTTTATTATAAATTCCAGTTCCCTAACAAACACGGAAAAACAACTCGGTTGAAGTTTTCATGTTTATTTTCCAAGTGCCCAGTCGGAAGACATAAACTGCGATCATCTGGATGACTCTATCCGGAACAAGGGAGTACTCTGCTATGGGAGAAGGGGTCTGCACAGGTCGACGTCAGGACACCAACTCCGCCGTCCGCTGTGAAGCGGGGGCTTTTATAGACCTGAGACCCACGTCACGTGACCAACCTATTGTGACGTCATAGTCCGCCAAAACACTGATATTTTCCGGATTTCTAAAAACACTCTAGAACCAATCAGTGGCTGACACGTCACCTTTTAAACCGAAAACGAGCCTGATCACATGACCTTCCGGAAATAACGTCATTACGTTTTTGTACTCCATTGTTCCGACTCCGTCTCCGGTTCCGTCTCCGTCTCCGGCTCCGTCTCCGGCTTTACCAACATCACAAATATACCAAGTTCCGAGACGGAAAACCTTTTAAACATTACCAATACGGAACCGAATGAACCTTTAAACACATATACATTTTAATAAACGGTTATTTAACCATAATATCACAAAACACTAACAGAATTACCTAGGGGAAACTTTTGGGTACGCCCCAAAACCGTTATAGTATACACGAGCTGACACTGGAACTTGTATTAGGACAGGTATAACACGAGCAATTGCTTACAAAAGAAGCTGAAAAATACTCGGGCAAATGGATTTCCTTCATCTCCGCTCTTCAGCCTCTATTTATGACACAGCGATAATACAATTATCTAAATATAAAACGCATATATATATATATATATATATATATATATATATATATATATATATATATATATATGTCCATATATCATGTCAGCTGCCGCGTAACTATGTATAGATTGTGTATTTCGCAACATGATTACGCTGGAAATAGTGCTGAATCTTCAGAATTAGAAGACTAATTCAGGATCATACTTTTCACAGGTCGAAAATTGAAAAAATAGTTCTTGCCGACGAATTACCTTTTTGGGCTAATACACCGTTAGAATGAATTATCTTCTAGTCAATATGATGGACATTTAACCACAAGGATATCATCAACCCAGTAGACTTGGTCATACATCTTTTCCACGCAGGGTTAGTTTCGGATGTCTAAACTGTTTTGATCAGTTGTTGTATACAAAGTCTTTAAAGTGTGCAGTTATAAAACATATAGATATTGCTTACAATTTGCCCCTGATGATGCCAGTTGGGGTTTCTATAGAAATATTCGGTTTGACGTCCTTCAAATATTATTCATTTTGCGTTTTCTATTGATCTCATCATGATGTTATGGTATTGGTAATAACTATAAGTAGTTAACACCCCACTTTAGGCTAGGGGTTTTCCCATGGTTATATGACGTCACTTCCGATATGGGTGGTTATATAACGTCACTTCGGTTTCAGGCTCATCACAACGTTTAGTCTTACACTCGCTAGGGGCGTCATAAGGAACCCTATAAATGTCTACAACGTCACAACGCATCCACAAATGTTTGGAAAGTCCTAACGTACCCAAAAATCAAAACGTTCCCATATATGGTACGTTATGAAAAATCATAACGTACCATAAATGTTCGAAAAATCATAACGTACATATAAATGTTTGAAAAATCATAACGTACCGATAGATATATATAAAATCATAACGTACCCATAAATGTTTGAAAACTCATAAGGTTCCCATGAATGTCTAGAAAAATCATAACTTACCGATAAAGGTTTGATCAATAATAGGTCATAGGGTCACGCAGTACACATCCTTTTTCCATCAATCATAGGTCATAGGGTCAGTACACGCCAAATTTTTTAATCGATCAGAGCCCTGGGAACTGAGCAGGTTCTGACTCATCATCCCAAATTATGTTGGGTCCGCAGAAATTTTGGTGTGGTCACTTGGTATTCGCCATCATTTTCTAACCATTCAGAGCCCCATAAATTGAGTGCAATCAGACCCCCTAAAACAAGGACTGCACCACCTTCATACACAGTCACATGATACCGGGTATTGTTTTCAACCAATCAGAATCGACCAATAACTTCCGTTAAGGAAAAGGAGTAAACAAGTTTCTCTCTCAAATGAATGGATTGCATCCCCAAACTTGAGCTCGAGTTTCCTGTGGAAATTCTTCTTCATGGATTCAGGTAGAGCAGGTAACCTCTTGTACAGGTTTAAACCATCATCGTACACAACTTCTCTGTAAGTGATGTAAGTCTAAACACTTCCCTTTTCATAAAGTGTTTCCCAGTTGATTTAGAATAGCATACCCGACATCTGTCGCAATACCCTGGTCTAGAGCACAATCAAAATCAACGGTGAGACTTCCTTACCTCGAATATGCCCTTTTAAAGTGATATCGGCAAAAAGTTATGGATTTTGCCATATCTTTCTGATTGAACGAAGAAGACATAAAAGTTATATATCTGCACTTGTATGCCCAAACAGATGCCCCTTTCTAACTGATTTCGTTGCGAGTTTCTGGGGGATATAGTTTGAGTTTGTTTACATTACTGCCATTCTCGGTGCTTTGTATCCCTTGATGCAGCGCGAGTCCAGCTCACTCGTATATGTTCGAGGCAGTCGAGCGTGAAATAGATTAAGTCAGAGGTAACTCTGAGTGGCGCACAAAACAAACGAAAAGCGGCTGCTAGTACTGTCAAATGCTTGATTTATCCATCTCATCAAGCATAGTTTGTTGTGTAACCTATTTTTCTGATATCACAGGCATATATGTAATTGATTTGAAGAAACATAGTTTTTATGCCAATATCACTTTAAGTTCAGGATGAAAAAAATAATGGTCAAAATAATGCCAAAATTGGATCCTTCAATCCAAAATCAGCACAAAGAGTGGAATTATGATAATAATAATAATAATAATAATAATAATAATAATAATTATTATTATTATTATTATTATTATTATAAACAGAAGTTAGATTTCGTCATGGCAGACAGCAGCTTTATTGGCTTGGGCATGATCAAACACATCACTGGATTTTTATGTCCAGGCTCCCCACAACCTAGTTCAAATGAAATGTCGCAATGGCAGGTACGTTACTATAAGTGTTGCGTGCATATTTTCCATTCCCTTGTTTGTAAGTGCACGGATACAATGCCTCGTGCAAAAACGTGTATGCATCAGTACATTATTGCCTGGCATTTTGTTGACGAACGAAAAAATTATGAGAAGTCAGTTGTGAATGCAGTTAAAAATGAGGATGAAGAAAAATTCTCCCAACCATTTCTTCCGAGAAAGTAATATCTGTAAACCTCTGATTACTCGATTCCTCGTGTTACCGAGTCTTTACATTTCCTGTCCTTATGAGGAAAAAGTGTAATGACCTGAGAAGCTTGATGTTTTTTGTACGACACCCGATAGTACCATTGTGTGTTGCGTTAAGAAGATCTAGTTCCGGTGGCTAGAGCCACAGAATGATGGGTACTGTAATTGTGGATCTGAACCAATGGATATCCATAGAGCACTCTGCTATCAAACTGCTGTCTAGAGAAACAGTTAGTCAGTTAGGAATTTATTATCCATTTCTAATTCATCTCAACCATATCTTCTATTCTGATGTCAAAGCTATTTTCCATAATCGTTGTGCAGCGATATAACTGCAATGGTGTTTTCTGCACACCATTTCCTGGCCAAGGACACATTCCAGGCGACAGCCACGCTGTTCATAACTCAATGTGGATAGGTACGTTCGAATTCTTCCAAAACGGTTACATGTGGGCATCGATACATACAATTTATAAACGTCATTTGAAATTGGAGAGTCTGAAGTAAACCTGAGAATTCTGTGAAGACATAGAAAGTTAATTTTCAGTGTTGTTTCCTGCCTGCCATGTTCTTCACGTCATATTTATGATGGAACATTTTACCAGCGATTTGATTCTCTATTTTACATATGACTGACCCGAGACGGATACAACTATATATATATATATATATATATATATTGGTTTTGTAGTACATGAAAATGTCCATAAAACTCTTTGCATTCAGGGTCTAAAATGGCTAGGAAATATCAGCATTTTGTAATCATATCTCTCCCGAAGAGCATGCATATCATGATGTGGCATATAATAATAAGTTAATTGACTGGATACAGTGTTTGAGGCCCTCGGTCGTGTCTGTGCCGTGTACGTAAACGTACAATCAGTGTCTGGAATGAATAAAAAACACCATCTAATGAGTAGCATGCCGTGGGATGTGAACACCGTGGCGTCATTCTCGAGCAACAACTTCACCACTGACGTCGCGCGTCCGTCGATGACGTATCATCATATGGCACTGAGCGTCGTGCGCTGCCTGTCGCCGGTGATAATTATTGCAGGCACGGTTGGTAATGTCCTGCTCTTTGTCGTTCTGCACAGGAAGGCAATGCAGCGACACTCGTCCTCGACGTTCCTGATGATCCTAGGCCTGTCAGACACATTGGTGCTGTTCTCGAGCTGCTTCAAGTCGTGGGTGATGAGCATGACTGAGTTACTGAGTTCGAGTTTCTGCATGTCAACAATCTGACCTGTAAGACCACAAAATACGTCGTGATGACGAGCACGCACCTGTCCTCGTGGTTTGCCGTCATCTTGACTCTAAAGCGCCTCACCGCCATCTGCTTGCCCTTCCACGTGTCTCACAAATGGCTCTTGGAACGTCCACTTTCGGTTTCTCTCATTGTCACATCAGTCATCGGATGTATCAATCTCAACCTGTTCTGGTCGTCCGTGATCACTGTGACGAACGGTGAGAGGAGATGTAAGGAGAACAACCACGAAACGGCGCTGTGTGACATGTTAAAGTATCTCAACATGTTATTGTACTCAGCCATTCCATTCTTGATCATCATCTGCAGCAACGTAGCCATAGTAACGTCCATCGTGATGTATCGTGACGCCGACTTCTCGACGACAGTCACACAGCGTGCAGCTGTCAGACACCGACGTCGGAACGAGAGACGCCTAACGATCTCGCTCCTGTCCATTAGCTTCATGTGGCTCCTGCTCACGGCTCCCTACGCTCTCATCTCCTTCTTCAACGCCAACAAGCTGGTCCGCACCGCTGCCTACATGATGATGTACGCCAAGCACGCCGTCAACTTCTATGTTTACTGCATCAAAATAGCTTTCGTCCAGCAGCTGTTTTGCTGCGAGAAGTTGATGCATGGCTTGAGAGGCGGCGCTATGAGGAACAGGATTGCTAGGAAATATCAGCATTTGTAATCATATCTCTCCCGATGAGTGTTCATATCATGATGTGGCATATAATAATAAGTTAATTGACTGGATACAGTGTTTGAAGCCGTCGGTCGTGTCTGTTCCGTGAACGTATATATGTACAAACAGCGTCTGGAATAAAAAAAAACACTATCTAATGAGTAACATGCCGTGGGATGTGAACACCGCGGTGCCTTTGTTGAACAGCAACTTCACCACTGACATCACCAAATGGCACTGAGCATCGTGCGCGGCCTGTCGCCGGTGATAATTATTGCAGGCACGGTTGATAACGTCCTGCTCTTTGTCGTTCTGCACAGGAAGGCAATGCAGCGACACTCGTCCTCGACGTTCCTGATGATCCTAGGCCTGTCAGATACATTGGTGCTGTTCTCGAGCTGCTTCAAGTCGTGGGTGAGGAGCATGACTAAGTTCGAGTTTCTGCACGTCAACAATCAAAAGATCAAAAGTGCATATGATCATTTCCATCAATGTAATTTAGGCCTGTCCGGGTCGTTGGCTCGTGTGACCAAGGTGGTCGTCGGGGGCAACAACTCCTCCTCGTAATCCAGGTACGGAGGAGGTGGTCCGAAAGTGATTAGGCCGCGAGACGGCTCCATGGGGGAGCCCGGCCTGCTGTCGGGTGTTCGACGTCGTCGAGGCTCTGGTTCGTCCTCGATCGTCCGAAGTGGTGGCGGCTGGTCGCACTCCATTGGCGACTCAGTGTCCGTGGTTGGGGCTTGAAAAGCCGTCCTTGGGGAAGGCTCTCTATCCACAGAGTCCGTAGTCTTAGCCGTTTCCATAGGTTCGGCTGGGTCCGAAGTTTTAACTGAGTCCGAAGATTCAGCCGCGTCTGTCTCGACCGTGGGTCGACTCGGCAGGGGCGGATATTCGTCCGGGGGTGGCACAAGTTCCTCCCGAACTCTATAGTCCGTAACATTAGGCGCTGTAGGCCTCTCAACAGTCCGACTCTTGGGTATCGCCCCCGAGGGCGAACTCCGTGCGGGAGTTGAAACTCCTGTGGCTGGTGAAGCCGAGGTCCGAGATTCAGCGGCCTTCATGGCCGAGGTCCGATATACAACAGGACGGTCGAAATAGAAAGCTCCAGGCTTTCGGTAGCGGACGTGACGGTTGATCAGTTGGATGTCGCGTACCATCCGTTCGACTTTGGCTTCGTTGGCCCTCGTTTTTAGTTGGGCGTACTCGATACGGTCCAGTACCAGTTGAACCTCCGGTGCGGTATTCGGCCGGTACTGTGACATCACTGCGGGCGCCATAGCCCAGATGCCGAAAGTGAGTACCGGAAGTACTTGAGTCCGGAATAAGTCCGTATAGGCCGAGGAATATCCTCGCGATGTCGTCGCGTGCGGGAGCAACGCGAGAGGTCGTACGGGTTTAGCCGGTTTGGCTGAAATAGGCGAAGTAGCCGACACGGCGGTCGGTCGTGCGGCTGTCACTGGCGGAGTAGCCATCATTTGTTTTGGTCCGGAGTCCGAAGTAACACTAGCCGTGGCTTTAGCTGCGTCTCTAGCAGCCATGGCTTGTTCGACAATTTTCCCGCCTTCTTCCAGGCGCTGGAAGTCAGGCGCACTCAAGTCCGACATCGAGTCCGATGATGGACTCGGCGTATGACGCTCTCCACGTTGAGCGAGTTTCGCCATTACTTTCTTTCGAATATCCGTTTTCGGCCCCAGAGGCCGTTTCTGTGTCTGATATCGTGATCAGGTCCGAGGTAGGGGAAACTGTTCCCGGTGCGCTGTCGGCTGTCGCTGATTCTCCAAGTACGATGGGATGTTCCGGCTCATCCCCAGCCTCCACTATTCTCACGGCAAGTGGACGTTCGTTGTTATCGGCATCAGATGCCGTCTTCTTGTCCGGTGGCTTATCTCTCTCCTTGTCGGAAGACGACATAGTTCGAACTTCGCTCACTGGCGTGAGCCCACACTCACTAGTCCGGCCTTTATCCTAATACAAGGTGCGTACCAGGATTATTCACGCACAAAGTTCGTAAAATGTTATTCAATAGTCTGTGCTATTGCGTGCTATTGCCGTACGAAGTATATATATATTCAAAGTAATGTCTAATTGTCTCTCAAGATCACTGTAGTATCAACACTTTTTGCTAGATGTTAACTCTCCAGTGTCCGCAGCCAGAATGATCCACTTCTAAAACTTTCCTGCTTATCTGGCATCCGTACACACACAAAGTGCTGACAGTGTCTTTTGCGGTTTTCCACAATCGGGGGGTGCGCTCTGTCTTATTGTCTTATACGTCTTTTTACGTTCGCTTGATCCATCTCGGCTCTCAGTCGTGCGAAGAGGGGGCGGTCCATCACCTAGGCAACGCATGTACATCAAAGCTCTGGTTCATCACACCAGTCAAGCGGGGCAGTAGGTTAGCACACAGCTGCTCTATTTTCCCATAGTCCGACACAAACTTCTGGATAACGCAATCCAATCATTTCACTGTCCGTCTAGCATACAGTCAAAATTACTGCACCTTTTACGTGCTTCCACTCTCTATTGAAGTTAACTGGGAATGTTTATATGGAGGTGCCGCGGGCGGCTTCAGTGTTTATTTGTGCCTCATGCTTTTCCGTGTGAACTCCTACAATTAGTCCGTTCCTTATCTGCACAATTAGCACACAATAAACTTTTGACCAACTTGTTTATAACAGATGATCACTGTCCGTACATATTCTGAGGTATAAATACCAAGCTCACAGAAGTTTGCTCAGTCCGTTCATTTTCATCTAGTGCCGTAGATAATGGAACCGCTGATATTATCATGAGGGGTGATGGGGTGATCTGGGCGGCCCTGCCGTGGCGCGTTGCATAATTTTCAATGAATGTGATGACAGATCGCGCGTTGGAATGCAGAGGTTTGTTCATAGCTGAATCCTGCTCCTGAGGGCATTCCCCTGAATTGTGCGTAGGGGGAGCAGAGGCTCTTATCAGACGCTTGCTCGGGAGACGGCTATCCTCTCACCTCGTCCGCGACAAAGTGATCTTACTCACGGCAGGACATGACGGCTGACACATGGGTGGAATTGTTAGTCATGCAATATTTAGGTAGTGCGCAACAGGCGCGAGATGGTATGGAGAAGTACGAAGTTATATGCAATGCATAACACACATATACCACATTATAGCATCGTAACCAGCATCAATATTATAACGTCATATCAATATTATATATGAAAATTGCCTCACTGACATCAGTACATAAAAATGGTTATTGAAATGAATATGTACATAATATTATTATATTATAAGTATATTTTGGGGTGATATGACATCATAGTCCAATAGACAGGCATTTATTCATCATCATAGAGATCAGTCCCTTGGCACAGCCGTGGTTATCTTAACCGGGCTGGGCGGCGAATCGTGCGTCTGGGTCGATTGTACGGAGCAGGCTGGGGCGTAGCCTCGCTTGTTGATGAGTCCGTAGCAATCGCGGGTTTGGGTCCGCGGGGTTTTGGCGCTCGCTGAGAAACGCTAGAGTTTGACTTGCGCGATTTTCGCTTCTGGCGACGGCGTCGCGGTCCGGATGTGTGGCTTCTCCGACTGGCGGGTGATGACGAAGTATCAGTCTCGGTAGTCCGATCTGTGTCTGACGATTTGTCTTGTACTGTGACATCCCAAGGGTAGAGGAATTCCTTGAGGAGCTCCAGGGGATCGTTCGATGGTTCGGTCTTGGAGTCTGTACTGCTTGACGACTCAGGTGGCGATCTGACTTGAGGTTGAAGGTTCAGCAACTGTGCGTCGCCTTCGTATGGTTTAATGACGTCCAGATGGACGATTCTAGTATTTCGTGGATTGGAAACTAGAGCAATTCGATAGTCTACCTCAGTAACGCATTCCAGGACTCTCCAGGGTCCGGTCCAGGGTCGGGCGAATTTGTTGTTCTGAGTGAGGGGCAGGTAGTAGTACCGTACCAACTCTCCCGGCTGGAACTGAGGGCAAGATTTCGCATGTGCGTCATACCCCATTTTCTGGCGGGTTGCAGCTTTTTGCAGATGATCTTGCACAAACCCATGGGCAGCTCTGATAGCAGTTCGGAGATACTCGACGTATTCGGGTCCGCATGGAGGTAGCGGTTCTGGGTCATGCGTGGGAAACATCTAGTCAACAGGCAAATTGCATTCATGTCCGTATACCATCAGGTGTGGTGTACATCCGGTAGAAGAATGCACCGAGGTGCGGTACGCCATGAGTACATATGGTAAGTGCAAATCCCAGTCATTCCCACGATCACTGACGAATGCACTCAACATATTCAACAAAGGCCGATTGAATCGTTCGACTTGACCGTCACTTTGTGGGCGGTAGGGCGTGGTCCGAATTTTCTTGGCACCCAGAAGGCGTACAACGCTCCGAAATAATGACGACTCAAATTCCGTTCCTTGGTCGCTGTGTATGGCTTTCGGTACCCCGTGGTACACGATCCAATGATTCACCAGAACATCGGCGACATTTTTGGCCGTATGGCGGCGGAGCGGGAATGCGTCCGTGTACTTTGAAAAGTAGTCCGATATGACAAGAATGTACCTGTGACCTCGTCCGGTAACTTTATGGGTATCTAAGATATCCATGGCAATACGATCAAATGGCGCCCCGGTTGGTAGTTGCGTTAGAGGCGATTTCTTGGGCGCTGGTTTCCCTTTCCGTGACACACACTGCGGGCAGCGGGCGCACCAGCGGGCAACATCCAAGGCGAGACCTGGCCAGTAAAACCGGCGCTTTACTCTCTCAACAGTCCGTTGTATTCCGAGGTGGCCTACGACCTTGAGGTCGTGGAGTTGGTGTAGAACCACCGTTCGTAATGCCGCTGGTAACACAGTTTGTACGACAGTCCGACCAGCTGGGTCTGGCCTAGTAGTTCGTATGAGGACTCCATCCTGTAGCGCTAACAAAGTCCATCGTGAAACCAAAGTTTTCACTTCCTCACCGTAGCGGGCGACTTCCTTTGACGTGGGTTTCGTTCCGTTCAATACCCACTGTCGTACGACTCCGACACTCGGGTCGACTTGCTGAGCGGCAACAATGTCCGCTGTGGAATAATCCGACAGCCATTCTTGTCCGTTCAACTTCACATCCAATGCTCGCACAAGTGCAGCTTGGCGTATTGAGATCATCCGAGACAAGACCGGTGATGTCATAGTATCACTGTCCAGGAGGTCTTTCTCGGGTCCGACAGGAACCACCGTAATCCGTCTGACGGGAAGTTCTCCAGAACTTGTTTCCGGGTCCGTGGGTGGAACGACTAAGCGTCCAGGGCAGTCCGAATGTTTGCAACTATGGCAACGGGAAAGTCCGTCAGCATTCCCGTGGAGCTTTCCAGGACGATGTTCAATACGAAAGTCATATTGCTGCAGTTTGGCTAACCAGCGAGCCAACATACCGTCCGCATCGTTGTAGTTCTTTAACCAACGCAGAGAGCTATGGTCAGTTCGTAACAGGAATCTGCGTCCCCACAAATAATGTCGGTAATGCTGAATCATTTCAACAACAGCCAACAGTTCTCTATAGGTCGTGCAATAATTCCGTTGCGTGCGGGACAGCGTCTTGCTTGCAAAGCCAATCGGGATTTCCTTTCCATTGACACGCTGTGAAAGCGCGCCTCCGATGGCGTAACCGCTGGCGTCGGTATCAAGAATAAAATAATCGTCCGCATCTTGTGACGGATGGGCGAGCTTGGGGGCCTTGATAAGTGCGTTCTGGAGCCTCCTAAAGGCGTTCCGTTGGGGCGATCCCCACGTGAAGCGACATTCACCCCGGGTGAGTGACACCAGAGGTTCAGCAATTTCGGCATAGTCTTTTATGAACCTCCTGTGATAATTGGCAAACCCCAGGAAAGCTCGTACGTCCGTAATCTCACAGGGAGTCGGCCATTCCCTAATAGCCTTGACCTTGTTCGGGTCCACCCTGATTCCTTGTCCACTGACGATAAATCCCAGATACAGGATTTCGCGTTGAAAGAGTTCGCACTTTTTGGGTTGTAAGCGTAACCCGGCAGTTCGTATCCGATCGAGGACCGCTTCCAGATTGGCAAGCGCCTGATCAAAAGTGCGTCCGTATGCTATCACGTCATCCAGATAGCACATACATATGGTCCACAGATATCCGCGTAAGATGGTCTCCATGAGACGTTCGAAAGTCGCTGGCGCGTTGCTCAGTCCGAACGGCATAACCCTGAATTGGTATAGGCCTTTCCGGGTGGCGAAGGCCGTCTTGGGTCGGTCCGTCGGGTCCACTTCGACCTGCCAATATCCCGAGGCGAGATCTAAGGCCGAGAAGTAGTTCGCTCCAGCGAGTGCGTCATGCGTGTCTTGAATGTTCGGAAGAGGGTACGAATCTTTCCGTGTTACGTCATTGAGCAGACGATAGTCCACACAGAATCGTACCTGTCCGTTTTTCTTTCGTACCAACACCACTTGTGAACTCCATGGTGATTCCGAAGGTTCTATGCATCCAAGTCGCAACATTTTGTCAACTTCCTCATCTATGATGTGTTGTTGCGCTTGGAGTACGCGACGTTGTCGCTGACGAATTGGGGCGCTTGTACCCGTGTCCGTCCGTCCGAGCTGTCCTTCAGGGCACATGAAAGTGTCTCTGTACCGATATACCAAATTAGCACAGCACCGTTGCTGTTCAGGTGCCAGTCCGGCACGGTCCACCATCTCCCGTAGGTGTGGCGGGAGGTCTTCGTAATGGTTAACGTTCGTGTGGGGAACTTCCGGTTCCTCTCCTGACTTCGGCAGAGCGCCCACAATACTGTCAACGGGGCTCGCTATGGCTATTGGATCTGAGCGAGTCAGAGTTACGCCCGTATCCGCGGGGTTCACCACAGTCACTTTAACACACTTCCGGTTCAATGAGGTCAACGTGCGACCCATAATCAAGTCCGTTTCCTCCGGAAAGTTCGTCATGGGCTGAATGAGCCGAGGGTGTTGGCGCACCCTGACCTTTGAGGTCGGTATAAGTTCGACTATGGCCTCACTACGTGGCGATACCGTAACGGCTCGACGTACAGCCATGCGTACAACATTAGCTTCGAAGTCCTTGTATGCAAACATGATTTCTTTGTTAATTTCGACAGTTCCATCACCGTAATTAACGATGGCTTTCGTTTGTCGGAAGAAATTCATGCCCAAAATCATTTCGTCATGAATTGCTGCTACACAAAATGTCACTGTCATTTCTTTCGTTCCGACCTTGATCGTAAGGTCTAGGAGTCCGTCGATCGGGCTGGAGTCTCCGTTGACATCCCGAATGGTCGCCATGGTCGGGCGTAGAGTGCGCTGTTCGACAGGCACGTGTCGCATCATGTCCTTTCGGAGCAGAGAAACCTGTGCTCCTGAGTCCATTACTGCTTTAAAAGTTTGTTCTCCAACATGCACTGGCAATTTCCAGCACTCATGGGCGGCCAGACTTCGACTGATAACAATCGGTCCATCGAGGTCCTCCTCAGGCAGTAGGAGTGGAAGTTTCAGTATTCCCGGCTTGGTTTCAGGTCCCGATGGGAAAGCGTAAAAGCCTCCATCATCCGACACCCATTCGATTTCAGACATAGAGTCAGTCCGTGATGGCCTGCGTGGCAATGGTTCCGACACCCCTTCGTGGAGGGATTCCGTACCTGAAGTCGACGAAGCACACTTGCCGCACACCCCTTCGCGGAGCGGAAGGGCCCGTGGTGTCAGCGCCAGCTTGGTTGGCGTCGTGTTCGTAGCTGTGGACACAACCACTGGTTTGGAGCTTTGAGCGTAGCTCGGTTTAACGGAAGGTTCTTGCTCCACAGTTCCTTCCTCCCTTAGTTTGACGGCCTGGCCTGTGGTGGTGGCTGAGCCGGTGGCGTCGTAGCCATTGGCTGAGAGTTCGAGTTCGGTATACCGATCTGTCCGTTATTCCGATTTGCGCCAGGGCGTGGCGGGAACGGTTTCATTCCGTTTTGTACCAATATGTCCTTCAAACGGTAACACCGTATCCACCTGTGTCCCGGTTTCTTGCAGTAGAAACATATTTCAGTTCGACCTTGAGGCGTAGGACGGTCGCCACGAGCCTGAGCGATAGCTCGTAGAACAGAGTATAGTGCGTCCTCACCGTATTGTCCGCACTCATCACTAACAACACACTGGAACGCTTCCGCGACCCATTCGCGGGAGCAGGAAGGGACGGAATGTTCTTCACACCCTTGCAGTCCGGTCGTGTCGCTATCTGCAGGGTCGTTATTACGCAGCGATCTGATCGGGAGTTGGTGTATCCCAATGGTTCAACTGTCCGATCGCACATGAAAGTTCGTCGTTCGCTTCCGTGTCGTCAGCATACCCGTGGTAGGTAGCGTCCACTCGGCGGGTACCGTGGGGCCGATCTCTCTTGGTCCGCTGCTGGCGACTCTCCGCTTTCAGTACAGCCGTGAGTACGTCGCTGTACGAAGTAAAGGTCATTACACAAAGTCTATCCGCAATATGGTCAGGCTGACCATTGACAAATTGCGAAATAATCCACCATCTCCCGTAGGTGTGGCGGGAGGTCTTCGTAATGGTTAACGTTCGTGTGGGGAACTTCCGGTTCCTCTCCTGACTTCGGCAGAGCGCCCACAATACTGTCAACGGGGCTCGCTATGGCTATTGGATCTGAGCGAGTCAGAGTTACGCCCGTATCCGCGGGGTTCACCACAGTCACTTTAACACACTTCCGGTTCAATGAGGTCAACGTGCGACCCATAATCAAGTCCGTTTCCTCCGGAAAGTTCGTCATGGGCTGAATGAGCCGAGGGTGTTGGCGCACCCTGACCTTTGAGGTCGGTATAAGTTCGACTATGGCCTCACTACGTGGCGATACCGTAACGGCTCGACGTACAGCCATGCGTACAACATTAGCTTCGAAGTCCTTGTATGCAAACATGATTTCTTTGTTAATTTCGACAGTTCCATCACCGTAATTAACGATGGCTTTCGTTTGTCGGAAGAAATTCATGCCCAAAATCATTTCGTCATGAATTGCTGCTACACAAAATGTCACTGTCATTTCTTTCGTTCCGACCTTGATCGTAAGGTCTAGGAGTCCGTCGATCGGGCTGGAGTCTCCGTTGACATCCCGAATGGTCGCCATGGTCGGGCGTAGAGTGCGCTGTTCGACAGGCACGTGTCGCATCATGTCCTTTCGGAGCAGAGAAACCTGTGCTCCTGAGTCCATTACTGCTTTAAAAGTTCGTTCTCCAACATGCACTGGCAATTTCCAGCACTCATGGGCGGCCAGACTTCGACTGATAACAATCGGTCCATCGAGGTCCTCCTCAGGCAGTAGGAGTGGAAGTTTCAGTATTCCCGGCTTGGTTTCAGGTCCCGATGGGAAAGCGTAAAAGCCTCCATCATCCGACACCCATTCGATTTCAGACATAGAGTCCGTCCGTGATGGCCTGCGTGGCAATGGTTCCGACACCCCTTCGTGGAGGGATTCCGTACCTGAAGTCGACGAAGCACACTTGGCGCACACCCCTTCGCGGAGCGGAAGGGCCCGTGGTGTCAGCGCCAGCTTGGTTGGCGTCGTGTTCGTAGCTGTGGACACAACCACTGGTTTGGAGCTTTGAGCGTAGCTCGGTTTAACGGAAGGTTCTTGCTCCACAGTTCCTTCCTCCCTTAGTTTGACGGCCTGGCCTGTGGTGGTGGCTGAGCCGGTGGCGTCGTAGCCATTGGCTGAGAGTTCGAGTTCGGTATACCGATCTGTCCGTTATTCCGATTTGCGCCAGGGCGTGGCGGGAACGGTTTCATTCCGTTTCGTACCAATATGTCCTTCAAACGGTAACACCGTATCCACCTGTGTCCCGGTTTCTTGCAGTAGAAACATATTTCAGTTCGACCTTGAGGCGTAGGACGGTCGCCACGAGCCTGAGCGATAGCTCGTAGAACAGAGTATAGTGCGTCCTCACCGTATTGTCCGCACTCATCACTAACAACACACTGGAACGCTTCCGCGACCCATTCGCGGGAGCAGGAAGGGACGGAATGTTCTTCACACCCTTGCAGTCCGGTCGTGTCGCTATCTGCAGGGTCGTTATTACGCAGCGATCTGATCGGGAGTTGGTGTATCCCAATGGTTCAACTGTCCGATCGCACATGAAAGTTCGTCGTTCGCTTCCGTGTCGTCAGCATACCCGTGGTAGGTAGCGTCCACTCGGCGGGTACCGTGGGGCCGATCTCTATTGGTCCGCTGCTGGCGACTCTCCGCTTTCAGTACAGCCGTGAGTACGTCGCTGTACGAAGTAAAGGTCATTACACAAAGTCTATCCGCAATATGGTCAGGCTGACCATTGACAAATTGCGAAATAACAGTTCGTTGGAGAAACTCAGGTGTGACGTCATCAAACACCTGTTCTGCTATGGCTTGTAACCGTTCAAGGAAATGTTCGGCATCCTCTCTCCGTTCACGCTTCAAGAACGGAAAGTCGTCTCGTTTCGACTGTCGGCGGGCGGCGGGTTCCCATCCTTCCAGGAGACGACGCCTGCATTCATCCCAAGGCGTGTTGAACGGAATGTTCAGAGCGTTTGCTTCTGCTCGTCCGCGTAACGTACTACGGAATGTCGTAGTTTTGTTCAGGTCCGTGTACGTGAATGCAGCCATAAACTGTTCGAAGCTGCGGAGGTACTGATTTAGATTACCCTCCTTAAACGTGGCTTGCCACTGTGCTGGTTTGGCAGTACTCAGCGCTAGCGTTGGGATGATGGGCGCTTGTGATGCCGCTGTTGTAGCGTGGGCAGTCGTCGCAGAAACGGCGGGAGTTGGCGGCGCGACCTCCGTGGTCGGTGCGGCAGTGGTTGTGGTGACCGGTACGACGTATGGCGTGGCGTCAGGTGCGGGCGGATAGCCAGCGTGATTTGACAACGGCGCGGTTTGGGAGACCGGTCCGTATGGCGGCGACATTTCCGGCATTCCGTATGACGGAGTTGGGTGTGACATTTGTGGGAACTGATATCCCGAACCAGGAGTGTACACACTTGGAACTGCTACTCCAGGGTTTTGCGGCACGATTCCCAGATTGGGCACTATTCCGTGATTGTACGCGGCAACACCGTACGCTGGTACTCCATGGTTTGGTACAGCTACTCCCCCATGATTGGGTACTGCTATTCCCCCATGATTGTGCATGGGCACCGCATTTCCATAGTTCGATACTGCTACTTCCCCATGATTGTGCATGGGCACCGCATTTCCATGGTTGGGCACGTAGCCGTATGAGGCGGAATGTTCCGCTGGTAGCGACGGTTCGCCGTGCGATGGTCCGATGTTGACTACCGGTGGTGGTAGATGCGCGGGGTGCGTGTTTTCGCTGGTGTCGGAGATCGGTACTCCGATGTTGCGCGGTCGGCGATCGATGGTATCGCTGGTGTATCGGACCTCCGATCTCGGCGCGGGTGCGTGGAATCGTGTCGGCGGGTCGTTCGCCTGGGCGGCGTTGAACCTGGGGTCGGCCGCGGGGGTACTCTCGGTGGCGGCTCTTCTCCGGTTCGGCAGGTGAACATCCGGCAGCTCTCCCGTGACGACTGGGTCGGCCGGTACTCTGGAGTACATCGGCGGGGTTCGGTCGGGTCGCGTCAGTGTGTGGATCGTTACCGATGGGCGCGACATTACATTGTCGTGTCGCGGATACAGTTCAGCACGCGTATCCGATTCATGCGACCATTGTTGGACACGCGACCGACTCGGCGGGTGCGTTAGCATTGAATTGTCATAGTTCGTTGGTCGTACACTCACCGACTTAGGTAGCGGGTCGGTATTGGGTTGGCGCTGGAAGCGCGCATAGTCCGTTTCACTTCCGTCGCTTGGTCGCGACCTCGGCGGTCCGGCAGGTGTCGCATGGTATGACCGCGCATGCGCATCAAGGATTTCTGTCACCGTGCGCGACGGCTGGTACGGGTCACCGTCCAACAGTTCTTCGAGGTTACTATCGGCTCGCATCTAGTCCGGCATATACTCTACGGATGTCGCCGACGATAATTCGTACAGTTTGTTTGGCGGTTGTACTTGCGATAGCGTAATAGTATCGCTCATCGCCACTGACCTTGGTCGTGCAGTTCGCTGGTTCGCTGGGACCGGATTCATCGTCACCTCATCTTCCGGGCTTGGTCCGATCGGGTTCCGAGTCGTAGATCGGGTATTCATCAAAAGTTCGTACGTCGGGATAGTTCGTAAGCCGAGAACTGGCCTTCGCTATCCTGGTCACGGCACCAATGTGACGGAATAGCGGAGTTCTTCGGGCGGCTATTACGCCCACTGATCGAATAGTACGATGTATGTTGTGCGTTAACACACCAACAGTCCGACGTAAATTTCAATAATATCCGAGTTTATTTAGATGATTAGTCCGATGTACGATCACGGTCACTCACACTATCGTAATCCCCACAATAGTCCGAAGTATTAATAGTCCAATACATGTATAAGTTTGATATCTCCTAATCACAATATTTGGCGTAGTACCTCTCAATACAACCTTTCTATTCAACAGATCCTACCCAACTACAATATTGCAACTGACTTGTCCGTGGGAAAGCGCGGGGCTAAGTCTATGATGTGTGTGGGTTTTCCCGCGTAATGTGGCAGGTGTTCATGTAAAATGGCGGGAAAGTGATGTCATGTCTGTGTGGGCGGAGTCATGTGTCTGGGAATGTGGTGATTGGTGGGATTGTAGGAAGTGTTAACGTGAGCAGTGTTGTTTACATGTAGATGTGGTGCGAGGACGGTGCGTGCCCGGTGACGTAAGGTAAGTAAGTATGAAGTCATGTGATGAATCTGTGCCGTGTATGTCGAGTGGGAGAATGTGTCAGGGACGGGTTTCGGGCCATAACAGTCATAAATATTCTACAGATGGTATTTATCTTGAACGTCTTGAACGTAAACATCAATAACTTTTAAAAACGATTACATTTCAAATGTTACACAAAGCATGTGTATCAATTTGTATTGACTGATTTATCAAACTTAAGAAGTCTTTATAGCGCTACCAGTAATATTATTCCAGTTCTGGAGGTAAGATCGGCAGTGATTCCTCCGAAACAACACGTCCGAAACAAGCCCTTCCCGTGCACAATGTGTACGGTATGCTGCTGGTGGTCCCGTGACAGATAATGTGGAATCAGCAATATAGAGAGCTAGAAGGCGTCAATTCAATAACAGCAAGCTAGCTGTATCTCGTGTAGAACCTGATTGATTCAAATTGAACCCTGATTCATCTAGTATACAAGCTGTCTAAACCCTTGGTGAAGAAGCACCAGAACTCCTGCATGAAACGGAGACTTAATTAGCAATGTTTGTGTCAAACCCCATGGACATATCCCGACCAATAAGGTAGAACAGGAGCACTCCTCTGGATGGCACCTTAGAACTGAATTGAGGCTCCGATATCAGGGCTGTATGTAGTCTAATAAACCTTGTCACTAGTACTTGGAAGGCAAGCATATGTTCTTAAAAGATTCTATGTGCAATGAGGTTCAGCCGCATTCCAGCTGATCGGCCTTCCAAAATTGCCAGTAAGACTTCCATTTACCACCATCAATTTGGACCATCAACTGCAAGAAATCGTAAAATCTACAGAGCTGAATCAATAGCATGGGTACTTGAACAAAAACATCCAACAGATCTGGCTCACTTTCCGATTGGATGCCGTTCCGATCACTTTCCGATATGATCTTTGAAGTTAAACTTCTGGCAGTTCACGAGCTTTAGCCGCAACTTGGTAAGTGAGCATACTCCATCATGATAGGGAAGAGTGGCAAAGCCAACAAAGACCAAAACTTGATTCTCCTGAACAAAACTAATACATATAGATACATGTAGGACTGTGAGTTTGAGCTTGATGATGGTCCGTACTGTGACAATAAAATGTGTTGCATGGGGAAAGTTTGGATAATGAAGGGGATGTAATGATATGCGTGTAACGTACATGTATTCGATAATCTCTTCATATGAAATTAACTATGTAATAAGTGTCACTCCCTAGTTATTGATGTGTCGATATGAAAATAAAATTTTTATATATTGAGTCACAAAATTAACCTCATATACTAGGCATGGCATCTTGACTTAAACCTTGCGATAATAACTTTACGGATGTTCCTAGCGAAAATGCCAGATATGACTATTTTTGTGTAAATTTGTGTATTGACTGAAATACTCCAGAATATTCACAAGTCAACTGAAGACGTTGGAAAGATAATGTGTGAGTTTTAATATTTTGTTATTGAATATATCTTGCAACATGTTTTTTTTCTTGGAATCTTGTTGCAGGAATCATAATTTTATCACTCTCTAGTCAACAAGTTTCCACGTCTGTAGCTGAAAGAATAAACTGGTTGCCCCTTAGCCCAGATACCCCAATTAAATGTCCTTTAGGCTTGGTGGTTCTTTATAGTGATTCAATAGGACTGTACAGATTGTCTTTGATATTCCAGGCAGTATTGTGGATCAAGAAATCCATCACTGTGATCAACATTACACCTGTAATTTTGAATGACATCAGTCTTGTATCAAATCAGATGGAACTGGTAATGAGACATTAACTAATGGAGGAAAACTATGAGAGAGAAAATGTTGTTTATATTTTTGTGTTCTAATTATCTGTGAGAGTACCTTTCTGTTCATACCCAATCCGGCCCAGGTAACGGCCCCAAGGGCCCAAGTATCATACACTGCGCCTTCTTCTATATTCAATAAGGATTAAAAAGGTGACAGACGGATTAAATGGCATGCATTTAGTGGACGAGTAGTATTAAGGCGCAGTGTATGATACTTGGGCCAGGTAAGGGATACTGCTTCGTAATACTACTCGTCCACTGTAAACATACCATATAATCCGTCTCACACTTTTTCAATCCTTATTGAAAAAAGAGGAACAGTCAGCACACATTACTTGTGCTCCGCATTCGAAGATCACCACTGCATATATATGCCTATATGGGCCATAAACAAAATACTACTGGTATGGGAGATTCACATAGACAAGAAACATTTTTCATGATCACGTGTGAGCTCTTTGAACATCCGAGCTTTGCAATAGACATATATAATACATATATGGATACCAGCTGTATGTGTCAGTGACAATGTCGTGACATCTATCGCAAGCTAAGTGCATCAAATAATGGAAACATGTAGACTGTGATTTTTGTTTGATTTTTTTGTTTCATAGGAACATGTCACAGTCAGACGTTAGCAATCGTCATCACACTTAGTGTGAATCCTCAGCCATGGATAGATTATCTAAAACATAGGAGTTGTCCATACATTTTTCATCCAGTATATATTTGGAGTTGCCTTATATAGACAATATTTCGACGAAACCTTGTGAAGCATGTGACGACGTCAAAAATCAGTTCAAATGAATCAATAAGTTAGCATGGATTCTGAAAATAGCATAGCTTACTCATCTGTGATATGAGATTCAGTGCGCTAGAACTGGACGATCTCGTCATGACATTTCCAGTGGTGATCTTGAAAAGTCAACATGATTATTCTAGTCGAGAAACGACCTTTTTGGACTTTGGCAGCCCTTCTTTGAAAAGAAATATTATTAGTAACATTTCCTACGTATAAAACATGAGCATCTCTCAAACATTTGTGAATTGGATTGCTCTTGATTGGTTAGATGTACATGGCGGCAATTATACTGATTTTCTATTTGGCAAGCATCAGAATAAAATAAAATAGTTTGACCAAAAACAAAGTAACAATAGTTTTCGAGTCATTTTCGGTTTTGTCGACTGAAGGCTGAATTTTTCTACATTATGAGCCTTGGACTATTTTTTCTTAAAATCCAGAAAAAGTTATTATTCCTGACTTTGACCAACTACAGAGATTGTATTGGTCAAATCATTTCTATGGTCAAATCAATACATGTGTGTAAGTATTATCTTCGGAAGCTGGAGTTTTGCTGGAGGTCAAATTGCATAATGCTTTGAATTGCTTTTAATAAACAGATATATTTTCTGCTTGTTGATTGTACATTGGACGGAATTACCTCAAAAAAGGTGTTAGAAAACCCTAAGGTTAGTATGTTAGCAATAATGGTATATGCAAATTTTTCAGGATCCACACGAACATCAACATAAGTTTTAGAATTGATGAAGGCCAAATAAGTTTGTATCAGTATCATAAATGTTCACCACTACAAATATATTGTATTAGCATTTATTGCGGGTTTCAACACGGGTTTGAAGGTTTTAGTTGAGATTGTTTACCATGCGTGGAATACCTAGTGGATAGATTCACACTTAAAAACAATTTGCACTTTTCTCGTAACTGGGAAATCTGGTAGAAGTCGTCACATCGTTATAGAGCAATTCTACTACACTGAAAATATGTGATGCGCTAATGACCAACTGTGTTGTTTGTGCTTCAGGTAGGCGGCTCACTGCCGCCCAAAACTGACACAGATCCGTGTCCAATCATGACCATGTTTCAAGGCTACAAAAGAGAGTAAAGATAACCCAGGCAACACCTTATGTGACTGACTTTAGTAAGTAATACCATTACCGCGTTACCGCTGGCTTACCTGAATGGCAGATTCTGGTGTCATGCAGACAAATCTGATACACATAGTTGTATTTTCGGATTGCTAAATTTTTCATAGGTCGTCATGATTTGCTTTTGAAAAAGCTTGAGAAAATCTAGAGCTCCACTCCGTGTATATAGTTCTATTCATAAATGTGATTATAAAGCCCGTTGTCACGTCATACACACATTTACTATAGCGATACTTGTGTGACAACTGCTATTAAAGCTGTTTTGATCCTTGAGGCTCTGAGTTGGAGATTGGACACGTCACGTGATTCGTGTTTGGTTTATTTTATACACAGTCTAAATGTGACTATTCTGTGGTCTCAAGCAGGACTCTACGTGACTTCTATACTTGCCGAATCCACATCACATGCAGCAGCGTCTAAATTATGTTGAATGTTTTTCTGCACAGCGTGACCTGTCAGACTACGCTTCTCACTGGTTTCACAAGGAGAGTGGGGTCATTTATAAACACCATCACAAAATTGTCACATTCTTGAGATTGGATAAGTGAATTGGCTATAAATTTCATAAATTTTCAATATGTCCAACATTGGATCAAAATTAAAAAAAAAAAATTTTAGATTCGCCCATCACTGATTCCTGGGTTGAATAGCGCACTCGTCTGATGCTAGCCTTGATATACATTAAAGCCGCTGCCTTCGAATCTATGCAATATTTTCTTTAAAACTAAATCGTAGTGCAACACATCTAATACAAGAAAATGAAACATGTGCACATTTATTTTGACGATTTCACCCCATCCGAGTTGTCGTATGATTTATTACACATTTTATGCCAGTTTTGTTTATAAACAAACGAAGTGTATCCATCAAACTCGAATGTAAACAAATGCCCAAATTGGCCTTGAAATTCTACATTGAGTACAGTTTGTATCTGCAAATATGGTGTGGTTGTGAGAAAATAATTAGTGATGTACCGTTTTGTGTGTGGAATTGTGAGTCCATCTTGCATTTTTACGCTTTGTATACATCTTCGTGTGATGGATGCAGTTCGTTTGTGTATATACAAAAACTGGCATAAAATGTGTGTTAAATCGGATGATAAGACAACTCGAACGGAGTGAAATCGTTAAAATCAGTGTGCACATGTTTTATTATCTTGTATCAGATGTGTTGCACTAAGATTTAGTTTTGAAGAAAATATTGCATACTTTCGAAGGCAACTGCTTTAACATAGCCATATTCTATATTCCAAAATTTTTATTCACCAAATATGGATGATAAGAATTGATATATAATTAGAATCCTGATCACTGCTCATATATTACAACATTGGACATAACTATATTCTTGCATAAACTTTTTTTTTGGTTTGCTCAATTTATCTCCCAACTGACCCCTTCCCCCTCCTTGTGGAATTTCTTGTACCATTCATATTACAAAAAACAACAGAGAACATAAACTCCACAATGATAAGTCTTATCTAGACATGGTTTTCGCACAACATTTCAAACAGCGCTCTTCCTGTTCAATGTTCAACATTAAAGTGTTCTGTAAAATCGTCTCATCTTGAAGAATACCTGTACAACGTTCAACTCTATTGTGTGAAACGTTCAACTTTATTGTGTGAAATTGTGTACAATGTTGTATATCAAACGTTGTATATACTACCAGCTGGGGCATCTGAACTCATCTGTACTTGCTGATCTCACTATTGATAATCTTTAAAAATATACGTATTTTTTCATTTATGTATTTTATTTATGTAACTGTAATTATATATCATATACCAGCTTGTCATCACATCAAATACACACAGTTACTCTAACAATACATGTGTGTCAACTCCTGGTAAAACTGTTTTGATCCTTGTGGCCCACTTCTGAGGTGGCTGAATCCACATTGCAGACATCAGTAGTGGAGGGCATCGTACGTGCTTCCTGTCTCGACAGCTTCAAGTCTAAATGTAGAATGTTTTTTTCCACACAGCGTGACCTATCAAACTGCGCATAATTCTCATTGGTCTCACAAGGTGATTGGAGGTCATTCATGAACACCATAACAAAATTGTCACATTCTTGAGATTGGATCTGTCATATATTGAGATATCCATACCAATAAAAAAACATTGCTTCAACAAAATATTTTTGAAACATTTTTGCATACCGTACATTGCTGGTCAGTCCACCACTGATTTTCAGAATGAATAACGGTCTCATATGATGCTGAATATAGTATCGATTATATTCTGATATTAATTCACTAATATAGTCGATATCCTCATCACTGCTCATATATTAGGACATGAGGCATTGCTATTCTTGCCTATCATGTCTATATGTAGAATGTTAATTAAATGTCTTAGCTTGCTGCCCCCGTGGAATTTCCTGCACCATTTATAGCCCAAAGAGTAGAAATCAAAAACATGAATTTTACAACATTAATGTTTTCTGTGTAAAAAGGCCCCATCTTTCAAAATACTTTGGAACAATATTCAACTGTGTAAAACTCAGACATGCATTTTTCATTTGAACACTGTGAATGAGCGGGCATAGTGTGATAAAACTGACCATTATTACTTGTGGCAGCCTCGAGGATCTCTAGTGCTATGACGACGATCCCTGAGACACGGGAGAGTATTGCTATGTCAATGGATATCAGGGCTAGCATCAGACCAGACCGCATGACAATTTTGCTATGGTGCTTATGACCTCCACTCTCCTTGTGAGACCAGTGTTACAGGTCACGCTGTGCAGAAAAAACATTCTACATTTAGCCGTAACGTGACACTACTGCATGCAATGTGTATTCGGCAACCATAGAAGTCACGTAGAGTCCTGATTGAGACCACAAAATAGTCACATTTAGACTGTGTATATAATAAATCAATCAAGAATCACGTGACATGTCCATTCTCCAACTCAGAGCCTCAAGGATTAAAACAGTAATACCAGTTGACGCTATATGTGATGATATAATGTGTGTATGACGTGATAACAATGATGAAAATATAATGAAGTTTTTAAAGTTGACTGGGTATGACTCAGAAACTACTGTAACTTAATTTCGGCCAAAATATTTTCCCGCTGACTTGCAAGTCAGAAAATAATGGCCGCCGTGTACAACTAACAAATGTTTTAATTCAGGGAAAGTTACCATATTTCTTTCAAAGGGCTGCCGAAGTCCAAAATGGTCGTGTCTCGACTAAAATGGTCATTTTGACCTTTCGAGTTCCCCACTGAATATGCCATATATGACTTATCCATGTGGTATTCTATAACCAGATCGTCCAGTTCTAGCGCACTGAATGTCATATCAAGATGAGTAAACGATGCTATTCTTCGGAATCCGTGCTAATTTATAATTGATTCATTTGGATTAATTTTTGACATCGTCATATGTTTCACAGGGTTTGGTCCATTGCTGCCTATTTAAGGTAACTCCAAATATACATTGGATGGAAAATGTATGGGAAAAGAGTATTATATTTGTAATAATCTATCCATGGCTGAAGATCCACACTAAGTGTGATGACGATTGCTAACGTCTGAATGTGACATTTATGTTCCTATGAAACATAAATCATACAAAAATCACAGTCTACCTGCTTCCATTATTTGATGTACTTAGCTTGCGATAGATGTCACGACATTGTCAACGACACCTGCAGTCGTTTTCCATATATGTATTATCTATGTCTATGACAAAGCTCGGATACTCAAAGAGCTAACACATTATCATGATCATTCATTTCCTGTCTATGTGAATCTCCCATACGAATAGTATTTTGTGTATAATATAAATTATATGGACGTCATCATGATCTGGTTGATAAATACAGCAAATCCATGTCTGCCATGCAACTAGATGTATTTTCAGGTTAATTTTGGGGAATTCATGACGGGTGCCACTTGTGGGGCAGGAAATGCTCACTCTTTCCGGAAAACCTGCTTTCACCTCCTAATGGCCATTTACGGGGGTTCATGAGTTTCCCTGTCATTTTTGTTTTCTCTCACTTCGTATGCCTGATATGACTTTCTGTCCCCGGACTATGAGATTGGATAACGGACCCTGTTTTGTTTGCTCGGAATACTTAATACTGGGTATTGATTCCACGTCTATATATATATAGTGGTGATTTTTGAATGGGGGGACAAGTAACGTGTGCTTACTGTTCCTCTATTTTCAGTAAGGATTAAAAAGGTGTGAGACAAATCAAATTGTATTTTTCAGTGGACGAGTAGTATAACGGAGCAGTGTACGTTACTTGGGCCGGATTGGGCAGGACCAGAAACGTACTCTCACAGATAAATAGAACACAAAAATATAAAGATTATTTGTCTCTCTGCCTGTTTTCTTCCATTAGTTAATGCCTCATTACCAGTTCCATCTGATTTGACACAAGACTGATGTCATTCAACTATTACAGGTGTAACGTTGATCACAGTGGCGGATGTCTTGATCCATATTACTGGAATACAGAAGGCAATATTGAGTCATTATAAAGAACCATCAAGCCTAATGGACATTTAATTGGAGTTATCTGGGCTAAGGGGCAACCAGTTTTTTTCTGCTAGAAACGTTGACTTGTGAAACTTGGTGAATTATTGGTGATAAAAGTATGATTCCTGCAACAAAATTCTGGGGAAAAAAATATGTTGCCCGATATATTCAATCACAAAATATTAAAAATTACACATTATCCACCTCCTGTTCGCGGCATAGCGGTAAGTAAATTTTTGACGTTATCGGTTCTAAATTCTTGACGTGATGCGCAATATTCTTGACAGTATGTGCGAAATTCTTGACGATATACTTTTGTGTAGCCACAGAAAGGACAATTGAGTACGTTTAATAATGAAATAAACCTGATATGGAACAATTAATATCGTGATAGTTATGCGCACAGTACACAGATACTATATATCTTGATATGTAGTCCAACTGTGGATTCAAGCACCATTGTAAGTAATATACAATGGGCGTTCGATGGTTAACTCTAAATATTGTTCTCCAGCTCTTGAAAAGGCGCAAAAACCGGTCAATAAGTATATGTAATGACTATTTGATTCATCAGTAGTTTGTACAATGATGTTACATACGGAAAAAGTGGTTATTAATAGGGAAACCTACGCATCCCCAATTTTGCACGGCGTTAAATTATTGACGTTATGATTACACAAGTTAATCATTCTTGACGTTATATCACAGAGAAGTTGACGATATTGGTTTTTATTGATTTAAAGAAAAAACATGTTTATAAAAGAAAGAAAAATGTAATAATAGTATTAAATGTAATATTGATAAGTATTTAAAGGGTATATATCACGAAAATATGATATCATTTTATTTGAAGCCACTCGTTGAGCTGAATAGAACAGTCTTTACAGAATGTTGATATCTCGATTTGTTAAAAAGTTATAGCTATTTTAATATTGAAAATCTGGCAAATTTCTCCAAATAGTCTTGAAAAATATGTCAGCTAATTAGTATGCAAATGATATGTGTGACGTCATTGACAGATTGCTTTTTAATGAGGTTTAAATAAGTCACAATTAGGCATTTAAGCTTATGTTAGGTCACTGAAACTTATCAGGGATATTGTACAGTAGGAATAGTCAGTGAATGCATATCAATTTTAGTTGCCATGGCAACCAATGGACTGATTTGGCCCTTAGCAACCAGGTTGCTATGGCTGGTATTCGATTTAAAACAAGACACAAAAGTATCAAACCAATTTAGATTACCGGGTAGTGACAATATTTCATGTAATTGATCAACAAAAGGTACAAAAACACTCCTTAGCAACCGATACAGGCCTGAGAAATCACTGACGTTTAGAGCCATGTTAACTTAATGTGTCCTATTATCGCTGGTTTCCAATGCCTGTACTGGTTGCTAAGGGTTGTGTTCAGGCATTTTGCTGATATTTTCCTCAATATATTGCTATTACTCTATTGTCTGAAATGGTTTCATTCATGTATATTTCGTTTTTAATTAGATATTGGCCCTAGCAACCATGGTTGCTAAGGGCCCAGCCAGGCCATTGGTTGCCATAACAACTACAAATTTCATGTAAATACTGACTATTCCACCTATAAACCATAAAAAATGGATTTTGGTTAAAAAATATGGATACGAACGGTATCAATTTTCCATTTTAAAATGCCTAATTAAAAAGCAGTCTGTCAATGACGTCACACATCTCATTTGCATATCAATTAGCTGTCAGATTCTGTTGCCAGATTCTGTAAATATATACATGTTTAAAGTGGCATAACTTTGGAATGAATCATGATATCAATATGCTGTGAAGACCAATTTGTTCAGTTCAAATAGTGCTTTCACATACATAACAAAAACCAATATCCAATTTTCGTGATATATACCCTTTAATGTATGTTGACGTTTAACCTGTTATAAGGCGTCATGGTGCTAGTATTTAATATATGTTGACGTTTAACCTGTTATAAAGCGTCATGGTGCTACATAACAACCGTGTGCTCATTCCATGGCCTGGAATTCTATTATGTACGCAACAGAAAAGTTTTTCCCAGCGTGAAGAAAGTCCTTTAGGGTATATGTGATTGACCGATGGTCGTTGACATCACCCTATATGTATTTCTTTTTGTTTTCCGACTTCTCTGACGACTCTTTTAGATCCAGCATAGGCCTACATTGGTGTAGAATTCTCGACATTGCAATGAAAGCCGAGACATTCCGGTGATCTCATCCAATATACTGCTAATATTAATGTCTTAAATTTGGTGACAATTTAAGTGATGTTTTAATTTAGTTTGCGGCTGGTATGCGACAATTTCTTTATGCATTCTCCTGCCAGTTATTTATTTCTGACCTCTCCAGGTATAATCAATTTGCGTTATATAACTACGCCAACAAAGTTACCACTAGAAATGTGTTGTATTGCAGCGATGGACAGTGATACATTGGTTTTGAGCATGAATTTAGTAGGATGTTTTTTTTTAAAAACAGACTTGCCGACGGCTACGAAAGCTCAGGGCCAAAAACCAGTACTGGCGGTCAGGCAAAGATATGGCACGTCTAAGTAGACTTTGGGGGAGATAATTTGATTGAGGGTGTTCACAATTTGCCGTGTCATTTACTTTGACGTGACTGTTCATATAGTATGACGATCTATATGAACTGTATAGATATTGGTGTGGCGCTTTCGTCTGGGAATAAACTGTGTAACCACGTTTTATGTTTTATATGACATCTTAAAATGTGTCAGGATGTTTATTTCTTGCATTTTGTAATACGTCATAAGTATTTCCAATTTTGTTTTTACATATTTAGCATCGTATTTTATCTGCAAGAGGAAACCACTCTTTTATTCACTTTTACTACTTAATTAAATTGCAATCATGCGTCAAAAATAACGACAAAAATTTCTAACATGGCTTTCAATAACGTCAAGCATGACGAACTAACGTCAATAATACCGAACTTATCATTGTTGGTGGAAAACGACTGACAGGTATGTTTAATTTAACATCTGGGCTTTGAACCTTTCAATGCTTAATCATAAATGAGCTGCCAATATGCTAAAGCTCATTTCCAGTACATAGCGGATTCATTGCATGGAAATAAAATGCATTTAGTACATTCGGATAAGTGCAAGGCACGATCTTCAACTTTTTTTTAAATCTCAGAGCGTGATTGGGATGCCATAATGCTTCGTCTAACTCATAAATCGAATATATAGTCACCCTGTTACTAATTACCTGAACACAATTAGATAATTTAAGCTGATGTCGCGATAGAACAAAACATAAACAAAGATATCGTAAAGAATTTCGCACATAACGTCAAGAATATTGCGCATCACGTCAAGAATTTAGAACCGATAACGTGAAAAATTTACTGACCGCTGTGCCGCGAACAGGGGGTGATTATCTTTCAAACTTCCTTCGATTGATTTGTGGATATTCTGGAGTGTTTCAGTTGATACGCGAAGTTACACAAAAATAGTCATATCTGGCAGTTTCGTCAGGAACATCCGTGAAATTATGATCACAATGTTTAGGTCAAGATGCCAGGCCTGGTATATGAGTTAAAATCGGTGACTCCAAGATATATACAAACCTTATTTCAATTCGACACATCAATTACTAGGGAGCGACACTTATTACATGGTTAATTTCATATCAAGAGATTATCGAATATGTGATGTACGTTAGATGCGTATCATTACATCCCTTTCATTATCCAAACTTTCCCCAAACAACACATTACATTCTATTGTCACAGTACAGATCATCATCAAACTCAAATCCCTATCTATATGCATTTGTTTTGTTCAGCAGAATCAAGTTTTGTTCCTTGTTGGCCTTGCCACTCTTCTTTATCATGATGGTGTATGCTTATTACCCACTTGCGGCTGAAATGTAAGAATCAATCTATTACCACCAATAGTCAGATTTTGATGATGCCAATAACGAACGTAGTACACAACATTTTGCAATAGAAACAAAGCCCGACCATGTAGTTTATTCAAAAACACACTGGCGTCATCAGGGGCAGACAGTGTGTTGAATGTAGTTGTTTCTACTGTATACGACTGCCCAACAACCTATGAAAATAATTTAGAAATCTTACGAACTGCCAGAAATTTAATTTCAAAGATCATATCGGAAAGTGATCGGAAAGGCATCATATCAGAAAGTGATTCAGTCCTGTTGGATGTTTTCTTGCTCAAGTGCCCATGCTATTAATTTACTCCTCTAGATTTCACAAATTCTTGCAGTTGATGGTCCAAATTGATGGTGGTGAAGGGAAGACTTACTGGCAATTTTGGAATGCCAATCAGCTGGAATGTGGCTGAATCTCATTGCGCACAGTATCTTTTAAGAACAGATGCTTGCCTTGTTTGGTTATAATAAGATATATATCCGTAGGCTATCTAGTGCGTAAATATACTGAATACATATATAGTAATCCCAAGGTCTCAAGAGTGCTCAGTGCAAAAATCGAGCAAATGTCAGTGCATGAGCGCGTTTTCAGACAAACCTTTTTCGGTTCCTTTTGTTATGGTTTTGGTTTTCTCATAATCTTGAAAACACGAGAAGATAAGTCAGGCCTGTGTCTCAGGGAGCGTCGTCATAGCGATAGGTATCCTCGAGACTGTCACAAGTTTGATAGTAGTAATGGTCAGTGTTATCACACTATATATATCTGCTCATTCGTAGTGTCCAAGTGACAACGACTGAGATATATTAAAGTTTTATACAGTTGAATATTGTACCTAAGTAGTTTCCAAGATGGGTCATGTTTATACCTAACACTTCAATGTTGAATAATTTATTGTGGCGATTTTGCCCTAAGCACGCGGCAGGTGATTGTAAACATAAAAGCCATTTATGTGGCCTTTCTGTACTTGGCCTTGTTTTGACATGCTCCGTTCGAGCGTGCGTTGCCACGGCGACGTATTGTAATTTACGTTCCAGTAAACTATAACAATGGATCGATTTAACCTCGCGTGCGCCCTGCAGTTTCTGGTGTATTATATATACACTGGAAGCGACTCGTTCGAGGAGATTGTCCAAGATCGAGACTAGGACGCACACGAGGCTCGCCATGAGCTTTGTGTTCCCTGGGTCTGAGTAGTGGGCTCCTAGAGCCCTGGGGACGATTTCCGTGGGGAGGCCCGGGCTGGGAGAGACGAGTTGCTGACTCGGGGGCCTTCGGCCCTGTGGATCGCCAGCTCTCTCCCTTCCCGGGACATGTGACAGAGGCTCTGGCCAGCATGTCGGACTGTACGGGGTTCCGTCCCCGAGGCAGACCGCGGCTCGCCAGGCCCCGCCAGTTAACACCGTGGTGATGAACCAGTTTCTGAACGGTGTCCGTAGGCCTGGGAGTGTCGGGTGGGCTGTTACCTGGTTACCGTTAATGATGAAGTAGTTACCGTGTCCGCCGCGACCTCCGGTGAGCGGCCCTGCCGCGAGGATCCGGAATAGCGGATGCGCGTCCGCAAGGACTCGGATGAGAGAGGACTATCCTCGAGGATCCCGAAGAGCGGACGGTAGTCAATAACTTTACATTGGTGCCGTGACCAGGATCAGTCCGACAGTGTTCCATCGCAGCCTACCGTCACAGTGTTGTAGCCTCCTTAGTCCCTGGGGATCGCCCGCTCCTCAAGGACGTCTCGAAAAATGACAAAAGCGAAAGAGAAGGCCAAAGATAAGGCCGATGAATCCAAGGGGAGGGATAAGGGTGGAAATGTCGCGGACCACACCCGGTCGCGCGACAGCCACCGTGAGACGTCTCCGGACGACTCCGGCGGCCGGAAGGAACGCGCGGAAACCTCCGTGGACAAGACCCCGTCCGCGGAGACGACTCCGGCGTCCCTGGCTCCGTCTTCGGACGTAGAGTCGGGCCCCGCGGGGCCGCAGCAGGAGTTGCCGTCAAGGCCGGACCTTGACGTGTTAGGCGCGGTGGGTGGAGCTGGCAACGGCTCTACGCCGCGCCCGCCCGCGCCCAGAACAGATCCGTGGCAAATGGCACCCTTCCCTAGGACGCCTTCGAGCGTCCGGAATCGAGCGCCAATGCATGCGGGTCCTTCTGGACGAGCGGACCAGTCATACCAGATGCCGCACCCGGCCGGGTGGGCTCCCTCGCGAGCCTCCGGCATGGGTTCTGGTCGGTCCGCACCGGGCAGTGTGGTGGATCAGCTCACCGACGCACTTGGCGAGCTGGCCCCCCTCGGGCGCTATGACCGCGCCCGGTCGCCCCATCAGGGACGATCAGACCGGCGGAACCGCTCCCCTTCTCCGCTGTCACAAGGCAACTCGGGGCCTTTGACGGAGAGGGAGAGGTGGCTGATATCCGAGGCGCTTGTACTGTTCAAGCGGAATCAGCTGCATTCGAGCGTTGACCCGTCGGTCACCCTAAGTCCGGGGATGTCTGGGCCAGTAGCCCCTCCCCAAGTCCTGCCGAGTCCGCAGGCGCCAGTGGCCCCCGCAATGGGACCCGCGCCTGCCCCGCGGCTCGGAGGCACCACGTTGGCGACCGCGTCGACCGTTCCGACGGTTGGAGCGCAAGCCGCGTGGTCGACTTACCCTGGCACGTACAGTGTGTCGGACGGGCAGTGGCAACAGGCGGCTTCGGCCCCAAGCTTTGCCGCCCCTTCTGGAGCCTACCCAGTAGGTTCGATGGGAGCCCCGCCCGCACCTAGCCAGAGTGGGTTTTCAGCGGGAATGATCCCGGCGGCAAACGTGAGCTTCCCTGCTCCTATGTCCGCGGCGTCGATGTTTGCTCCGGCAGACTCCGCCGCAGGCGCGGGAAGCGCGCGGAACTTGCCGCAGTACACGGACGACCCCGGAGCCGGGACCGCACGTCGGGCGCGTAGCAAACGCGATGACGGGCCCGACCACTCTTCGTGGCGGAAACGGTTCAACGGGGATAACGCCGACTTGGAGGACTACTTGCTCCAGGTATGGCGTACCGCCGTGTATGAAGGATGGTCCCAGCCTGAGGCTGGACACGTCCTCGCGGGGAGCCTGGAAGGGAAAGCTCTCCGCGTGATGCCGTGTCTGCCGGTAGGAACAGTGACGTTCGGCGAGGTTGCTCGTCAACTTCGCCTGCTGTTCCCGCCGACGACCAATCGGCGGCAGTCTGAACGAGAGTTCAAGGCGCGTATCCGCCAGCCGACTGAGTCCGTGACAGACTATGCGTACAGCTTACGCATACTCGGCCGGAGAGCCTTTCCGGACATGGACTCCAGAAGGTTTGAGACGATGCTGATCGATCAGTTCATCGATGGCCAGCCTTACCACCTAGCGTACGGGCTGGCCACCCATGAAAAGCGATCGATGGAGGAGGCGATAGACTCCGCGCTTGCGCTTGAGATGGCTGTCCGTCCTAGACAGTTGCCTCCAGCCTCGGCTCCGGCCCCGGCTGTACCCGCGCAGGTGGCGACTCCTCCTCCGGTCAAGGCATCGCAGGTAACCCCGTGGCAGGACCCGGTCGTCCGGGAACCCGCCAGGGAACCTACCCAGCAGTGGGTTAGTGCGCCGGCACCCTCTACAGGGGCGCCCGCACATGCGGCACCGGTCGCCGCGCCGCGCTCGCCTTCGGACGAGTGCGACATAGAGGAATACGACCTCGGCGCCGCGCTGATGATTGCGCACTGCGCCGGGCTCGAAGCTCCAGGAGCCGCAGAATGTTGCGCGTTCACCTCCGGACCAGCTCAGAACCGTCCCTGCTACTTCTGCGGAAAGCAGGGGCACTTTTGGCTGAAGTGTCCGGAGTTGTTGGAACGCCTGCGGTCGCGCGGATACCAGGGAGCTCTCCCTGGCCCGCAACGGAGGAATTCCTTCCGGTCTGGTCCTCCGGGACAGCAGAATCGGAACCCGCGGCAGGGAAACTAGATCCGGACGTGGTGGCGACCAACACTGCATCCGGGGATAGTTGTTCGGTGGCAAACGATGCCGCCCCACCCGCTGATGAGCAGGACGGACCCAAAGTAGATATGACTTCTCCGGAAGTAGTCCTTGGAGACCAGTCTAGCTCCTCCGCGGCTGAGGCGGATGGCGAGGACTCCGTAGATGAGCCCAGCGCGTGCGAAAGGTATCGCCCGACCTGCGCGCTGGTGAGGGACCCCTGCTGGTACCTGCCCCTGTCCTTCGGACGGGAGCCGGTCCGGTTCCTCATAGACTCAGGCTCGGAGGTGACCCTCGTGGCCGCCGGAACGTTTAGGAAGGAGCCCGCACTCCGCAACCTCGAGTTGCGAGATCCCGGACCGTACAAGCTCTACGGAGCGGGAGACAACCGCATCCGTATCCATGGCATCATCGATCTGCCTATTACCCTTGGGGACAAGGTGTATCTGACAGAGGCGATCGTGGCGGATATCGGAGCGGCCGGGATAATTGGGATGAATTTCCTACGGGTCCACCGGGTGATTGCCAACTTTAGCGCTGGCGAGTTCCGGATGGGAGAGGACACACACTTCCTCTTCCGCTCGGGCCCGATGCATTCATTCCAGATGCGGACATCGCGCACTGTAGTAGTGCCGCCGATGAGTGAGATGATCATCGAGACGAGGCCGCGGCGTCCCCGCATGCCCCTCGATGGTCGTCCGTGTATAGTGCAACCCGTGAGCAGTTTCGCCGCAGGAACTGGGCTCGTGCTGGGTGGGGCCCTGGTCATGTCCAACCCCCGCGCGATGCCCATCCTCGTGGTGAATCCTACGGATGCTCCGATTGTACTGAAGCGCGGATGCATAGCAGCTACTGCTATTCCCGCGACTTCGAGTCGTGTCATCCCCGACGATCCGGTCTGCCGCGCTGCGTGCGCGACGGCGGCCGCCGGAGATGATCCGTTCACCCTGCCGGACCATTTGGAATCTCGGGTTCCGAAGGACCGGTTGGATGAAGAGCAGCGCCAAGCGCTCCGCAGACTGCTGCGGCAGTATGCGGATGTGTTCATGGGTCCGGATGGTGCGGTTGGCAAGACTGACGTCGCCAAGCACCGCATCGACCTCGTGGACGAGCGTCCTCTCAAGCAGCGTCTTCGTCGGGCAGCAATAGTGCACCAAGAGGTCATAGACCAGGAGGTGCAAAAGATGCTCGACTTGGACATCATCGAACCCAGTGACAGCCCCTGGGCCAGTCCGGTGGTTATGGTGAAGAAGAAGGACGGCTCGTGGAGGTTCTGCGTGGACTATCGGAAACTCAACGATGCCACGCGGAAGGACTCATATCCTCTCCCGCACATTGAGGATACCTTCGATGCCCTGGCCGGGTCGCACTATTTCTGTGCTCTGGATCTGGCCTCCGGGTATTGGCAGGTGGAGATGGAGGAGAGTGATCGGGCGAAGACTGCCTTCGTTACCAAGAACGGGCTCTACCAATTCAAGGTAATGCCGTTCGGGCTCTGTAACGCACCAGCGACGTTCGAGCGCCTCATGGAGATGGTACTCAAAGGGTTCCTCTGGAAGCGATGTATGGTCTACATCGACGATGTCGTCGTGTATGGCCGGTCGTTCGAGGAAACCCTCACCAACCTCCAGATGGTGCTCCATCGCATCCGCGGAGCAGGGCTTAAATTGAAGCCAAGTAAGTGCGAGCTATTCGCGCAGGAAATCCTGTACTTGGGCTTCATGGTAACGGGCACCGGAGTGAGACCAGACCCCGCAAAGGTGGCGGCCGTGCAGAAATGGCCTCCGCCATGTAACGTGGCGGACGTGAGGTCCTTCTTGGGCTTCGCGAGCTACCACCGCAGGTTTATTCGCGGCTTTGCGGAGATCGCGCGTCCCCTTACTATCCTCACGGAAAAGGGCGCCGATTTTGTTTGGTCCGCCGAGCAGGCTAACGCCTTCTCGGGACTCCGGCAGGCCTTGGTAGTGGCCCCGGTGCTGCGGCACCCTCGTCCGGACTGCGAGTTCATCCTGGACACCGACGCGAGTAACTTCGCGCTCGGCGGTGTCCTCTCGCAGATCGTGGACGGGCAAGAGCGGGTAGTAGCTTATGCGAGTGTGGCCTTGAGCCGCTCTCAAATGAACTACTGTACCACTCATCGCGAGTTGCTCGCGGTGGTTACGATGACCAAGCGTTTCCGGCACTATTTGTTGGGACGCCATTTCCGCTTGCGGACTGATCATAGTTCGCTGAGATGGCTCCTCAACTATAGTGAGGCCGATGGCTTGGTGGCGCGGTGGCTCGTCAAACTCCAAGAGTATGACATGCAGATAGAGCATCGCGCTGGTAAGTTGCACGGCAACGCGGACGGCCTGTCCCGTTGTCATAAGTGCAAGAATCCGGGTTGTGCAGGGATGGCACCATTCCAGCAAGCCGCGGATTCGTCCTCAGACTCGGAATTGGACGTTCCGGGGAGACCGCAGGCCGCCGCCCCCTCTAATAACACGGCGGCCGGAGCGTCTAGGGCTCATCTCCGCGCGCGGACCCGCCGATATCGGCGAGGGCGTCCCGCATATGAAGCGGAGGTGCGGCTCAGCTCCAGCGAGTCTTCCTCGAGTCCGGCGGTGTACTCCTCGTGGGTACCCTCGTCCTCTGGAGAGTCTGAGTATGAGCGGTCCTTGCCCCCTGTGGTGATGGCCGCTGCGGCGCAGCCGGACGCGACGGATGAGGAGCCTAATTACTTGGGTGGCTACTCTCCGGCGCAGATAGCTGCGGCGCAGAGAGCTGACAGAGCTCTGGCACCGGTAATCACAGCCCTTGAGGCCGGCCAGAAGCCCTCGAAGGATGAGCGAAAGACCTACAGGGAGGAGACCTTGTCTCTAGTATCTCAGTGGGAACGACTCTCCTTGAGGGATGGCCTCTTATACCGGCGCTATGAGCCACCGACCCCACTGCCTCCAATATGGCAGTTGGTGCTTCCGGCGGAGCTGCGGAAAGAAGTACTCCACCAGTTGCATGACCTCCGGGTGACCGGTCACTTGGGAATCCGGAGGACCGTCCATAGGCTACAACAGCGCTTTCATTGGCCTGGTAGCGGCTTGGACGTGCAACGGTGGTGTGCAGCCTGCCCTCGGTGTCAAGCTCGCAAAGGAGTCCCGACTCCTGGCCGCCACCCCTTAACCACGGTTAAGGCGGGCGCGCCGTTTGATCGGATAGCTTTGGATATACTGGATACCCACCGGGTCACCCCGCGCGGTTTCCGGTACATCCTGGTGATATCCGACTATTTTACCAAGTATACCGACGCCTACCCACTGCGCCGCCAGACTGCGGACGAGGTAGCTCGGTTATTGGTGAATAGATGGGTGGTGTACCATGGGGTACCTAAACAGGTACATTCGGATCAGGGCACGCAATTTGAGAGCAACCTGTTCCGGAACCTAGCACAGATGCTAGGGAGTACCAAGGTGCGGACCACCCCCTACAGGCCCCAGTCTGATGGCCAGGTCGAACGCTTTAATCGATCGGTCCTCAACATGCTGGCGGCCTTTGTGAATGATCGTGCGAATGATTGGGATGACCACCTCCCGTATGTCTTAATGGCGTACAGGTCGTCGGTCCACTCTTCGACCGGAGTTACTCCGCACGCGATGTTGTACGGCCGGGAGTTAAATTTGCCCGTGGATATTATGTATCCAACTGCGGCAGAGACCGGCGCAGTACCCCAGTGCGGTCCGGAGTACGTGGAGTGGATTCGCCGCGCCCTGGCGAACGCCCATGATTTCGCGTGCGCGCGCCTGGACAAGTCTGCCCTCCGGCAGAAGCGAGGCTATGACGCCCATGCTAAGGGTAGGCCAGCTTTTGCGGAAGGCGACAAGGTGCGCTACTATTATCCGCCGCTTAAGCAAGGCAATAAATTTGCTAAGCCGTGGATAGGCCCGTTTACCGTACTGAAACAGGTGACAGATGTGGACTACCGGATCCGGAGGGATTCCGATCCGGACAGGGTTCTGGTTGTCCATATCGATAATCTGAAGAAGTACGAGGGCCCGCTTGTCATGGATCCGCTAATTCAAGATGCGGAACCGGATGATGCTCCCGTATGGGATCCGTCCGGTCAGCATCCGCGGACTCCGGACGAGCGTGTGCGCCGTATGGTGGGCCTCCCGGACCTCTCTGACCCGTCAGATGATGGACTGGGTGGCTATCAGCCAGATGACGGCGATTCGCAGGTACCTCCACTCCCTCCAGTACCTGCGGATGACGGGCGGCCACGCCGGAAACCACGTGCGCCAGCCCGGTATGGGTGGGAATAACCTTCCGCCCATGCGGATGCGTCTGCGGTACCCGTCTGTCATACTATGGATGGGTTTTAGGTCGTTCCGTGAGAGTCCGCACGACTTACCTCCGCGGGTGGCTACTTTGTGGCCATCTTCGGAGTTGAGGTCCGCGGAGACTTTCATGTCGTAACGCCGCCGCTCCGCATCCGCCCTCCTGTAGTTTCTAGCGCCAGGGACGTGCGGATGGCCTGTCCGCACCTTATGGACGGCTGTCCGGCGTATTCCGCACAACGGTTACGCTGGCCGGACGAATTTACTGATTCGGCCGGACGCCCCTGGTCCCGGGACAACCTCTTATATGGCCAGACTGAGGTTGGGATTTACGTCCGCTACGGGAGAAGCGTCTTCCCACGGATTTGGGGAACTGGCTCTGGACGCGGGGATAGTGTCCGCAGATGAGGACTGATGTCCGCGGTTCGTCCGCGTGACTCGTCCGGCGTCCGCGGCGCTTTAAGATGACGCACTTCGGTGTAGTTATCCCCCGTGAGCCACTACTGTAATTGCGGTTATAGTAGATTAAGGTTTCTTACGGCAGGAAACCGACTATCCATTATGATAATGGAGCGGTTGTTAAGTCCGCGTGTGCGGACCAGCCGCGGCAGCGGGTGACGCTCGTTCTCGTCCGGATCGTACCTTACAATACGCGGTCCGGCCGGAATGACCGGAACCCCGGCCTCCTTCTAAGAAGGGGGTCGTATATTACATGCGCAACACTTGTGGTGGCTTCTAATTCCAATTTCATCTTCATTGGATAAGGGCATTACGCCGTACAATGGTAGACGTCCGGCCTGGACTCCGTCCGCGGGCAGCCCCGGACGTCCGCCGGCTATTGCTTTCACCATCTTTGGGCGCCTCTAGATTGGGCGCCGGTATGAAGGGTTCGCCCCCTAACCAGTGCGGTTATGGACCATGCCGGCTCCGCGTCTAAATCTATTGGCTCCGCGCTCCGGTAGTCGTTTGAGGAGGCTCTGGGCTGGACCGGGCACCGCTCCGCGGCCGGGCAGTACGTCGGGGATGCTAGTGGGCGCTTTGCAAACGCCCATAGGGCGCCCGATTGTCTGTCCGGACGTCATGGGTATGTCCGATCGCCCTGTAAGCGTGCCAGCGGCTATGGGGAGTGATTTTGTTTATTTTCCATCTCATTTATTATTTATGGGAGGATTATAAGCCACAAGTGTGTGCGTGTTTCCCGTGGAAATGCTATTCTTACTCATTTATCCCATATATGAGAAAGTTTAGTGATATATCTTTTCCCTGGTGCAATAGAGAGTAAGAAATCGGGAGATTTCTGCTTTCGCAAGAGGGGTGTAGGAGATTGTGTACATTGTATCGAAGGCTGTATGCCGTGATCTATGAAAAGCATGCAAGCGGTGGTGGATTTATTTTCATTGCTGCTTGAGCGGTGTTAAATTTTTATTTATCGCTGCTGATAGGGTGACATAATCGTAACACCCACAAGTAGTTTGGCTTTTTGATACATTGTATACAATCTTTAACCTGCGAGGGTGATTAACTTCACGTCATTGATCGCCAGTGCGAAAGCTATTGCTAATGACTGCTGTTAATTACTGTAGTATTTTAGCGGGTTCCCCCGGGATGGCTTGTGTACACAAGCCACCCGTATACATGGCATGAAAGGAGTCACCGGGGGGAGATGCGTGTATGGGAATGCGGGAATGTAAAACGTCCTTTTGTCTGTCGATCGGGTAGATGCAGTGAATAGACGTTTCCACGGGAACGCGTCATACGATGCGTGTGCAGTATAACTGCCAACACTTGATGCCTATAATCGATGTAACTCGACACCTTCTCGTCATTCAAGCGCTCGGCACTGGTGGAGACGGATCTGCGGATCTGACTCCCAGTGTTTAGAGCGATTAGAGCGCTTGACATGTCGGAAAGTAGCGACGGCTGGGGAGGTGATGAAGGGAGGGAAGAGGGGTCTCTTGAGCGCGGTAATTCGTACTCGAGACCCCAGTCTAGGCCCGAGGAGGATGACCGCGACGACATCCCTCGGGGAGCCTATGTGGGTTCTGAGGAATCCAGCTCCAGCTCCGGTTCTTACTCAGGAACCGAGTCTGAGAGCGAGGTCGCGGAGGACCGCCCCGCAGAGAGTGACTCGGCCACGGCAGGCGCCGAGTTACTCCTAGATCCGTCCACTTTTTCCCGTATGGAAGAGGTGATGGACTGTGGTGGTGCGGGACTTGCTAGTGTGGACATTGAGTTGCACCCGTCCTCGGAGATGCTTGCGTCTCTGGGCCCGGATGAGAGTACTCGTGCGGAAACCCGTCCGGATGGCCGTAGCCGTCCGGACACCGGTTCCGCCGAGAACTCCTCGGTGTCCGCACCTGCGGAGTCTGGTCCGCACGACCAGAAGGCCCCTGGGACTTGGGCGGAGCAGGTTGACGCGGCTGAGGAAGCCGCATCCCAAGCGCCGCCTCAGGAACAGGAGTCTGGCTCGAAGGAGACCGAGAACCGAGATGACGGGTTTACATCGCCCGTCTCTAGGCGTACTCGCCGTCGAGCCCGGGAGATTGCTCAAAAGCAGTGGAGAGCCCAGCAAGAGCTGGAAGCCGCTGAGCATGGGCAATCTGAGGCCGGATCCGACCCGGACCCGGCCTCCTCGCCTCCGAAGAAGAAGAAGAAGAAGCGGCCGCACCGGAAAAAGAAGTCCGGCGGCCCCTCGCCTCAAGCCGGATCGAAGTCCGGAGGACCTAAGCCACTGGCGCCTAAGCCGGGCGGCCAGAAAGGGTCCTCCGCCAAACCCGGAGTCGCCAAGACGCCTAATCCCTCGGGATCTGGTGCGGGCGGCGCCTCCGCGGGATCCGGCCCAGGCGCGGGAGGTTCTTGTAAGCGGGTGCCTATCCAGGCACCGAAAGGAACCTCCTCTTCCTCTTCCTCCGGTACTAAGAAACCTACCGGAGCTGCGGAGGTGGGGTCAAGTCCAGTGGACAGAGGGCGTCCCGTGCCGAAGGAGGGAGATCTCCGTTTAGAACTCCTCCGGAAGCGCGCGGAGCAAGACGGGGTCCACCTGTCTGACGCCGCACTGGAAGCGGGAGCGCGGGCCTTCGTTGCGCAGCAACAGAGGGCCGCGCCCCCCACGCGGGAAGAGTGTGCCCCGACAAACCAGGTCGGAGAATCGTTCGGGGGCGGCCAAAAAGAAGAAACGGTCGTCCTCGGAGCAGCCCTCTATCCAGAGGCTGCGGGCCGAAATGGGCCCCGAACTCCCTGGAGTCCGTCAGGGACACATGTTCCTTCCGCGCTATGGCAGGGATCCGCAGGGACGCCGCACCGCGGCGGCCGGCGCGGCGGCCGACACGCCTTTCACACGGCCTCGTCCACTCACGGACGAGGAGCGTGTCGGGTTGCCGCCCGAGACAGAGGCGGGCGTGATATGCCAACTCTGTCCGGAATCCCTGGACGGGTATGAGGACCCGCACCGTGCGCTCAATCGGGATCGTAGGTACCCTACCTACGACCATTTGAGTCGACACATTGCGGGGTACCACTACCCCTGGATGCAAATGTTCGTTTGCAAGAGGTGCTACTCCGGCACCCCTCAGCAACGATATTTCGCCAGTTTAGAGGCCCTAAATGATCACCGCTCGGGTGCACACCGCGGTGAGGGACTTCATATCGTTGGAAATGAAGTGGGGCCTGTATTCAATTATGGATACATACCACCGAGGGTGGCGTCGTTCATGACTACGTCAGGGACGGCGAATCACCGGTTCTTTCACTGGGGTCCATGGCGCTTTGCACAGCGCATCATGGACGATGCCTGGAAGCAGTCTGGCGTTGTGTCCGCGGGCTCGAGCTACACCGCTCGCCTGACGGCTACAATGGGCCAGACCCCGGCGGAGTTCCAGGCGGCGGAAGCCGCCCGGACAGCAGCAGAGGCTGTCCGTGAACCGCCGGTGATCCAGGCCGGTGAAGAACGGCACCGGGTGACCATGATCGTGTCGGAGATGCCGCAGATCGCGGCCAAGACACGAGTGGCTACTCCTAAGCCGCGCCCCCAGCCAAAGACTCAGGGGAAGAGCTCGTCCGCCGGAAAGACTCCGGCCGGGACGACGCCCCTGCAGTCTCCGGGTGCGCTGACTCAGGAGGACTACCCGGGCTTGCTCGAGGTGACGGTACCCGCGGGTCCGTCTGAGGGACGGGTGGTGGCAGACACCTCCGCCTCCTCGAGTACCGCGTCGGCGGTCCCGCCAAGGACTCCACGCGTGACTCCCTCGGTTGCGAGCAGTAGCGGACGTGCGGTACCTCTCACGAGGTCGGCGTCCGCGTCCTCGTTGGTGGTTGAGGGGACGTCCGCAGGGTGGCAAAGCACCGCCTCCCTGGACTTGGACCCCCTCGACGCCACGGCGGACGTACGCCGGAGGCTCGGTCCCACGACCGCCAGCGTCTACGAGACTTTCCGCGAGTCTGTAGGCCAGGCGGTCGGCCATCGTCGCGATGGTATGGACCGGATCCCCGGTGATCCGGCGTTGGTGAACCTGCCGGTGCCTCGAGCCATTCGTGACTTGGGGTCCGCAGGTGTAGCCGCGTTGGTCCGCGCTCGGGAGGAGCACCCCTGGGATCACCCCCAGCGTGGTCGACTCACCCGAGCGGCGGAGTACCTTGTGGCGGAGATGGACAGCTCTCTGGATCGGTTCAGCCGGTGCCGCGCCGAGGCCTCCCGTGTCGCATGCGATCTTGCATACGACCAGGGCCTCATGGAAGGCACCCGGCGGAGCCTAGAGAGCTACCGGACTTTGTCGGCCGTCATTGAGCGGCGCGCGTTCGACCAGGGTCGGACCGCCGCTCTTGCCGAGCAGTCCGGGGCGTCCGCCCCCGCCCCAGAGGTGGCCGCACGGATGGAGCACCTGGAGGCTGAGAATGAGCAGCTACGGCATCGTCTTGACGAAGCCGAGGCCGCTCGGACTCGCCTAATCCAGGGCGTCGATGACCCCGAGTCGTCCGCCCTGAACCAGGCGGCTCTCCGGCGCGCGGATGCCGCTTTGGAGCTGGCCATCTACCCATACCTAGTCCAGGTGTGGGGAGAACGGACGGCCGGTCCACAGCGCACCCGCGATACGGTGGAGATGTTCCGCGCCATAGCAGATCTCGGCGCGACATCTCTACCGGCCTCCGTTGTGATGGCTCCGTCAGGACCCGGATTGCAGGGCTCACCACAAAAGCCCGTGCAAGCTCCCCCGGGCCTGCCTCATCCGCCCGTGCAGCCGGCTTTCGTTATGCCGGCTCCGCTGCGTCCGCGGCGTAGGGACCCGTCACCGCCGCCAGACCCCAAGACAGGCGGCACGGATGAGGAGCCGATGGCAACGGAGGAAGGCTAGGGTGCTAGCCTCGTCGCTGCACGTGTGCGGCGGCGTGCCGGAGTCGCTCCCGCGGCTCCGCCCTGCCTCAGACCCGTTCTGCGGATCTGAGGAGCCGGCCGGCAGGGCGGTCGGCAACATTTTAGAGGTACTATCACTTTTGATCACTCGGTGTGTCGTTTTACAAAATTTCTAAATTTAAAGTCTAACCTTAAAGATATTCCAAAGACTCGACACACCGTCCTTTTATAATGGATGACCTTTCAAGGTCATCACACGGTTTTGGACCACCTCGGTCAAAATTTTAGCTTGTTTATTAGGATTTATTCAAAATTGCAAAGCGCGTTATAGTTTACTCCATAAGTCCGGGGGTAGTTCCCCATTCTTCCAAAAGGGACTCTTAAAGTCCTAGTGTTTGCGCCGTGACTTCCGGGCGTTGCCATCGTGCCTTCTTTCGGCCCCCGCCATGCGAAGCCTTCGTCGGGTTTCGAGCATTTTGGGCGCGGGCGGAACATGTTGGGGACCAACATTGTAAGAAGGGGGTAATGTGGCGATTTTGCCCTAAGCACGCGGCAGGTGATTGTAAACATAAAAGCCATTTATGTGGCCTTTCTGTACTTGGCCTTGTTTTGACATGCTCCGTTCGAGCGTGCGTTGCCACGGCGACGTATTGTAATTTACGTTCCAGTAAACTATAACAATGGATCGATTTAACCTCGCGTGCGCCCTGCAGTTTCTGGTGTATTATATATACACTGGAAGCGACTCGTTCGAGGAGATTGTCCAAGATCGAGACTAGGACGCACACGAGGCTCGCCATGAGCTTTGTGTTCCCTGGGTCTGAGTAGTGGGCTCCTAGAGCCCTGGGGACGATTTCCGTGGGGAGGCCCGGGCTGGGAGAGACGAGTTGCTGACTCGGGGGCCTTCGGCCCTGTGGATCGCCAGCTCTCTCCCTTCCCGGGACATGTGACAGAGGCTCTGGCCAGCATGTCGGACTGTACGGGGTTCCGTCCCCGAGGCAGACCGCGGCTCGCCAGGCCCCGCCAGTTAACACCGTGGTGATGAAGTTTCTGAACGGTGTCCGTAGGCCTGGGAGTGTCGGGTGGGCTGTTACCTGGTTACCGTTAATGATGAAGTAGTTACCGTGTCCGCCGCGACCTCCGGTGAGCGGCCCTGCCGCGAGGATCCGGAATAGCGGATGCGCGTCCGCAAGGACTCGGATGAGAGAGGACTATCCTCGAGGATCCCGAAGAGCGGACGGTAGTCAATAACTTTACATTATGTTTGTGTATCCCAGGAAATTCCGCTCGGGATGCAAACCAAGACATTCGATGAACATTCTCCATGTGAACATGATAGACAAGAATAGTCATGTCGTAACATATGAGCAGTGGTGAGGATCTCGAATCTGTTCCTATCTAATAATTCATTATTGCTGAACGAATGTCAGAATATATACAATATGGCTATATTGACCAGCATTGTACGGTATGCAAAAATACAAAAATTAGGTAAGCCAGTGGTAATGAAACCAAGTACTTGTATCAAGTAAGTTACTGTACTAGTATTGATTACCCTTTTGTTTTAGTTGGTACAGTTTCAGATTATTTTGTTGCTTCTATATTCGCTTGAAAGTCTGCACTAGTATTTTGTGTTATCTTCAATGGTGTGTGATTATGATTGTGTGCTTATTGCAGATAATTATCATATCGATATTTTTCATGTATAAATAGCAAGATGGTCAATATTTGGGTTCGGGTCTTTATGTTGGACAACAATAAATCAGAGTACTGTGAACTTTCTTGGTTTTCTCATCATAATCTCAAATACATGAGAAGATGTGACAACGACACTATATCTGAGGAATATTTGGTTTTTTTTCGTACGTTGCACAGGTATTTTTCAAATTATTTGAATAGCTGGTTTACGGATTTTTAACAAAAAATTTCGGTCGGGGGCTGGAATATAAAATAAAATATAATTTGACAGTTTGAAATCAAAAATAAACAAATGGAAAAATAAATGTAATTTGACACTTTGACCAATCGGTCGCCCCAAAGTAAACATTATTTATGATCATCTTTCAAGAATCTAGAAGCTTTAGATAGAAGCTAGGAGATATTTATTTTCCATTTTGAAAAAAAAGGGTCGGGGGAAGAGGGGGGGGGGGGGGTTCCGTAAACCAGCGAATTAAATAACTATGGCCTGACAGGTATTCTTCAAGATGAGACGATTTACAGAACACCTTAATGTTCAGCATTGAATAGGAAGAGCGTTGTTTGAAATGTTGTGCGAAAACCATGTCTAGACAGGACTTTTCATTGCAAATTTTATGTTCTCTGCTGGTCTTTGTAATATGAATGGTACAAGAAATTCCACAAGGAGGGGGAAGGGGTCAGTTCGGAGATAAATTGAGCAAACCAAAAAAAAATGCATGCAAGAATATAGTTATGTCCAATATTAAAATATATGAGCAGCGATCAGGATTCTAATTATATATCAATTCTAATCATCCATATTTGGTGGATAAAAATTTTGGAATATAGAATATGGCTATGTTAATCTATATCAAGGTTGGCATCATACGATGTCGCTATTCAATCCAGAAATCACAGTGGTGGGCGAATCTAAAATGTTCGAAAACTATTTTTTGATAGTTGTTATGAACATTTTCAAAACAATATTCAAAAGATATACTGGTAACAAATTTACTGTTTCAATCTCAAGAATGTGACAAATTGTTACTTTGCTTATGACCTCCACTTTGTGAGACCAGTAAGAAGCGCAGTCTGACAGGTCACGCTGTGCAAAAAAAACCTTCTACATTTAGACGTAACGCGACACTACTGCATGCAATGTGGATTCGGCAAGCATAGAAGCCACGCAGAGTCCAGATTGAGACCACAGAAAAGTCACATTTAAACTGTGTATATAATTAATCAAACAAGAATCACGTGACATGTCCATTCTCCAACTCAGAGCCTCAAGGATTAAAACAGTAATACCAGTTGACGCTATATGTAATGACATAATGTGTGTATAACATGATAACACGCTTCATAATTATATTTATGAATAGAATTACATGGGAAATGGACCTCTAAATTTTCTCTTTTTTATGTAGCAAATCATCACGATCTGTGAAAATTCAGCAATCCGAAAATACAACTGTCTCGATGACACCACATGAAGCAAGTCAGGTAACCAGCGGTAATGCGGTAATGGCGTTATTTAAAACAACGTGTCAAACTTGGAAATGTTTTAATTGAGGGAAAGTTACCATATTTCTTTTAAAGGGCTGCCGAAGTCCAAAATGGTCGTGTCTCGACTAAAATGGTCATTTTGACCTTTCGAGTTCACTGAATATGCCATATTTGACTTATCCATGTGGTATTCTATGACCAGATCGTCCAGTTTTAGCGCACTGAATGTCATATCACTAATGAGTAAGCGATGTTATTCTTCGGAATCCATGCTAATTTATAATTGATTCATTTGGATTGATTTTTGACGTCGTTTCTCAGGGTTTGGTCCATTGTTGCCTATTTAAGGTAACTCCAAAAATACAATGGATGGAAAATGTATGGGAAAAGAGTATTATATTTGTAATAATCTATCCATGGTTGAGGATCCACACTAAGTGTGATGACGATTGCTAACGTCTGACTATGACATTTATGTTCCTATGAAACATATCAAACAAAAATCACAGTCTACCTTCTTCCATTATTTGATGCACTTAGCTTGCGATAGATGTCACGACATTGTCACCGACACATGCAGTCGTTATCCATATATGTATTATGAATGTCTATGGCAAATGTGTGCTGGTCTTTGTGTTTGCTGGTCTTTGTAATATGAATGGTACAAGATATTCCACAAGGAGGGAGGGGGACGGGGTCAGTTGGGAGATAGATTGAGCAAACCAAAACAAAGTTCATGCAAGAATATAGTTATGTCCAATGTTGTAATATATGAGCAGTGATCAGGATTCTAATTATATATCAATTCTAATCATCCATATATTATATTAGGTGGATAAACATTTTGAAATATAGAATATGGCTATGTCAATGTAGATATATATCAAGGTTAGCATCATACGGGGTCGCTATTCAATCCAGGAATCACAGTGGTGGGCGAATCTAAAATGTTTGAAAACTATGTAATGTTGTTACGGACATATTCAAAACTTATGAAAGATATACCGGTAACCAATTTACTGTTTCAATCTCAAGAATGTGACAAATTGCTACATTGCTTATGACCACCACTTTGTTAGACCAGTGAGACGCGCAGTCTGACAGGTCGCGCTGTGCAAAAAACTTTCTACATTTAGACGTAAACGTGATACTACTGCATGCAATGTGGATACAGCAAGCATAGAAGTCACGTAGAGTCCTGATTGAGACCACAAAATAGTCACATTTAGACTGTGTATATAATAAATCAAACAAGAATCACGTGACATGTCCATTCTCCAACTCAGAGCCTCAAGGATTAAAACAGTAATACCAGTTGACGCTATATGTGATGATATAATGTGTGTATGGCGTGATAAAACGCTTTATAATTATATTTATGAATAAAATTACATGGGAAATGGACCTCTAAATTTTCATTTTTTATTTAGCAAATCATCACGATATGTGAAAATTCAGCTATTAATCCGAAGATACAACTGTCTCGATGACACCACATAAAGCAAGTCAGGTAACCAGCGATAATGCGGTAATGCCGTTAATTACTAGAGTCACGTAAGGTGTTGCCTGGATTACCTTTACTTTCTTTTGTAGTCTTTAAACATGGTCATGATTGGACACGGATCTGTGTCACTTTTAGGCGGCAGTGAGTCGCCTACCTGAAGCACAAACAACACAATTTGTGGTCATTAGCGCATCACAGATTTTCAGTGTAGTAGAATGGCTCTATTACGATATGATGATTTTCATCTGGAGTGGCCAGATTTCGCAGATACGAGAAGGGTGCAAGTTGTTTTTAAGTGTGAATCTATACACTAGGTATTCCACTCATGGTAACAATCTCAACTAAAACGTTAAAAAACCGTGTTGAAACCCGCAAGTGGTAATACAAAATATTTGTAATAGTGAACATTCATGATACTGATACAAACTTATTTGTCCTTCATCAGTTCCAAAACTTAAATATGCAAAAATATGCATATACCATTATTGATAACATAATAATCTTAGGCTTTTCTAATACCTTTTTGAGGTAATTTCGTCCAATATGCAATCAACAAGCAGAAAATATATTTCTTCATTAAAGTTGGAATCAATTTTAAAATCAGCCTAATTTAGCACTTTGTCTCACACAACTTGAAAGTACACCTCGAGATAGTCGGAAATATATAGGAAATATGTACTGTTCGACAACAGATACTCAGGAAATTGCCGTTTATCGTGCATGAAAACAGTGTATAGAGAATGATCGGCCTGTCTACATTGTCGGTTGCCACAGTATCTAGAAAAATACCAATGACGTCATGAGACTGTGTGTAGAACTCGCACACAGGGCGGGCCGCTTTGAGGAAAAAATTTATGCGAAATAGACTTGCCCGAATTTGATTTTTGATTTTTGACTTGAAAACTATTGTAACTTGGTTTTGGTCAAAATATTTTTCTGCTTACTTGCCAGTCAGAAAATCAGTTTATTATATAATAGCTATATATTACCAACTTTTATTGTGCATAAAACGCGTACTTATATCACCATAAAGGAGACAGGTTAGCGCATCGATCCATATTGATGAGTCATAAGATTACGGTATTGACCAATCGTGACGTCAGTGCTGATCAGAAGTCCGAGAACTGTCAGAATGACAAGTTCAACGACAGCAAATCGACAGGTACCAAAACACTGTGTTTCATCATTTTCATGAAATTTTCCGCATTTTTATCGGTACTCAGATTACTAACACTCATCATGGCTGAGGCGAGCGTCAGTAGATCAATCGTAAATGTATGCTTCAGGGATGTATTGGATGTATTTTGAGGTAAGTAGTGTTGGAGAATAGAATGAGCTATAGCAGATTCTCGGAATAAACCTCGAAGAATATGTTATTGACTTTCACTGTCGGCTTCGCCTCGGTCAGTATGATATTTCTGGGGTCTGAAAACAACGCCTCGGTCATTATGAAGTTGAAAGAGGAAAACGTGAACATTTCTTCACAAAATTGGAGAAGAAAATATAATGAAGTTTTCAATGAAGTTGACTGGGTATGCCTCAGAAACTAATGTAATTTCGGCCAAAATATTTTCCCGCTGACTTGCAAGTCAGAAAATCAGTATAATGGCCGCCGTGTACAACTAACAAATGTTTTAATTCAGGGAAAGTTACCATATTTCTTTAAAAGGGCTGCCGAAGTCCAAAATGGTCGTGTCTCGACTAAAATGGTCATTTTGACCTTTCGAGTTCCCCACTGAATATGCCATATATGACTTATCCATGTGGTATTCTATGACCAGATCGTCCAGTTCTAGCGCACTGAATGTCATATCAAAATGACTAAACGATGCTATTCTTCGGAATCCATGCTAATTAAAATTGATTCATTTGGATTTATTTTTGACGTCGTCATATGTTTCACAGGGTTTGGTCCATTGTTGCCTATTTAAGGTAACTCCAAATATACATTGGATGAAAACTGTATGGAAAAAGAGTATTATATTTGTGATAATTTAGCCATGGCTGAAGATCCACACTAAGTGTGATGACGATTGCTAACGTCTGACTGTGACATTTATGTTCCTATGAAACATAAATCAAACAAAAATCACAGTCTACCTGCTTCCATTATTTGATGCACTTAGCTTGCGATAGATGTCACGACATTGTCACCGACACCTGCAGTCGTTTTCCATATATGTATTATCTATGTCTATGACAAAGCTCGGATACTCAAAGAGCTAACACATTATCATGATCATTCATTTCCTGTCTATGTGAATCTCCCATATGAATAGTATTTTGTGTATAATATATATACAGTGGTGATCTTCGAATGGGGGGACAAGTAAGTGTGCTGACTGTTCCTCTATTTTAAGGTGTGAGACAAATCAAATTGTATTTTTCAGTGGACGAGTAGTATAAAGGAGCAGTGTACGTTACTTGGGCCGGATTGGGCAGGACCAGAAAGGTATTCTGACAGATAAATAGAACACAAAAATATAAACATTATTTTTTTCTCTGACAGTTTTCTTCCATTAGTTAATGTCTCATTACCAGTTGCATCTGATTTGATACAAGACTGATGTCACTCAAAATTACAGGTGTAATGTTGATCACAGTGATGGATTTCTTGATCCACATTACTGGAATACAGAAGGCAATATTGAGTCACTATAAAGAACCATCAAGCCTAATGGACATTTAATTGGAGTTATCTGGGCTAAGGGGCAACCAGTTTTTTTCTGCTAGAAACGTTGACTTGTGAAACTTGGTGAATTATGGGTGATAAAAGTATGATTCCTGCAACAAAATTCTGGGGAAAAAAACATGTTGCTAGATATATTCAATCACAAAATATTAAAAATCACACATTATCTTTCAAGCTTCCTTCGATTGATTTGTGGATATTCTGGAGTGTTTCAGTTGATACGCGAAGTGACACAAAAATAGTCATATCTGGCAGTTTCGTCAGGAACATCCGTGAAATTATGATCACAAGGTTTAGGTCAAGATGCCAGGCCTGGTATATGAGTTAAAATAGGTGACTCCAAGATATATACAAACTTTATTTCAATTCGACACATCAATTACTAGGGAGCGACACTTATTACATGGTTAATTTCATATCAAGAGATTATCGAATACATGTACGTTAGATGCGTATCATTACATCCCTTTCATTATCCAAACTTTCCCCAAACAACACATTACATTCTATTGTCACAGTACAGATCATCATCAAACTCAAATCCCTATCTATATGCATTTGTTTTGTTCAGCAGAATCAAGTTTTGTTCCTTGTTGGCTTTGCCACTCTTCTTTATCATGATGGTGTATGCTTATTACCCAGTTGCGGCTGAAACTTACGAACTGCCAGAAATTTAATTTCAAAGATCATATCGGAAAGTGATCGGAAAGGCATCATATCGGAAAGTGATCCAGTCCTGTTGGATGTATTCTTGTTCAAGTGCCCATGCTATTGATTTACTCCTCTAGATTTTACAAATTCTTGTAGTTGACGGTCCAAATTGATGGTGGTGAAGGGAAGTCTTACTGGCAATTTTGGAATGCCAATCAGCTGGAATGCGGCTGAATCTCATTGCGCACAGTATCTTTTAAGAGCAAATGCTTGCCTTGTGTGGTATGCTGACTACATTTATAGTAATCCCAAGGTCTCAAGAGTGCTCAGTGCGAAAATGTCAGTGCATGAGCGCGTTGTCAGACAAACTTTTTTCGGTTCCTTGTGTTATGGTTTTGGTTTTCTCATGATCTTGAATACACGAAAAGATAAGTCAGACCCGTGTCTCAGGGAGCGTCGTCATAGCAATAGGTATCCTCGAGACTGTCACAAGTTTGATAGTAGTAATGGTCAGTGTTATCACACTATATATATCCGCTCATTCGCAGTGTCCAAATGGCAACGACGAAATGACTGAGATATATTAAAGTTTTATACAGTTGAATATTGTACCTAAGTAGTTTCCAAGATGGGTCATTTTTATACCTAATACTTCAATGTTGGATAATTTATGTTTGTGTTTTCCTGGTCTCAGTGATATGAATGGTACAGGAAATTCCGCGGATGCAGCAAACCAAGACATTCAATGAACATTCTACGTGATAGACAACATGATAGACAAGAATAGTCATGTCGTAATATGAGCAGTGGTGATGATGTAAATATCGATCTATTACCACCAATACAGCCAAATTTTGATGATTCCAATAACATACAACATTTTGCAATAGAAACAAAGCCCGACCAATTACTTTATCAAAAGACACACTGGCGTCATCAGAGGCAGACAGTGTGGTAAATGTAGTTGTTTCTACTGTACACCTGATGGAATGGACCGATTCACAGAGTTTCCCGCCAAGTCATGAATACTCGTAACTATCGGTAATTTGAATGAACGAATGAGCGACTGGGCGCACATACGGTCCATTATGCTCTACACACTTCTTGAACTCCTGCACTTAACTCCCGCCATTTCTGATGTGTGGTTTTATTTAATATTCGCCTTCGAATGCCCGTATGTGCGCCCAGTCGCCCATTAGTTCACCTGATGGAATTAGTATACAACTGCCCAACAACCTATGAAAGTAATTTAGAAATCCGAAACAAACCCCATGGAATAGATATATGACAAGTACATAAGTACCTAATCACAAGCCAAAAGGCTACTGAGTTGATGGTAATCTCGGTGACAGACTTAACGTCCACCAGCAGTGACACCGGCTCAGTGGTATGAATGTAAGTATCGATCTGTTACCACCAATACAGCCAAATTTTGATGATTCCAATAACAAACATACAACATTTTGCAATAGAAACAAAGCCCGACCAATTACTTTATCAAAAGACACACTGGCGTCATCAGGGGCAGACAGTGTGGTGAATGTAGTTGTTTCTACTGTACACCTGATGGAATTAGTATACAACTACCCAACAAACTATGAAAGTAATTTAGAAATCCGAAACAAACCCCATGGAATAGATATATGACAAGCACATAAGTACCTAATCACAAGCCAAAAGGCTACTGAGTTGATGGTATCCTCGGGGACAGACTTAACGTCCACCAGCAGTGACACCGGCTCAGTGGTATGAATGTAAGTATCGATCTGTTACCACCAATACTGCCAAATTTTGATGATTCCAATAACAAACATACAACATTTTGCAATAGAAACAAAGCCCGGCCAATTACTTTATCAAAAGACACACTGGATCTCGAATCTGTCCCTATCTAATATTTCATTATTGGTGAACGAATGTCAGAATATAGAATATGGCTATATATTGACCAGCACTGTACGGTATGCAAAAATATTTCAAAACAATTTTGTTGAAGCAAAGTTTTTTTCATTGGTATGGGAATCTTCAACATATAAAGATATAACTAATGTGACAATTACCCTTTTGTTTTAGTTGGTACAGTTTCAGATTATTTTTTTGCTTCTATATTCGCTTGAAAGTCTGCACTAGTATTTTGTGTTATCTTCAATGGTGTGTGATTTTGATTGTGTGCTTATTGCAGATAATTATCATATCGATATTTCTCATGTATAAATAGCAAGATGGTCAATATTTGGGTTCGGGTCTTTATGTTGGACAACAATAAATCAGAGTACTGTGAACTTTCTTGGTTTTCTCATCATAATCTCAAATACATGAGAAGATGTGACAACGACACTATGTCTGAGGAATGTTTGGGGTTTTTTCGTACGTTGCACAGGTATTTTTCAAGTTATTTGAATATCTGGTTTACGGATTTTTAACAAAACATTTCGGTCGGGGCTGGAATATAAAATAAAATATAATTTGACAGTTTCAGAACAAAAATAAACAAATGTAAAAATAAATGTAATTTGACACTTTGACCAATCGGTCGCCCCAAAATAAACATTATTTATGATCATCTTTCAAGAATCTAGAAGCTTTAGATAGAAGCTAGGAGATATTTATTTTCCATTTTGAAAAAAGATAGGGTCGGGGGGGTGGGGGGGTTCCGTAAACCAGCGAATTAAATAACTATGGCCTGACAGGTATTCTTCAAGATTAGACGATTTTACAGAACACTTTAATGTTCAGCATTGAATAGGAAGAGTGTTGTTTGAAATGTTGTGCGAAAACCATGTCTAGACAGGTCTTTTCATTGCAAATTTTATGTTCTCTGCTGGTCTTTGTAATATGAATGGTACAAGAAAAATTCCACAAGGAGGGGGAAGGGGTCAGTTCGGAGATAAATTGAGCAAACCAAAAAAAATTCATGCAAGAATATAGTTATGTCCAATGTTGTAATATATGAGCAGTGATCAGGATTCTAATTATATATCAATTCTTATCATCCATATTTGGTGGATAAAAATTTTGGAATATAGAATATGGCTATGTCAATCTATATCAAGGTTGGCATCATACGATGTCGCTATTCAATCCAGAAATCACAGTGGTGGGCGAATCTAAAATGTTCGAAAACTATTTTTTGATAGTTGTTATGAACATTTTCAAAACAATATTCAAAAGATATACTGGTAACTACGGTGGCTGATATATGCCATATTTTTATTTTTCAGAATTCATTTATTTATTTTTTCCAGAAGGACATTCTAGAGAAAATAAAATAATTAAATGCACGTACTTAATGTTAAATACGCGTACTTAATATTAAATACATGTACTTAATATTAAATACACGTATATAATATTAAATATGCGTATATAATATTAAATACATGTATTTAATATTAAATACGCGTACTTAATGTTAAATACGCGTACTTAATGTTAAAGTAGCAAAAAATGGATGTGGTTGTGTTGCTGTGTATGTCTTGTGAAACATGGCGCTGCAAAAAAAAAAATATCTAACTGTCTGGTATTCAATATTAAATACACGTATTTAATATTATGTACGCGTATTTAATATTATGTACGCGTATTTAATATTAAGTATGCGTATTTAATATTAAGTATGCGTATTTAATATTAAGTACGTGTATTTAATATTAAGTACGTGTATTTAATATTAAGTACACGTATTTAATATTAAGTACACGTATTTAATATAAGGTACACGTATTTAATATTATATACACGTATTTAATATTATGTACGTGTATTTATTATTAGGTATGCGTATTTAATATTAAGTACGCGTATTTAATATTAAGTACGCATGTTTAATATTAGGTACATGTATTTAATACTAAGTACACGTATTTAATATTAAATACGCGTATTTAATAATAAGTACGCATATTTAAAAAATAAGTACGCATATTTAATGTAACGGGTCGTATTGTACCATCATCTGGCAATAATGGTAAGTGCTCCGGTAAGTATCATACATTTCATGGATACATTATGATGTGCTTAGAGGACCGCCCGAATTTCGCAGTTCGCAGATTACCAATACGAGTGTGTACGGCAAGCGTCGGGTATATAAACAAACGGCGGGAATATTTGACGCAGTTGCCAAGTGAATTCTGACCATCGTCATATCGATCTCGGTTCACTCACTCTGTATTTGGTTTTCTGTCTCTTCAGGTGAGTTCTTATGTATATCTAGTATCATTGACCAAAGAATCATACTTCCCAAGTTAAATTGTCCCAGTATCACAATTGACATTTGACAGTTTATTCTAGTGCGTTGCCAGTGGCCACTCTAGTATCGCTCATGTCGGCCTGACATGTTCAGTCGCTGCCACTGTCATCGTACTACCGAACACATATCTGGATCACTATTCAGATAAATGTTTAGTATGTAGTTTTATAGTAGATTTATTGATCGAATATCAAGTATTTGTCTCACAATTCATGGCTACAAGTATAATGGCCGTAACTGTATTTATCACGGTGGTAAATCAGAATACACGAATGATGTATTCTACTACTTCTCGTATTTTAATTGTAAATAGCCATATATCTTGTATCATTTGTAAGGCAGTTGCCAAGTGAATTCTGACCATCGTCATATCGATCTCGGTTCACTCACTCTGTATTTGGTTTTCTGTCTCTTCAGATCCAGACGGAATCTGCTGGCCCGTGTTGTGATTTACATGAATAAACGTTATTGATCATAACGACTGAGTCATCTTGTGTGTCACACACTGAGCAGGAGAGAACACCCGTAATAATTCAATTCACGGCTCTTTGGCGAACACGGCAAAGAAACTACCGTTACATTAAGTACGTGTATTACAACCGTCTGGAAATATCGTAATTAAATGAAAACTAAAGAATAAAACTATGGCATATATCAGCCACTGTAGGTAACAAATTTACTGTTTCAATCTCAAGAATGTGACAAATTATTACGTTGCTTATGACCTCCACTTTGTGAGACCAGTAAGTACGCTGTGCAAAAAAAACCTTCTACATTTAGACGTAACGCGACACTACTGCATGCAATGTGGATTCGGCAAGCATAGAAGCCACGCAGAGTCCAGATTGAGACCACAGAATAGTCACATTTAAACTGTGTATATAATTAATCAAACAAGAATCACGTGACATGTCCATTCTCCAACTCAGAGCCTCAAGGATTAAAACAGCAATACCAGTTGACGCTATATGTGATGATATATTGTGTGTATGACATGATAACACGCTTCATAATTATATTTATGAATAGAATTACACGGGAAATGGACCTCTACATTTTCTTTTTTTATGTAGCAAATCATCACGATCTGTGAAAATTCAGCAATCCGAAAACTGTCTCGACGACACCACATAAAGCAAATCAGGTAAGCCAGCGGTAATGCGGTAATGGCGTTAATTAAAACAACGTGTCAAACTTGGAAATGTATGCAGCGACTGAGAATATATTTACAAGGGGGCGGCTCAAGGATCACTCTTTGGTCCATTTGCTTTCAACGTACATATAAATGATCTCATCATAAATACAAGTAAAACTAGTGATGTCTACAATTATGCAGACGATACAACAGTATGCTGCCAAGGCACAAGTCTGACGGAGGTTCTGACTGACCTGCAGGGCCTGGGCACTTCTATGGTGGGTTGGTTTAAAGCAAACCATCTCAAGGCCAACCCTGATAAATTTCAACTAATCATTTTCGATCATGAAAAGCACAACAATGAAATTACAATTGATAATTCTGTTGTAAAAAATGTTGACGCAGTCAAGCTACTTGGACTACATATTGACAGGAAGCTTACCTTCCATGAACACATGTCTCATATATGTCAAAAAGCGGGAAGAAAAATTAATGTGCTAGCACGCCTGTCCAAAACCTTAAATACTGACAGTAAACTGGTGTTATTTTATTCGTTTATATTGTCACATTTTGAATATTGTTCTTCTATTACCCATTTCTGTTCGATAAACGACGCACGTAAAGTTGAGAAAATTCAACTTCGAGCTTTACGGTATATTTATACAATGATTTTAAATCCAGTCCCACAGCTCTTAGAGAGCAAGCAGGACAACCGTCCATGTATGTTCACCGGGTAAGAAATCTCCTGGTTAACGTTTTCAAAATAATCAACCAAAAATGTCCATCGTACTTGCATGATATATGTACCTATGACCTTCGCAATGACTTATCACTCAAAATACCCTATTTTAATACTATCAACTATGGCAAAAATACTTTGTCTTATCAAGGAGCGTGTTTATGGAATCTACTACCGTCTGAAATTAAACACAGTACGAAATTGAAAGAATTCAAAAGCAATTTGATAAAATGGAATCCAGAATGTGACTGACTGACTGACTGACTGACTGACTGACTGACTCACTCACTTACTTACTTGCGTAAGGTGTTGCCTGAATTACTTTTCCTTTTTGTAGTCTTGAAACATGGACACGGACACGGATCTGTGTCAGTTTTAGACGGCAGTGAGTTGCCTACCTGAAGCCCAAACAACACAGTTGGTGGTCATTAGCGCATCACAGATTTTCAGTGTAGTAGAATGGCTCTATTACGATATGATGATTTTCATCTGGAGTGGCCAGATTTCGCAGCTACGAGAAAAGTGCAAGTTGTTTTTAAGTGCACACCAGCGAAACCGACTAACGGAACGCGCGTTCCCTCGATCAAAGATGGCGAGCGGTAGGTTTTGCTTCCGAGAAATTTTCCGGCCGATGCAGCGAATTAGGGCGATATGTGCATGTGATCTATATATAAAACAAAATTATGGATTGGTTAGTCAGGTAAAGCACCTGCATTAGACAGTAATATGGGTGTATCGCGTCGAAAATCAGCTGATAAGAAAACACGAAGATCAGCGGAACGCGAAGATCAACTTTGCAAACGATTAACGGAACGCAAAGAATTGACCTACGGAACGCGAAGTCATGAACATGAAATTTCCAGCTCAGAATTTATTTTCTGAACTGTATCCATGTTTGTTCACTGTAGTGTTGAATGTATATTCATATATTTCAGACATGGCAGCTGTTGACAGTGTTATGCACCAGGTAGGCCTATATTAGATTAAGGTCAAATTTAACAAAAAATATAATAATGAGGTGTTCCGTGCGTGACTATGAAATGCAGGCCCATGTAGTCCTATGCAAACATCACTGACATAAGCTTGAATGAGTTATTGTCATTTATAGCTTGAGAATTCAGATGGTGAGCCGCACTGTATGCAAATCATCATGCTATACATCGTGTTACATGTATGTTATCTATGTTTATTTGATACCGTACCACACACCTCACAATATCTTAACTGGACTTTACAAACAGATATGTACATTCCGAAATGTGCATTGATGTACACTGAGGAATGGAATGAGACAATTACTATTAAATGGAAGGGCTTGATTTCAATCACGCGCGAAATATTACTTTATATTCTATACCAGTAAGATGTTGTGATGAGTGTAGTATGTTAAAGTTGGAATCAATTTTAAAATCAGCCAAATTTAGCGATATTGATTGTCACGCAAATTTGAAACTACATCTCGAGAGAGTCAGGAATATATAGAAAATAGGCACAGTTCGACAACAAATACTCAGAAAATTGCCGTTAATCGTGCATGAAAACAGTGGATAGAGAACGATCGGTCTGCCTACATTGCCGGTTGCCACAGTATCTACACAAATACCAATGACGTCACGAGACTGTGTGTAGAAATCGCTCGCAAGGCGGGCCGCTTTGAGGAAAAAAATGATTTGAATCTTGATTTGACAACTCAATTTAGGCACGCAATACACATTTTCAGACCCAAATTTGTACGATATCTCATTCTATAGACAAAATAAAGCTACCGCAGAATGAATAAATTTTGTCAATTCTAAAAGTGATTATAGCTTTAAGTAGGTATAGCCTATATGCCTTCAATTATAACTGACTACAAGGCATTTTATATGGACGTACATAAGTTTTCCATGGTATCGTCGTAAGGAAAATTTACAGTTCTCATGTTTTTCAACATAGTAGCGGAAAAGGGTGCTGACTGATTCGTACCGACCGGTACTTGGTGGACAGTAATATCTCATGCTGGTTTTTCTGCAAGTACACACATTTTCATATCACTATTACAATGTCATGAAATGTTAAATAGATCATGGATAACCGTAAAACGTTTTTGTATCGGTATAACTTTTTGTGCATGGGGCAATTTTCCGTGCAGATCATTTTTCGGGTTTATAAATCAAGGTCAAAGCTTATAATTCGAAGCTGAAACGAATACATCGATCATAAATTCCACAATGACTGTCCATATGTTCATAATACTAATTTCAACCATTACAGTACTGATCTGGAAACCATTCTGGTTATTTTATGCTCTTTTCGGTCTATATTTAAAGAGTGATACAAACCATATACCATTTCGAAACATATAGCGTATAGGGATACTAGTTATTGAGAGAATAAATTCCAAAGGTGGAAATTTTTCGGCATAAAAATGACCAGTAAAACGCCAAAAAAAAAAAAACGAACAAGAAAAAACACAAAATAAATAATACCCACAAAATTTTTGGTAGGGCCTACTTGTACTGTTGATACTAGTATATTACATAATCCGGCCAATTTTATTGGGAATTTTAGGCCTGCAATATTTATATTTCAGGGAGAAAATTGGCATTCGTGTTGAAATGTTCTTCGAACACGATACATTTCCTAAATTGAGAAATCATAGTAAAACCTCATAATGTTCCTAATTTTATAGTGAGGAATCTTCTGCGACGTTATGAGAGAAACACACGTGTGCATAGTTATTTTCACGTATTTGTTGAGTCACATGTTGGTTTATTCATTTATTTCATGGAACATGGTTTTGCGCGTTCCGTTCATCGGGACACAAATTGTCTGGCGCTTTCTGTAAATCATTTTATTGCGTTCCGTTAATCAGTGTGGGTTTTCAGCGATAAAAATTATGCATTGTTTATGAGTTTTTAGTGGCATACAACCTGTTCATAATGTCTGCTGTCCGGAGTAATATGTTCTTTATTTACATACAACACAAACCATACAAATAACGTGAAATATTCCATGTTCTTCGGCAAAACAAATCGAAGCAAAACCTACTGCTCGCCATCTTTGATCGAGGGAACGCGCGTTCCGCTAGTCGGTTTCGCTGGTGTGAAGTGGGTATTCCACTCATGGTAACAATCTCAACTAAAACGTTAAAAACCGTGTTGAAACCCGCAAATGGTAATACAATATATTTGTAATAGTGAACATTCATGATACTGATACAAACTTATTTGTCCTTCATCAGTTCCAAAACTTAAATATGCAAAAATATGCATATATACCATTATTGACAACATAATAATCTTAGGCTTTTCTAATACCTTTTTGAGGTAATTTCGTCCAATATACAATCAACAAGCAGAAAATATATTTCTTCATCAAAGTTGGAATCAATTTTAAAATCAGCCTAATTTAGCACTTTGTCTCACACAACTTGAAAGTACACCTCGAGATAGTCGGAAATATATAGGAAATATGTACAGTTCGACAACAGATACTCAGAAAATTGCCGTTTATCGTGCATGAAAACAGTGTATAGAGAATGATCGACCTGTCTACATTGTCGGTTGCCACAGTATCTAGAAAAAATACCAATGACGTCATGAGACCACATGTGTGTAGAACTCGCCCACAAGGCGGGCCGCTGTGAGGAAAAAATTTATGCGAAATAGACTTGCCCGAATTTGATTCTTGATTTGGCAACTCAATTTATGCACATTATAGACTCAAATTTGTACAATTTCTCATTCTATAGACAATATGAAGCTACCGCAGAATGAATAATTTTTGTCAATTCTAAAAGTTATTATAGCTTTAAAAGCAGTTCAAAGCATGATGCAATTTGATAATAAGATAATAATTACATGTATTGATTTGACCAATACAATCTCTGTAGTTGGTCAAATTCAGGAATGATAGCTCCTTATGAATTAAACAAATAAAAAAATAGTCCAGGGCTCTTAATATTAGTGGAGAAATATTCAGTCGACAAAACCAAAAATGACTTGAAAACTATTGTAACTTGGTTTTGATCAAAATATTTTTCTGCTTACTTGCCAGTCAGAAAATCAGTTTATTATATAATAGCTATATATTACCAACTTTTATTGTGAAAAAAACGCGTCCTTATATCACCATAAAGGAGACAGGTTAGCGCATCGATCCATATTGATGAGTCATAAGATTACGGTATTGGCCGATCGTGACGTCACATTCATTTATAGCAAATCACGAACGAGTGTTTTGGTGCTGATCAGAAGTTCCAGAACTGTCAGAATGACAAACGACAGCGAATCGACAGGTACCAAAACACTGTGTTTCATCATTTTCATGAAATTTTCCGCATTTTTATCGGTAATCAGATTACTAACACTCATCATGGCTGAGGCGAGCGTCAGTAGATCAATCGTAAATGTATGCTTCATGGATGTATTGGATCTATTTTGAGTTAAGTAGTGTTGGAGAATAGAATGAGCTATAGCAGATTCTCGGAAAAAACCTCGAAGAATATATAATAAAACACTTACTGACTTTCACTGTCGGCTTCGCCTCGGTCATTATGATATTTCTGGGGTCTGAAAACAACGCCTCGGTCATTATGATATTTCTGGGATCTGTAAAACAACATAATGACCGACAGTAAAAGTCAATAACTGTTAATTAGTTCACGGTTCTATTGTTCTCTGCAGTATATTATTTTTTCAGAATCTACTGGGAGACTGTTCCCAGTAGATTATTGCAGTAGATTATTGTATCCGATTCTATTCTATTCTATAAATAGAAAACAATAATATAAACAATAATTTCCTCTCACACAGTTATCGCCCATTAGATAAAGCATCATTGCCAGTTCCATCTGATTTGATATATAAGACTGATGTCATTCAGCTATTACAGGTATAATGTTGATCACAGTGACGGATTTCTTGATCCACATTACTGGAATACCGAAGGCAATCTGTACAGTCCTATTGAATCACTATAAAGAACCACCAAGCCTTATGGACATTTAATTGGGGTATCTGGGCTAAAGGGCAACCAGTTTATTTTTTCAGCTACAGACGTGGAAACTTGTTGACATGTGGGTGATAAAAGTATGATTTCTGCAACAAAATTCTGGAGAAAAAAAACATGTTGCCAGATATATTCAATAACAAAATGTTAAAAATCACGTACATTATCTTTTCAACTTCCTTCGATTGACTTGTGGATATTCTGGAGTATTTCAGTTGATACACGAAGTTACACAAAAATAGTCATATCTGGCATTTCTGTCAGGAAAATCTGTAAAATTATGATCACAAGGTTCAGGTCAAGATGCCAGGCGTGGTAAACGAGGTGAATTTTGTGACTCCAAGATATACAAATTTTATTTTCAATTCGGCACATCAACAACCAGGGAGCTACACTTATTACATGGTTAATTTCATATCAAGAGATTATCGAATATTACATGTACGTTACATGCGTGTCATTACATCCCCTTCATTATCCAAACTTTCCCCAAACAACACATTACATTCTATTGTCACAGTACGGATCATCATCATGCTCGAATTCACAGTGCCAGAAGTTCAACTTCAAAGATCATATCGGAAAGTGATCGGAAAGACATCCAATCGGAAAGTGAGCCAGATCTGTTGGATGTTTTTTTTTGTTCAAGTGCCCATGCTATTGATTTACTCCTCTCGATTTTACAAATTCTTGCAGTTGATGGTCCAAATTAATGGTGGTGAAGGGAAGTCTCATTGCAATCAGGTGGAATGCGGCTGAACCTTATTGGGCAGAGTATCTTTAAAGAACATATGCTTGCCTTCCAAGTACTAGTGACAATGTATATTAGACAACATAAGATTTATCATGATTTCAGCCACATTGGGGGAATGGTCCAGAGGTGTGACCATGCTCCATGTGAATCTCCTCAAACATCCCCTTCTTGATGATTACAAACCTTATTTGATTCGGGCCAAGGTAAGCCGATATCGGAGCTTCAGCTTCAAGCAGCCAATTCAGTTCTGAGGTGCCATCCAGAGAAGTGCTCCTGTTCTACCTTATTGGTCGGAATATGTCCATGAGGTTTGACACAAACAATGCTGATTAAGCCTCCGTTTCATGCAGGAGTTCTGGTGCTTCCTCATCATTGGTATAGACAGCTTGTAAACTAGATGGACCATGTTTCAGTTTGAAAGAATCAGGTCATACATGAGATACAGCTTACTGATGTTGAATTGACGCCAACTAGCTCTCTATATTGTTAGATTCCACTTTGTTCGTCTCGGAATCACCAGCAGCATACCGTACATTGTGCACGTTGTCCTGTTGCCAAGGGCTTGTTCCGGACGTGTATGGTAGGAATCACTGCAGATCTTACAACTGGAAAAAAATTACCGGTAACGCTATAAAGACTTCATATATTTGCTCAATCACTCAATATAGATTGATACACATGCATTGTGTGACATTTGAAGTGTACTCGTTTTTTTTATGTTATTGATGTTCCCGTTCAAGATAGCTCCCTCGCAGAATGAGGCATCTGGCCCGGAAACTTGATCTGAACGGCTCAACTAACCTACATGGATAGCACCGCATTTTCTTGAAATATTTATGATATATTCGTGTCAATAGTCCTGCAGTAAATAAATTGCAATGATCGTTCAGTGGTATTTATTCTGTCGAATGTGAGAAGATATTCAAGCGGATCTCGCTTCATACAATGTTGAAAAATTATTGTTCTGCAGTGGAAAATAAACCACAACAACGAAAAACATGTTCACGATTATTTTTCATAATCTGATCGCAGTCTATTCAAGCCAATCTGTGACATGTCGATTTTGGTTCTCTCTAATACATTTCTTGCGTGGGGTTACCTTTCAAGTAATTGGAAGGCAATTTATCACACGCCCCAGACAACGAATTCGGTTGCGACAGTTCTGCTGCCGTGCTTTGGGGTCTGCGCGTGGCTCGCAAAGTCATAATAACAGAATTTTGTTTAATATTCCGGTAGAATTCTCTCCGCATTTTGCCAAAAGGGATGGCATCGCTGAGCTGAATGTGTCTGTAGTCTTCGTGTTTGGGCTTTAGTCCAAAAAGCAGCGGAATATTTTCATCTTCCTAAACTATATATATATGTAGACTATATCTGTATATTTTATGCAGAAATTCCGCAAAAGTCCAATATTTTATTTCACATAAGATAACAATTCAAGTTATCAAAACACATGTTCATCAACAACAATGCAATTATTTATATAACAAAAGCATGTAATATAATAATGTATATTGGTCTGCAAACAATGATGCACATGATCATCATTAGTGATCATAATCAAAGTACCGTCCATTGTTATCTGGGTTTACCGGGATTCACGGTCACAAAGGCAAAGTATATTTATACTAGCAGGAATCCATAAGAGAGCTCTCTTATGGGTTTCTGATACTAGTAAGGCACCTTTCACACAAATTCACGAAGTTTATATGGACAAGGCTCAATCACAAACTAGGTGAAGCATCACGATAGAAGAAAGCCACGCATGCCTTTCGTATTTAAAAGTGCTCGCAATCAGGGCGAGTATGGATATAGGATCTAACTATATGACCACAGTTCTGATAACTGATATGTACAAGTAGTTCAGTTATTTCGCGTGGTTCATACTTAATTTTCTTTCCAATTCGCAAGTCCTTGTTGTAGATTCCCAAAAATATCTAATCCTCATGTTAGAAAACGGTTGTGGACCTGCTAACATCCTGTCTGTACTCATCTCAGAAGGCTGCTCACGTGTGGAACACAGTCATTGTACGTGGTCCTTATCTAGGCACTAAGATCGAATTCTTGAATGGTACCATTCATATGATATAATACACAACTGGAATATCCTAATCAATTCCTAAACATTATTAGGTATACACGTTTCTTCGGGACCTGCTTTAGGTGTGCTCGTCCTTCGAACTATACACTTCAACGGACACCCAGACGCATGACGCACTGCAGTCTGTCGCTTGGTTGAACCGGGTTTCTCCCAGGCATTCCTCCTGTTCCAAACAGCGCCGCCTCTCAAGCCGTGCATCAACTTCTCGCAGCAAAACAGCTGCTGGGCGAAAGCTCTTTTGATCTCCCAGCGGAACTTGCGGCCAGTGATGCAGTATACATAGAAATTGACGGCGTGGTTGGCGTACATCATCATGTAGACAGCGGTGCGGACCAGCTTGTTGGCGTTGAAGAAGGAGATGAGAGCGTAGGGAGCCGTGAGCAGAAGCCACACGAAGCTAATGGACAGGAGCGAGATCGTAAGGCGTCTCTCGTTACGACGTCGGTGTCTGACAGCTGCGCGCTGTGTGACTGTCGTCGAGAAGTCGGCGTCACGGTGCATCACGATGGACGTTACTATGGCTAGGTTGCTGCAGATGATGATCAAGAATGGAATGGCTGAGTACAATAACATGTTGAGATATTTTAGCATGTCACACAGCGCCGTTTCGTGGTTGTACTCCTTACATTTCCTCTCACCGTTCGTCACGGTGATCTCAGACGCCCAGAACAGGTTGAGATTGATACATCCGATGACTGATGTGACAATAAGCGAAACCGAAAGTGGACGTTCCGAGAGCCAACTGTGAGACACGTGGAAGGGCAAGCAGATGGCGGTGAGGCGTTCTAGAGTCAAGATGACGGCAAACCACGAGGACAGGTGCGTGCTCGTCATCACGACGTATTTTGTGGTCTTACAGGTCAGATTGTTGACATGCAGAAACTCGAAGTTAGTCATGCTCATCACCCACGACTTGAAGCAGCTCGAGAACAGCACCAATGTGTCTGACAGGCCTAGGATCATCAGGAACGTCGAGGACGAGTGTCGCTGCATTGCCTTCCTGTGCAGAACGACAAAGAGCAGGACGTTACCAACCGTGCCGGCAATAATTATCACCGGCGACATGCAGCGCACGACGCTCAGTGCCATTTGGTGATACGTCATCGACGGACGCGGGACGTCAGTGGTGAAGTTGTTGCTCGAGAAAGGCACCGTGGTGTTCACATCCCACGACATGTTACTCGTCAGATAGTGTTCTTCCATTCCAAATGCTGATTATACATATAGATACGTATCCGTCTCGGGTCGGCTCTATGTATAATGGAGCATGGAGTCGCTGGTAAAATACTCCATCATGAATATGACGTAGAGAACATGGCAAGCAGGAAACAACACTGAAAATATCTTTTATGTCTTCACAGAAATCTTCTTCAATCTCCAATTACGACTGACGTTTATAGATTGTACACGTATCGTTGCACGCATGTAACCGTTTGGGAAGAATTCGAGCGGACCAGCCGCATCAGAGTTGTGAACAGCGGGGCTGCCTCCTCAGTCTCACCATGACGCCTGTGACTGTCGCCTTGAATGTGTCCTTGGCCAGCAAATGGTGAGCTTTATTCGCCTAGACGCCGCTAATGGGCCATGCGGAGAGTTTACCCAGCTCCGCTCCTGGCCAACGCAAGCAATTGTCCTCCCTGTTGTAAATGCTAACAGGAAACCTTACCTGGAGACCACGCGATAACTTACAGCAATGATTGCAAATGAGAATATTGACGCTTACACGTGTAAGTGGTCTTCGGTGGCTAATATGCAATCATTATCGTTTTTAGAAAACCCAATGGTCTGTATTTTTTAGGTAATAACGTGGATGGAACCAGTGGCAAATAATATATGCAACTTGGATGGAACTAATTAGATAGATTGTGTTAAGTTATGGCCCGATTACTATATTCTTCAATCAACTGTAACTAAACATATTGATTAACTGAAAACTAAAAAGTGATGCATTCATATTTGGATAAATCTGTGCGATCTTCTTTATGATCGATTTGCCAATATTACAAAAATACACTTATATGTATAAATGCAATGCACAGCCCATTCTTAAATTCAGATCAGAGTGGCCAGTGAGTAGTCTTTGGTCAATTGTGGGGTCAATCGTTGAGGCGACGAGTGAATTAGTCGCGTTCGTTAGGTAAGAGATGAACCAGACACGTCTGAGCGAGTTGCTATGCTACATACATTGTATACATTACAAACCATATGGTTAGATGTACATCAGAGGGTACGGCAAAAGGACATTTGTTTATATGTGATGTAAGTTTGGATGACATTGAAGAAAACCACCTTACGGACCCCAATGCATAAGAGCTACGCACTCAAAAGCGAAATCGTCGGTTATGCAGTTATATCGCTGCACGACGATTAAGGAAAATAGCTTTGAGATCAGAATATAAGATATAATTGGGGTGAATTAGAAATGGACAATAAATTTCAAACGGACTAACTGCTTCTCTAGACAGCAGTTTGATAGCGGAGTGCTGTCTATGGATACCCATGGGTTCAGATCCACAATTACAGTACCCATCATTCTGTGGCTCCAGCCACCGGAACTAGATCTTCTTAACGCAACACACAATGGTACGGTCGGGTGTCGTACAAAAAACTTCAAGCTTTTCAGGTCATTACCATTTTCCTCATAAGGACAGGAAATGTAAAGACTCGGTAACACGAGGATTCGAGTAATCGGAGGTTCACATATATATTACTTTCTCGGAAGAATTTGTTAGGAGGACTCTTCTTCATCCTCATTAACTGCATTCACAACTGACTTCTCATATTTTTTTTTTTCGTCAACGAAAGGCCAGTCAATAATGCACTAATGCATTCACGTTTTTGCACGAGGCGTTGTATCTGTGTACTTACAAACAAGGGAATGGAAAATATGCACGCAACACTTATAGTCCCGTACCTGCCAATGCGACATTTCACTTGAACTAGGCTGTTGGGAGCCTAGACATAAAAATCCAGTGATGTGTTTGATCATGCCCAAACCAATACAGCTACTGTCCGCCATGACGAAACCTAACTTCTGTTTATCCTAAAGCTATAAATATAATACCACTCTTTATACTGATGTTGGGTTGAAGGATCCAATTTTGGCATTATTTTGACCATTATAGTTTTTTTATTCTAAACTTAAAAGGGCATATTCGAGGTATGGAAGTCCCATCGTTGATTTTGATTGTGCTCTAGAACAGGATACTGCGACAGATGTCGGGTATGCTATTCCCAATCAACAGGGAAACACTTTATGAAAAGGGAAGTTGTTAGACTCACATCATTTACAGAGAAGCTGTGTACGATGATGGTTTAAACCTGTACAAGAGGTTACCTGCTCTACCTGAATCCATGGAAGAGAATTTCCGCAGGAAACTCGAGCTGAAGTTTGGAGACGCAATCCACATAATTCCTGAGAGGGAAATTTGTTGTGCTTGGCTGCCTAACGATGAAATACATCATCGGCTTATGCTCCGACTTGGGGATAGAAATCTAAACATTGGATCACAATTCCACAGATATGTCAGGAATCATCGACATTCTTCACACATGAGGCAAGGAATCAAGGCCGACGAGAAACAATTATCATGACCCATGACGTAGAGGTGTTCATTGCCCCAAATAGCTTCAGCAGTTCATACTTGGCCTGCTGTTGCTGACTGGTGACCAGAAATTAGGCCTACACAAGAGTGTAGACATGCTAGTGGACTCCATCTAGTGTACATACAGCGACATATGGAACACAGAATACCTCCTCCTCCTACACCACCCATACATTGTGAAGACACTCAATGGAGTCCAATACTGAGTCCACCTAACTGAAGAATATTATTAGGTCCTACGTTTACAGAAACTGACACCTGATATGAGCCAACACACTTTCCTGTCTGCAAGTATTCAAGCATTATATGTGGTTATGATGTCTTCACCATCTTGGCCTGGGATTGACATATATCACAGTGTCCAATGATGTTGTCAGATATGGATATGTCCTCTGCCCCTTTCGATGCTCCAGTTATGTAGTTGACTGCTGAGATTCTGAATCAGTCACTTCACTTGGAGGCAATTGTCGTAGTGTTGGATAGTGTTGGATCAGGCCTCATGTATGCTAAGGCAACCGAAATCACCCGGGAGCCTCGCGAGAAGTATTCTGTGAACATTCTCTGGATGGGCACTTGCCATACCATGGTGTGGCTCGGTGTCTAAGGATCTGGATGACAAAGTTCACAACTGAGCAGTGAATGTGCACATATATTTGTATGAAGCACTCGTGGGACTGGTGTGGTCATCGTTCAATCCGTGGATGTAGAAGAACGAAGCTGAATACATACATTTTATCAACCCTGTTTGGAGAAGCTGGAAATATGTGCCAGCAAAACTTGTAATTTTTTGGTAAATTTTCACCACAAGAACGAATTTTCTTCTCAAAATTCTGGCTGACCTACGTAGACCTGGTTGAGAAAACGTTGTTTGGTTTGCTGCGAAGGCAATCGTTTGTTGTATCAGTCGGTCCTACAGTCTATGAGTACTTGAACTATGCATAATTCCAGCATTCTATCAAAGAGTTTACAATATTGTCTCTGATTCTATGTTGAAATGATAAACTTGGCAGCCAATCACCCAGAATGTGTATCAGGCTTTGTTCGGTTTGTTCTGCTAAGTTATCCACAACACGTTTGCATGTCTCCCTGTAGACCAAACAATGGAGGTCACAGTGAATAAAGACACACAAACTCCTGATGACACATATAGTCCGAAACTTGGAGACGTGAAACGTCACATGTACTGTAGTACTGCAGCTAGCCAGAGTGCTTTTCTTGACCCAATGTGGAACATGACATGGTGTATGAAAGTAAACCGACTAGTCGATATACTGAACTATAGAAAATAGAATGAGTAAAAACGAGGATGATGTGTCTTCTGTAGCAAAGCTGATCACGAGGTGGTCCAACCCATTTGACGAACTTCGCGATCTGGTGATGATAACAACTGCAACGAATGCCCTCGCATACATGTATCCTCCGGCCTGATGGATGCGAAGGGCATCCATGTGCAGTACTAGCAGAAGCGGATTCAGAGGGTAACACCCCCCTCCCTTGCCCACTCAGAAAAACATATTATCATATTTTCTGAGTGACGTTGTTGTGAGAAAGATAAATCATAAGAAAAGATGGAAGAAAAACCATTGCCAAATTTCGAAGGGATTATAATATATGCGTTTGAGAATTATCAGACTACATGTATCTCATGCGACAATAACAAATACAGCATCGTGTCAGTATCATAATTGGTAAAGCGCGTACGTGCTAACCATAGCATCGCAACCCTTGAACGAGCCCCGGAGGTGGGGGGGGGGGGGGCAGAACTTCTAAACTTAACTTAGGATATTCCAAGAAGATGCTATAATATGTCTGCAAATACGACAGAACCTCTAAAGTTAACTATTTACCAAGATGTTGTAATTTGTCTGCAAATACGCCCGCCATGCTATATATTATGATGAAGATGGGACGGGTGATTGCGAAAAAATCATTCAAACCACTGACATTTGATATTTCACGGAATTTTTAATGCCTATCTTGTACTTTTTATCATATTCGACATCGTTAGCCGTCTAGTCTAGTTCAAAATTGCACAATCTAGCAACGTTCCTTTGGACACATGATTTCCCCCATAATGCGCCACAGACCATGTGGAGATATTCAGCTTCTGTGGCCCTTGAGTGGGCCTTGGACCTCACGCCGTTATGGCATGTAGGCCTACTTTTTATTATATTCACATCTCTAGCATCTGATCTAGTTCAAAATTGCACAATCTAGCAACACTCTTGGGAACACACGACCCCAGGATTGTGCCACAGACCCTTAGGCGGCCCCCAGAACCCCACGCTGTTTTGGCTTGTAGGCCTACTTTTTACCATACTCTACACCGTTAACCTTCTCATCTAGTTCAATTTTGCACAATCTAGCAATGTTCTTTTGGACGCAGAATGCACCACATGCCATCTAGAGAGATTCAGCTTCTGGGGCCCGCTCAAGGGTCCCAGACTCTTGCCGCTATGGCTTTGTTCATAATTTTTGCGCCCCCTTTTTCACAAATCCTGGATCCGCCCCTGTCTAGTCCTATCTCTCAATGCAATGCTACGAAAGTGTCGAAGCTGAGAGACTGAAAGTCATCCAACATTCAAACGGGTTCATGTTCCAATGAAAATTAACAAACTGAGAAGTTTCAGTACTCTATCTGAAACGGAAGAGGTAAAGATGAGCGCTAGGTATCACTGATGATTTCCCAAGCTGACAGAAACTTATTTGGTTGCATCATGATGGGACATGGATTAGATCACCCGATGACTGTTGTAATTTCCTACCCTTTTGGCCTCGTGGAGCAAAAACACAATTTATTGTTGTCTTATCAATAGCTGGTGAATAACATGTACATATTAGAAACGGCGAATAGGTTTCACGACAAGACTATGTGGTATTCCTCCATGCTTTCCCATAGAAACAAGAAAATTATGCGAATCTGTATTCAAAAACAAGGACGATGTTTTTTTGTCAGCTCAATATCACCAAACTGCAACCAGGAGTCTGAGAATTATACCAATGTACAAATCCCCAATTTAAACATGATCAGTAAATGGGTATACTTTCATGCAAATAATATTTACTTTATGTAAATGAATTGAAGAATCTGAATGTCGAAAGAACAAAAAATCGAAATTCGAAAAGTAAAAAAACAACAAAATTCGAAAGTCGAAAATTCGAAATTCGAAGTCGAAGAAAACGTCTAAATTTCAATGGTAAATTTTTTTTTCGAAATTGTAACAAGTTGAAATTAGAAATTTCAAAAGGTGCAGATTCGAAAAAGTTTTTTTCTAAGAAATCGAAGAATCAATCTGATGTTGAAAACAAACACAATTCGAAAATGTAGAAAGTCGGAAATTATGAAAAAAAAAAAAAAAAAAAAACTCCAAAAGCAAAAAATTCAAGAAGTCAAAATTTCAAATTTTCAAAAATCGGAAATGAAAGAGTCGAAAATGAAAAACAATTTAAGATTTTTCAGAATTTGGAAAAAAACAATACTGGGCAAAAACCAAATCTAAGGGTGCCCGTTTTAGTCTTCCGTATAGGTCTAGGAGATAAGCCGAGGTGGGAGCTAACACATTTTGATGCTTGTAGTTTATTGCTATATTTATTTATTATTTTATTATTTGACTCTTTTATGTATTTTTGTTTTTATTATTGTTATTTTATTAATGTTTCTAAGAATATTATCTGTTTTATAGGTTACTGATCCTATGGTCTGATAACCTATTGGCATGGCCTTGCGTCTGTCGTCTGTCATCATCGTATGCGTCCGTCCACATTTCTATCTGCAAAGTTTACAGTCGAATCTTTCTGAGATTTCTCACAAAAATACCTTACAGTTTTTTTAAACGGCGGGTATTTTTTATATTTTCCATTTCCGTTCTTTTTTTTTTTCGAAATGGCAGCCTTTCTTGTCGAAAAACGGCCAATTTCTGACTTTGGTGGCCATTTCCCCAAAACTGTTCAGACAGTTTTGAGATTTTTGCTTCAAAAGATTTCCCTCTTATACCTCTTCGATGTGTATAAGTTTCGTTGCCCTTGAATTGCGGGTCTGCATGTGGCGGCCATTTTCATTTTTTCGACGGGTCAAAAATCCGACTTTCCCATGTTAAATCTCCTATGCTTTATAATGGGACACTATCACTGTAGGAACCCCACTACCGTAACGCGGCGTTACGGTAGTGCGGCACGATGGCGGCAGGCGAGGGGTTCGATTGGTTTTCTTGAGATAATCGTTTATAGAACACATGTCACTCTTCTCCGATGGTGTGCTTTGATGCCTCTTGAAGTTTCGCATCTATTGATGTATTGTTTTGTGGGAATATTGCTCCTAATTAGTCAGAAAATGGAAAATGAAAAACAAGTGAATACCACGGTAACGTCAGATCAGTAGATGCGGGGTACTACCGTAACGCCAAGCATGTACTACCATAACGTTAATTTTGGTCTCATACTTTCATCTTAACGAAGATAATGGTGTTAATGTTCTGATTTATTTCAATGTCATATATTATTGTCGTATTAATATATAAAACGTTATGATACATTTGTGTATTCCGAGCCGTATAATTTACATGTATGCGAACTTTGACCGTTGCACAGCATTACACACTCGTTTGAGGAAAAAGTAATGAAGTTAATGATATAATTGGCAACAATTATGAATATAGATTCGCACAGTGATATGCATGCGATAAGGTATCAATTATAAGTAATACATATATTCGCACAGTGATATGCATCAGATATAGTCTCTTTTTTACTTTTGATTTTTTATCGACGTCTGTGAAATCATATCATAATGCATACTATGAAAGCGTGAATCCTTATTTATGCACCATGTTCCGTTTGATGTCAGTCAAACTTTGAAACTTACGGTATAAGGTAAACTCCAACTTGGAGGTGAACTTGAAGATAAGGTCGCAACTGGTCCAGCCGCATTGTATCCACGGAAATCGCAAAGGTTTGCTCTTTAAACGTTTATACGCCGTCCCCCCCAAAAAATCATCGTCAGAAGGCTGTAACGATTATTGAATTTTTGTCACTATACCAGGTATTCTTTAATTACAGTTTATGAGTAAGTGTCTGCGGTCAAAATCGTACCAGGACCCAAAGCCTCAAATTCCATTCCAAAGTGAACGGAACACCCTGAATCATTACTAGATTTATCGTCTAGACATGAGACTCTGAATGATGTTCAATAACATACTCTAAAATTCTGTTTGACGAATGGCTGGTCAAAGGGTAGTAATAACATATGTATCCTGATGTATTTTTCACATAGGCTTCATATGCATGACAATTTCCCATCGGGCAGTCCCGATTATGATAATCGTTCCACAACAATATTTGTACTATTTATCGATAACGAAAATCCTAAAATATGATCGAAATCAAAGTTTTACATCATGGTAATTTGTAAATATACAAGCGTTACGGTAGTACTTGAAATCTGGAAATTGGCGTTACGGTAGTGGGCTGCTAACGTTACGGTATTAATCGTCGCATATTTCAAACCGTTTTTTCTCACAAATCCATCAGATTCACAGTTTAATTATATTGCCACACTATAAAGCATATATAGACAATTCGCCTCGTGTAGGTGTTATGTACGAAACCTGCCTAATATTTAGTTTATCGTGGAATAACTTTTCGAAGCTAATAACCTTCCGACACCGTTTGGACTACCGTAACGTCGCGTTACGGTAGTAGGGTTCCTACAGTACTATGCCTAATATCTCTTTTAATATTGAGATTAGAGACTATGAATCAATTGACTTTACGACTGTCATGGTTGAACACCTTTTCTGTGAAGCGTACGCCTCAGACAAATGTTGCCGAACAATAGTAATCCCCTCGGACAAACAACTCAAAGCATACACCGTCGTAAGGTCAATTGTAGACACATAGGAAATGCGAAATATTGTCATGACCTTGAATATCACATTTGACCTCATTTTCAAGGTCAGAGCACAAAAAGGGCTAATATCTCGCTTATTATCACTTATTATATGATATATGCTGAATACTCTCATGACCTCGAATTCGACCTTTGATCTCATTTCAAGGTCAAAACACAAAATGGCTTGCTTATTGGAGACTTTACAGCTTGGGGATTAATTGTGAACGTATAAGAAATGATGTATGCCGAACATTTTGATGACCTTGAATTTGACCTAATTTTCAAGGTCATAAGACGAAATGGCTAATATGTCGCTCATTATCGACTTTACAGCTTATAGCAATCAGTTGTGCACAAATAGGAAATGATATTTGCTGAATATTTTCATGAGCTTGAACTTGACCTTTTACCTTATTTTCAAGGCCAGAGCACAAGATGGGTAATATCTCGCTTATTATTGACTTCACAGCTTGGGTTGTGGACACATAGGAAATGATATATGCTGAATGTTGTCATAAGCTTGAATTTGACCTTTGACCTCATTTTCAAGGTCACATGACAAAATGGCCAATATATCGCTTATTATTGACATTAGAGGTTGGGAATCAATTGTGTACTCATAAGAAATGATATATGCTGAATATTATCATGACCTTGAACTTTGACCTTATTTTCAAGATCAGAGCACAAAATTACTAATATCTCGTTTATTGTCGACTTTACAACTTAGGAATCAATTCTGAACATATAGGAAATGATATATTCTGAATATTGTCATGGCCCTGAATTTGACCTTTGACCTCAATTTCAAGGTCACATGACAAAGTGGCCAATATCTCGCTTATTATGGACTTTAGGGCTTGGGAATCAATTGTGCACTTATAGGAAATGATATATGCTTAATATTCTCATGACCTTGAACCTGATCTTTGATTTTATTCAAAAGGTCAGAGCACAAAATGGCTAATATCTCGCTTAGAATTATTATTATCGGCTTTACAGTTTGGGAATCAATTGTGAACATATAGGAAAATTGTGTATGCTTAATATTCTCATGACCTTGATACTGACCTATGACCTCATTTTCAAGGTCACAGGACAAAATGGCTAATATTTTTTTGACTGCTTTTGCAACTTGACAATCGATTGCGGACATACAGGAAATTATATTTGCCGAATATTCTGATGACCTTTAATTTGACTTTTAAATTCATTCTCAAGGTCACAGGAAAAATGCTAATATATCGCTAATTATTGAATGTACAGCTTAATATACAATTATTATTATAAATGCTGAATATTCTTGTGACCTTGAATTTGACCTGTGACCTCATTTTCGCGGTCACGGGAAAAAAAGGCTATTACCGGTATATAAAATATAAAACATATAGTGTTCGGTAACCTTTTCCTAACCCTTGGGATAGTTTTTTTTTATATTTTCTTTGACGTTCTTGCATCTTGCTACCCGTGTGTAGTTTTAATTAGGGAAATGCTCAGTTTTATGAATGTGCACACATGTTGCGTTTGAAGATGAGCTTGTGGATATGAGCATCTAGGTCCGAATGACACACCTGGGGCACTGAAAATTAGGGTTATATCTCTACAAGTCATGTATGTCCGCCTGTGTGTAAAATGGGGCAGAAGCTTTGAAATTTTGGGTGATAATTAGGCCTGCTATATACGCTCAATCCGTCCAAGTAACTGAGTGGGATTTCGCTGTGATAGTTGTTGTTTTAAGCATTCGAAGATACATTTGTAGATATATTTCATACAAGGAAAAAATCTTTACCCCGTATAACGACCGACTCCATCATTAATTTTGTGCTCACAATCTGTGGGAGTACGGTAATGAAACATACACATTCGCCAGGTGGCGGCACGCAACGCGAAACTGGAAAAAATTGAGAAATCAATCACACGAAGCCTTCATGCTAAACTGACATACTATGCAACAATGTCCCTCACAATAAGTAATTTACATGTTCTGAGATACTATACGTATCAAATGTGCCGGTAAGAAACCGAACAGTCAGAGGAATTTATAAGACCTGCTTCATTACAGTGTTGACATTGGGCGATAATGGGGCCATTGAGGGGCACCGGTAGTCTACTACTGTCCTATACTCTGATTTTTCTAATTTGTTTACACCGGTTTTTGACGATAATTCTGTGATGCTAGATCGTATCATTCTATACTTTGGCATACTTCAACTGGGAGTCAAACGGCACTTTTGTACCAAATTTCAGACTTCTGTCGCGAAAATTGTATAAGTTGTAGGGACAGCACAAGTACTCGAGTACTCGTCAACGAGTCGAGTCACAGCAAGAACCGAGTTTTGAATTGATAACCGAGTACTCGTTGAACGAAACTACCGGGTAAGACTTTTTTTTCAGTAAATATCTCGAAATGAGCGCTCAAAACCATGACAAAACGTTGAAAAAAGATCGAAATTTGAGTTCTTGTTGACATTGTTTCAAACAAGAACTAGCTGCGCCACCTGGTGAATCACTGGTGCTGCCTCTGGGCTCTAGCGAGTGCACTGTGAACTAAGTCACGTGATGCAAACAAGATGTCTGCACCCATCTGAGAAGGAATGCAACTTAGCTGTTCAGTAATTTAGTTAATATATATCCGATATTTAATTCTAAACTACATGGCAATGTACGATTTTACCTTCTGAATGCCCCCACTCATTAATTCAGCAGTCTACTGGCAGTCCCAGTGCATTACACGGTGAATTGACGATCTATTCGAAAAATTTGACTAATGCAATCTACATTTGGTAATTTTTTACGAGTACTCGGTTACGGGTCGAGTCACAACACCCGAGTACTCGAGTTACGAAATCTGTACTTGTGCTGACCCTAATAAGTTGGCTATCTACCCCAATCGCCAATGTTAAATTTTCAACCCAAAACGGGATTTCGAGAGTCTGAGCATAATCAAGAAATTTGGTCCTGTATGGGGTTAATACGAGTAGTAGTTAATACTCGGCAGTGTGTAACCGGTTACTAACCAGTTACTCGTTATATTGTAATACCCCTGGAGACTTGTTGATTTTGGAAAGATTTCAAGTCCAGGGATGGGGTCAAATACAGAGTGACAAATACAAATACTCCAAGCCAAATTCAAATACAAATACAAATACACACTCCCAGAGCCGACCAAATACGAATAAAAATACAAATACATTTCTTCAAATACAAATACAAATATTTATTTCTTAGTCATTCGTCGTTTTTTAGTCATATTTGTGACGCATTCAGTGGAAGTTTTCGTCGCTGTCCTAAATTTCCCCTTCATATCACTATCATTGGTTACCTAATATACACGTACACAAGAAAATATAAAATATGAGACAAATAAATCCCTTCTGTGTATTTGACTGTATTTGATTCCAAATACATCAAATACAGACCTCAAATACAAATTCAAATACAAATACGCCAGTATTGAAATTGTCAAATACAAATACAAATACGAGATTTAGTGTATTTCAAATAAAGTACAAATACAAATACGTATTTGACCCCATCCCTGATTTCAACGTATTGTAGTAGTCATATACATAAACATGCTTATCATGGGTCTGAAATCACCTATACTATTGCCGGGACATCGAAAATTCGAAATACATGTAAGCACACGTCTGATCGTCTGGCAGCAAACGCAGCAGACAATTACATTAAATGTCGCACGCAGTCTCGTGATCAATTGAAAACATAGCCACGAAAGTTGACTAAACAATGGAACTCGTACATGCTGAACCGATTCTAGAGGTATAAATTACAATGACGGCATGAAAAACAACATTCCACACCCAAAAACGAATAAATTGAGAACAAAAAGCTCAGAATTACTGGAGAATGTATTGTCTTTTTCATCACTTCTTGAAATTCACAAGTAACCGGTTAGCCAATTCCTAACCGGTTAGAAGCTTTTTTGTAACCGTCAACGGTTACTCGCCTACTCGTATAAGCCCTAGTCCTGTATACATCTATCAGGATTCAGGGTATTATTGTAATTTTGGACTGGAAGAAACACTGGGATGTATTCTACACAAACATGTTGATTTCGAAAGATTTCACCACTACAAAACTGAGCAAATGCACAAAATTGTGTGCGGACCCAGAAATTTAAATGACAGGGCTAAATTTAACATTCGGGTAGATTGCCAACTTTCTCAATTTTAGCGATAGAAGTACTAAATTCAGTCCTAAGTTGTCGTTTGACTCCCATATGAAGTATGCCAAGTTATAGATTTATACTATTTAGCATCGCAAAAATATCAGCAAAAAATAGTGTAAACGAGTCAGAAAAATCAAGAGTATAGATCTAGCTTTCAACTGTATTTTACTTTGTGGGTAGGGGGTTGTCCATAAACTCAGTATGTGAAAGCCTTCCAGATGTACATAATTTTTTTCATATTTAAACAAAAATCAACATACTCTATATATAGACCCAGGTGCCCCACTCATCGATCGCGAGTGGCGCTTTGCGCTTGATGAGTGGGGCATCTGGATCTAGTGACACGAATTCTGATATTTTTTTACCAAACTTATGACATCATGTGCACGATAACATGTATGTTTTCACAGAGAGATGTTCACCAACCCTTATTTTGCACCAATCAGAATACTAGTAATATGGCTTTTGAGATCAACAGCATTACTTTCATTTTAGTACATGTACACTAGAAATGATCGCCATTATATGCTTTTTGATTTTCAGGAGAAAATTGCATACTAGCTGTTTACATAGAGCAACATCAAGTCATGCAAGAACAAAGAAGAATACTGGTTAGTTTACAAATGTACATAATTTTATATATTTAAGTAGTAAAGTACAAATATTCTACTGGGGGTTTATTTATATTTTGTCCTGTCCATCCTATTTGTCATCAGTCATCCATTGTTTTATGTCCTTATTCCATGGTATCCGTGTCATATTATATTTTTCCTCAGCTGAAAATATACAAGACATTGTTATCCCCAATAGAGTTGAGCGGTGAGTAAAGCAACCTGGATGGTTTCTAGTTCATTATATTGGAAATATAATATAATAAGTAATGGTTTCCAATTGTCATAACACTATCCCTGGTTGTTGCTCAGACCTCCAATGGAAAAAAACAAAACATTCAAAGTCAGTCGCTACATTCAGATTTCGCTAACTGTCTTTCCACTATTTGTGAGGGGACATTTCACTTTTTAGCTGATTGTTTCTCAGTTACCATGGTTACTGGTGTGACCAGAATAAGAATTTGATTGTACCAAATGCAAGTATTTTTTGATTGTTGATAAATCTCCAATATCATAGTGGTCCTACGGATATCCTGAGAGCTATAGCATCAACTGTAAAGAAGGTTTGTGAAGACACAAAATATCATTTCCATTGTCAGACATAAACACTATTTCACCAATACGATGAATAGTATGATGATGCTAATAATCTTGTTGTTTTTGACAGGATTACAGAAATCCACACTACAAATACATAGATGATCCAGAAACCATTCCCACTAGCACAATTGCCAAGGTATGAATTCTAAAAGATACATTTCTTATGGTTTTAAAAGAATAAACATTAGTGAAGGAAACAAATTATGTTCATGCTCAACCTCTGTATCCAGAAATGTTTCCTTGTTATTTTGAGCATTGATGCATCTCAAAGTCCTCAATAAGGTGTTGAATTTAGAAATGTTCAATCATCGTGAAATTTCTCTTTAATGTCTGTAGAATTATCATACGCGTGATGCAATGATTATACATAAATGTACTGTTTTTAATCTGAAATAACCTACTGGTATGAAGATAATATATATTACGCTTGCAGAAAGCCTATTCATTGGCCAAGGCTTCTGGAAAGAGAGCAGCCCAGTACGTCGTCAGCAGACATCCCAAAATCTTCAGTGAAAACTATGCTGATCCTTCCATTCAGGTTTGTTTTAGAAATTTCTGATGATAACAAAACATGTAATACACATGTACATAAATAAGTAAATAGTATATATATCATATCAAATATATTCATATGCATGATGTATAAAAATACATGACCAAATATGATTTTGAATATGCCGTGATAAGAGTAATGAATAATAACTGAAAACATAAAAATGTTTCTGAATTGTTATCAATGAATGGTGCTTTAGGCAACTTTTATGCACAGTGTGGGCCTAGGACAATGAAAAGAGGATTATATAAAACGTGCTCACAGAACAGGTTCCCAGGCTGACACTCAAGCCCAGGACCTGAAGGTTATCAAAGGTTTGCCCGTGTAAAATGTATCATTCACCTACTTAACAACAATTATTTGATGATTTTGTAGGCATTCATGCCGCCCATGAGAGCGGGGCTTGCGGAGGACACCGAGGAAGGTCTGAGGGAGAGAATTGAACTGAGGATGGTTGATCAGGCTGTCCAGTCTTATAGAAAGTGCCAAGAGGCAGGTCAGTATACAGAAATGTATAGGATGCACCAAGACTTTACATAATGTCGGCGAGGGAGCAAGCTGAATCCGAATATGATCATTTGAATACTGTAAACGACCATTCACAACAGTCACGAACTTAAATCCACGCGAACAAGTTGAGATGTTGAAAACACGAACATTGATACACGCAAAATTTTATACGTTTACAGTAGTTTTAACATAGTATCTACTAGCGAGCTCTTCTCTTTTCTGCGTAGTTATCTATGTGTGCACCTATTGTAGGAGTTGAGCTGTCGGCAGACGTAGTGTTGGACTTGCTGGATGTCCTGTGTTCATACAACAGTGAGGATCCCAAGGACCCGCTCCTGCAGGAGGAGCAGGAGTTCAGCCGGCTCATGACACCTGACAGCTCCAGGGAGAAGGTCCGCAACACCTGGAAGTGAGTCGTGTAGAGGGCAGGGCAATGAAGTGATCATGGCCAAATTACTTCGTAGCTTTACAACTAATGAGTGCTTGTGTCAAACCTGTTAGACGTTGATGTGGTTGAAATAACCTTACCTGGTAACCACCATTGCGAGTACGTGACAACTGCCATGTGCCAGGGCCCATTCAGGGTTCGCCCAGTTTGGTAGTCAGCATTCTTACTAACTCAGCAAGTGGGATATCCCTTCAGCTCACTTGGTAGTGTTGGACTACCGTTTTTCGGGCCCTGGGTTCGAATCCCCTCTTGGGGCAAGTGAATTTTTACGAACCCTGTAATATTGGCGCCCGATGGGGGACTGTCTGGAACAAGATTTCCGAAGAGGGGGGATATTAGACAGGGCCCATTCGGGGTTCGCCCAATTCGGTAGTCAGCATTCCTTTTAGCTTGGCTAGTGGAATATCCCGTTAGCTCACTTGTTGGAGTGGTGGACTACCGTTCGTCTGGTCCTGGGTTTGAATCAAGTGGATTTTCCAAAACCCTGTAACACATATTTCACCTGTTTGTGCTTATTACCCGAAGGATATGTATGTTAGTGATGGCATGAACTGTTTAAATTTGCCTAAATCAACACTGAAGTTCCAGTCATGTACAGACTGTCAATATATAGGCATACCCTCGTATTCACACAGAGACAATGGCGCCGCAGAGGAGGTCTTCTCGTCCCTAGAAAATCCACCGCTTAGAGCGTACTGCAGCCTTATTAGGGGCCGAGCCAAGGTATAGGACATGATCAGGGAAATGCTATCATTGAGGACTGTGTGATGTTCATTTCTGTGTGTTCAAACCATAAATGGTGTGGTTCATGCACACCTACATCTTTACTACTTGGAAAATGGTTCAAGAAAAGCAGGACTTAGAGCTGAAAATGTATTGGTGATATTCGTTTGTCATGTCAAGCAACTTATAGTCCATGTGGATGCATTAACAGTTGAAAATTGTGATTTATACCAGGTAATGTTTCGTGGGTTTTTTTTTGCAGTTTTACCAAATGGACAAAGCCCATGAACTGTTCAAGGAGATGAAGGCAGAAGGTCTCACACGTACGTGTTTGGCAGAAAACAGACTGCATTATTATGGATGTTGTGCTGTAACTGCTACTCTCTCATCTATTATCTAGCATAGATACATGTTACATCCTCCTGCCTTTACTGAATATGTTTTTTTTTAGTTCAATTTTCATACATATTTTTTACAGCTGATCTTGCAACCTTCAATACCATGATTAAGGTTGTTGCCTTTGTTCAGAACAGAGCTGATGCAAAAATATCTCAGATAAAGGCAAGTATGCTAAAAGTGCAACACAAAGGGTGTAGGTAATAATATTGAGGATACATGCAACACTTTTGCAAAAAATGGTGTCCAGAAATCCACAGCTATTACACACGGTGGCTTTTCTGCCAAAATTTAGAGTTTTGCCCATAAACAGAAGCTTTTAAGACGAAATTATAAAATTCAGCACTTTCCGACGCGTCGAAAATATTCCAGACGCATCGAAAATATTTTAGACGCATTAAAAATGTTTTAGACGCATCAAGTATAGTTTTAGACACATCAAAAATATTTGAAACGCGTCGAAAACGTTTTAGACGCACAAGAATAGTTTAGACGCATCAAAAATATTTTAGACACGTTGAAATTGACTGTATTTAGACACATTGAAATCTTTGCTCGGGAGAAAAACTCAAAATTCTGGCAGGTAGGAGCCACCGTAGATACATGTACTGATGATTACCATGGTAACATCCCCAGGAGCTGTTGAGCATGATGCAGCAGTGTGGTCTACAGCCGACGATCGAAACATTTAACAATGCCCTCTCCACCCTGCCTCGATCTGTACGCTTTAATCCGCCAATGATCGGGAAATTCACATCATCACTTCTCAGTGAGATGGCTGCCTGTGGCATTGGTGAGTTCTCTTGTTTCATCAGCAACAGTCACTTCACTCATGCAGCAATTTATTTGTGTGGCGTGAAAACATCGTAACAACAGCCTTCTCCCGACCATGTACTGGTTTAATTTATTGAGTGAGACGTCTTTTGTGTGTCCAATGTCCATCTACATATCTTTTTGTGACATATTAATTGTTTTTCAGAACCCACATTAGCAACATGGAACCACGTGACGAAGATATTTTACTGGAATGATGGTACGTCACGAGTGTAGCATGTGCAGTTTACCAGAATACCAGTGGCACTCGGTGCTCCGAAAATTATGGTAGAACAGTAATGATTGAATCATCTCTGTTGTTTATGATTTCAGAGTCCCAAAGTGGCATCTTGGAGGAAATAATTACTAGACTGGAAGGCACAGACCTTGAGGCAACCCACCCTGATGACTGTATGTGTGTGTGTGGGGGGGGGGGAGGAGGGGGGGGCTGACTATTCTATCATATTCTATCAAGTTGTATTCCGACATAAAAATTGGAATCTGTTTGATATAAATTGCTTTATGTAATCATGTATATTGTAATCCATTTGATTCGTTTTTTTCAGTGGATTTCTTCTCAAATGCAATGGCGAAGGTGCGTCTTGGAGGAAGCACGTGTATCTGGTATTTTAACTGTTGCAGTTCATTTATTGACCAACTACATGTAGTACAAATTATACTTTCTCCTTTCCTTCAAACAGTGCAGTATCAATTTGAAGGACATGGAACTTGCATATCGAATTGACAAACTGCTGAATTATGGACAGAACTACCGAGTGATCGGAGACAACTTCAGGGAGGGACTTTACTAGTGAGTGGAGTCTTGTGTGACGTCATTTGTCCTGTTGTATATGATCCAGATTTGAAATAAACACAGCATCCCTGTAGTAATCTTAAATATGCTCAACTTTGAACTATGGAAAACTTTTCGTGAAGAGGAATTTTCTGACCTTGTCTTTACCAGTAATTTCTTCATGAAGACCTTGTGTATGTTTGAGGAAATTGACACCGTCATGGAATACTTTGACAAGATCGTTCCACACGTGAGTAAGATTTAGACGAATATTGCCATAAAAATGAAACTATAGACTAGTGGTATTGGTTCCATACAGATAATATTTGCTTTCAGTCATTTGTCCCGACCTTTAATTCACTGGATGAGTTGTTTGAAGCGATCGAACTGAATGAGGGTCACAAATACCTCCCCAAAATCTGGTCAGGTACGTCAAGTGAGGAATTTTGTGATAACTGTAACAATATCATTTTTCTGCTATGAATGGGAAATTGCTGATGATTTTATTATCTTGCATCATTTGTAGAAGTCCATTCAATGGGGTATGACAGAAGCCTGAATGTTCTGGAGAAGGTAGCAGCTTTGATGGCGAAACAAAAACATCCTGATGAGGTACTACTGAAAAGACACACTTAAATCATATTTCCATTGCATTATTCCCATATCTTTTCCCATCTGGATATTATTGTAAGCCAACCCTGTCTGTTAAGAGTTATTTTCACGGGACAGCCCACTGGAGGGAATGCTTACATGTAAAGGCAAATTTTTATGTGCAAGGGATTAAGTTAGTTTAAATTTATTTATTTGAATTGGGTTGCCCAATAGCAATTAAAATCTCTTTTAAAAAGCTCTATAATAAACACTTAGGGATAAAACTTCTGTTCATTATAGAGGACAGTATGTAAAAAGTACAACTTTCTATGAAAAGTTTCTGTGAAATTGTTCACACAGAATTTATACTATAAACTGTACGTAGAATGTAGCATTCACCACTTTAGAAATGTCTTATCAGACATATCACTTGTGAGTAATGCAGAGGCCATGTTCTTGATATCCACAGTTACAACAGCAGATCTACAATCTGATCTTCTACTCCTACGAGGCAATGCTGGGGGAGGTGGACTTCTTGGAGGAGAAAAACCTGCTCGAGAAAACTGAACTCCTGCCAATGTAATCACCCACTGCCATCCTTTAATAGCTAGATACATATATGTTTTGTACCTTAAACCTGGGCGACTTATTGGCCCACGTTCAGAATCCTATTATATATATATATAAATATAAATATAAAAAAAGAAATGTTCCCCAATATCAAGAAATGTTATGACCTTACTCTGTTCATCAGCCAAAAAAATCTAGAAAGTTATGGATCACAGTTCAGTGAATTCTGACTCGACTTTTCTATCACTCTGCATAATAATATTACTAATATTTACCTGCATGTATATTTTCTGACAGGACGTCCGCCCCGCTGCTGTCGCACATGTGCCAGATCTGTCTGGACAGTGGACAACCTCAGCAGGCAGAGTAAGGGATTATACTTCTCAAGGCCTCATTTCATGAATGGAAAGTTCAATTGCAAACTGTTGAGAGCATAAATTTAGTAGCAGTTTATTGACAAAGCAATAGAATACAATCAAGCCATAATATGTTGGATTTAAAAAAAGTAACTGCAGGTTTCTTGCACATACAAGCAGTAACATGGTGTATAAAAAATGTCACCAAAAACGGTAAAAAAAATAAAAAAAAACACAAACGTACCGGTAATAAGCAACAACGATTCTGATAACAAACAAAATCGTGAATCAAGATACATGTATTTACAAACAAAATAGTTTTCAACAATTATAACCTTTATCTATTTTCCTCCAGAAACATGTTCACTTTCTATGTTGAGCACAAAGCCAAGATCCGAGGCAATTTCTTGTAAGTATGATCTCTTATCATATATTCTGTACAGGGTATGTCAAAATAATGTCAAATTTATTCAAGACAAAATACAAAATATACAGAAAATAGTTGAAAACTGTTTGCACGAAATCAATAAGCATGAAGAGTAATACATAAATAATACCTGTAGATTATAAAATGTCCGATTTAACATTACATTTTTTTCACAATGTGCGAATGTTCTATGATTTCTATCACAAAAAGAGAGAAAACTGCAAAATATCTGGCTGACCACTTTATCAAGAGTGATGATTTCAACAATGCGCTGGTAAGTAGATATCAAATGTCACAAACTAAATGACGGAGTTGTGAAAATATGTGTAAAACATGTGCATATCAGTAAATATGACCCGTCAATAATTTCAACCAAAAAGCTCTGAATTTTGAAGTATGCCAAGTCCTCAATGTGGTCTTCGAATTCTCTGAGTCTCTTAAACTTGACATGACGTGCACTTGAACAACAATACCTTACCTTTTTATATGAACAGGAGGTACTGAAAGTGATGTCAAACTTTGCGCACACCTCAATCGATGTCACTGCAGAGCGTGTCAAGGAAGAGATGGAATTGAGTGAACAAGACAGGTACTAGACTTACCTGTAGTAGCTTTGTTAATGTTGGTTTGAAATGATTTATCCTGTGCTTCTATATTCTATTCCTACTAGCTGCACAATATTACAAAGTTTTGTGTCAAAAAAACTTGCCAACAAGAATACTATTGGATTTTGCAGAATACTGGTGGATGACCTGTTGTAGTGGACTCAATGCATTTACAGATATACACTGGAATATGTGAATTTTCAAATGTAGAGTATAAAATTTCAAAATACTTCATGTCTCAAGAGTACTTGATTTGATTACATACCTGTACAGTAGTACGGCTGTGCATGATCAATGAGTATACTGTACATAATAATATACTACAAATACAATTATTATAAGTGTATATTTTTGATAAGACAAATCTCTACAGCAGTGAAGGTTGTTACTGGACTCCGTTAACATGTTCAAGAAAGTAATTTAGTTACCTTTCGGAGTCATGGTGAGCAAAAATACAGAGCTTTCGCGACCATCTCGGCCACTTCATCGGTGCTTGTGGAGAAACTTTCAGGTCAGCGGGAAGCTTGTATGTATACAACATCAACAAACTTGAAATCAAACCGTCAAAGTGCACCGCCATCTTGTTTGACACGATCTCCAAGCAGAACGGCGAGAAAGGGCATGAACACCTACTGCGCAAGGCCATCTTTGAGGACACCAAATGTAAACAATTGGACAAGTTCGATCGACTGGTGAAGCATCCACAGAAAACATCAACATCGACCAGTGTTTTCACGATCAACAACGACGAATGTTTGGTCAACGTGTCTGATAAAACTCTGAGCAACGATGAGCAAGCGGTACTGCTCCAAGGCTTGAATTTCGCCATGACACCAACAGAACCTCTCCTTGAGAGGTACGTCGTGAGCACGGAGCTAGCCTGCCTCAAACTACCGGCCCCTGAAGCCCAGAGTCAAACGGCAGAAGTCACCAAATGCATCACGAAGCATCCCCGACCCAAATGCAACATCACGAGGGGGTAACAGCAAGCACTCCAGTCACTTACCAAGGACAAGTCGATAACCATCCTGCCAGCAGACTAGGGCCGAGCCACAGTGGCCATGAACACCTCCCAATACAAGGAGAAGATGTCCAAGCTTCTCAGTGACACCAAGACCTACAAGCCACTGAAGAAGGACCCAACTGGTCAATACAAACGCAAGCTTGTGTCCATCCTCACTGACAAGATCCTAAAACCTGCTGGTCGGCACGTCACCCCATCACATAGCCAATAGTGCAGATTTCGCCAACAAGATCAAGGACCTCGAAAATCCCACCCGGCCGAGTGATGGTGTCGTATGATGTCTCAGCCTTATTCACCAGCATTTCTGTTGACTGTACCCTTGAAGCAAAGGAGGAACGTCTGCATGAAGATCAGATGCTCGCAGAAAGGACACCACTGACAGTGCCCCAGATAATGCAACTTCTGACTTTCTGCTTGACCACCACCTACTTCAGTTACAAGGACCAACTGTACACACAGTGCCATGGAGCTGCCATGGGCTCACCTGTGCCCCCCATAGTTGCCAACTTGTACATGGAGAACTTCAAGCAATATGCCATCTCCACAGCTTCCACTCCTCCTCATACATGGTATCGCTATGTGGACAACACCTTTGTAGTGGTCAGCGCCCTGGCTCAAGACCAACTGACACAACATCTGTGCAGCCTGGATCCAAATATCCAGTTCACAACCATGTCTGCCACGGAAGGATGTCTTCCGTTTCTAGACACCATCATTTGTCTGCATGATGATGGATCCACCACCATCAAAATCTACCGCAAGCCAACACACACAGACTAATACCTCAATTTCGAGTCCAACTATCATCTCAAACACAAACGATCGGTAGTGAGGACCTTGTTCCTCAGAGCCAAACTGCTTGTCACCACAGAGAGTGACAAGTTGCAGGAACTGCAGCACATACGCACAGCCCTCAATTACCCAGACTGGATTTTCAAAACACCATCCAGGAAATCCAGATCCCCAACGGACAAGGACATTCCTTCCAAGTCCAGTGCAAGCATGTGTTTACCGTACGTTGAAGGGTTGTCAGAAAAAACACTCCACCATTATCCGCAACCATGGGGTATCGTCCTACCACAAACATCATCAAGGTACCAGACAATAAAAAAGTGGCGTGGTCTACAAAATCACCTGCCTCCCATGTGGGGACACCTACATGTATGGGGGCGAAACAGGCAGGTCCCTCGGCACGAGGATTAACGACCACCTCGCCAATAGGACTCCACTCACGGCCGTATGCGAACACCGTCAACAACGGAAACATGACACCCAGCCCACGGACGTGAAGGTTCTGACCCAGGAACAACACCTCTGGAGCTGCAAATTCTGCAAATCCATCGAGATCCGGGTCAACCAGCCAGTCCTGAACTGCGACACCGGGTACGAGCTTCCAGCGATCTACAACCGCCAGTTGACCACGAGCCCAACCCCCCCCCCCCCCCACTAGCCACAAGCCTTCCGCTGTCACACGACTGCCCTAGCGGCGGTCATGTGAGCTGAGAGTTTCTTCACAAGCACTGACGAAGCGGCCAAGATGGTCGCGAAAGCTCTGTATTTTCGCTCACCATGAATCCGAAAGGTAACTAAATTACTTTCTTGAAGACAAATCTCATTTGCAGTCTGCAAGGTCAAGAACATAAACCACAAGAATAAAAACCCATTGAATATCAACTCACGAAAATTTCACAAGAAAATAATGTGTAGCAAAGTTTTTGACACCTGGAAACAAAAATGAATTGGAAGCAAAAATAAAACTTGAACACTGATCTTCTGGCATTGCTAGGGTAGTGATTTGCATTCAAAGGCCAGAACGTTTTTGGGGGACATTTATATAACTGTATGTGGCATGGATGGTGCCTCCACCAGCTTCTGATACTTCACATCCCCACGTATGGTACATGTATGGCTTGGTTTTGGTTTGGTCATTTTACAGATATGCACAGCAATGAATATGATGATCCCCATAGAGAGAAAAATTGAGAGGGCCATCCAAATGTGATTCATGTCAAAAAACCCCACTTCATCTTTATCTGTGAAAAGAAAAGATGATAAAAATTTCAGTTGATGGAATGACTGTTTGAAAACAAAATATGTATATTCCTAATTCATAATACAAATGTAGAAGCAGAATGTCTATTTACTGTATTTATCATTCATGTGAAAAACTCATAGTTGTGCAGTACTATTTTGTTTTATATATTACCTTTGTGGATAATCTGCAAGGGCAGTCTGACAAATGCTGATTGGAAGCCTGCGTGTGCTGTTTTCACTTCACAATACACAGACCGGTCCCTCAATGGAGCATACCTAACTGTGTATGTGATGTCGCCATTGCTGCTCTTGATCCGTCTCGTGTTTCTTCTATCGCCGTGACTCCAACACGTGAAGTTCCCCTGGATGGAGTCCCGTGTGAGGTAGAAGTGGATCTGATTATCCACTTCTGGGGACAGCTTGAGAGGTTTTACCGTCTCTTGGAGCAGCTGGTTACCATGGTAACTGTGGAATGTACACAGCTCCTTGTACACCACCAAGCTGGTTTGTCTCCGGTCGTATGCTTCAACGATCACAGTGAGATCTGTCGTGTTAAGAAACCATGTTTGATTAATAAAACACATGATACCGGCGGAAAGGCCTCCAAACATATCCGCCGCCTCGACGGGAACGTTTGCCTGATGGCGGGAATGTTCATTAAATGCGGTATCGCTCAACGATGGAAGATGACTAGGATGACTATCGAGGATGACTATTAGGTCTATTTCGAGCCCAAAGTCAAAGGTCGTTTGACGCATTCATCCCAAAACCAATTCGGTTCTTCCCTTGTATATGGATCTCCATATGCTTAGAGCTACATCAATTCCATAAATACTTTTCGAGGGATCGTCCAGAAAGTCCCTAAATCAACTGTAATTTCTGCCTCACGGACGTCAGAGCCGGCTCAAAAACAAAAGGATTCTTTCAAGGCGAAAAAAGTGGTGAAAATTTGGCAAAGCTTCATTGCGGTAAATTCAATTGATGTGGAATTTATTCTCAGGAACGAAAATGTTTTAAACGCAACGAAAATAGTTTTGAACACAACGAAAATATTTTGAGCACGTTGAAAATCATTTTAAACGCAACGAAAATGTTTTAAACGCAACGAAAATAGTTTCAAACGCAACGAAAATATTTTAAACACGTTGAAAATCATTTTAAACGCAACGAAATTGTTTCAAACGCAACGAAAATAGTTTTAAACGCAACGAAAATATTTTAAACGCCTTGAAAATAATTTTAAACGCAAAAAATCATTTAAAACATTTTCGTTGCGTATAAAACTATTCGTTGTGTTTAAAACATTTTCGTTGCGTTTAAAATGATTTTCAAGGCGTTTAAAACTATTTTCGTTGCGTTTAAAACTATTTTCGTTGCGTTTGAAACATTTTCGTTGCGTTTACAATGATTTTCAACGTGTTTAAAATATTTTCGTTGCGTTTAAAACTATTTTCGTTGCGTTTAAAACATTTTCGTTGCGTTTAAAATGATTTTCAACGTGTTTAAAATATTTTCGTTATGTTTAAAACTATTTTCGTTGCGTTTAAAACATTTTCGTTGCGTTTAAAATGATTTTCAATGCGTTTAAAATATTTTCGTTGCGTTTAAAATGATTTTCAACGCGTTTAAAACATTTTCGTCATGTTTAAAATGATTTTCAACGCATTTAATACATTTTCGTCGCGATGAAATTGATTTTCGTCACGTCCAAAATGATTTTCGTCGCCAACATAAATTTTACATAAGTTCTTGAAAATAAAAAAAAAATTATGGCCGAAAGAAGCCACCGTACAAGAGGCTACTACAAAACATTACGCGGGTTCTGGCTACCAGGGCTAGATCCCAATACCCCTCGCTTTCGCAGGGATCGCCTCGCGCGCATGTTGGCATTAGGCGCCCTCTCCCCAACACCTGGATCCGCCCCTGTCGAGGCTGTCGTATAACAGGAAAATTCAGAGAACGCGAAGTAATCATGCTGAGCTCCACAGTAAAGAGCAAAAAAGTGAGTAAACAAGAAAAAAAACTCTTCTGCACTTCTTTGTCCAAAAAGTGTGACCAATAAGATATGTACAGGTATGTTTACTTGACAGATCAAATGCTTTGTAAAGAAGTACGCACGAATTATTCATTGGCCAACCTGGTGTAATGGCGTTGTTATGCAATAATATTTGCGTAGTTATCCAGACAGTGGTTCATAGCTATTCATCGTATTACTAGTATCATATATTCAATATGTATAGGCCTCTCGGAAAGTTGGAAGCTACTAAAAAGACTACGAAAAATATATAATATGCGTTCGCTAGCACCATTCAGGTTTGATTTGGACAGTGAAATCGCGCGCCCTCCACTGGAGTTATGTTTTACTAGTAGGTCTACACGTGCCTGTACATGTTATGTTTGGCCCAGCATTGGGAGGTAATAACTACCCGGCAATGCTCTGGTAGACAGGGCTGTGTACTAGGTATATTTGGTTCAGAAAAAGTCTTGTCTAGGGCGTACATGTGAATGTTACATACATTTTAATGGAATTATTTTGTATACCATAAAGATGAATATTGATTTAGGAAGAGTACATGATTGCAAAATATATATATCATATATAGGCCTTTGTTAACAAATAATAATCATTTTTTAGATACAAATAAGGTACAAATGTCAGGCGCTCCAAACCTAGTGGAACCCACGTTAGAAAACCGCCTACCGGTAAACACCCTACAGCTGAACGTTATCTGACCCAGTTCTATCGAGTTCGGGTTAGGTCATGTTTATGTTAACGTTCTGTTGTCTTCAAAAGTCCGACAGATGGTGTAAACAGGTGAAAAATAACAATTTCCAAGTAACTACACTTTTATAATCTAATTCGATTCCATGTCCGAGGATGTTATGAAAAGTTGTGCATTGAGATTGCTACACTAAGACTAAGAGTTTGGATGAAAAGTGTCTTGCACTGCGACGATGTAACACTAAAGTCCAGGATGGATGTAAACTTCTTGCTAAAGAAATTTAGCATATAGACTCTATATGCTAAAGAAATTTAGCATATATGTTCAAAGGTTGTTCAGTTTGAAGTTTGCATATAATACATTGTTGTATCTGTCCGATATTTTGTGTTGTCAATTTATGCATGACACGATAACGTTCTGAGTCTCAGGTTAACGTTCTATTGATGCTTGAGAGGTAATCATGGATCCCTCCTGACTATAATTCGATCCACAGAACGTTAACCACGGTAGCGGAACGTCATTTCAACAACAACAACAATTATCGTTCGTGTATTACACCTATTTATGCCCTGATGTCACATACTGTCCAATATGTGCTTTCAATGTTACATTTCGGCATATTGTTTTATGACTTAAATTAGGTACAAAAATACATTGAATAAGGAACGATGTTCGTGGAAATGAGCAAAGTGTCACCAATACATGACAATTTTTCAATGATGGGTTATAAAATCAAGACTCAGAGCAATCCACATGTAGTCGATGCACAAGTCCAACAATATGATGAGGAAAAGTATATTTTGTTCCGGTATATCTTCATATCTAGTGCAATAGAACGTTAACATAAACATGACCTGACTCTAACACAATAGAATTGGGTCAGATAACGTTCGGAAGCTAACCGACTAGGGTGTAAAACAAATCGACCGTGTAATGTGTATAATGTACATGCACGGAAGAACTCTCTGAAAATAAGCATTTTTCATGACAACAACGACTTATAAATACCATTCAAAGGTACAATTTGTTTACCAAACAATAAATAAAATACACAAAACAACACAAGAACATAATTAACACAAATCATATTCAATGGAATTATAGAACAAACAATACACTTAATCTAAGAACAGGCAGTACTCAATATAGATACACTTCGAAGATGAACTACTGAAGCTATATTATTCATAGGTGATAATGTATAATATTTATTACTTTACTTACGGTCTTCCGACCTCCCCACTTTCAAAACAGTGAGCAGTGCCAGTTGAGCTATGGACTCTTTGAAATACATTTTAAATACATATCAATCATTTGTTCGTGTTAACTCCCTAATCTCGCAAGGTAAAATGTTTTTACGGATATCAGAATGATGGTTTTTTGGCGCTACGCTCTACATGTTTGTTAAATGACTGTTATGTTTTTTTTCTGCTTGTCAAGAGAATGTGGATAAGTCGGCAAAGAGCCGACTCACGAAGAAAGGTATACAAATTAGTAATAAACGCATGATTTTCGCTTCAGAAGACATGACCAAACTTGAACTACCTGGTTCCTTCAAACTTGAAGGGTTCCGCTCGCTGCGCTCGTTCGTAGTGTACGAGAGGGCGGATCCCGGAACTGTTGGGTGGATTTAAGTCTATAGCGAGAGGAGTGGAACTGGGGACACAGAAGAGATCGACGCACAATAAGTAAGTACATATAACTACTAAATGGATCCAGGCAGTGCGAATTCACGCATGAAAAATTTTGTTTACTATGCACTGACATCAAATATTGGCGCAAGCCATGCAATTATATGTACGTGTAAATACAAAATGAACCATCTTCACTCGGTTCATTCACCAAAACAAAAGTGTTCAATTATATGCACCATTTTGAGTAGGCCTAAGTCCTGAAATGACTACTGACTTACATTCGGTCTATGCATTCATACATTCACAATCTAATCATCAATATTAATGTGATTATATCCTGTCCTCCAGACCGATTGTTCGAAAGCTCGATGACAATACCCACTTGCGTCATGACGGGTAGACAATGTGTGGAAAATATCTAAAATACACTTGAAACCCCGAACAAATACTTGAACGAATGGTACACAATCATTTATATTTGGTTTGGAACCCGCTATTCATAAGCCATGTGCATGTACATAAGCTCCGGGGATGCGTATGAAAATGTACTCTAGAGCAAGATGTCACGTAACTACTGATAGTCGGTCAGGATAGTAACCCCCTCCACCCCCACCCCGCCTCGGATCCGCCTTTAAATCATTTCTCAGGTTATTGAATCTAAACGGGGCATGAATTGTACACATGTGCATGATCGTTTAATATCCTACGAGCCACTGAAAACAATTATAACGTGATGTAAAACAAAGAAGCCTTTTCAAAATGGGATTAACTAAATATAATACACTGATTGTTCTGTTTGCAATGTCATTTATTGGAAAAGCAGATAAGAAATTTAAATTATTCTGAAATTACATCTATTCGTTGATTGATTGTTAACATTATGACAAACTGTATTCCAATTTATCGATTGTTTACTAGTAGTACGTACAGGGAGCCCCGAAAAGATGTACATGTATGTAATTATACAAACAACACAAATAGTATACGGCCGTGATTTGTCGTTTGATCATCTCTCAATAGATCCGGCTTTCCGGAAAATGATTGTGGTTAAAGAAATTCCAACAAGTTTGCAATAACACAATGGTCCGAAATTTATAAACAACAATAGATGCTTTGCTATTACTCAACTCAACACCATTTAACAAAAGAATTGACTGGACGGCAACACCTTGGGTGGACGGCAATACAATACTAATCCTATTCTCAAAACAGGATTATGACGTCATCTGCAAACCATCTATAGTATTCAAAAGTCCTATCTCGTCAATGACGAAGGTGTACACCTGAAATGTCACTTGTACCATTGTCAGGATCGAACATCGTGCCGGTAAGCACTAGGCACGCTGGAGACATCTGCTGGGCGACCTGAACGGGAACAGGGCGACTGTGTCTGCATTCTTCGGGACCGACTAGTCGCCCCTGTAGCTTAGGAATAGTCTCCGGTTTTGGTTGATCCGTGTGCACGGTGTGCAGGGTGTGGTCCGTCGACGAGGCCAGACCAATAATTAGGCATCCCGATTGAAAATCGGGAGGCCTTATGTTTTTTTCTTCCGCCGTTTGGTTTCCGGATCATAACTCTTGAACGCCTTAATCTATCTTTCCGAAATTTTTTAATACTTTGCTCCTAACCCCTATTGTTTTTCGTCGAGATCCGAAATCCAAGATGGCCGCCAGCAGCCATTTTTGAAAAAAAAATCGGGCGATTCCTGTCAATGTCATGATTTGATTCAGGCAATTTCCAGGGGAAAAAAAAATTCTTGGGTGTATTTTATTTTTTTTGGGGGGGGGGACTTAGAATTTTTTTCATCGCCTGCACCCATGCAGATGCTGGCTGTCCATGCAGCCAGATACTTGAAGCCTGGTCAGTCATACAATCAATACTATAACTGAGCCGTGCTACTGTATTCACAGACTGCTGCCTGTATGTCCAGCATGAGGCTAGGCTCTGTCCCCTCAGCCAGTGCAGTATATGAGAGCCCTGCACAGTCAGGCCTTACAGGGCAGTGTACAGTAATTCGCTCAGCCAATCAGCGAGCGTTCACCTCACTTAGGCAATTTAAAGGGAAACTGTTGTTAAACATCGCCTCATATATTTTTTTAGGCCAGACTTCTGGACGAGTGTATATTCACCTGAAAGAACGCAGTGCTGGGAAATAATGACCCGGTTTTCAAGGCAGTATCTTGTTGGCGTTCTTCTCAGGAGCTGGGGAATCAAAGGGGTTTTGCATGGGCATCAGTACCCATAATTTTGGGTATTTTCACCCCGGGTCCATTCAAGGCAGAATAGCGAAAAATCACATGTGTCGTCAAATATATTCATGCTTACCACGCAATGCCCAATACGTTGAGAGATAAAACTAGCATAGTGGTTAGCCTGGGATTTTTTTTTAGGAAGGTGTTATGGACCGTCAAAGTAAGATCATTTAACTTTGAGTTGAATGGCCAATATCATTAATATACTGTAGCCTTAACTGATTACACAAATTTCACTCTGCGTGGCCTGGGAGCGCAAAAAATATCATGAATCAGGATATCTACATATTTTTCAACAATTATCATAACCTTTACTTATTTTCCTCCAGAAACATGTTCACTTTCTATGTTGAGCACAAAGCCAAGATCCGAGGCAATTTCTTGTAAGTACATTATCTCTTCCCTTATACTATGTACCATGTGTACAGGGTATATATCAAATGTCAAATAGGTACAAGACAAAATACAAAATATATAGAAAATTGTTGAAAACTGTTAGGACAAAATCACTGAGAATGAGCAATACATATACTGAGCAATACATATATAATAAGATATTATAAAATGTCCCATTTCACATGCAATTTTCTTCAAAATGTGCAAATGTTCTATGAACTTGATCACGTAAAGAGAGAAAACGGCAAAACATCTGGCTGACCACTTTATCAAGAGTGATGATTCCAACAATGTACTTGTAAGTAGCTATCAAATGGCACTGTCACAAACTATGTGCAGGAGTTATACATGTGAAACATGTACATGTACAAATCAGTAAACATGACCCATCAATAATTTCAATTGAAAAGCTGTTGAATTTTGAAGTGGTCCAATAACAAGTGGTCTCTGAAGTCTCTGAGGTAAATGTGCTTGTATTCAAGCTTGATATGACGTGCATTGGCACAACTGTAGCTTACCTTTCTATATAAACAGGAGGTACTGAAAGTGATGTCAAACTTTGCGCACACTTCAATCGATGTCACCGCAGAGCGAGTCAAGGAAGAGATGGAATTGAGTGACCAAGACAGGTACTAGACTTACCAGTAGTAGAAATGTTCATGTTGGTTTGCAATCAGTAGCTATATCTGGTAGCCTACTTTACCTCTTCTACATTCTATTCCCACTGGCTGAATGATATTACTGAGTCTGTATTTGATAATTTGCTGACCAAAATACCGTTTGATTCTGCAGAATACTGGTGGATGAGCTGCTGTAATTAGCTGAGTGCATTTACAGGAATACACTGGAATTTGTAAATTTTCAAATGTGGATTATAAATTGCAAAACGCTCCATGTCTTACAAGTAATTGATATGACTAACCAATACATTGTACATATCAAAACATGTCTACTACAAATACATTTTCAGTATTATAAATGCGCCCTTCTAATATAAAACGATCTCATCTGCATTCTGCACAAACAAACAGAAACCACGAGAATTAAAACACATAAATATCACTTCACAAGAGAATTTGTGAAAAAAATTGTTGTTATTGTTGTCAGCTGAAGAATGAAGCTTTAGATTGTTTGTGATCCCTGGGAACCAACACAGTTGCAGTACAAATTGACCACTGGTCCTTGGCTTTGATTGGATTACGATTCGTATTTAAATCCAAGGCCAAAACGATATTGTTTAGTTTATATATCAGTATGTGGCATGTATGGAACCTCCAAAAGCTTTTGATATGTCACATCACCACGAATGGCGCATGTATGGCTTGGTGTTGGTTTGGTCATTCTACAGATATGCACAGCAATGAATATGATGATCCCCACAGAAAGGAAAATTGAAAGGGCCATCCAAATGTGATTCATGCCATAAAAACCCACTCCATCTTCATCTGTGGACAGAAAAGATGATAAAAAGTTCAATTGATGGAATGACTGTTTGAAAGCAAAATAAGTATATTCCTAATTCATATTACAAATGTAGAAGTAGAATGTCTATTTACTGTATTTATCATTCATATGAAAAACTCATAGTTGTGCAATACTATTTTGTTTTATATATCACCTTTGTGGTTAGTCTGCAGGGGCAGCCTGACAAATGCTGATTGGAAGCCTGCGTGTGCTGTTTTCACTTCACAATACACAGACCGGTCCCTCAATGGAGCAAACCTAACTGTGTATGTGATGTCGGCATTGCGGCTTTTGATTCTTTTCGTGTTTCTTCTATCGCCGTGACTCCAACACGTGAAGTTCCCCTGGATGGAGTCTGCTGTGAGGTAGAAGTGGATGCGATGATCCACTTCTGGGGACAGCTTCAGAGGTTTTACCGTCTCTTGGACCAGCTGGTTACCATGGTTACTGTGGAATGTACACAGCTCCTTGTACACCACCAAGCTGGTTTGTCTGCGGTCGTATGCTTCAACAATCACCGAGAGATCTGTCGTATTGAGAGACCATGTTTAATTAATAAAACACATGATACCGGCGGAAATGCCTCCAAACATCTCCGTCCATCGCAAATGTTTCTGCCACCTCGGAAAAAATATTTATTTAAATGCGGCAGTGCTCTACGACGCACCGACTCCGAGAACAGCAGGAACCCTCAAGGAGGACTCAACAAAAATTATTTCGAGCCCAAGGTCAAAGGTCGTTTAATAGAGCTACATCAATTGCAAAAATACTTTTTGAGGGATCGTTGGGAACCCAAGTCCTGAAATCAACTTTCGGTCTCACGGACCCCGGAGCCAAAAACAAAAGGATTTCAGTCTCACGGACCCCGGAGCCAAAACCAAAAGGGTTCTTCCACACAAGGCGAAAAAAGTGGTGAAAATTTGGCAAAGGTGCATTAAGGCAATCTCAAGTTAACATCCGGAAACCAAAAAAAAAAAAAAAAACTTTCCGGATGAGAGAAAAAAAAATTACTGAGGCCCAAAAGTATTCCTGTCGATATACCTTAAGGGGCAGCCTAAGTGACGAAATGAATTGCGAGTTTTGGTCTACTTCAAAATTTAAATGTGAAATTTCCGAAAATCCGCTCATTGTAGAAGCATAAAACTTTCCGTATATGCCGTGTAGATGATTTTTATGATATAATTTGACAAAGACGGATATTCATATTTTTTTTTTTAAACAATATTTTATTGGATCGATCAACAGGGCAAACGCCCTATACAAAGACCTCTCCGGTGAGAAGAACAATTATTTACAGCACAAGAGCAGCGAACATATATTACAGATATATACATGAAGTAACATTGGGTTATTAATTATAAACATGATACATATGACTATACGTTCGAATATTTTTACTCAATTATGAAATATCAGTCAATAATTGGCATGTACAATAAGTCAACACATATAAAATATCCTAACCATTACCCCAGGGTCACAATCACAACTAATTAGAAGCGGCATGATTCTTTAATGTAAATGTGAACTTTTAATGAGATAAATGTATTGCTTTCCACTGATAACCTAGTATCCCCATACAGCAACAATTTCACATCAAGAGGATGGTAGTCAGAGACAACAATTTTTTCCGCTGTTGGTGATAAAGTGGACATTTAATTAGATAATGGTATGGATCTTCCAACAAAAAAACACAGCGACATTTAGGATCATCTACTACATGTAAATTTGCAAACAAGTGTGCATTTAAGCCACTACATCCAATTCTAAGTCTTGCCAAAATAACGTTTGTATTATGATCACCTACAGAATACCGCGGTGCTTTATCAGGAGTGATACCAGCTTTGATCGTACTGACGAATAATTTATAAGTCGGAATTTCCCTGATGTTCAGTGGAAGTGAATTCCAAGAAGCTATTGAAGTAGGCAAAAAAGATTTGGAAAAATATTATCTTTTTGTTTGGATTTGAGATACATTCTGAAAATTACGAAGATGGTATGTCGTGCGGTTTTCCACCAAAGGAGGCAAGAGTTCAGTCAAATATACAGGCGCAAGGTCATTAAAAATTTTGTAAAACCAGCAGAGTCTGTGTAGCTCACGTATTAATATTCATATTCCCAAAATATGGATATTAATAACAGTATTTTCGGGTACATTTTGCACAAAAATTAAAATACCAGTAGAAATAGTTTGTGAAGTTCCATGCATTTACAATGAGAGGGTCCTCAGAAAATTCAAATTAGAATTTTGAAGCAGATCACAACTCGCAGGGCAATTCGTCACTTGGGCTGCCCTTAACAAGGTCACACGAGTTTTTGTGGAATTAATCAACTCAGGCCAAAAGGCTACTACTGTTTCTGTGGGACCTTGAGAGGACCCCAGGCCTCCTGAGAGTAGGATTGTGTTTCAGAACAGGGTCATCAGTTGGGGTTGATGTGGACTTTGTTCTCAGGACAATAAAAAAAAATACCACAGAACATAGAAAGAGTTCTGACGTATCGTGCCGTTGACCCCCGGCAGTATAAGGTTTGCTTCGCCTCATAGAAGTGTTGATATATAAATCAGGACATGATCACCGTTAATGGGGAGGGGGGATTGGAAAGTGCCCAAGAGGCTACCACAGAACATTACGCGCGTAGTGGCTACTAGGGCTAGATCCCAATACCCCAGCCCCTCGCGCGCATGTTGGCATGCGGCACCCCTCCCCCAAATCCATGGATCCGCCCCTGTCATACACCAGGAAAATTCAGAGAACATGAAGTAATAATATATCATGCTGAGCTCTACACTGAAGAGTAAAAAAGCGAGAAAACAAAAATAGAGAACTAAAAGATAAAACAACTCTGTTTTTCTTTTTGCGAGAAGTGTACATGTTAGTTCGTTGTTTACTTGACAGATCAAGTGTTATGTCAAGAAGTACGAATCATTTATTGGCCAACCTGGTAGAATGGCGTTGTTGAGCAATAATATATGCGTAGTGATCATGTCCACATACAATAGGCATCTTATATCTATAGGCATCTTGGAAACTACTAGTACTTAAAAGACCACACAAAAAAACTTATCAAATCGCGCGTCTCTCACCAGAGTTAAGTTTTACTAGTAGGTCCACTATGGAAGCGTTAATTGATCATTCACTTAACCACATAGTCCGCAGGTTATGTTCTAAGCCTAACATTGTGAGATAACATCTACTTAGTCTGGTACAAAGTATATTTGGCTCAAAAGAAGTCTTGTTCGACAAACAAAAACATATTTCTGTTCACATGTAGAAATAGTTGGAAATATCATACATGTATCTACGTGTAGTGCCTACGTGTGAATGTTCTTTGTATTTTATACTTCAAATTAAAAAAAACAGTTAAATTGAATCGTTTCATATATATAATGAAGTTGAAAATTGATTAAGGACCAGTACATGGTTGCAAATAGATACCATATATATGTATGTTTGAACAAAAAATCCTTTAAAATTAGATACATATCAGGCGCTATCACCTCATAGAACATCATAAACACAAATTAAATCAAACTATAGCACAAACAGTACACTCAATCGAAGAACAGACAATACTCTAGATACACTTCGAAGCTGGAATACATGGGCTATACTATTCATAGCTGATTATAATATATGTATATTTATTGCTTTACTTACGTTCGTCGCTTGTGAAATCTTCTGACCGCCCAACTTTTAAAACAGCAAAGAATGCCAGTTGAGCTATGGACTCTTTAAAATACATTTTAAATACATACAATTAATTTTCGTGTTAACTTCCTCATTTCACAAGGTAAAATGTTATCGACAAATTTGGGCAAACATTCAACTTTTCTGGCGCTACTCCATTCACGCACCGAATTTAACACATGCAGAGACGTATTTAGGAATTTGGCCTCTGGGCCAAAATTGAGTATCAGGACAGGTATACTGGCGGATCCGTGAGGTAGCGAAACGCGAATTGCTGATGCAAATTGACTGTTGGTCATCCATTGCTAATTGTTGATTGTGAATTGGTCAACTTCTAGAATTTCACACGAGAGTAGCCTACCCAGTATAGGGTTCATATATTCTTATGATCATTGTTTATTGCGATGGGTCAATATTGATGTCAGTCCATAAGTGTGAACAAAGTTTTACCTGTGTGTAACAAATGCAAATGATTTTTTTCATATAATCATTCTGTTTATCATTTATTGCATTGGTCCATATGCATCTCAGTTCATATAAGCAAACGAAATTGTACTTGTGTGAAATCGCACTACATAGATAGTACCTATACTTGTGCGACCCTTTTGTGTCCACAATTCCCCAACTGCCCAGCACCCCCCCCCCCCCCCCTTCAACCCCCTTCTCTCTATGGGTGCCCTCTTAATTGTTCTGGGATCCGCTCTTAGTACATGTAGGTACATTCAAGCAAGAAGAAACCACGTAGTTTACCTGGCCATGTCTTCGGTGATAAACGAGCAAAAATCATGAATTTATTGACATTTTTATTTTTCGGCTCTGTAAAAAATAAAATGCACACGTGATTTGGATCTGAGCCAACATAATCACTTTTTTCTGACAATCAGAAAAAAATCATATTAGTTTATTTCAGGCCTGAATTGTACACGTTCGTGCACGATCGTCCAATACCTGAAACAAACAAAATGTGTACATAGACTGAACTGTCAAAAGCTTTCGAGAATGGGATTCATAGAATATATACTGATCATTCTGTTTGAAATTTCATTTATTGGACAAGCAGGTAAGAGATTGAAATTGTTCTGAAATTATCTATAACATGATCTATAGCCCATCGAAGTCTCAGCTTATGTTATTTGGTAACGAACGTTTGATTAATACTGAGGACATACGTCTGGGTGATGTCAAATTAAATCAAGTCAACAATGTGAAATATCTTGGTCATGTTATTGCTCATAAACTTGATGATGAGCTCGACATGAAGGATAGAGTACGATCTTTATATGCTAGAAGCAATGTACTTGGTCGTAAATTTTATTTTTGTTCGCCAGATGTTAAAAAGACTTTGTTTAGAGCATATTTTGGTAATATTTACTTACGTTTTCTTTGGTCTAGTTATAGGAAATCCGCTGTCAATTCTGTCAGAGTAGCGTACAATAATGTTTTTCGTATTTTATTCGGTTTAGACCGCAGATGCAGTGCCAGTGCTATGTTTGTCTGCAATTATGTACCCGGTTTTTCTGCCATGATACGTTAACAAGTTTTAGGTTTTAGAAAACGTGTAGAAACAGCGTACAACGGTATCATTGCTTTTATTGTAGAGTCAGACTTCTATGTTCAGTCTAGGACGGGTTTGCTGTGGAATCAGACACGACAGAGTGCTAACATTGTCTAATATCATGAAAATGACCAAGTTGTTTTACATAATTGTGGTACATGTGTACGTTTTATACCTTTTTAATATGTTTTATATGGACTTTTGTCTGAAATAAAGAGAATTTATTTATTATTATATTCTATTTGGCTGATTGATTGTTTCATCATTCTCAGATTTCATCCCAATTTATTGATTGTTTATGCTACAGTCCCATTGAGAGGCCGACAGCGGGGCGACAGCACTACGACTATAGTCGGGTTTGGACGGGGTGTGAGTCGGGGCGAGGTCCTGATGGGTCCTGACGGGTCGGAAGGCATCGGGATGAATCTTGATGGGTTGGGATCAGTCGGGAGTTAGCCCCGACTGTTTTGGACTGCTCAAAACAGTCTGGGTCAGACGGGACGAGTCGGCTCTGATGCCAAAATCGGGGTGTATCGGGGTTGTTCCGGGTTGCAACGTAGCTTTTGCCTACTTTGTCGGTAGTTAACGGGTCGCAGACGTGATGAATCCTGGTACTGTCGGGGTTAGTCGGCATGACAAAAAGCTTGCATCGGCTACAAAAAGCTTGAATCGGCTGAGTGTTTGAATCGGCCTGAAAATGCTTGAATCGGCTAAATCGGTTCCTGTTTTTATACTGATAGTTGCAGTCGGGGTGCTGTCAGGGCTGGTCGGGGCTTAATCTAGGCTTGATCGGGAGCTGTCGGATCTTAGTTGGGAGTAATCGGGACTGGTCGGGTCACGTTCGGGGGTGGTCGGGGTTAATCGGGGCCTCTTCCAGGACTAGATAGGAGCAGTTGGGGGGTGTCGGGGCGAGGTCGGGAGTTAACGGGGAGTTGTCAGGGGGGAACGGGGCTCTTCCGTTATGCTTGGCTGTTGACAGTCGAGATGATGGACCGTCGGATCCAGATTGCCAGAAAACCTCCAGATTCATCCCGATTAATGAGTCTGGATTAATCGTGATTAATCTTGATGAATCCTAGTGTAGTCGCCCTTAATGGGACTGAGGCATTAGTACAGGGAGTTCCAAAAGAGGGAAAAAAATTTGTGCGACAAAATTGATATATGCGACAAAAAAAAAGATATATGCGTAACAATGGGTGCGGTTTGTCGTACGTCCCCTCCCGACAAATATCTGTCTGGTCCAGAAGAATAAATATCTCTACAAATGAGCCACATTTCATATAATACATGTAGCAACGACACGGTGACTGTCTTTGCATGTATGGTTAATTATTTGCTGTATGGTATATTTTTCGCGGCGTTTCCTTTTCCGTTCTCAACTACGCAGGGGTGGAAACAGGAAGGTCTGTTAGGGAGCGGGGGGGGGGGGGGGGTGCAGGCAGATACAGGAAAAACCGACTACAGCGATCGAACGAAGCGGGAGAGCATTCTGGTCTGGGGGCACGGGGGGGGACAATAAGTTTCCGGGGAAAAATGCATATTTGTAGTTGTTATTGCACTTCTGGTGTGTATTTCAGGTGTCCTTTGGACTTCATAATGGAGTAATTGTTAAATTCAGAGGTCTAGGGGGGCGCTTGTTTGTCGTCCGTTAGTTAATATTTCAGGAATCTGATGCATTTCTGACATAATGGTGATAATATGGGATAATTCCCACACACTGGAGTAACCTTTGGGCAAGGAATTAACAATACGAGTATTCTATCATTGGGCCAATGAGAAGGGTGGATTGTTTCATTGGTGAAAATTGCCATTTAGTCATCATGGAAGGGTGTGTGACTAGCTGCTGTGCAGCCTTGATGGGTGAAGATAAATATATGAATTACATATGAATTGGAGAAATCGGAAATCAGTTATAAGCTTGCACATTCTAGGTTAGTGGACTTTTGGTCTGATAACCTATTGCCGTCGCTTTGCATCCGTCGTCCGTCCGTCCGTCCACATTTTATCTTTAAAGTGTACGGTCCAATCTTTGGGAAAAGATGTCCAAGGATGAGGTATTTTACATATATATATATATATATATATATATATATATATATATATATATATATATATATATATATATATATATATATATATATATATATATATATATATATATATATATATACATATATATATATATATATATATATATATATATATATATATAACGCTACGTACCACATATAGAGGACAGTGGTGAAAAACTTGACATTCAGGGGACAAAAACATATATATGTCATAATGTTAATACTATTGGACTGGGAAGCCTTTCTGATCACATGGACATCGTGTTTTTTTATGGAAAACTGCTTGGCAGCTGACAAACTGCCAAGACAAGTACATGTTTAGATATACCAAAAATATATGCGAAATTGCTGTCCTCGAAATGTTGTGTTACCACAATCATGACATTTCGGAGACAGATTATGGATATCATACAGAGGACATATATGTTGTAACGCAAATAACAACCTTTCGAGGACATTTGCAGGCCAAAACTTCTGCATGAACGGATGTACATCAATTTCTGCCATGTAACCTATAATTCATCACGAAACTGATTTCGTTACTTGAAACTAAAATCGCTACCTATTCATACTGGCCGTACATATTTTTTTCGTATATCACTGCATGCATTTTATTTATATATACCTTTTATTGGATGAATACAAACGAGAAACACACAGAATAGGATTGATAGAGACATTTTATTAAAACTCAGCATATTTCCATGTACATGTTTGTGTGATCAAAGTTCATGTTTGCACATGGCACTGAATACCAAATTCATGTAAAGGCCCTGTCAATGCCTGTCAAATATCAACGTATAGCAGGAGCGCATTTCACACATTGGCGTATAGTATGAATTTATGCCGACCCAAGTGAACACATAGGTGTGCATTGAAACAGCTAATCGATAGTCGGAAATTAGTGTAACGCTGTCCTGAGTTGTTGTACGTGGAAAACGTTAGCATATTTTGAGCTTGTTCGAAATTTTGTCCATATGGCAAACATTTGCTTGTAGGTGAAACATGTTGGATGATATTAGTGATATGTCAAGTTACGTGGCCTGAAGCTGAACCGTGTGTTCCAAAACGCCGAGGACACTGGACATGTACTTTAATGTCGCACCGAGATTGCGTTCTTACCACGTTCCTACGGCGGTCCGGGACTCAATAGGGACACCGAATGGGGACCCACAGAACGCTGAAGGCGCAGAGCAGAACGCAGAGGGATGGCCACAGTTTTGAACATTTTTCAAATAAGTTTCCCCGTCACACCGGACTGGCGTTCTTACTGCGTTTTTACGGCGACCCATGACGCGATAAAGACGCCATAGACGCCATGAAGTCATTGTGAGAATGCAAAAAGTCGCCATGGGGACGCACATGATACCTGAGGTCGCGGAGTGATGGCGATTTCTTTGAACATGTTCTAAGCAAACGCCAAAGCTTCCTGAAAACCTCATTTTCAGGAGTATTGAGGTCATTATGGGTCGCGGTGGGCGCCATATGAATGTGGTAGGAACTCAGAGGACGCCCTAGGGACGTCACGGAGTCGCCATGGACGTGATAAGATCGTGAACTCATGAAATGCACACAACGAATGCCATGGGTTCACCGAGGATGGCCGTGCGGACGTCGTGGTGACGCCGTCTAAACTCAGGAAAACACACCAGACGCAGTAAGGTCGTGGTGGGGATGCAATGGGGACATGTGACGTCATCTAAACGCAAAGATCGTGGACCACAGGACCCCGGTGTGACAGGCAACAAAAAAACTATTGGGGTTTTCGCGGCGACCATCAGCGTCCTTCAAAATATGACAGTTTAGGACGCAGTAAGGACACAAGCTCTGTGTGACGAGGGTATCAGACACATGATACGTATTTGTTCAAATCATTATATGTACACGTTCTGTACAGATCAAAACACTTTGGGATTCTGACAAACTTTATCAGGTATTTAGAGGTTAGGCATACGGTCCTGCTATACGTGTGACGGACTAAATATTATATTCAATGTGTCAGGAGCTGTCAAATCATTATATCCAAAACTGGATTTTCACAGAGAATGTCCAGAGATTTTTTAGACACAATTCGAACTGTGAATGTGCTACAATGATGACCAAGGAGGAGCAGCTCTTGTAAGGTGAGCATTGCAGCCTTAAGGATTGGACATTCTCCAAATTTCATCATTTCCAAAAACTCAAAATCTAGCAAAACATATATTTTACATGTACGTCACACATGTTATAAACTTCTGAATTCTGAACACTACACTTGGTACATACATAAGCTGTGATTTTGCTGAACATTGATTTCATATATTCCAAGAAACGATTGTTATTTTCAAACAGGTAAGGCAAGGTGAGGTAATGATTGATTTCAGTCACTCGTACATCATCATGTAACATTCATTCTACACAATATAAAAACCAATGCACCCAGCCCAAAAGGCTTATAAGCGACACTCAAAATTACTATATCGAACATATACATTAGATTGTAATCTACTAACACATTCATTTCCTGTTATACATTTTTCTGATATATTCCAAGCAGTATACACAAACTCCACACATGCCTGCAATAATTATCATTCATACGCAACATACGTTTTTTTAATCATCATACAGTACTTAGACAATTAGACGGTACACAATTATTCATACTGTCGTTAAACAAAGACCTCAGTTGTGCATATTTCAGACAATTAAACAGAAACCCCATGACTCGTACCCTGGATTTTTTACCCTGGAAAGTTGAAACAATACCTCCGAAAGCTCTACCAGCTGCATTAACCAAAACATCTACACTTTCTTCAAATGGCAAATAACAATCAAGAATAACCCCTAAGTATTTATATGAATTAACAAGACCAATTTTTCGAGCACCAAACATAAAGTTGTAATTTGTTCCTTTTTTCCTTTTACTGTGAAAATGGATAATATTTATTTTGTTTATATCAACCTTTCGCCTCCACCTATTCACCCATTTATATACAATTTTAAGAAAATCAGCAACAGTTGGGTCTAGACTATTTTTCCAAACTCGACAAACGGTTCTTCAAATTTAGCCTGTACGTTTTTCTTTCGTTGAATATTTTAGTTTTTATGATCTGTATGTGTTCAGCTGCGCCAATAGCCTGTATAGTTTGCAGGTTGTTGCTCTCCAGGAATTGCTGAATCAAATTTTTCCCTAGCATAAAAAAATTAACATGCAGTTTTGATAAATTTCAATAAACCTCGAATATGAAAACATAAAGTTTAGCAAATGACAAGTTGATTCATATTTAACCCACCCGGTAAGGACCCTGTCGACTTCGTCCCTTCAGACTGGATATAACTCCTGAAGTATGCTCTGATTGTTTGGTTGTCCTCTTGTGACCACCGCAGATATCGTCTTTTCTGTTTTTCGGCTACAAAATGAACGTTGGCTTGATTAATGTCCGTTTCATACATGCAAGCATCCTGGGAGAAAATGTTGTGTTCATACTCAGTAGCGGATTTAAGGCGTGAGAGTGGGGGGGGGGGGGGTTGCATATGGTCTCACTTTTGGTTACCTTTACCTTGACAGGACCTTGAAAGCTAAAATATGAGTAATTGTTGTAAAGTAAGGTAAATTTAAGAACTTTTGAGCATATAGGAAATCATATGTGACGGACTTTTTAGTGACCTTGAACTTTATCTCATGTGGCACATAGTGTCAATATCTTGATTGACACTAACCCGAAATGTGTATGTATATTTAACTGTGCCACTAAAACGCATGCCGTTAGAGCTAACCCAGCCGTGAGTGATTTGTAAATGTCCACATGTTGAGAAATTGGGAACATAGAATAGGAGCGAGATCAGATAATATCGGAATAACTGTACCTGACTTTCCATCTTCTTCGTTGTCTGAGGACTCTGGTGTGTAATCGCTGTCAGTGTCTTCGTTGGCAGAAGCATTTTTCAGTTGTATGACTTTGCGAGTCGAACAGTCTGTAAACATACCAGTAATAGTTAATCACTTTGCGATTAAAATATGTAGGTGCAGTCCATTACAGGAGAGACACGAGATATTCATAAAATAAAATCAATCCAAGGGCTAAGATAGGTTAACGCACAATTCCAGTTTGAAGCATTCCAGGTTAAATGTGATTTTTAGGTATGCCACTCGAGGTCAGGTTCAATATCACCGAAAAATCCGCCGAATATGACTTCCTGTATGCTCATAATAGAACACTAATCTCTATATGCAACTATTTTGGATCCGGAAGCCAATCTATAAATACATGTGTAGAATATTTATGACTGTAACCACCCAAACCCCTCCCTAACAGGTTCTCTCACTCCACATACACGTCATAGAATCAATACAGATCCATACTTACGGCTTACGTCACGAGGCAAGGCCAGCGCCAAATTGTATTGTACACGGACTAGTAGCTATCGGACTTGTCGGGGATTGTCGTATGTGAGCCGTGATCGTGCCATCAGATTTATCATCCTAATAAAGTGGATAAATTGACATCGGGCATATCCGTGTGTCTCTAGCACATCAATAACGAACGCTATCCGCCGCGATAGGGTTGACCGGGCCCAGGTCCGACATAACCTTGAGTGTTACAACTCAAGTTCATCTGATTCAAGTTCAAAATCACAACAAAAAACCCCGCCACATATGACTTCTTTTATGTTCCTAATCAAACCTAAGTTTGAAATATTTGATCTAAAATTTGTGAGAATATCAGATGGATTTTTAAAATGAAATGTGTGACCTTTAAAATCTCGCTTCCGTGTCCTATGTTCTTCGAGATATCATCAAAATTCATCGAAATATTGTCTGTCTTTAGCATACAGTAGTACAAATATAATAATAATAATAATAATAATAATAATAATAATAATAATAATAATAGCCGGTTCTTATAGAGCACTTTCTCAACGTTACACACATTTTCAAAGCGCTTCACAATTTAGAATTTAGTCCTCTGAGACTGAGAGTGGTCACTGCCAGGGTACATGTCGTTCTCAGAGGGGTCTTTTACATCCATTCACGGCATTTTTTAGAGATGGAACCTCCATTTTACGTGATATCCGAATCACGGGCACACTGCCAGGTGTGAGGGCAGGGAGAAAATCCCCCTACAATTACCGCACATAGGAGGTCATTATCAGGTGGATCCATACAATAGTTCTGACACCACAATTATGTCACAGAGTGTCGATACGAATTGGGGAATCATTTTATTCCTGCAATTCCTTATCCCCTTACTTTATCCGGCTTGGAGCCATATAAACCTCTCATTGACTCCACCTTATAGGATCGTCCTTACGATCCGTGATCAGTAATGGTACAATTAAGAGTATTCAGCCGTTTATTTCCGTGGTGACACTCATTGTCTAGCTAAGAATCTACCAAATGCCTTATAACGTGGCGGATCATTGTTAATATTATGTAAAATTATCACGTTTGTTCGATGTACATATATATCTACAGTATCAAGCCAGACCAATCATGTATATCTCAACTATCCCCTGATAATGATTTCATTCAAAATAAAATAAAAATATCAACCTACGTGTAGCGGTGCGTATTCGGTTTGCATTATATACATAGGTTTATCAGTGTTTGGTCAATTCAATGAACATTTTTAAATTCTCCACAGCTTTCCCGGGTATATGATATTGTATTTTAAATTGGAGATGCGCGTTTTATAATGTAGGATCAAGGTTCATGTACCGCATTGATATAGTGTTCTTCTAACTATATATCTGGTTTGAAAGGCTTTTCACATTCGGTTCAATCGAGTTGCCATTTCAACAACTTAGAGAGCACACAATAGTTAAACTCCCACAATAAAAGCGCTCTACTAGCAATGCAATGATAGTGAGGCACGGAATTTTATTACAATGAATTTCACATTGTGATTTGTTCAAATCCGTTTAGCCCAGGTATCTCTAATTGGCACTAGCTATTTTTTAAAAATTCTAATGCTAAAACATTGTTGTGAAATTTGTTTTCCTCGGCTGCGTCAGGTAAAAGATTGTCGGAGTTGATCAACATCTGGAGTATATAACAGACAAGTTTCTAAATAGTAAAGTACGTACCTCCCTAATTGAACAAGTTCGCTACCACGCGAACTAATGATTAGTCGGAGACACGCTGCCTGTAAGGGCTTTCCAAATGGAGAAAACTGTGTGTGTCTGGGCGTTTATAAATCCAAAGCAATTCGACGAACGAATGTTTTATCTTTTTGAGGATTTAACTCAATATTTAGTTTTCCGTGAGTCTGACTTTTAAATTGCTCTATTATATAGTCCAAATACAGTAGCCTTTTGGCTTGTGATTAGGTACTTTACTTGACATATATCTATTCCATGGGGTTTGTCTCGGATTTCTAATTATTTACATAGGTTGTTGGGCAGTTGTATACTAATTCCATCAGGTGTACAGTAGAAACAACTACATTTACGCCAGTGTGTCTTTTGATAAGGTATTTGGTCGGGCTTTGTTTCTATTGCAAAATGCTGTATGTTACGTTTGGTATTGGTGGTTATAGATTGATGCTTACATAGTATTATCATTTTTAATGCAGGGTGGGGCAGTGGTGTGTCTGTGTGCATATATTTGTGTTTTCATTTCTCTTTTTTTTCACTCAGAGTCATCACCTGCACTATCATGTGTCAAATTATTTTATGTTCTTAGTACCAAATAAATTACTTACTTACTTACTTATTCATTACCCTTCGTTAATGCGATCTGTATCCCCGACATGTACATTCAACAGTCACATATTCAATTGTATTATTCCTTTTTTCTGTATGGCAGGATACCGCCGAAGACATGCGTTTTGGTATAAATAGCCCCCTTTGACGCTTTGACCCTTTGACGCTAATATATTTGTTTTCACTACATAAATGCAATTTTAAAAGTACCACTTTAGGACGGATAAAATCAACAAACTTTCAAATTAGTGATGACCTTATCTTTGATATGCAGGCACCCAGGCGCTAGGTATTACAGGAGACAACACCCAGGTGCCCTGTCCGCGTTAATTTTCGTATTTACAAAGGGTTAATTTTCTTCAGCTGATAGGGACTTCGCTTTGTCGTGTAAAATACAAGCTTTGTAATTGGCTTTAACCAAGATACACTAACTTTAATCAGGATCGATAAGGTGTGCTTGCTTTGCAAACAAATCTCGATTATCCATATGTTCTGTTTCAGAGAGAAACTGCGCATTTCCAGTAATACATTAGTAGACATAAAACCGCAGTTCAGCTTGCTTAAATGCTTTGGATCTCTCGGGAAAAGACCATTACATGTTGGGAAGTTGAACGCGCTCTCATGCACCAACCAAATTGATATTATGACATTGAACTTTTGGAATTAGCAAAATGGAAACACTCAGTATCTTCAGCACTTCAATAGTGTGTGTATTCGTCATATTATATTGCGACGTTTCGCATGCTTTTGTAGTTGGAAACTTTGTTATGGAAAGCCAAGGATGGGCTATGGAGTATTTTCGCACCCCCAACATCCCCGGGCCACACATCTTCGCCGGATACTTCGACAAGAAACAATTAGATGGTGGGTTGGCCTCCTTCAGCTGCGGCGACCAGAAATATGGTGTTACGTCCGATATCAGTCGTGTGCCAGCTCCGCGTTCAGTTCAGGACCTCGAAAGAATGAACGAAGAGGACGAAGTGTTTCCAGTGGAACAATTCACGGTAGGTAAAACAAAGACATACGCCGGCATTTGGTCAGAAAAATGTTTCGTTGGGAGATGGTTGCCTTCCAGCACAACTTCCCATTCCTTCACGCCACACTTCGAACAGATTCTAGCAGTTTGGATGCTCAAGCATATGGAAGATCTAGGGGACAATGTGCTAGTGGCATATGCAACAAAGAAACCATGTGACTACGGGGAAAGGGTGGATCGTTCTGTCAGAAACTGCTTCGAAATGTTGAGAAATGCCGTTCACGGGAAAAACAAACTGAAAAAAGACCTGTCGAAGTCATTTCTATACATCATAACAATCGACAATGTCTTCTACAAACTAAATTGGGACAGTGGAACAGTAGAGCAGATCTACGGACAGAGGCCAGTAAGTTCGGTATTTGCGAGTTTGATGTTGCCTTTCACGGACGTAGCCTATGGAGTATGTGAAGGAAGAGGACGTCAGACACGGCATGCCGAGAACACATCACAGGTAACTCTCAACAAAAAATCCTACAAGTGTCAGCAAACCAATACCACAACTGTCGCAGCTCTGAAGTCTAACTCCACGTCATCTGCACCGTTAATTGTGTACGACCGAGGAACAGTGTACCACAACTTCGATGGAAAATCAGAAATCATGCAGCCGTTTACATCAGATCGTTTGGAAAATATTCTGGAGGACTCTTGGAGACAATTTCATGATTTGGACAATGAAAAACCGATGAAAAACGTGCCATCCTTTGAATCTGACGCAGCACTACGGGAATTGGTCAGACACGAACCTCTGCCAAATGTCGGCTATCTGTTTGTTGGATACATGGCCGCAGAAGGTAATCCCGTGAGTACGTTGGGCATCGATCCCGGATTTAGAAGTCTACCTGTGTTCAATGCACGTTACCATAGAAGAAAAACTACAAGCGACATGGCATACACAATACCAGATGGGACATACGCATTGACGTCATCCTCCTGCCAGAAACAGATAACAACCAAAACTTTCTCGGACAGTGCAGCTTACAAAACTGAAATGAAGGCCCATGCCGGAGTCAGAGGTGGATACATGAGCTTTGTCTCCTTCCAGGCAAACGCAGATGTCGCAAAAAAGCTGAACAGTATAAACAGCAGCGGCATGGCATTGGTTCACTGTGTTGCATTTTGTCAGAGATACGTTGTTTCTCTGGACACATATGATCCTCCGATCCCTTCAAGGTCATTCCTGACGGCAATAAGGAGAACTAAACTTACTAAAAGTTCAAGTGTTATATCTTTCATCAAAATGTACGGAACTCATTTTATAAAAGAGCTAACTATGGGTTCGAAAACAGGGGTCGAAATACTGGTGAACAAAGATGTATACCTTAAAGAGAAAGCTAGCGGGTTTGACATCGAAGGCACACTATCGGTTAGTTTCCTGGGGAATGCTGCAGCAGGGTACAGTCAAGCTGACGGCGATATAAAACGACTAAATGCCATCACAGAGGACAAGTTCTTGTTCTCTATTGGCACAACCTTGCCAAAAGACTCCAAAGAATGGCAAACTAGTGGCCCAGACTTGATTGGTCCAATAAAATACAAGCTGGAAAGGTTAGATAAATTTCCAGGACTAACTGAAGTATCATCTGCAAAACTGAGACAAATTCTCCAGAAATATAAGGCGCTCAACAACGTGCCTCTGCTTTTTGAGCCAGTAGGTGGCGGTCAGGGCGTGTTGAGAATGACTCAGAAACCACTGGTTCAGTGAAGCATTGGTGGCTATCACGATGGCTAACTTATCAATACGATTATATATGTAGTGGTATAATACCGAATTTGCACACAGCAAGGTCAGTCGAAAAATAATCGTGGATGGTCAAATTGTTGATAAAAGATATAGTAAAAGTTCCTACATATTCAGACATATTTTGGAGAAGTCACGAAGCGAGTGACGTTGTGTGAATCTTGCAAAAGGCAAAAATCAAAAGCTGGTGAAATTGTGGTACTAGTGTATAGATTTCATCAAAAGAACTGATTAATAAGCACAAACTATTCTCAACATATGAGCCCTGCGATTTTACTTCTATAAATTAAGTATTATCAACATCATATTGAAATCAATCAATTGTCAATGGCGCAAATAATTCCGGTATTCCGAAAAAAACCATTCATGTTTCAATCATTACATTTTTTTTATATCGTTATATCAAGTTACTAGTGAATCTACAAACCAAACTTTCATGATACAATATACCTCTTGAAGATCACTCAATAATAACATTTCAGTGTTATTTTTATGAATAGAGTATTCATTGTTAGCATACTTATCAAAAGCGATTATCATGCAAGTAATGAATTGCAATAACATCATCTAAGTCATGAATGCATCAATTTGTCAATGGCACATTTACTTCTGGTATTCCGAGGTACGCCATTTTCATTTGAATCATTACTTATCCACATAACGTTATACATACAATGTATTAAATGTAGGTTAATAAGTGCAACAAACTATCGGGAGTGTAACATCGGTTATCCCGGGGAGGGTGGGTGTGGACGTTTAGACTTTATATACTGCAAATTGCTACGACATAATTTATTGTCTGCAACGTTCCCAAAATGGCTTCCTTGCCAATGGATGGCATTGAATTGGATGTAAGCGATGTTGACTTTCACTTGTTGGCTTTGAAGTCTGACTATTTCAGAGCTCTCAGGCGATACGACCTGGAATCACCTGAGGATATCCCCGAGCTCATCCAGGTCCCCTGTTGGATGAATGACATAGATAGCCAGAAAAAAATTGTGTTTCATTTTCAACAGGCATTGCATATAATAGGAGAGCGTATAGATTTAGTTGATGATATAAGCTTGGATTTTTCTATTTTATTACACATAGCCGAGTTCCTCTGTTGTGATTATCTGTATTATTTTATCGTATTCAACGTCAAAGAAACCAGTAATATAAATCCAGTAGATCTTTTCGTTTCTCTTTTAACAACAGGAACGTTTTCCAATAATCACCCCCTTGTTCTCTATATGTTAAAGTATTTTCAAATAAATTTCTTACTATCTTCATCAAAACTGTGGCAATGTTTAACGCCAATTCATAATCGTAGGACCAAGAAAAAATATGTTTTGTCTCCCTTGAAAAAAATAATTCGTGATTTCACTCGATGTCGTGATCAATTTTGGGAAAAGGCAACACGTAATGGAAAAGTGTGTATATGCATATTATGCACGGAAATACTGACTATTACTGAACGTTTTCATGGTTATCAAGCCACAATACGATTCCTTCCATGTTGTCTCCCAAACCTGGTCCATATAAAATGTTTTGACAATTTTATCGCTACACCAGCACGTTTCCGGTATCATTCTTGTCCGAATTGTCATCAAATCTGGAATTTGGATTTTATTGGGAACTTCATGGCGAATGCATATTACGGTACGTTTCAAAAAAGACTGTTCGAAAACTGGACTTGACTGCCTTGTGCTATTTTATTCTCATACATTGTGATTTTTGGTGGTGTTCGTAGTTCGATACAGTCACGCGTTCATGTGGTCAAATAATAGCCTATGACAACTTGCACTGAAGAAATGGTATATTAATGTCTCAATGACCGGTATGTTTACAAATTTATTCAGTCCAGTGTTTGTACTTTGTTACTTATTCATTCATGGGTTTATTGATTACTTATTATCATGATGTGCGCAAAAGTGTACTTAATTATTTTATGCATTAATTTAATTTGTTCTTAAATTTATATGTATCTCATGATTTCATCGTCACGAATTTTGTTGCATGGAATACAAAGCATATTACATAACATTATAGGGCTGTGCTTACATGTGGAATGTTGTTATCATGTATCTGATGTAGCAGTTTAAAAATATAATATCAATAAATATATATTCATTCTTGTTATTCAAGTTTAATTTCCCAATCATCTGGATTGATGAGATTTGAACCGACTATTGTACCCTAATCACCCTAATAATATAAAAACTTACAACGCTTGAACGCAAAGTGGGTGTGGCAGATGAATTATCTACGTGTATATAATGACAGCAACATGTTTGGAGAACACGACATTTGACGGTGCAGTGATGAATGTACTGGGTAAGAGCCGGCCCTGAATAAACGTATATATGTGTATTAGAATCGCAGAAGTACAACATGATGCCTTCAAGACAACAGCGGTGCAGAAACAAATATTTTGGGAAATTGATATGGCAATCAATACAGTTTTAACAAGCAAAACAGTCATCACGATCTTGTTGGTTATTAGTAATGAATAATACAAAAAGAATAAAAAAAAATTCTAAAAAGACTAAAAATTTGTGAGGACTAATGCATAGTATCACCATACAAAAAGTCAAAATTTTACATCGAATGGTCTCGAAGAAGACAATTGAAGAATTTCCTTGTCGAAAACAGTCCCCTTTTTTAAAGAAAACGGGAAATCAATGAAACTTTAAAAAAAATACCTCGATCTTGATTTCTTAGTATTTTCGTTCGCAATTTCCGAAAATATGAACAACGGACGACGGACGCAACGCCATGGCAATAGGTTATCCGACCATAGGCCCAGTAAGTTACACTGAAAATACAAACTTGTTGATTTTCCCACAGATTTCGGTCTGGTGATCGAGTGTTTGTTGTCACATGTGTCTTGTGTTGAGGTACCAGGCATAGCCTCATCTGTTAAATGTACATATACAGTGTAGCACATTTATTATTACTATATTGTTACTTTTGTTATAATTATTAGTGTTATTATTATTATTAGTGTTATTATTATTATTATTATGATTATTAATATTATTATTATTATTATTATTATTATTATTATAGTACCCCCATCTAGCTGATATAGTTGTTTTCCTACAGACATGATTGTGGCCACTGCAGGTGGGGCTTGGTAAACATCTCGGTTTATGTCCTCGGAATGCCCCATATGAGTATAGAACTGTTGTCTCTCGTGTTCCTGGAGGTCCATTGATGCTACTTTCGTACTTGTCCTATGGCGTATTTTTGTGGCAATCAATCTCCCTGGATGTTTCACGTCAATGGTTTTTACAATGTTCCTTTGACTGTGCCACCCAGTGATATGGCTTTCTGAGTGTTTTGTCGATGGAAACACATATTTGTTGTTTTTGTGGATGCCAGCATTTTCTCGATGATCTGGGTCGGTCAAGATTTCCAGTGCTTTGACTGTGTCGTTCGGGATTAGAATTGATACCAGCTTCATTCCTTTTCCTCCTTGGTATGCAATCTTTGTTGATTCTAACAGATGGGCATCTTCTTCTTTCAGATCGCCCAAACTTCCAGCTACATCTGTCCACTTACCATGATATGCGTCATGCCATTCAGTTAGTAAAAGTCTGGCTGGTTCACCGCCCCGTCTAGCGTTGAAAGTTGTCAATCTTGAAACGGCCAGATCCCGTAACTCCACGTATTCACTGCTACCGATTTGCAGGTAAGGATCTTCCGTGAGCTTTTTTAGTCTTTCGAGTGTACGGTCTTTTAAAGTTCTGATATCGTCTTCATCTGGCAATTCTTCGGGCTTTCGCAGCTTTGACTGGCGTCGCTGGTGTGTCACATATTCCGCATCACCAAATATGTAATTCCTTCGGCCCCTAAAGACTTGTAGGAACCGTTCCACTCCCTTTGCTTTCGCATCATCCATTTTGATCAGGTATCTGGTGATTATAATATCTGCGGCAGTCTGTACTAAGTACTTGTATGCTCGCTTGAGACCAGCCTTCATGGTTCCATGACCGTCATCCTCTGACATAGTTCTCTTGTCCACAGCTGTCTCGAAGTAGTCAAATGTTGCCCTTCTGAACATGTCAGAAATGTTCCCTTCCAGTCGGTCGTTTTCATCTTCTAAGGGTATCGTTCCTTCAGGCAGTTCCTCCTTGAATTGTATGTACAGTTGGGCTAGACGCCTCATATCACTCATGACCGATCTTCTGACTTCTGTGACTTTGTCTTGTTTGTTCTTTATCTTTGCCCACAGGTCTCGCCCAATGTAAATCAGCATGTCGTCCGACCTGCACAGCCGCCCAACCTCTGTATCCTGAAATTTGCCCAGAATGTTCAAGGCGAAGCCTCGGTCTGATTGATCAGCTTCGTGTTCTATGCATACGTCCGGTCGTATCATACGTATTGCTGATGTCTGCTGGATCGGTTTGCATATCTGTTTGTGTTTAGTGAAGAATTGCTTCTTATAATACCCATGGCAAGAGCTGCATATGACCAAGTTATCAGCATCGCCCCTGTTGTGTTCACGCAGCAGCTGGCGCTCATCCTCGGATTTCATTATCTCTGCTTTATTGTGCTCATAGATTGCTCGTTTCCGGAACTCGTCGAACTTTTTGATGCGCTGTTTGGTGGGTAGAGCCAGGGCTTGTTGGACCTCATGGATATCTTTGTGTTTGTACTTGATATGTCGTGATAACTTTGATTGTGCTGACGTTTTGTCGCAGAATGGACACGGTCTCGTCGGTCGTTTGTACTTCGATGTGTCCAGTAAGCCTCCATCTATTACAGAAACGCGTAACCTTAATACACACATTTATTCATTCAGTATCCATTTGAGCGAGTTGCTTAGAATTCAAGGGCTCAATACTAATACACATGTTGGATTCACAGTCCACATTCTCCGAAACCATGGAGGTCTTATATTCGTTATATTACGAGTAAAAACAATTAGACTACAAATGAAACTAGTAATATATGGTTAGCATGATCAATAATGACCTGGTTTATGACCTGGTCGTCGTGAATTCTTGACCAGTTCGTCAAACATCGTGTTCACCGTGCCAATAATTTCATTAACCTTAATAATATCCCAAATGTTTTTTTTTCAATGAAATGAGTTTTGGAACTATAATATAACGAATATGAGACCTCAATAATTGCATATGCTTCATATTTTCCTACACGTTTCACGATTCTGTACCCTATTGACGAACCAGAAGTCGCCCAAAAGTTTCGGACAATGTAGATTGGGATTGTCACGGGTGGATCCAGGCGCCAAAATTTGATAACGTCAACAAGTGTGAATTGAGTACGACCATGGGCAAGAAAATTTTGAAAATTGGAAACTCTCAGATCAATTCTGAGGTGTCCCAAAAGATACTTTTATATACACTTTCGTGAAATAGTGAAATTGCAAGATGAATATATGGCTGGTCGGGTCCCGAGAAAATTTGCAAAATTGAGGTCTCCCAGGTCATTTCTCAGGTCACAATTCAGCGTCATGCCGTGACGCTCCTCTGTATCTCTCGCCGAATTTTAGGAGGGGGCCGGATTTTATGGGGTGGGGAGGGGAATTCTTGACCAGTTCGTTTTGTTGGATCCACCACTGATTGTTGTATGTAAAATACCTTGATTTGGCATGGATGTTTGATCATCATTGGAAGAGGAGATCAGTCGTGTTGTTGGTTCGTTTCTTTTTATGTGTTCAATGAGAGTGTTAGCGGCCTCTGTATAAAAAAATAAACATGCCAATAGGTTATCGGACCGAAGGTACGGTAACCTAAAAATAAACATACAAATGAATGGTAAAGTCGTGAGTCGACAATGTTGAGCTGATGACCGTTTTCTTTCGTCATCTCTATGTTGTAATTTGTGATCAGGTTTACCGGACTACACACTACCAATAACAGGATAATGTTTAATAATAATGATAGGCGAAGTGCTGGGCTGACCTTGCACTTTCTTCTTTGACGGCGACTTGACACAAATGTCATTACAAGAAGGAGTTCCGTTTTGAGCTGGATGTGGACATAGAGATTTGGCTATCACTCTGATTCTTTCCAGGAGTTGCTCTTCATTTCCTCAAAAATACATACATTTAAACCTTCAGAATGTGAATTTAGTGACACGACATTAACAAATGTATATTTGTGTATTACTGCGCGAATGCAAAGTCGATATATTTTTATTGTATGCATATCAAAACGGGTATAGAATTGATGAGTGAACGTGTCACAAGATACCTGGGTCAACAGCTTTACACTATTATAGTAAAAAGGCCAAATTCCCCTGTCAGTCGGCCACTATCAGTAATCTTTAAGTGTGAGCCAATATGCTCCGTATTAATTCATTTTAGGCTTTTATCTAATACAGACGCGAATACGTGAACGGCCGCGATTATATTCGTCACACATTTGATATAGAGATCATTATTCTGGCACCATAAATATTTTGCAATGTATTTAAATATCCGTGTGCACGAATTAATAATCCGTGTGTATGAATTACTAATTCATGGGCACGAGTTGGTGTATCATGCAGCTTGGAATACACCATAGTTTTTAATAGGATATGTAAAGATAAGCTCCTTTCATCAGATAAACAGCCTAAGAATATCAACACTTCACTTAAAGCTGCTGCCTTCGAATGTATGCAATATTTTCTTCAAAACCAACTTTTTGTTAAACACATCTAATACAATATAACAAAAGGTGTGCTCAATGATTTTGACGATTACAGTCTGTCCGAGTTACGAAGTGTATCCATCAAACCCGAATGTAAACAAATGCTCAAATCGCGCTTAGATGTCCACATCGAGTACATTTTCAAGTTCGTATGTGTAGTTATGTGAAAATAATCAGTGATATACCATGATGTGCGTGGAATTGTCAGTCTATCTCGCATTTCTATGCTTTGCTTACATCTGCGTGTGATGGATACAATTCCTGTATTTACCCGAGAACCGCCTGTTCAAATGAGCAAAATTTCCCTGAGGACTGGTTATTTTCATTACATTTGATGTGAGTACGTTTCATTCAGTTAGTTTAGCATGTTTAATATGAAATATAGTTTTTAAAAAAAATTGACTGGTTTCGAAGGCAGCTGTTTTAATTAGGGCCGAAAACGTTTTTTTTCTTTTGCTACATCTAGTCTATATATGCTCAGTGTTTACCGCCTAATAAATCTGCATTAGGTTCCAAATATTATTGTGGGAACTCGGCCTAAGCAGACCATATTCACGATATTTTATTCATAAGGATATTCTATGCATATTTTATGCATAAGTCCTATGTTTTGCTACATATGTTGTATACATACAAATATCTCCGCTGTGGATATGCAAGGCTTCAACAACATTGGACTTGTTAAAACATCATTATTGTCTCACAACCGAGCTGTTCGAATTGATCCTAAGCACAGTGTTATAATACATTATCAAGTGCGAGCATTCCGCATTGTTTTATGTCACCTTTGTGTGTTACAGGAAGTCGAACTTTCCGTCTGTTGAACTGTGGCTCATTAAAAGGTGTATGGGTCACTAGTTCGTTTACACGAACTACTAATGCTTGCACATAAATTGCTAACTCGTGCCCATGGATGTATACGAACGTGTATACGAACGAGTAATCTGTGCACACAAAAAAGTTGTGTGCACGAAATAGTACTCCTTGCACACAACTATTTTGTTAGGCACAGATTACAATTTCGTGTGCACAAAATGGTAATTCATGCACACGAATTATTAATCCGTGTAATTTGCAATTGTTTAAGTGTACTTTTTTCAATGGCAATGTGGGTAAAAAAAAAAATTGGGGAAAAAAACATTTTGTCATCAAATCATTTTTGGATGACCAATTTTCCAGAACTGGAACCAATAATGGCCACATGCATGTACATTACATGTGATGGGTCCATGTTGTGACACACAGTAGTAGTAGTTGTAGTAGTAGTGCCTACCATTTTGCGTCTTTTGCTCTGGAGCAAGGACATCATCTTCACTTTCTGCTTGGTTTGCTAAACCTGAAATATAGCACAAACGCAATATAATAATCATCATTTATATATAATGGCACATTATAATCCTTTCACGGATTGCGCCACTTACTGTACACGTTATACATAATATCAATAATAATAATAATAATAATAATAATAATAATAATAATAATAAATGATAATGATAATTATAATATGGTACCTGTAGCTTGAAGCCAGTCAGATGTGTTTTCGTTGTCTTCAACTACCATGTATATTGTTTCCCTGTCTTCATTAGCTGTATTGGCAATCTGTAAGGCATACAACATGACTTGTTAGTACATGGAGTATGTTTAAAACATCGTTTTTCGAACATATATATTAGATACATTTTTATAATGTCTTTCGGATCTATATGACAGATATACCCTAACTTAATTGTTCTAGGAATTCACTGGTGACTGATCAGTCACCATTTGGTCAAATCATATGGTGCCTGATGGAACTACATTGCACATGAGCCATTTTTTCTCCTGGTAAAAAGTTGTGAGAAAATAAACAATCCATTCAATTCAACATCAACGATGCATGGATAGTATCCGTTTATACGTCCACTCGATTGAGAATCAACTATTTGACAATGACCTCTGAAACACTATTTGATAATGACCTCTGAGCAGTCGGTGGGCTCTTGCGAATCTGTTGTGACTGTCACTTCTGGTAGTGGTATCAGATCTGTCAAAATTTAAAATACACAATAAACATATACACATACACTATGGTCAGTATCAATTATTACATGCACAGTAGTAGTAGTGCCTACCATTTGGCGTTTTTTGCTTTGAAGCAACGACATCGTCTTCACTTTCTGCTTGGTTTGCTAAACCTGAAATATAGCACAAACGCAATACAATAATAATTATTATCATGTGTAACAGTGTGGGTTCGGTGTGAAGTCGAATCCGACCAGTTGTAGTAACATAAATAATGTTTATTGTGCAGCAATGATATGTCCAGTGTTATTTACATTCAATATTCAAGTGAATAACTGGTTTTAAAGACCAGACAGCGCAATACTAATCAAATACAGCCGTAACAAAGGCTCGTTCCTCTCACTTTGAAGGATTCAAACAACTGGCCCCGTGTAATCACTTATTGGTATTTAAAATACCCCTACACACATACGTCACACTCAAATACACACACAGCCTCTCGACGTAGATCACCAATAACCGATCAATCAAAGGAACACCGCATAATACTGTGCATGCAATACCGTGAATGTGAACGCAGTGCATTAAGTATAATGTAGTATTTACCGGTTATGTTAAAAACACAATGAGATATGAAATGAGCAAGTATGGAACGACAAATGATTGACCCTGTGACATTGGTATATCATGATACTTTCACAGATTGTTGCATTTACAGTACACGTTGTTAGTAATAATAATAACAATAATAATAATAATAATAATAATAATAACTACCCGTATCCTGAAGCCAGTCAGATGTATTTTCGTTGTCTTCAACTACCATGTATGTTGTGTTTCTGTCTTCTTTAGCTCTAGTGGAAATCTGTACAGCCATATAAATTACTTGCTAGTATGTCATATACGTTTTCGAATTCATATGACAGATAATAGATATCAATCATACGTGTAGAATACACTTCTCGAACATAATTTTGAAGAGAAAATACAACCCAACTTGATTATTCCAGAAATTCACAGGTGTCTGTTCAGTCACCATTTGGTCAAATCATATGGTGCCTAATGGGATTACATGCAGCTGACTGATATTACGTTCTTGTTATTGTCACGTCTTCAAGTAGAATTTTCCAGCCTTGTGCTGATTTTGCAAGTGAAGGAACATACCTCTGAGTAGTCTGTGGGTTCTTGTGCCTCTGTTGTGCCTGTCACTTCTACTGGTGGTAGCGGGTTTGTTCAAATTTACAATAAACATATAAACATAACCTTTGTGTTAGTCCCCACATTTTCATTGTCAAACAATTGACACATTTTACCCAAATGCATTCAAAAAGAGCAAGACTAATGAATGAAACATTTCCAATTGGTCGTTTTTCAATAACAACAATTTTCCCTGGTGAAATTTACCTGGTATGTCATTCGAATGCGGTGTCACGTGTGATTCCCTACAGGAAGAACTGAGGTTTGCACAAATAGATTTTGAAACTTCTCTGATGTGTTCCATTGTGTCCACTTCATATCCTAATGTAAAACAGCAAAAAAAAAAATTTTCTTCTCAGGTGAAACCCATAAGCCCATAAACTAATGAAATAAGCACGCAAATTACAGAATGAATGGCGGTAGGTATAACCATTTAGCAACAGTATTAATTAATACATGCATTGGTAATGAAACCCACCACAATTTCTCATTTCTTCGACGGAGCGTACGTTCAGGATTACTTCGTCGTCGTCACTATCCTGGATCTGACTGCTAGCTATAAAATACAGAAACATACTGCTACAGAGATACACACTCTTCTCCAAAACGTGTTCATTAAAGGCTTTGCTTTTCGATATAACAACATGATTGTATGATCTTTAGAAAACCTTAATATGATATATGTTTTGTACGAAGCATTAATTTAATGACAACAGACACATGGGTAGTTACAATCAACGGAAACTTTTAACACCTACCATCATTTATGTGCTTGTATGGGATAACTTCGCTACCATCACTCTCGTGGGTGGGGCTTCTGGCTATTGGAGCGGAGGGGGGGGGGGGATGAATAGCACGCTACTATATTCACGTCAAACAATTACAGTGTCGCTTTGGTACTTTGTACAATAAATAATCCACTATGTAGTTACACAATTGTACCCTGTGGAATTTTACTCGAAATAAAAGAGAAATATACATGTACCTTTATGACAAGATGGTTCAATGTCGGAAATATTCTCATTTATTTCCTCTGCCGGTGACGCTACAATCTGCAAGGCGTTGAAACCCACGCACTATATACATGTATATATATACTTTATGTAAATACATTAACAATGAACTAAAGTTACATAAAATTTTTAGTAAATATAACACTAAATAAATGTTGTTTGTATTCTATTCAATCAATCTTAAAATATAGTTCAACCACAAAATCCAACTGCATACACTCATGTGGCGTTCCAAGATATGGGGTTGCTCTTACTTACGTCCGAATTCACTGTCGTTCCTTGTGAATTAACGTCAGGTGTTGTTACTTTTGTCTGGCGGTATACAAAAAAAGCATTATGTACATGTAATGATGAATTTATCAGACGACTCTGTGTGCCTTCGACCTGGTTGTTTATTTATCCAATTAGAGGTGATAATATTTCGATATGTTTGATTAGAAAAAATTAGTTTGAAACTGAATAAACCCGTATATATATCTACCCACCTTTTTCAATCCACAGAATGAAAGCGCCTCCAGTTCATCGTCCAGCCTCCGCCTAACGTACGGCTCTCTCTGTAAGATGTATATGTTGATAGTATTTACTATTTCTCTAGATGCGTCATGCGGAGGACACAAAATGGTGAAATAGGCAACATTCCGAGGACAAACACATTATCTGTATTATACTTTGTATGGGTCTATATGACACTTTTCTATGCAAGTATGTTTACCCATGTCACATCCCAACACTTAATACCCCCCCCCCCCCCTCGTCGGCGGCGGACAGGAACGTGGAGAACGTTCGCAAATCCATTGGATCCGCCGAACTTCGTTCGGGGGATACAAAAATATACATGCGTATTCTTAATACATGACAAAAACATCTACCTTCTTGCGCCAAGGAAGATTCGGCACTCCATAATCATATCGTAGTTCCTCCCCAGGGGACAAATCTCTCGAAGCGAAGAAGCACACATGGGGTCGTCCATCGACAACGACAATGTTCGGTACACAATTGGATAGCCTGATCGGTGCGTCGTTAATGTATCTACCTTGTCCCGAACTCAATGTGGCATCAATACTGTAACAATTGCATGATCGTTGTACACACAGAGGTGCTACACATTGTCAATATATGTCAACATAATTTGTTGTGATAATTTGTCTACTATTGAAGAAAAACTTCAAAAGTTTGTCTTCAAAAGTTTGTAACTAACCATTTAGAGACCCCACTGAATTTGTCTTTGAAAAAATATAGGTAACTTCCATGTTTTGCGGTATACATCTTTTCTCTTTCCACTGCGTCCCGGTAACTTAGTAAATCTCCCCGGTATTCAAGGAGAAAATCTCCTTTTTGGAATTCCTCACTGACGAACACTCCCGAACCTGATATGAAAACATAAATGATAATCTATGCAATTCAAAGTACAACTAATTTGGTGATAAAATGAGATTTTTTCGCGTGTTTATCTGGATATAATAATCATATTAAATTACTTGATGTAAACCTTGTGATATATAAATGGTATGTTAGGCCTTGAACGTATTTAATTAATATTACCAAATAATTTGCCTACTATCACGTTATTATTTACTGTCATACCGCCGCAATGACTGATCGAGTGAGAAAAATAATGTTACAGAATTATTGTTTGATTTATGCCCGAGGGTGAAGTGAAAATTAAGCCCTATGCTGAACGGATGGCATAAATCCTCATATCGTACGAAAGCCGGTAAATAAATATATTAACCAATATCTGCCTTGCGGAATTGATCAATCGATTTTGATTAATCAATAATAAATACATAATGGTGAATGATGAACATGATGAATACGGGAGCAGGCAGCTTTATTCTTGTGCATGCAGGAACTACTAAGTTGGGCTTTTATTGATTTATGTTTCATCATCGTATTCAAAACTTTGAAAAGACTATTCTAAAATGTACACTTTATTGAGAAACATCTCACGTTCAAATGATTATGATCCCTAATTATCAGCTATTTGTCGAATATAGAAGTGATTTTCAATTTTGGCACATCACAAACAATATAGTCACTTATAAAATTTTGCGTTGACACTCCACGCGAAAGAATAATTGTAATGTCATAAAACAGTGAACAAAATAATTAATTGCATTCACATAAGAAGTTAAAAATGTAACCAGCGGCGTTCAAATGTAAACACATCGACAATATAATTCTTACCTATACTGTCATCAATGAATCGGACCTCAAATCCCGGTGGATCTGATGCAGACCTGCAGATCTGCATCGCTTCTAGTTTTGCATGCTTTCCACGGTCATCTTCCTCGCGATTTCTCAGTTGATATTTTCTCTACATCAATGAATTATGACATAATTTTGAGAACATGATATTTTGTTGGGTATTTACTGTCATTTTTAAAAGGTGTTCACGGTCTTTTAAAACGAACCCACCTCCATTTCTGCTTTACACGTGGACGTCTACACAATGACGCATACCACGAGCCAGACAACTGACTGTTGTTAGCGGTGTTCACATATCGCTGTGCCAGGGATCAGTTGTACAGGAGTGTGATATTACAATTTAGTGTACTCTATGCGCATGCAAGCTACGTGTACCGCGTCCAATGACGGCTCGTACCGAGAAAAAGAAAACAGCGTATACGGTCAGACTAAAACTTTTATGTACAATGTAGGTCACTGTGTAAATATGTTGCGGAAGGTGGATCAGCAATAACACTGGCATTTAATACCTGCGCATGCGCACACTGACACACAGATATATGCCACATTTGTGAGATTAATATTGAAGGACTGAGCAAACCCACATGGGAAGAACACGGGGAAATTAATATTTCCAATGTTTGTACCGATGGTTATTACGAAAAAACAAACCGTTTCAACACGAATATACGCCTATATTTACTGATTTAGACTGCGTTTTAACTCTGTCCTCTGTATGTCAATTTATAACGCAGCTGAATATATACTGTCAGCAGCAGTGGAATTAAATATTTCCTTTTCTATAGTGTGAACGTTTCTCGTATTTCATTTCTTTCAGCGTTGAAAACCACAACCGCTGAAAATATTATTCCGTCGATTTTAACCCCAAAATGAGGGGCAATAATTAATAAAATAAATGTGAAACATACCGAGGACAGGCGCCGTGTCCTCGGTATGTTTTTGTCCTCCGAATGTTGCCTATTTCACCATGTTGTGTCCTCCGAATGACGCATCTAGAGAAATATATATATATATATATATATATATATATATATATATATATATATATATATATCGCATAACTATCCATTTTGGTTCATTTCTAGGGTTTCTTTATCTTATGAAAATTGATTGATATATTGATATATATTGATATATTGATATTTATTGATATATTATTATTATTATTATTATTAGAGACTTGCATATACAGCTTAGGATTGAGTATGAGCTTAAAAGAAGTCATGTATATTGTACGACACATCTTCTGATGACCTCGGGCTTGATCTTAAACGACCTAGATGGCCAAATCTCAGAATCTTGCCTGACCTGACATGTGTAAATTGGCCTCTACGAACAAAATACTGGTTGATATTGTAACGGTTTTGGGGTGTTCCCAAAAGTTCCCCAAGGTAATTCGAGTAGTATTTCCTGATATTACGGTTGAATAACAGTTTATTAAAATGTATATGTGTTTAACGGTTCACACGGTTTCGTATTGGTGAAATTAGAAAGGTGTTCTGACTTAGAACTTAGAATAATTTACATGGTTGAAGCCAAAACCATACCCGGAATTGAAGACGGAACCGGAGACAGAGCCGGAGACAATGGAGTACAAAACGTCAAAATACGTAATTTCCAAAGGTCACGTGACCTCATTTTCGGTTTAAAAGGTGACGTGGCAGCCACTGATTGGTTCTAGCATGTTTTTGGAAATTCCGGAAAAATCAGTGTTTTGGCGGTTTATGACGTCACAATAGTTGGTCACGTGACACCAGGTCTGAGGTCTATAAAAGCCCCCACTTCAGAGCGGACGGCGGAGTTGGTGTCCTGACGTCGACCTGTTCAGACCCTTCTCCCTTAGCAAAGTACTCCTGGGCTCCGGCTTAGGTCATGCAGATGATTACAGTTTATGTCTTCCGAATGTATACTTAGAAAATAAATCTGAAAACATATTCCGGGTTGTTTTTCCGTGTTCGTGAAAAAACTTGGAAAATGATGAGAAGTTATAGCATTTGGTAAAAGAAAGTAATACGGAGAAAAAGAAATACAAGTTAACAGTCGGTTAAGGTAAAGTTGATAACGTCTGAGGGTGATCCAGAACCCAGATCATCAAAGGATGAGACGGAGACGGAGTAAACGGAGCTACCATCGAGGCGGTACCTGGTGGAGCAGCTGTGAAGACGGAGCAGCTGCAGAAACGGTACCCAACGGAGCAGTTCAGGTGCGGAATCAACAGTTGCGGAAACACAACCGGACTCTTCGTTTCAGGTGCAGTTGCAAATTGCAGTCGACGGAACAGTTGCAGAGGCGGAAAAGACGGAGCAGTTGCGGGCACAGTACCTGACGGAGCAGTTGCAGAACCGGAAGCGGAAACGCAATCGGAATCTACGTTTCAGGTGCGGTTACAGATTGCAGTAGGAAACGGTTGATGGAGGTCCATTCCAGACCACCTAACCAACCCTTAGAGACTTCTAACCGTATTTGACCGTGTAAGCAGCGGTTCCGGAGACTTCCGTCAGCTCCAGTTGACACCCAGAACCGTTACAGACGTAATAAAATCAACTTTTTGGTGGCAGCGGTGGGATCATCTGTAGTATGACTACCAGGCGGGGCAAATTGGCGGAACAGCAGCTGAAGGCAGCCGTGTCGGACACAGAGCAGCCGGTGGGAGCAGTAGGAGCTGAGCAGTTGCAGTTGCCGGTTGTGGAGAAAGGAACAGTTCAACCTGCGGAGCAGAGGCCGTTGCAGCCGGAGGAGCTTCTCCGGAAGCAGAAAGCATTTGCAGAGGAGCCTCCATGAGTCCTCCGAGCGGTGCAGCCTGCGGAGCAGAGTGTGGAAGCGGAAATTAATTTTCCAGATCAAGCAGGTGACCGAGAGCAGGAGCAGAACCGGAGGGCGGGGAAAATCTGGTCGACAATTTGACCAGACTCCTTACAACACAGATGGAGGTGTTCCAGCAGCATTTGGCGGTGACGGAAAAGCAAAATCAAGCGGAGACAGCGCAGAGATCAGTGCCAAGAGCAGGAGTGGCTAGGCTGATGACCTATGACGGGTCCGACCCATGGCCGGAGTAAGAGGCGCATCTCTTAGAGTATGCTCGGTACTATCGATGGACGGAGGAGAAGGCACTGAACCTGTGTGTTAGCCGAGGGGTAATGCATGCAGCATTTAACTGGACTTGTCCGAGGAGCAGCAGAGTTTCGACACGGTTAATGCAGCGCTGAAACAGCAGTTTTGTCCGGGGAAAAGACCTTTGTTTTCCAGGCGGAGTTGCAGACCCGGAAGCTGTTGCCGGAAGAGGAGCTGTCGGAGCTGGCTAGGGATATCCGCAGTAAAACTCAGTTGGCATACCCCAAGGCAGATCCAGTGACGATGGGAGTGCTGATGAAGATGCACTTCTGTAACAGCCTCACCAACAAGGACATTCGGTTGTCGGTGCTTAAGAGTCACCCGGAGACGCTGTCGCAAGCCTTAGCGTTTGCAACGGAATACGAAAGCATAATGAAGACGGACAGTAGCAGAACGGCAGAGCGGCATCGGGCGAGGCAGTTAAATGCGGAACCGGAATGGAGCCAGCAGATGGGAGAGCTGAAAAAGCAGGCAGAGCAGACGCAGCAGCAGCTGTTGGACCTGATGGCCCAGGTCAAAGAGGCGGTCAGCAAGCAGAGCCAGCATCGAGGACCTAGAGCAGATTTTGAGTGTTCTAATTGCGGCAGGAAGGGGCCTTTCGCCCGGGATTGCAGACTCCCTAGACAGCAGCAGCAACGGCAGCAGCAACAGCAGCAACCCCAGCAGCAGCCACAGCAGCAGCAACAGCAGCAGTCGCAGCAGCAACAGCAGGAAAACTAGAATGGGTCTCGGAAAAGGGGAATACCGAAACCCGGAAAAGAGGACACCCCCCATAACCGGCAGGTGGTCCACGGACCCGGTCCCAGGGGAGAGGTTGGCATGTGTATGACAGAAAGAATATGCGGAGAACCAGTAACGCTGATAATCGACACCGGCAGCACAGTCACCATGCTTAACCATCGAACCTGGGAACGGATCCGGAAACTGGGAATGAAGCTGAAGCGGTCTCCGATTCGTCTTTCCATGGTGGACGGCAGCAGTATCTGGACATATGGCCAGAAAGAACTTCCACTCAACATCACTGGTTTTACGGGAAATGTGATGTTCGAGATAACTGACTGTGAAGATGAGGGAATACTAGGAATGGATTTTATCCGTTCCCGAGTATCCGGAATCAACTTTGACCGGATGACCATGTAGATGGGCAGTCAGGAGGTGTTCCTCACCATGTTCGAGCAGACAAGAGAGCCGTTTCCAATCAACGCTGTAGCAGACTACCAAATTCCGCCAGAAATGGAGCAGTTGATAATAGGACAGGCAGATGGTGTCCATGATGCAGAAGAAGTCCTGGAGATGACACAAGAACCAACGGAGAAAAGGCCATTGCTGATCGGGAGAACTTTGTCCTGTATAAAACAAGGCATAGTTCTTGTCCGAGTCATCAATGTGCTGGCGGAGTCGGTTACCATCAAGAAAGGAGCGCAGTTGGCCACGATGACTACCCTAGCACCTGGTTGCAGTATTTTCCCGATGGCAGAGCGGAGCAGAAAAGTGCAGATCACCCCAGAAACGGAGGTTGGGCGGAACTGGAGTGGTTACGAGAAGCTGAGGCAGTTAGCTGAGCAGACCCAAGATGCAGTCCAGAGTCACTACCGCGAAAGAGTGACCGATCTCCTGTTCCGGAATACCACTGAGCTGAGACTGGATGCACTAACGATCGTTAGTGCATCCTGCAATGGCGGACCCACTCGCGGTTCATTTGAATTTTCTTCATTTTCCCGATAATTACGATTGTGATTGATACACACATACATCTGCTGATTCTTATGCGCATGAAACAGTCGTTCGTTGCAAATACATGGTGATTTATGTTGGTTTGAGCATGAAAAACTCGTCTGAAAAAAGCCGAAAGATTCCCTAACGATTGTTTTTGTAAAATCGAAGATTCCCTAACGAATATGTGAAGATTCCCTAACGATCTTTTCTTTATTAATTCAAATCTACGTTTTCTAAATGTTAAACGTGAAATATAGTACCAATTGACATGTATTGATGTGTACAGATGATCTTCTAGTACAGACTTCCTATTTTTTAATGTGACATTCGCTCAATTATGTCGCATAAATCAACGAATTCACAATGGTGTATGATATGGACCTATTACAGTATACACGTATTAGGCCTAATTTGTTAGGGAATCTCACTTTTGTCGTTGGTGAATCTTATCGCTAATTGTTTTCCTCAACATATCTCAACAAAAAAGCATGATCTGCATGAAATAACCTCGCATGTCTTTGACCAAAGCACTAAGCTACCTTCAGAGTATCCATTTATCACAAATGGACCTGTCATTTGATAAAATACAGTTGGAAACCAAATTGACCGTGTTTACTGTCCGCCATTGCGGGATGCATTAACGATCGTTAGTGCATCCAGTATCGCCACAGTGAATCAACACAGGCAGTCACCGGCCAATAAAGCAGCCAACCAGACGGATTCCGCCGGACAAGAGGGAGCTGGTGAGCAGTCTAATCCAGGAGATGAAAGACAAGAACGTCATCAAGATAGCAGTAGCCCTTGGGCTTTTCCGATTGTGCTGGTCAAAAAGAAAGACGGAACCACCCGGTTACGTGTAGATTATCGGCGTTTGAATACGGAGAAAGACGCGTACCTGTTGCCGAGAATCGACGACACGATTGCAGCATGTGCAGACGCCAAGTGGTTTTCCATCCTTGACCTGACCAGTGGATACTGGCAGGTCGGGATGGATGAGGACGCCAGGAAGAAGTCGGCATTCTGTGTTCCGAGCGGCCTGTACCAGTTCAAAGTCATGAGCTTCTGGTTGTGTAATGCTCCGAGTACATTCGAGCAGCTGATGGAGAAGGTGCTGGGCGGACTTTCCTGGAAGACCTGTCTAATATGTTTGAATGACGTGATCATCTACAGCAAGACTCTGGATGATCACATCCGTGATATTCAGGAGGTTTTCGACAAGCTGAGAGAAGCAGACCTGAAGATAAAGCCGTCCAATTGCAGACTCTTCCAGCTGGAAGTGTCTTTTCTCGGACACATAGTCGGAAGAGACGGAATCCGGACGGGTCCAGCCAAGACGGAGGCAGTGCGGAAGTGGCGGACGCCCACCAACCTGACGGAGCTGCGCAGTTTCCTAGGGCTGTGTTCTTATCACAGGAAATTCGTGCCTAAGTTTTCCCAGATCGCAGCACTGCTGAATCGGCTGACGGAAAAGGGAGTGCAGTTCCAGTGGCAGACTTAACAGGAGCAGGCTTTTGCAGAGCTGAAAAACCGACTGATGACGGCGCCGATTCTTGGATACCCGAGAGAGCAGGGCAGATACATCCTGGACACAGACGCCAGTGACACCGGGCTGGGAGCAGTGCTGTCACAGAAGCAGGGCAACCAGGAGAGGGTAATAACCTACCTGAGTCACAGCCTGACCAAAGAAGAACGGATATATTGTGTCACCCGTAAGGAGCTTTTGGCGGTTGTATATGCTGTACAGAAGAATAAACAGTACTTGCTGGGACGGCACTTCCTGCTGCGCACGGACCACGGTAGCCTCACCTGGCTCATGAATTTTAAAGAACCGCAGGGACAAGTCGCGAGGTGGATCGAGCTCCTGAGCGAGTTTCATTTCGACATCGATCACCGGCCGGGCAGAATCCATAATAACGCGGACGCCCTGTCTAGATCTCCGTGCAGCCAACGTGGAAAAATTGATTGGAAACAAGCCAAGATTGACGCATGGAACCACGGAGAGAGGAGCCCAAGCCAAGGAAGGGGGGTCGTCGGAAGTGGTCGCAGAAATTGTCTGGTAATGTAGACTTGAGAGTAACAACGTAGGGCTGAAGCCGGAGACGGTTGCGGTTGCAGTGAAGGCGGATGCGGAGAAGACTGTTCCAAGAAAAGCGGTTGCGGTTGCAGTGAAGGCGGATGCAGAGAAGGCTGTTCCAAGAAAAGCGGTTGCGGTTGCAGTGAAGGCGGATGCGGAGAGGGCTGTTCCAAGAAAAGTGGTTGCAGTACTCCTAGGGCTCCTGGGCTCCGGCTTAGGTCATGCAGATGATTACAGTTTATGTCTTCCGACTGTATACTTCTGAAAACATATTCCAGGTTGTTTTTCCATGTTCGTGAAGAAACTTGGAAAATGATGAGAAGTTATAGCATTTGGTAAAAGAAAGTAATACGGAGAAAAAGAAATTCACGTTAACAGTCAGTTAAGATAAAGTTGATAACGTCTGAGGGTGATCCAGAACCCAGATCTCAAAGGATGAGACGGAGATGGAGTCAACGGAGCTACCACCGAGGCGGTACCTGATGGAGCAGCTGTGAAGACGGATCAGCTGCAGAAACGGTACCCGACGGAGCAGTTGCAGTGCCGTAAGCGGGAACGCAACCGTACTCTTCATTTCAGGTGCGGAATCAACGATTGCGGAAACAGAACCGGACTCTTCGTTTCAGGTGCAGTTGCAGATTGCAGTCGACAGAACAGTTGCAGAGGCGGAAAAGACGGAGCAGTCGCGGAAACAGTACCTGACAGAGCAGTTGCAGAACTGGAAGCGGAAACGCAACCGGAATCTACGTTTCAGGTGCGGTTACAGATTGCAGTAGGAAACGGTTGGAGGTCCATTCCAGACCACGCTACCAACCCTTAGAGACTTCTAACTGTATTTGACCGTGTAAGCAGCGGTTCCGGAGACTTCCGTCAGCTCCGGTTGACACCCAGAACCATTACAGGCGTAATAAAATCAACTTCTTGGTGGCAGCGGTGGGATCATCTGCAGTATGACTACTAGACGGGGCAAATTGGCGGAACAGCAGCTGAAGGCAGCCGTGTCGGACACAGAGCAGCCGGTGAGAGCAGTAGGAGCTGAGCAGTTGCAGTTGCCGGTTGCGGAGAAAGGAGCAGTTCGACCTGCGGAGCAGAGGCCGTTGCAGTCGGAGGAGCTTCTCTGGGAGCAGAAAGCAGTTGCAGAGGAGCCTCCACGAGTCCTCCGAGCGGTGCAGCCTGCGGAGCAGAGTGCGGAAGCGGAAATTAATTTTCCAGATCAAGCAGGTGACCGAGAGCAGGAAGCAGAACCGGAGGGCGGGGTAAATATGGTCGACAATTTGACCAGACTCCTTACAACACAGATGGAGGTGTTCCAGCAGCATTTGGCGGTGACGGAAAAGCTGAACCAGGCAGAGACAGCGCAGAAATCAGCGCCAAGAGCAGGAGTGGCTAGGCTGATGACCTATGACGGGTCCGACCCATGGCCGGAGTAAGAGGCGCATCTCTTAGAGTATGCTCGGTACTATCGATGGATGGAGGAGAAGGCACTGAACCTGTGTGTAGGCCGAGGGGTAATGCACGCAGCATTTTACTGGACTTGTCCGCGGAACAGCGACGGAGTTTCGACACGGTTATTGCAGCGCTGAAACAGCAGTTTTGTCCAGGGGAAAAGACCTTTGTTTTCCAGGCGGAGTTGCAGACCCGGAAGCTGTTGTCGGAAGAGGAGCTGTCAGAGCTGGCTAGGGATATCCGCAGTAAAACTCGGTTGGCATACCCCAAGGCAGATCCAGTGATGATGGAAGTGCTGATGAAGATGCACTTCTGTAACAGCCTCACCAACAAGGACATGCGGTTGTCGGTGCTTAAGAGTCACCCGGAGACGCTGTCGCAAGCCTTAGCATTTGCAACGGAATACGAAAGCATAATGAAAATGGACAGTAGCAATATGGCAGAGCGGCATCGGGCGAGGCAGTTAAATGCGGAACCGGAATGGAGCCAGCAGATGGGAGAGCTGAAAAAGCATGCAGAGCAGACGCAGCAGCAGCTGTTGGACCTGATGGCCCAGGTCAAAGAGGCGGTCAGCAAGCAGAGCCAGCAGCGAGGACCTAGAGCAGATTTTGAGTGTTTTAATTGCGGCAGGAAGGGGCATTTTGCCCGGGATTGCAGACTCCCGAGACAGCAGCAGCAACGGCAGCAGCAACAGCAGCAACCCCTGCAGCAGCCACAGCAGCAGCAACAGCAGCAGTCGCAGCAGCAACAACAGGAAAACTAGAACGGGTCTCGGAAAAGGAGAATACCGAAACCCGGAAAAGAAGATATTTTCATAACCGGCAGGTGGTCCACGGACCCGGTCCCAGGGGAGAGGTTGGCATGTGTATGACAGAAAGAATATGCGGAGAACCAGTAACGCTGATAATCGACACCGGCAGCACAGTCACCATGCTTAACCATCGAACCTGGGAACGGATCCGGAAACTGGGAATGAAGCTGAAGCGGTCTCCGATTCGTCTTTCCATGGTGGACGGCAGCAGTATCTGGACATATGGCCAGAAAGAACTTCCACTCAACATCACTGGTTTTACGGGAAATGTGATGTTCGAGATAACTGACTGTGAAGATGAGGGAATACTAGGAATGGATTTTATCCGTTCCCGAGTATCTGGAATCAACTTTGACCAGATGACCATGCAGATGGGCAGTCAGGAGGTGTTCCTCACCATGTTCGAGCAGACAAGAGGACAGGCAGATGGTGTCCATGATACAGAAGGAGTCCTGGAGATGACCCAAGAACCAACGGAGAAAAGGCCATTGCTGATCGGGAGAACCTTGTCCCGCATAAAACAAGGCATAGTTCCTGTCCGAGTCATCAATGTGCTGGCGGAGCCGGTTACCATCGAGAAAGGAGCGCAGTTGGCCAAGATGACTACCCTAGCACCTGGTTGCAGTATTGTCCCGATGGCAGAGCGGAGCAGAAAGGTGCAGATAACCCCAGAAACGGAGGTTGGGCGGAACTGGAGTGGTTACGAGAAGCTGAGGCAGTTAGCTGAGCAGACCCAAGGTGCAGTGCTGAGTCACTACCGCGAAAGAGTGACCGATCTCCTGTTCCGGAATATGCAGACTTTCAGCAATGATGCCGGCGAGCTGGGGCACACTAATGTGGTGCAGCATCAGATCAACACAGGCAGTCACCGGCCGATTAAGCAGCCAACCAGACGGATTCCGCCGGACGAGAGGGAGCTGATAGGCAGTCTAATCCAGGAGATGAAAGACAAGAACGTCATCGAAGATAGCAGTAGCCCTTGGGCTTCTCCGATTGTGCTGGTCAAAAAGAAAGATGGAACCACCCGGCTCTGTGTAGATTATCGGCGTTTGAATGCGGTCACGGAGAAAGACACGTACCTGTTGCCGAGAATCGACGACACGATTACAGCATGTGCAGACGCCAAGTGGTTGTCCACCCTTGACCTGATCAGTGGATACTGGCAGGTCGGGATGGACGAAGACGCCAGGAAGAAGTCGGCATTCTGTGTTCCAGGCGGCCTGTACCAGTTCAAAGTCATGAGCTTCGGGTTGTGTAATGCTCCGAGTACATTTGAGTGGCTGATGGAGAAGGTGCTGGGCGGACTTTCCTGGAAGACCTGTCTAATATGTTTGAACGACGTGATCATCTACAGCAAGACCCTGGATGATCACATCCGTGATATTCAGGAGGTTTTCGACAAGCTGAGAGAAGCAGACCTAAAGATAAAGCCGTCCAAGTGCAGATTCTTCCAGCTGGAAGTGTCCTTTCTCGGACACATAGTTGGAAGAGACGGAATCCGGACGGGTCCAGCCAAGACGGAGGCAGTGCGGAAGTGGCGGATGCCCACCAACATGACGGAGCTGCGCAGTTTCCTGGGGCTGTGTTCTTATTACAGGAAATTCGTGCCTAAGTTTTCCCAGATCGCAGCACCGCTGAATCAGCTGACGGAAAAGGGAGTGCAGTTCCAGTGGCAGACTTAACAGGAGCAGGCTTTTGCAGAGCTGAAAAACCGACTGGTGACGGTGCCGATTCTTGGATACTCGAGAGAGCAGGGCAGATACATCCTGGACACAGACGCCAGTGACACCATGCTGGGAGCAGTGCTGTCACAGAAGCAGGGCAACCAGGAGAGGGTAATAACCTACCTGAGTCACAGCCTGACCAAAGAAGAATGGAGATATTGTGTCACCCGTAAGGAGCTTTTGGCGGTTGTATATGCTGTACAGAAGAATAAACAGTACTTGCTGGGACGGCACTTCCTGCTGCGCACGGACCACAGTAGCCTCACCTGGCTCATGAATTTTAAAGAACCGCAGGGACAAGTCGCGAGGTGGATCGAGCTCCTGAGCGAGTTTCATTTCAACATCGAACACCGGCCGGGCAGAATCCATAATAACGGGGACGCCCTGTCTAGATCTCCGTGCAGCCAATGCGGAAAAATTGATTGGAAACAAGCCAAGATTGACACATGGAACCACGGAGAGAGGATCCGGCAGACCCGGAGCGAAGAAACTCCACAGCCCAAGTCAAGGAAGGAGGGTCGTCGGAAGTGATCGCGGAAATCTTCTGGTAAGGTAGACTTGAGAGAAACAACATAGGGGTGAAGCCGGAGACGGTGAAGACGGATGTGGAGAAGGCTGTTCCAAGAAAAGTGGTTGCGGTTGCAGTGAAGGCGGATGCGGAGAAGGCTGTTCCAAGAAAAGCGGTTGCGGTTGCAGTGATAGCGGATGCGGGAAAAGCTGTGGCAGAGCAGAGTAAGCTGGCGGGAAAAGCGGAGGCGAACACCATGCTGGGGCAGAAGTATCAGCCGGCTGACCTGCGGAGAATGCAGCAAGCGAAATCCTGGTACCCTATGGTGATAAGCCTGATCGACGGAAGCGGTATCACCGATAATGCAGATTTTTCCAGCCTAAGCTCCGAAGAGAAAGTGCTGTACGGGATGCGGAAAACCCTGTTAAAAGCAGACGGAGTCCTCTACCGGAGATGGAAAATAGCAGAAGGATCGAGCCGAATGCAGCTGATAACACCAAAGGAGCTGAGACAGGAGATCTTCCGTCTGGTCCATCAGAGCCGGACGGGAGGACATCTCGGAAGCAGATGGTGGCGGCTAGCATCCGGAGGCAGTATTTCTGGCCCAGAATGATGCGTGACATAAAGCAGTGGGTCCTGAGCTGCGACGAATGTGTATTGAGAAGTATGCAGAACTTAAGAAGGTCTCCGATGCAGAAGTACCGAGTAGGAGCACCAATGGAGCGGGTGACAATGGACATCATGGGTCCGCTACTCAAATCTACCCGGGGGAACCGATATATCCTGGTGATCGGTGATTACTTTACCAAGTAGATAGAGGCATATCCCTTGCCAAATCAGAAAGCGGTGATGGTTGTAGATATTTTCGTCAACCAGTTTGCAGCGCGGTATGGCATTCCGATGGAGATCCATACTGACTAAGGCTGAAATTTCGAGTCAGGCTTGCTGAAGAACGTTTGCAGAATCCTGGGGATTCACAAGACACGGACAACAGCCTTCCGACCACAGTCGGATGGTTTCATTGAGAGATTCAACCGGACGCTGCAGCAGATCCTGAGCCTGTATGTGAATGAGCGGCAGACCAACTGGGATCAGCTAGTTCCGTTGGTGATGGCGGCTTACCGGAGTACCAGGCAGGAGACAACTGGGCAGATTCCCAACTTGCTGATGCTGGGCAAAGAAGTCAACACTCCAATAGAGTTGCTGATTGGCAGGCCTCCAGGCGAATCGACAGCAAAAGAGTATGGCAGTCAGTTCTGGGAGCAACTGGAAGCAGTTTACAAGGCAGTTCGAGCGAAATCTGGCAGAGAAATGGAACGGCAGAAGAAACTGTATGACCGGTGGAAGGTCGACAGTCAGTTCCAGCCGGGAGACCGGGTGTGGATGGCGGTTAAAACACGGAAGAAAGGAAAGGCATCCAACTTGCAGAGGAAATGGAGTGGTCCAAAGCTGGTGCTGAGCAGATTCACCGACGTGACCTACGAGATTGTGGAGAGTGAAACTCGGCAGAAGGTGGCTTACTTCGACTTGCTGAAACCTTATCACGGTGTCAAACATCCAAGGTGGATGAAGCAGAGGATGGCGGATTCCTGGAGACAGACGGAGCCGTCCAAGCAGAGAAACGTTCAAGAAACGGAACAGTTGGTCTCCGAGTCGGACACAGACTCGGAGTAAAGCCGCAAAAGACGGAGAAATGCGGGAAGGCTGTCTGAGCTGCAGAGCAGAGGGCGGAGATAGCTGAGCCCCTGATATGTACAACTTTGGTTCACCATACTTTCCGGATGGCGTATCGAGCGTTTCAAGCAAGACAAGGTGGCGGCCCTGACGGAGCCTGGGGAGGACCCCGGAAGATAGACCTCGGATGATAATGTAGGAAGTGTGATCGGACGTTGGCCAGCTCGTCGGACAAGAATCAGCCTGCCTGCCCGGTACAGAAGTACTATTGCTGTTTGTGTGCCTTCTACGGTAACCGGGCCAGCGATTTGCGGAGACATCTCCGGGGGGTCCATGGATGGACGTACCCTGCAGAATACCGTCCTCCTCAGGACGGGAGACTTTGAGTCGCGTCGGGGCATACGACTCGGCCATGAAGGGGACAGCCACCCGGTGCCGGCAGATCCAAAAGTTCCAGACCGACCTCCAGGACTACCTCCTGTTCCTGTTCCCTCCACTGAGCAGCTTCCATACAGAACAAACTGGGACGCCAGAGCAGTCACTCCCATCTGGCAGCCAGTACCAGTAACGAACCGGAGTGGGTCCCAGACCAGAGAGGATGCCTTTCGGCAGCTGAGGACACCCAACCAGAGGAGTGGGTGGCGGAGCTGTTGGCGGTTTGGGACAACAAGTTGCCGGAGAGCGTGGAAGAAGACTGGGAAGCGGAGCTGTTGGCGGTTTGGGACAACAAGTCACCGGAAAGCGCAGAAGAAGACTGGGAGACAGAAATAATGGCAGTACCCGGCAGAGAAACCGCGACGAAAGACACGGAGTCGGAGGCGTCTGACTACGCCACCGTAGACGAATGTGAACTGTGAAACAGTCGACAGAGGCGGAATGCGGAGGCAGTAGGTGGTTAGCAGCAGCAGTGGCAGTTAGCGGGGGGGGGGGGGGAATTATATTATTCAAAAAGGTTGCGGAACTTAAAGTTCTCCGGGAAAGCAGATTTTGCAGAAGGTCACCACGAGAGGGAGTCGCAGTTTGCTGAGCAGCCAATCCTCATGCAGAGAATCACGTCACGTGACCTTCTGAGACTATAAAAGAGGCGGATAGCAGTTACCTGTTGCAGAAGGCAGTTTGCTGTGGCTGAGTCAAGAGAATCACAATGCCGAAAGTGAAAACACCCCGCAAGCCCGCCCTCACCGGTGTGGAGACTGCAATCAAGAATTTAAAACAAGCATATGCTGCTCCGGCACGACACGGAGCAACACACAAGTGTAGTCACCGTCTTTGCCTGTCCGCAGTGCGACCAGTGGAGCAGACGGAAATAGGGGATACAGAAGCACTTGCAGGCCCGTCACGGAATTGAAGCAAGCCCAATTCGTCTCCGGGTTGGCCGGGAAGAGTTTGAAGAGAAGACCTAAGGTGACCCCACGGAAAACAAAGAAGAAAACGACAACGTGGTACAAGCAACTTTGGACACGGAGTCGGAGTCAGGAGAATCGGTTTCATCCTGGACTCGGTACCGTTCCGGTACCCAGTCAGTTGCCACCTTAGCAGCTGACGCTTCGTCTACGGAGGCGGAGAGCAGTTCGGATGAGGAGCCAGAGCTGAAAATCATAGCGGATGAGGATGAAATGCAGGAGCTAGAAGACACCGAGCCGGGTAAACCACCTGTCATTCGAAGCTCTACCCGGAACCCTTCCCGGAAAAACAGTCCAGAGCCATCCCGTGGAGCCGGAGCCGGTCGTGATCGTAATAAGAAGCAGAGCCGCAGTCGTTCCTCGGAGAGATCCGGTCTTCATCAACGCCGTGAGTACAGAAAGGGAAGTCCGGAGCACACCAGGGACCGTGGCGGAGAGCGAGGCCGAGCGGAGAAACGACATACACCTCCAAAAATCTTCCGGCAGCAGCAGCAAGGGGAAGGGTAAGCGAATGTACGACTACAAGTTCCGGTTGTTGGAGGAGGGTTCCAGGGGAGCAGCACCAGAGATCGGAGTGGCAGATATTGCGGAAATGCAGGACAGAGACGGAGAGGGCAGCATTCGGAGTCTGGCTCCGAATACAACTGGAAGTGGCAGAGCTGTGAGTAGTGTGATCGTCCGGCCTGGAGACGGAGGTGAAATCAAAGCTGGTAGCAGAGCCGGAGGCAGAACCGAAAGCAGAGCTGACAGCAGAGCAGGAGGCAGAGCGGAGAGCAGAACCGGAGGCGGAACCGATAGCAGAGCGGACAACAGAGCAGGAGGCAGAGCTGAGAGCAGAGCAGGAGGCGGAGCCAAAAGCCGAGCGGAAAGCAGAACCGGTAGCAGAGCGGACAGGTAGACGGAGACCCGAGGATCCACGGAGAGAACGTTACCAGCAACCATCCAAGCGGTGGCCGGAAGCAGAACCAGTTCCGCGGTCCGAGATGACGGTATGGAGTCGTCCTTGTCTGACAGAAGCCATGCAGACATGCAGAGAGCCCGGAGGAGCATCCTTATGGACCAAGCCAGAGCTATTTCCGGAATCTTTTTGCCGGTGGAGACACGTCCCCGTCAATCCTCCAGTGAGCGATCCCGAAGGAGCCAGACCAGAGGCCCGACACAGAGTCAATCCTACACCTTTTACCCGTTTGACGGTCCTTCAACTCAACCGTGTCCGTCACACTGTTTCCCGGTGAACATTGGAGAAAGAAGTGCATATGTCTTTGCACCTGCAGTCCCGGAGCATGCCAGATATTACGCTGTACGTTGGGGTCCAGAACAGTGGGGACCCGCGGAAATGAGAGACTCCGGCATCTACGTAGAAATCCTGGAGCAGAGAGACACAGCTTTGGTCTCGCCCCGACTTGTCGAATCGTCCGAATCCACAACTGGTCCATCCGGGATGAGCGTCTCCGTAACGGGTTCTACATGCCACCCCAGTGGAGACTTCACGATCCTGACCTTCTCCCGGTTGATGCTCGAGGAACAAGCTTCGGACGACCTTTGGTTCCACAAATGATTCCACCTCACCCGCCGTCAGGGAGCAGTTCGCGCCATGATACTGGGGGGCAGTAGTCGTCGCAAGAAGAAAAAAGAAGAACCGTTCCCCAGTGATCCTAGTATAGTTAAGAGTTAAAAAGTGGGAAACGGAGCAAGCAAGATATCCGGGTACAGTGACCGTAAAAATAGTTAAGAGATACCAGTACCCGGATCACGGAAAAAGTTGTGTTTGTTATACAGACAATTTAACAGTTTAAAAACTTGTATATATTTGTTATGTGATATGAGTCTGTTCGGGACGAACAGAGTTTAAGGAAGGGGGAGTGTAACGGTTTTGGGGTGTTCCCAAAAGTTCCCCAAGGTAATTCGAATAGTAATTCCTGATATTACGGTTGAATAACAGTTTATTAAAATGTATATGTGTTTAACGGTTCATACGGTTTCGTATTGGTGAAATTAGAAAGGTGTTCCAACTTAGAACTTAGAATAATTTACATGGTTGGAGCCGGAACCGTACCCGGAACCGGAGACGGAACTGGAGCCGGAGACAATGGAGTACAAAACGTCAAACTAAGTAATTACCGAAGGTCACGTGATCAGCCTCATTTTCGGTTTAAAAGGTGACGTGGCAGCCACTGATTGGTCCTAGCATGTTTTTGGAAATTCCGGAAAAATCAGTGTTTTGGCGGTTTATGATGTCACAATAGTTGGTCACATGACACCAGGTCTGAGGTCTATAAAAGCCCCCGCTTCAGAGCGGACGGCGGAGTTGGTGTCCTGACGTCGACCTGTTCAGACCCTTCTCCCTTAGCAGAGTACCCCTTGGCTCCGGCTTTGGTCATGCAGATGATTACAGTTTATGTCTTCCGACTGTATACTTACAAAATAAATCTGAAAACATATTCCGAGTTGTTTTTCACGTGTTCGTGAAGAAACTTGGAAAATGAGAAGTAATAGCATTTGGTAAAAGTAAGTGATACGGAGAAAAAGAAACACAAGTTAACAGTTGGTTAAGATAAAGTTGATAACGTCTGAGGGTGATCCAGAACCCAGATCATCAAAGGAGGAGACGGAGACAGAATCAACGGAGCTACCACCGAGACGGTACCTGATGGAGCAGCTGTGAAGACGGAACAGCTGAAGAAACGGTACCCGACGAAGCAGTTGCAGTGCCGGAAGCGGGAACGCGACTGGTATCTTCATTTCAGGTGCAGAATCAACGGAGAAGTTGCAGAGACGGAAACGACAGAGCAGTCGCAGAAACAGTACCTGACGGAGCAGTTGCAGTACTGGAAGCGGAAACGCAACCGGACTCTTCGTTTCAGGTGCAGTTGCAGATTGCAGTCGACAGAACAGTCTCAGAGGCGGAAAAGACGGAGCAGTCGCGGAAACAGTACCTGACGGAGCAGTTGCGGAAACGCAACCGGAATCTACGTTTCAGGTGCGGTTACACCTGAAACGTAGATTCAGATTGCAGTAGGAAACGGTTGGAAGTCCATTCCAGACCACGCTACCAACCCTTAGAGACTTCTAACTGTATTTAACTGTTTAAGCAGCGGTTCCGGAGACTTCCGTCAGCTCCGGTTGACACCCAGAACCGTTACAATATACTAGTAGCTCATATGTCTGTATTATGAACAAAGATGAACTTGATTGGTAAATCTCAAGTCATATGTCACCTACAATGCTTGAAACCAAAATTGTCCAAAATTCTTTTTCTTCACTGTTTCATGGAAACTTCCGCACTGTGGTACGATAGGACATTCCTCATAAACTGGTGTTTCGTTGGTGACAGTTGTTGCTGAATTGTTCTGACATTAAAATATTTCATTCACTCGGAATGGGAAAGTATGTTGATTGTTATGATCAATAAAAATAGTCAGCACGAGGTCGGAGGTCATAATCAAGGCTACATGTAGTTTCATGTGGCGTCCATAATTTTGATCTTATAACTTTCCGATCAACCAGGTGAAGGGAATCCGACAGAGAATGTGCGTGTGGCCATTGTAGGAAAGTCCATTGAGCTGTCATTCACTGTGCACCAGCATCGAAACCGATCCATGGAGCTATGGCACAATCATAAATCGACAGGAAGGATCAAAAACGGCGAGTTTTCAGCAGATGATGGAGTTGGGAACATAGAATGTTCGGTGCCAGCTTCTGAGGTGATTGAATGTGTGATATGTGTCATATCAGACGTGAAAGAAGACAACAATGGGTCGTACACGCTGTATGCATATAAAGATTCGACAGAAACAACACTCATCCAGATGGAGCTAATAGTGCTACCTGGTATATATATATTTTCTTAATGTGATATCGAATATTATGTAACGGATTTGGGGTGTTCCCAACCGTTCCCCAAGGTGTTTCGTACATTATTTCGTGATATTACGGTTGAATAAGAGTTCCTGAAATGTTTATGTGTTTAACAGTTCATACGGTTTCATATATTAGAGAGGTATTCCGGCTTAGAACTTAGAATAATTTTTAGACGGTTGAGACGGTACTGCCGGAGACCCTCACGGTTGAGCCGGAGCCCCCGGAGTACAAAAACGCCAAACTTCGTAATTTCCGAAAGGTCACGTGATCAGCCTCATTTTCGGTTTAAAAGGTGACGTGGCAGACACTGATTGGTTCCAGCATGTTTTTAGAAATTTCGGAAAAATCAGTGGTTTATAAAAGCCCTCGTCCCGGCGAGGATCAGTGGAGTTGGTGTCCTGACGTCGACCTGTTCAGACCCATCTCTCAGAGCAGAGTACTCCATAGCTCCGGCTTATGTCATGCAGATGATTACAATTCATGTCTTCCGACTGTACACTTAGAAAATACATTTGGAAACATCATCCGAGTCATTTTTCCGTGTTCCTGAAGAAACTTGAAGAATGATAAAGTAACGGTAACCGGTAAAGAGAGAAATACGGAGAAAAGATATACAAGTTAGCAGTCGGTTAAGATAAAACTGATAACGTCTGAGGGTGATCCAGAACCCAGATCATCAGAGAAGAAGAGTGAGACGGAATCAACGGAGCAGTTGACGAGGCGGAATCAACGGAGCAGTTGCAGAGACGGTACCTGGCGGAGCAGTTGCAGTACCGGAAACGAAAACGCAACCGGAATCTACATTTCAGGTGCAGTTGCAGATTGCAGTCGGAAACGGTTGGAGGTATATTCCAGACCACGCTATCAATCCTCAGAGACTTCTAGCCGTATTAACCGTGTAGCAGCAGTCCCGAATTTTCCGTCAGCTCCGGTTGACCCCCAGATCCGTTACAATTATCAAAAACGCTTAGATCTATACTAATGTGTTAAATATAGTCTTATATTGAAGCACAAATTTGTACGCGTACAAATTTGTGTATTTAATACACAAATTTGTACGCGTACACGATTCACACAATCACATCATTTTTTCCAACAGCCATAGATGTGATAGTATCAGTTTTCGACTCGGAGACGCAGAGCAACACATACAAAGAGAAACTGAAGTTCGATCGTCACAATCCGATGAATCAGAGTGCCCGACCACTCGAGTTGTTTCCCGGGGTCCCGGAGGAGATCCGAGTCAGTGTCTCTGGCGACAGTGTCGCCTGGAACATCCGTTGCTTCCTGGTGCACAACGACATACACGATGCACCCGCTGGCGCGGCGACCAGTGGCTCGCCAGTTCTATATGACGTCACATATCCTCTACATGCACAATTTGATAGCTTGCATCTAGTATGTGAGATTCAACCGTCTGACATTTCTCTGCAACTGTTGTTGAAGTCTGTCAATGGTAAGTTTATTAACACTGTGTATTTAATCAAAACAATTAGGGTAATCTGGACATGGTTTTCGATAAGATATAGTGGTTATCTTGCTAACTGTGTGAAATATCGACCATTACACATCTCTGATTCTCTGTGATGAATTGTAATATGCCGTCGCAATGGTTCGTCATACCAGTCGTATAACTGTTAGCTGACGTATAACTGCGCAGGCCTATTCACTGACCTCCCAAGAGAATGACATATTATGATACATCTTCTTTTTAGGTTGCATTATGAACATATAGGAAGACATATATGGCACATATATTTAGTTCGAGGGGTTATTATTACATGTGATGTTGATCATCTCCCACACGAAAAAAAAAATAGCCCAAAGGCTAAGATAGGTTTATATATAAATGTTTTTTTTCTAACTAAAACTGCATATATACAGAAGATGAGAATAATAATTCTTGATTTTGACGAGTATTTGATACATAAGAGTAGTAATATTTTCATATGACCCACCTATGTACGTGCCCAATCTCGTCAAAATTAATTCATCTGACCCGAAGTTACAGGACGAAGTAACCCACCGAACATAAATTGACTGAGATATATGAATCGTTTAAGTTTTATGAGAATACTCACACAGCCGTTTTGATAAATGTCCGCGGTCAAAACTATCATATTGAAGTGCCGTCTACCTAATTGATCAGGGATTGTACTGATAAATGAGTGAAAAAATATAACTATAACAAAAGATAATCCAAATTGTTTACCGCAAAGTACATGTATATGCTATTTAATACAGGTACAACCATATTTTCTTTGTTTTAAACACCAAATTTCTATTGGAAATGTTGTCGTTGTTTGTTCAATTTTTTTCAGATATGAAAGCTCCTTCTCTGAAAGATAGCCATCAACTGAAGAAAATCCATTATCAACTAGAGTGTATTTTTACTTTGCTAATAGTGATATTCATATGTATTCTCCCAATCTCTGTTTCTGTGATATACATCATTTTGGAGAAAATATGTTGCAGACGTCAAGGCCAGTAGTGTAGTACCAGTTAGATCACCTCCAAATATGGCGTGTGACGTCATGGTCAGTCCCCACACTCGCCCACATGGTGTCATAACGTTTGCCCTATACTATGGCGTCATAATGAAATAAATAAATGCTAGGGCGTCATAACATTTGTCCTATACTCGCTAGAGGCGTCATCAGGAACCCCATAAATGCTAGGTTGTGTGTCATAACGTAAGAGAGCCCCATACTTGCTAGGGATGTTATATCATTATATAATATATCTTATTTCATTTTTTAAATTTTTACGTTATGATATACACAACCTATCATTTATTGGGTACCTTTTGATGCCCTTAACGAGTAACCATATTTAGAGGTGGCATGGCTGGTATTAAACTACTTGGGCATATGATCAGCCCATTTGTTTGCTTTCGGTATTGATCAATCGATTACCAAATATAATAATATGCAGTGTATATCTTAATGATGATTTCTTGTGTGTTCACATGCTCATGTACACAGATGATATGTATTGTTAACGATAGTGTTGATCGGCTTCAAAATCAAATTAATGCATAACATGCATACATTAATTCGCTCAGAGAGCGAACTTCAGGTTTTTTTTTCACCAAAACTAAGGTTGTTTTTCTAAGAAACGAAGCGACTTTGAGTGAAAGCTTCAAAGAATATTTTGATTGCTACAATGTGATATTTATTACAAATATCGGGATACAAATTTGTTTTTATGCTTATAGTGGTCATTTGCTTTAGCCACTTTGTCATCATAAGCCGAGAAAGCAATTTTCATGTTGGAACGCTTTGTCAAAAGTAAAGAACGTGGACAAATAAAATTATTATTGTTATATTTTCGAAGAAATGATTGTACAGTCAAACTTCCCTGTCGACCAACGACTAGATTAGGCACCTGACATAATATCGTGGTAGCTATTGAAGTCTTGGGAAGTGAAACGCATTGATGAATTTTGTGCAGTTCTGACATGAATTGGATAAATGTTGTGTTTGTGTTTTTCTTTCGGTGTTGATGCTGAAATTACGGAGCCCCGAAGTGACATACTGGAAATATTTATTAATCCGTGCGCATGATTTAACAATTCGTGCGCACGAAATACTAATTTGTGGGCACAGAACACTAGTTCGTAGCCACGGAATACCAATTCATGGGCACGAAATACTAATTCGTGGACACGGAATACTAATTCGTGCGCACGAATTGTTAAATCGTGCGAACGGATTACCTTAACTAATCTGTGGGCATGATTTAACAATCCATGGGCACGATTTAATAATTCGTGGGCACAATTAGTATTTCATGGCCATGTATTGGTATAACAAATCTGTGGGCACGAATTAGTATTTCGTGCCCACGAATTAGTAAATTGTGCCCACAGATTGTTAATTCGTGGCCACGAATTGTTAAATTGTGCACACGGTTTGGTAATTCGTGCTCACGGATTGGTAAACCGTGCGCACGAATTAATAAATATTTTTGGTATGTCACCTCAGGGGCTCCGTTTGAAATATAAAAAAAAGCTGACAAATTTTTTTTCAACCTGTCCGGTTTTTGAAAAAAAAGGTATTCCAAACAGTATAATCTGAGAATACAATTATTCGAAAAAATTTAAATTTTGAAACAAAATTGCTGAAATAATGAAATAGTGCAGGTTCTTAGCTCATAATTTTGGACGAATTGTTCACATTGTGATAAAAGCATGAAACTTTGCAGAGGTTTAGAGTATCATTCACTGATCAATATAAGCTAGGGAGCCATTCTCAATATGGCCTGTGGCGGATATGGCAGCCATTTTTCTTTTTGCAGTAAATCATCTAAAACGGCCCGTTTGAGAAATTGTTTATTTCTACCTGTGCATGTCAAATATTATCCAATATTAACAAAATTGGTATCAAACTGACCGGAATAACAAGGTCAACCCACTCATAACAGAAAAAGATAATTATATCGAACATTCTACAGATATATGTCCAAAAAACTGCTTTTTTGCTTGAATTTTGACAAGTTATCTATGGATCTCGTAGTCGGACATGTACAATAGGTGTGCCTGCACCCCCTCACAGCATGATCATCTGAAATCAATTTTTTTAGTTGGATTTCATCCTATTATTGATTATTAGGGAGATTCCAGAGACTCACCACTGGCGAGAATGGTTGGTTTGGGCCTTTTTCAAAATGGCCGCCATCTAAAATGCCGAAATCATGTTTTTGGCCATAACTCGGATTCTATTGTAGGTAGAGACATGGTTTTGGTATCTATACCCATGTTTTTGATACTGAGGAATCCAATTCTGTCATTGCTCAGTACCTGTGTCTGTTGCTTGCTTCAGAATTAAAAATGTCTGACAAGGTGCGAATGATATGTGTAGAAACCCTGAGAGGGGACTAGATTGATAGTGAAAGCAATTCCATTCCCACATAACAAGCTCAGAAGATAAGAATCAGCTTACAGAAATAGTGCCAAGGTGAATTGCTTTGAATTCCTGGACACTTCACTTGATGATGAATGCGACGCTCGCTTGTAGTCATTAAAAAAGAGTGCATTTTTCTGTCATTTGACCTGATAAGAAAGTCAAAAATGCACATGAACCAGTATTTGGGGTCTGCAGAAGCCATCTTTATTAGTTGTGCATGTGATGCAACACCTTTTCACTTCGCGGAGAACAAGGGAAATCCAAGATGGCTACCAAAGCCAACAGTTAATTTTTTAATATAAGCAAGGTCTCTGCATAGGAATTATCAGTATTGGGACTCAACAATCCAATAATAGACTATTACAAATCCTGTAATTTACCTTCCATTGCATTGTAATCATGGCACAATAAAATGCCAGTAAAGTTCCCTATCATTCTTTGATCGTTTTATCAGCTGTCATGAACATGGGAAGGGTCCCTGCCTCAACACCCACCAGTTTTGTTCTGCGTGGCAAATGAAGCATGGTCATTGTTGAAAAGTTTTCCTGTTGACACAGTAGCATAATCGTACTGATGTGTTTAATACAATAAAAATGATTACCCCTTATGTATGGCACAGAAATATGTGTGTAATTTTTTGTGCAGCACGGTATGACAGTGAACTGAAAACAATGCATTAGCTCCAAACAAATTATATGCCAATCCTGGCTTGACCTCTAGTCTCAAGAACGATTACACAGCAAATAAGCAATGGCATATACATGTTCATTCCAACTTGGATCTTCTGGATTCGCAAGGTGAACTGTATTTTGTGCAGTGGCATTTGACACAAAGGTCAAAGACATCCTTGATCTAATGCATTATGGTCTAAAGGGGAACCAACCATCTGTTTCAGTCCATCCATGGTCTGTGCTGTTTTTAATGGGCTCTAGTTCGTGTCCTTAATTGGAGGTCTTCTGATATGTTGTTCTAGCACATCACTTGTTTCAGGAATTCATTACATATGACTGGTCTTGTGAAAATGAACCTTCATCCCGACAAGGTCAACGTTGATGTCATCAGTGATAAATTCATGACCCTATTTCATGCATTCACTGGATCTGACAGCGTGCTCTCCTTCATATGTTAATATCATCTGAGCTGAGACGACGCAATTGGTCTGTGATGATGCAATTGGTCTGTGGGCTGTCCTTTATTGAATCTTTTATTTATGATATCAACATTGACCTCCTGAGCACAGGGACTAGAGCCCATTAACCACTAGGGGTTGTTCGAAACCCTACAAGGCATGGATGGAATGAGAAAGGCGGCAAGAAATTTCCCATGTTAACCATCTTGTGTCAGGGATGTCTCTGTTCTTGATATCAAATGTCATCGCACAAACCTTTGTCAATTTTGCGAATGCAAACAGGTCTAACTTGGAATGTATACATGTAAATGCCATTCCAAATTTGCCGTGTAATCATTCTTGAGACTATAGGTCAAAGCTATCATTGGCATAGAACATTTATCTTGAGCTACTGCATTGTTTTCAAGTAAATGTCATATCGTTCTGGACAAACAAATCACATGTCATTACTGTATCATACATAAGGGGCAACTCCTGTGTCAACCGGAAACCAATCAACAATGAACATGCTCCATTTGCCACGCAGAACAAAACTGGTGCATGGGTGTTGAGGCAGAGATATTTCCCATGTTAATGGCAGCTGATAAGATCAACAAACACGTGGTAGAAGTGACCTTTAATGGCATTCTATGGTGCCGTGATTCCAATGCAATAGAAGGGAAATCACAGGATCCGTGCTGGTCCATTATTGGATTGTTTAGTTTTATCATTACTGGTAATTTTTATGCAGAGGCCTTGCTTAAATTCTGAAATTATCTGTTGGCCGTGAGGGCCATCTTGGATTTGTGAAGTAAAAAGTGTTGCATTCCATGCACAACTAAGAACGATGGTTTCTGCAGACCCTAAATACTAGTTCATTTGTATCTTTCACCATCTTACTAGGAAAATGCAATATTTTCCAGAGACCACAAACGAGCATCGCATTCATCATCGAGTCATGTATCCAGGAAATGGAAAGAATCCACCTTGGCACTAATTCTGTGAATTGATTCTTATCTTTTGAGCTTGATATGTGGGAATGGAACTGTTTTTACTATCAATCTGGCCACTTTTAGGATTTGTACTCATATCAGTCGCACCATGGTTGGAAATGTGCTTTTCGCCAGTTTCATTGTCAGCCTTTCGTAACTCTGAAGCAATCAACAGTCAAAGGTACTCGGCATTGATAAAATTGGATTCCCCAGTATCAAAATCATAGGTATAGACACCAAAACCATGTCTCTACCTGCAACAGAAGCTGAGATATAGCCCAAAACATGAATTCAGAGTTTTCAACGGTGGCCATTTTGAAAACGGCCCAGAAAACCATATTTGCCAGCGATTGGTCTCTAGAAACAGTATTAATAATCAGTAATGTGTTCGAAAATAACTCAAAAAAATAATTTCAGAAAATCATCGGGGGGAGGGAGAGGAGAGGATGCAGGCACACCTATTATACATGCCCGACTATGAGATCCGCTAATAATTCGCAAAATTCAAGCAAAACTCTGGGGTTTTTTTACATATTGCTGCAGAACATTCAATATAATTATTTTTTTCATTATAAGTGAGTTTGCCTTGTTATTCCGGCCAGTTTGATACCAATTCTGTGGATATTCTATAATATTTGACAGGCATAGGTAGAAATAACGAATTTCGCGGACCGGCCGTTTGAAGTCAATTTACTGGAAAAAGGAAAATGGCTGCCATATCCGCCACAGGCCATATTGAGAATGGCTCCCTAGCTTATAATGATCAGTGAGTGATACTCTACCCCTCTGCAAAGTTTCATGCTTTTATCACAATGTGAACAATTTTTTTGCTAAGAACCTGCACTGCCAATTAAATTCTTGTAACACATTTATTCGCGAAGTTAATAATTTGAATGACGATTTTTCACGAGTTTTACGATACGTGATAAATGATTTTCCAAATGTTCATACAACGAACCTAGGTCTATCTGCAGCCGTCTCCTGTCAGGGGCCAATTTATTTTGCGGAATTTTGTCATCAGATAACCTTGAGTGGCAAATTCAAAAGTCACATCTTACTCAATTCTCTTACAAGATTGTGTATATATCAACAGTTGGAATAGCCGACACTCGTTCAATGTACTGAGTATACACGTCAATAGGTTATCTACGGAAGCCCAGAACGGCCAGCTAGCATTTTTCTAGAGTTTGATTTTGTCTAGTTATTTTTTTTTTGGAAATCCTGAGAAATATTTCCAAAATTTCGACTTTATGAATTTTCGTTTTTTTTTTACTTTTCGTTTTTTCGAATTTTCGTTTTATTACGGCAGCGTATGTAGGACATGGTGAAGTGTTGTTTTATTTCGTACGTACGATAAAATAAGCTGCACGTACAAACTACTATTTCGTACGTACAGATAATTATTTTGTACGTACGAATTACTTTTCGTACGTACG